>OV702297.1:122692813-123934688 GCA_916181665.1 Avena sativa
CATGACGACGAAGATCTTTCCCAAAGAAACGCGTACTGGTTCTTGTTGCGTCCTTGTCAAAAAGCAATAGGAGCAGTCCTGGACAGGTAAACAACAGGCAGATTATAGGAACCCAATTGAACAAAACCAATAGACAGAAAACATGCACGCGCTGAAGCGGACCCCATGGTAGGAAGTGAGGTCACCGGGCGCGGGCCCCCAGTGAGCAGGGTGACGGCGGTGGCGGCAGGTGAGTGATGGGGACGCGTGGCGACGGGTAGACAAGGTCCGGGGCAGAGAGAAACCGCGGGGCCATTGATGGACGAGGCAGCGGCAGCAGCGACTAGACGCTGGCGAGGTTGCGCAGGGAGGTGCTGGAGGAGGCGAGCGATGAAGGGCTGGGCCGGCGAGGGTGGCGCGGCCGGGGGCGCTGTAGAGAAGCGGCGGCGCAGCTCTGCTCGGAGGAGAGGTGGCGGCAGCGAGGGGACGCGGGCGACGCCCGGGAGAGGAGTGGCCGGAGACGCGGGGTGCAGGGTAGGCGAGCGGCAGCGGTCGCGGGGCGGCGCGGAGGAAGGAAGGAAGAGAGATCGAGAGTGGCGGCGAGTCGGGAGTTGGAGGGAGACACGGACGAGGCGCGGGGGGGAATCGCGGGATCGGGGGGATCCCGTGCGTTGCGTGTGTGCGTGGCGGTGTGGGGCATCGCGTGAGGCTGCGTGCGTGTTGTATATTGTGTAGAGGTGTGGGTCGGTTCTGTTGGGTGCGTGCGTGTGTTACATGGGTGTGGGGTGCGTGTGTGGTGTGCCGCTGGGTGTGTGTGTGCATGGCTAGGAGGATTAGGGTGGGTGTGTGTGTGCATGGCTAGGAGGATTAGGGTTTCGATGGGGTTGTAGGTAGCTGGCTGCTAGGCTTTTGGGCCTGGCGGCTAGCTGCCTCTCCCCATTAACATTTTTATTTATTTTATTTTGATTTTAAAACACTTTGTAAATATATTTTAGACAAATAAAAGATCCGGAAAAGACCCGGGTTTCTATTTGAAATAAAAGAGAGGATTAGTTAGAAAAACAAAATAGGCTTTTGTCGAAAGTATTTTAGAACAAAAATATGCATGATGATGTCATGATGATGCGAAAAAGAAAATAACAAGCAATACACCCTCCCTATGCCGCCGTCCAAGAGGACTTGGGGGAGGACTCGTCCAAGGCTGGGAACCTTGGCCGCCGCCCCTCCACCCATATAAGGAGGGGTGGGGGCGCTCCCTTGTCCCTCACCCAAAACCCTATCCGCCAGGCGCCTCCCTTTCTCCTCCATACAGCTGCTCCGGCTTAGGCGAAGCCCTACAGTAATCTCTTCTCCACCACCACACCATCGTGCTTTTGGGATTCCGTGGAGATCTACAACCTCTGCTGCCCTGCTGGAACAAGGGAGAGGAAGGTCTTCATCGACTACCGTACGTGTGACCGACTGCGGAAGCTCTGCCGGAACGTGGCACCGGAAGGATCATCTACATGATCTTGAGATCGGCAAGTGAACGACTACATCAACCGCGAGAATCTGATCGCGTTAAACCCTTTGGATCTACGAGGGTTAGTACTCTACAAACTCGTTGCACCGATCACATAGATTAGATCTTGGCTTTTGTGGGTTCCCGCGATAGAATTTTTTTGTTTTCCATGCTGCGAACCCCTACACCCGGTAATCGCACACGAATGCGCTCTGATAGAAAATTTCTATATCTACGATATGATGAAAAATTACGATGGGCACATTGGGTACCCAAAACATAGAACTGGAATTCAATATTCGATAAGATCTCCGTGACCCGAACTAAATTACGCCAGTATTTACCAAGTTCGAGTTTGGGGACTTGAGCTTGGGAAGGTTCGTGATGTTTTTACCCAAGAGCAATTAACTGGTTCCTAACCCGTCAGATGCACCAGACCCGATGTACCAAAATACCCATGACAAGAATATTGAACTCACAATTCGTTACTCAAACAAATCTTCAGGTTCCATGCTGGCAATGTCTTGAGACTCAACCCGAATCTAGAATTCGAGTGAAGCCTCGGGGGATACTAACATGGGTTTGATTTGTTGTGTTCTCGTGGTTGGTATACTTGGTACTTACTTAATTTACGGCCTATGAAGCCCACAAAAAGCCATGAGTCCTGGAAGCATCCGAAGACCAGGAACCAGATGTGGAGATCAAGATACATGTACAAACCGACATAATACTAGAGTCACGATTCCAACTTGTAACCGACCAGAACTTCGCTAGGAGGAGCCGAGAGATAGGGACCACAACCCGCTGTGAGTTATATTGCATCTAGCGAATCGAAGACTCTATAATCGTCTTCAACGATAATCAGACTTTCATCATCTCCCTTGCTTGTCTAATAAGCCACCAAAATCACCAATGCTCCTCTTCCCCCAAAACCCTAAGTACATAACAATGGGCATTGTCAAGGTTACTCCTCGTCAACGAGAGTGGATGGTTACTGGATGCAACCGGATGCTGATGGTTGCACAAGATATCTTCTACCGGGCTACCTGGCGGCCTATTAATCGTTTACATGATGTTTAGTAGCACAACTTGTCTCTTTTTAATTGGTTGATATTTGTGTTGATTCTCTCTGATCCATGAGTTGTAAATCTTGGAATTTTGAAACTTTTTAATAAAAGACTGTGTAAATCAATTTATGCAGAGGCCGGGCATCTCCCCGTTTTGAAAAAAGAGGAGGACTAAACCAAATAGGATTGCTAAAAATTGGTATCATCACATAGGATCGATACCGTTATGACTATTAAATGTATCCTACTCAAGATGCCCAAGCCCAATGTTCTTACTTCAGTTACGCATAACCTGCTGCAGCATGCAATAAGTTCTGTTTTGTCCATGAGTATAGAATTAGTATGTACTCCATCACAACATTGTTTCGTTCTGAATCCTGATACATTCCGATGCCCGTCTAAAATGTATGTGTGATGAACTGGTGACGATGCCAGTGTGCTAATTAAGACAGGGCGTGATGATCATGCTTATGTGCTAAGACCATAATGATTTGAGTAGTGATGCCTGCATCTGGTCTTCAATTTTATTTGACAACACGAGGTGGATGCTAGAAGGATTTAGGGTTTTCAATTGGAATCAACTTTTTTTGGGTCAGTCTACGGTCGAATTTTTTGATAGTTGGATAAGATATCATCGTGAACATCTCCCTATTCTTCTGCAAGCTGCTCCCCTGCACCACAGCCGCCTCAAGTATCAGTCACTTTTCATGGCTGTGTAGAACTAAGTGTACTGATACTCATGCCAATTGTTTGATCCTATATCATTGTTTCATGTTGTCTTGCACAAGTTGGTAGGAAGGTGATGTACCCCCAGATATGGTCAGTCACCACTCACAATGCTATGGGTAACCATGGACCAAGCCATGCTAGACAGCATGGATCAGGCACACATGGTGTCAAATTGGTTTGATCTTGCGCTTTCATCAAAAAGGGCCTTGGATCATCTTGGGTAAAATGGATCAAACAATATTAAAGGAAACCCGGATAAAGGCAATAAAAGGGACAAGACAACATAATATGATCCAATATTTTAGAGGCAAAAAGACAACATATGTGGTCCAACATTTAGAGGTAACAATAATTGCGGTGACCCAACATACCACTGCATGATGTAGTACACTATAGTCGTTGACATAACACCAATGAAACACCGTTCACTAGTATTACATCCCTCAGAGTGGTACAACAGAAACATAGCAAGTCCAAGACATGACTATAGGTTACAACTCGACTCTTTACATAAGATTCAGAGAACACTCTAGGTTAAAGAGAGAGAGAAAGAAACTGCGTACGAAGAAGAATAAAAAATAATCAACTCATAACTATTATGCCAATAAGATTAGCATCTAACAAATTGGCTTGTATTGCTGCTATTGCAATACTCTACAGAAGTAGGTTATATGGCTAGAGATTAATTTCTATCTAATCAATAACTTCGTCTTCACTTTAGTTGATGTATATGTGGACTGCTTCTACTTCATTGAAGAGCTTGAGCTTTTGATGATGATTCCTGGAGCATATCTTGATGTAGACATCGTCTGTACTGGCTTCGGAATCTAGCAAGGGTTAAGAAGATACGTTGAGTACGAACGTACTCAGCAAGTTCACTAAAAAGGAGTGTTTGATGCACTATAACTACAACCACAGACCATAGGTCGTAGACAATGCAATTTTTCGTAAACATTTCTTCAAAGGTTGCTTTTATTCTGAAAAGCTATGTCCGTCAGCCTTCACGGGTTTACCAGAACTTTCATGGAGTTCCTTTCCCGCTGCGTTCGCAGCTCCTTCCCGAAATAGGGAGTAACAAGTTACAGTTCTTACACTCTGCAGAGGTGCATTACTTTACCCATGAGATATGTTAGCTTTGTTGCACATCCGGGCCGCGAACCCGTTCATACTTCCTTGGTATGAGACCTAGACTAAGATCCAAGCCAATCACTGCCCTCTTTGTGACCTCATATGTATGCACGATCCTTCGGGGCCGGCTCACCTCCGTTAAGCCCCCTTTCGGGCAGGCTAAAACCCTGATGAGTTCCTGAAGACTCTATGACCTAGTGATGCCCTGGCAAGCGCCATATTAAATGGACTATACCACTAAACACCATTCATAGATAATCTAGACACCAAAAGTGTGGGGTGTAAGGGTGCCCACCCATATGTTGGATCCGCACAAGGAATCACAACGTCACGTTAAGGTCGTCTTGCCTCCATACGAGAGGAAAAGGATACAGCTGACGTCTCCGTCCCATTCCAAATCTCACGGTTAACGCGTAATATACGGCGCTCGAATCACTGGCGACATTGGTTGTTAAGTCCTAGATAATATGTTCCTTTACCACCGGAACTTTCATAGTAGGTTATTACCTTATGGTAAATAACCTATAATCATATTATTATGAAAATAGTGTTTTCTGACCTTTTTCAAATGCAGGTGATGATAACACTAGATTTGCAAAATACTTTATAGAAAATAATCAAAGGACATGAGCAAGTGTGAACTTGCCTTTTGTGATTGTAAGATTATGCACTCACGGTCTTCGAGACAATATAAAAGATCCAATATCTGAAATTAGCATCATTGGTCCGGTAAGGACTAATGTTTAAAGAGGCAAGATGCTATTATGCATAAGTAATGTAATGCACTTGATAAACGCGAATCCCTGGAATAAGCGTTGTCTTAGGGTTTGGATACTGAAAATGGTTCCTTAAGAATGTGTTGTACTTTTAGATGAGCTTCACATTTGTGCTTCTTATTAAGGTTTGTGAGTGTGTGTGAAACAATATGTGAACATAACAAGTAGCATACCATAATAAAACATGTAACTGTGGAAGGTGTCGTGGGAATGACCACGGCAGATGCTGCAATCGGCAGCGAGTAGTAGAACATGGGGCAAGGGCGGTCAGCCATCTGCGGTGCGAGATGAGGGCTGAGACACAAGGGTTTACCCAGGTTCGGCCCATGGAGGATAATGACCTACTCCTGCTGGATTGTATTATGGTGAGAGTACAATGGGGCGAGCTCGGCGGCTAGGTGGCGAGTCGCTAGGGTATCTGATGGAACGTATCCTCTATGCGTCCTCTAGGGAGGTTTATATAGACTCGCCTCCCTAGGGTTTACAGATCTCAACCGAATTAGTTAAGGATTCGGTGATTCTACGACCTAGTCCGACTGGGCCTATCTACGCTTCTGGGCCTTCAGCTTCCAGTCGCTTGAGTCCACGCCTCATCTTGATCCAGTCGCCGTCCTGCAAGCTCACTCACTGGCGTTTGGGCCAGTAGGAAACGTCCTGCTGGGTATACCCCGGTAGGCATATCCCCATCAGTAGTCCCCGAGTCCGTCGTTGATTTGTCGCAGGCGTTCGTCGGCAGTCGGAGTACGCGGGTCCAATGCGGACGTCCAGTCGAATCGGCGGTGGACTCCTGAATAAAGGAAGAAGTAGTCATTTTAGTCGCAATAACGGCGACCAATCGGGTCGCAGCTCGGCAAACGGGTCGGCGAATACTCAATCACTGTTATAGTGATCGGGTCGGCGAATCGTCGAGTCGCGTGGAGCGACGAGTCGAATGGATGAAGTTGGACCTTCAATTGGGGTCAAACTAGCCGTTGGGGTAATCCAACGGTAACTTCGGCGTAATTACCGCGTAGTAACGGCTCCCGAAATTGGCGGGTAGCAACCGCTATATAAGAAGAATGATAGGCGAACGGGAAAACACTTCTTCGTTCTTCCTCCAATCTCGCTCGACTCCGTTTCCCACTCCGCATAGCGATCTAAACAATCTAGAGAGCCCCGACCTCCACAAACTTCCAACTGATGGCCCACTCCACCGAACCATGGGGCAGATCCAAGTGTACTAAGGCGCTACTGGCATCCTTCGAGGAGGCCGGGATCCTCCACGCCGGCAGATGGCGCATCCCCGTGCCGGAGAAGTGACTCCGAACCCGCGCGAGGGAGAATTCATCTGCTTCACCAGCCACCTGGAGCGGGGGCTGGGCTTTCCTACCTCCCTCTTCTTTCGGCGTTTCTGCGCCTACTACGGGATCCAGCCATCGGATCTGGGTCCGCATAGTATCGAGCAGCTCGCCATCTTCGTGGCGTTCTGCGAGTGCTATCTGGGCTGCAGGCCCTACTTCCCCCTATGGCAAGATCTGTTCCATGGGAGAATCAGCCGCGAAGAGTCAGGCGGCCCGATGCTAGCCACGGGCGGCCTGACATTCCAGCTGAAGTCTAAGGCGTCGTCCTTCGACCTGATGCTGCCCGCCAAGGCGGCGAACGAATGGAAGAAGTCCTGGTTCTACGTCACCAAGTCGACCCCAAACGGCGAAGTGGCGCTTCCAAGGTACTCCGCCGACCGGCCCGAACCGCGTCGACTCCAGGTCATCAAGCTCCCGCTGGATCAACGGATGGTTGTCGATGAAATGCTGCAGACCATCCGTGGCCTGAAGAAGAAGGGCCTCCAGACCATCAACCTCTACAACTGCTGGTTCGGGCGGCGGCTCGTGCCCTTGGCTCGCCGCGACCATTACATGTATGAGTATACTGGCAAGGACAACCCGACGAAGTCCTCCTTCGCCGAATGGCACCTCGAAGACTACACCCTGGCCCTGAAGAAGATTACCCAGGCGGTGTATCTTGACGCGAAGGCCGGGGTCTCCCCCTACACTGCAAGGTGCCCAGCTCCGACGGTAAGTCGTCATTTCGTAACCACTCACAGTCGCAGATAATGCACTCGCGGTTGTGCTAATGTTGTTTTGTTTTTATTGCAGTTGTTCCAAGTGGTAGAAGGGTGGCTTCCACCCGCAGACGACGAGAACTCGAGCTCGTCCGTCCAAGACGGGAGCGAGTCATCACCCATCAAAGGCAATGCCGAGAGCGATGATGGTGATGATGATGACGATGACGAAGACGAACCCGTGGAAGTCCCTGCCCCCACAATTCGCAAAACCCGCGGGCAACACCAGCGCGAACTCGAAGCGAGTAAAAGCCTCGAGCCTCACGAAGACGATGACTACGAGCTTCCCGAGCACACCTCACATCGTGAGGCCACGCCGTCGAAGAAGAAGAAGACGGCAGCTCCGCCGAAGAAGAAGGCGAAGCCAGCGAAGTGGACATCTCCGCCCCGATCTGCGACCAGTTCCGATGCCACCAGCTCGGCTAAGGACGCAGCGGCGCCCGCGACCATGGCGCCGGACGCTACCACCCCCATGGACGAGGCGCCGCTGGCGTCATTACCGCCTCCATTCACCCCAATCACTGGCTTGGGCGACGCTCCAGCCGCAGCGACCTCGCCTCCAAGGGAGGCTCCCGCGGCAATTATCGCGGAGGCTCCTGCCGCGGCTTCCTCTTCAAAGAGGCCGTCAGTGTCTTGGGCACACGATGTGTTCGAGACGGTCCTCACTCGGAGGTTGGGGCCCGAGTTGGAAAAGCCGGCTTGCATCCGCACCGGACTGCGGTTCATACCAGTCGCCAAGTGAGTGTTGTTCATCTGCCTGTCTTTCATTGTAGTCAGACAGTCTTATTCATATCGTTGTTTCACACGACTGGTGTTAAAAAGATTGGCCATCCTTCCGTGGCCAAGATTCCGCCAGTTGTCACAGAGGTGGATTCCTCGCGGAAGAGGAAGACCGACGAAGTCGCTGCTCCCGCCGAAGATGTCAAGAGGGCGAAAGGCGACGACGTTGTCACGGTCTCTGATGACCTAGTGGTTACTCCGAGCGAACCTCCGACTGCGATGGAAGTGGCCTCGAAGACCAAGGAGGCTGTTGCCTCACCCAACGTGGTCGAGCCGGCTCCGAGTGGCGCCGCGGCATCTGCAGTGACCTTCCCTCGCTTCATGGCGAAGCCGGCCGCAGCGAGTGGCTTAGTGCCCACGAGCCGGATGCCTGGGGTCGCCGAGGTGGAGGTCGAACAGCATCGAAGCCACACTCCGGTCATGCTTGCATCCGTGGATGCGCTGGAGCTTCACGGCATGCTAGGCGCTTCCATCTAGGTATGTCCAGTCCCCGAGGATCGGGCCACTGAATTTCAGTGGTCGGATTCTTGATGTTTTTATGTCGTCCAGTCCCCGAGTGCCTAGTCGCTGAATTTCAGCGGGTGGGCACTTTGGATTTTCAATGTCTAGTCCCCGAGTGCCTATTCACTGAATTTCAGCGGGTGGGCACTTAGGATTTTCAATGTCCAGTCCCCGAGTGCCTAGTCGCTGAATTTCAACGAGTGGGCACTTAGGAGTTTGGTTGTTGTTGACGTTGCAGTTTATGCGCAGGGCCTGCAGCGCAAATCGGCCGATCGGCTTTCTGCAAAGTGTCACTTGGAGAAGGAACTCGTTGCCGTCCAGGAAACGAACAAGGGGCTTCAAGAAATTGCAGCCGAGGCAGAGCAGGTCCGCCGGGGCCTTGTCCCGGTGGGTGACTTGACAGCTGCTTAATCTGCTTTGACCGTGGCCAAAAAGCGGGTCGCTGGCCTAGAGCATGAGCTCAAGGAAGCGAGGGCGGAAGCGAGTGCAGCGGAGGGGCGTGCGAAAGCGGCTGTTACGGCTGCTGCTGAAGAGCGGAAAGTGTCCGACGCACTCGTTGCTGGGCTGCATAACGACTTCTCCTCTCTTCAAAGCTTCATCATGGGCCTCTGCCGTCCGCTAATTGGTAACCCTTTCTTCCTCTTCCTTCTGCCTGTAACAATTGCGTTGTGAAATCGTTGGTGTGCTTACTGTCTGATTTTGTTCCACAGGCCGGATTACTGATAGCTCGGAGGAGGCGCAGTCATGCGACGCGCGACACTGTGTGACCACCCTGGTCGACTCGGCCACGTTGTCCGCGACTTTCATTCGAGCATATCTTCAGGAGATATCGCCCACGGAGGTGATCCCCAGCGACCTTGTCGAGGTATGGCACTACCTGGAGAAGGCTCCGTCAGTCGTCGAATTCATGACACGGTCGGCCTTCTGGTGCGGGGCGGCGACGGCGCTCAGCCTTGGGCTTGCTCATTTCCCGGAGGACTTCGACCTTGACGATGTGACGAGCGGCTACCCCTCGTCCACGGGCTCTGTGGAGATAGCCGAGGTGCTGAAGCTGACGGACCGGGCCGTGGTGTATTCCGATCGCGTTTGGGCGATGGGCGACCTCCTCCCCTATCAGGAGACGATTTTCGCTCCCAACGATCCCGAACCGAAGCATCGGAACTTTAAGGTCGAGCAGCCGTTCCGTGCGGCGATGGCGGGCAAGTTGACAACGTACCCATCGAACCCGTACGTGCCCTTCATCCGTAACCGCAGGGGTGGCGGCGAGTCGGCGTCAAGACCTGCGGAGTAGAAGCGTTGTGCCCTTGGGCGTTTGTACGAAATAGCTACTGAACTTTCCTTGTATTTTGGAACAACTTCGTGCTTCTATAAAGGAAATTCATGTTGTTTTGTCATTTGCTTTGCTATTTCGGATTTTGATTAAACGAGTCCCCGAGCTCGTCCGCCCTGTTTATGGGGTTTACCTTGTTTGTTATGTATTTGCGAATTCTTAATGGATTAAGGTCGACTTGCCAGGGCTCGGAGAGCCAGTCCCAGGGCGACTCCCATGGGTGCTCTATACTTGACCGTTTTCCCGTGCGCGAACGAGGTCGGGTAGCCGAGTCCCTGAGCGTGGTACTTGGTGGTTCTAGTCGCAGCTCCAAGGTAGGTGAGGACTAAGCGCGTTAAATTAAGCGCGTCACTCCTGCCTGACCCGAAGGATCAGTCGCATGAAGAGTCCCGGGCACGCTCTCATACTTGGTGTTTTTCCCTAGTCGCTCGAATCTGAGTGGACGTCAGTCCCCGAGCGTGGTATTTGGTTGTTCAAGTCGTTGTGCCGAGGATGCGAAGGACCTTGGTCGCTGTGAGGAGCGAGGGCAGCTGTCTTGGCTCGGTAAGCCAGTCGAGCTAGGCAACTCCAATGGGGCTCCGGGTTGGCGTTTTTCGTGGACGTTATGAGGCCTGGGGTGTCCCAATGCCCTCGTACCGCACTACTTGGCCGTGCCGGTCGCTTTACCAGAGGTTGACTTCTGCGAATAGCATAACGTTGTTATTACGAGTGTGAGTGGCACAAGACACGGAGAGTAAACGCAATTTTTGGTGACCGATCTGCTTTATTTCATAGCGGGTGGGGAGTACATGTATGGAGTTCTAGGAGTAGAACTTCCGTAGGAGGTTTACATTCCACGGTCTCTTGACGTCGAGTTTCCCGTCTCCTCGGACATCGGTGAGGTAGTAGGCGTCGTTGCCTAGGACTTGCCCGATGGCGAATGGTCCCTCCCAAGGGGGGAGAGCTTGTGCATGCCCTTCTTGTCCTGGATGAGGTGTAGTACCCATGTCGCCTTCCTGGAAAGTGCGAGTCCTTACTCGCCGGCTATGGTAGTGGCGGAGCCCTTGCTGGTAGATGGCGGTGCGGGAGCAAGCTAGGTCACGTGCCTCGTCGAGCTGATCGACTCTGTCTTGTCATGCGAGTTCGTTTGCGGCCTCCGTGTAGTTGACCACCCTTGGCGAGTCGTGCTCGAGGTCGGTGGGCATGACTGCCTCGGCGCCGTACACCATGAAGAAGGGTGTAAACCCTGTCGACCTGTTAACGGAGGTGCGGATGCCCTAGATGACGGAGGGTAGCTCCTCTACCCAGCACCCGGCGGTGCGCTCGAGTGGTACTTGGAGCCGTGGCTTCAAGCCATGGAGGATGCTCTGATTGGCGCATTCCGCCTGGCCGTTGGACTCCGGGTGGGCGACTGAGGCGAGGTCGAGTCGAATGTGGTGTTCCTCGCAGAACTCGGCCATGGCTCCTTTGGCGAAGTTGGTGCCGTTGTCCGTGATGATGCTGTTTGGGAACCCGTAGCGATAGATGAGCTCGCGTAGGAACTTTGTGGCGGTCTTCCCATCGCATTTGCGGACTGGCTTGGCCTCCACCCATTTTGTGAACTTGTCGACTGCGACTAGGAGGTGCGTGAAGCCGGACGGGGCCTTCTTGAAGGGGCCTACCATGTCCATGCCCCATACGGCAAACGGCCAGGTGATGGGGATTGTCTTGAGCACCGAGCTTGGCACGTGTGTTTGATTGGCGTATTTCTGGCATCCGACGCACCGCTGGACAATGTAGACAGCGTCTGCGTGTGCGGTGAGCCAGTAGAAGCCGTGTCACATAGCCTTTGCGACCAGAGAACGGGCGCCAACGTGGTGGCCGCAGTCGCTGGAGTGAATGTCTTGGAGGATTTTTCGTCCTTCAGCGGGCTGAATGCAGCGTTGGAACACGCCGGTCATGCTGCGCTTGTGGAGCTCGCCGTTGATGATGACGAAGGATTTGCAGCGGCGTGCTATCATCCGGGCGTCCATTTCATCCGCTGGCAGGGTGCCTCCCTCCAAGTAGGTGACGTATGGCGCGGTCCAGTCGTTTGGCTCGGCGATTAGAGCGACCAGGGCTGCTTCTGGTTCCAGCGGGATTCCTATATCGATCTCCCTAGGGGGAGAGACAGAAGGTTTGGTGATGGTGTCGAGGAAGACGCCGGCGGGTGGTGCGAGTCGAGCAATGCCGATGCGAGAGAGTGCGTCGGCCTCCTTGTTCTTCCGCCTGTCAATCCACTCGACGAAGTAGCCTGCGAAGTATCCACCCAGCTTGTCCACTGCTTGGCGGTATGCAGCCATGGTGGGGGAGATGGTGTCGCAGGTGCCAGCAACTTGCCCGGCGACGAGGTCGGAGTCTCCGTAGCAGCACAGGCGGTTGACGTTCATCTCCTTGGCAGCTCGCATGCCATGGAGTAGCGCCTCGTACTCGGCCATGTTGTTGGTGCAGGGGGTAAAGTCAAGGCAGATGTAACTACCTCGGTGAATTACGCTCTTAGTTACAAGCCTGGATGAGCGGAAATGGTCAAAATAGTACGGTGGGGCCAAATGCCACTCACAGGTAGACCTTTCGGTCGTCCTAACCATTTCCAAAACATCGGGACAAGAACGAGCGGCGTAATCGGCAGGCGAAGGGATCAACTACATACACAAATGAGTATGTATGCAAGCCACCATACAACAGTTCTCAGAGCCATTCCATCTAAAAGAAATAGAAATATTGCAACGCCATATGGCAAGATCCAAATATCCTAGATAGATATAATAGTTTAGGATATCTCCTCATACATCAAACATCAGAGTATCAGGCGGAAGCGGAAAACAAGATCCGAGTACGGATAAGAAGCAAATCGGCATAAGATGCCCCATAAATAAACACATCCCGCCCACAGATCTCACGGATCCCCGTTCCCGGAATCTCTACACCGAGTGATCTTTGCCCACATCGTTCGCCTCTTCCACCCAGTATCCATCTTGCGAGCATACCTGTTCATCTGAATCAAACAATTTATCGTGTGAGACCCTAGGGGTACTCAGCAAGTCTTTATGCCTCTAAAGGGGACACAACCTGGGGTGACGCAATTGCAGCAAAAGATAATACCTAACAATTCTAGGGATACTCGCTAACCATCCGCCTAACCAAAGATAGACGGATGTCCGTGAATTAAGAACAACATTTATAACAGTAATATTAACAGATCCATCCCCCTCCTCGCTTAACAACGAGGAAGCGGACGAACAACCCCCCCATCCGTTGGCAGTTTTATTATCCATTCCATGAGTGTTGCACTATTTACTAGTCAGGTACTTAGTCAAATTAAAAGCGGTACTTTAGTTATACTTGTCTATGATCGAGAAACTGTGCTCCAAGTCGTCCATAACCGCGGACACGGCTTTCAGAAAGATTTACCCTGCAGGGGTGCACAAATAGCAACACACACTCGATCAACCTCGGAAAAACCAAATCAAAACCCAACGAGGCATTCACGACAAAGCGATCACAGGATTCAGAAATGTTTCAGGGGGCCACCCCATTAAGCTACCCGCAACGAAGTTGGCCGGCTCCGAGACGGACTCAAGGTTTGTGTCAATGGCTGTAAACGACTGGGAACCCGAAAGTGTGACTGGGCTTGTCAATACCGCGAAAACACTCCGCATCCAAAACAGTACAAGTGCTCCTCGCACAATCTTAAATAAAGCAGTAAAGCATGGCATAAGTACAGGATAGTAATAAAGCCCCAAACTACTTTGTGGCCCCAAGAAATAAGAATGAATCAAGCTCTGACTCAGGGGGGTTCATAAGCCTCCCGGATGTGGATAGTGCGAATAGTCAAGGAACAGGAATCAAGTACTCGGGGTCCTGCGGGACACAAGTGAGCATGAAAAAAACCAAATAGCAGATATTGCTCACCGGTGCCACTTTCATTAGTTATCCCATTACTACTCAGGTTAAGTTGTTTAGGTACCTCGTTATCCATCAGACACTCACATACCCTACACATGCTGTTCTACGACCCGCATGGCTCAAACAACTCCTGTAGTAATGGCTCATGGGATGGAGGAACAAGCTTCGGTGGGGTTTAAAAGTAAAGGCTATGCAGTACTTGGGATTCAGTTTAATGCAATCGCGACTCAATGATGCAAGAATAAGATAGAGGCAATAGGTACTATATGTGCAAGCATGTGGTAGTGCTTGCCTGGCAGCTCAGTTGAAGCGAGAGAAGGATCTGGGTAGTGCTCCTGGGTTTCTTGATATATCCCCTGCTCAGCGTCTATTCGAAGAAGAACCAAACAAACAAGGGCCAACATAAATAAAGTGCACAAGCATATGAATAAAATGCGACAAGCAAACAATCATGCCATGATGAATGATGCACAATTTGCATGGCAATAATGTAGCATGGCATGGGTGAGATGTGGAATACAAGAATAAAGCATTTTAAGGAGTTTTAGTCACATTTTATCCTCAAATAAGTTGCTGTATACTTTAGATTTATATGATGCATGCTGCAATTCAGAACATGGAATGCATAGATAGAACGGGCTCGTCGCGCTGATCGATTTAGACATATTATTTGTCAAATTTGGAGTTATAAAACCAAAGTTATTAATTAATTAAGAAAAGGGCATTTTATTGTAATTTTAATTATCTCGAAATTTTAAGTGCTCAAATAATATTTTGAATAGCATATTTGAATTCCTCACATTTTTCTGATTTAAAAACATATATTATTTGTATTCTTTGGATTTATAATTTAAAAGTTATTTTAAAACAGATTTGAATTTGAATTTAAACAATTTTGAAATTGTTTTGTTAAAACAGATAACCAGGGAAACCTTTTTACACCCAGATGAATTCGACCCAAGCCACTGACGGGTGGGCCGCTGCTGACCGGGACACACGCGCGCTGAAAAGGTTTTTCTCACCGCGGCTTTATCTAGCCACAGCAAATGACAGGTGGGGCCGGTGGTTAAGGGCCCCCGTGCCAGTAGCTGAAACCCGCAGGGGCTGACAGGCGGGGTCGTGCTGGAGCGCGGGTTGAGGGTACAAAGCTGCGGGTGCGTTTTTGCAAAAACCCCACAGGCACGGACAGGTGGGGTCTCGAGGAGCGCGGGTTGAGCGGGAGATAAAAAGAGGGGGCTATTTGTAAATAGACCACATGCCCGTATTGTTGCTCTTCTTTCTCTGAACCGCGGACAGAGCCGTGCTCGACAGGCATAGCGCGGCGTGCGGGGAACTCGAACCGGGGACCTGGGGCTCGCGCTGGGGGGCGGTAGCCATCCGGGTAGCCTGAGAACGTTGTTAGGAGGGGGTTGGCGAACTAGGTGAGGCGGGGCGTAGCGCAGAGGCGGTCAGACGCCAGCGGCCGACGGCGCACCGAGAGCTTTCGGTGAAACACCCATCAAGGCAAAGGGTCTACGGCGAGGCGGAGGATGTCTAGGCGGGAGAGGGACTCACCGCGGGGTGGACGACAGAGGTGGATCGGGCTGGGAGTCGACGGAGAAGCAAGGATGCAGACGGCCGGCGTGTTTAGGGTTTGCGGTGGCGTCGGCGTGCAGCGTCTGCAGGGGCGGTCTCCTTCTCGGCTCCGTGTACGAGGTGACGCAGGGTGCTCCTCCAGCCATCGCCGACAACCTCCTGCTCGCCTACGCCTCCTGGATCGACGGGAGATGGTGGAGACCGACGGTGGCCGGCGATGGGGTAGGTGGTTGTAGGGGAAGACAGGGAGGAAGGGGAGCAGCCTGGGGAGATCTAGGAGAGGACGAGGAGACGTGAGAGGGAGGTAGATAGCAGAGGGAGAGGGGAGGGTGCCGTGGGGGAAAGGTGGAGGAAAAGGTGGTCTCGGCCACCTTTTGCTTCTCCCTCTCCTCACGTGCTCGGGCAGGGCTCGGCCTGGGTGTGGCTGCAGCTGGGCCAGGGCGAGGACAGGGCGGAGAGGAGGCTCGGGTGGGGCAGCTGGCAGAGAGAAAAAGAGAGAGGAGGGAGAGGCTCGGGCAATTAGGGTTGGGGTAGCTCGGCTAGGTTAGGAGGAGGAGGTAGGGAGAGAGGGGAGGCCTCGGCATGGGGTGGTGAGGGTAGCTAGGGTAGGCCCTTGCTGGTAGAGAGAGTGTGAGAGAGAGAGGGTAAGGCTCGATATGGGAGGGGTAAGGTGGTGAGTGAGGGTTAGGGTAAGGGAAGGATTAGAGAGAGGGGGATTAGGGTAGGGATTCTAGGGAGTCACCCATGATCAACACAAGCTCGAGCAGGAAGGTTGGTAGAGAGAAGGTGGTGGTAAGGTTTAGCTTAGGGAGGGGTAGTGGGTATGGAGAGGTATAGCAGGGTTTGGTTAGGGTTTTGAGGAGGGGTGTGATTGAGGTATAGGGTTTAACATGCCCAAAACTAGATCAAGCTAGAAAAGGTGTTGAGATGGAGATGGTGAGGTGATGAAAGAAAAAGGTGTGATCACAAGAGATCAAGAACACATAGGATGATAACACAAGACAAGACCCACTTTAAACAAAGGCAAAACTCAAAGGAGAAGAGATGGTGGAGCTTTGCATGGCCCATGCATGGGCTTTAAATGCCATGTGTTATTATGTGAAAACAATAATAATATAACATGGCATGATTCCATGCATTCCCAAAAGGTGGAATAAAGACCAAGCAAAAGAAATTAGAATTGGATCCATCCAAACCCACATGAGCTAGATTAAATATCAAAAGAAAAAGACTTACAAGCTCATGGGTTATTGGAATGGTGGAAGTATAAGGTGGTGACAAGGAAAGGTGATGGAGTTGAATAAAAGATATGCCCCCAACTCAACTTGGGCATTTAAACAATATATCAATAACCAAATACAATATCAAGAGGCAAATACAATTTATAATGCATATGAGGGAAGAACCAAAACAAAAAGGGTTTTATATGATGCTCAAATGCAAGGTGGCATGATGACATGAGCATGATATAATTATGATGCAACAATTATATATAGGAAGTAGCATTTATATAGACTAGGCTAGTAGCATTGCAATTGTTAGACAATTGGGATGCTACAACTCTCCCCCACTAAACAAGAATCTCGCCCCGAGATTCCTAGGAAAAGAAAACAACACAAGGAGAGGCGGGTGTTCGAACGAAGATGACCCTCACGTTCCCAAGTTGATGAATGACGGAATAACTTGCTAGACTTGCTGCGAGTCTTGCGTTTTGCTTGAGAAACAACGGTTAGAAGAGTTGAAGGATTGTCGTGAGACAAGAAGGATAGGATGGACATAGCTCTGGTTTTCCCAAGAAACATGATAAAAGAATAAACCACTTGTGAAAGAAAAAGACAAGATGATGTATCATGAATAAAGAAAGACACACCGTTAAGATTAAAGATTTACCGATACTAGAGAGGATGAATCTTTGTCTCGCCGGAAGAAAAGAGCTAGGTTGGAGAGGTTTGAACCACTATGACAATAGCATCGTATCTTCTCTCGGATTTGAGAAATGAAGTACGGAAACAAGATTGCCTTCAAACAATAGAGTCCCTTGATATCAACAGAAAGATTTAGTTAGACATCGTCTTATTAGATTCTTGTTGCGCCAGTAAGACCCAAAGGATCACGCAATTGAGGTGCGCGGATATAACTTCCAGAGACGTATGTGAAGCCAGATCATGGTGGAATCCCGCGAAGCAAAGAATATGGAGGATCTGGAGTTTATTGTAGAGATACTTATTGCTTTCTTTAGCCTTGAGGCTAAAGCAATAGATTTGCGGCTGATGGCATCAACCATAATTGGCTTTACCACAGAAAAAGAATTGATGAAACAAAGAGAGAGATAGTTTCCTTTCATCTTGTTTGTGGATGTAGAACATCGGTAGAAAGACGAGGACCGAAAGGAGTTTGCGTTTGTTTCCACCAGATAATTGTAGATTTTGCTCCATCTATAATAGACAGACCACCAACAAGAGCTTATTGATTACTTTCTTCGAGAGAGCACTCCGGAAAAACAAGGACGGAAGTAAAAGTATCGAGGGATAAAGGCCACTTCTAACTTCCGTGGAAAGAGTGAAATCACATTAATTCACCAATTAAATGTACAAGAGCGAATGATAAGAGTAGTGGTATGGTAGCTACTCCATCCCGCACTCAAAGCATTACTCCGCACATGAATAAGAAAACCATGCAACCCAACTACCGAAACAGACTGAAGGTATTGACAATAACTCATGGAACTTTGTTGGAAAACAAGGATAGATGCAAACGATTCGCCGGATTCATAGATAGATAAAGATGATGATGTTGTCGTCATATCGAAAATACCAAGCCCCCGGAAAGATATGAAGGAAGATTACGGAGACAACTGCAAGATTCGACAGATAAAGAAAAAGATAGCATCACTTGCAACTAAGGATTACAAAAGATCTGAAAAATCTTCATGGCCTCCGGTGGATTGAGCATAGATGATAGAACGAGAGGGTTTCAAAAGATCACTTGACGAGACTGAGGTGAAAGAACTCCATGTTCTTCTTGAAATGATTGAGAGAGATTTAGCAGTGTTGAGGAAATCTACGGCGGAACGACGATGATAACTCGCCAACAAGGAAAACTCCGGGTTTGATTGAAGATGGAAGATGGAATTAACAATGAACTTGCAGATTCCAGAATTGAAATGATCTATTTAGCAGAAGGACGTGGCCGAGATAGGTGACTTGAAAAAGTCAGAGTTCTCACTTTGAGACTTTGCACACAGGCAGTGCTCACGAAGCTTGAGAGAAAGAGACACAGATGATCTTCCATGTCCTTCCATTGATATCGAATAGGAAAGCATATTATCAACATATACCACCATGGATGAACAGGATATTCCCAGAATATCAAGTTCAAGAGGCGAGAGAAACGAACAAATGCTCGAAACACTTTCTGAGCTCAACGCTCTTTTGAAAGATCAACATTAAGAGCACGGGTTCGTGTTGAAAGAGATGCACTGGCAGAATAGATTATCTGGTCCTTCGGAAGAGAACAGGAAATGCCACCTGGTTCACATTGTCGATTGGATCACCGGTTACAAAGATAAAGAGATCTTGGATAAAGAAACAATGATAGCTCATACCTCAAGCAAAGCTACCAGAGACGAAAAGATGCAATTCCCTCGTCTCAAAGAGAATTTTGCAGATATGGAGTTCAAAAAGATGTGCAGCATGATGGACAGATGATAGACCGCCGTAGTGCTTTGAGAAACTCCGGATTGCCAAAGATGCTTTAATATGCATAAATATGATCACGGTGTACTCAAAATCACAAGAGATAACCCTCACCATTTGGAGGATAGTGGTGATTGCATTTTCCATATTCCACTCATGATAAGTGTCATATAGCTATGCCGAGAGTCAAATTACAATCACCAGCATCGGATCGACACATGTTATGTAATTAGCCCAAGAGAATTGGAGATGAAATGAAACTCTAGGATTAAGCGCCGGTGACAAAAGAATGAGTTAGCATGGACATGCTGATAAAAGGGAGATAGATAATGTTTCACACACGACTGAAAAGGAGTGTGGAAGCACAGATGTATCAAAGAATTTTTTTCCGCATTTTCGGCATTAAAATACCAATAGATGCGCAACATCACTTATCAGGTAGAGATTAGCAACTCCACATTCTGTGAAAGCATGCTGGAAGGAAGAACACCCTTAAGAAGATGGCACCGGTTAACAAGGAGTCAGATAGATCGCGCCGGTTTTCAAAAGCCTGTCAGTATGGAATGTACCAACAGTTGATAACCAAAGGCAGATTGTGATAACAAATTGGATGCAACAGATAGACAAGGAATTACACACACACACACACTTTCTATGGTACTACGGAAACCCAGAACACATGAATCCTAGTTTGAATTTTAAGAAGAGGATTGAAAACGTTACACTTCGTTACCAGAAAAGGGTGGGTGGGTGGGTAAGAAGAAAAGTGGAAGCAGTCCTACTCTCACGTTTTGTTTTTCCCTAGTATACATAGCTACCAAAAATATTTGCTAGACTGACAACGACCATTTGGCTGAGACCCTGAAGGGCGGGATGGCTCTGATACCAATTGTAACTACCTCGGTGAATTACGCTCTTAGTTACAAGCCTGGATGAGCGGAAATGGTCAAAATAGTACGGTGGGGCCAAATGCCACTCACAGGTAGACCTTTCGGCCGTCCTAACCATTTCCAAAACATCGGGACAAGAACGAGCGGCGTAATCGGCAGGCGAAGGGATCAACTACATACACAAATGAGTATGTATGCAAGCCACCATACAACAGTTCTCAGAGCCATTCCATCTAAAAGAAATAGAAATATTGCAACGCCATACGGCAAGATCCAAATATCCTAGATAGATATAATAGTTTAGGATATCTCCTCATACATCAAACATCAGAGTATCAGGCGGAAGCGGAAAACAAGATCCGAGTACGGATAAGAAGCAAATCGGCATAAGATGCCCCATAAATAAACACATCCCGCCCACAGATCTCACGGATCCCCGTTCCCGGAATCTCTACACCGAGTGATCGTTGCCCACATCATTCGCCTCTTCCACCCAGTATCCATCTTACGAGCATACCTGTTCATCTGAATCAAACAATTTATCGTGTGAGACCCTAGGGGTACTCAGCAAGTCTTTATGCCTCTAAAGGGGACACAACCTGGGGTGACGCAATTGCAGCAAAAGATAATACCTAACAATTCTAGGGATACTCGCTAACCATCCACCTAACCAAAGATAGACGGATGTCCGTGAATTAAGAACAACAGTTATAACAGTAATATTAACAGATCCATCCCCCTCCTCGCTTACCAACGAGGAAGCGGACGAACAACCCCCCCATCCGTTGGCAGTTTTATTATCCATTCCATGAGTGTTGCACTATTTACTAGTCAGGTACTTAGTCAAATTAAAAGCGGTACTTTAGTTATACTTGTCTATGATCGAGAAACTGTGCTCCAAGTCGTCCATAACCACGGACACGGCTTTCAGAAAGATTTACCCTGCAGGGATGCACAAATAGCAACACACACTCGATCAACCTTGGAAAAACCAAATCAAAACCCAACGAGGCATTCACGACAAAGCGATCACAGGATTTAGAAATGTTTCAGGGGGCCACCCCATTAAGCTACCTGCAACGAAGTTGGCCGGCTCCGAGACGGACTAAAGGTTTGCGTCAATGGCTGTAAACGACTGGGAACCCGAAAGTGTGACTGGGCTTGTCGATACCGCGAAAACACTTCGCATCCAAAACAGTACAGGTGCTCCTCGCACAATCTTAAATAAAGCAGTAAAGCATGGCATAAGTACAGGATAGTAATAAAGCCCCAAACTACTTTGTGGCCCCAAGAAATAAGAATGAATCAAGATCTGGCTCAGGGGGGTTCATAAGCCTCCCGGATGTGGATAGTGCGAATAGTCAAGGAACAAGAATCAAGTACTCGGGGTCCTGCGGGACACAAGTGAGCATGAAAAAAACCAAATAGCAGATATTGCTCACCGGTGCCACTTTCATTAGTTATCCCATTACTACTCAGGTTAAGTTGTGTAGGTACCTCGTTATCCATCAGACACTCACATACCCTACACATGCTGTTCTACGACCCGCATGGCTCCAACAACTCCTGTAGTAATGGCTCATGGGATGGAGGAACAAGCTTCGGTGGGGTTTAAAAGTAAAGGCTATGCAGTACTTGGGATTCAGTTTAATGCAATCGCGACTCAATGATGCAAGAATAAGATAGAGGCAATAGGTACTATATGTATGCAAGCATGTGGTAGTGCTTGCCTGGCAGCTCAGTTGAAGCGAGAGAAGGATCTGGGTAGTGCTCCTGGGTTTCTTGATATATCCCCTGCTCAGCGTCTATTCGAAGAAGAACCAAACAAACAAGGGCCAACATAAATAAAGTGCACAAGCATATGAATAAAATGCGACAAGCAAACAATCATGCCATGATGAATGATGCACAATTTGCATGGCAATAATGTAGCATGGCATGGGTGAGGTGTGGAATACAAGAATAAAGCATTTTAAGGAGTTTTAGTCACATTTTATCCTCAAATAAGTTGCTGTATACTTTATATTTATAAGATGCATGCTGCAATTCAGAACATGGAATGCATAGATAGAACGGGCTCGTCGCGCTGATCGATTTAGACATATTATTTGTCAAATTTGGAGTTATAAAACCAAAGTTATTAATTAATTAAGAAAAGGGCATTTTATTGTAATTTTAATCATCTCGAAATTTTAAGTGCTCAAATAATATTTTGAATAGCATATTTGAATTCCTCACATTTTTCCGATTTAAAAACATATATTATTTGTATTCTTTGGATTTATAATTTAAAAGTTATTTTAAAACAGATTTAAATTTGAATTTAAACAATTTTGAAATTGTTTTGTTAAAACAGATAACCAGGGAAACCTTTTTACACCCAGATGAATTCGACCCAAGCCACTGACGGGTGGGCCGCTGCTGACCGGGACACACGCGCGCTGAAAAGGTTTTTCTCACCGCGGCTTTATCTAGCCACAGCAAATGACAGGTGGGGCCGGTGGTTAAGGGCCCCCGTGCCAGTAGCTGAAACCCGCAGGGGCTGACAGGCGGGGTCGTGCTGGAGCGCGGGTTGAGGGTACAAAACTGCGGGTGCGTTTTTGCAAAAACCCCACAGGCACGGACAGGTGGGGTCTCGAGGAGCGCGGGTTGAGCGGGAGATAAAAAGAGGGGGCTATTTGTAAATAGACCACATGCCTGTATTGTTGCTCTTCTTTCTCTGAACCGCGGACAGAGCCGTGCTCGACAGGCATAGCGTGGCGTGCGGGGAACTCGAACCGGGGACCTGGGGCTCGCGCTGGGGGCGGTAGCCATCCGGGTAGGCTGAGAACGTTGTTAGGAGGGGGTTGGCGAACTAGGTGAGGCGGGGCGTAGCACAGAGGCGGTCAGACGCCAGCGGCCGACGGCGCACCGAGAGCTTTCGGTGAAACACCCATCAAGGCAAAGGGTCTACGGCGAGGCGGAGGATGTCTAGGCGGGAGAGGGACTCACCGCGGGGTGGACGACAGAGGTGGATCGGGCTGGGAGTCGACGGAGAAGCGAGGATGCAGACGGCCGGCGTGTTTAGGGTTTGCGGTGGCGTCGGCGTGCAGCGTCTGCAGGGGCGGTCTCCTTCTCGGCTCCGTGTACGAGGTGACGCAGGGTGCTCCTCCAGCCATCGCCGACAACCTCCTGCTCGCCTACGCCTCCTGGATCGACGGGAGATGGTGGAGACCGACGGTGGCCGGCGATGGGGTAGGTGGTTGTAGGGGAAGACAGGGAGGAAGGGGAGCAGCCTGGGGAGATCTGGGAGAGGACGAGGAGACGTGAGAGGGAGGTAGATAGCAGAGGGAGAGGGGAGGGTGCCGTGGGGGAAAGGTGGAGGAAAAGGTGGTCTCGGCCACCTTTTGCTTCTCCCTCTCCTCACGTGCTCGGGCAGGGCTCGGCCTGGGTGTGGCTGCAGCTGGGCCAGGGCGAGGACAGGGCGGAGAGGAGGCTCGGGTGGGGCAGCTGGTAGAGAGAAAAAGAGAGAGGAGGGAGAGGCTCGGGCAATTAGGGTTGGGGTAGCTCGGCTAGGTTAGGAGGAGGAGGTAGGGAGAGAGGGGAGGCCTCGGCATGGGGTGGTGAGGGTAGCTAGGGTAGGCCCTTGCTGGTAGAGAGAGTGTGAGAGAGAGAGGGTAAGGCTCGATATGGGAGGGGTAAGGTGGTGAGTGAGGGTTAGGGTAAGGGAAGGATTAGAGAGAGGGGGATTAGGGTAGGGATTCTAGGGAGTCACCCATGATCAACACAAGCTCGAGCAGGAAGGTTGGTAGAGAGAAGGTGGTGGTAAGGTTTAGCTTAGGGAGGGGTAGTGGGTATGGAGAGGTATAGCAGGGTTTGGTTAGGGTTTTGAGGAGGGGTGTGATTGAGGTATAGGGTTTAACATGCCCAAAACTAGATCAAGCTAGAAAAGGTGTTGAGATGGAGATGGTGAGGTGATGAAAGAAAAAGGTGTGATCACAAGAGATCAAGAACACATAGGATGATAACACAAGACAAGACCCACTTTAAACAAAGGCAAAACTCAAAGGAGAAGAGATGGTGGAGCTTTGCATGGCCCATGCATGGGCTTTAAATGCCATGTGTTATTATGTGAAAACAATAATAATATAACATGGCATGATTCCATGCATTCCCAAAAGGTGGAATAAAGACCAAGCAAAAGAAATTAGAATTGGATCCATCCAAACCCACATGAGCTAGATTAAATATCAAAAGAAAAAGACTTACAAGCTCATGGGTTATTGGAATGGTGGAAGTATAAGGTGGTGACAAGGAAAGGTGATGGAGTTGAATAAAAGATATGCCCCCAACTCAACTTGGGCATTTAAACAATATATCAATAACCAAATACAATATCAAGAGGCAAATACAATTTATAATGCATATGAGGGAAGAACCAAAACAAAAAGGGTTTTATATGATGCTCAAATGCAAGGTGGCATGATGACATGAGCATGATATAATTATGATGCAACAATTATATATAGGAAGTAGCATTTATATAGACTAGGCTAGTAGCATTGCAATTGTTAGACAATTGGGATGCTACAACTCTCCCCCACTAAACAAGAATCTCGCCCCGAGATTCCTAGGAAAAGAAAACAACACAAGGAGAGGCGGGTGTTCGAACGAAGATGACCCTCACGTTCCCAAGTTGATGAATGACGGAATAACTTGCTAGACTTGCTGCGAGTCTTGCGTTTTGCTTGAGAAACAACGGTTAGAAGAGTTGAAGGATTGTCGTGAGACAAGAAGGATAGGATGGACATAGCTCTGGTTTTCCCAAGAAACATGATAAAAGAATAAACCACTTGTGAAAGAAAAAGACAAGATGATGTATCATGAATAAAGAAAGACACACCGTTAAGATTAAAGATTTACCGATACTAGAGAGGATGAATCTTTGTCTCGCCGGAAGAAAAGAGCTAGGTTGGAGAGGTTTGAACCACTATGACAATAGCATCGTATCTTCTCTCGGATTTGAGAAATGAAGTACGGAAACAAGATTGCCTTCAAACAATAGAGTCCCTTGATATCAACAGAAAGATTTAGTTAGACATCGTCTTATTAGATTCTTGTTGCGCCAGTAAGACCCAAAGGATCACGCAATTGAGGTGCGCGGATATAACTTCCAGAGACGTATGTGAAGCCAGATCATGGTGGAATCCCGCGAAGCAAAGAATATGGAGGATCAGGAGTTTATTGAAGAGATACTTATTGCTTTCTTTAGCCTTGAGGCTAACGCAATAGATTTGCGGCTGATGGCATCAACCATAATTGGCTTTACCACAGAAAAAGAATTGATGAAACAAAGAGAGAGATAGTTTCCTTTCATCTTGAGGGCAGCAGTCGCCGTTGTGCTCTGAAGACCGCGTATAGCAATTTCTAGTATTGCGAGTAGTGCTGGCGCGACTCGGTGAGGACTTCGCTGATGTAGTACACGGGTCGCTGCACCGGGCGCTCCTTTCCTTCCTCTGGTCGTTCGACGACCATGACGGCGCTGACGATGCGTTTGGAAGCCGCGACTTAGACCAGCATGGGTTCCTTGTCGACAGGGGCGGTGAGTAGCGGTGCTACGAGTAGCACCTTCTTGAGGTCGCGGAGCGCGTCGTCTGCCTCCTTGTCCCACTGGAAGGTGGGGTTCTGGCGCATTAGGCGGTAGAGGGGCATCGCCTTTTCGCCCAACCGGGGATGAAGCGACTGAGAGCCACGACTCGCCCGGCCAGCTTCTAGACATCACGCAGACACTCGGGTTTGCCGAGTCGAGCGATCATGTCGATCTTCGTGGGGTTCGCTTTGATCCCGCGCTTGGAGACAACGTATCCCAGTAGCTGTCCAGCTGGTACAACGAAGGTGCATTTGCCTAGGTTTAGCTTTATCTTGTACTTCTGCAGGTTGGCAAATGTTTCCACCAGGTCAGCGAGTAGGTCATTCTGGCGAGCGGACTTCACCACCACGTCGTCGATGTAGACGTGGATATTGCAGCCAATTTGGCTCGCAAGGCACTCCTACATGCACCGCTGGTAGGTCGCCCTGGCTTTCTTGAGGCCGAAGGTCATGGCAGTGTAGCAGAAGGCTCCGAATGGCGTGATGAACGCCGTCTTCTCTTCGTCCTCAACGGCCATTTTGATCTGGTTGTACCTAGAATAGGCGTCGAGGAAGCACAGCGACTCCGAGCCCGCGGTGGAATCGATGATTTGGTCGATCCGCGGGAGGACGAATTGCTCCTTCGGGGAGGCGCTGTTTAAATTTGTGTAATCGATACATATCCTCCAGGTCCCGTTTTTCTTCTCAACCAGGACTGGGTTTGCCAGCCACTTGGAGTACTTGATTGGCCGGATGAAGCCTGTAGCGAGTAGACACTACACCTCATCGGCGATGGCTCGGTGGCGCTCTTCATTGAAGGGCTGAAGCGACTGCTTGCCAGGTCGCACTTTGGGGTCGGCGTTGAGTTTGTGCTCAGCGAGTTCCCTCGGGACACCAGGCATGTCAGAGGGCTTCCATGCGAAGATGTCCCTGTTCTCACGGAGGAACTCGATGAGCGCGCCTTCCTATGCTGGGCTCATGCCTGTCCCGATCGTCACCGTCTGGCTAGAGTCGCCTGGGACCAGCTCGACGGTGCGGGTATGCGTTGTTGCCTCGAAGGTGGTGGGGTTGCCGCCCTCCGAGTTGGGCTTCTCGAGTATGGTGGGGTCGTCGTTGTTGACCCCGCTCGCGTACTTGGTGAGCTCGTCTGCGTGGTTGGCCTCTGCCGTGATGACGGCGTCGGCGAGTTTAGCTCCTTTGGCCTCGCACTCGGCGGCCATGTCGGGGTCGCCGTGGATGGTGATGACGCCGCACGGCCCGGGTAACTTCATCGTGTTGTACGCGTAGTGGGGTGCTGCCATGAACTTGGCGAACGCCTGGCGCCCTAGGACGTAGTGGTAGGAGCTGTCGAAGGGCACCAGCTCGAAGACGATCCGCTCGGTGCGGAAGTTTGCCGCTGTGCCGAAGGTGACTGGCAGCGTCACCTTGCCGATCGGGTACGCCTTCCGACCGGGGACGATGCCGTGGAACGTGGTGTAGGTCGTCTCGATCATCGACTGCGGGAGACGCAGTCGCCTGAAGGTGTCCAGGTACAGGATATTGATGGAGCTGCCGCCGTCCATCATTGTTTTGGGGAGCCAGTAGTCTCCCACCTTGGGCTTGACCACCAGGGCAACTCGGCCCGGATACTCGATCCGTGGCGAGTGGTCCGCGCGGCTCCAAGTGATTGGTTGCTCAGACCAGTTGAGGAACTCGGGGATATCTATCTGGGCCACCGCGTTGACGGAGACGGCGCGGGCAATCACCTTCTTCTCGCGCTTCGTGTTGAAGCCTGTGAAGGTGTGGAGCGAGCCGGTGACGCTGCCGAATTTTCCGCCATTTGGCGGGTTGTTGTCGGGGTCTTCCCGCGCGCGACGTGCCTTCTCCATCTCCTTGAGAGAGTGGCAGTCGGCGGTCGTGTGCGTGGCGGAATTTCCTTCCCTGCTGTGAAATACACAAGGTTGGTTAAGAAGGGCCGCGGGGTCGAACCTCGGCTTCGCCTTGTAGTTGCCACCGTCACGGCGTTGTTCCCCGTCGCGGCGGAAGCTCTTGGGCTCGCGCTGCGCGTATCCGGCGTTGGCGACGAAGTCGACTCGCCCGTCACTACGGCGCTTGCCACTGAGGCGAGTGTTGCTGTAGCGTAGATCGGGTCGTCTCCCGTTTATGTGGCCGCTCGTGCGGCGGTGTCCTCCCGACTCGTCGTCGGTTTCCTGGTTTGGGTCCTCGTCCGCGTACCTTTTTGCGATCTCCAGGAGATCCGGTATGTTGTCGAGTGTGCGGTACGCTCGTTTGAGCTTGGCGACCAGGGTCTCGTAGCGGCACGAGGTCTTGAAGCAGTGGATCGCGGTGTCTGGGTGGATGCCGACCGCGTTGTACCACAGATCTTTCCACCGTTGGACCCAGCTGCGGGTCGACTCGCGGGGTCCCTGGACGCACCGTTCCAGGTCCTCGATGGTGGTGGCGTGGGTGTATGAACCCTCGAAATGCCTGACGAAGGCATCGCGCATCTCTTCCCAGGAGTCGATGCTATCCGCGGGAAGAGTGTTAATCCACTACCTGCACGCCCCCTCCATCATCAGGGGAAGGTAGCGGGCGGCTAGTAGATCGGTGTGGCCGGCGATCCCCATTGCCATGAGGTAGGTGTCCAGACACACAGAGGGATCGTACGAAGGGTCGTACTTCTCTATTTCCTTCGGCGCTTTGAAGTTCGTCGGGTATCTTTCGCCTCGGATCATCGGTCCGAAGCACCGGGGCCCGAGCCGGCTCAGCGATCCCCTCGGCTCACCGTCGCGGCGGTTGGTGAGGGTATGCTGCAGGTCGTCGGGCTGGCGTGCGCGCCAGCTCTGGTTGTTGATGATGTGGGTGCGGGCATCGACGGGTTGCCCGTTGGCGGCGATGAAGTTGGTCGCCGGCCGGGGATTGTTGGTGGAGAGTGCCGTGTTCGCGGGTCGGTGTTGGAGCTGTAGTGGTTCGGGTGGCGGGCAGTTGAGGGTGTTCGCCGCCATGGGGCGGCCGCTTGAGGCTGCTCTGCTGCCCGATGAACGCGAGTACATCCGACCCTACGAATCGACGCCTGCATTTTGTTGCTCGACCGCTTTGGCGAGCACAGCCTTGGAGTATTGGATCTGCAGGGCGCCTTCACCAGTGGCCGCGATGTTGTCGACTGCTGCTCGGCCCGCGACGAGGTTGTCCATTGGGGTGGAGAACAGCGGGAGGCCGTTCGCGTCTCGCTCTCGTGAGGAGACTACGATCATTGGCTGGTCCCTGGGGGGTGCGCAGTTTGGTGGCGGCGAGGCGCCATTGGCCGTTGCCCCTGGTGGGGGCCGAGCGCTTCCTCCTGGTGGCGCGTTCTCGTAGATCGCGCGCTCGGAAGCGCGGGCCGGGTCGTTCTCGTCGTCGAAATTCAGGGCGCGCCCCTGGATGGTGGGGTTCAGGCGCAACCTGATTCGGAGCTGGTGGTAGCGTGACAGCTGCTGCGCTGTCACCTGCTCGAGGCAAAAAAAATCGCGCTCGGCTTGTTCCTTGCGGACTGCTTCCGCCAGCTTCAGGCGGAGTTCCTCGACCTCCGTTGCCGTCGTGTTTGGTGGGATCGGCGTGGAGAATGGATCTTCCGGCGGGTCGGCGCCAGTCGCCATGTAGGTCACGGCGTGGCGGCCGGTTCCGTCGTGGAGGTCGGCGGAGTTCTCTGACCCGGAGTCGAAGTCGAAGATCCCGAGGATAGAGGGATCCTCAAAGTCTCCGACGTTGGAGACCTGGGTGATGGAGCCCGCGGGTGACGCGGCGACAATGGATCCGGCGAGTGACGCCAGGGTCGCCGAATCGGCGTCGTCGTTGAGGGCCGCGTCTTCCACGGCTGTGGTGGTTTCGGCAACGTTGATGTGGGCCGAGTCGTACTCGGAGGCGAGGCGGTGAATCGTGCGGACCTGGCTCTCAGAGAGCCGGTCGCGTGGCGGCGAATCGCGAATGCGAGCCGAGTCCTCCGAGATGATGACATCGGTGAGGCCGACGAAGAGGCTGATCGTGCCGACCGGTAGGATCATGCTATGCGTGACGGGTCACGCCGCCGGGACGTAGCTGCTCGGCAAGATCTGGAGCATCTCGCCGATCGCGATCATGCGGCCAGTAGCGATTGACTCGTTGATTGGCAGATTGGATCTCGCCGCAGAACACCGGCCTGACCCGCCAGGCCCCACGGTGGGCGCCACTATTGTGGGAATGACCACGGCAGATGCTGCAATCGGCAGCGAGTAGTAGAACATGGGGCAAGGGAGGCCAGCCATCTGCGGTGCGAGATGAGGGCTGAGACACAAGGGTTTACCCAGGTTCGGCCCCCCGGAGGGTAAAGACCTACTCCTGCTAGATTGTATTATGGTGAGAGTACAATGGGGCGAGCTCGGTGGCTAGGCGGCGAGTCGCTAGGGTATCTGATGGAACGTATCCTCTATGCGTCCTCTAGGGAGGTTTATATAGACTCACCTCCCTAGGGTTTACAGATCTCAACCGAATTAGTTAAGGATTCGGTGATTCTACGACCTAGTCCGACTGGGCCTATCTACGCTTCTGGGCCTTCAGCTTCCAGTCGCTTGAGTCCACGCCTCATCTTGATCCAGTCACCGTCCTGCAGGCCCACTCGTTGGCGCTTGGGCCAGTAGATAACGTCCTGCTGGGTATACCCCGGTAGGCATATCGCCATCAGAAGGTACCTAAAGACTGTGTATACCAGGTTTGATCATCATTTAGAGCCTTTAGAGGAATGCTTATGTCTTGCTTTGTAATGTATCTTAAAAGAATAACTTTCTGAAGAAAATCTTACTTAGCTAAGTAGAAGTATTTAAACTTTAAGTTAACCTTATTAGGTGTTTTTACTAGTTATAAACTTTAAATATGAAAGAATTACTCCATTTGAATAATGATATCATTAGTATTTGAGACTTATCTATTTTGGTTTTTTTTTGACATGATCTATTTTGGTCTTTAACTTGGTTAGTTTGGTATTTGAGATGCACTAAGTCTTAATTGAAACAGAACAAAGTAAACTATAAAACACATAATAAAGTTTTTAGCTTTATATTTAAAGTCTTGTAGACTAAAGTTAACTTTAAAGACATATATGGACTTTAAGATACAAAACTTATGGTATTTCTACTTTGTTCACTTCATAATAATTCCTTAAAGTTACTTAAAATAAGTATTACTTATATTTGAGTAGTGATTTCTTAATTTTATAATGGATTAGAAATTTTTATCTCTTTATAAAGGTGTGGTTATGATTTGTAATCAAGGAAATAACATACTTACTATTAATGGATTTACTATAGTGTGGTGGTATGTTTATAAACTTGTTATTGAAGTAATAGAAAAGATTTTATTTAGTCAAAAATTATTCTTAAGGATTTTATATTGGCTAAGAATCTTTTTTTAAAGATATTCTATACTTATGGTTGAATGATAACTTAATAAAATTGTTTTTAAAACGTGTTGAACCATTTTGACTTCATATTTTTATTATTTAAGACTAATACTATTTATTAGACTTTGATTGGTTAATTTTAGAATATTAGCAATTTTTATTTACCCTGATATGAATTATCAACTAAGGATTAGGTTTAAATTCAAGTTATTAAAGTGTTTAATTTTTTATTTACCTCAAAAGTGGAATATTATATTTTTAACATGTAGGTATTATTTTTTTATCCTTTTGGTATATTACATTTATTTTTGTGATTTATAAATAATAAGATATGCATAATAAATATTTAATTAAGTGAAATAATAATGTATGATTATAGTTTTAAATTATAGTTCTTATTTTTCTAAGATTTTGGTATTTTATTTATATTTTTAATATTTACCAATATTAAAATATGAAATATCAATGTATTATTACTTATAAAATCATTATTAAATAATATTTATTTAAATTGTTGACATAATAATCTTTAATAATAGTTTTAAGTGTTAGATTTTATTTTTCTAAACATTTTCATATATTACATATATTTTTCTGAATTATAAAACAAAAGTTATTAATTTAACAAGATTTAATAATTTCCTAAATCATTTTCTAAATAATATTACAAACAGGAAATTACATTTGATACCCAAACTGAACCTACCCTAGTCACTAACTAGTGGGCCAGTGGCCACATTGGATGCCACATTGGCAGTGGACTAGTCAAGGGTGACGCAGGCGTGACGCCACAATGACATCAACACGGACCAGCAATTCTTTTTTACACTCCTAGCTACTCTAGCCAGAGACACGAACAGGTGGGCCCGTGGCCACATCATCCGCCACATGTGCTCGTCGGAGCTTCACCGGAATTGCTACGAGAACGGCGGAAGAGAGGGTTTTGGGAGATACAGCTGGAGGGTTTCGATGCAGGGAAGTATGTGGAACCCGTATGGGGTAGCGCCGCTCCAGATTGTTCGCCGGAACATGGACTACAGCAACGACTGACGGCGGCGCACAAAACCAAACGAGGAATACAAGCTAGAGATCATGAGGGAATGAGCTACGAAGCACTGGAGGTTCGTGAGCTCACCAGGAACACGATGAAGGGCTCGGCGAGGCCGGAGGTGGTCGGGAGTGGTCTAATCATTGACAATGATCTTCGTCGGAGTCGGAGAAGATGGTCCCGATTCGGTCAACCCTGTGCATCCCTACTTGATTCCTTCCTCCAGGATGACGAGGGCGATGACACGGAGCTCATAGCATCCTTCGACGGCTCCGGGATGGTCTCCAGACGGCGGCATGCATCGACGGTTTAGGCTAGGGTTTCGGTTGCCGACATAAAAGAGAGGAAGAGAATGGGCGAGTAGGATAGGATGAGGATGAGAAGGAGCATCGCGGTGGCATTCTTATCCTCTAGGGTGACGTCGGCGGCTGCACGAATTGTAGAGCATCGGCGGCGTATGGCGGAGCACTCGCCAGCGAGCTGCTTCCAGTCGATAAGGAAGACGACGATAGCATTTTGTGGAAAAGCCCCAGCAGTTCTTGTGATTCACTCTGCAGTCCCTCATTGGTCCCACTAGTCAGCCAGAGAGAAATATAGATCGGGCCGGTTGTTGGGCTGCTACTGGGCTGCTAAGAGTTGCTCGTGAGTAGCAGATAGAGAACAGAGAAAATGGGCCACGGCTAGGAACTGGGCTGGGCAATTCTTTTATTTCTTTCTTTTCTAATAATGTTTTCTTTTCTTTCTAGCTTTTGTATTTAAACACTTGTTTTAAATTTTCTTTATGGAAGTCCTTTGTTGAATACTAGCAGCAATAATAAAGTTATTTAAAATCATTTTGTGAACTTTTATTATATAAATTTATACTTCTTTATTTATTTATTTTATATATTCTTCTTATATTTAGTAAGAGCCTTTGTTATTAATTTTCTTTCCATAATAAACCATGGATTTATTATAGGATATTTCCTTATTTATTTATAAAATTTGGTTTTAATTAACTTATAGTTTGGAGAAAATTTAATATAATGATCCTATATCATTATTTGATGCATGATATTCTAAGGAATTAGTATGGTTAAAATTATTCTCATAAGTCTAGGAAATAACAATGTATATATTTTATTACAACTAACATATGAGTTAAGGTTTGAATTGAAAATGCTTAGCATAAGTTCTTAGGGGATTTAATATTCTCACATTTCTTTTATAAGCATGGGTAAAGATTAATGGTTAAGTCATATATTCCCCATGTTTATGATCTTTAATGATATCACCCATTAAAATAGATAGTTATTTTCTGGAATGTCTTGTGGAAAATAATTGATAAAGATAACTCCTAAGCACATTTAATTATGATAGTTAGGAATGACAAAGATGTGCTTAAGTGATTTGCTATAGGAAATATTCCTATAAACCGTTGTAGAAACAAGATGATAGTTTAATCAGATGAAATGGATATTATGTTTGGTTAAAGATTTAGGATTTAGTGTTTACTAAGAATTCCTATCTTTCATAATTCACAATCCTAGACTTCTAATTAAGGAATTCCTTTCCTAGATATACTACTTCTTCCTATCCATCATCATGTGCTAACATGATGAGCTTTGCTTCACAAAAATATTCCTATCACTAATTCCTCCTCCTAAATCCATTTGTAAATCAATGAGCTTGACACTAAAGCTTTTCATTATATTCTCATTTCTATACTTGGTTATCAAACTATTCTACTACTAATAATCTCCAATCCAACAAATAGTTACAATTGCCTTCATTCATACTCTTCCTTTATCATCCATTACCAACCTTACTCCCATAGATGTGTATATATATAACAAATCCTACTTCACCTCGAGTGTTTAATATTTCCCAAGAGTAAAATACTACTTCTATAATCCAATGTTGATCTAGCATCATCTTAATCATACTATCTTATCTCTACTTGACTCCAATATCTTGTACTCAACTTCACATTATAACATGGTGATTGTCATGGCTAACCTAGAATAACATATCTATTCTAGGTTTCAATCATGTTCTATCCACCAATGTCACTTATACATGATATAAGCATTTAATCTTGGTGACTAAAGCATGATCATTATAATCCTTTGATCCTTTATGGTTTAGGTTTCCAGTTGGCTAACCAAGGCTTCATCAATGCAACATTATAGTTGTATTGTAATTATCTACTCAGTACCTCTAACTAAATAGAAGATATTACTCATTGACTAAACCTACTTAATCCAATAGGATTATTCCTTGGTAACTATCTTCAATATTCATGCTTGTAAACTTCTTTGTTACCATACAAATATATATTCCTAATAACTCTTCTATCAATTCAAGAGTAAGTTAACCCATCAATTATCATATTGATTTGATTCTCTTCAATCACTCCCAACCTATAGATGATATCTAAAACTAGCATTACTATTTACCTCTTCTTACTTATTTCTTTATAGACCTTAAGTGAATGCTATGATATGGACAAGAGTTGATAGATCAATAATTGATAGGTTAAGAATTGGGGAATCAATAGTTGATTACTCAACATTGATGAACCATAGATATTAGAATAAGATTCAATAGAGATGATAATGATTTATATAGGAAGAAAGATATATGGTGAATGATCTTGACTTGGTTTCTTTCCTACTCAATCTCAGTAAAGAGTTAAGGTTAGGTATTACCATGGTACTTATGGTAGAGATATATAAGATTAAGATAGGTCAAGATTTAGTTATTAAATTCTTGTTACTTGAGTTTTATTCTAAACTTGGTATTCATGAGTTATTGTAATGAATACTACATATGATCACTTAAGGATCAAATTATAATCATTAATCAATGTGTATTGGTTTAGTTTCATTATATTTGATCCACCCCTAGATCAAATTACCATTCCCAAAATAATGTTTTTAGCAAAGGTCATATTGAAACTTATCGCAGTCAACTTGATGATCTACTTCAATTCCATCAAGTTGAGAGAAGCTTCAATCACTTTGACAAGTTTTGTTCAAAAGCGCAAAAATTATTCTGATTTTCTATGCATGAATGCAATGCACACAACTTTGTTTAGCTCATTTCTAAGCTCTAATGCTAGGATGTTACAATAGTGATGCATTTATGAGTTTTCTTAGGCAGCAACTCTAGGGTTCATTGCATGGAAAACAAAAAAAATCTACTACAAGAACAAACAAAACCAAGATCCAATCTATGGAAAAGCCAAGATCTAATCTACAAGATAGGTGCAATGAGATAGAAGAGAACTAACCCTCGTAGATCCAAAGCGTTAACGAGATCTAATCTCGTGGTTGATGTAGTCGATCACTTGCCGATCTCAAGATCGCGATGACGATCCTACCAGCGTCGCGTTCCGGCAGCGCTTCCGCACTCGGTCACACGTACGGAGTGGATGAAGACCTTCGTCTCCTTGTTCCAGCGGGCAGCAGAGGTAGTAGATCCCCTTAGAATCCCAGCAGCACGACGGTGTGGTGGTGGTGGTGGAGGAGAGAATCATGCAGGGCTTCGCCTAAGCCAGACCATGAAGATGGAGGAGGGAGAGGTGGCGGCTAGGGTTAGAGGAAGGGGCAGGGGTGTGCCCTCCCCTCCCCTCTTTATATAGAGGGGGTTGCAGATAAGGTTCCCTCCTTAGCCTCCTCCTCCTAGGGCCAACACAAGAGGGAGGGGGAGGGAAACTTGCCCCCTAAGTCTCCCCCCTTCCCAAAACCCTAGGGCTGGCCGGCTTGGCCCCTTGGGCTTGGTGTGGCTGTCCCATGAGCCCTTGCAGCATTGCCTCAACCCATGTGGCCCCTCCCGGGGTTGTGGGACCACTGATGGCCCCTCTAGAACATTTTAGAAGCTTCGGTCAAAATATCAAAAACTTTTCCGAATCCCGGAAGATGACTTACTTTATATGAATCTTATTCTCCAGACCATTTTGAATCTCCTCGTGATGTCCTGGATCCAATCCGAGACTCTGAACAACATTCGGTCTCCAACTCATATTCCATATCTATTTAAACAACATCAAACCTTAAGTGTGTCACCCTACGGTTCGTGAACTATGTACACATGATCAAGACACCTCTCCGATCGATAACCAATAGCGGGACCTGGAGATCTAGTGCCTCCCACATATTCAGCGATGAATTTGTGATCGAATGAACCATTAACATACGATACTGATTCCCTTTGTCGCGCGATACTTTACTTATCCGAGGTTCGATCGTCGGTAACGGATCACATTTATTCAGGTTTCATTGTGGTAATTCAACTAGTGGCTGATAATGGGGTGGTAATTGATGATCATGTCCTAAAGGTATGAGAATTTATCTCTTCTAGTTATGAATTATCTTTCAAATGCCATCGCGCCAAGGCACAGTCTTGCTTGGTCCTACGTAAGGGAAAATTATTGGATAAGGGTGTACCCATTCCTTTCAATCTGGAGAGAACATCATCAAGGGTTTTGGACTCAAACCCCATTGATCCATCCAAAATGGCCATGCATGCTGCACACACTTTAGATCTGGATTTCTCTCCTGGGTTAAATGTTGCTAAGAGAGTTATAACTCTTTTTTAGTCATTTGTCCATCCTTTCCTTGGTTCAGATCATTTCACATTGGTAGTCTCTTTTGGTCGTGCCTCTTTTCAATTTGATGAAGATGCAGTGGGTTTAGATCTGGAAGTGGCCATTGGGGGATACAGTGGTGAATTAAATGTCTCTCTTATCAAGGACATGGTCTTTTCCTTCACAGTCTCATCCAAAAAAGTGGGGTTTTACATTTTGAATTTGAGATCATTTGATTGTTTTCAATTCAAGTGTTACTTTCACATGTGGGGTCGTCGGGGGGCCCAAATTGGCACAGACAATTTCATCTTTGGAATGAGCAATCTAAGGCTAAGTGGACTCCTATTGACGAAAAGAATGGAAAGGACAGATCACAAAGTTTTACTAAGCATGTTCCTCTTATCTCTGAACCTTTAGGGTCACCTTCCTCTGGTTTTTTAATTGATAAAGGTTCAAAGGATGATCCTATCCTTGCAGTGGGGTCTTTTATTATTAATAAAGGTGGAAATTCTTCTGATCAACCGAATGATCAATCATAGAAGTCATCCCTTTCTCCTGATACTGTTATTCCTGGACCTACCAATGAAGTTGCTTCTGATAAGGATTTTGAGAAAATGATTGATGATATGACCTTGAAGGTTTGGTCCTGTTCTAAATGTTTGAGTTTTGGTCATTTAACTGTAAATTGCAATGGTGAATTTCATTGTGTGGCATGTTACTGAAGCGGACACGTCAAAAAGAATTGCCCTGGTAATTTAGGGGCAAATTCGACTTTTTGCTGGGTCGCCAAACATTCTAATCATGTCGCCCAGGACTCTGAACCTGAAACAGACTCTGTTCCGGTTATTAAGGCTGATTTATCTAGGGTCACTTCAGCTACAACTTCCACAAAACATCCCACCCTTCCTAGAGCAATCCGTCGACCCTCGAAGACCTAGCAATGGTGAACTTTGAAGTTGATCCCACCCATTTCCCTCCTGCGGGGATGCATGTTCTTCAACCTTAGGGTGAAGATGAGAGGCCTCCGAGGATGTATGTCACTACTTCGACTTCACCTCCGAAGCGCCATGAAAACTGGGCAATGGCAGTGGTGCTTCCAAGCCTAGAGGGTGGGAGATTGATGAGATTCTTGAGCAGATTTCCCATCACATCCAGGATGATCTCCAACTTGAGGTACTATCTTTTGTTGAAAGTCTTATTGGCCTTGGGCTGTTTCGAATGGTAGACTCTGTCAGGCGTGATCTTCTAGTTGCTCAGCCTGAATTTCAGATAGGTAATGGCCGTACCCTCACTTTTACTCGTCATGATGTTGGACCAAACTTTAGAGCCAATGTTTACACTACCATTGGGTGGATAATGTTGCTTAACCTGCCAATGGATTATCGTAATGAGGAGTTCTTAAGAGAAACTGTGGCTAAGTTTGAAAAGCTTAGAGGTTGGTTCAGGGAGGATCCCTCTCCCACTCGAACTAAGGTGATCCATGTCAGGGGCTTCTGGGTCTTCTGTTCATTTAGTGCAAGGGGAGGGTGATGTTCAGATAGTTGATGCTCCTGTCCAACAGGCTCCCCTGAATGATGAGATGGCTATTGTTCCTATTGAACAACAGTTGCATAATAATGATATTCAGATTCTCTCTGTTCTGTTGCCTGAGTTTGTCATGGGCTGGAATGGTGGTAGCAATGAAAAATCTCTGGCCCTGGATTTATCCTTTGTAAAAAAGTTATCCCATGACCTACAATATGATGATGCAATGAGGTCTTTATGGCTTCCCCCTTTACCTATGCTTCTGACAAGTGGAGAGACTAACACACACATAGAGAACTTTGATGTATGAAATCTGTCAGAGGGATCTCAACTTTAGGCTAGGACTGCATCAGTCCATTTTCTGACTAACATTGCAAAGAAGAGGGGAAGAAAGCAAAAGGAGCCTGTGCTGGTCAACACTGATGATAGACATGTCACTAGAAGCTCAACAAGGAACAATGGTTGTTTGCTAGTTCCTTGCTATGATCATCCTCAACCTAGGAAGAAGGCAAAGTCTGCTAAACCAATCCAACTAGAAGCAAATGATGAGAAATTGCATATGGAAACCATAGTTGCAGTTCTGTGGCAGGCAGGATCCTAGAAATTCCTTAAGAAAATATGACTAAGGAGGTTCTTATGGCACCTCCTGAGCACAAGAATGTGGATGAGCCTTCTGATGATTAGTGCAATCTATAGATCTTGTGGTCTTGTTCTGGACCTACTATATTTTATCCCTTTTATATTATTATGGTTGAAACCCATTATGCAGTGTGTGAACTTTGGTGTTTACACTTTGGTTTGGTTGTGGAACTAATATGTTTATGGTCCATGCTTATGCTACTTATTTGCAATGAGTAGTCAGTTGTCTATGGATGTTTCTTTTCTTAATGGATTATTCAAACAATAATACCTAGGACTGGTTGGTGCTTGATTGGAATGTTAGGGTTCTTTATGATAAAAACAAACAAATTGTGGCTTATAATAAAATTTAAGAGAGCAGAGCTGCAGTAGTTTTTCTACAAGAAACAAAATGTGAGGACTTTGATCACTCCTTTATAAGAGGATTTTGCCCAAGGAGATTTGATAAATTTGCCTTTTACCCATCAACTGGTGCATCAGGGGGAATTATAGTTCTTTGGAATAGTTCTATTTTATCTGGAAATGTGATTGAAATACATAGGTCAGGGATTATAGTTAACTTCACATCAATGCATAATGGTGAGATTTGGAACCTGGTTAATGTCTATGGTCCTTGTCAAGGGATTGAAAGAGATAATTTTGTTTCATGGTTATACAACTTGCAAATCCTAGCACATGAACTTTGGCTTCTAGTGGGGGATCTCAATTTCATAAGATCACAGGATAATAGAAACAGAGTTGGTGCTGAAATGAATCATATTTTTCTCTTTAATGATGTGATTAGTCATCTAGGTTTAATTGAACTACCTCTTAAGGGGAGAAATTATACTTGGTCCAATATGAAAAATCAACCTTTGCTGGTCCAGTTAGACTGGTTCTTCACTTCCTGTCAGTGAACTTTAACATACCCAAATACCTTGGTTCTGCCACTTGGAAAGACAACATCTGATCATGTTCCTTGTGTGGTGCAAATTTCTACAAACATACCTAAAGCTCATTTGTTTCATTTTGAAAACTTCTGGGTGCATCAACATGGATTTTATGAGTTGGTGGAAAAGGCTTGGAAGCAACCAGTGAAGGGAAATTCTATTACCTCCAAATTGGCTGCCAAATTCAAAAATCTGAGATATGAGTTGAAAAAATGGGGGACGAATCTTTCTCACATTAGAAGTTTGATTGAGAAGTACAATTATGTGTGTTCTTTTTGGATCGAATAGAGGATCATAGGTCACTATCTGTGCCAGAATTTAACTTCAGAAACATTGTTAAATGTCACCTAAAGAATTTAATGGGAAGGCAATCTGACTACTAGAGACATAGATGTACTATAATATGGGTAACTTTAATTGGGGAGAATACCAAGTTTTTCCATGATAAGGCTACTGAGAGGTATAGGCATAACATTATTACTAAAATTCAGGATGAGGATGGACATAGCCTGACAGATCATAATCAAAAAGCATCAGCATTCTAGATATGTTATAAAACCAGAATGGGAATTACTATCCCTACTGCAAATGATCTGGACATCAGTGGCCTTTTACGAGAAGTGGATTCACTGTCTGGTTTGATTGACCCATTTGGTATGGAGGAGATAGATAATATTGTTACGGATGTAAAAACTGATAAAGCACCTGGACCTGATGGGTTTAATGGTAATTTTGTCGAAAAAATGCTGGCATATTATAAAGGATGCCTTCATTAAGATGGCTATGGAGTTTCATAGAGGGAATGCTTCTTTGGAGAGCATAAATAGATCATTTATCACTTTAGTTCCGAAGAAACATAATCCATAAGCTATGAATGATTTTAGGCCAATATCCCTAACAAATACATGCCTAAAGTTCCTCACAAAATTGTATACAAACAGGTTGTAGACAGAAATAACAAGGTGCATTCATGATAACCAGTATGGTTTTATTAAGGCTAGAACAATTCAGGATTGTTTAGCTTGGTCTTTTGAATATTTTTATCAGTGTCAGCGGTCAGGGAGGAAAGTAGTGGTCATCAAAATAGATTTTGAGAAATCTTTTGACACAATTGAACATCATTCCATCCTACAAATTCTGGAGCAAAAGGGATTCCCCATGCAGTTTATTAATCTGGTAAAGAAGATTTTGACCTCTGGGACTTCCTCTGTCTTGCTAAATGGAGTGCCTGGAAACAAATTTTCTTGCAAAAGGGGGGTTAGATAGGGTGATCCTCTTTCTCCTTTTCTCTATGTACTAGGAGGAGATTTATTAGAGAGCATTGTGAATATGGCGTTGCAGCAGAAGAGATTGAAGTTGCCAATTGAAAGAGAGGGGAAATACCCAATTGTACAATATGCAGATGATACATTGATTATATTACCAGTAGAAGATGATCAGCTCCTAACTTTTAAGGAACTTCTGGGTCAGTTTGCTAATTTCACTGGTTTGAAAGTGAATTATCATAAGTCATCTTTAATTCCAAGTAATCTCACTAGTGAGGAGGCAAATCATCTAGCCTTTATCTTTCAATGTTAGCTTGGACATATGCCTTTTACATACCTTGGTTTACCCATGGGCACCACAAGGACACAAATTAAGGATTTCTCACCCTTGACTGATAGAATTGAGAGGAGGTTAACAACTACTACATCTTTCCTTTCATATGGGTACATGCTGGTTTTGGTTAATTCTATACTTTGTTCTCTGCCAACTTATTACATGTGCACACTTTCAATTCCCCTGGGAGTATTGGAAATAGTTGACAAAGGCAGAAGAAGGTGCCTATGGAGGAAATATAAGCATGAAGAGAGGCCTAACTCACTTGCTTCCTGGGACATGGTCTGTAAACCAAAGAAAAAAGGAGGTCTTGGTGTGATTAATCTAAGGATACAGAATAGAGCTCTTATGATAAAACACTTGGACAAGTTCTATAACAATGCAGATCTACCATGGGTAAAGCTTATCAGGGATACTTATTAGCATGAATTTGTGTCGCATGATGTTACTCTTTGTGGGTCTTTTTGGTGGAAGAATATTATTAATCTTGTAGATGAGTTGAGAGATATATCTAAGTGTAACATTGGCATGGGATTCACTTCTCTGTTTTGAAATGACCTATGGTTTGACTCTTTTATGTCTGCAAAATTTCCTAGACTCTACTCTTTTGCTAGGGACAAAATGGCTTCAGTAAATGATATCTGCACTCTGAGACACTTACATGAAGCTTTCATTTTACCTATTTCAATTGAGGCATACCAGGAGTACCCGCAACTATAGAATATGCTAGAGGATGTCAATATATCAGCAGGGGATGATAAATGGATTTGCCAGTTAAGTGCAGATCCTTACAGGGCAAAGCTATTCTACGAAGGAAACTTTGAGGTCATACCAAATGACATGGTTTCTGATCAAATTTGGAGAAGAAAATGCATGTCCAAGCACCGATTTTTTGCTTGGTTATTGCTGCATGACAGGCTAAACACAAAAGATATGCTTTTACGTAGAAATTGGAAAGTAATAGATGATCATGATTGTATACTTTGTTGTGCACAAGAAAGAGAGGACTAGAAACATCTTTTTTTCAAATGCTTGTTCAGCATCAGGATATGGAACTATTTACGAGTGGAATGGAGTGATGTTAGTATTCTAGAGGCATTTAAACATGCTAACAATAGGTTTGCTAGCCCATGTTTTACAGAAATAATGACTCTAGCCTGCTGGAACATTTGGAAGCAGAGAAATGGACTGGTTTTCAAAAAATAAAATACCCACATTCAGGGGTTAGAAGGATGGTTTCATATATAATTTAACCCTGCTTAAGCACAGGTTAAACAAGAAGGTTAAGGTTTTGCTGTCATCATGGTTTGACAACTTACCTTAGGTGTTCTGACCTAGGGCCATGTACATATTTTTTCCTTTCTTTACATCTCTGTAATTATCTGTAAGACTATCTCTATTTTGTTTGTGTTTTAATAAAGGGTTGTGGGGGACTCCCCTACAGTAGAAAATTCTAAAGAAAACATAACAGGGACATGATGTTTCTCATGAGCGTGCATGATCAATAAACACATATATGATATGGTTTATGATTAGTAAATGCCAGCTAGATTTTTTGTACTCTAGTGCAAGTGGGAGACTGAAGGAAATTTACCCTAGAGGCAAATAGGTTATTATTGTCATATTTTAATAAGTTTATAATAGTTTCATATTGTGCTATAATGTATTGAGTGGAAACATTGCTACATGTGTGATATGAAACATAAGTCCCTAATAGCCTCTATGCGTACTAGTTCATTGGGAAATCGATGATCAAGGTTTCTTTATCATGGGTGAGAGTACTAGTTGACAATGAGGTCATATGTAAGATCCCTCCTTATTAAAGGAAAAGATCCCTGTGATTGCAATGCTAGTCCCTGGATCAACGCTAGCATCCACAATTTAAGATGAAGTACACAGATACAAAGGTCGTTTATTATAGTCATTCCAGAGATAAAACATAGTCTTTTACAACTCATGGCCAAGGCCTAATACAAGAGTTTATGGAATAAGTAAATAAACATAAGTCTTCATCTTCATGTGCCACAGGCAAGCATGTTGAGTGTAGACTCATGACTCCTAATCATCATCAGAGTAACCTGCAACATTACAAGTTACAGCCACAGAGGGTCAAAACATTGGAATAGTATTGGCAAGTGATACCTTAGTATATTTTAAGTGGACTATAATACTATATGCATTTGGCTGGTGGAGCTTAGGCTTGCATTGCTCAAAATAGATTTTTCCTTAACTTTTGAAAATACTAAGTTTTTGCTTGGCACAAAACACCCTAAGGCATCTACCAATCAAAGACTGAAGATCCACTCAGGGCATCTACCAATCTAAGACTGAAGATCCTTTTAACCCTTGTTCACCCACAAGTTTTATTTTGAGATTGGAGTGGTGAGATTCTTGAAGTTTCCATGTCTTGATGCTCAAATTGTCCTTTACCAGGGACATGGCTAAGTACTTAGGTTTTACACTCTGCAGAGGTGGTGCACTTTCCCCACAAGACTTGGTTTCCCAAGACAAGATCCTTCAGAAGCCTTTCCTTAGTCAAATGGACGCGTTCCAACCTATCATTCCCTCTACCACCAACTGTCCAAGAGACTAAGTTCTAGCAACCTAAGATCATGGCAGAGCCCATAATGCCAAGTGGTTGCACTTGAAGCTTCTCAACATTTGACATCTCAAATCTCTTTGTTTCCTGGGTGGCCATCCACAAGTGAGATACACTAAGGTAAACCATAAACATGGGCCTTGTGAACCACTCAACCAAAAACCACCAAGCAAGTCCCATTCCACCCAGGAGATTCATTAACTTAGTTGTTTTGTTAAATAAAACTCAAGTCCTCAGACTTAGAATAATTTTTCCATAGTGTATATATAAACCACCCTTGTTTTCTAGTAGCTAGGCTAAGCATGGCATGGCAACTTATCCTTAGGGAATTTTCCTAGCAACTCTAGCATTCTATTCTAAATAGGATTTCCCATCATCAATTGACAAAAGTAGCATGCAAGTCCTAACAAAATATGTCTAATGCATGTATAAAATATAGGAATGGAATATTCATGAAGATATCACTTGCCTTGGTAGTGTGGAGAGTAGCACTCGTCACAATCACAATCACTAGCAAAATCTACACACAAAGTTATAGCACACAATTACAAACAAAAATATTATGAATGCATACATGCATGAATCTACTAAGTGGTGATTTTTTGAAGACTCAACCAAGCAAGTGCTTGAATACAGAAACTAAACAAGTCACAAAAATAGCCAAGACAATTTACTTAACCCTAAAACAAAATACTAAACTAAATCTATACTCAAAAGGCCTCAAACAAGTTTCTGCAATTTAAGCCAAACTAATGGTTACTATTTGCTAAACAAAAAGGATAGGCCAACAGAAAGGTCTTGTTTTTCTGAATCCAACGGTATAAAATTTGTAAAATTCCAACGTGGAATTCAAAAGTTATAGGCATTTGAAATCTGGATCAAAATCTGGTTTAAATTCTGTTTTTTAGTTCTAACCCTAGCCACGCGTCACTTCGGGATTGGTCGGTACCGGTTCGGTGTTGATCACCAACGACAGCCGTTGTATTTAAGTTACATCGCATGGGTCAGATTGCATACCTCTTCACATATAAGTAATTCTATCTAAGCCTCAGGATCGAGATCCAACGGTCCTAATCTAATGACCTAGAACTGGCGGCAGAGCGGTGGCTACCGGCGGCGGAACGGTCGGTCGACGACGGAGGCGGCGCTACAGGGGGTGAGTGAGAACGAGGAGTAGCTCACCGGGCTCAGGGGTCACGGTGATGCTCAAGGTACTCGCGGTTCGACGAGGGGTGCTCTGGTTCAACCGTGATTCCTTGCCGGAGTGGAGGACGGCGTCGGTGCGTCGGGTGGTCGTCGTGGACGTTGCTGTGAATCTCCCCAAGGCAAGGCGAAGACATGGTTAGATCCACAGAGTCAAGACAGAGTCGTGTGCGTGAACTAGAAGGCGCGGGGTGGTCCGGACTTACCACTAGAGCTCGCCGGAGTCCGTGCAGAAGACGGTGGCGGCCAGTCGACGATGTTGCCAGAGCTATGGTCCATGCGAGAGCAAACGAAGGGTGTTAAAAGAAGCGCAGAGGCTCACTGAACCAGATAGCAAGAACGAGAGGCAGAGGGGAGCTCAGAACTCACCGGAATTTGCCGGCGCAGTCGTCAGAGACGGCGGGGCTACAGAGGGTAATGCTCGCAGCCTGGTGGCGCTCTGGGTTCGGGGTTTGAGGGAGAAGAGAGAGGGGGCAGAGGGGGTTCTTATAGCCTGGTCACGAGCGAGAATCACTCAGCCATTGAATCGAATTAACGCCGCGAATTAAACACAGAAAACGCCCGCGTTGATTTGGGGATGAACTGGTCATGCGGTGGAGACGATGCTGACGTGGAGAAGGCCCGCTTGTCAGCGAAACGCGCAAGGTGTAGGTGGGGTCTGGCTGTCAGCGTCTGTTTGCGTGTGCTCGCGTGTGAGAGAAGGAAAAGGAGATCCCCGGGTGGGCTAGATGGGCTTGATCTACTAATGGGCCAGATTCCTGGCGCTCGGCCTTTTTCCCTTGATAAGTCCTTTTCTTTTTCTAAATTCATTTTCTGGTATGAATTTGATATGAATTCAAATCCTTTTGAATTCAAACTTCTTTGGGAATTTTTGCAGGGTTCTGTGGGTTCAAAAACAATAAAATAACCAAGTGGTTACCTTGCAAAGGCTTGGTCAAGCTTAGGTTTTGAAATAAACAGAGACTTTGTCTCTAGTTTGAAAATGTTTGAAATAGGGTTTTGAAATTATTTCTAAATTGGAAACTTGGGTAAAAATGCTTCACCTAATCTTTCCAACCATGGAGGCAAGCAAACAAGTTCATAGACAATCAAATCTCAAAGGGTGATGGCCAATTGAGATAAATTGCCCACATGAAATCATAGCCAAAGTTTATGTTTCTAAGTGATTTTGAGAAAAACCCTATATGAATGAAAGATGCAAGGATGATATGAATGAGTTTTGAAACATGATTTTTGGGATGTTACATCATATTATTGGTGAATGATGTGATGGACATTACCCAAAGATTACGACACGATTAATCCACGAGGTTCATCATTACAATAGTCAGAAACGTAGTCTCCTTCTCCTTAGATCGTGAGATCATATTAATCACTATCTCCTAAGACTGCTTCGACTACATCAAACATCACTCAGTGGAACGGTAATTATAAAGGCATATGCTGGGTATTCTGGAAAAACAGGTTGAGGCCTATGAATCAAGACCAGGATTTGTTCACCTGCGTGATGGGCAAGATACATAAGGCTAACTTGGTGAGATTACATCTATAATGTTGCAACATGTGACTAGGTCACAGGGATGTAATATTGTAACATCCCAAAAATACTAAGCTTGGATCATCAAATTCTAATCATCAAAATTAGGGTTAACAAAAACTTTTCTAAATGAAATCATGAATGCATGCATATGTGTATGCATGGATTTTGAAATCCTTTAAAACCACCTTGTTTGTTTGTTCCATTGCTTGTAAAATGTTTATTAGGTGAAATAAACATCATCTAAAACATTTCCCACACCTTTCCTAAAGACAAGTAAATCAAAACACATATATGAAATGAATGGTCATTTTGGCCAATTTAACTCCCATGCCTACTTTGGCTGTCTCAAACTATTAGAACCTAACAGAAATTTTTCTGGATCTTTGCACCCCTTGAATGTACTCATAACAAAGTATCAAGGCCCACTTTGTGATCATCCAGAAACTTTCAAATGCATAGTTTAAATGACAATTCAAAATTGAATCTTTATCATATGGGAAGATCCCACTTTTTCAAAAACTACTCAAACAAGCTCAACTTTCAAAACCCAAGCATCTGCAGACTCACCAGCACCAATCTAGCAAACCCACCAAAAATCATTTCAAAATTCAAAACTTGATTTCATGCGGCCATTTCATCAAACATGTTGCAGACACAAATCAAACAAACATCAAACACTATTGTGAGCAGTGATTCTTGCCTAACTGGTTCCCCATTTAGCTCACACACAACTCAGTAGATCATCTAGGAAGATTAGCCAGGCACTAGCACCACTGTGAGCTTGCCATTGTCATCAATGGTGAATAGCCGAGCACCCTCTTGCCACCCCATAGTCGACACCAAGCTAGGAGCAGCAGCAAGCCTAGCCAGCATGTCTGGGAGGCAGCCCACCGTCCACCGCCACTCACTGTCCTAGCCGCGAGCGTTTCCAAGCCCTGGACCACGCGCACAAGCCGCGCCTAGACCATGCCAAGCGTGCGCCAGAGTGTCACTGACGAGTGGGGACACCCACTTAAGCAGCCCGCGGGAGCACTGCGCTTAGCAGGCCGGCCCAGTAACTTTTCCCGCGCAGCCCAGTTATTCAAATTAAACCTTTTTCTATTTCAATTCAAACACACTTTTGTACCCAACTTCAAAAATCAACCCAGATCGATTCAGTGCACCAAATTGAATAAAACCAATTTTTTGGAAAGGTCTGTGAATGCTGAATCCAAGCCCGTTGGATTCAAGTCATTTGGATCTATAGATCACCCATGGTAAAAATAACAAGGCAGAAGCTTTTCTGCATTCAAACATTTTTCAAATTCAAACCATAATAGCTTTTGAGTTGATTTCAACTCTCAAAAATCACATTTAACCATACCTTTCAGAATATATAAAAATATATAGGTTTACTTGCAGAAATAATGTTCAAGGAATAAAAGAATGCCACATAAGCATTTCTAGCCACTTTAATTAATTAAAATAAAAGGGTAAAACCTTATTAAATTGTGACACCACTTTAAATCACATTCCCATGGAATACAATATGTGGCGATGACATGTGTCAACATGATCCCATGTTGGGTTTGGAGAATATTAAATCTTAAGTAGTTTTTCAATGAGTAGAAATTACTTTTCTAAAAATAAAAGGAATTAAATCAAGCCTTAACCTTGTAATGTTAGGGATGATGCTAGATCATCCATAGGACCCTTGTATGTGATGATTGCAAGTAGTTAAGTATTGTTTGGTGATTGTGTACCTCGTATTTATTCATAGACGCTAGTACCGACCAAGGATACGAGGAGGAAGGAGGATACTACGAAGAAGAAGCCGAGGAGAACTTCAACCACTGCTCTGCACAAGGCAAGCCTAATGCTACTAGTTGAATATGCAAGCTAGTAACCCTGCAAGCTAACACTTGCAATTTAGCAAGCTTATACTGATATTGATGCAAGCTGATACTATACCTATGCAAGCCCTACTAATCTAGTTGACCTATGCAAGCTAACCCTTGCAAGATACCCTACTGATGCAACAAACCCATACTTGTTCTATGACTACTATATGCCTTAAGCATATGTGATCATACCCACTTGATAAACCAATCCTAGTTTTATGTGCAAGCTCCTTATGCTATTTCTTTATCAAAGCTTACTTAGAGTTTACTTAAGTGACTGGTAGATATTGGAAAGATGCTGAAGGTTGCATAAAGAGCATAAAATTTGGCCTAAGTTAGAAACCTTGACATCAGCCTGAGACATGAGGTTGTACTTAGTTGAAACTCCACTAGTTACCACCCCTCATTAGTACTACCCCCACCTGTAGATGCTAGTGCTAAGCATAAAACTTGATCAACTTTTAGATGGGAATACTTGGTGGAAAAAATGGTTATGAAAACCTTGGAATGATGGATCATTCTATTGAAATGTTTTGGACATGTTTTTCCAAACACTTGAGAATTTTGGTGATAAAAATGTTAAGGCATGAGCCTTAGACCTTTATAAAACTGATGGTTGTCTGGATGCGATACCATTCCAATTTTATCGTACAACCACAATACCCGAAGATTGGGTAGGGATTGACTGGAAACTTATGTACCTTAGTATTAGTTCCCTCACGGCCAAGGTCTGAGCTGAGGCTACCTTGTGAAGATTGTCCACCTGTGCAGTACCCAAGATGACAGTTGGTCATGGTTGGGAGGCCAAACTCACAGGAGAGGTGCCTATACTAGGGCGTGTAATCGAAAGGTTAGGATTGATTATCCGCATACTGAGTATGGTGAATTCAGGATTTGTTCCTGACGGATGTATCAAATGTTGTGGTGAAAGTGTACAATCTCTGCAGAGTGTCAAACTATTCGAATAGCCGTGTCCGCGGTTATGGACAGTTGGAGTGGCCATACTGTTCCCCCGTCAGACTTTTCAAAATGACCTGTGAGATGAATTGAGACTTTGACTTGACCACAACAGAGTTGTGATATGAAATACAAGTTCCCGCTTAGGATTTATACAATTGTGACTAGCTTTGGAGCTTACTAGAGATAAATCTGGCTTTTGCAAAACAACCCTAGAGCCTAGTGTCCTATTATCCAAAAACCCCCTTTACCTATTAGTATTAGTTTGTGAGTACTTAAAGAGTACTCATGGCTTTGTCCCTGGCTATTCCCATGGCCAGACTATGAAGAGGAGTACCCGGAAGATGGACCCCAGGAAGGTTACGACAACTAGGATCATCTCCCATCGTCAGCATTGCCTGTGACCCCAAAGATGGAGCTTCGCCTACGCTACCGTTATTATTACGTATTCCGCTGCTTGATGTTGTATTAAGAACTGGATCATGAGATCCCTATTTGTGTAAGAACTTATGTATCGTTTGTAATGGATGATGTACTATGGTATCCAATTCTGTTATGTCTCGCAAAAATGGTAATCCTGGGATTGCGATGTATGGCATAACAGGCATCTAGGATTGAAAAATCCGGGTGTTGACAAATATCATGGTAACAAATGAAACAGTACTTGTCGGTAATGAAATTGAACAAGATATATGATACCAAATGATCAGATCTCGGACAAGTCGTGTCGAAGAAACAAAGGAAATTCAACTCGACGTTTACGATTCAAATGACATCGTCATCATGGAATATGTAGGGGTCAATATGCTCTGGTCCCACTATTGATCATTGATGGAGATCATGTCTGTGCCATTTCTGAGCCGTGGGGAGATATACTTAAGGGTACGATGAGATAGAGATCATCTAAAAGTTGGAATCACATTAGAGAAAGAGAAAGCCGAAATTGTTCCAGGGAGAGATCTGAAGTTGTTCGGAGAAAGAAAGAAAGGAAAGGACCGAAAGGTGTTTAGGTTAAATGTAAATTTATAATATATATTTATTATTTATTAATTGTGAATTAATATGTAGTAAATAAATATTTAAATTGCAATTTCTAGAAAAAATTTCTCATTCGGCCAAAACCCCAAGGGAATTGGCCCGAGAGAAAGATGCCCTGGCAAAAGGAAAAAGGAAATAGCAGATGCCACTACGTGTGGGCCATGCGGCCCATAGAGGCAGGCAGTCGAGCTGACTGGGCACCGCGTGGGGCGGCACATAGACCGCCGCCGCTGACGGGCCGCAGTCGGGCAACCCACACAGCTGTGAGATGGGACCAGGCGGCTGGGCCGCCGGGAGCGCACCGGCCCACCCGGGTCGCTTCCACTCAGCGCGCACCAGGGATGGCCTACCCGGGCTGCCAGCGCTGGCTACTGCCACCCTTGGCGAGCTGGGCCACATGGTGGGTGCGCCTTCCCACCCGGTCGCCACCTGTTGCTGCGCCTGCTGCTGCATGTTGGCCGTTGGGCCGCCGGTGGGGTGGCCCACCCGGCTGGGCCAATAGGGGAGGGTACACCTCCCTCCACCTATATAAAGGGGTGCCCATGGATGGGATTAAAAACACCAAGAAATGTCCTTTGGTTGCCTTTCTCTCCTCTCTCTCCCTTGTGACCGTGGCCCCCTTGTATGGGCTATGTGAACAAGGAGTTCTTCATCGCACAGCGCTGTTGCTCTGCGGAGATTCCAAGCTGGAGATATACTTCTGCACTCCCGGTAGGGATAGGGGAGCCGGAGATTGTCATCGTACACCGTATGCATACGAAACCATGCAGGGGCACACTTGGGGCACCTTGGATGTCGTGAGCCGGATTGTTGCGCTATGGAGCAGGAGGTGAATTGTGAGGAGTTTCGTGAACTTGAGGTCAGCTATGAGCACGAATACTTCAATCATGTTTCCCTCAGAACATTAACCGCTTTTGGACTACAAGATTATGCATCCGAAACCTTGACCGTTACTACGTTACTAATAGATAGATCTTAACATCAGGGAGTTCCAACATAGGAATTTTTTTGTTTTCTGCCACGAAACCCCAACATATGTACCCCCAGTTCTCAGTAAAATTTAGTTAGCAATATACACTAAAATTCAGTTAGCAGTTTCCACTAAAATTCTAGCAATGTGCACTAAATTTTGTTAGCACTATGTAGTAAAATAGAGATAGCACTATGCACTAAAATCCAGTTAACACTATGCACTAAAATACATTTTGCACTATGTAGTAAAATTCAGATAGAAATATGCACTAAAATTCAGATAGCACTATGTACCTTCGTTTTTCTCTTCGTCTATGTCTCCCCTTCCTATTTTCCATCATCATTATTAGTATCACTTTCATATCCGTTGTTGTCATCCTAAGTCCTTGATACGTCGGAAACGTATCTATAATTTTTGATGCTCCATGCTTGTTTAGTATCTACTTTGATTTGCTTTGCTTTGTCTACACTTTGAGGTGCTTTTTACATGTTTTCTGATACTAACCTATTAACAAGTTGCCACAGTGACAGTTGCATGTTTTCTGCTTTTTTTGGTTCTAGAAAAGCTAGTAAGGAAATATTCTCGGAATTGGATGGGACAAAAGCTAAAGTCAATAACTTTCCATGGGGAACAAGAAGTCCAGAGGGGAGCCAGAGAGGCGGGCCAGGGCGCCCAGAACCCCCCTAGGCGTGGGTGGGCCCTGCCTCGTGCCTAGGCAGGGTGTGTGCCCCTGGCCACCGCCTGGGCCTCCCCCTTCGCCTATAAGAAGCCCCCAATGCAGAAACCCTAAGTACCCGATCAATATTACACGAAACCTTATGTAGCCGCCGCCACCGTCGTCCCTAGATCAGGGGGATCTGAAGTTCTTCCCGGCACCCTGCCGGAGGGGAGATCATCCCGGAGGCCTTCTCTCCGGTATCATGCGTGAGTAGTTCCACCTTGGACTATGGGTCCATGTAGTAGCTAGATGGTTTTATCTCCTCCTTGTTCTTTCATGTATAGATCTTGTGAGCTCTGTTCATGATCAAGATCTAATCTATTTGTAATCATGCATGTTCTGTTTGCGGGGATCCGATGGATATTGAGATTATTATGTTGGTTTGATTAATGGTTTTGTCTTTATGATTATATCATGTCTATGTTGTTTGTGATCTTGCATGCTCTCTATTGTTAGTAGCTATCTTGGCCAAGTAGTTGCTAGTGACTCCAAGAGGGGGTATTTATGCTCGATAGTGGGTTCATGCCTCTGGTTTCCAAGGGAAGTGACAATAATATCTTCGATTGTAGATGTGTTGTTGCTACTAGGGAGAAAACAATGGTCTCTTGTTCATGGAACATGTGAATTGTTTACCTTACATACTTTGCTTAAAGCAGTTGTCTGTTGCTTGCAACTTAATACTGGAGGGGGTTCAGATGATAACCTGAAGCTGGACTTCTAGTCATAGATGCAGTTGGATGGCGGGCTATGTATCTTGTTGTATTGCCCAATCGAATCTCACAGGATGTTTCTGACTAGTAATAGCATTGTTATGCCTTGCTTAATTCCTGTGAATTGCCCTGCTGTAATTTGTTTACCCTTCATGCCATGTTGTTTATCTAAGGAGAGCACCTCTAGTGAACTATGGACCCCGGTCCAATCTTTACCATTGATACATCTTCCATTGTTACTTGTTTACTTGCTGCAAACCATTACCTTCCACACCATACGTTCAATCCTTTGTTACAGCAAACCGGTGATCTTGACAACCTCACTGATTCGTTGGGGAAAAGTCTTGAGTTTGTGTTGTGCAGATCTACGCGTTGCTTGCAACACCTGTGTGATGTTTCCTTCCTCCTACTGGTTCGATAACCTCGTTCTCTACTGAGGGAAATCTTGCTGTTGTGCTGCTTCACACCTTTCTCTTGGGGTTCCCAACAAGACTCCACATCAAGCACCAAGTTCTCTGGCGCCACCAAGGAGTCATCAACAAGTTTTATGGCGCCGTTGCCGGGGAACTTAAAGAAGAAGAAGCTCCTACGACAACATGCCATCAAGTTTTTTGGCGTCGTTGCCGGGGAGGCTAAGGACGTTTTCACTAGGGAGTCCTCCACTTCCTTTCTCTTTACTTTGTTTTTAGTTTGCTTAGTTTCTTTTGCTTGGTTTTGTTTGCCTCTTTTCAAAAAACCCAAAAAAATTAGTATGGTTTGGTTTGCTTTCTTTATTCAAAAACACAAAAAAAATAGTTCCTACTCTAGTTGCCACCTCGTTCTAGCTCACCATGTTGCTCCCCAAGTTCACCCTAAAAGACCTTTCTATAGGTAGTGGCTCCATAATTGGGAAAGATAATATTGAAGAATTCTTTAATTATGTTAGCAAGCATGAGGATATTGAGGATAAATCTATAGTAGAACTTTCTCCTAAATATGAGATTGCTTTAGCTTCTTTAGTTCATATGTTGGAGGCTAGCTTTGTTAGCCTTAACCCTATGATGCAAATTTTGTTCCTAAAACTAAAAGAAGAAAAGAATGCTGAAAAGAGAGATTGTATTCTTGAAACTTTACTCAAAGAGTTCCATGATGTTGCTAGGGAAGCCAAAAAGGTCTTTGAGCGTTTCAATATGCTAGGCTCATGTGTAGATGTTGTGGGTACTTCATATAAAACAAAGCCTAGAGACGAGTTTGAGATACCCATACCCTTTAAGCTTGTTGGGATGCATGAGGCCTTTGAAAAGAATTTTGATTGGATTTTTCCTGAAAATCCTTTTGATGAAAGTAGTAAACCAAAGAGAAATGAGAAGGGATCCTCCAAAACTCATTTGGATGAGATACCTCTCATAGTTAATGACTTTGCAAGTATTGATCTCAATGCTTCATTTGAAAATACTTGATTCTTCTTGCTTCTTGTGCCTAACTTAAAGGCGTTAAAGAAAAGTACTTGTTCGGAGATAACCCAAGAGTTTCCTTGAGTCTTGGAAGTTATTACTTCTGTAATGACCTCTCCTTATCCTTTTTGTTTCTCTTTTGTGCCAAGAATGACCTCTAATGAGAGGGAAGTAAGATTTGGGGAGTTGCTGTCCCGAAACAGATTTCTGTCCTCCACCAAAAAAAATCGTGAGGAGTCTCTGTAACTCGGATTGAGCTAAAACTTTACGAATAAATCCTCCAGTATGTTAGATAACTTTAGTTAGTTCAGCACTTTTTTATTTGAGCAACAGAAGATTTTCTAATAAATAGGTTTCTACCTGCTGGTCTGTTTTGACAGATTTCTGCCATTATTTGCATTTGCTTCTTATTGATTCCTTTTTGAGTTCTCTTTTGGGGATTTGAGCTTTTTGAAGGAGTTGCTACAGTATCTTGTGTTTTTAGTGAAAAGCCTTGCTGTTCCAAAGCTTTGCCAAAGGTCTAATATCTTTTGAATAAACTAATGTTGCTAATGAAGATTGTGTGAAGTTTTGTATGAAGGAAAAAATTTCAGGTGTGGAGAGAGAATGATGCAATGAGATGAGGAATGGGCACAATATCAAGATTGGGGATGCCACCATGGTGTAACCCCAAGAAATATCCAAGAGGTACAAGCGTCAAAGCTTGGGGATGCCCAAGGCATCCCCTTCTTCATCAATAAAAAGCTCAGGTTTTTAGACACTTCGTTTTTATTGTTTCATGCACAGGTTGTGTTGTTCTTGGAGCGTCTTATTTTTCGTTTGCTTTGCTTAGGTTGTTTAGTTTGCTTGAATAAAGTAGTTTGGACCCCCGTTCTCGTTGTGTTGTTTTGCAAATAAGTTGCTTGGTGTTGGAAAGGAGTAGTAAGTTCTTGCTTGTAAGTGCAATAGGAGCTTGCATTGACTGTGACTTAGACTTTAGCATGACATGCTAGGTGTTGTTTTGACCTTATGCTTAGTGATTATTATTGTAGCATGTCTTGTTCCAAACAATTGGGATTTCTTAGTGTGCCTTGAAAAATTATGCGTTGTTTTAGCATGCAAAAGCATATTATTATGGTTTTGTCTTTTGATGTTTTGCTTGGGTTGACTTGGCACATGATCACACCATGTTATGACTATGACAAGTCACCATTAGCCTCTATGATCATTTATTCCTTGACTTGTAGTACCGCTCTATGATTTGATTAGTAATGATTTGTTGCTCTGCATGATTATGGCCATTATTGCTCTCTTAGTTGGCTGCTCCCAGTCTTTTTCTAGCCTCCACTTGTATGAGTAAGCTCTACTCATGCTTCCAACTCCCAAGAAACCAAGTTATTCCAAAGTGTCCACTATAAACTACTATGCATGGTGTGTTACGCCATTCCAAGTATATTCTTGTTTTCAGCTATCTTCCAATTAAAAACTATTTTATTATATGAAAACTTAGTGATTAAAGCCCTCACGAACTTGATGGCACACTTTATATTCTTTGCCCCTAATAAACTTGAACCATTGTGTCATCTATGTTGTATATGCTTGCACTTATATGTTGGAATTAGCAGAACCATGCTGTCACGGGGAACATTTTCAACATTGCACTTGTACTTTGTACTCAGTTGATATCATGCTCCTTTGTCTATGGATGTCACCAATGTGAAATAAAAAGGGAGCTTGTAAGTCCATGGAGTTTGTATCCTGTGTTAGAGAAACGCCTGTGCCGCTAGCCTAAGCCATGCCTAATCATGGTGGAAACTTGCAGCATCACCATAGTGAGCTATCTATGAAGCATCCTCAATAAAAAGCTATGCATATGGTAAATAAAAAGATTGCTGAGATGCTCACTGTCTGCTTGCCTTGTTATTTTGGTTATGGGAAAGCTCCTGTACCATGTGCAAGGGGTACACCGTTGGCGGTTCTCAATGATATGCAAATACTTACAATGAAAAGAACTTACATGTGACTAAAGTTGAGTAGCATGAGGTGTGGCCCTCGTATTCAAGGGACTTGAGATTGTCAACTTATACTTCATCAAGCATATACTCCATCTTTGTTCACTTTAACCTTAACCACTTCAAGATGCTTATGATAGGGGCAATGAGGGCTGAAAGCTAACAAGTACCATAATTTTTGGAAGCTCTTTTTGAAACTTGAAATCCCTGCTTCATTTATAAAAGTCCTTTATTCCACCACTATTGAGTCTCCACCTTCTAATTTAGGCACCATTAAGAGAGCATAGTTGTCATTCTGTGTGCAGTGTTCCAAAGCTTATTGATTGATGCATATTGTGATATTACTTGTTCTTGTGTTATTTGTTTCTAGTCACCCTTGTGAACTTTGAAGGTGTCCTATGCATCTATTTGCTACTCTATGAGGGACAAGCTGATTGCCACTATGCTATGTTTTCTGTATGTGAAACAAACAAACATTTTTCAATGCATGTTATTCATGATCTTTGTTTGTAGCCTTTCATGTTGCATGCATAGTTACTATGTCCTATTGTTAGAACTCCATGTTTCATGCACATGTTTAGAGTTCTTTGATCCCAGCTTTCAATGCTTGCAAATGGTTGGATCTTTATTGTGAGGGTGCATGTCACCTCAAAAATTATTCTTTTTATCACTTACCTACTCGAGGACGAGCAGGAGTTAAGCTTGGGGATGCTTGATACGTCAGAAACGTATCTATAATTTTTTATGCGCCATGCTTGTTTAGTATCTACTTTGCTTTGCTTTGTCTACACTTTGAGGTGATTTTTACATGTTTTCTGGTACTAACCTATTAACAAGTTGTCACAGTGCCAGTTGCCTGTTTTCTGTTGTTTTTGGTTCCAGAAAAGCTAGTAAGGAAATATTCTCGGAATTGTACGGGACAAAAGCCAAAGTCAATAACTTTCCGTGGGGAACAAGAAGTTCGGAGGGGAGCCGGAGAGGCGGGCCAGGGCGCCCAGACCCTCCTAGGCGCGGGTGGGCCCTGCCCCGCGCCTAGGCAGGGTGTGGGGCCCCTGGCCACCGCCCCGGCCTCCCCCTTCGCCTATAAGAAGCCCCCGATGCAGAAACCCTAAGTATCCGATCAATATTCCACGAAACCTTCTGTAGCCGCCTCCACCGTCGTCCCTAGATCGGGGGGGTCTGAAGTTCTTCCCGACACCTTGTCGGAGGGGAGATCATCCCGGAGGCCTTCTCTCTGGTATGATGCATGAGTAGTTCCACCTTGGACTATGGGTCCATGTAGTAGCTAGATGGTTGTATCTCCTCCTTGTGCTTTCATGTATAGATCTTGTGAGCTCCGTTCATGATCAAGATCTAATCTATTTGTAACCATGCATGTTGTGTTTGCGGGGATCCGATGGATATTGAGATAATTATGTTGGTTTGATTAATGGTTTTGTCTTTATGATTCTATCATGTATGTGTTGTTTTTTATCTTGCATGCTCTCCGTTGTTAGTAGCTATCTTGGCCAAGTAGTTGCTAGTGACTCCAAGAGGGGTATTTATGCTCGATAGTGGGTTCATGCCTTTAGTTTCCAAGGGAAGTGACAATAATCTCTTCGGTTGTAGATGTGTTGTTGCTACTAGGGAGAAAACAATGGTCTCTTGTTCATGGAACATGTGGATTGTTTACCTTACACACTTTGCTTAAAGTAGTTGTTTGTTGCTTGCAACTTAATACTAGAGGGGATTCGGATGATAACCTGAAGGTGGACTTCTAGTCATAGATGTAGTTGGATGGCGGTCTATGTATCTTGTTGTATTGCCCAATCGAATCTCATAGGATCTTTCCGACTAGTAATTTCATTGTTATGTCTTGCTTAGTTCATGTGAATTGCCTTGCTGTAATTTGTTTATCCTTCATGCCATGTTGTTTATCTAAGGAGAGCACCTCTAGTGAACTATGGACCCCGGTCCAATCTTTACCATTGATACATCTTCCACTGTTACTTGTTTACTTGATGCAAACCATTATCTTCCACACCATATGTTTAATCCTTTGTTACAGCAAACCGGTGAGCTTGACAACCTCACTGATTCGTTGGGGCAAAGTCTTGAGTTTGTGTTGTGCAGGTCTCCGCGTTGCTTGCAACACCTGTGACGTTTCCTTCCTCCTACTGGTTCGATAACCTCGGTCTCTACTGAGGGAAAACTTGATGCTGTGCTGCTTCACACCTTGTTCTTGGGGTTCCCAAAAAGACTCCACATCAAGCACCAAGTTCTCTGGCGCCACCAAGGAGTCATCAGTCCTATCATCTTCTTCATCTTCCTCTTTCTCCTCTTCTTCAACTCCTTATCCTTCTTCAAGCAAAGTACCTTCTCTTTCATTCTTGGTCTCATCTGGTGTGGCAGGATGCAAGTGAAATTTAAGGGTCAGTAATGGTATACCTAGAATTTAAAGGTAAATCAGTAACGGCAAAACTACAATTAGGAAAGTATACACACCTCATCACTAACATTGTTCTCTCTAGGAAGAACTGGTTTTTCGTGAGAGGATGGTCATATAATAAACATGTGTGCAAATTTCCCCCTGATTTTTTGCATTATCCGCTTCTAGGGTTTCCAGTCTTTACTGATCATAATCTGTTATTATAGATGGGGTTTCTCGCTGCTGCGAAGAATTCATTCTCTTCCCTCCTCGTGTCATCTAACACATGGGAAAATCATGGGAACAGAGACATGTCCAAGGCACATATGGAGGTAGTAAGCATAAGGGGAACGATGGAAACAGAGCAGAGTATGCGCAAAAAACTTACCAATGGCCTAGGAGATGTCGGTGATGCAGGATGAAGGAGGAAGCAGATGCGGGCGGCAAGCGCGGTAGAAGGGAGTCACTTATGGCCGTCGTTAGCCGACATCGATGGAAAAATAAGTGGGTGCATGACGCTCTAATTTTGGGTGGGTCTATTCAAAATCTAAGCAACACCAGCAAAAAGAGTGGTGCGAACAGCGAACAACAGGGTGGAAACAATAAAATCGGTGGTAGGACCCAATAAAATTGCATTGTGGCATATATAGGCGCTGTAAAGGACACACTAGCAGTGATAAATGGAGTACCTTTGGAAGTTGGTGCCACCAATGCTCATTCACCAGGTAAAAACTTTTGCAGATAATTTATGTTTGAGCCGTCAAAAAAAATTCCATGCACGGAAGGGAGTGCTATTTTGTAATGTTTTTAGCGCCACAACAGTTAATGACAATCAACCTAACAAATTTGTTTTGGTAGTTACATAAAAATAATTTCCATTATATTTGAGATATAGATTTACATTTTCATTAATTATATTTAAGATATAAAATTCCATTATACAAGAAATCTCTAAAAGATAAGCTCTTGAATTCCTATCTTTCTATCTAAACCTACTACTAAACAACTAACTATGAAAAGAAGATTATTCAGAAAAAATCTCCTAATTTTTTTTGTAGTCCTTGAGCATCTTTCACTTCTGCTACATAGATTCTACATCGCATTGGGGTTAAAGATCTTTATGATGCGGACAACTTTTCTACCAATCTTCAAGGCATCATTCGAGTGGGACAAGTTGACGACCTCGTCGTGGATATTCACGCCTTCTTCCAAGTGGAGGATCTACCAATCTTCCTCTACATAGAGGATTTATAAGCTATGATCCTCATAGTAGATCTGAAAGAGCAACGAGATCAATTCAAGAAGACATGTAAAATCAAATGAATAAGCGATGAAGAACAAACCTGCGGAATGGGCATGGCGGTGAAAGCCTCTGACGCGTCTTGAACATATCAGACAGGACAACCTACAACATTTCTGCTTGGACACTACTGGTGAGATATGGGGATGGGGTCTTGGGGGGTTAGGTATGAGAGATGGGGGTGGGATCTTGTGTTAGTACTGGACACTAGTGGTCCGAGATGTGGATGGAATCTTGAGTTAGTAGTGGAGAAAGGGAAATGCTGTGAGATCTAGGTTCGCAGTGGAGAGATATAAGTGTGGACGCATGGTTAGAGGGTAAGCGTTTCCTGTATTATCTTAATCACAACAAAAGAAAATATTTCATAAGATAAAAGCCGATTAAACTCTAATGCGCTGGCGTAGTCTAATTGTCGTCGGGCCGTCGTTGGGCGTGGCGGCATCCTGGGCAATACTCGGCGCCATGATCGCTGCCTCGAGGTGGTTCCCCTACATGGAAACTCTCTGCTCGGTTATTGCCACTTCCTCTGAAGTAGCTGTCTCCTGCATGCTTCTAATAAAACGGTCCAAGGCGCATTTCTAGACTGTACTGACTAGCTTCTCCCTGACCGACGGCTGATCAATTACACATGTCCGGTGGTCTGTGTACCAACGCGAGACAGTCCACTGACCTCTTTTGCTAGATGGCAGCGCCTTAGACGAGGACCAAAGCCTAGGCGGCTTGTCGCACTTGAGGCGGAGAGCCACCCGCCTAGCTCGGTCAGAGTGGAGTCCAACAGCTACGTGACGGGCTACTGGAGCCATGGGGTTTGGCGAATCACGTAGCTAGACTATTAGGGTTTCCGTTACGTAATGAGGTACGTATTGTGTGGTCTATATAGTGGTGCATGAAGAGTCTCAGTCAACAATGGTGGAACACACATGTCAGCGAGGCGTTCTTGGCTAGATACAGTCCTTAACTATTCTACAACATATGACCCACTTTAACGTGGTTTAAAATGCACGACACAATTATTTATGCCTTCATTTTCCGAGCGAGGCATTAAGAAGCACCGTCCTTACATGTCACCAACCACGGCATCAATATGTGTTGGCGTGGACTCAATCACGGCGTAAGTATTAGCACCCTGCTAGGCGGCGAGAATGCCCATACGTTGGGTAAAAAACATTTGTAGATGCTTCTCACTTATGACGCACAAAAATGCCAGGTTTGGGGAGGTATTTTTGCAGCGAATGATCTTACTTCAGCTCCCTCTTTTCCTTGCAAATATGTTTCATCTTTCTTCTTGTGTTACACCTCTTCCCAACCCTAATCTTCTATGTTGTCTCTTTTCCACAATTCGGACCTTTCCTCCGACATGCCAAAGTATGTGCATTGTCATGTTTTGCTTGATTAGGTTGCTCTGTATCTATCCACAAATAATATGGAAAAAGAGGCCAGGGTGACTACAACTTAAATTATGACTTGTACATAATAGAATGCAAAATTTTGCTTCCATAGTGTTAAATCATACCAGCATACAGATTTAGTTGTCACACAAAAGGGATGGAGCATGACATGAGCATAGTTTGCACACATGAAGAATCTACCATGTTTAGTGTACGAGAAGTCCATGGTCGGCTTCATCTTGCAAATGTCCATGCACCAACACCTAGACACTTCACACCTTTGGGTATATCTAAATAGTATATTATTTTTTGGCATGTAGTCGGGATAGAATGAAGCCATGCATAACACTGAAAACATACACAAATCAATATTTTTATTTGCAAGAAAATTAACTGCAACCAATATGTTCAGAAAATTCTTCTCGGTAAACAATAAACACCAATTCAACAGAATATTATCGCCCATTCCACTCTTACTCAATACATGTAGCAGATGAGAATTCTTCTCTAATACTACAACACGAGGGATTTTCTAAGCCACGAACGTAGATGGGAGAAATTAGTGGGAGAAAAGCAAGTGGGAAAAATGGCAGGTAATTTCTGCTACCTAGTCAGGCGCAAATTGTTGTGTCGCCATAAGCCTCAAAACACCTGTCTTCTCGTGTCCCATTCAAAATCCAGCTGCCGATGGAACAATGAAAGGTCTATTTTGTCCTTGGCAGATCGAACATATGGTTTTCTTCTAACATATAACCTAAGCCATACCTCAGTCGCTATGTAGGCTAGCTAAATGTCCCTTCTGCCTGGCAGTTTGTATGTGTCGCCACTTCAGTTGACCGGATGTCCCATATGTCGGTTGTAGAATATTTGGGGATAGTTGTTGGCATTTTGATTTAGAGGGGAAAGAATTTCTCATTCGAGTGGGAAAAGTGATTCACCGTCTTAGGTACTTGCCACCCTTGCCTCTCCCTTTCCCTCCTCTCCCATGATCATCCATAGTGTTATCCCTACCAGCTCTCGCAAATACACTGCTATCTTCTTCAAGACCCACACACTGGAGGCCTGAGGTTTGTTCCTCCACCGCCGCCGCCAAGAAAGAGGAGATACAAACCCTAGCCTTGTGAGCACTTGGTTTTATATATGGGGGTACATGTGGCCCTAGCGGATGTGGTCTTGGTGGTGGTTGTGGACAGTTGGAATCGCCAGGAATATGCCAAAGTTGGGAGAAAAGTTCCCCTCCTCTCGGTCTCCATAGCACCCACCTCACTGTATTCTGGCCCCCTCCACAGAGAAAAACTACCTGCTCTCCTATGCATCTTCTGAATTTTGTCTTCTCGCGCTAGCATAGAGCATCTGCTGGGTTGAGACATCAAGCCTCCATTCGGTTGTACAGATCCAAAATCACTTCCTGTAGGAAGAACGTGTGTTGGAGTTGCATCAGGGCTTCTGCTGCCATTAATTCCTTCTTCCCGAATGATGGATCTCTCTGAATCCACTATGCAGTATGATTCAGTTTTAGTCTCGCCTTCTCCTCTGCTATAGCAATGGGAGATTTCGCCTTCCGTGGCCTTCCCCTCTTCCTAGGTGCTACCAACTTCGAGCTTAGTTGCAACTAAGCAGCATTCAGTGGGAATCTAGGGGCTAATTTCCGCAATACATGCTGGACTGAGGCAAACTTCTTCCTCTAGGGACGAACTTCGGCTTGAGGTAGATGATGCAGTGGGATAATTGCTTCCTACTCCATTCACCTTCCGCACAGATTTGTCGCAGACGACATCGATGGGCCCGAACATACCGATACAGAGATTGTAGCCCTTGTTCTCTGAAGCCCTTGCCCCACGCTCCTCCTCCCCACCGAGCGAAATCAACGATTTCCCCAATTCAGTGAGACGTTGAACCGTGCTCACATCAACGGTCGTGTCACCTCCACGTCCACCTCCGCTCACTCTCTCTCCCTGATACGAGCCGCTGCACAACTCATCTTCACCTCCATCTCTGAAGATCGCCAACGTTAGCCTCCATGAAGTTTTAGATCTGAAATCGAGATGATGAACCAACGGCGGAGTGTCGAACTAACGCGCAACACTGTTGGGGCGAAGGAAGAGTGGATTGAGGTAGAGGATGGGGAGGCGTGGTTTGCAGAGGAGACTGTGACGCGCATGGGGGAGAACCAAGGTGTCTCCACCATGAACAGGGGTGCGGGTCAAAGGAACAAGAACAGTGTCCTAACATTTTTGTAATTTGGCTGAAAGAGGTTTATTTTAATGGGATGCTTGGTAGACTGCCCTCCAATAAAATAATGAAAGGTCTTTTTCGCTCTCGACAAACCGTACGTGGTCTTCTGCTAACATCTAGTTAGACTAGCAGGATGTCTCTTCTGCCATGATCTGACAGTTTGTATATGCTCCAGTTCATTTGACGAATGTCCTACGCTCGGTTGTGGAGCATTTGGAAGAATTATTGGTATCTCGATTAGAGGGGAACAATTTGTTCATTCGAGTGGGCAAAAGGGATTCACGGTCCGAGATAATAATCTCCTCTCTCGTTTAGAAATATAATACATTTAAACTTTGTAAAATAAATATATTTAGACATTTTTTAATATATAAATTCATTTTAAACCTTTATGAACTTATATACTTCCTCCAACCCATATTAGTTGACTCAAATTTGATTAGATTTAAATGAATCTAGATAGTATTAATATATAGATTTATCCAAATTTTAACAAAGTCAAGTCAATTAATATAAATCGAAGAAAATACTAAAAGACGTTTAAATACGTTCGATTCATAAATTAAAACATCTTATATTTCAAAGGAGTACCCGAAAACTGCCGTAACAAACTTATTCTGCCGTGCGAGTTGTCAAAAAGAAAAGAAAAACTTATTCACTTGCTTCGTTTCCCCGCCTGTCTCTTCTTGGTCTTTCTACCTTCTCCCTCCTACAAATACCTCCTCGGCGCTCGGCCTCCTCCTTCCCCCGCACGCCTGCCTCACCGACCAAAAACTGCTACAGCCTCAATCCCAATCTCCCGCTTCAACCAGCAGTCCAGCACCTTGCCTCTCCTCCTCTGCCCAAACCCTAGGCCCCCCTCCCATACCCACCGACGCCCTCTCTGCGGCATTTCCACGAGCACCTCGCGCGCCTCTCCCCTTCTCCACGCGCCCAAGCGATGGCTCGCGGCATCCGCAACCTGGCCCGGGAGGCTCTAGAGCTCCACAACAAGGACCAGCACGAGGAGGCGCTGGCCTGCGCCATCGCGCTCGCCGCCACGAACCCGGGCTCCGCGCTCGCTCTCAACCTCGTCGGCTACCTCCACGTCCACGCAGGAGGCGTGGCGTGGAACGAAAGGGCCCCCGGCGACGATGCTGCGTCCACGTTGGAGTCGTATCACTTCGGCGCCGCCCTCGACGCCTTCTCCGCCGCTGCCCGGGCCGCGCCCAACTGTGTCCTGACCGCCTTCTCCCACGCCGAGACGCTCGCCGCCAACGATCGGTACGCCGACGCGCAGCGGGAACTACTCCGCGTCCTCTCGACGGCCACCACCAGCCACACCGACCCGGCGGTGAACCACGTGGGGTACGACGCGGTTGGAGGCTCCACCAAGAATGAGAGGAAGGACGAGGCTATGCACAAGGCCCGCGTCTTCTTGGAGGAAGTAACGGCCGTAATCAACAATGAGATCGTGCCCATAGAGGCCGGGAAGTTGCTCGGTCAGGATGCCTCTGTCGATCAAGTGCGAGAGCGTGCGAAGCTTCTCTCAGAGACCTATCGTTACTCGGCAGGCGCCCAGTTGCTCCCCGTATACATCGAACTGGAACCCGTCCGTACCATCGATCTGCCAGTTGACAGGAGGCGGCTTCTTCTGCACCGCTGTCTCGCTCTGATTTCTGATGCGGTAGGTAACTTCGACTCCTCGCTCCTGATTGCCTTGTTCCACGCCAAGCTTTTGTTCGCCCTGGATCAGTTCGATGAATCGGAGAAAGAGTGCCGCCGAGCACTACGCATCGAGACGCCGACTGACCCCAAATTGGACGCTGTACCACCTGCTGTATCTGTTCCTGGCGCAGATTATGAATCCAGAGTATCTTCTGTCAAGAAGCAGCTCCGTGTCTTGCTCAAGCGGATCATAGTTGTGGCTGCCGAATGCTGGAGCTCTATCAAGAGCACGCAACGCGGCCAGAGGGTTGACAGGGTCATATCACTGAGGGTTGACACGCTACAGAAGTGCTATCAGTCGGATGCAAAGACCATATCTGATGCACTGCGCTTTCTCAAGAATCAGGGTTCATGGAGTTTCTTGATTTGCCCCAATTCCCGCTGCAATGGCAAGAAGTTTGTCGACACTGAATCACTCTGGCAACACATGCGCAGCAAGCACTGGGATGAGCTCTGGAAGAAGCTGGAGTCAGTTTTAGGTCCAGATATTAATGAAAATGCATCAAAGGATGATCACTCGCTGGATGGGATAACTCTCTGTCAAGATTCAGGCCAGCGTGACATCTTCCAATTACCAGGGGTGCAAGACATGTTTGAATCCTTGCTCGTTTCACCATCTATTGGAATAAGAGCAGAGCCCCTTGCTGAAATGCGACAAAGGAAATGCAGAGAAGGATCTGAGGTCCTTGAGCACATTAAGGAGAAGCTGAAGATGTTGCCTGAAGATACACTTAGCACTGAGGTCTAGCACTTTTACATGACATGGCTACAGTTTAGCATTCTTCCTTATTTCACTTTTCTGCTGATAATTATGTTTATCAGACTAATGCTTGAATTGGTTGTAAATTGCAGTTCGAGGAGTTTTGTTTTGGAATACAGAACTTGTGGCATAAGTTCCTCAAAATTTCCCTTCTAGATTATCGTGAAGTCATCCTTCCCCTTGCGAGATCATTCCAATGGGTTTGTTAACATTGGAATGCTTGGTTTCTCTAGTGTTGTCAATTCGTTTGCTCAGTTGCTCATATCGTGTGCTAACTGATAACCATCTTTCCAGATACAAATGAAAGAATTGATTGTTCTTAGTGCAAAGGATCTTGGTGGGATCATTGGCCATGCCAATATCGACACTATATTCGGTAAAATTCCTGCTGCCCCTATGCTGTATTAGCACTTTGCTGTATTTATTCCAATTTGCTGATAGAATGATGAATTCTTGACCTCATGTGTCATTGACTCTTTCAAGAGCATCGTTCTTTTGGTGTCATAACTTAAAAGATTATATTTCACCTACCTAAATCTTGGAAGTTTCGCAAAAGGCTATTGCCTTAATCTAGTTGTCTTATCCCTCTTTGATTCAGAAGAACTTTTAAGGAACTATGTAGGATTTCAATCCTTAGGAAGTTTATATTAGAGGTTGTTTTATATATAGGATTTCGGTATAAACCTCATGGAAAATACTTGTTGGAATAACCAAATACTATGTTCCTGTTTTCCAAATACATGCTCCCCCTTTTACAATTATAATATATGTTCTGTAATGTCACAAATACTTATGGTTTCATAATACAGGAACTTCTGGCCAATCTGTCAAGGAAATTGGAAGCACCTCCAGCTGCCAACAAAGTCTTAATGTTTTCAACAAGAACAATGCTGATAAAGACTTGTCTATCTTGAGTCTAACTATACGGGTAAGAAAAACTCGCATATGGTCATGTGATTTTCATCTACAAACTTATAATTTCTTAAGTATGCGTGCAGTCATTGTGCAACCTGAGGTATTTCAGAGATATGCTTCTAACGGAGCCACTTGCATGGATTCCGTCAGTTGACAATCCCTGCATTGCTCAGAAATTTTATGAAATCTTCTCTTCTTGGGAGGAAAACAACCACAACTTAACAGATGTTGTGCTGACTTACATGAAGAACCTTCTCTGTGGAATCGTAAACTGCACCACTTTCTTTGAAAAGGTTTGTACCTTAATCTCGGTTGTATATTATTTGTATGATCGTTTTGTTGAAAAAAAAATGATTAGAAGTTATTTTACCACTTGAAAGCAGAGGCTATAATCTGGTCTCATGGTGATGCTACCTTCAATTTTGTTTTATTTGCGTTCATTTTTCATTCTGTATTGATTTGGACCTTTTTGACTGTTTTCAGCATAACATAGATGGGTTACTTCTACACTTAACAGAAGGAAATGCTCCTAGTTCAACATCTAGTTATATCTGTTTTTTTGTTCTGTATCCATGCTGAACATTGACACCAAATATATCCGCTAGAATGAAGAAAAAATATTTATGTTGTTATATGCTTGGTGTGTAAACTCTGCCAATCAATGCTATTTGTTGCCGCATGTGTGAAGTATTGAACTAAAATCATCTGCATATTCTGCTTCAGTCCTGTTTGATTATGCATGCACATTTTGTGTCTTCGCAACGTAACCTTGTTAATCAACTTCCAGTTGCAGGCTGGTACAAATTTTTCTTCTGAGATTGTGGCCACAATTCTCATTGGATTGCATATGTCAGAAACTTTTTCACATTGTAGATTAAACAAGGAGATCCAGAAACATGTGGTGAACCCAACCACGTGTGGAGATTGCATTTGCCCAACACATAATCTTTTTGGGATCAATTTGAATGCACAAATGAGCTGCCAGTGTGGGAAGTGTTCTGGTGAATACCTATATACTGCACTTTTCCATAAACTTGATGCTGGTTCACCTCAAACAGCAAAGGTATGCCGTATGCAGTACATTTTCTGTCTAGCCAAGCTTGTATACGTGGATATCTGACCCTATAAAGTAGGAAACATTCACCAGAGGTTATCATTGTTCTTGTGCAGATCAAGTCCTTTGCAGAGCTTCCAGTTCTACTGGATGAACAGTTCTATAAGGACAACAACTGCGAGGATTGTGGAACTCTGCAGAATAATGATCTGGTTCTTTCAAACACACCACATTTCTTTACAATAGGTAAAGTGACATGTATCAAATTACTAAGTTGCTCTTTCCATGGCCTGACGTTCAAGATTTATAACTCTTACCAATTTCTGCAATACAACATATATTTTGCAAACCAAGTCCAACATTACTGCATGTGTGCAATAATTAGAGATGCAAGTGGGATCCTATTTTGAACTAGAAATCTCCGAATGAACTAGAAGTGGGATTTTGGTGGGATCCCACTTGACACCTCAACAATAATGAGTGTGATATGATTGTTATCCTCAAATTTCATTTTCATAAAAACATAACCATGTTCCTTCAGAATGAAAATGTTCCTGGAGAAAGATATATGTTTCTTCGTGTTTAAGGTAACTGGGAATTTCCTGTTGTGCTGTTTCAAGAGGCTGCTGCTGGATTTATAAATCGTCATAGCTTGCAGTAGTTTACACCAAAAATATTCATCACTTTGCCTTCTTTTGAATTATTTTGCAGTTTTGAACTGGCTGGGTGGCTGTGAAAGCCAGGACACACTCTCTGAAGTCCTGTCTGGCATCACGTCTCCCCTTAACACTGCATACTTTTGCAAAAGTGCCACTTCTTCAACTATGTATACTGTCACCTCCATGGTATTGTCCACATCAAACTATTCTTTCTCCTAAATTGGATTGTGATAGAACTTAACAAATACTTTTATCATGTAATTGTCATATTAAGGTAATCCAAGTAATCATCTATTTGGTGCTGGTTGATATATTCATTGACCTGAGAGTTTATAAGTTACGTTGCTTTTGTTATTTCTTCCTGAGAGACCAAGTTGTTATTAGTCTAAAGACTGAAGCAAGGTTCACGTTTTTGTTGATTAAAGTGGAACACGGTAATAAATGGCGCTGTCACCAGGTTCAAACTGACTAAGTTATCTTGTGAAGGCATTTCTGCTGTATCTAAAGAAGTGGGTAACGGGTTTGACTATGATACATCATACCTGAGTTGGTGATATCATATACACAGTAGTACTTAAGGAGATATTTGCAAGTTTTAAATCGCTTCTTTCTGTGGCATATATTTTCAAGCCTACTTCATTGATATCAAAATATTTGAGAGATTCAACAGAAGAATTTCGGCAACAATCAACAGTGTGTGCAACCCCTATGTCGCTAAGGTTCTTTTTTGTTAAAACATTCTATTGATCGGACATTGGGGGACTAGCATATGTAGGTAACCTGGCTGGACCTTGTAATCTCTGCTGCTCCGACAAGTGTATCTTGCATTATTTTCCTTCCCTTCATATCTAATACGAAATGGTCTCTCATGAAATAACATGGAGTGGTTGCAGAACATAAGCTGGAGTGACCTTTTATCTGCACACGTTTTTCTCTCTATGTTTTACTAGTGTCACTCTCCCGCTGCTTTGAGTTTTACTACAGGCCTATTACAAGGTTGGTTTGATGGTCTGGTTACTTAACTTGCCTGCTTATATATTCGACGATATTCATTCCTTGCAAGTACAATGAAACTTAGCATTCATCTTATGCCACCCTGGAATCCAAACTCTTACAGATCTGCTATGCTGATGAGCGCTATGTCTGCTTGGCTCGTGACGATGAGGACAAGTGGCTCATATATGACTCTGAGACTGTCGAGGTAAGTGACTCGCAGGTCTTGAACTATGCACTGTATTAAATCTCTTTAGCCATTTGATTCTGAACTTCCCGATTTGTTGATGTGAACATTCTCCATGCAGACAGAAGATACTTGGGAGCATTTGCTAGAACGTTTCAAGGACAGCAAGCTCCAGCCCGAAGTAATGTTTTTTGAGGTCATCAAGTAGACTGATTTATATCTTTGCAGAATGCGAACCTCTCTGATGATGGGACAAAAAATTTACTTGTCGCCATTTTAGTGTTGGTTCTCGTAGATGTGATTTCTCCTTGGATTAGTCACTCACATCTAATTGGATATAAATTCTTCAGGGATGGTATAAATTTGTTCTTTTGTTAGTATAAACTCGGAACAAAGGGATTTGTGATGTTTTCTCTTTGGAACTGATGGATTATTCCCGAACTTAGTTCCACCTGTAATGGCATTTTATCTTAGCCATCAAATCGACAAAATGGAGCTCTCAAAGTGAGAACATTTTGATGTATCATTTTCAGGGATTCAAAAAACTGGAATTGGGAGCAAAACCAGAGGAGGGTCAGCTCATTTTTGTTACGGTTTTTGTCTATTAATAAAAATGTAGTCCTTTTGCAGATCTAAGCATCCGAGCATGAAAATAGATACTAGTACTATAATCCTCTTAGCGTAGAAGATGAACTTAAAAGAGAACTTTAAGATAGGAGGACTAAACCAAACAGGGGTGCTAAAAATTGTCCTAATCACACAAGAGCGATCATGATACGGCTGCTAAATGTACTATCAAGCTGCCCAAGCCCAACATTCTTCATTCAGTTGCGCAGAACCCGCTGCAGCTTTCATTTGGTTGCAAGAAGTTCTGTTTTGTCCTGGTGTATTAGAATCAGTATGTACTCGATGCAGCACCACGCGATTCTGCATTTGTTTCCTAAAGAATCCTGGTACATTCCGATGCCCGTCTAAAGTGAATGTGTGATGAGCTGGTGTGCTAATTAAGATGAGGCATACGTGATCATGCTTATGTGCTAAGAACATCTCTAACCGGATCCTTAAAAGGAAAACCCATAAAACCTGTTTACAGGCAACGGTAAATGTGTTTACGAGTCAGAAAATCTGATGGTTTCAAATGGGTGTTGATGCCAATTTATGGGGCTGCTCAAGATACTCACAAGCCAGACTTCCTAGCTGAATTAGTAAGAATGTGCGATGCTGAGTCACAACCTATGATGTTAGGAGGTGATTTTAATATCATTCGTAGGCGAGAGGACAAAAACAATGATAATTTTAATCCTCGTTGGCCGTTTATTTTCAATGCCATCATTGATACTTTAAATTTGAGAGAAATCTACCTCTCTGGGAGGCAATTTACTTGGGCTAATAGGCGGGAACAACCGACATATGAAAAACTTGATTGGGTGTTAGCCACTACCAGCTAGGAACAAAAATTTCCATTAGTTTTTGTCCGAGCTTTGACAGATCAGGTTCGGATCACACGCCCCTTTTGATTGATACGGGTAATCAAGCACACCATGGCAATAAGCCCCATTTCTCCTTTGAATTATCATGGTTGCGCTAGGAAGGTTTTTATAATATGGTGGCGGCCGAATGGGCTGCGACACCTAATGGTGCCATACCTATTAAGACATGGCAAAACAAAATAAGGCACACTAGACGATTCATGAAAGGATAGGCCAAATCTATTAGTGGAAAATACATAAGGAGAGATTGTTAAAAATTATTGATGAACTTGATATAAAAGCAGAGTCATATGCCCTTTCAAATGTGGAGAGGGAGGCTTTGCGAAATGCAAATGATCAAATGACTCAACTTAGACTGAGATGAAGAGACCAAATGGGTTCAACGTGCTAAGGTGAAACATGTGCAAGAAGGAGGGAATAACACAAAGTATTTTCACTTAATAGCTAATGGGAAGAGGCGAAATAAAAAGATCTTCTAGTTGGAACAAGAGGAAGGAACAATTGTAGGTGAAGAAAGTTTGAAAATTTACATAACTGAATACTATAAAAAACTATTTGGAAAACCTGCAGCGAATAACTTTTCCATGACGGAAAATTGTATAGAGGATATACCCCAAATTTCTCAAGAGGAAAATTGCGTGTTGACCGCTAATTTCTCAATGGAGGAAGTGCGTGAAGCAATTAACCAAATGGAGCATAATAAAGCACCGAACCGAATGGGTTCCCTGCATAATTCTATCAAATATTTTGTGATGTCATTAACGAGGACTTGATGGCGTTGTTTGTAATGTTACAGATAGGTGAATTACCCCTCTTTAAGCTCAACTTTGGGGTCATTACTTTGCTAACAAAAAATAAAATGATGTTTAGATTCAACAATATAGACCAATTTGTTTGTTCAATGTGAGTTTCAAGGTCTTTACAAAGGTAGCCACTAACCGTTTTTCAGATGTGGCTTCAAAAGTTATTAGACCGACGCAAACGGCTTTCATGCCAGGGCGGAATATTTTAGAGGGAGTAGTAATCCTACATGAGACGATCCATGCGCTACATAGAAAGAAGATGGACGGGGTACTCTTTAAGATAGATTTTGAAAAGGCATATGATAAGGTCAAGTGGCCGTTTTTACAACAAGCTCTAAGGATGAAAGGTTTCGATCCGATTTGGTGTGATTGGGTTAAAAAAAATATCCAAGAAGGGAGTGTAGGAATAAGGGTGAATGATGATATTGGACACTATTTTCAAACCAGAAAAGGCCTTACACAAGGAGATTCTCTCTCTCCAATACTTTTCAATATAGTGTCTGATATGTTAGCCATTTTGATACAAAGAGTGAAAGAGGATGGTCAGGTTGGATCTCTAATCCCTCATCTTGTTGAGGGGGGAGTCTCTATCCTGCAATATGCGGATGAAACAATTCTCTTCATGGAGCATGACTTAGCTAAGGCAGTTAACATGAAATTGGTCTTGAATATTTTTGAACAACTATCCAGAGTAAAAATCAACTTCCACAAGAGTGAAGTCTTATGTTTTGGAAAAGCGAAGGATTATGAAGAACAGTATAAGACCATCTTGGGTTGTGAAACTAGCTCACTTCCTTTTAGGTACCTTGGTATACCTATCCACCATAGAAAGCTTTTAAATTCCGAATGGCATCTCGAGACTAGGTTTGCCAGCAAACTTGGATGTTGGCAAGGAAAACTACTCTCTTATGGTGATAGTGTTGTGACCTTGGATCAATAAAGATTCTAAGTCCCTGTGATTTACATGCTAGTCCCTGAATCAATAGCTAGCACTCATAGTCGATGAATATCATGTAAAACACAAAGTCATTATTACACGGAGAATACAGAGTATAAATTTATTACAAATTTTCTTAGCATTAAGCTAGCTCGAATAACAGCGGAAACATAAAGAAGCTTGAGTCCATCAACGCCCCAGGCTTGTCGAGTGTAGACTCGCGATCCCTACGCACCTTTCAATCTTCGGATTCTGCACATAAGACGTACAACCAACAAGTTGGATCAATACTTTGAATGTATTGGCAAATTACACAAAGGAAAGAAAAATACTAACTCTACATGCAAGGCTAGTTTAGGCTGTGGAGTTCGTTTGCTCAAAGCTAGATTTCTTAAGTACGGAAAAGAAGAGATAATTTCCCCTACTTTGTAAATATTTGATTAAGTAATATACGGTCGAATGGCACACGAGGATATTACTCACCAAGTGTCCAAACAATCTAACACTTGGATATTACTCATCAAGTTCCCAAAACCCTCCCAATAGCGATATGACTCACGCCTTGGATTTTTAGAAAACTTTAAGTTTTGAAAGAGAGAGAGGAAGATCCTTCATAGGCTCCATCCTTCAGATGCTCAAGTGTTCTTTTCCGTGAACTCGGCTGATCGATCAGATTGCAATACTCTCGAGAGTTTGTGCACTTTACCCACAATCCACAATCGAGTCCTTTTACAGACAAGACCATGGCGAGGCTTTCCCTTAGTATCCCCTCTACCTTCTAGATCCAACCGTGCCAAGAACCTCCAAATGTTGGTACCCAGGTGAGGTTTCTCACTAAGTACTAGGCCAAGACAGAGCCCATATGTATTGTGGTTGTACTGAAAGCTTCTTAATTCTAAAACATGGTAGACTTCTTTGATTCTATGCGGTCGTTCTCCACCAAAATCTCACTCATTGTCCCGACAACCATTCTGCCCAGAAAAAAATCTTAGTTTTATTTTGAAGTGGATTTGAGAAGAAAAGTTTGCTCAAGAGAGCCTTTATACTTAGAAAAATTTATTGTCTTTCGAACCCCCCAACGGTACTTTATATACATAGCATAGCATGCAATACTTAGCAAAACAAGGATAACCTATTAGGAGAGGAAAAATCCTAAGTATAGAGCTACTCATGGCATACTACAAAATCATCGCACTTGCAAAATGATACTAAGGAAGAATCTACCAGAACATCTTACACATGCATACTACAGAATTTGAAAATCACATGCATAGTATGAAAACTGGGACAAAAATTATGAACAAGTGGTGTAACTTGCCTTGATCCGAGCAGCACTCTACACAATAGTACTCCTCAGTGCACTCCGAACAATCTAACAAAACACAATATAGATCTAATCACAACTTGCACAAAATAATGCCATAGAGATGATATGCATGCATGCAACATAGTAAGTATGCAATATTGTGTTATAAATTGACCAATCTCATTGGATTGCTAATGTGTTGGGGAGGTTATTAGTATTAATTTCCCACAGATTTTAATTAATTTGGATCATTACTTTTACTTATAAGCTCATAAGGAGATCCAACCATCTAATCAGCCCCGAATCAAATCTAAGGATATTAAGCAAGGTTTTATAATTTCAGTCAGTAGGCATTGTAAGGACAAAGCCATCGCAACAAGAAACAACTACATCGGAGTTCTAATTAATTTTCTATGAATTAAATTCTCTAATCTAAAGATTAAATTCTATACAGAAAATACTACTACAAACTCACCAAATTATTTCAGATCTGTTTTATACACAATTTTGTGAATCCAACGGTATATCACACACGAATTTTGGCCAAGCGGTTGAATTACTATGAATTTCGCAAAATTTTAATCAATTCTGCCTATTTAAAACCAACCCTAATATATCCACGACAAGTGGCGGCCTCTGATTGGCCCAGCTAGGCGACGCGGAGCTGATGCAAGCGTGCCATGCGGCGAGACCTAAGTGGTCGGTACCCCTTCTAATCTGCACCACTGACGGCAGATCTAACGGGTGCGGTTGATGCTGCTTACCAGGCCGCGGTGTTGACGCGACGACGGCGGCGAGTGGCGGCGGTGCGGTCGATGGTGATGCTCGGCAACGTACAAGCGGGTTACCGAGGCGGCAAGGCGGTCGACGGCGTCCAGCAGGTCCTCACGATCATGCTCGTGACCTCGGCGACACTCCTCGCTTCCTCTTCCATCAGCAGAGCTCCGCTGACCCTCTCCGTCCCCGGCGATGCTCCGGCGAGCAATTGCAGGCGCGGTACTGCGAGAGACAAGGGGAAAGATTGTGAGAAGAGAAAGTCGAACGAGGGGGTCACGCGAGAAGGGGAATCAACGGAGAAGGGGCTCGGAATCCGCTGCCCCCGAGCTCGGCGTATCCTTACTCCAGCGAGATCGGAAGCGAGCTCGAAATCGGCGGCCTGGTGGCGAGAGTTGAATTTAGGTTAGGGATTTTGGCGGCGGGGGCGCGGGGTTTATATGGTCGAGGAGTCTTGGCGAAGGGGGCATGGATTCATTCCAAAATCGGTCAAGATTATCGGTCGGTTGCGCGCGGTGGTCGTCGTGTTCGTCCTGGTGACTAACGAAGGCGATGCCATGTAGGCCCGGGCTGTCAGCGGGTGCGGGCGAGCTGGCGCTGCTGGCTGGCGGCGCGGGCGTTGGTAGGTTAGGCAATGCACGTGCGTTGGTGGGCTAGCGCAGCCGACCCAGCTAGGTTAGGCCGTTCTTTTTTTATCCTTTTCTATTATTCTGTTTTACTAAATCTTTAATAAATTTTGCATAACAAGTCCAAAAGCAATGAATCCAGTTTATAATTTTTTGTAAAAAGGAGGTGGTCATGATAGAGCCAGAGAATATTATTTTTACATAGTTTTAGAAAGTCCAAGTAAGGTAACCTCCTTCTTGCTCATATAGAGGAATCTTTAATAGGATTTTGTTAGGGTTTGGTGGTAGGGTGTTGATGCAACTTTAATTTGTATGATGCAATGGTGCAAGGATGATGCATGCTTATATTAACATCTTAATATAAAATCTGGGATGTTATAAACCTACCCCCCTTAAGAAGAATCTCGTCCCCGAGATTCGGGTTGGCTAGCAAATAGGTGTGGGTGTTCCGCCTTCAAATCTTCTTCACATTCCCACGTGGCTTCTTCTTCGGAATGGTGGTTCCATTGGACTTTGCAGAATCTGATAGTCTTGGTACGGGTAATCCTTTCGGCTGTTTCCGATATTTTGATGGGTTTCTCCTCATAGGTAAGGTCATTCTCCAATTGAACCTCATCTAGGGGAACTGTATCTCTTAGCGGTGTTTCAGCCATTTCTGGGTGGCACTTCTTTAGTTGTGACACATGAAACACATCATGAACAGTCAGTCCTTCTAGTAACTCCAGCTGATAAGCTACTTCACCTCTATGGGCTAGAACTTTATATGGTCCTATGAATCGTGGGGCTAACTTACCCTTCATTCCAAACCTCTTAACTCCTCATAGTGGTGAAACTTGGAGGTACGCACGGTCCCCTATTTTATAAGCCACATCTCTACGCTTGGAGTCAGCATAGCTCTTTTGTCGGGATTGGGCTACCTTTAGCCTATCTTGAATCTGTCATACTTTTTCCTCGGCATCCTTGATCAATTCAGGTCCAAACAGACTACGTTATCCAACTCCACTCCATAATAGAGGAGTCCTACACTTCCTGCCATATAGAACTTCAATCGAAGCCATCTTGATACTTGTCTGGTAGCTGTTGTTGTACGAGAACTCGACATACGCCAAGTTATCATCCCAACTAGACCTGTAGTCTAGTGCGCAAGATCTCAACATATCTTCCAGAATCTGGTTCACCCTTTCCGTTTGGCCATCTGTCTGAGGGTGGAAAGCAGTACTAAATTCTAGTCGGGTTCCAAGAGACTCATGTAGCTGTCGCCAAAACTTTGAAGTGAACTGGGTGCCTCTATCTGACACAATTCCCTTGGGAACATCATGCAGACTTACAATCCATGACATGTATATCTTGGCAAGCTTAGCACTTGTATATGTGGTCTTTATGGGGATAAAGTGAGCCACCTTGGTAAAGTGGTCCACCACTACCCAGATAGAATAAATCCTGAACGAGTCCGGGGCAATCCCGTGATAAAATCCATGCCTACCTTATCCCACTTTCAGTCGGGTATGGGTAGTGGTTGCAGCAATCCGGTCGGTTTCTGATGCTCGTCCTTAACTCTATTTCATACGTCACACAGGGAAATGTACTTGGCAATTTCTCTTTTCAAATTATTCCACCAAAATCTATCCTTCACATCCATGTACATCTTTGTGTTACTCGGATGAATCGAGTATGGTGAATCGTGAGCCTCTTGTAAAATCAACTTTCTGATATCGGAGTCATTGGGAACGCAGAATCGCTTTCCATACCAAAGGGTTCCTTGTTCGTCCAGGCGAAAATCTTTTTCCTTCCCTTCACTTATTTTGACTCTTATTTCTTCCAACTCTTTGTCTCCCTTTTGTGCCTCCCTGATTCTCTCTTGAAGAGTAGGCACTATTTCCATAGTAGCTATGTGTCCTTTCGGTACTATTTCTAGCCTGAAATCTCTAAACTTCTTGCATAAATCCTCTGGGAGTTCCCCCGCGGTAAGTCCATTCACATAAACTTTATGGCTTAAGGCATCAGCTACTACATTAGCCTTTCTGGGGTGGTACCGTAAATTCAAGTCATAATCCTTAATCAGTTCAAGCCATCTCCTTTGTCTCATATTCAACTCCTTTTGGGGGAAGATGTACTTCAAACTCTTATGATCCGTGAACACATCACAATGTTTGCCCATGAGGTAGTGTCTCCATACCTTGAGTGCATGTACCACAGACGCATGTTCCAAATCATGCGTGGGGTAGTTGTGTTCGTGGTTCTTAAGTTGTCGAGAGGCATAGGATACCACCTTCCCATCTTGCATCAATACACTTCCAAGTCCTTGCTGAGAAGCGTCACAATAGACTTGAAAATCCTTTTGGATATCAGGCAGACACAGAACTGGTGCTGTTACGAGGCGTTTCTTCAACTCTTGAAAGCTTGCTTCACATGCCTTGGTCCATAGGAATTTATTTTCCTTCTTCAACAGCTCTGTCATGGGTTTTGCTATTTTGGAAAAGTTTTTGATGAACCACCGGTAATATCCTGCGAGGCCCAAGAAACTCCTAATATCTCCCACATTCTTAGGTGACTCCCATTCAGTTATGGAAGCTACCTTACTAGGGTCTACGACAACTCCTTTTGCCGACAGACCAAGGAAACCCACTTCCTTTAACCAGAACTCACATTTGCTGAATTTGGCATACAACTTGTGTTCCCTTAGCTTTTCCATAATTAGGCGCAGATGCTTCTCATGTTCCTTCTCATCCTTGGAGTATATAAGTATATCATCTATGAATACCACGATAAACTTGTACAAATACTCCATGAACACCTTGTTCACCATGGTCATGAAGTATGCCGGGGCATTAGTTAGTCCAAACGACATTACAGTGTACTCATACAATCCATATCTTGTGGTGAAGGCTGTTTCGGGCACATACTGTTCTCGAATCTTTAGCTGAAAGTAACCAGATCGTAGATCGATCTTTGAGAACACACTGGCTCCCTTTAGCTGATCAAACATGTCATTGATGTTAGGCAGAGGGTACTTGTTCTTGATCGTCACTTCATTCAACGAGCGGTAGTCCACAACTAGCCTCTTGGTTTTATCCTTCTTTTCCATGAATAGGACAGGCGCTCCCCAAGATGACGCGCTGGGTTGGATGAATCCCTTGTCCAATTGTTCCCTAAGCCGTTTCTTGAGTTCCTTCAACTCGTCCACATCCATCTTGTATGGTCTCTTGGCTATCGGCCCTGTGCCTGGCATCAAGTCAATGAGAAACTCAATATCACGCTCGGGAGGCATCCCGAGTAACTCTTCCGGAAAGACATCTGGGTATTCCTTCACAACGGGTACATCCTCCAAGCTAACCCCCTTAAGAGAGTTCACCATAACTTCCTTAAGTGCGAAATTTGACTTGATACGAATCATCTTCCCTTCCGGTGTTGTGAGCGTGACAGTCCTTTTGGCACAATCTATGACTCCTTCATATTCGGTCATCCAATTCATGCCCAAGATTATGTCTAAACCTTGTGACTCTAGAACTACTATACTTGTGGGGAAGATGTGTGTCCCAATCCTTAGTTCTAACCCCCGGCAACTGGAGTTTGCCACTATTTCTCCTCCAGGAGAACTTACCCTCAGAGGAGAATTTATAGTCTCCATGGGTATCTTGCCTCTATCCATAAATACCCTTGATATGAATGAATGCGATGCACCAGTATCAAAAAGAACAACTACGGGAATGGAATTGAGCTTGAACTTACCAATCACGGAGTCCGGTGCGTCACAAGCATCCTCCATAGAGACATGATTCACCGTGGCTTTGACAAACGGATTTGGCTTCTTCCTGTTTCCATTGCCATGGTTGTGTCCATTGCCATTCTTCTTATCGGGGCAAGTGGTTGCATAGTGCCCTGTATTGTTGCACTTAAAGCATGTCACCTCACTGAGATCCTTTCCATTGCTTCCATTTCCTGTAACACCCCGGTTCTGAAAAGACCGTGGCCTCTATGTGACATGCCAATCCTTGGATCGGTTCATTGGCCCACAATAGAGTAAGATGAATAACATAGCAAAATAACCGTGTATCATAGATAACAAAGATCCAGAGTACCATTATTACAATAAAAGCTTAGCCCAAAGCTAGCTCAAATTATTCAGGTAGCAACAAAAATAATGTAAATCCTCCATTCTTCAAATTGCCCACAAGTGAACAAGTGCCGAGTGGAGTACCGTGGCCTATATCGATTACTCAGAATCGGAATAACCTGCAACATGAAACGTAGCAGCCCCGAAGGGTCAATACATGGAATGTATGGCAAGTAGAGCTAGTAATGGGGACAATAGCACTAACATCTACATGCATATTTGGCAAGTGGAGCTGTGTCTGGCTTGCATTTGCAAATACATTTGTCCTACTTTCATAAACAGTTTTTGATTTTCTTTGAAAAGATCCCAATTAAGTTAACCCAACAACATTAAAACAATTATGAAATTAGAATGAGCGAGAAACATGTCATGGAATCAATATCAAGCAACTCAGTTGTCCATAACCGGGGACACGGCTAATCGATTAGATTATACACCCTGCAGAGGTTAGTACACTTTACCCATGTGACTTGGCCAGCCCAGCTCGTACCATCACTCTCATTTTGGGTGATGATAGGGAGAAGTCCAAGATGAGACCGTTCGGGAAGTAGCTCCCCAATCCCGACGCGCACCGGTCCAACCTACCAAAATTCTACATCTCTAGATACGCGGGTTCGGGTCACCACAACCTACTAAGTCCAACCAACCGCCCATTCCATTATTGGCACATGGTTGTACACGTAAGCTACACAATAAAGAAGCCAATCAATTTCTCTCGATACCTGGGTGCCTTTCCGCAATGAAACCACCAAAAATTATCAATACCATCACACCCAGGAGATTCATTGATTAAGTTGTTTTAGTTTTCACAAACCAATACTTTTAGAAACAAGTCTCAATGATATAACCCAGCCCTCGTTCAACATAGCATGGCTAAGCACATCTACCAACGGTGGTTCATCTACAAGGAAAGCCCTACCACATAATAGGTCATAGCATAGCGATAGTATCATCCTACACATGCATCTATAAAATACACGACAATGCATTGAAAATAGTAGAAAGATATCATGAACAAAGTAGCATCTACTTGCCTTGGTTGTAGCGGTCGGAAGAACAATCCACACACGAGCAAGCGTTGCACTCGTCACAATCTACACGATACAATTGCATTCATAAACAAACAATCCACAAGCATATGCAACAAATATGATGCATGAATGCAAGAACGACAAGTGAATTGGTGCTACATCTGTACCACAACATCCTATTCCATAATACTACCGATTGCATGCATGGAAAATAGTTTTAGCGCTAGGAAAACTATTAAGTAAAAGTAGTGCTCAAAACTAGAGCGAGAACTCAAATAATTCACTACCGGTAGTATATTGTTTGTAAAATCTTGGAAACATTCTACCGCATAGGCATCGCTGATTAGAAACAGTACCAACTGGAATTACTCAAAAAGGAATTATAAAACTCCCCGAGTAATTAAAACACTGCAGAAAGCCACTAGACAGTTTCTGCAGAAGTTTTTACTGTAAGCCTATATTTTTAATTCACGATGAGATTCCCCTCGTTCCACTGAATCCAGGGACATATCATACGCGATTTTTGGAGCTACGGATATTTTTCTACGAATTTATTACTCCGAAAAGGCCACTAACGAGTTTGATTAAACTGTACTAAACCTTGCTGCAAAAGCCTGAACCAAAGGTACAGCGAGATTCTACACGACTCACTGAATCTACACATATTTTATTTGCAATTTTTGGCCAAACGGTTTAATTTCTACGCAATTTACAAGATTCTACCGAAATCTGTCAACTAAAAGGATTAACGAAATTAACCAGTCAACTGTGTCTGTTGACTGGTCAACGCGTTTGCTGACTAGGCGCTGACTGGGCGTCTGACTAGTCAACGTCTGAGTCTGACCGGTCAACAAATGATCTGAGCCGCTGATCTGAAATCTGACGGTGGCTGCAGGCTTACCAGAAAACAAACGGCGAAACGGACGGCGGCGAGTTCCGGACGGTGCGGCGATCGGTTCCGGCGTCGGTGTTTTTCCTGCGCGGATGTAAACGGTCAGCGCACAGTCAAAGTGGTCATCAACACGTCGACGGCGATGGCGGCACGCGTGTATGCGTGCGCGTGTGGGTAGACGCGCGCGCGAAGGCGTGCTAGCGTGCGACGCGGCAAGCGGCAGCGGCACAGCGGCAGCGCGCGTGGGCGTGCGTGTGTGCGCGCGGCGCAGCGCAGCGAGGCGGCGCAGCAGCGCATGCAGCAGCGGCAGCGTAGCAGCTGCAGCGCGTGAGCGCGCGCAAGCGAGCGGCGGCGGGACACGGGTGTGGGTGCTGCGGGGCGGGCGGCTCGGTGGCGGGGTCACTGCGAGGGGGAGGGCTGCAGGCGGCGGGGATGGGGCGGAGAGGGGGCGAGAGAGAGAGAAGAGGAGCGGCAGCGTGGCGCACCTGGGGCGGCGGGTCGGCGACGAGGGGCGCGAGGAGGGCGACCGGCGGCGGCGGCCGAAGGGAGGCGGGGTCGGCGGCCTCGGGAGTCGCGATCGAGGAGATCGCGCGGGGGCAGGCGGGGCGACCTCGGGAATCGAGCGGGGGCGGGTGCGGTTGTGGCGGCAGGCCAGGTGGGGTCCGCCTTTAAGTGGCCCTCTCGCGCGGATATCAAAACTGATTCGGTTCGGAGTTAGACACGGACTCGGAAATCGGTCCGGAATTTCGGACCGTTTTCCGGCGATTCACTAAAACGGCGACAACTTCTCCGTACGAGCTCCGATTCGAGCGATTCTTGCTCCTACGGTTTCGTCAAGTCGAGGGGAACAATCTAGGGTCAAGGTTTGAGCGAAAACACTAATCTACAAGGGTGGTCAACGCTAGTCCTACTAAAGCTTCCCGCAGGAACCTCGTAGCAAAATAAAATAGGGTTTTGCAAATGGCATTTCGCCGAACCTTTTCACTCGACGGTTTTGCATGGAAAGGCATGATGCAATGATATGAATGATATGCAAGACCAAATCTAAAATTTGGGATGTGACAAGACTAACCCCCTTAAGATGAATCTCGTCCTCGAGATTCGACGTGGCTAGCAAATAGGTGTGGGTAGTCCTCTCGGATGTCATCCTCACACTCCCAAGTGGCTTCCTCTTCAGTGTGGTGGCTCCACTGTACCTTGCAAAACTTGATCGTCTTGGTACAGGTAATCCTTTCTGCTGTCTCCAGAATCTTGACCGGTTTCTCCTCATAGGTCAAATCATTCTCAAGCTGAACCTCCTCTAGCGGTACGGTGTCTCTCAATGGTGTATCCACCATCTCCGGATGGCACTTCTTCAGCTGGGACACGTGAAACAAATTGTGAACAGCGGACAGAGCCTCTGGCAACTCCAACTGATAAGCAACTTCTCCTTTGCGTGCTAAGACCCGATATGGTCCAATAAATCGAGGTGCCAGCTTACCCTTAATTCCAAATCTTTTGATTCCACGAAGTGGCAACACTCTGAGGTATGCTCTATCACCTATCTCATAAACCACTTCCTTGTGCTTGGCGTCAGTGTAGCTCTTCTGCCTTGATTGTGCTACCTTCAGCCTGTCCCTAATTAAGGCGACCTTCTCCTCAGCGTCCTTGATCAAATCAGGTCCAAACAACTGACGTTCTCCTACTCCATCCCATAGCAACGGAGTTCGGCACCGTTTCCCATATAGTACATCGAACGGTGACGTCTTGATGCTGGTTTGATAGCTGTTGTTGTAGGAAAACTCAGCATACGGCAAATTTTCATCCCAACTAGAACCATGAGCCAAAGCGCAAGCTCTCAGCATGTCTTCCAAAATCTGATTCACCCTCTCGGTCTGTCCATCAGTCTGCGGGTGAAACGCTGTGCTAAACTCCAATCTAGTACCAAGTGACTCGTGCAGCTGGCGCCAGAAATGCGAGGTAAATTGGGTGCCTCTATCAGATACGATACTCTTGGGAACTCCATGTAGGCACACAATCCTGTCCATGTAAATCTTGGCCAACTTTGCACTCGTATAGGTCGTCTTCACCGGTATAAAGTGGGCTACCTTGGTTAAATGGTCGACCACTACCCAAATAGAGTCATATCCTGACCTGGTCCTGGGCAATCCTGTGATAAAGTCCATTCCCACTCTATCCCACTTCCAATCCGGCACGGGCAAAGGCTGTAGTAGTCCTGCTGGTTTCTGGTGTTCTGCCTTCACTCGGCTACATACATCACATAGGGAAATATGCTTGGCGATATCTCCCTTCATGTTGTTCCACCAAAATCTGCTCTTCAAATCCATATACATCTTTGTGTTGCCCGGATGTATGGAGTATGGCGAGTTATGAGCCTCCTGCAGAATCAACTCCCTTATCTCCGGGTCGCTGGGCACACACAAACGATCTCCATACCACAAGGTACCATGCTCATCCTCGCGAATATCCTTTTCCTGATTCTCCTTCATCTTTTCCTTTATCTCCTCTATTTCCTTGTCTCCTATCTGAGCCTTTATGATTCTGTCCTGTAGCGTCGGTTGGACTTCCATTGTAGCTAGGTATCCTTCAGATACTACCTCCAGTCTAAGGTCCTTGAATTGCTTGCACAAATCCTCAGGCAATTCGCCAATTGTCAATCCATTGGCATAAACCTTCCGGCTCAGAGCATCGGCTACTACATTGGCCTTTCCTTGGTGGTATTGCAGATTCATATCATAGTCCTTGATAAGCTCCAAACATCTCCTTTGTCTCATGTTCAGTTCCTTCTGCGTAAATATGTACTTAGGCTCTTGTGGTCGGTGTACACATCACAGTGCTTTCCCATTAAGTAATGCCTCCATACCTTGAGCGCATGAACCACTGACGCTGACTCCAAGTCGTGTGTGGGGTAATTCCTCTCATGGTGCTTGAGTTGTCGCAAGGCATACGACACCACTCTCCCATCTTGCATCAGCACACTCCCAAGTCCCTGTCGAGAAGCATCGCAGTACACTTGGAAATCCTTCTGAAGATCTGGTAGACATAGAATTGGGGCGGTCACTAGTCGACGCTTCAGTTCCTGAAAGCTGGCTTCGCATACGTCTGACCATTCAAACTTTCTCTCCTTCTTCAGAAGTTCAGTCATCGGCTTTGCAATCTTGGAGAAGTTTTCAATGAACCTCCTGTAATATCCAGCAAGTCCCAAAAAGCTTCGAATCTCTCCCGCATTCTTGGGTGCTTCCCACTCAGTTACTGCAGTCACTTTGCTTGGATCAACAGTGACTCCTTCTCCTGACACTACATGTCCAAGAAACCCAACAGTGTTAAGCCAGAATTCACACTTGCTGAATTTGGCATACAGCTGATGTTCCCTCAGTTTCTCCATAATCAGTCGCAGATGTTTCTCATGCTCAGCATTATCCTTGGAATATATCAGTATGTCATCAATAAACACCACCACGAACTTGTCCAGGTACTCCATAAATACCTTGTTCATCATGGTCATGAAATACGCCGGGGCATTCGTTAGTCCAAAAGACATAACCGTATACTCATATAAACCATACCTAGTGATGAAGGCGGTTTTTGGTACATCCTCCTCCCGGATCTTCAATTGGAAGTAGCCTGATCGCAGATCAATCTTGCTGAACACCTTTGCTCCTTCTAGTTGATCAAACAAATCATTTATGTTCGGTAGAGGGTACTTGTTCTTGATGGTCACTTCATTCAGCGAGCGATAGTCCACCACTAATCTCTTGGTGTTGTCTTTCTTCTCCACAAACAGAACAGGTGCACCCCATGACGACGAACTAGGCTGAATGAATCCCTTGTCCAACTGCTCTCTCAGCTGCTTCTTCAATTCCTCCAGTTCATCCACATCCATCTTATATGGTCTCTTTGCTATAGGTCCTGTTCCCGGCATCAGGTCGATAAGAAACTCTACTTCCCTGTCAGGTGGCATCCCTGGCAGCTCTTCCGGAAACACGTCAGGATAATCCCTAATCACTGGCACAGTATCCATGCTAACCCCCTTAAGAGAATTCAACTTACACCTTCCTGGTCGTACAGCCGACTTGAATCTAATCCTCTTACCATCCGGGGTTTTGAGTGAAACAACGCGCTGAGCACAATCTATGTGTCCCCCATGCATAGACATCCAATCCATACCCAGAATAACGTCTAATCCCTGTGATTCCAACACTACCAAATGTGCACTGAAGTGGTGTGTTCCAATCCTCACAGTTAAATCGTGGCATCCTGTGCTAGCTATCATATCTCCTCCAGGTGAACTCACTCTAATAGACCTTTTCATAGACTCAGTAGGTAACTTATACTTGTCCACAAATGCCCTTGATATGAATGAATGCGATGCACCAGTATCGAAAAGTATAAGTCCAGGGTAAGTGTTGATTGGAAACTTACCAATCACAAGGTCAGGCTCATCTAGAATCTCCTCCACATTCATGTGGTTCACTGTGGCCTTCTCGTTGTTGGTTGGCTTCAGTCCTTTCCTCTCCGGACAGTTGTCAGCATAGTGTCCCTTCTGCTTACACTTGAAGCACGTCACCTCACTCAGATCCTTCTTCACAAAGCTGCGATCACGGTTGCGGTCATGTCCACCGTGTCCTCCAGAGTGGTGAGAGTGTCCTCCCTTGTGGCTGTGGTGGCTGCTCCTATGGTTGTCATGACGATGCCCATCGCCTCCATGGTGGTGGCCGTCATGGCTCCCATGGTCACTTCCTCCATGCTTGGAGTATCCATCATATGAAGTGCGAGACTTGTGGTGTGAACCAGAGTGGTGATTGTTGTTCTTTCTCTTGCGGTTCTCCACCTGCTTGTGTTTCCCTTCCAAGATCCTGGCCTTGTCCATGAGCTCCTAGAAAGTGGGGCAATAGACCACCAGTAGCTGCACGGAAAGCTCATCACTGAGGCCATCCAGGAATCTCTCCCTCCTTTTTGCATCAGTGTCAACATCCTCAGGTGCATAACGGGATAGGTTGTTGAACTCCTCAATATACTCGGCCACGGTGCGGTTGGTTTGGCGCAAGTTGCGGAACTCCTTCCTCTTCAGGCTCAGAACTCCTGAAGACACGTGGTTGGTCCTGAAACCTTCCTCAAACATTGCCCAAGTCACGGTATCCAGCGGGTGGGTGATCTGAAAAGTGTCCCACCAAGAAGCGGCTGGTCCCTCCAGTAGGTGAGCGGCAAACCTCACCTTCTCCACATCAGTGCATCCGACAGTTACCAGATCCTTGTTGACTGAACGCAACCAGTCGAGAGCAACCATTGGTTCAGTTGCAGTAGAGAACTTAGCTGGCCTTAGCCTCAGAAATCTGGTGAGAGCATCTCCCTGAGGCTGATTGTTTCCATTGTTGTTGTTCTGATTCGTCATGAACTGAGTCATCACTTGGGTCAGCTGTGCCTGAGCTACCATGAGCTGCTCCAACTCAGTGGGCTGACGGCGGTGAGACATCTGCGGTTCAGCACAGGTAAGTTTAGAAAGAGTCAACTACGACAATAGGATTCTACCCATGCATATGTTCAAACAACATCAAACAATAGCAGACAATCATAAGCAAGCAACACATCAACAAACAAGCGATCCAGCAACATCCCAGGGGTTATCCTAGCAGTATATACCTACTGAAATAGTTTTACAAGAGTTGGCAATGGTTAACTAAACAATAGATCAACTAAACAACAAAACAGCAATCTGCCAGGACAGTCCAGCAGCGTTCACGAATTTTTCCGCCTGACTTAAACTCGTCAGAAAATTTAGCTGATTTTCGCACATACAGTACAGAGAGATTCGCATCAGCCTAATTTTTTTTCAGATTTTTCCGAGTTACCAGAAAAATATGAAAAATCGTACAGTACTGCTATATCAGCAGAAAAACTGCAGCGAAAATAACACAAATAGTAACCAAACTTGCCATAACTCTTTCATTAAAATTCACACAAATAATTCCTGGGATATTGGAGTACACAAATAAGAAACTAATCAATCTTAAACTAACACGAACTAAGTTTCACATCGATCGAGACTAATCCTAACGAATTTACCTAACGAGGACTAATTGGTGGACTTCTATCTACTTCTTGAAGAGGTTGCAGTAGGTCCTTGCTGTCATGCGTTGACGCTTCGGCTCGCGGTACAACCATAGCGGCGGAGTGTACACCTCTCCTGAATCATCACTTGAGATCTCAAACTCCACCTCTTCTGGATCCTCCTCTTCTTCTTCACTCTCAGCTGCAACTGCAACAGCTTCGTCTCCTCCACCATCATCGTCTCCATCATCATCATCCTCGTCCTCATCATCATCATTGTTCCCACTGTCATCATCATCCCCATTGTTGCCATCATCTCCATTGTCATCATCAGAGGGTGGATTCAGCTGCGCTTGGAGAGCGGCAATCTGGGCTGTCATAGCTTCAATAGTTTGGTCCCTTTCCTGGACGGTCCCCTGCAACTGTTGTATGTTCTGGGTGTTCTCCTGCACCGTACCATGAAGATGAGCTATGGTTGCATCTCTGGCTATCAGGGCATTCTCCAGAAGTCCCACAGCTTCATGCAGGGTGTCAATCTCCTGTCCTTGGACCATCATACCATTGCTAGCAAAATCTGCAATCTCCTTTATCATCCTCACCTTCTCAGCTAGAGCTCCATTCTCCCTTTCCATGTCCTCTATGTGCCTCCGATGGGGCGGCATGTTGTTCCTGTCACCCGGGGTAACCACAATGTGCCCATCTTCATCACGCCTCCCATAGTCACGGTAGGGTGAATCTGCTGGCAGTAGGTGTCGGACATTATGGCACTGGCGAGACAGGGCTTCATGTATGGCCAAGTTGATTCCAAGTCCCCAGTTGCAGTATGTCTTAGTGTAGATCAAGTGCATGGGGTTTGGCAAGGCGGCATCTCTGAATATGAAGGTAGTGACCTCCCATGCATCCTCTCCATATCCATAGGTGTATAGTCTTCTTCCCTTGAACATGGGCAGTGGCAATCTCAATGACTGCGAGAGCTGAGCTAACTGCCTTGCAAAGGGCCTTGGTGACTCCATGGTGGCATACTCAGTCCTGACTTCTCCCATCTATCAAGTAAAAGAGGAAAGTGTGAGAATAGCATATGGTAAGAATTTACGAGGGTGAAAGGCATAAGATGAAAGACAGAGTTAATATAGGCTTTAATAAATCTATGGCTTCCTAATCCAATACTAGGTCACGATCCTACAGTCGACACACGGGCTCTGATACCATCCTGTAACACCCCGGTTCTGAAAAGACCGTGGCCTCTATGTGACATGCCAATCCCTAGATCGGTTCATTGGCCCACAATAGAGTAAGATGAATAACATAGCAAAATAACCGTGTATCATAGATAACGAAGATCCAGAGTACCATTATTACAATAAAAGCTTAGCCCAAAGCTAGCTCAAATTATTCAGGTAGCAACAAAAATAATGTAAATCCTCCATTCTTCAAATTGCCCACAAGTGAACAAGTGCCGAGTGGAGTACCGTGGCCTATATCGATTACTCAGAATCGGAATAACCTACAACATGAAACGTAGCAGTCCCGAAGGGTCAATACATGGAATGTATGGCAAGTAGAGCTAGTAATGGGGACAATAGCACTAACATCTACATGCATATTTGGCAAGTGGAGCTGTGTCTGGCTTGCATTTGCAAATACATTTGTCCTACTTTCATAAACAGTTTTTGATTTTCTTTGAAAAGATCCCAATTAAGTTAACCCAACAACATTAAAACAATTATGAAATTAGAATGAGCGAGAAACATGTCATGGAATCAATATCAAGCAACTCAGTTGTCCATAACCGGGGACACGGCTAATCGATTAGATTATACACCCTGCAGAGGTTAGTACACTTTACCCATGTGACTTGGCCAGCCCAGCTCGTACCATCACTCTCATTTTGGGTGATGATAGGGAGAAGTCCAAGATGAGACCGTTCGGGAAGTAGCTCCCCAATCCCGACGCGCACCGGTCCAACCTACCAAAATTCTACATCTCTAGATACGCGGGTTCGGGTCACCACAACCTACTAAGTCCAATCAACCGCCCATTCCATTATTGGCACATGGTTGTACACGTAAGCTACACAATAAAGAAGCCAATCAATTTCTCTCGATACCTGGGTGCCTTTCCGCAATGAAATCACCAAAAATTATCAATACCATCACACCCAGGAGATTCATTGATTAAGTTGTTTTAGTTTTCACAAACCAATACTTTTAGAAACAAGTCTCAATGATGTAACCCAGCCCTCGTTCAACATAGCATGGCTAAGTGTAACACCCTCGGAATCGGCCCTATGCAAGTTTTAGCGAATCCCGCCAAACCCGCATAGAAATGATTCAAAGGTGCCCACCAGGCACTTTCGTGCGGGTGGAAAACGAAGTAATATCATTACACAATAGTCCACGATGGAACCCACAAAACAGATATATATACAACACGACTCCATGAGTCAAGAATACAAATATACGGTACAAAGATCCAATCACCTTGAAACGATAGAGCGTCCGACTACGGACAAGATGCAAATGGGGCTAAGAGCCCTGAAGAATAACCAATGGCGTCCATAACCCTGCCCAGGCCAAGCCGGAAGGGTAACCCTGCTAACGACGTCGATCTCAAAACCTGCTTAAACAAAAGGGGTGCCGACAAAGGGCAAAGGAAAAAGAGAGAGCGGTCAGTACTGAGGCCAGTACACGGCGAGACTAGAATTCGGCGGTCCTCGCCTACATAGGTATGGTGGACTGAAGCGGCAGCGCGGCATGCACTAAACAACCTATAGAGACTCGAGACAAATAGCGGCTATCAGAGAGGGGTGAGAAAGACCTATTCGGAACCATCCTGATACTATCACCAAACATACCCATCCTGGTATTTCCCCCTCGAGACCAAACGAGGAAGTCAACCGAGGAACTCACACAGTTGGCAGTTTCATTCATTCCGTTATAGTTGCGGCAATTACTAGTCAAATAAAGGTAGCATGAGTCATCCTGATATAATAAGCAGTGGGCAGTTTTAGTTAACCATTCCGTTGTAGTTGCACCACTTACTAGTCAGATACGATTATCATGAGATATCCCAAACCCAGCAGTTGTTGGTACTTTTATTTAGCCATTCCGTTGTAGTGGAGCTGATTACTAGTCATATCGGATACAAATCAAATTATAACAGTAAACTTTAGTTATAGTTGTCTATGATCGAGAACTGTGCTCCAAGTCATCCATAACCGCGGACACGGCTTTTCGAAAAGATTTAACCCTGCAGGGGTGCACCAAAGTATCCACATGCACTTCGACCCTTTTTGCCAGATCAGTTAACATACACCCATCGGTATGTCGGCGGGGCCTAAGTCATGACGTTTCCCAGACCCAAAGCAAGTACATGGGGGCCACCCTACTAAGCTACCCGCAACGAAGTCGGCCGGTCTCCGAGACGGACTCAGGGTTTATGGAGACGGCTGTAAACGACTGGGAACCCGAAAGTGTGACTGGGCTTGTCGATACAGCGAAAACGTGTCACGGTCCTAAACAGTACAGGTGCAGTACCTCGCACAATTTTAAATAAAGCAGTAAAGCATGGCATAAGTACATGATAGTAATAAAGCCCCAAACTACTTGTGGCCCCCGGTACAATACTTTGAAGTCAGGTACTAATCGATGGGGGTGCCCACACACCCCACCTGTGGTTAGCGCGCTCGATCTCGGAACAGGTGTCAAGAACTCGGGGTCCTACGGGACACCAGTGAGCGGTTAAAAACCAAATATTGTCTATTACCCACCGGTGCCTCTGCATTTACCTACTTCAATTTTAGTTATTAAACGATAATTAAAGCCATGATCATCTCCAACATAAAGCATATGGCAGCCTTCCAACCGTTGTGGTACTGGACGACACACAACAGCACTTGAGCAAGCGACTACGACGCGCAAGTCCAACTATCTACCAAACAACAGGTAATAGGATGTGTCCAAGGCAATATAAGGCTGCAAGGGATATCACGGGCACGAAAACTAGAGCATCGCAACTCAGTTAGCAATAGATTAACAGGAGGGAGTAAATACTATAAAAGTAAGATAGGTAGAAAAGGGGAGATGCTCGCCTGAAAACATTGCCGAAGTTTCATCCAAAGATCGGGTCGACACTCGCATCAACTCAACGGCCTTATCCGCGAAGAACCAAAACACTAGAATAAACACCGGATGCACTATTTAATACTACGGCAAAAGATCGGGCATGATGCATGTATGATGTATGACATGGCAAGATGCGATGCAATTAGGCCATATTAACGGAACCGGGGTCCCGGCAAATATTTAAGTGGTTCAAGTTGTTTAGATACCCCGCAATTTAAATGTTGTCTTAACATGGCAAAAGATAGCACCGGTTCGCTACACAAAATTTAAATGGGACCAATATAAGACTAGATTCGCCCGCATATGGTCCCATATTTAATTATAAGGTTAATCGGCATAATGCCCCCAAACCACATGATATGTATGCAAGCATGACAACTTTAGATGCAACAAGTGAGATATTATTTTATAATAAAATATGGGGCTCGGAAAAGGGGTCACACATTAGGGGTCGAAGATCTTGGTTTCCGGGGTCCGGGGTCCGACAGGGGCTCAGGGTTCGACGGGATCGGCGAGGTTCGGATACAAGAGGATAACTTGTCGTGTCATGGCGGAGAGCTTGGTTTCCAACGGTCGATCTTGCCGCTGACGACGAACTTGAGTGGATCGGGTACCGGGGGTCTTGGGATTCGTGGAGTAGATCTTGTCGCACGGTGCCCGCGAAGTAGATCTTGTTGTCCTGTGTGAATCTTGTCGTCACGAAGATCTTGTCGGGTCCTCGAATCAGATCGGTCTTGGCGTTCGGGATGAAGACCTTGGCGTTCCGCGGCGAAGTGCTTGTCGTACCGGGATGAAGACCTTGGGGTGCCATCTCGATCATTGGTCAACTCGTTGGAAGTAGAACTTGGCATCCGACTCCCGGGCGTCGGTGCGGGAAGGCGGTCTTGTCGTACCGGGTCGGCGACCGTGGCATCCGGGTTCTCGGCAAACTTGGCGTCCGGGACGGAGTACTTGTCGCCCCGGGGTCTCGGCGTCCTCGGATCCGAGAGGAAGAACTAGGTGTGTCGGGTTCGGTCTTCGGGGTTCGGTCATCAAATCCGTGGAGAAGAGCTTGATGTCCGTGAAGAAGATCTTGCGTGGCTTCTCGAGATCCCTTGATACTTCTTCAAGCGTCGAGGATCTTCAGGCGGCACCATGTGCATCCCTAAGAACCATCGGCATTGAGCCAGTTTTGGCGAGAAGGATCTCGTCGTTCTGGTTTTCTTCGATCAAAGACGGACGGACTTGTCAGACACGTGCCACAAGCCTGTGGTAGAACCATCAGCACACACCCACACTTATCCATCACCACATCTCCACCACTACTCCCGGAGCAACAGGAAGAGGACATCAGCAGCGGGCGCGCTGCAGGCGAGGACGACGGGGGAAGCTCGCAGAGAAGAGGGTCGGTTCTGGGTCAGGACGAAGGGCTGCAGGGAAAACGGCGGGATCCGCGACCCTGGGACTCGCCGGCCGGGAGGACGATGACAGCGGGCGGGCTCGGCAGGAGGTGGAGAGGGGTCAGCGCAGGGCGGAGCCGTGTGAGGGAGAGGAGGCGGCTGGCGGCCGGAGGCTGTACTGGCGGAGGAGGTCGAGGCCGAGGAGGGCCCGGGCGAAGAGGCGGCCGCAAGGTGCAGGGCGAGGGGGCGTCGGAAGCAGGAGAGGAGGCAGAGGCCGACGAGCGAAGGTCGGCGGCGGCCGAAGGAGCTTGGGCGTCGGGGCGCCGTCGCCTGGCAGAGGCGGGCGGGGGCCGGGCGCGGGGAGGTCGCGGAGGTCCACGTGGCCCAGGCGAGGCCGGGCTCGGCGGCGACGGAGGAGAGCTCGGGGGACGCGGGGTCGACGGTGGAGGCGAGGCCGGATGCAGCGAGGAAGGCCGGGGACAGGGGGACGACGACGAGGTGCCCGCGGCCGAGAGAGGCGGGTCCGCTGCAGGGGCGGCCGCGGCGGCTGCTGACGAGGTGAGAGGTAGGGGATGGAGTGGCGGAGGACGGCGGTCCGACGGAGAGGAGGAGACCTGTGGCGGCGGTCATCGAGGTGGAGATCGATGGGAGAGGCGGGGGTAGGTGGGGGATTGGGGCGGCCTCGCAGGGTGGGGCCAGGGCATCGGGGCGGTGTGCGGTTGGTCGGTGGGGTGGGGGTGAGGCGCGTGGGGCGTGCGTGTGTGGCATGGGTGTGCGTGTGAGGAGCGGCCCCGGTGGTGGGCCAGGTGAGGAGGTGGCAGGCGGTGAGAGAGAGAGAGAGAGGAAGAGAGAGAGGCGGCAGGGCAGGAGGGAAAAGGTGGGGAGTGGGGCAGGCGGCTGAGGTGGCGCGTGGTGGTTGGCTGGAGGAGGAAGGAGAGATGAGGTGGCGAACCGTGAGTGGTGGGAGTGAGGTGGAGGGGCTAGGTAGCTAGGCTGGGTAGGTTATTTGGTAGCATAGGTTTCGGGTGTTCTGGGGTAGGTAGGGTTTTTGTCTGGAGGTGGCCGGCTAGGCTTTCGGGCCTGGCTGGCTGCCTCACAAAACAATTTAACTATTTTATTTATTAAAAACAAGGCGTTTGAAAACTGTTGGTAGACCAAACAAAATATTCCGGAGACCCGGGTTTTGTGTTTGAATAAAGACGAGGCGTTTAGAAGACAAAAACAGATTTTTTTTTCGAAGATAGTTTGATGCAAACAAATGCAAGATGACATGACGATGCTCAAATGCAATGTGGCATGATGACATGGGCACGCAGTCATGACGATGCAATGCACAAAAACGACGCGATTTTCTAGTAGTGGTTTTTGCGGGGCGCCACACTAAACACATCTACCAACGGTGGTTCATCTACAAGGAAAGCCCTACCACATAATAGGTCATAGCATAGCGATAGTATCATCCTACACATGCATCTACAAAATACACGACAATGCATTAAAAATAGTAGGAAGATATCATGAACAAAGTAGCATCTACTTGCCTTGGTTGTAGCGGTCGGAAGAACAATCCACACACGAGCAAGCGTTGCACTCGTCACAATCTACACGATACAATTGCATTCATAAACAAACAATCCACAAGCATATGCAACAAATATGATGCATGAATGCAAGAACGACAAGTGAATTGGTGCTACATCTGCACCACAACATCCTATTCCATAATACTACCGATTGCATGCATGGAAAATAGTTTTAGCGCTAGGAAAACTATTAAGTAAAAGTAGTGCTCAAAACTAGAGCGAGAACTCAAATAATTCACTACCGGTAGTATACTGTTTGTAAAATCTTGGAAACATTCTACCGCATAGGCATCGCTGATTAGAAACAGTACCAACTGGAATTACTCAAAAAGGAATTATAAAACTCCCCGAGTAATTAAAACACTGCAGAAAGCCACTAGACAGTTTCTGCAGAAGTTTTTACTGTAAGCCTATCTTTTTAATTCACGATGAGATTCCCCTCGTTCCACTGAATCCAGGGACATATCATACGCGATTTTTGGAGCTACGGATCTTTTTCTACGAATTTATTACTCCGAAAAGGCCACTAACGAGTTTGATTAAACTGTACTAAACCTTGCTGCAAAAGCCTGAACAAAGGTACAGCGAGATTCTACACGACTCATTGAATCTACACATATTTTATTTGCAATTTTTGGCCAAACGGTTTAATTTCTACGCAATTTACAAGATTCTACCGAAATCTGTCAACTAAAAGGATTAACGAAATTAACCAGTCAACTGTGTCTGTTGACTGGTCAACACGTCTGCTGACTGGGCGTCTGACTAGTCAACGCCTGAGTCTGACCGGTCAACAAACGATCTGCGCCGCTGATCTGAAATCTGACGGTGGCTGCAGGCTTACCGGAAAACAAACGGCGAAACGGACGGCGGCGAGTTTCGGACGGTGCGGCGATCGGTTCCGGCGTCGGTGTTTTTCCTGCGCGGATGTAAACGGTCAGTGCACGGTCAAAGTGGTCATCAACACGTCGACGGCGCGCGCGGCGATGGCGGCACGCGTGTGGGTAGACGCGCGCGCGACGCGGCAAGCGGCAGCGGCACAGCGGCAGCGTGCGTGTGTGCGCGCGGCGCAGCGCAGCAGCTGCAGCGCGCGAGCGCGCGCAAGCGAGCGGCGGCGGGGCGCGGGTGTGGGTGCTGCGGGGCGGGCGGCTCGGTGGCGGGGTCGCTGCAAGGGGGAGGGCTGCAGGCGGCGGGGATGGGGCGGAGCGGGGGCGAGAGAGAGAGAGAGAAGAGGAGCGGCGGCGTGGCGCACCTGGGGCGGCGGGTCGGCGACGAGGGGCGCGAGGAGGGCGACCGGCGGCGGCGGCCGAAGGAAGGCGGGGTCGGCGGCCTCGGGAGTCGCGATCGAGGAGATCGCGCGGGGGCAGGCGGGGCGACCTCGGGAATCGAGCGGGGGCGGGTGCGGTTGTGGTGGCGGGCCAGGTGGGGTCCGTCTTTAAGTGGCCCTCTCGCGCGGAAATCAAAACTGATTCGGTTCGAAGTTAGACACGGACTCGGAAATCGGTCCGGAATTTCGGACCGTTTTCCGGCGATTCACTAAAACGGCGACAACTTCTCCGTACGAGCTCCGATTCGAGCGATTCTTGCTCCTACGGTTTCGTGAAGTCGAGGGGAACAATCTAGGGTCAAGGTTTGAGCGAAACCACTAATCTACAAGGGTGGTCAACGCTAGTCCTACTAAAGCTTCCCGCAGGAACCTCGTAGCAAAATAAAATAGGGTTTTGCAAATGGCATTTCGCCGAACCTTTTCACTCGACGGTTTTGCATGGAAAGGCATGATGCAATGATATGAATGATATGCAAGACCAAATCTAAAATTTGGGATGTGACATTTCCATTGCGGTGTTTATGCCCATTGTGTTTGTGACCGCCATGGTGATGATCGTTATGGTTGTGGCCATTATTATTATAAGGTGGTGGTGATGAAGTGCGCTGCTTCTGGTACGGAACAAAGTGCTTGTGAGGGTTATACTTCCTCTTGTGGTTCTCTATGCTCTTTCTTTTGGATTCAACCAGAATGGCCCTGTCCAAGAGCTCCTAAAAGTTGTCAAACTTCTAAGCCACAAGCTGAATTGATATCTCATCATTGAGTCCTCTTAAGAATTCCTCCTGCCTCTTGGCATCAGTGGAAACATCATCGGGCGCATAGCGGGCTAGCTTGTTGAAAAGCTCACCATACTTGGTGACAGAACAGTGCAGTTGGTGTAAGTCGCGAAACTCGCGCCTTTTCAGGGTCATGACACCAGCAGCCACGTGATGAGTGTGGAAAGCTATCTTTAACTGATTCCAAGTGATAGCATCAATATCCGGGTGGGTGACTTGGTAGTTATCCCACCATTCTGTTGCAGGTCCTTCAAGCTGGTGCACGGCATAACGCACCCTGTCGGCTCCGACAGCTTGCACGGTGTCTAACTTCTTATTAATTGTGCGGAGCCAGTCATCCGCAATGATTGGTTTAGCGCTGCTAGTGAAGGTAGGTGGGTTCAACCTTAAAAACCGTGTCAAGCGATCCTGTTGAGGTGGCAGTGGAGGTGGGGGTGGAGGAGGTGGCGCGTTGTTGTTGTTTTGCATGTTCTGAGTGAGCAGTTGGATCAGCTGATTCTGAGTGGCCAAAAGTTGCGCAATCTCTAGGGGGATTTTGGTGTTCGTGCATCTTGGCGGCATTTGTGGGGTTTGAGAAATAAGTTAAGAAATAGACAGAAAGACTAAGTAGTAAACTCCTACCCTTATGAGAACACACCAAGCACACAAGGCATAAGCAGCACAAGTATAACACATAACTCATCCAATTTTAACTAAACCAACCATGTCTTGGTATTTATTACAATCGCGAATAAAGTTCAACTATAAAATTTAAAGTAGTCCAACTACTACACATCTTCCACGCCTTCCTCTTCCTCGTCCTCGAACGAGTAGCCCTCTTGCTCTAGGGTTGTCTTGTACAGATCCATTTCCTTTGTAGTGGCTTCAAGATTCTCTTGGAGGTCCTTTATCTCATCCTGCAGCTTCTTGGTAGTGACTTCTAGCTGCTCCTGAAGTCCCTCCTTTTCGCCTTGTAGTTCCCCCACTAGGCTTGACTTCTTTGCGGCTTCAAGTTGCTTTTCCAAGTCCCTCTTGGAAGCACGCACGTCATTGATTAACTTGCAAAGGCCCTCGGTCTGTACTTCAGTTCCCTCGATTTCCTGTTTGAGTTCCCTAATCCTCTTGTTTTTATTTATCACCCTCTTCTCTTGGTTAGCAAACTTCTTCTCTTGGTCCTGGAACTTCATCTCTTGGAGCTTCATTGCCTCCTCCTGCTGCTTGATTATTTCCTCCTTCTCCTTGATGAGGGCGCATAGCTCATCATTCCTTAGCATCTCGAGGAAGCTCTCTTTTTCAAGGTCATGGATGTGGCACTCCAAGTCTTGATATTGGGTCCTTCGGCGCTTAGTAGAAGTCCTTTCCTCAAAGGTTAACTCCATGGGAATTCCTTCCTCATCTCTCCTTCCAAAAAGGCCGCCGCAGTGTCCTTGGAGAACCTCGTGATGGCATCCACATAGGCGACCAATGAGCTGCTGCAACCTGATGCTAAGGGCCTTCTCCTTGGAGTCGCTAACGATGTGGATTGCTATGTCCTCCTCCGGGTACTTGCCTCGCTCTTGTCCTGGATGGATGACTGTGACTCCCCAGCAGCCGTCCTTGTGGAGTTTCTTCATTGTGCTTCCCTGGATTGTTGGCAGGGGAAGGTCCAAACGTGTGAGAAGATCCATGAGACATCCACCAAAGCGAAGGGGCTCGATGTCCGTGACGGTGTCGTAGAGGAAGCTTGTCATCTTTAAGTTAGAAGAAAGAAATTTAGATACTTAAACAAGTAGAGAAAAGCAGTTAGGCATATAGGTTAAAGGTGGTTCCAATCCTAGGGTCACGTCCTACAGGCAACGATGTGCTCTGATACCATCTGTTGTGACCTTGGATCAATAAATATCCTAAGTCCCTGTGATTTACATTCTAGTCCCTGGATCAATAGCTAGCACTCACAGTCGATGAATATCATGTAAAACACAAAGTCATTATTACACGGAGAATCTAGAGTATGAATTTATTACAAATTTGCTTAGCATTAAGCTAGCTCGAATAACAGCGGAAACATAAAGCAGCTTGAGTCCATCAACGCCCCAGGCTTTTCGAGTGTAGACTCGCGATCCCTGAGCACCTTTCAATCTTCAGATTCTGCACATAAGACGTGCATCCAACAAGTTGGTTCAATACTTTGAATGTATTGGCAAATTACACCAAGGAAATAAAAAGACTAACTCTACATGCAAGGCTAGTTTAGGCTGTGGAGTTCATTTGCTCAAAGCTAGATTTCTTAAGTATGAAAAGAAGAGAGAATTTCCCCTACTTTGTAAACATTTGATTAAGTAATATACGGTCGAATGGCACACAAGGATATTACTCACCAAGTGTTCAAACAACCTAACACTTGGATATTACTCACCAAGTTCCCAAAACCCTCCCAATAGCGATATGACTCACGCCTTGGGTTTTTAGAAAACTTTAAGTTTTGAAAGAGAGAGAGGAAGATCCTTCAGAGGCTCCATCCTTCAGATGCTCAAGTGTTCTTTTCCGTGAACTTGGCTGATCGATCAGATTGCAATACTCTCGAGAGTTTGTGCACTTTACCCACAACCCACGATCAAGTCCTTTTATAGACAAGACCATGGCGAGGCTTTCCCTTAGTAGCCCATCTACCTTCTGGATCCAACCGTGCCAAGAACCTCCAAATGTTGGTACCCAGGTGAGGTTTCCCACTAAGTACTAGGCCAAGACAGAGCCCATATGTATTGTGGTTGCACTGGAAGCTTCTGAATTCTAAAACATGACAGACTTCTTTGATTCCGGGGCAGTCGTCCTCCACCAAAATCTCACTCGTTGTCCCGACAACCATTCCGCCCAGAAGAAAATCTTAGTTTTATTTTGAAGTGGATTTGAGAAGAAAAGTTTGCTCAAGAGAGCCTTTATACTTAGAAAAATTCATTTTCTTTCGAATCCCCTATGGTACTTTATATACATAGCATAGCATGCAATACTTAGCAAAACAGGGGTAACCTATTAGGAGGGGAAAAATCCTAAGTATAGAGCTACTCATGGCATACTACAAAATCATCGCACTTGCAAAATAATACTAAGGAAGAATCTACCAGAACATCTTACACATGCATACTACAGAATTTGAAGATCACATGCATAGTATGAAAATTGGGACAAAAATTATGAACAAGTGGTGTAACTTGCCTTGATCCGAGCAGCACTCTACACAATAGTACTCCTCGGCGCACTCTGAACAATCTAACGAAAACACAACATAGATCTAATCACAACTTGCACAAAATAATGCCATAGAGATGATATGCATGCATGCAACATAGTAAGTATGCAAGATTGTGTTCTAACTTCACCAATCTCATTGGATTGCTAATGTGTTGGGGAGGTTATTAGTATTAATTTCCCACAGATTTTAATTAATTTGGATCATTACTTTTACTTATAGGCTCATAAGGAGATCCAACCATCTAATCATCCCCGAATCAAATCTAAAGATCTTAAGCAAGGTTTTATAATTTTAGTCAGTAGGCATTGTAAGGACAAAGCCAACGCAACAAGAAACAAATACAACGGAGTTCTAATTAATTTTCTATGAATTAAATTCTCCAATCTAGAGATTAAATTCTACATAGAAAATACTACTACAAACTCGCCAAATTATTTCATATCTGTGTTCTACACAATTTTGTGAATCCCACGGTATATCACACGTGAATTTTGGCCAAGCGAATGAATTACTATGAATTTCACAAAATTTTAATCAATTCTGCCTATTTAAAACTAACCCTAACATATCCACGACAAGTGGCGGCCTCTGATTGGCCCAGCTAGGCGACACGGAGCTGATGCGGCGCGCTGACGGAAGCGTGCCACGTGGTGAGACCTAAGTGGCCGGTACCCCTTCGGTTTAAAGGTTCTAATCTGTACCGCTGACGGCAGATCTAACGGGTGCGGTTGATGCTGCTTACCAGGCGGCGGTGTTGACGCGACGACGGCGGCGAGTGGCGGCGGTGCGGTCGGTGGTGATGCTCGGCAACGTACCAGCGGGTTCCCGAGGCGGCGAGGCGATCGACGGCGTCCATCAGGTCCTCATGGTCACGCTCACGACCTCGATGACGCTCCTCGCTTCCTCGTTCGTCGGCAGAGCTCCGCCGACCCTCTCCATCCCCGGCGATGCTCCGGCGAGCAATTGCGGGCGCGGTACTGCGAGAGACAAGGGGAAAGATTGTGAGAAGAGAAAGTCGAATGAGGGGGTCAAGCAAGAAGGGGAATCAACGGAGAAGGGGCTCGGAATCTGCTACCCCCGAGCTCGGCGTATCCTTACTCCGGCGAGATCGGAAGCGAGCTCGAAATCGGTGGCCTGGTGGCGAGAGTTGAAGTTAGGTTAGGGGTTTTGGCGGCGGGGGCACGGGGTTTATATGGCCGAGGAGTCTTGGCAAAGGGGGCATGGATTCGTTCCGAAATCGGCCAAGATTCTCAGTCGGTTGCGCGCGGTGGTCGTCGTGTTCGTCTTGGTGACTGACGAAGGTGATGCCATGTAGGCCCGGGCTGTCAGCGGGTGCGGGCAAGCTGGCGCTGCGGGCTGGCGGTATGGGCTGGCGGCGAGGGCGTTGGTAGGTTAGGCGATGCCCGCGCGCTGGTGGGCTAGCGCAGCCGGTCCAGCTAGGTTAGGCCATTCTTTTTTATCCTTTTTTATTATTTTGTTTTACTAAATCTTTAATAACTTTTGCATAACAAGTCCAAAAGCAATGAAACCATTTTCTATTTTTTTGTAAAAAGGAGGTGGGCATGATAGAGCCATAGAATATTATTTTTACATAGTTTTAGAAAGGCCAAGTAAGGTAACCCCCTTCTTGCTCACATAGAGGAATCTTTAATAAGGTTTTGTTAGGGTTTGGTGGTAGGGTTTTGATGCAACTTTAATTTGTATGATGAAATGGTGCAAGGATGATGCATGCTTCTAGTAACATCTTAATGTAAAATCTGGGATGTTATATATAGATTAGTCTTGATAAATGAAGTCCTGACTAGTCTTCCAATGTTTATGATATCATTTTTAGAAATTCCCAAAGGAGTAAAGAAACGTTGCATTTTTATAGATCCCATTTTTTTGGCAAAGTGATGAGACAAAAAAGAAATATAGGTTAAGAAGATAGAATATTATATGTAGACCAAAATATCAAGGGGGGCTCGGTATTGAGGTGTTAGAACACAAAAATAAATGCCTACTTAGCAAATGGCTTTTTAAACTTCTTAATGAGGAAGGGGTATGGCAGGAATTATTGAGAAACAAATATTTAAACTCTAAAACTCTCTCCCAAATTCAGGCAAAACCAACAGATTCCAATTTTTGGAAAGGCCTCATGATGGTTAAAGATGAGTTCTTTACCAGAGGTTATTTTAAAGTTGGTGATGGCCTATCCACACGCTTTTGGGAGGATGTGTGGCTTTGTAATTCTTGCCATACCCCTTAGTAGCTTTATAATATTGCTCAGCAGAAAAACGTCTTAGTGGCTGAGGTACTCAAGCATACTCCATTGAACATGGCTTTTCGTAGAAACTTGCATGGTCATACATGGGCACGATGGATTCATCTGTGCAGCCGATTGATGTTGGTGCAGCTGAATGAGAATACTGATGCTTTTGTTTGGAAGTTAAATGACAACGGATTGTTTTCGGTAAAATCGATGTATTTGGATATGATGAATGGTCATACTCGGTTTTTTCGAAAATATCTATAGAAAATTAAGATCCCTTTAAAAATCAAAATCTTTATGTGGTTCCTTAACAATAAGTTTGTTAATAAAAGAAAATCTGACAAAACATAAGTGGACTCGTTGTATGAAATGTTGTTTCTGTGATTCGATGGAATCAATAGAACATTTGTTCATATCATGCCCTTTTACACGAATCATTTGGCGTATGATCTTTTTCGCATATAATATTCCTCCACCAGCTAATATGACTAATATGTTTGGGAACTGGCTGAATGGAGTAGATAAAAAAAGACAAGGCTAGAATTAGGATTGGGATCTCTGCCATATGTTGGTCTATATGGAACTGCCGAAACAACATTATTTTTAATAGAGCATCTGGCTCAAACTTTTTGCAGGTTATCTGAATGGCTACACACTGGATTTAGCTATGGGCGCATCTTCTACCTATGGACGAGCGACAACCTATGGTTACTGGGTCCAATACTCTCCTAACGGTCACACAGGATTTCTACTGCCAGGCCACTTGGCGGCATACTAATAGACTAGGAGATGTCTATTTTATTTTGGCTTATCATTTTAGATGGTTGATTTATGTATCGACCTTATGTGATACGTGATCATGACTTTGTAACACACTGAATGTTGAAATAAAAGGCTGTGTGCATCAATTGATGCATAGGTCGGGGATTATGCTCCTTTTGCGAAAAAAAGATTCACAAAAGTGTTGGCACGGAACGGAGCCCATAAACGCGACCTGTAAAACAGAATGTCGCGTTTGATTCTGCGTCGGCAGCCTCCCGACCGGTAAACCAGGGTTTTAGTCAGTTTTTCACATGCAAATGAAAATATAACCATAAAACAGAAAACAACAATCGAGCATTAAGCACAAATAATTGTTTAGAGCACACAATAATCATCCAAGTTATTACAACAATGTTTGAACCAAATTACACAAATAAACAAATGTTACCGAATGGTTCATCGCATACACACATGAATAAAAATGGAGAAGGATACAACTTGAAGATCATGAGCGACTGCCATGCAGCTGCCACTCGTGTTGGATTAGATCATTGACGAGGTGTTTATGAGTTGCTCCATTTTCAATATGCCGGTGTGTTTTAAGGAAAGCTTGCATGCGATTGGGATTCCTTTCGGGTCTCACTCGGGTGCCAACGTTGTCATAGAAACACGTCAAGTTTAAGCCTCTCTCATCCTCAATGATCATGTTATGAAGAATGACACACCAAGTCATGATGTTGACAAGGATTTTTTTTGTCCTAAAACCGAGATGGACCTCGAACAATCGCAAACCTTGATTGCGAAAAACCAAAAGCCATCTCAATATCCTTGTGGGCTGCCTCTTATGCCCTGGCAAATACAACTTCTATTTTTGTCTGAGAATCTTTAACGGACTTCACAAAAGTTTTCCATTTCGGATATATGCCATCGGAAAGGTAGTATTCCATTGTATAGTCATGATTCATGACTTCGAAATTGCAAGTTGGTGCATCTCCGGCTGCTAGTTTTGCAAAGAGATGGGATCTTTGTAAAACGTTGATGTCATTGAGTGTTTCGGGAAAACCAAAAAAATAATGCCAAATTCACAAATCCTGCGATGCTATTGCCTCAAGCACAATGGTAGGATCATGGCTTTTACCGCAGTATATTCCATGCCATGCCTTTGGACAATTTTCTATGTCCAATGCATACAATCAACACTCCCAAGTATTCCTGGCCATCCTTTTTTTATTTATATCCATTAAATTTTTTTTATCTTTCTCATTGGGAGCTCGACGATAGGTTGGAACGAACAATTTGATAATCATCTTGGCAAACCTATGCACGGACTCGATGGTTGTATCTTCAGCAATGCGAAGGTACTCATCGGTGTAGTCCGCGGGGACGCCATACGCAAGCACTCTCAAGGCAGTCGATATTTTTTGATAGGCGCTAAATCCTAGCTGGCAATCAGCGCCTCTATGTTGCTTGAAGTATTTTGAGTTTGCCTTGCAAGCTTCAAAGATTTTCACGAATAAGCTATGGTGCATTCGGTACCTCCTACGAAAGATATGAGCTGGATATATAGGTACCTCTACGAAGTAATCCTCCATTAGGGTGGCAAGGCTGAGGTAGCAGTTCCGCTGGATGTAGGTGCGACCCATCACCGACCCGTGTCTTGATACGTCGGAAATGTATCTATAATTTTTGATGTTCCATGCTTGTTTAGTATCTACTTTGCTTTGCTTTGTCTACAGTTTGAGATGTTTTTATATGTTTTCTGGTACTAACCTATTAATAAGATGTCACAGTGCTAGTTGCCTGTTTTCTTCTGTTTTTGGTTCCAAAAAGGCAGAAAATCAATATTCTCGGAATTGGACGGGACAAAAGGCAAAGTCAATATTTTACCATGGGGAACACAAAGCCTGAATACGAGACAGAGGAGGGCCACCAGGGGGCCACACCCCCTGGCCGCGTGGCCAAGGTGGGCCCGCTGCTGGGGGGGGGGTGCAGCCGCCCCGGTGACCCCCCTGCCTTGCCTCTTCGCCTATATGGAACCCCGATGCCTAAACCCTAAGTACCTGATCAATATTCCACGAAACCGTCTATAACCGCCACCACCATCGTCCCTAGATCGGGGGGATCTGAAGCTCTTCCCGGCACCCTGCCGGAGGGGAGATCATCCCGAAGGCCTTCTTCTTCAACATGCCATCCTCCGGTATGAAGCGTGAGTAGTACCACCTTGGACTACAGGTCCATGTAGTAGCTAGATGGTTGTATCTCCTCCTTTGTGTTATCATGTTTAGATCTTGTGAGCTCTGTTCATGATCAAGATCTCATCTATTTGTAATCATGCATGTTGTGTTTGCAGGGATCCGATGGATACTGAGATTACTATGTCATATTGATTAATGATTTTGTCTTATTGATTCTATCATGTCTGTGTTGTTTGAGATCTTGCATGCTCTCCGTTTCTGGTAGCTATATTGGCCAAGTAGATGCTACTGACTCCAAGAGGGGGTATTTATGCTCGATAGTGGGTTCATGCCTCTATTTAATCTAAGAGAAGTGACAGAAATATCTAAGGTTGTAGATGTGTCATTTCCACTAGGGAGAAAACAACGGTCTCTTGTTCATGGAATAAGTGGATTGTTTACCATACACACTTTGCTTAAAGCAGTTATCTGTTGCTTGCAACTTAATACTGGAGGGAGTTCAGATGATAACACGAAGGTGGATTTCTAGTCATAGATGTAGTTGGATGGCGGTTTATGTATCTTGTTGTATTGCCCAATCGAATCTCATAGGATCATGAATGTATAGTATTGCATTGTTATGCCTTGCTCAGTCCTGTCAATTGTCCTGCTGTAATTTGTTTACCCAGCATGCCATGTTTTTTTATCTAAGGAGAACACCTCTAGTTAACTATGGACCCCGGTCCAATCTTTACCATTGATACATCTTCCACTGTTACTATTTACTTGTTGCAAACCACTATTACCTTCCACACCATACAGTTAATCCTTTGTTACAGCAAACCGGTGAGATTGACAACCTCACTGTTCGTTGGGGCAAAGTCTTGAGTTTATGTTGTGCAGGTCTCCGAGTTGCTAGCAACACCTTTGAGTCGTTTCCTTCCTCCTACTGGTTCGGTAACCTTGGTTTCTTACTGAGGTAAAACTTGCTGATGTGCTCATCACACCTTGCTCTTGGGGTTTCCCAACAAGGTGTCATCAACATGCCCATCATCAAGCTTTTCTGGCGCCGTTGCCGAGGAGGCTAAGGACGTCTTCGCAAGGGGAGTCCTTCTCAACCTTTCTCTTTACTTTGTTTTTATTTTGCTTAGTTTCTTTTGCTTGGTTTTGTTTGCCTCTTTTTTATAAAAAACTCCAAAAAAATCAGTTTAGTTTGGTTTGCTTTCTCTTATCAAAAACACACAAAAAATAGTTCCTGCTCTAGTTGCTGCTATTGGCTTGCTCCACTTTTGCCAAAATGAACTCTGCTGAGAACACCAAGTTGTGTGACTTCACTAGCACAAACAACAATGATTTCCTAAGTACTCCTATTTCTCCACCTTCTCCTGATGCTACCTTTTATGAAATTAAGCCTGCTTTGTTGAATCTTGTGATGAGAGAGCAATTTTCTGGTGATAGTTCTGATGCTGCCCACCTCAATAACTTTGTTGAACTTTGTGAGATGCAAAAATATAAGGATGTAGATGGAGATATTATTAAGATCAAGTTGTTTCCTTTCTCCTTGAGAGGAAAAGCTAAAGAATGGTTGCTATCCTTGCCTAGAAATAGTATTGATTCTTGGATTAAGTGCAAAGATGCTTTTATTGGAAAGTACTACCCTCCTGCTAAGATTATATATATGAGAAGTGATATTATGAAATTTAAACAACTTGATAATGAACATGTTTCTCAAGCTTGAGAAAGAATGAAATCTTTGGTTACGAATTGTCCCACTCATGGACTTACTGCTTGGATGATTATCCAGACTTTTTATGCAGGTTTGAACTTCTTGATGACCCACAAGTATAGGGGGTGTATTGTAGTACTTTTGATAAATAGGAGTGTCGATCCAAACAAGGAGCAGAAGGTGCTGAACAGTGGTATGGAGCAGGAAATCCTTGTGAATACTTAGCAAACGGATTTTCAGTGGTTTCCTGGCAAGGCAACAAAACAAAGAGAAAGTAACAGAAGTAACGAACAAACGGAGCAAGTGGCCCAATCCTTTCTTAGCAAAGGACAAGCCGGTGGAAATACTTATAAGGACCAAACGTTCTCGAGGACACATGGGAATTCTGCCAAGTGCTTTCGCTGCAAATAGCTGAGTACTCTTCTTTGGTGTTTGTAAGTGTTGTGTGGGTGAACCTGTGCTAACATACCGCCCTTCCTAGGACTAATACATACTTGTGATTAAACCCCCTACAAACATCCATAACTATAGGAAAGTAATTAAGATAAAATTTAACCACAACCTTAAACTCTGAGATCCTACACTCCCTTGTGCAGAGGTGTCCCAACGGGGGTTCATGTTTATGTCACTCCAGCAACCCCACGATTAGTAGCCAAATACACAATGCATTCCCCTAGGCCCATAAATGGTGAAGTATCATATAGTATACGTTCACATGACACCACTAGAAGAATAGCACCACAACTTAAATACTAAACCATTGAATAATAACTCATCACAGATTCACTACTAACAACATGACTTCTCCCATCTCCTCAAGAACTAAACGAACTACTCACAAGATATCATATCGATCAAGATCAAAGATGATATGATAATGGATAAAAATCTGAACATAAACAATAATCCAATGGTTCCACTCACAAGCATCAAATACAATAGTAATCAACACCGGGAAAGTTTCCCCTAACGAACTAAAGCAATATCCAACACAATTGTTACAGCGGGACGGAGTGGTGATGATGGTGCTGGTGGAGATGATGGTCTGGATGATGATGATGATCCCGATGAAGCCTAGCTTGATGATGGTGTTGATGGTGAAGGTCTCCCCTCTCCGGGAAGGAATTCCCCTAGCAAAAATCTATCTGTCGGAGAGATCTTTCTCTCTCTCGGTGTTTTCCACCTCCCAGAGGCGGCGGAAGTCTATTTGTGGTCGCGCCCCTGGTGTTAGGGTTCCGTAGGGAAGATATAGGCGAAGGGGCGGAGTCGGAGGCCGAACAGGTGGTCCAAACCCACCCTAGGCGTGGGGTCAGTTGGGCCCGCTCCTAGGGGGTGGGCCCCCTGAGGCCTCCCTTCACTCCTCCTTCTGGCTTCCTTCGTCTTCCGGTAAAATAATATGTTTCCATATTTTTCTGGTATTTTTCTGATCTTCGCGAAATTGCACTGAAACGCCGTCTTTTCCATCAGAATCCAGACTCTGGCAGTCCATCCTCCAGGAATCATCCAACATGCATAAACAGATGAAAATCCATAAGTAATACCTCTTAATAAGACAAATATCAATGAATAGAGGTAAATTATGATATAGAATGGTGATGCAAATTGGGCGTATCAACTCCCCCAAGCTTAGACTTCGCTTGTCCCTAAGCGAATACTGAGCTCAGTAAACATGTCCACGGGTTTATGGAGAGAAGTGTCGATAAAAGAATACGAACAAGAAGCATCACACTTACCATTGCACAACTCATAGAAGAAATCTCTCACCATTATATAACTTAGCTTGCAGCCAAGTACATCAGTCATAGTAGAGATGCATAAAGATAAATCATAATTGGAATTGGCAAACTTGTTCTTGGTCAGAGAACACCTGGTAAACAGTTTCACAAAGGATTTTTGTAGAGGTTTCAAAATAGGAGCACTCTTTGCTCAAAAAGGTTTTTTCACAAGTGGAGGCTTTCAAAGTAATACTCAATAGATAAGAGTTTTTGTGCAAACAAGGAAGATGAAGAACATGATTGAATAAATCACCATATGAATGCTTGAAACACAACAACTCAAAAGCTTCCTAAAGATAGAGAGGAAGTAGGTTTACTGACTCAACTGGTAACTGGTAGATAGGTCCCTTCTTAGAGGGTAGCAGAGATTACAAGTCATAAAGAGCTTCCAAAAGATTATGGTACTTACTATCTTTGAGCCCTCATTGCCCCTATCATAAGCATCTTTAGATGATTAAGGTTAAAGTGAATAAAGATGGAGTATATGCTTGACGAAATATAAGTTGGCAATCTCATGTCCCTTGAATATGAGGGTCACTCCTCATGCATACTCAACTTTGGGTCCAGGTAAGTTCTTGTCATTGTAAGTATTTGCATATCATTGAGAACCTCCAACAGGGTACCCCTTGCACATGGTACATGAGCTTTCCTATAACCAAAATGACAAGGCAAGAAGACAATGAGCATCTCAGCAATCTTTTTATTTACTATGCATATAGCTTTTTATTGAGGATGCTTCATAGATGACTCACTATGGTGATGCTGCAAGTTTCCACCATGATTAAGCATGGCTTAGGCTAGTCGCCCAGGCATTTCTCTAACACATAATACAAAATCCATGGACTTACAAGTCCCCTCTTTATTTCACACCGTTGACATCCATAGACAAAAGAGCACGATATCAACTATGTACGACAAGGTACAAGTGCAATGTTGAAAACGTTCCTCGTGACAGCATGGTTCTGCTAATCCCAACGTATAGATGCAAGCATATACAACTTCGATGTCCACAATGGTTCAGGTCTATTAGGGGCAAGTAAATAAGGTGTGCCATCAAGTTCGTGAGAGCTTTACTAACTAGTTTTCACATAAAAAAATTACTTTTTAGCTCGAAAGGTAGATGAAGCTTGAGAATTTGCTAGAAATAGCAATAGCTATTAGGTGGATATGGTGGACGCAAGTGGCAAAAGGTTTGGGTTTAAAGGATTTTGGAAACATGAGAAGTATGCCTTCAGAAAACAGGTTTTTGGCTAGCAAGGCTGGGTAGCAAGCAAGAGAGTTGAAAGAAACAAGCAAACATACAAGTAATAAAGCCAAACATGAAATCTTCCTTGAAGACACAAAAGAATCTTAAATAAAGAATACTAAGCTTATGAGCCAACAAGAAAACAAATGATACAAAATACCTGTAAGCTTTTTCTTTCTTTATTTTTTCTTTCAAATTAATGCCACTGACCAGAGCTTGGTTCCCAAAACCAATTTAGATCCACTTGATGATCCCAAAGTGGTGCCAATACTGAACAACAAGATCCATCATATAATAGAGATTGCAAACTAAAAATAAGAAGTGCAAAAAGAAAAAGATGAGACTTCTCATTAATAATCAAATAAAGGCACTCGCACCAAGGGATACATAGATAACCAACTAAAAGAGAGATACTTCCATATGCAAACCAAACTATAAGATAACTTCTCTACCACAGATACGGGTCCACTAAAAAGGTAAAATGTGAAAGATAATGGTGGTGATACCGCGGCACTCCCCCAAGCTTGGAACAAGCCAAGGGGATGCCAAACCTGATGACGAATCACTCCTTCGGTGGTGGTGTTCTTCCAATTCTATTTCCACGGGCTTCTTTCCTTTGTTGTTGGCGGAGGCCATGGTGCTCCGAACTTGAGAAGATTTCCGGACAGAAATAGATCGAAACGAAAACACGATGCAAGAACCTTGGGGAACCCGGGGGATATATATTACGAAGATTCAATGCATAAGGAAAGTTTTGACACAGAAATGAAGCGGAGACGGAGTCTGGGGGTGGAACACCCCCCTCAAGCGCAGACAGGCTAGGCCCGCGCCTGGGGTGGGTTTGTCCACCCCGGGCTCCGTTTCCTCTTAAGTTTTGTCTCGTAACTTCCCTTATGTATTAAAAACATCAAAAATATAAAAATATTGGAGATTCGCAAACCTTCTGTTTTCACCACTCTTTACCTATTTGAAGACGAACTCTACAGTTTCTGGTGTTTGGTTCTTGATAAATTCTTCTGGAGTCACCATTTGAATGACATCCACTTCTTCATTTTAAGACTCTCTAGAAATATAATGTTTTAGTCTTTGACCATTAACCACTTGTGTTGTGTCATCCTTCAGAGAAGAGATTTTGATGGCACCTGAACGGTACACCTCCTTGATATCAAAAGGTCCTTCCCATTTGAAGAGTAGTTTCCCTGCAAAAAATCTGAGACGAGACCTATACAAAAGAACTTTCTCACCAACATGGAACTCCCTTTTGAGAATTCTCCTATCATGCCATCTTTTTACTTTTTCCTTAAAAAGCCTAGCATTTTCGTAAGCTTCCCCTCTCCACTCATCTAGATTACTTAAATCGAGCAGTCTTTTCTCACCAGCAAGTCTAAAATCTCTATTCAACTCTTTCACTGCCCAATAAGCTTTGTGTTCTAATTCTAAAGGCAAGTGACAAGATTTCCCATAGACCATTTTGTAAGGAGACATCCCCATAGGATTTTTATAAGAAGTTCTATAAGCCCACAAAGCGTCATTCAACTTTTTAGCCCAATTTTTTCTAGACCTATTGACAGTCTTCTACAAGATAGATTTAATTTCCCTATTGGAGAGTTCTACTTGCCCACTAGTTTGGGGGTGATAAGCTGAAGCTATTCTATGGTTTACATCATACTTAGCGAGAGTTTTTCTAAAACCCCCATGAATAAAATGGGAGCCTCCATTAGTCATGAGATATCAAGGTACACCGAACCTAGGAAAAATGACACCTTTGAGCATTTTCAGAGAGGTCTTACCATCAGCACTGCTCGTAGGTATGGCTTCTACCCACTTTGTAACATAATCAACAACAACAAGAATATGAGTATACCCTTTTGAAGGAGGAAAAGGCCCCATAAAGTCGAATCCCCAGCAATCAAAAGGTTCAGTAACAAGAGAATAATTCATAGGCATTCCATTACGTCTAGAGATGTTACCTACTCGTTGGCATTCATCATAGGATAAGATAAACTTCCTTGCATCTTTAAAAAGAGTAGGCCAATAAAATCTAGATTGTAAAACCTTCTGTGCAGTCCTATCTCTAGCATGATATCCTCCATAAGCACTGCCATGACATTTTCTCAATATCTCTTGTTGTTCAAATTCTGGAACACATCTTCTCATAATGCCATCTACTCCTTCCTTATATAGGTGTGGGTCATCCCAAAAGTAATGCCTTAGATCATATAAGAATTTCCTTCTTTGTTGGGCTGTAAAGGTTGGAGGCAAATACTTGGAAACAATAAAGATAACATAATCAACATACCAAGGATTCTCATGTGGATTTACCCTTATTGCAGCTAACTGCTCATTTGGAAAATTATCATTAACAGGCAAAGGGTCAAAAGAAATGTTTTCCAAACGAGATAATTTATCATTAACAGGATTATCAGCACCTTTCATATCCACAATATGCAGATCAAACTGTTGCAAAAGCAACACCCACCTTATAAGCCTAGGCTTAGCGTCCTTCCTTGTCATAAGGTACTTGATAGCTGCATGGTCAGTATGAATATTAACCTTAGAATCAACAATATAAGGTCTAAACTTATCTCAAGCAAAGATTACAGCCAAGAACTCTTTTTCAGTAGTAGCATAATTCTTGTGAGCAACATCTAGATTCTTGCTAGCATAATGAATAACATTCAGCTTCTTGTCAACACGTTGTCCAAGGACAGCACCCGCAGCAAAGTCACTAGCATCACACATGATTTCAAAAGGTAAACTCCAGTCAGGTGGGTAGACTATAGGAGCAGTTGTTACAGCTTTCTTCAAAGTTTCAAAAGCTTCCTTAAAATCATCATCAAAAACAAAAGGTACATCTTTTTGAAGAAGATTAGTAAGGGGTTTTGAAATTTTGGAGAAATCTTTAATAAATCTCCTGTAGAAACCAGCATGACCAAGGATACTACAAATACCTTTGATATCCCTAGGACAAGGCATCTTCTCAATTGCTTCAATTTGGCTCTGTCAACTTCAATACCTCTTTCAGATATCTTATGTCCAAGAACAATTCCTTCATTAACCATGAAATGACATTTCTCCCAGTTAAGAACAAGGTTTGTTTCTTCACATATCTGCAAAACTTTATCAAGATTGTGCAAACAGTTATCAAAAGAAGTTCCATAGACGGAAAAATTGTCCATGAAAACCTCCACAATTTCTTCACAAAAACCATGAAAGATAACAGACATACATCTCTGAAATGTAGAAGGAGCATTACATAAACCAAAAGGCATACGCCTATAAGCATAAGTACCATAAGGACAAGTGAAAGTGGTTTTCTCCTGGTCCTGTGCTTTCACAGCGATTTGAGAAAACCCAGAATAACCATCAAGAAATCAAAAGTGAGTCTTTTTGGACAGCCTCTCAAGCATTTGATCAATAAAGGGCAAAGGATAATGATATTTCTTAGTAACTTTATTAATCTTTCTAAAATCAATGCACATTCTATACCCAACTACTACTCTCTGGGGTATAAGCTCATTATCCTCATTAGGCACAACAGTAATTCCTCCTTTCTTGGGAACACAATGAACAGGGCTAACCCATTGACTATCAGCAATAGGATAAATAATACCACCATCAAGGAGTTTTAATACCTCATTTCTTAACACTTCCTTCATTTTAGGATTTAGACGGCGCTGGTGCTCAACAACTGGTTTTGCATCAGGCTCAATATTAATAGCATGCTGACATATAGTGGGAGAAATTCCTTTTAAATCATCAAGAGTATAACCCATAGCTCCTCGGTGCTTCTTCAATACCTCCAATAGCCTTTCTTCTTCCTTCCCTGAAAGTTTAGAACTAATAATAACAGGATATATCTTCTTATCATCAAGATAAACATAGTTAAGATCATCAGGTAAAGGTTTTAATTCGAAAACAGGATCCCCTTTGGGTGGTAGTGTGGTACCCAAATCTTCCATAGGTAAATTATGCTTAAGCAACTCAGGCTGACAAAGGAAAACCTCATCAATCTCATCTCTTTCCTTCATAAAGGCATCACTTTAATGATCTTCCATGAACTGCTGCAAAGCATTGTTAGGAGCAAGAGAAATAGAAGACAGTTGTTCAACCTTGAAATCCTCATCAGGTAATTCATTTTCATAAGGGGTTTTGGAAAATTTAGAAAAATTAAACTTATAAGATTCTCCATCAAACTTAGTCAAAACTTTTTCCTTCCTACAATCTATGATAGCTCCACAAGTATTAAGGAAGGGTCTACCAAAGATGATAGGATAGGTTTTACTAGCTTCTTTACCAAGTACTAGAAAATCAACATGATATTTAACCTTACCACAAAGGACCTCCACATCCCTTACAATACCAATGAGGCAAACTTGCTCTCTATTGGCAAGGTGAATAACCACATCAATGTATTCAAGCTCACAAGGACCAATCTCATGCATAATTTCCCTGTAAAGCTCATAAGGAATAGCACTAGTACTAGCACCAATATCACATAAACCATAGTAGCAATGATCACCAATTTTAATAGAGAGCACTAGCTTTTATAGCTTTACTAGGATGAGAGATAATATTAGAAGCGTCTTCACAGAAGACAATATACTCATCCTCTATATTTCTAGTAACAAGATCTTTCACAATAGCTACTACAGGCTCGATATCAATCAGCTCACCGGAACCTACAGTTTTCTTTGCGCTTTTGCTAACCACATTATCCAAAATAGAGTGCTCCCTTACCTTGGAGGGAAAAGGGATCTTCTCAACATAAGGTTCAGGAAAAATAGGATCAACAGTACAATCCTCTACACTAGCAGGAACGTGGGTAACAATGTCTTTATAAGGAGCATGGTACTTGTCCCACTCTGACATGGTTATACCCTACGGGTACACGACATCAGCATACCTGGTCCAGCCCAAGGAAGGCCCACGAGAATATACGCGGCCCATGAAGATTTTCGGGTGGCCCAAGCCCATGACGTCTTCGGATCCTTGGAGAGCAAGACTAGAACAGATAGAATATTCAAAGAGGCAAACCCTAAATATGTAACCAACTCGATCTGTGCCCGGGACCTGCCTACCTCTATATAAAGGCTAGGAGGGCACGACGACGAGGCTCTCTCTCATACCACCGCATATACACCTCCATGCCATATTGCATCTGCACACCCTTGTAACTTTCGGTTTCGCCGTAATCAAGAGCAGACAAGCAGGAGTAGGGTTTTCCCTCCGGGGGCCTGAACCTAGGTAAATCTCGTGTCCCCTGGTTGCTTGTCTATTAACCGTTCCGCGATCTCCAGCACCCCCAGCTTCTCCAAAACCCAAGATCATAACAATGGGCATTGACGAGATTAAACCTCGTCAATTGGTGCCGTCAGTGGGAAATCGAGGGCGCTGATTGTGCGATCGTGGCGGCCCCGACCAAAGCAATCTACAACTCCTCGGCAATAGAGAGTCATCTCCTCTTTGGTGCTTTCGACTTCACCACCCACACGCCAGCCACCCTGAAGGACTTCAAGCCCGTAGGCGATGGGCTCGAGATCCTGTTCGGGAGCTTCTGCTTCCAGGTGGGACAGACAGGTACTCTCCGCCTCCTAGAGTGGGTGCCACTGCCATCGATCAGTCCTGCCTCGTGGGCCCCGCGTCCTAGCGTGCTACGCACGTCACCATCGACAGATGGGTCATACGATAGCAGCAGCTGCAACTCAGATCTGTGCGACCCACCGTCGGATGAAGGAACCTACGGTTCCGGATCCGAAAGCTGCTGCAGCAGAGATCCAGTCCACGAATGCTATCAATGCGCCGTGGTCATCCAAAGCGATGTGGAGCAACAACCACCAGGTTCGGGTGCTCACATACCGCCACCCAACCCACAGGGTAGAAACGGCAAAAACAAGAGACATCTGTCCCCCCCCCGCCCAACAAGGATGACCCCGATGCCATTCGTGTAATCCACCTTAGCAAGGAAGGATAGAACCAAGCACGCGAAGCCATGGTGGGCAACAAGATCCTGCCCGTGGTTGCCTCACGGGACCTACTGATGGCATACCACCTGCTCCTCATCGAAGAGCACAAAAAGCAGGTGAAGATGCAAGAAGTACTCGACAAACGCAAGCAAGCGGCCTCAGAGTCCAGCACACGGCGAGTTGCGCTCTCCGCCGTTGGTGGCTCCAGCTTGCGCGGCAACTATGCCAACAAGCATCGTTCTCGCGTAGAGAACATGGACCCCGCTGCACGCCGCGAGGTGATCCGAACCCTCAACACATCCTTCATGGAGATGGACGCCAACGACAACGTCATCCTGAAGACGCCGCAAGCTGCGATCATGGAAGCCACCACATACCTATCGTCCCATCCACCTCCGGTGGGGGACCCAAAGAGGGCCATGCACAATTCCGCACTAACCGGGCTCGGACTTGTTGGAGCTGCGCTCCACGAGGAAGCTCCTGCGGAGCCAAAAAAGAAGGCTATGGTCAGATTCAACCGTAGTCCCACACCCTCATCCGAGGAAGACGAGCACGACCTACCTCGACAACACAAGAGCTCACGACGTCGCAGCCGCGACTACGACGCTCGAAGCGAACTCGCTCCATGCAAGATCGACAAGGCACGCGCCAAGCGCTTGTGCTCATCCAAATCCGAAGAGGATGACGATGAAGGATAACTCTACGGAGCTCGATGCTTCAGCAGATCTGTTCGGCGGACACGGATGCCGATAAACTTCAAGCTTCCTTTGGACACTCCGAAGTTTGACGGCACGCAGGACCCTAAGGCGTGGCTCAGCGACCACCCGTCGTCCGTTAAGCTGCACAGCAGAAACAAAAACACCGCCCTACAATGCCTTCAGCTGCAGCTGACAGGCGTAGCCCGGATCTGGCTCAGCAGCCTATCCTCAGGATCCATTCAAAGCTGGGAGGAACTAGCATACAGTTTCATTCGAAACTTCAAGGGTACCAGCAAGAGACAAGCCTCGATCGAAGAGCTGCGGGTCTGCACCCAACGAACGGGCGAATCCATTTATTCGTACATACTACGCTGGTCCAACATCAAGAACTCCACGGCACATATCTCTGAGGAGAGAACAATCGACGCCTTCAAAGATGGTGTCAAACGCCAGGACTTCAAGGAAGAACTTGGGCACGTCAAGCCCAAGACACTCGACCACCTCATGGACATCGCCAACAGGTGGGCAGATGGCGAGGACTTCGTCCATCAAGGACACTCGAATGAGGAGGATGACTACTATCGCCAAAGCGAGCGCCATAGCAAACAAAGATCGCACGTCTACGACGATCGCGACATACCCGGCATGGTCACCGCTGGCTACACCGACCGCCGCAACGAAAGCAACTGCAGCAGCGGCAGATACCGTGGAAACAACTTCCATGATGGAGGACGTCCAACGCAATCGTGGCAACGCCGCGGTCGTGACGACGAGCTCTCGGCATACGACAAGATGTCAGGCCCGTGCACCATCCACTTTTACATCGACAAGCAGGATGGCAAAAACAAGGCCATCCATATGCTCAAGGACTGCCGCGAGTTCCAGAAACTCAGCGAGAGCTTATCCCAGATGAGACAGCAAGTCCCAAACAATGGGTTCGGACACGTGCCTACACCAGGCGATATCGCCCACAGAGCTCCTCCGCCACCACTCGTGGGACCTTCAGATCACCCGGTCGCACCCATACAGAACAACGACACAAGAGGGTACCCGCCGCTGAAAGGTGCCCTGATGATCTAGAAGGGCCGCCCAACCAACACTGATCGACGATCTCCGCGAGACGTTCGACAACCTTGATTGCTACAAGATCAAGCTAAACCTAGAAAAGTGCGCCTTCGGCATCCCATCTGGCAAACTGCTTGGCTACTTGATCTCCCAGCGAGGAATTGAGGCAAACTCGAAGAAAATTCGGGCCATACTGGCCATGGAGAAACCGAAGAACCTCAAAGTGTCCAGCAGCTAGCTGGGCGCATCGCGGTGCTGAGCAGATTCATCAGCTGCATGGGTGAAAAAGCCCTGCCTTTCTATTAGCTGCTATGCAAAGCAGAAAAATTCGAGTGGACACCTAAAGCAGACGACGCATTCGAAGATCTAAAGCGGCTGCTCTCCACCTCGCCCGTCATGGTCACACCAAAGGAGCGCTACCCTCTCCTGCTATACATAGCAGCCACGCATCAGGTGGTAAGCACCGTGCTCGTGGTCGAACGATCCGAAGATGGCAAGACCCATGGGGTCCAACGCCCAATCTACTACCTCAGCATGGTATTGACGCCAACAAAACAGAGGTACCCTCACTATCAGAAACTCGCTTACGGCGTGTTCATGATGGCTCGTCGGCTGAGCCATTACTTCCAGGAGCACCAGGTGATGGTCGTCAATGAGGCACCTCTGAACAACATCCTGAACAACCCGGAAGCCACAGGACGCGTGGCCCTGTGGGGCATCGAGCTGTCCCCTCTCGACATAGTCTATGAGAAGCGCCATGCGATCAAGTCTCAGGTCCTACCGGACTTCCTCGTCCACTGGATGGATCTGTATCTGCCGGACACCCCGGATATGACACATTCATGGAAGATGCACTTCGATGGCTCCAAGCGCGAGGCTGGAGCAGGAGCCGGGGTCATACTGACATCCCCGCAGGGCGACAAGATGAAGTACGTCCTCCGGATGAAATTTCGAGCTTCCAACAACGAGCCAAATACGAGGCCCTCATCCATGGCATGAGGATGGCCAATATCAGCGGTGCAACACGCCTTGTCATCTACGGTGACTCGAACCTCGTCGTCCAGCAGACGATGAATGAGTGCGACGCACACGCCGCCAACATGATCGCGTACCGCGCGCTCTACAACTCACTCGAAGGAGACTTCGACGACTGCGAGCTTTGGCATGTTGGAAGATAAAGCAACAAAGAAGCTGACAGACTAGCCAATATCGGCTCCACCTGCGCGTGGGTGCCACCAGGTGTGTTCCTCGAACAAATATGCGTGCCATACATCAAAAGGAAATTCCCTAAGGGATCACCCGAAGAGGCAGAGCACTCCGGGGCTGCGCTACCCGAAGGACAGGAGGGACCCGAAAAGCTCGACACAGAGGTCGCAGTGGTCAACCTGATGCAGGTCATGGCAATCAAATAAACATGGACGCAGCCATACCGGATAAACAGGGAACTGCCTGTTGACCCGACAGACGCCCGACGCATATCTCGCCGGTCCAAGGCCTTCACCATCATCAATGGCGAGCTGTACAAGCGCAGCATTTCGGGTGTGCTCCAAAGGTGCGTCACCATCGGGGAAGGCAAAACCATCCTCCAAGACATCCATGAGGGCATCTGCGGCCATCACGCGGGCAGTCGCGCCCTTGTCGCCAAAGCTCTACGAGTTGGTTTCTACTGGCCAACAGCCATGAACGACACCAAGGACATCGTCCGAAGGTGCAACGGGTGCCAAAGGTTCGCAGAAAAACCACACGCACCAAGATCAGAGCTTAGGCCCATACCCCTGGCCTGGCCCTTCGCCCAATGGGGCCTCGACATGATCGGCAAACTGCCAAGGTCCTCGAAAGGAGGCCACGTCTACCTCTTGGTCGCAGTCGACAAGTTCACCAAGTGGATCGAAGCCATGCCTGTTACCAACCAAAAGGGTAAAACGGCCATGAAATTTTTCGAATCCATAGTCTACAGGTTCGGCGTGTCGCACATCATCATGACGGACAACGGGTCGAACTTCATCTCCAAAGAATTCCAGGACTTCTGCGAAGGCCTCGGAATCAACATATCATATGCCTCCGTGGCGCACCCGCAAACCAACGGGCAGGTCGAAAAGGCCAACGGCCTCGTCGGCGGCGGCATCAAGAAACGCCTACTAAGCCCACTCGAACGGCTTGCGGGAGCATGGGCAGAAGAGCTACCCTCCGTCCTCTGGAGCTTGCGCACAACGCCAAACATCTCAACTGGCTACACGCCCTTCTTCATGGTGCATGGAGCCAAAGCCATGTTACCTGCAGAAGTACGCCATAAGGCCCCACGGGTCGTCGCTTACAGCAAAGCCGATTCGACGGCCACACTCGAAGACACCGTCGACACACTCGACGAGGCACGCGACATCGCCGCAACTCGATCGGTGGTCTATCAGTAGAGCCTCCGTAACTATCACAGTTGTCGGCTGCGCCCAAGGTCCTTCGTCGAAGGAGACCTTGTCTTAAGACTCAAGCAAGAGCGGCCGAAAAAGCTCGAGTCACCCTGGGAAGGACCATACGTCATCACCGAATTCATCCCAGGTGGTTCCTACCGCCTCAAGCACGTGGAGTTTGGAGTCGCATACTCCAACCCGTGGAACATCGCACAGCTGCGACGGTTCTACCCCAAGCTATCCCCCTTTACTTTCAATAAGGCTATTCAGCCAAGGATACTCAGCCGAACAATATACCTCCTCATTACGATATGAATAAAGCTAAGTGTCTCGCCCAAAAAATTATCTTTTTCTCGCATTTTCTTTATGCTAAAACACACTTGTGGGCTCCCCCTCACCTCACGACTCCGTCGACTGAGGATAACGCATGTACACCTGAGTAGCTGATCACGTCAGGCTAACGAAAAGGGCATGCATACAACCAAGCACCATGTGCTAATACAATGAACCTTTACAACAAAGGGCACAACACGCCCAGTCGAAACACATACAAGTTTTACATCTATCTTTTTACAGGAACTACCTATCCTGAAGGATCACCTGCGCGCGATGCTCAAAGAGATCTACAACTTCTTTAGCAAACTGCCTAACAGCTGCATAGTGCGGGCGCATGTCCCATAGGCCACCATCTGGCCAAGGGGGCGGCTCAGCCGCCACAGCCGCAAGATTCACATCAGGGCGATGCAGCCGCACGAGGGAAAGAGTGGCCTTTACCCCCGCAACCAACTGGTGCCGCACCAGCTCCCTGACGTGACGCACGTCCCAAAACTTCGCCAGCAGGCCCTAGAGAGTCGACGATGCTTCATCAAGGGGAAACATGACATGTAGAATCAAGGCCAGGGAAGTCTTCACCTGCTGCAGTACCCGTGACACCTGGTGCGCATGATCCTGCACAGTCGCAAGAACCATCGCACGGTCATGATCCATCCAGAAAAAGCCACCGGCCTCCATATCCTGCTGGGTCAAGCAGTTGATCCGAACCGCAACACGCTCCTTCTCCTCCTTCGGAACAAGGTTGGCACCTGCAACAACTACAAAGTAAGATGACCCGCAAAACAGGCGCATCCGAAAATGAGCAACAACTTGAAGTAACTTACACTGCAGCTGCTCGGCCAACTGCCGCAGCTCCCCCATCAGATATTCCTCTTTGGCGGTACCCCGCTCCGCCTTCGACTTCCAAACGTCCGCATGACCTCGGATGCGAAGCATCTCCTTCTCAAGACTGCGGGCGTGGTCACGAGGAAAAACAAGTTGCGACGCATCATCCAAGGATGGTCGCGGCTGCAGAGCAGACGAAGTATCAACGGGGTCATCACCCGAAGGTCCCTAAAGGAAAACAGACAAGGATATGAACAACACACGATTGAAGAACAGCTCGAAGGCTCCTTATATACACCAAAAAGCCACTGCGTGGCACAGGAAATTGTTCATCAAAACATTACAATGAAAGTAGAAGACAACTATCCTACAAAGACAAAGCCTAAGCAGCTGCATCCTGAGTGGCCTCGGAGCCAGATTGCCTGCTCTTGACCTCCTCCTTCTGCTTCGCCGCGTACTCCGCCAGCAGGTCAATAAGCTTCAGACATAGCGCTTATAGCGAGCAGCGTAGAGAGCGAAGGCTACCACGGAACCGTCGGGAGCCGTTGGCATCTGGGAGGTGACCTGGTGAAGATCCAGCTCCGCCCCGGACGCCATGGCCATGGCTAGGCCCATGGAGGCACTGATGCCCTTCTGCTTGCGCTTGTAGGTCGCAGGCGCATCCGCCAAAGAGTCGACATCCTCAAGGGAAACGCCCTTGGGAACAAGCTCCTTGTAGAAGCGCCCGATGATCTCCTTGGCCTTGGCAAGAGAGCCAGTAGCAGTACTGCAGCGGTCTTCGACCGCCGCGGCGGCATCGTCCAGAGCACTCGCGTGCTCATAGGCGCTGCGATTAAAATCGATGCCCGAGGCATCTGGAGCAAAAGGCATCAAAGGAATCGAATAAGGGAAGGGAGACAAGGCAGCCGAAATAGAAAAAACAAGCAACAACACTCACCTGAAATAGCCTTGGCAGCAGCCATCAGCTTTTCGGCTACCTCCTTCTCGTGCGAAGCCGCAATAGTGGCAAGTTTCTCCTCGTGATCCGTAGCTTCCCGCTGCAGGAGCTCCTTAGCCACGGCTGCGTCAACCAGCTCCTTCTCGATGCGCTCCTTCGCCCCAACGACATCTTCGACTTTCCTCTCCGCTCGCCCAAGGCTCTTTTTGAGAGCATCAAGATCGTGAAGGGCAGTGTTATTTTCATCTGCAAAAAGCAATAAGAACATGCATGAGCTTCACAAGCTAGCAAGCAGACGAGAAAAATAGAGGATTAGTTAAGCATGCACCTTGAAGCTGCCGTAGGCTGGCCTCCAACGCCAGGTGCTGCTTCACCAGCTGGTTCGCACCTTGCACAAAGGGCCGCAAGAAGAAGCAACTTGTCAGGAAAAGGGCTCGGGGGCTGCATCCAAGAAACAAGCAAAAGAAATCAAACACATGAAAAACGCTCGGGGGCTCCCCCCCGAGACGTGAGCAAAGGAAGCAAAGATCAGCAGATCATACAAAAATATTGCTCAGGGGCTCCCCCCACAGCAAGAGAGAAAACACTTACATGATTAGACGGAGACTCCGAAGGTCCGGCTGCAGTCTTCTGGGAGACGATCACTCGAGCCTCCTGCGGAGAGGGGTTCGGAGCTACGCCCCCAGAGGTGGCCACCGTCTGAGAGGGAGGAGGTGTCACCTTTGACTCCCCCACGGCTTCCTGAGTGGCCTCACTAAAAGATCCATCAGAGGAGTGGCTGCAAGGAAAGCACAAATCATAAGCATGAAGACATAAGGAAAAGAAAAAGTAGCAAAAGGCATCCGAAGGCACTTACGAGTCCATGTCGCTCAAATAAAAAATAGGCAGGGCCCTCTTGCCTTTCTTCTCTTCCATCTTCCTCTTCGCCGGCGGCTAGGGCGCTACAGCCCGCACCAGAACGGCCGGGATGGGAGAGGAAGAGGCACCATCACCTCCACTGTGACGAACAAGGCACGGCGGGTTCCTAGGCGTTGGCGGAGTCAAGGCATCCGACGATTCGCTCGAGCTCTGTGCCCGCTTTTGGGTCTGCCCCTCGCTTGCCTCGGGAGCCTCCTTAGTGGGCTATTGCGCCGGCGGAAGCTCGGACTCGGATTCCACGATTTCATTGTCCAGCGCATCCAGAAATCGTTTGGGCAATGGAGGCACCATGCAAGGCACCTTGAACTCCTGCACAATGCAAACAAACTTTTAGAACAGAAAATTACAAGGAAACGCACTCGAAAAAGAGCTACATGCACGTTGCAGATCTACACCTGCGGAACCGGTCGAGAAGCACTGAATGGGGCCGTGAGCGACTTCCCCGGAAGGTCCTCATCAGCTTTGTACTTCAGCAGTGGTCGAAGGACTCTGTCAAGGTCCCCCTTGGAGAGCTCCTCATCTACAACTCTGGTTGGGTCGTGACGGCCAGAATAAAGGAACATCGGGCGCGCCCTAGCCTGGAGTGGCTGCACCCGATGTTTGAGGAAGGTGCGGATAATATCCACACTATTCACCTCCTTCTCCGAAATCACCTGGAGGCCTTCCACCCGACGGTAGAGCTCCTCTATCTCCTCCACCTCGGCCTCCAGGATATGGTTCTTCCAGGACCTCTTCGGCGGGATTTTCTGGGTGGAGTCGAAAGGGGCAAGGCCGAAGTCCTGCCCGTCCACTATGGAATCGCGGATAAAAAATCACCGCTTCTACCAGTATTGGATGGACTCGGACATAGAAAAAGAGAAGAAAAGAAAATTGGATCGAAGGGAGATGATGCAGCCACCAATTGGATAAACTCCGTCGGAGCCGGACTGCCTCTTCAAGGAATAGAGCTTCCGGAAGAGGCCAAAGTGCGGCTTGATACCGAGCCAGCACTCGCAAAAAGTGATGAAACAGGCGATGTGGAGAAGAGAATTGCGCGAGAGATGGTGGAGTTGGATGCCATAGAAAAACAATAGTCCATGGAGAAAATCATGGACTGGGAGCGACAGGCCGCGATGAACAAAAGCAATGAACATCACCCGAAACCCAGCGGGTGGACGGGGAATTACCTCATCACCGGGACCCTGACAGTGTCCCTGTCCTGCGAGATCAAACCCGCCTCACGCAACTTGCGCAGGTCGCCCCCGCACGTCTCCGAGCGCCGCCATCCACCATCGGTGACACGAGTGGCGGCGGTGCCTTTCTTGCCGCCGACAGCAGCGCTGGTGCCCGCTCTAGTGGAGGCCTTCATCGATTTCCCCATTGCAGCGCGGCGACAACGACGGTGCGAGCGCAGGAAAGAGGAAGGAAATGACTGGAGAATCTCCAGCGCACGACGAGAAAAGCTCAAGAAAGTGGAAACATTAGAAAGAAAGTGGCTATGGTGAAAACAAACCACAATTTTTCCCCACGGTTATAAGGAGGAAGACGATGAATAGGGACCGATCATCTGGAAGCCCTAGAGCCAGCATCAAATCCAACCATCCACGTGTCAGCAAAGCAGTGAACCGTCGCTCGCACGCCGTCCACTACGCACGGAAATCGAGGAGACGCCGTAATTCTTGCCACGTCGCACATGACCAGTCAACTCCAAGTCAGAAGGTGGGACCCACGTTCGTCCAGTCACATCACCTTTGGCGCCGTAGACGATTGAGGTCACCGATCGTCAGCACTGACATCATAAAAACCACACTAGCAACGGTTACAATTCTTCGGCTAACAGCTAAAGTACTCACTCGAATCTATGATTCGAGCAACTACTCGGGGGCTACTCCTATCAGGAGCGCTGGCCGCGCACCCGAAGCATGAATAAGGTACTACGCTAATAATATATTCTTCGAGTCCTTCATCGAGTCTACGACTCCACTACAGACTCGGGGGCTACTCCCATAGGGAGGATTGATTCAAGCATCCGAAAAAATCATGTCCTACGGACCTGAAGCAAACAATGGCTGAATTAAAGTCTATGCTCGAGTCTATGACTCAAACAGACACTCGGGGGCTACTCCCATTGGGAGCACTGGTTGCGCACCCTATGAATTTTTCGACTGTGATCCTTCAGATCAGAATGCAAAAAAAATCGGCAACTTTGCCCCAATTAATGCCAAGTGAATAACATCCTCCTTGGCCACCCGAAACACCTCCGCAGTGATAAAATTTCGGATGCTGTGTCTGAGACGCAAAGATAAGACCTACAGATACCATCTGATGGCCTGGTAATGCACACGACTGTGCTCTGCTAGTGAAAATCCGTGCCAATAGGCGCGATGAAAATTCCGACAGACGCGTTGGGTACATCATTCGAAAAATACTTGGATTCTGCTCCTGTAAGCCCTCAACGGCCTGACTTGAATTATGCCAGCATCTGTTCCGGGTTCGAGTCGAGGGACTCGAATTTGAAGAAGATCGTGTTGTTTTGTCCTAAGATAGTTAACTGACCCTGATCCGTCGGGAGAGTCAGGCACACGCATCATAAATCCCTACACACCAAAATCATTCCCTAATGAACGGAAACAACTACACCCGAAAGATTGAACAGTCCTCAGCCGAATCTACGATTCGACTAAACACTCGGGGGCTACTGACATGGTCATACCCTATGGGTACACGACATCAGCATACCTGGTCCAGCCCAAGGAAGGCCCACGAGAATATACGCGACCCATGAAGATTTTCGGGTGGAACAAGCCCATGACATCTTCGGATCCTTGGAGAGCAAGACTAGAACAGATAGAATATTCAAAGAGGCAAACCCTAAATATGTAACCGACTCGATCTGTGCCCGGGACCTTCCTACCTCTATATAAAGGCTAGGAGGGCACGATGAGGAGGCTCTCTCTCATACCACCGCATACACACCTCCACGCCATATTGCATTTGCGCACCGTTGTAACTTTCGGTTTCACCGTAATCAAGAGCAGACAATCAGGAGTAGGGTTTTCCCTCCGGGGGCCTGAACCTGGGTAAATCTCGTGTCCCTTGTTTGCTTGTCTGTTAACCGTTCCGCGATCTCCAGCACCCCCATCTTCTCCAAAACCCAAGCTCATAACAATGGGCATTGACGAGATTAAACCTCATCACACTCTTTCTTGGGAATCTCAATATAAGAGGCAAAAGCATTAAAATATTCCGCAAGAACTTGAGGATCAAGGAAAAACTTATTGCTAATATCACGGAAGTTATTAGTTCCCATAAAAGATTTAATGCACTCATAATCATAGTTTATACCTGACTTTCTTCCTTTGTCATTCTCCCAAGCCTCGGTATTATCTTGAATACGGTCTAGGAGATCCCATTTAGCTTATTCCTTCATACTTGTGAATGATCCAGCACATGAGGCATCTAGTAAACCTTTATCCTGAAGAGAAAGCCTAGCATAAAAGTTATTGAGAATAATATTGTTAGGGAATTCATGAATAGGACATTTAAGCATTAGCAGCTTCAATCTCCCCCAAGCTTGAGCTGTACTTTCTCCATCAAGAGGCCAAAAGTTATATATAAGTTCTTCACCTGTTCAGTTGTGATACCTACACACTTAAACAACCCGCATAATTCATGGATATAAAGCAAGTGATAAACAGGATGGACAGTTCCATCCCCAAAATAATAATTATCCATGACACGATTAACAATACTTGCACGTATCTTAAAAGGATCTATCTCAACAGGTGGTGGCTCATCTACTACCATAGAAGTGGTAGTAGTTTTCCCAAACAGAAAACCAAGTGGGTTATTCATATTGGAAACAAAGTAACAAGCAGTAACAAAAGCAATACTCACAATGAAAGTTTCCCTTACCAATTCCACTCTTCAATAGCGCTTCACTCCCCGACAACGGCGCCAGAAAATAGTCTCGATGACCCACAAGTATAGGGGGTGTATCGTAGTACTTTTGATAAATAGGAGTGTCTATCCCAACGAGGAGCAAAAGGTGCTGAACAGTGGTATGGAGCAGGAAATCCCTGTGAATACTTAGCAAACGGATTTTCAGTGGTTTCCTGACAAGGCAACAAAACAAAGAGCAAGTAATAGAAGTAATGAACAAACGGAGCAAGTGGCCCAATCCTTTCTTAGTAAAGGACAAGCCGGTGGAAATGCTTATAAGGACCAAACGTTCTCAAGGACACATGGGAATTCTGTCAAGTGCTTTCGCTGCAAATAGCTGAGTACTCTTCTTTGGTGTTTGTAAGTGTTGTGTGGGTGAACCTGTGATAACATACCGCCCTTCCTAGGACTAATACATACTTGTGATTAAACCCCCTACAAACATCCGTAACTACAGGAAAGTAATTAAGATATAAATCTAACCACAGCCTTAAACTTCGAGATCCTACACTCCCTTGTGCAGAGGTGTCCTAACGGGGGTTCAGGTTTCTGTCACTCTGGCAACCCCACGATTAGTAGACAAATACACAATGCATTCCCCTAGGCCCATAAATGGTGAAGTATCATGTAGTCGACGTTCACATGACACCACTAGAAGAATAGCACCACAACTTAAATACCAAACCATTGAATAATAACTCATCACAGATTCACTACTAACAACATGACTTCTCCCATGTCCTCAAGAACTAAACGAACTACTCACAAGACATCATATGGATCAAGTTCAAAGATGATATGATAATGGATAACAATCTGAACATAAACAATAATCCAATGGTTCCACTCACAAGCATCAACTACAATAGTAATCAACACCGAGAAAGTTTCCCCTAACGAACTAAAGCAATATCCAACACAATTGTTACAGCGGGATGGAGTGGTGATGATGGTGCTGGTGGAGATGATGGTGTGGATGATGATGATGATCCCAATGAATCCTGGCTTGATGATGGTGTTGATGGCGATGGTCTCCCCTCTCCAGGAAGGAATTCCCCCGAGAGAAATCTGTATGCCGGAGAGATCTTTCTCTCTCGGTTTTTTCCGCCTCCCAGAGGCGGTGAAAGTCTATTTGTGGTCGCGCCCCTGGTGTTAGGGTTCCGTAGGGAAGATATAGGCGAAATGGCGGAGTCGGAGGCCGAACAGGTGGGCCAAACCCACCCTAGGCGCGGGGTCAGGTGGGCCCACGCCTAGGGGGTGTGGCCCCCCTAAGGCCCCCCTTCGCTCCTCCTTCTGGATTCCTTCGTCTTCCGATAAAATAATATGTTTCCATATTTTTCTGGTATTTTTCTGATCTTCGCAAAATTGTACCGAAACACCGTCTTTTCCATCAGAATCCAGACTCCGGCAGTCCATCCTCCAGGAATCATCCAACATGCATAAACAGATGAAAAGACATAAGTAATACCTCATAATAAGACAAATATCAATGAATAGAAGTAAATTATGATATGTAATGGTGATGCAAATTGGGCGTATCACTTCTCTTCAAGAAACCTATTGGATTTAGCTGCTGGAGGTACCTTTATGACCATCACCTTGGGTGCTACAACAAAACTCCTTGATAATATGATGAATAATTATTCTGAATGGCACACTGAGAGAGCTGCACATGGTAAGAAGGTAAATTCTATTGAAGAATCCTCCTCTTTAAGTGATAAGATTGATGTTATCATGGCTATGCTTGTTAATGGGAAAGCTCCTTTAGATCCAAATAATGTTCCCTTAGCCTCTTTGGTTGCTCAACAAGAGCAAGTTGATGTGAACTTCATTAGGAATAATAATTTTGGCAACAATACTTATGGTAATAGTTATAGGCCTTATCCGACTAATAATGGCAATACTTATCATGGTAGATCTGGAATGCCTAGTGAAGATAGGATTCTAGAAGTTGAAAGATCCACTAAAAACTTTATGCAAACTCAATATGAGCAAAACAAGATTTTCACTATAACTATGGAAGAACAATCTGCTATCTTGAAAAATATTAGTCATCAGCTTGAGAATTTGAATAGAGAAATTCCTAGTTTACAGTCAAAAATTTTGAGTGCTGAGAAAAATATTTCCTCTTTGTCTAAAGCACAGTCCTCCTTGATTAATAAAATGGCTGCTAAACCTGAAACCTTGGAAAATACATTTGCTGCTACTCATGCCATACAAGTTACTATTGATGAAAATGTTAGACTGTTAGCCCAACTTCATGCTAAATGGGAAAGAGAAGCTGAAATTGCTAGAAACAATAGTGTGTGCACTATCACCACCACCAATATGGAAACCACTAAACCACAAGAAGTCCCTATTCCTCCTACCACAATGCCTAAGGCCAATGAGACTACTACTAGTGATGCTAAGTTTGATTTTGATCTTGATGGTTGTAATATTTCTGAAGTGATTATGTTCCTACAAAAGCTTGCTAGAAGTCCTGATGCTAGTGAAATGCATGTAGCTTTCACCAAACACACTACAGATGCTCTTATTAAAATTAAGGAAGAGAAGCTGAAACACAAAGCCTCTATTCCTATGAAAGTAGAAGATAGTTGGGAACCCATTATTAATATGCAAGTGAATGACTTTGATCTCAAAGCTTCATGTGACCTTGGTTCTAGTGTCTCTATTATGCCTAGAAAGATTTATGAAATGCTTGATTTGCCACCTTTGATAATGCTAAAAAGAAACTCATGGGGAGTGTTAATGATGTTCTTATTATGGTTAACAATGCTTATGTACCTATTTATTTCTATGTTTTGGATGTTGAATACAATGCTTCTTGTCCTGTTACTTTGGGAAGACCTTTTCTTAGAACTGTTGGTGCCATCATTGATATGAAAGAAGGCACCATTAAATATCAATGTCCATTCAAGAAATGTATTGAACACTTCCCTATGAGGTGAGAGAAGTTGCTTTCTGCTCCTCCTTTGAAAGCAAGGTTTGATGTTAATGCTTCTTCATTTCAAAACACTTGATTCTTGCTTCTTGTGCCTAACTTAAAGGCGTTAAAGAAAATACTTGTTGGGAGATAACCCAAGAGTTTTCTTGAGCCTTGGAAGTTATTACTTCAGTAATGACCTCTCCTTATCCTTTTTTTTTGCTTTTTGTGCCAAGAATAACCTCTAATAAGATGGAAGTAAGATTTGGGGAGTTGCTGTCCCAAAACAGATTTTTGTGCTCCACCGTAAAAATTCGTGAGAAATATATGTAAGTTGTATTGAGCTGATATTTTGTGAATAAATCCCCCAGTATGTGAGCTAACATTAGTTAGTTCAACACTTTTTATTTGAGCAACATAAGGTATTCAAAAAAATCGGTTTCTACCTACTGGTCTGTTTTGACAGATTTCTGCCATTATTTGCATTTTCTTCTTATTGATTCCTTTTGGGGTTCTTTTTGGGAAATTGAGATTTTTGAGGGAATTGCTACAGTACCTTGTGTTTTTTAGTGAGATTTTTTGCTGTTCCAAAGATAATCCTAAAGGTATATTATCTTTTGAATACACTAATGTTGCTAATGAAGATTGTGTGAAGTTTTGTATGAAGGAAAATTTTTAGGTGTAGAGAGAGAATGATGTAATGAGATGAAGAATGGACAAAAGCTCAAGCTTGGGATGCCACCCCATGTCACCTCAAGAAATATTCAAGAAGTACAAGCGTCAAGGCTTGGGGATGCCCAAGGAATCCCCTTCTTCATCAATAAAAAGCTCAGGTCTTTCTAGACACTTCGTTTTTATTGTTTCATGAACTGTTGTGTTGTTCTTGGAGCATCTTAGTTTTCATTTGGTTTGATTAGTTTGCTTAGTTTGCTTGAATAAAGTAGTTTGGACCCCCATTCTCGCTGTGTTGTTTCAAATAAGTTGATTGGTGTTGGAGAGGAGTAGAAAGTTCTTGCTTGAGTAGTATAAGAGCACCTTGCTTTGACTGTGACTTAGACTTTATCATGTCATGCTAGGTGTTGTTTTGACCTTATGATTAGTGATTATTGATGTAGCATGACTTGTTCCAAACAATTGGGATTGCTTAGTGTGCCTTGAAGGAATCATGCGTTGTTTTAGCATACAAAAGCATAGTATTGTGGTATTCTCCTTTGATGCTTTGTTTGGGTTGACTTGGCACATGATCACACCATGTTATGACTATGAACAAGTCACCATAGCCTCTATGATTTGTAGTACCACTTTATGATTTGATTAGTAATGTTTTGTCGCTCTGCATGATTATGGCCATTATTGCTCTCTTAGTTGGTCGCTCCCATTATTTTGCTAGCATCCACTTGTATGATTAAGCTCTACTCATGCATCCAACTCCCAAGAAACCAAGTTATTCCAAAGTGTCAACTATAAATTCCTATGCATGGTGTGTTACACCATTTCAAGTATATTCTTGTTTTCATATATCTTCCAATTAAAAAGTATTTTGTTATGTGAAAACTTAGTGATTAAAGCTCTTACAAACTTGATGGCACACTTTATTTTTCTTGCCCATAATAAACTTGAACCATTGTGTCATCTATGTTGTATATGCTTGCACTTATACGTTGGAATTGGCAGAACAGTGATGTCACGGGGAACGCTTTTAACATTGCACTTGTACTTTGTACACAGTTAATATCATGCTCTTTTGTCTATCGATGTCGTCGGTGTGAAATAAAACGGGAGCTTATAAGTCCATGGAGTTATGTATGTGTGTTAGAGAAACGCCCGTGCCACTAGCCTAAGCCATGCCTAATCATGGTGGAAACTTGCAGCATCACCATAATGACATCTATGAAGCTTTCTTCTTATATAAAAAAAAGAGACATATTGAAAATAGGAAAGAGAGAAAAAAGCACCATATTCCCATGGTAAATAAGAAGATTGCTAAGATGCTCATTGTCTGCTTGCCTTGTCATTTTGATTATGGGATAGCTCCTGTATCATGTGCAAGGGGTACCTGGCGGTTCTCTATGATACACATGTACTTACTATGACAAGAACTTATATGTGACTAAAGTTGAGTAGCATGAGGAGCGGCTCTCGTATTCAAGGGAGATGAGATTGCCAACTTATACTTTGTCAAGCATATACTCCATAGTTTGTTCACTTTAACCTTAATCACTTCAGGATGATTATGATAGGGGCAATGAGAGCTGAAAACTAACAAGTACCATAATTTTTGGAAGCACTTTTTGAGACTTGAAATCCCTGCTTCCCTTCATGAAGGGCCTTTCTTCCACCATTATATTGAGTCTCCACCTTCTACCTTTAGGCACCAATTAAGAGAGCATAGTTGCCATTCTTAGTTCTATGTGCATTGTCCCAAAACTTATTGATTGATGCATATTGTTGATATTACTTGTTCTTGTGCTATTTGTATCTAGTCACTCTTATGAACTTTGAAGGTGTCCTATGCATCTATTTTCTACTCCATGAGGGACAAGATGAATGCCACTATGCCATGTTTTCTGTATGTGAAACAAACAAACATTTTTCAATGCATGTTATTCATGATCTTTGTTTGTAACCTTTCATGTTGCATGCATAGTTACTTTGGCTACTGTTAGAACTCCATCTTTCATGCTCATGTTTAGAGTTCTTTCACCCTAGCTTTCAATGCTTGCAAATGGTTTGATCTTGATTTTGATGGTGCTTGTCACCTCAAAAATTATTCCTTTTTATCATTTACCTACTCAAGGACGAGCAGGAGTTAAGCTTGGGGATGCTTGATACATCGGAAACGTATCTATAATTTTTGATGTTCCATGCTTGTTTAGTATCTACTTTGCTTTGCTTTGTCTACAGTTTGAGGTGTTTTTATATGTTTTCTGGTACTAACCTATTAACAATATGCTATAGTGTCAGTTGCATGTTTTCTTCTGTTTTTGGTTCCGGAAAGGCAGAAAATCAATATTCTCGGAATTGTACGGGACAAAAGCCAAAGTCAATATTTTACCATAGGGAACACGAAGTCTGAATACGAGACGGAGGAGGGCCACCAGGGGGCCACACCCCTGGCCACGCGGCCAAGGTGGGCTCGCGCCTGGGGGTGCAGCCGCCCTGGCGACCCCCTGCCTCGCCTCTTCACCTATAAAGACCCCCCGATGCCTAAACCCTAAGTACCCAACCAATATTCCACGAAACTGACTGTAGCCGCCACCACCATCGTCCCTAGATCGGGGTGGGGGGTCTGAAGCTCTTCCTGGCACCCTGCCAGAGGGGAGAACATCCCGGAGGCCTTCTTCTTCATCATGCCAGCCTCCGATATGACGCGTGAGTAGTTCCACCTTGGACTACGGGTCAATGTAGTAGCTAGATGGTTGTATCTCCTCCTTTGTGCTATCATGTTTAGATCTTGTGAGCTCCGTTCATGATCAAGATCTCATCTATTTGTAATCATGCATGTTGTGTTTGCGGGGATCCGATATGTCAGATTGATTAATGGTTTTGTTTTATTGATTCTATCATGTCTGTGTTGTTTGAGATCTTGCATGCTCTCCGTTTCTGGTAGCTATCTTGGCCAAGTAGATGCTAGTGAATCCAAGAGGGTGTATTTATGATCGATATTGGGTTCATGCCTCTAATTAATCTAAGGGAAGTGACAGAAATATGTAAGGTTGTAGATGTGTTGTTGCCACTAGGGAGAAAACAACGTCTCTTGTTCATGGAACAAGTGGATTGTTTACCTTACACACTTTGCTTAAAGCAGTTATCTGTTGCTTGCAACTTAATACTGGAGGGGGTTCGGATGATAACCCGAAGGTGGATTTTGTGAGACCCTGGTGCATGGTTCAATAGGATTGATAGAAAACCCACACCAACAAGTTGCAACCTATTTTTCGGAAGCTCATTCGAAAAGAACTCTAAGGTTAAGCGTGCTTGACCTAGAGCAATTCTAGGATGGGTGACTGACCGGGAAGTGGGTACCGGGTGCACACGAGTGAGGACAAAGTGCGTAGAAAAGACTAGTGTTGGTATGTGGGGTTAGTCTAGAGATTCTATTGAGCTGCCAGAAGTGAAAGCTGTCGGTCCAGAGAGACTGGGGGTGTTACAAGTGGTATCAGAGCCGACCCTCGCGGTTACATGGGCGTGTGCGGGTCAGTGGCGGACATGTGTAGCATGGCGCATGTGGCCCGGAGTGGACACGGCATGGCAATGTGCCAGCACTGGACGCACAGACATGTGCCAAGAGGGGACGTTCCTGGCTTGTGGTTGATCGACGAGGACGTCGATATTCTAAGGGTGGGTGTATGTGAGACCCTGGCGCATGGCTCAATAGGATTGATAGGAAACCCATACCAACAAGTTGCAACTTCTTTTTCGGAAGCTCATTCAAAAAGAACTCTAAGATTAAGCGTGCTTGACCTAGAGAAATTCTAGGATGGGTGACCGACCGGGAAGTGGGTACCGGGTGCGCACGAGTGAGGACAAAGTGCGCAGAAAAGACTAGTATTGGTCTGTGGGGTTAGTCTAGAGATCCTATTGAGCTGCCAGAAGTGACAGCCGTCGGTCCAAAGAGACCGAGGGTGTTACAAATTTCTAGTCATAGATGCAGTTGGATGGAGGTCTATGTATCTTGTTGTATTGCCCAATCGAATCTCATAGGATCATGAATGTCTAGTATTGCACTGTTATGCCTTGCTCAGTTGTAACATCCCAGCATTTATGACTAAACGAAAGGGTGGATTTAGGATTGTGTGCATCTGCATGCATGCATCTAAAAATCCGGGTAAATTTTTCGCCAAATTAAAAGACTAGAGTGATCAGAATTCTGACTTCGATGAATTAGGTTTAGTATCATCCAAGGGGGAGTGTGATGAATTTTGACAGGACCTCTATTGTTATGTTGAATTATGAAGGAAGGAATTTGAATTATAAATAATTATTCACAATAAGACAAATACAAGTGCTATCAACAAAAGTATAAAGATTCTTTAAGACTAACATTACATTGTTATTTCACAATAAAAGAATAAAGAAAAGATTAATAAAATAATTAAATGAATAAGGAAAATGGAAAATGAATTACAATAATGAAACAAATAGAAGAATTCTTTATTAAAAGAATATACAAATATTACATTATCCTTTTATAACAAAGGAATAACAAGAAATGGTTACAATAATAATAAGATAAATTAATGTATTACAATGTCTTTACATAATTTCTTGATAGAAAGGAAATTACAAAAATGGAGAAAAAAGGAAAACACCTAAAACTAAATTCCTATCTAGCATTGATATTCCTGTACTTTTCTTGGTACCTGCAAACAAATACTAATAATACAAAAAGAAAGGGGTTAGTTTTAAATAGTGTGCTTTCAGTGTTTGAAGTGAAATGCACTGCCACTGTTCATCCTTGAGCTTATTTAGAAAAGGGGCAAGTTTCACCAAATGAAATAGTATCTATTCTTATTGCAAACTTAGCCTCAGAACCACATCATAGGAAGATTGGGGCAAGTTTCACCAAGGGAAGGTAAAAGGCAAAGAGATAAGATCAAAGGAAATATCAAGACTTTTACTTGATCTGATCTACACACATGAGGCAAGCATACAAACAGCTCACACAACACATGCAACTATGTGTGTTGTCAACACTGCAAGAGAGCAGCAAATGGAGAGACAGCACCAGCCGTAGCAGGGCTGCTAGCATATCCTTATCACACACACCACCAGACCATATTTCCTCCACTAGCTCTAGAGCACCACAAAGAACATCACATGTTCTTATTAGATTTTCCCAATAACACACAGATCTAACCACATCACTAGCACCCTAGTTGCTCGAGGAAGCCATCCAAGGACACCAGGAGGAGGTCAGGAGGATAAGGAGTAGGCCAAGTGAGCAACAAGGAGGAGCAGGCCAGGAGTGCAAGGAGGAGAAAGAAAATAACTAGATTTAGCAATAGAACAGAATCACCACAACATCCACAACCAAGTCAGGAGTAACAGATCATCAAGCTCACCACAAACATCTCCAGATTCATCCATCTGTTTACTCTACACAGCAGGTTAGCATCCAGAAATCATGCATATCCATTCTTAACAATTATAGGCATAATTGTTGGAATAGGGGTTGTATCCTCAGATCTGTACTCAAATGGAGTACAAGATCATCCCAGGATTTGGCAACACATGTGGAAATCTGAACTTATCTCTCTAAGATTTTGGCCTCAGTCTTTTGCATCACTGGCCAGGGACTTCCAAATCATTATCTTACATGCAAACTATATGTAGTAAAGGATTCCAATTTTATCCATTCAAAGATTGAGTGTAGAAAATCATGTTAGGTATATACTCACTATTCCCACTCTAATTAGAGGTACCATAGTGGTATATACACTACCAGAGGTTACTATGGAAAACTCCATGAGGAACAGATTAATCATTTCCCTAGTATACACTAGGAATCATATTTTTAATGATGCTTTGATTGACAGCCAATACATAGCTCCAAAACTCATCACTGAGCTAAGGAAACAAACCATGAAAATTGCTCTTTTTACCATTTGAGCCTCAATCAATGCATATATCTTTGGTAGCTAAATTTAGATTCTTTGCAAAGCAGTCAAGCCCCCTAAATGGCTGCTATATTGTTTACCACTATGCTCAATCTAGAAGAAGGCGCCACAGTGGCACACAACATAGAAACAACCACTAGATGCTTTGATAACTAGATAACCATTTAGTAAAAACCCTCCAAATAAATCTATCATCTTCCTAACAACCAGTTTAGGAATCAAGCATATATGCATTTACATATAGGAATGACAGTAAACAAGAATAGTACCAGACCATTATGTGTTTTCCACATAACTTACTACCACAGGGATATATTCAGAGAACTCTCCATTCACAATATTCTAGTAACCAAGGACCACCACCCCACATCTTTCTAAATTCATCTACTAGTAAGTAGAGGATAGTATGTACATCATTTTCCTAGACAGTTGTCTAGGAATCAATTAGTTGCAAGCAGCATCACTCAATCTATATTCCAACATACCACTTAAATAATACCTATCATTACCAACCACAATTTTGTTTTGTCAACCAAACTAACAACAGATCATACATACAAAAATCTGCCACTGTGCACATTCCAAAATGGAGGCACCACAGTGGCAATCTTATGCACATAAGTCATTAGAGGGTGTCATTACATTAAATAACCACTCAGTAATTCCAGCCAACACAAATTTATCATATTCCTAGTACAGGAACATAGGAATCAAATGTATACACTATTTTACTATCAACAAGGGCATGAAGTCAGATCTTTTTCCCAAATTGCAAATCAGTAGCAAAGTCACAACCATCATTTCATAATCCAGTAGTACATGAAACTCATTCATAGGCTAGATAATTTTATATCCAATAGCAAACTCCACCCTAAGTATTGGAAGGTGATGTTCAGTTAGCCACTAAATAAAGATAATTGGTTTAGGGATAGAACCATAGTAAACCACACATTCCTAGGATGAGAAATTCATTCAAACAGAAACAACACTTTATGTTGAAGCAACATATCTTATAAATCTCCTATCAAGAGTGATAGCAATAGCTCCAATAGTTCCTCTACTAAAATTAGGTAGCAATTCAACTTAGAAGAACTAGGTTGAAACACAAGCCACTTGTGCTTTTATCTACATCATTAGCCAATTTTCATCATCGTCATGTGATCACAGTCCAAATTTAATTCACTCGGAAAGATCAGTAGCAAGGCTACTATAAACTACACATAAACCGAAAGGGGGAAATTTTAACCAAGAGTGGTACCAGAGAGAGATTCAGAGAGAGAAGGAACATTTACCTAGAGGAGAAACATAGGTCACCAGATTAGTAGCCGAGATGTTGCAGAAAGCCAAGAACGGCGGCACAAGGAGCATTGCAGCGCTCAACCTGTGCTAGGCCGCTCTGGTAGCACTAGCTCGTCGTCATAGCAGTGGAGGCTGACAACCACCATAGCAGCATCATCACCCCACCACTATCACCACCCGATGGTCACTGAAGCCCTATGGCGTCGAAGGCAAAAACCCTAACACCAGAAAGGCAATGGGGATGAACGAGAGGGAGCTCGAAGGGCAAATCGAGTTATATAGGAAGAATCAGCAGAGTGTGTCATGGCGAGGACGACCGATGGTGGCGGATAGAGTAGCCGGACCTAGCCGGGGCAAGCAACGGCGGGTGGCGGCGATGTCAGGATCGCCAAAGGGAGAGAGAGAGAGAGAGAGAGAGAGAGAGAGAGAGAGAGAGAGAGAGAGAGAGAGAGAGAGAGAGAGAGAGAGAGAGAGAGAGAGAGAGAGAGAGAGAGAGAGGAGAGAGCCTCGAGAGGGGACACAGAGATTTTGGTCAGGGTCAATTGACCCAATGGACCGGACCAGGTGGTCTAGCCCAACCCAGTGGGTTAGACTGACCAATGGGCCCGGGTCTAGATAATCAGGAAATTAACAAATAAATAAATGGGGGAAGTAAAATGGAAATTACTAAAATACCCTCTAAACATTTTAAGCTCTAGAAAAATGTAGAAAATCCTAAAAATATATTTAATACATCAAAATGTTTATTAAAATAATATCCACCTAAGAAAAATATAATCATATTTATTTAAGTTTAATAAAATGCAAATAAATATTAACACCCTTAAATACATACAAGAAATTTAATAAATTTAGAAACATTCCTAAAAATAAATAAAAATCACTTTTATGAATAAAAAGAAATCTCTTATCTCATAAAAATACTAACTTAAAATTTTACAAAACAAATTTAAAACAAATATTTAAAGACATTAAATAATTAAGAAATTTTATAAAAAAAATAAAGATAATACCTAAAAATAAATAAAATTCATTTCTAAGATTTTAAGCAAGTATATTTACTAGAAAAATACTAAGTATATTATTATAAAAACATTTTAAAGTTCCTAGATCATATAACTTCAATTATCTAAATTATTAAAATAAAATAGCTATTTTGTTAATTATTTAAAATTCTTTCCTAAGTAAGAAATGATCTTATTCAAACATAATCTTTTGAATCTAAGTAGTCTAAACCTATAATTATAATTTGGTGATACAATCCAAGTGTAAACAATTAGCTTTATAATATTCTTTTAAAATCTTTAACTAACTATAAGTCAAAGATTTACAAAGTTATTCTTTTGCAAATCATTAACTTATATTAGAAGTAAGTGGTCTCAATTTATATATAATCATATTTAGCAAACTTGGTATTCACTAAATAATTATAAAACAAATTCACTATTTTTCTTTATCTAGAAAAATCTTATAGTATAATCCATAAATATTACACATGCTAAATTTAAATCTTTAAAACAAAGTTCAATAATTATAAGATTTCATATTTGATTATGCTTAAGAAAAACCCTAATAAATGCTACAAATGTTATATCTCAAGTCCAATTACATTTTTATAGTTTAGTTTGGTCTGATATACCTTAATCTAGATATATAATGACTCAAGATCATTTAAACCTTATTACAAAACCATAGCTTCAATCCTATTAATCTTCAGAGTTGATTAACTTAACATAAACAATAACTTATTCAAATGTTATTTTTTTGCCACTTCAAAATAAACACTCCATCATTTATTTTAAACTGCAACAACTTAAAACATGAACTTTATAATAATTACATAATACCATTAAACCCTAGAATTGTATTATGGATGTACTTTACTTTTCATATTTTATATGTTTATCATAGAGTCCTAGCAACTATACCTTTTTTGAAGTAAACTTAAAATGAAGCAAATCTTAAAGAAATCATCTAAATATATCCCACTTGTAATGATTAGGGAATTACTTGGGACTTTGCATTATGCATCTCATTACTTATGCATAACAACATATTGCTTCTTTAAACATTGTCCTTACCGGGCAATGATGCTATTTTTGTAGAACCCGAGGTCCAGGGTCAAATCGAGATATTCGACTGCAATACTTCGCTATACCAAGGCAAGTTCATAATTGCTCATGTCCTTTGATTATTTTCTGTAAAGTATTTGCAAACCGTTGTGTCATCACCTGCATTTCAAAAAGGTCGGAAATACTATTTTCATAATTAACTTGAAGTATCGGTTACTAATTGTGGGTGATCAGCTAATCTATTAAGTCTGGCAGTTGGAATACCACTTCACAGGAATATATCATCTAGGACTTAACAACCAATGTCGCGAGTGATTCTCGCGACGTATATTACGCTTTAACCATGAGAATTGGAATGGGACGGAGAAGTCAGCTGGATCGGCTCCCTTTCACATGCATTGGACACTATTCTAGAAATTTGTAAGTTGCAGATCATGGGTATAGCCGTTTTATACGGGGAAAGGTGTAACGCCGCGGTTCTGAAAAGACCGTGGCTTCTATGTGACATGCCAATCCCTGGATCGGTTCATTGGCCCACAATAGAATAAGATGAATAACATAGCAAATATCCGTGTATCGTAAATAACGAAGATCTAGAGTACCATTATTACAATAAAAGCTTAGCCCAAGGCTAGCTCAAATTATTCAGGTAGCAACACAAATAAAGTAAATCCTCCATTCTTCAAATTGCCCATAGGTGAACAAGTGCCGAGTGGAGTACCGTGGCCTATATCGATTACTCAGAATCGGAATATCCTGCAACATGAAACGTAGCAGCCCCGAAGGGTCAATACATGGAATGTATGGCAAGTAGAGCTAGTAAAGGAGACAATAGTGCTAACATCTACATGCATATTTGGCAATTGGAGCTGTGTCTGGCTTGCATTTGCAAATATATTTGTCCTACTTTCATAAACAGTTTTTGATTTTCTTTGAAAAGATCCCAATTAAGTTAACCCAACAATATTAAGCAATTATGAAATTAGAATGAGCGAGAAACATGTCATGGAATCAATATCAAGCAACTCAGACGTCCATAACCGGGGACACGGCTAATCGATTAGATTATACACCCTGCAGGGGTTAGTACACTTTACCCATGTGACTTGGCCAGCCCAGCTCGTACCATCACTCTCATTTTGGGTGATGATAGGGAGAAGTCCAAGAAGAGACTGTTCGGGAAGCAGCTCCCCAATCCCGACGCGCACCGGTCCAACCTACCAAAATTCTACATCTCTGGATACGCGGGTTCGAGTTACCACAACCTACTAAGTCCAACCAACCGCCCATTTCATTATTGGCACATGGTTGTACACGTAAGCTACAAAATAAAGAAGCCAATCATTTTCTCTTGATGCGTGGGTGCCTTTCCGCAATGAAACCACCAAAAATTATCAATCCCATCACACCCAGGAGATTCATTGATTAAGTTGTTTTAGTTTTCACAAACCAATACTTTTAGAAACAAGTTTCAGTGATGTAACCCAGCCCTCGTTCATCATAGCATGGCTAAGCACATCTACCAACGGTGGCTCATCTACAAGAAAAGCCCTACCACATAATAGGACATAGCATAGCGATAATATCATCCTACCCATGCGTCTATAAAATACACGACAATGCAAAGAAAATAGTAGGACAATATCATGAACAAAATAGCATCTACTTGCCTTGGTTGTAGCGGTCGGAAGAACAATCCACACACGAGCAAGCGTTGCACTCGTCACAATCTATACGATATAATTGCAATCATAAACAAACAGTCTACAAGCATATGCAACAAAGATGATGCATGAGTACATGCACGACAAGTGGGGTGACGCTACAGCAACACCACATAATAGTATTCAGTAAAGGTACTGATTGCATGCATGGAAAATAGTTTTAGCGCAAGGAAAACTATTATGGAAAATATAATACTCAAAACTAGAGCTAGAACCCAATTAATTCACTACCGGTAGATTACTGTTTGTAAAATCTTGGAAAAATTCTACTGTATAGGCATTGCTATTTAGGAGCAGTACCAATTGGAAATACTCAAAAAGGAATTATAAAACTCCTTGAATAATTAAAACACTGCAGAAAGCCACTAGGCAGTTTCTGCAGAAGTTTTTACTATACGTCTATCTTTTTAATTCACTTTGAGATTCCACTCGTTCTACTATCCAGGGACATATTATACGCAATTTTTGGAGTTACAGATCTTTTTCTACGAATTAATTACTCCAAAAAGGCCATTAATTCTTTTAATTAATCTGGACAAAACCTTGCTGCAAAAGTGTGAAACAATGGTACAGCGAGATTCTACACGACTTACTGAATCTACACATATTTTATTTGCAATTTTTGGCCCAGCGAATTAATTTCTACGCAATTTACAAGTTTCTACAAGAATCTGCAATTTCTAAATCGATTTAAATCAAAAGGGAATATTCCGGAAATATTCCCTGCTGACTCAGCGCTGACTAAGCGCGGGTTGACTGGCCGTTGACCAGTCAACCGCGCGGTCTCCGGTCGATCTGGGCCGCAGATCTTAGATCCGACGGCCGAGAAGAGGCGGCGGCGGCTTACCGGCGACGGCGCTCTGGCGGCTCGGGACGGCGGCGGGCCGGCGGGGTCCTGCGCGGAGAGGGAGAGGCGGTCAGCGCGGAGCGGCGGCGGCGCGCGCAGGCGGCGGCGCGTGCGGGCGGCGAGCGGCTTACCTGGCGCGGCGACGGCGCGGTTCTCGAGACGGCGCAGTTCCCGAGGCAGGCGGCGGCGCGTGGATCGAGGCGGGAGGGCGGCGGGTGCGGGCGCGTGGGGAGAGAGAGGCAGGTGGGGTCGGTGGCTTTAAGTGGGCCCCCCCCACGCGGGGTCCTAGGCGCACACGGCCCCACCTGTCGGTGGGCTGTAGCTGGGGCGGCGGCGGATTCTATCCGCCGCGCGGGCGGTGCGATGCTGGCTGGCTGGGCCGGCGCGGCCCAGCAGAGTGGCGCCGATTTTTTTGATCCTTTCTTTTCCCTTTTTTTTCCATTTTAGTAAAACCTCCGTAACTCCTTCATACGAACTCCGAATCGGGCGATTCTTGTTCCTAAATTTTTGTAAAACCAAGGGGAACAACCTAGGGTCAGGGGAAGAGTGAAACCACTAGGCTACAAGGGTGGAAAACACAAGTCCTAGTAGAACCTCCCGTAGGAGCCTCGTAGTAAAATAGAGTAGGGTTTAGAAAATAGTGTTTTGCCAAATCTTTTCAATCGATGGTTTTGCATGGAAGAGTATGATGCAATGACATGAATGATAATGCAGAACCAAATCTAAAATTTGGGATGTGAAGGTATACCGTGGATCTGGGCTTACAAAAGATATATTTCTAGTGTTAATGGTTGTTGTGTGTATCCAACTAAGGTATAGCCATTTTATACGGGGAAAGGTCTACCTTGAGTTTGGGCATACAACAATTGCGGTGTATGCGGGATCACGGATAAGGACAGTGATTGGCTTAGATCATCTACTAGGCTCCACACCATAGGAAGTGTGGACGGGAAAGATCGCCCGGTTGTGCAACAAGGATTTGATCTCTCATGGGTAAAGTAACGCACCTCTATAGAGTGTCAGAACTGTAACTTGATACTCCTTGTTTCGGGAAGGAGCTGCGAACGCTGCAGGAAAGGAACTCTATTGAAGTTCTGGTAAACCTGTGAAGGCTGACGGACATAGCTTTTTAGAATAAAAGCAACATTTGAAGAAATGTTTACGAAAACCTGTATTTCCTACAACCTATGGTCTATGGCTGTAGATATAGTGCATCAAACACTCCTTTTTAGTGAACTTGCTGAGTTCGCTCGTACTCAACGTATCTTCTTAACCCTTTGCTAGATTCTGAAGACATTAACTGTCAGGAAGAGGAAATACTATATCCAAATAAAGACCAAGAAGAATTCCGCTATGAAGAACCAGAAGTATTCGGAAGCGTCGAAGGGAACAATTATGAAAACATCTATGGAATGGAGACCGACATATCTGAAGTGTAGATGTATCATATATAGTGATTTAGTCCAATATCATAGATCTCTATCCTCTATCTACATTAAACCTCGTATAAACCTTAAAATTTAGTTTGCCTCTTTATCTTGTTCTCAGAGTTATTATAGTTTAACCCTGAGTCATCGGGATACCTCTATGGACCTAAGAGGATCTCAAAGTCGTCATGTAATTTCCGGTTGTAATAATAATAATGTATGTTGTGGACCCGCTTTGTTTCTGTTGTACCACTCTGAGGATTTAATATTTGCGGAATGGTACTCCGTGAATGTTATGTCCACGACTATAGTATACTACAACATGCAGTGGTATGCTGGGTCACCGCATCAGTCCTGTCAATTGCCCTGCTGTAATTTGTTTACCCAGCATGCCATGTTTGTTTATCTAAGAAGAACACCTCTAGTGATCTATGAACCCCGGTCCAATCTTTACCATTGATATATCTTTCACTCTTACTGTTTACTTGTTGCAAACCACTATTACCTTCCACACCATACAGTTAATCCTTTTATACAGCAAACCAGTGAGATTGACAACCTCACTGTTCGTTGGGGCAAAGTCTTGAGTTTGTGTTGTGCAGGTCTCCGAGTTGCTAGCAACACCTTTGAGTCGTTTCCTTCCTCCTACTGGTTTGATAACCTTGGTTTCTTACTAAGGGAAAACTTGCTGCTGTGCTCATCATACCTTGCTCTTGGGGTTTCCCAACAAGGCGTCATCAACACTCCCATCATCACGTCTCTGATTCAGCAGCTTTGGGCGGTCCTCGTTCTCCTTGACGGTGAGGAGGAGGATCATAGTCTCGTTTTCATCATTGTGGAGCAGATCCTCGATGTCGTAATCATCCGACGTTGACCAATCGGACAGATCGAGCTCGTGGCCCGAGTTTATCCCCAAATCAGGCTGAGCGGTGGTGGCCATGCGTGCGGCGGCAAGGCACAGAAGGGAGAGACGTTGGATGGGTAGGGTGCGGAGCGGCTAGGCGTGGGCGGAGGCGGCCGAATCTGGTGGCTGGCGTTGGTGGAAGCGACAGAAGTAGGTGGTGGCACGCATAAGGGGGGAGAGGAAGTGGGTGTGATGGGGATGAAACTTCAGTGTGTACTAGGGATTCTACGAGTGCGGGGCGGCTACAGGCCGGGCTCCCAGCCCTCGAATGTAGAGGTCGGCGAGCGGATTTCGCTCCGGCTCTCAAAAAATTTTACGGGTCCGTTCAGCGCCACTTCATCCTATAAACCCGTATAATAGCAGTTATTTTAAGCATTTGCCCCTTTTAAGGGTCCGGATAGAGATGCTCTAAGACCGAAATGATCTGAGTGTGATGCCTACATCTGCTCTTCAATTTTCTCTGACAATACGTGGTGGGCCTACATCTGCTCTTCAATTTTCTCTGACAATACGTGGTGGACGCAAGAAGGATTAGGTTTTTAAATTGGAGTCAACCTTTGTTTGAGCCAGTCTACGGCCAAATTTCTGGACCGTTGGATAAGTTCTCAGTGGATGACTCTCATTTCTTTTGGGAGCTTCTCCCCGGCTCCACAACCGCGCTCAAACATCAGACGCTTGCCATGGCTGCGCAGAACTACCAAGTGTACTAATACTCATGCCAATTGTTCGATCCAATTTGGTTGTTCCATGTTGGCTTGCACAAGTTGGTTGCCAGGTGATGCACCCGCAGATGAGGTCAGTCACCACTGACCATGTGGCGCTCAGCAGCATGGATTAGACATACATGGTGTAAAATTGGTTCGATTTTGTGCTTTTGTCAAAAAGTGTCTTGGACAATCTTGGGTTAAATGAATCAATGAATCTTAAAGGAAACACTAATATAGGCAACAAAAATGACAAGATAGCATAATACGATCCAATATATCAGAGGCAACAAGGCAACCAATGTGATCCAACATTTAGAGGCAACAATAGTGATCTATTTATGAGTTTTCTTAGGCAACAATAATGGTCACTCACCTTTGTATGTAGGAATAGTCGCGGGATGTAGAAGTGGCCGACCAACGTAGAGGTGCACACAAGACATAGCGGTGGCTGGCCGACTTAGAGGTTGTCTGCCGAGCCAACACAAATGGTGCCGCGATCGAAGGATGATCGGTGAGGAGCGTATCATGTTTTTGGGCCCAAAGGTGTCAGCGGTGGGGTAGTAGTGAGATATTTACATGGGACACCATGAAAATATCGAAGTGAATATTACATCCTAGTGAGGGTGGAGCGATAGTATCTAGAATCTTTCTAAGAAGCCCCTTTTCTGAGGCTTTAAGATCACACTTTTAGGGCACCTTTTACACTATGCACCACTAATATCGTGTATAAGAGTGGGCACGAAAAGACTAAAGAGCTAATTACTCTGGAGGTACAACAACTTGCGTCCTACTTGCATTTTGGTACAATAAGTTGCAAACTGTGGTTAGTTGGTCCATCAATCCTTGCGGGGACATGTAGCATTGTTATTTTTTAGGAAAAACCCTTGCATATTTCTATCTCGCAAACATAACCTTTCCCTCTTTTCCCCAAATTCATGGCATGTGCGGTCGTCGCAGCTGGCCCCTTCGTGCGCCATCGACAAGCAATGGAGCCTCGATTCAGAATTGGCAAGAGACGACATGAATAAGCAAGCTCGCTCATCTTCAATTTGACCCCACATACTCCTCCTAGCTATCAATTATTGAGCGTACACCGTTGATGACGAGAACGATAAGACACATGCGGCGGTTGACGCGGCGCCACCATGCGGCTGCCAGACATGCTCCAAGACTACATACCCAGCTGCGCCAAGTCACACGCTGGTGACAACAACACCTTCTCGTCCTCGACGTTGGCCTCGTCCTGCTTGTCCGGCTTCGAAGACGTTGCCAACATATCAAGCTTCGGGATTCTTTCCCCGGGCCTGCCTTGTCTTCGATGCACGCACGTCGGAGCGGCACGCTTCTGCACGCCTTCGTCATGACCTGCCTCGTTGGGGCAAGCCACGACGTTTCGTGTGGCTGGTCGGACGACTCATGCCATTTCCCAATGTAACCATGGTTGACCTGGCTAACACCTTCCAGACCACCCGCACGAGCGACATTAGCCGAGATCTCGTATGCGTTGTCGTCTTCCTGAGGGGGCGTCCTCCTGCCATCGACATCCTCTTGCCACGCCAGACCGCCGCACGCTCCGTGTATTGGGATGGAGAGTGGCTCTGTACTAGGGTGCTGGTCCAAAGCCTAGGGCTTTTCCACCGGACCGACCCAAACGGTCACCTCAAACTGTCTGTTTGTGTTTGTTTGGGTCGGGCCGCGGTCAGTATGGGTAAGGGGTTCGGTCTGTCCGGCCAGCCGCTCCCACTCGAGGAACTTGACCTAGTAGGCCTCGGAGTGGTAGCCCCTCTCCCACCGTTGGTCCCGGGAGAGGTTGTTGATCCACCGGCGGATCTCCTCCGCCAGGCCTCTGCCCGCCTTGGGCGGTGGCAGTACCAGGACACGGTCCCGGTTGAGGTGTCAGCCGGTGGGGAGGGAGACATCCCTGCGCTGGATGTCGTGACCCTCCCTCCAAAGGCGCTCGCACTCCCCGACGCGATAGTACCGTCGGGTGCGGCGTTCCCGCGATGGCGGGTAGTCCCCCACGGGGTCGCTCCGGAACTCCTCCGGCCGCGGCAGAGGCGGCAAGGACGTGCCACGGAGGAAGGCCGACAGCCACGAGGCACGACTGCCAGATGCTTCGTGGTCGTTCTTGCTCCTCTTCAGCCACGACGGGGTCTTCATTGTGGTGGTGGCGGCGGGCTAGGTTTTGCAATGGCGAGAGGTGAGGATGACAGCACCGACGGGTGCAGGGTTAGATTGCTCGGCCGCCCGTGAACGCGTGCAGCTTCCCGCACCTTCGCCATCAATGTCGGCGCGGGAATACAGGCTGCGTCAGCGTGCCGTCTCGTCGCCATTGATGTGCGTAGGCTGCCGCCGGTCAATGGCGACGCGACGGCACGCTGACTGACAGGACGATACGCTCTCCACCGCCGCTGCATGCGCCGCCCGACGCCTGCCCTACTGACTGGACACTTCAATACCCCTCTTCGGCCTCCGTGCCGGCATCCGATGCGGCCCTTTTTAACCAGCCACCCGCGGCCATCTTCTCCCACACAGAACACCGTCCCTCTCCTCCTTCCATTTTCCTTCTCCACTGCTTGTAGCTAGCCATGGCCGGCGACCTCCCCTTCTATGGCCGCGCCTGGACGCGGCAGGAAACGTCGAGAATTCGCGGGAAGCGGTGGGAAACGGCGTGGCGGCGGGAAGACACTGGAAATACGCCGGCGTTACCGATGGCCCAGCGCGAACAAATGGGTCATGCCGCTATGCGCGGCTGGCCGGACAGGCTGGACCCCTACTCATACTGACCACGGCCCGACCTAAACGGACATAAACGGACTGTTTAGGATAACCGTTTGAGTCGGCCCGGTGGAAATGCCCTAACGAGGTTGCGCATTGCCTCTAAAGTGCTCTGAGACGTATCCCCTGTGCATCAATCCGTTGGAGCGCTCGCTGGTCAGTTGCGTCCGGCGAAGGCCCGTGGAGGGGCGAGAACACAGTACTAGCTGCGATGGCCACACCACCTGACGTAAATACGCAAGGGGGTTTTCATAAAAAGAATAACTCTATGTGTATTCGCCAGATGATTTGGACCTGTCCTGCACGCGAGACGCAAGTTAGTAGACCACCTGACCATATTTTGAACTTATTGTACCAAAATGCACCTACGACGTAAGTTGTTGTACCTCCGGTGTAATTAGCTCAAGGCTAAAACATCATAACAAAGGTAGCAATAGATCAGCAGAAGGAAGTAAAGACTATAAATATAAAATATAGGTAGAAATAGGGAGATTGCTCTTCTTAGGAACATTGCCAAAAGTTCATCCGAAGATCGGATCGACACTCGCATCACCTCATTGGCCTAATCTGTGAAGAACCAAAGTAATAGAAGAAACCCCAGATACACTATTTAATACTACGGCGAAAGATCGGCCATGATGCATGTATAATACATGTCATGACAAAGGTGCGATACAATTAGGCAATATTAAGCGGAACCGGGGTCCCAACAATTTATTAGATGGTTCATATTGTTTAGATACCCTGCAATTTAAATGTTCTCTTAACAAGGCAAAACAAGGCATCAGTTCGCTACACAGATTTAAATAGAGTCAATATAAGACTAGATTTTCCCGCGTGTGGTCTCCATATTTAATTATGAGGTGAATCAGCATACCCCCAAACCATACAAATATGTATGCAAACATGAACAATTATTTGCAACACACAGATATTATATATTATAAAAAATATGATCTCGGAAAAGGGTCACACATTTGGTATCGGCGATCTTGGGTTCCGAGGATTCGAGTTCGATCCTTTGGATCCATGAAGATCTTGGCATTCCACGTTCTTCAGATCCGTGAGGGATAAGAGCATCTCCACTCGGCTACTCAGGACATTGACCCGGACGCCGAATTTAGGTTCGGACTCATCGGCTTAGTCGCTACCTAGGAACCTGTTTTCGTTCGGATTTAGGGCCACTTTGGTCCGGACTCCCCAGGACATTCCCAGGATCCCGGGTATGCCCTGGGAACGCCGGACAAAGCGAACTTGGTGAAAAAAACGAAACGATGTGTGGACCCGCCGGGTCAGCGACGAAAGCCGAGTCGTCGTCATCCTCGGAACCATGCGGCGACCGCTGGACAATAACTGCCTGTCGCTTCGGCCACGCGTCGCCAAATTGCCGCGCCACCGCCGCCGCCTCGGCTCCCGTGACAGTTCGGCGGGCACTAACTTCCCGCTGTTTCCCCTTTTCCCTCCCTCGCAGCTACACCCCTCCCGCCCTCGCCGCCCATCTCGGCCTATAAAATCCGTACCCCTCGTCGGAGTTCCTCACACTCTCTCACAGCTCCCCATCCCACAACTTCGGCGAACACACAGGTCTCCTTCCCCACTTAGCCATGGCCGAGAGCTTTCCCGGTGACGGTGCCGTGGCGAACGGCTTCGGCTGGCGCACGCTCCAGCCTTGGGAGGCGCGCATGCTCTACGAAGCCGGCTACATGGCGCCGCCGGACAAGTGGAACCCTCCGGGGTGGAAGCTTAGCGCCGGCGGCATCCCTATCCCGCCGGCGCCGACGTCGGACGAACTGACCGACAAGATCCAGGCCTTCATCGCGGCCATGGACGATCCCTCCGACGCCGAGAGCCCCGACAACCTCCTCTACAGGGAGACGTTCTTTGCCGACCGCCGCGCCCAGGAGCTCGCCCGCCACGAGGGGCCGCCAGACGTCGCGCCGAAGCGCAACAACGCGGCGGGTCGCCGGCGTTTTTGGATCGCGCTAGGCCGGATACTCGTGGCGGTGCTACAGCACATCCACGCCGGGAATACGCCACGTCTCGGCTCCCCGCGCACATCCACGCTGGCGGCCAGGTCGGGACGGCGTCCTCTGGCGAACTGGTTGCCGAGGAGGATGGCCAGCCTCAGGTCCTCTTCCCCCACCTCGGCCTCCAACTCATCGGGATCCACGCCGCTCCGTATGCCGACGGGCCCTTCGCCGGTCCGCTCGCTGCCGCAGACACGTTCGTGGGGCATCGTGATCAACCAGGCCCGCGTGCCGGCACAGTCGCCGCCCACTGGCCGCCTTCGCCTTTGCCTTCACCGCCCGAAGTGTGAGCCGACCGACTAGTCGGCGCCACCTGCAGAGGATAGTGCCATAAGGACGGCGATGGAGCAGTCGCTCCGCGACTCGGCGCCGCCGCTGCCGGTGGAGCCGTCCTCGCCGGACATCCTGGAATGGTCCAGGGCGGACTGGGAGGAGACGGAGCAGCAGCGCGTCCACCGCCTGCAGCAGCATGCCGAACGACAGGCCTTGTCTGGCTGCGTTCTCGCCTATCAGGGCGCGCCGCTCATCATCCTCGACGACGACGAAGCCGGCCCCTCCTACCAGCCATGGAGGTGCGGCGACGCCGGCCAGGGGAGCTCCTGCCCGCCACAGCCGCCAAGCAACGACTACGACGGCAAGGAGGATGGTTGGGCTGATCCGGGCTATACGTCATTCTACGGCAACTTCGGCGTGTAGAAGCGGCGTCGGCATCTGCGAAGGCAACGGCGGCGGCCTTTTTTAATGTTATAGTTTATTATCTACTTTAAATTCGATGTAATCCGCCTATATTCCGCCATCTTTAATGAAATTCGTCTTAATTTGCCAAACTCGTCTAAAATTTAGCCGAACGCGAGAACTCGGCCTGGAAATGCGAGTGAAAAACTCGGCGTTTTTAAGCCGAAATCAAGTTTCGTCTGGCCAAAATTTAATCTGGATTTTAGACTGAGTTCGTCACGAGTGGGGATGCTCTAACAACTCAATATGCCGTGACGGAGATCTTCGCATTCCATGTAGACGAGCTTCGGGACGTCGACTTCGGAAGAAGATCCTAGCATTCAGCGTCCTCCGGGTTTGTACTTGTGGTTGTGGTTTCGTCTTGATTGTCAGTACCAGACTTGGTTTTGACATGCTTGATCTCCAGATGTTTTCGGGGAACAGATTGCGGAGCCTCTCGGTCACGTAGTCACTATACCATTACCGTGCATATCACCAATAGGGTGTCGTTGCATGACACGTACTTGGCGGCGTAGCTGCCCGAGCCGGAGGTCACGGACGCACGAGAAAGGACACGCTACAGGGTCAAAGCAGAGGGGGGTGGCGCTCCTAGTGGCGTCCCGAGCGGAGGAGAAATGCGACGGGTATGGAGTTCCTGGCATCGGCGACCAAAGAGGATCTCGGCTCGATGGCGAGGTGAAGAGGAGATGCCAGCTGTGCTCGGGAGAGGCGTAGGGGCGATCTTGGTAGCAGGGGAGACGTGGCCGCTGCGGGGCCGACATGCAGACAACAGCCACAAACGGAGGACGGGCGGCGGGGAGGCGGGGAGGTAGGAGAGGAAGCCCGGGAGGAGCTCCTGCAGGTGGCGGCCACTAGCGGGGCGACGAGGTGAATCCGACGGCGACGCGGCGGAAGGCGAATCCGACGGGGAGGCAGGTAGGGGCGACAGAAAGCGGAGGAGGGCGCGGGAGGGAGTCGACGGAGTCGTTATGCCGGGCGCAGGCATGGGCGACGCGGACCGGCGGCAGGGATGCAGGGGAAGAGGCGGCGCTGGCGGCAGCGTTTACGGGAGGAGGCGAGCGACTCCTTCTCTAGCCTTCCCAATGACGGCAGGGTTCCGTGTGGTGCTCCTGGCGTGATGAAGTGGCCGCTGATGGTGGAGATCAAGCGGGCTTCGAGGAACCGGAGATGGCGGCCAAGGCCATGGCTTCGTCTTGGCAGTGGATCGGGTAGGTTTGTCTTGGAGAAAAAGTAGAGGGGAAAAGAGGGAGGCTGGCATGGATGGCAGGGAGAGGGGAGTCTCTGCCCACTTTAACAAGGGAAGAAGAATCCAAGAGAGGTCACGAGAGGAGCGTGGTCACGAGGCTATCATGCGTACCATCGGTGCCCGGGTGCGGGGCGTCGTGAGCTGGCGCACATGAGCTGGAGGAGAGACAGAGGAGGTTGAACCGGACCAGGAGGCGGGACACAGGCCCAGGGCTGGTCACCAGGTAAGGAAAACGGGAAGAGGCGCTAGGTACAGGGATGGTTCGGGTGAAGGAGGGTTTTGGGGTAGAAGCTTAGGTATATCTAGGATTAAATGGAAAGTTGAATACGGTCTTAGGTGTAGTGTGATTTAGCTAGGTTTACGTGTGTTCCAAATACACATGACTAGATGAGACAAAAGAGAGGTAGAGAATGTGAAGGAAAAAGGTGTAATGTGTGGTGCTAAAATATATAGACACATGATTTAGAAGGAACTCAAATGCAAATAAAACTCTCACAAATCCAAATAAAATAAGAAGTGGTTATGTGGAGTGATATGTTGCATGGGCCATGCAAGACCATTTAATGCATGCTTCATGCTCTATTTTGTGAAGACAAAATAGTCTTATGCATGAGAGCATGTGTGTGATCCCAAATTCGCAAAAAATGGCATTTATGCAACAATTGAGAGGAATGTTATTATGGAGCCATCCATATCCTGTGGTTAGGAATGACATCACAAAACCAACAAAAGGATTACACATATAACATAGATGATGGAATGCCCACAAGATCATGGGGACAATGTATAAATAGAGAAAAGGTGGCAAGAATTCCACACCTAGTATATGAGCACGAATTAAATACAAATAAACCAACTAGAAGCCTCATATACAATTGGGTGGTAGCATTATAGATGAAGTCAAATGAAGGTTGCAAAGATGGATGGTGGAATTGTAATAGATATGCCCCCAACTCAACTTGGGCATCAAGCAAATACAATATATCAAGAAGCAAAATAATAATAAGACAAATGCAATAGGTGGAGAAGATCCAAATGGAATAGGTTTTAATATAATGCTCAAATGCAATGTGGCATGGTGACATGAGCATGATATAGTGATGATGCAATGAATGATATGTAGTAAGTAGCAATATATACTAGGCAAGTAGCATTACAATTGTTAGATAATTGGGATGCTACAGTATAGCAAGTGGGTCTTGTAGGAGCAATGAGCTTCAGTTAACACGGTCGGTGGAAGTACAAGTTGCATCAAGGACCTAAGAAAATGAAAATGACATTCAAGTCCATCACTTGGAAAATTGAGAATGTTCTTTCCTCATAGTTGGAACTCACACCGACGACACTGTTTACTAAGACAAGGTGAACCCATCCACCTCTGAAATGATATTTAATTCGAGAGAAATCTATCATTCTTACTGGTAGCACAAGTTAGACCTAATTTTGTTAAATGGTCAAGATACAAAGTATTAGCAAGAATTTGAACCTGTTCTCAAAACCCTCGCTGGTGGTTAGTGATATATTAAATGATCCCTCGATGGTTACCTCCAAAAAAATCACAAAACTTTCAAAGCAACCTACAATTTACTTGTAGTTCAAATTTGACCTAATTTCGATAAATTGGCAGAAAGTCTCATTCAAGTCGGCAAAGTTAGCTAGGAAGTTTTAAAATTTGCAAAACATGGGTAAATTGAGAATGTTCTTTACTGATAGTTGGAAACTCATACCGACGACATCGTTTACTAAAAGATGATGCACCCATCTACCTTCGAAGAAAAGACAATTAATTCGAGAGGAATCTATTGCGCTTACTTGTAGCTCAAGTTTGACCTAATTTCGTTAAGTTGTCAAGATGCAAAATCTTAGCAAGAAGTTGAACCTATTGTCAAAACTCTCGATGGTGGTTTGTGATATATTAAATGACCCCCCGATGGTTACCTAAAAAACAAATCACAAAACTGTCAACGCAACCTACAATTTACTCGTAGTTCAAATTTGACCTAATTTTGATAAATCGACATAGCACCATTCAAGTGGGCAGAGTTAGCTAGGCCGAAGTTTCAATTTTTTTGAAATATGGGAATCATATAAGTAGTACACAACATGTCGGTCCACTATATATATGACTAAAATGCTTGGCTTGTGGCATTAAGATCAATATTATATTCTTCAGACCTACTTTACGGAAATGAACAATCTCGTCATTACTCGGAAAATCAGAATGTTCTTTCCTGATATTTGGAAACTCACACCGACGACATTGTTTACTAAAATAAGATGCACCCATCTACCTTCAAAAATATAATTAATTCAAGAGCAATCTATCGCGCTTATTGGTACCTCAGTTTGCCCTAATTTCGTTAAGTTGTCAAGATGCAAAATCTTAGCAAGAAATTGAACCTATTGTCAAAATTTTCGGTGGTGGGTTGTGATATATTAAATGACCCCTCCATACGGTAACCTCCAAAATAATTCGCAAAACTTTCAACGCAATCTATAATTTACTTGTAGTTAAAATTTGACCTAATTGTGATAAATCGACATAAATTCATTCAAGTGGATAGAGTTAGCTAGGATGAAGTTTGAAAACTCATAAAACATGAAAATCTTAAGTACAACATACCGGTAGACTATATATGTCTGAAATCTTGGCTTGTGGCATTCAGATCCATATTCATCAGACTATATTTTCGAAAAGAAACAATCTTGTCATCACTTAGAAAATTTAGAATGTTATTTCCCGATAGTTGGAAACTTACAATGACTGTGTTGTTTGCTACAAGAAGATGCACTCATCTAGCTATGAAATGACATTTAATTTGAGAGCAATCTATCGCGCTTACCTGTAGATCAAGTTTGACCTAATTACGTTAAATTGTCAAGATGCAAAATCTTATTAGCAAGAAGTTCACTCGGGAATTGAGAATGTTCTTTTCAGATAGTTGGAAACTCACACCCGAAGGCATTGTTTACTACAAGAATATGCACCCATATACCTCTGAAAATATATTTAATTCAATGGCAATCTACCACGCTTACTTGTAGCTCAAGTTTGACCTAATTCCGTTAAATCGGCAAGAAATGAGTGAAGTATGCGAAGTTATATAGGAAGCTTGAAAAATGGAATTATAAGAAACCGTGGTCCACTTTGTGTGATAATTGGGGTAGTGGCATTTTCTTCTAACTGTGGAAGGTCCTATAGGAGCGATGTGCTTCAGTTAACACGGTTGGTGGAAGTACAAGTTACATCAAAGACCTCATAAAAATGAAAATTACATTCAACTCCATGCATTTTGCACAAGGTCCCTAAAACTAAGAAGTGAAGTGTGTTTTAAGGTTTGCGCATACTAGGGTTAATTGTACATGCTAAAGACTAACAATAGAATCTTCTAGATGCTATGAATGGAAAAAGATCCAATGGCTACCAATGTTTGGATTTGCTAGTCTTGATCCAAGGGTCAATGTTTAAAGTTATCCGTACACTATACTATAGTGGTATGGTATTGTAAGGGATAAGACAAGATAAAGATTAGATAAGAAGTACTACTGCGAATGGCCAGTCTTTTGAATAACCTTTCCCTCCTGATGATTGGGAAGCAAGTGAAAATTTCGAAACCGGAAAAGTTTAATTTTTTGCCGCCAAGGACCAAAGTGGTTTCCTTCCTATGTACTCCTCCTACTCCACACCAAGGCGGCTGCGGAACACACCAGAGAAACAGAGACGCCCTCTAAAAAAAGAGTCGCTGTACCAAGGAACACGTGCGCAATGCCACATTGTGGACGAGGGAGAGATCAGCCAGGCCGGTGCGCGAGGGGAGAGGGGGTGGGGAGAGTTGAGAGGCAGCAAAGAAGAGACAAAACACACAATTTTTTGTACATAGGTTTTGAAATTTTCTACTAGTAGAGGACTACCTCGTGTCAGGAATCCATCATAACTTTTGTCTGACCCTCCTCCTCTTCGCTGCTCTCGTGCTACCTCTTTTTTAAGGCTCACTGCCTCCATTTTGTTCTCTTGTGTAGCTCAAGTTTGACCAATTTTTTTAAAATTTTCAAGATGCAAAATCTTACTATAGAGAGAATTTAAACCCTTTCTCCAAACTCTCGGTGGCGCACATGCGTCGAATTGCCTTGTCGTTTCATTTCACACCCTGCGACCAACATCACGCTGGTTCAAAAGTAAGGAGCTTTTTTTCGTGTCTGTGTCTATGAAGAAAATACACCAGTACGAAGGGTATGGCTCAGCTGCTCACTCGAGAAGGATTCGACCGCTTTTCTTTGCCTAACTTTAGGGCCCTTTTTGCAAAATTTAGGGACCTCTACATTATTTTATCTTTTTGAGGTCTTCAATGTAAACTGTACTCCCACCGACCATGTCGAATTTTAACTACAAATATTCTCTTAAATTTTTCAAAAAATCTTTTGAAGCCAACCAGGAATTCAGTATATCGAAAACCATCGAAAAGCTTTTTCATAGAACTTTCAAAGCAACCTACAGTTTACTTGTAGTTCAAATTTGACCTGATTTCGATAAATAGGCATTTGTATAAAAAGAAAGCAAGGTCCAATTTGTATGAAAATTGGGGCGTTGGCATTTTCTTTTAACAGGGATGGTCCGATCTCGTAGGAGCAATGAGCTTCAATTAACACGGTCGGTGGAAGTACAAGTTGCATCAAGGACCTTAGAAAATGAAAAAGACATCCTCTAGTCCATCACTTGGAAAATTGAGAATGTTCTTTCTCGATAGTTTGGAACTGACACCGACGATACTGTTTACTGAAAGAATATGAACTCATCTACCTCTGAAATGATATTTAATTCAAGAGAAATCGATCGGGCTTACTGTGGTAGCTCAGGTTTGACCTAATTTCATTAAATTGTCAAGATGCAAAATCTTAGCAAGATGTCGAACATGTTGTCCAAACTCTCGGTGGTAGTTTGTGCTATTTAAATAACCCTCGATGGTTACCTCCAAAAAAATCACAAAAATTTCAAAGCAGCCTACATTTTTCTTATAGTTCATATTTGACCTAATTTTTATAAATCGGCATAAAGTCATTCAACTAGGCAGAGTCAACTAGGCCGAAGCTGAAAAAATCATAAAACATGTGAATCGTAAGTACAACATGTCAGTCCATTATAAATATTTGAAAGCTCTCCTTGTGGCATTTAGATTTATGGTCTTCATACTTTCTTTACGGAAAGGAGCAATCTCATCATCACTCCGAAAATTAAGAATAATCTTTATTGTGTGTGTGTGTGAAGCAAGTACAGTAGTATGAATGGTATGGCTCGATGCTCACTCGAGAAGGACCCGGCCACTTTTTCTTGCTTAACTTTAGGGACCTTTTTGCTAAATTTAGGGACCTACATGTAATTTTGTCTTTTTTGAGGTCTGTGATGTAGACAGTACCCCCACCGAACATGTCAAATTTTTACTACATATATGCTCTTAAAATTTTCAAAAAATATTTTGAAGCCAACCAGAAATTCAGTATATCGAAAACCATCGAAAAGCTTTTTCGTAGAACTTCTAAAGCAACCTACAACTTGTAGTTCAAATTTGACCTAATTTTGATAAATCGCACTTACCGTGGTAGCTCAGGTTTGACCTAATTTCGTTAAATTGTCAAGATGCAAAATCTTAGCAAGATGTTGAACCTGTTGTCCAAAGCATATTGTGCTATATTAAATGACCCCCGATGGTTACCTGCAAAAAAATCACGAAACTTCCAAAGCAGCCTACATTTTTCTTATAGTTCATATTTGACCTAATTTCGATAAATCGACATAAATTTATTTAAGTGGGCAGAGTTTGCTAGACCGAAGCTTAAAAAATCATAATACATGGGAATCGTAAGTACAACATGTCGGTCTACTATAAGAAATCTCTCCTTGTGGCATTTAAATTCATAGTCTTCATACTTTCTTTACGGAAAGGAACAATCTCATCATCATTCGGAAAATTGAGAATGTTCTTTATTGTGTATGTGAAGCAAGTACAGTAGTACGAAGGGTATGGCTTAGCTTCTCACTCGAGAAGGACCTGACCCATTTTCCTTGCTTAACTTTAGGGCCCTTTGTGCTAAATTTAGGGACCTCTATGTAATTTTTGTCTTTTTTGAGGTCTTCGATGTATACCGTACTCCCACCGACCATGTCGAATTTTTACTACATGTATGCTCTTAAAATTTTCAAAAAATCTTTTAAAGCCAACCAGGAATTTAGTATACCGAAAACTATAGAAAACCTTTTTCATAAAACTTTCAAAGCAAACTACAATATACTTGTAGTTCAAATTTGACCTGATTTCGATAAATGGGCACAAAGTCTCTTTCAAGTCGGCAAAGTTATCTATGAAGTTTTAAAATTCACAAGACATGGGAAAATTGAGAATGTTCTTTCCAGATAGTTGGAAACTCACATCGATGACATCGTTTACTAAAAGATGATGCACCCATCTACCTTCTAAGAAAAGACAATTAATTCGAGAGGAATCTATTGCGCTTAATTGTAGCTCAAGTTTGGCCTAATTTCGTTAATTTGTCAAGATGCAAAATGATATCAAGAAGTTGAACCTATTTTTAAAACTCTCGATGGTGGTTTGTGATATATTAAATGACCCCCCGATGGTTACCTAAAAAATCGCAAAACTGTCAACACAACCTACAATTTACTCATAGTTCAAATTTGACCTAATTTCAATAAATTGACATAGCCCCATTCAAGTGGGAAGAGTTAGCTAGGTCGAAGTTTGAAAACTTTTGAAACATGGGAATCATGTTAGTAGTACACAACATGTCGGTCCACTATATATATATGACTGAAAAGCTTGGCTTATGGCATTCACATCCACATTATATTCTTCAGACCTACTTTATAGAAACGAACAATCTTGTCATCACTCGGAAAATTGAGAATGTCCGTTCTAATACTTGGAAACTCACACCGGTCGATGGCAATGTTTATTAAAAGAATATGCACCCATCTACCTTCAAAAAGACAATTAATTCAAGAGCAATCTATTGCCCAAAAGTGTAAATAGGAATCAATTAATAATGATCAACAACCATATAAATAGGCCCAAAAGTAAGTTGCTCTTTGACACCCTATTACGTTACTCCACAATGTGCATGCATAATCTCTTCTTGTTCTTCGATCTCCCCCTCTATTTTGAGCTATTTTCTTTACAGAAAAGAACAATTTTACCTAATTTCGTTAAATCGATATAAATTCATTTAAGTGTACCAAATTAGCTAGTAATCTTGATAAATCCAACTAAAAACTTAGAAATTGTAAGAAAGCATGGTCCACTTTGTATGAAAATTGGGGTGGTGACATTTTCTTATAACTGATGTGGGTCCCGTAGGAGTAGTGTGCGTACGGTTGCAGGAAGTACAAGTTGCATCTAGGACCTTAGAAAATGAAAATGATATCGTCCATACATTTAGCATAAAGGACCTAAAATTAATGAAGCAAGATAAATCAGTTGGGTCTAGCTATTTCTCCACCAAGAAGCTGAGCCATACCCTTCGGCTAGTACCATTTGGTTAACAAAAGAAATCATCGCATTGCTTACTTTTGGTAGAGCTTGTTGATGTATTGCATCGAATGCGAAAGGTCTTCATTTTTTGTTTTTTCGTTATTTTATTTTAATATTTTCAAAACATGGTCGACGTGCAAATTCTTAGCGAGAAATTGAATCTTTCCAAATCCTCACTAGTTTTTCCGCTAATCAAACTAAAGTCATTTAGATGGTCGAAACTAGCTAGAAAGCTTGCATAAATCTTGAGAATTATTCTTAAACATTGTCCATGTTTGTCTAAAAATGGGGCAGTGCCAAGCTTGAGCGCTGAGTCTAATGAGCGTTCGTCTATTCGACTCTCTTGAGTTTGGTTTTTTTTCTTAACAAACTTAGGAACGCAACATTTTTTGCTCATTAATGTTAACAAACTAAACAATATTGTTAAATAGTTTCTTGAGCTACTCGTTAAGATCAGTCACAATAACGAATATAGAAAGTGTGTTCACCTAATTTCATGTACGCCAGTTATTTATTATGTACCATGTAGTGTACAAGAGAGAGGGAGCGAGAGAGCTCTCCCATGGTTGGATGGTTATTACGTACGAGAGAAGTGGTATCCCTATCTCACTAGAGTTCAAACCATGTGTTTGGCACTTTGGTTTCTCAAACAAGGCGTAATATTTTTTAGTGGGAAGCGATGTTTCCATCTATAGCGAGGCGTGTATGCTGACTTCGTCAACCTCAAGCCCCGTTGGATCAGTCTCAAGACACAGTATTTCAGAGGTGGTCATATAGAGGTTGTAGGGTGTGTGTGCGTGCATTCGTCCTCTAGTTTCTATTGAGTTTTGCTCTCTTATCCATAAGTACCTATAATGCAAGTCAAACCAGGTCACAATTTATGTGAAACATTGGAATTTTGGGGTGTCTAAAAGAGAATATTTTTCTTCCTAGACAAAGGTCTAAAACTTGAGGGCATCATCTATGTATATGGACAAATCTATCTTTAAGATGGGACCCACTTGCTATACCATAAGCTTGTTAATTGCACCACAATGTATATAGTTAAACCTGTCCATAAGATAGGACCCAACATGTAAGAGCTATCCTCTAATAGTCTTGTGATTAAAATTTGTTTTCCATTGCAATGTGTACTAGGTACCAATATTTTAAACCTTATGGAGTACCCATAAGCTAAGGGTGGTGACCCTTAAGGATTTAGCTCGTTGATAGACGCCACTACTTTTTTCCTTATGGACAAGCTTGTGGACAACATAGTGGATGCCTTGAGAGGATGAGTCTAGCTAAGTTTTTCTCGACCCTAGGTCTAGTACAAGACCCATGTCTAAGGGAATCAAATGGATGGTTTTATTTATTGGGCATTTCTACCCAGATGAGTGGATACCCTGTCTGGTCTAAACGGTGGAGGCGATTTTATTCTCTTAGAAGCGAGTCTAGTAAATTTCTAGCCATGTCTAGTAACGGCTCACGCTGTGCTTGCTCTAGTGTATCGCGCCTATGGGATAACTACCATGGGGGCCGTTATTAGTGGTCTAGTTATATCCTATAGCAGCCAATGGATGTGAGATCTGACTCCCCTAACTCTTCCTTATCCACGAAGCCTAGACGCTTGGATTTGAAGGATGATTATAAGGGCAGTACGAGGCGACGTTCTCGTCGATAGTGAGGTGCCTATATATGGTGACTTTGTCAAGCTCAAGCCCCACTAGATCAGTATCAAGACACAATCTTTTGGTGGTGCCCATAGGGTATGGTGTGCGTTCTTGTGTTTATAGGGGTGATTGTGTGTATGCATTTGTGAGCTTCTGTGTTTTGTAGTGGGTTTTCACAAAGAGAGATAGAGAGAGGGGACTTTTCTTTCTATTAAATTTTGCTTAGTTTTCCAAAAGTACCTATAATGCAAGTCAAACTTGGTCATTGATGTCTGTCCTATCGGCTCACTACCATGGGGCCATATTATTAGGGCACCCATAATGTGTAGCAAAATCTAGTTCGAAATTTCTCTTTTGGATTTTAGAAATAGTTCCTACCATTTTAAGGGTAGTTCTAAATCAACAAGGCGAGGGAACCGGAGCATGAACTTGCTCCGATGCTAAATTCAGAAAAATGAATAAACAAGTAGTTCTTTACATGTTGTGGAAGGGTGAAAGGCACTAGAGAAGAGAGAGAATGGAGATATTTTACTTTAATTCTTACATGCAGTGGGTCCCATATCTAGAATTTGGCAAGCAGGCACGTTGTAGAGAAATTAGCAATTTGGCAACACAACCATATGATGGTACTGTGTCAGATTTGGCCATGGCACATTGTAGCTTCCCTTAGTGGTCTAATTATATCCTATAGCATCCAGCTAATGTGAGCTTCGACTCCCCTAGCCCTTCCTTCTCCATGAAGCCTCGAGGTTATGATGTGGTGGGAGGTGATGTTCCCGTCAATTTATAGTGAGGTGCCTATGGTTACTTCGTCAAGCTAAATCCCCCCGACCAGTCTCAAGACACAATATTTCCAAGGTGATCATCGGGTAGGGTGTGTGTGCATGCGTTCATAGGGTGAGTTTGTCTACGCATTTGTGAGCGTTTCCGTTTTGTAGCGAGGTTTCGCTAAAAGAGAGATAGGCGCCTTCGGTTAATTTATTGAGTTTTACTTTGTTTTCCAAAATAATGCAAATCAAACTAGGTCACTAATGTTTCGCGAGCGAATGTGAGCACCGGCTCCCCTACCTCTTCCTTCTCCATGAAGCCTCTATGATAGGCTTTGAAGACGCGCACGTTTTCTGAGCAAAGTAGGCAGATTTAGTCATGCCAGTCCGGTGAACGACGGGGGATCTTGATGTGCAAGGTGGCCGGGTTAGGGTAAGTTCGCCAAAGTTCATGGTATCAGTTTATTTTCTCGAATTTAGCTTATGGGGTCTCTCTTGCTTTTGGGATTTTTCTCTATTCTGCCTATCTCGATTGACAATGTTTCCTGGGTTCAGATGCCGGCATGGATGGTAGAAACATAGTGGTATGGCATCATTACCAATACGAATCTCCCGCTCCGGTGCGACTACGCCCTAGTGACCCGTCGCCTAACGGTGTTTGAGGGAATGAACTTCGGCCACATGTTCTTGGGTTACAACTACGAATACGAGCGTTGCACGTTCGTAGACTGGGTCGATTTACCGCACTCACTTTTTCTGCAGCACGCGATGATAGTGTTGTGGTCACAACTCGAGATCCGGGATGAGCTTGAATAGGAGGAGCAGGAGCACCAACAGATGCACGCCGAGGATATGGCTACAGAGTTAGCAGATGTCTCCAACTCACTACGCTCAGTTGTGAATAGGATATATGCTCTTATATTTGGATAATTAGAGTTGGACATTAGGTTCTTAACCAATCACGGTCTGCAATCTAAATATTGAGCATGCTCATGATGCTTTTGGTGGCTGGCTGTAGATTCACTAACAATTAAGTAATCCCCTTTTGTTTACTAGTACTCACCATCTCATAGTACTGCCACTTTAAATTACACTAGGTTAACTAATATGGGAGTAGTTGATAGTCTTCTTATAGCCTTTCTAGAGTTTATGGTTACTGCTATATCTATCTATATATGAATATCGCTACATTTTTGCACATTTTTGCACCTCCCCCTCCACGCACCTTCTTTACCCAGCAGCGTCCACCTCTCCATCGCACTTGCGCAATCTTTGGTGATTCCGCAACCATCCCGATAGTTGTTTAGGTGATTGCTATTTGAAATGGTTGATCTATATGCCACATTAGGAAGATAGGATCACCATGGATGTAGCCATAGAATTAGTTATAAGGTACAATGGAAATAGGGAAGTATATGCTACCAAGAAGAGTCTTATGAGGACGAGAGCTTGTCCCTGACTTTATTTCATAGAGCAGTCCTCTTCTGAAAAATGCAGAGGTAATTTGCTACATATCATTCATAAACAGAGTGTTCTTTGCTGGTGTCCTACATTGCTGAGTTTTTTAAATTATATTTTTGGGCTAAGAGGAACACTCCCAATACTTGGCATTAGATCAATGCACATATCCTTCTTTGCATTGTGAAGTAGATGTGTTCATTCGTAAAATTTACTGGTTTTGCTATATTTCATTGAGCATCATGCTCATGTCCCACCCGTAGAGGAGGCATTGCATGAAGACATGCCTTAATCGTGTTTATCGAGTGACAAGTGTTTTGATGTATGCAGCTGTTTTGCTATAATTTCAGTAACCTATGCTTTGTCCCTGAAAACATTTTTTTATAAAGGGAGCTTTATTCCTTAAAATGTCCCCTAAAATATATTGATCATTTTTGTTGCATCATGATTTGCAGAAACAAAGTCATTCTGATCTCTTGCCACTTACTAAGGCCAGGACTGCTGATGTGTCAGCTAAGAAGACAAACCCTAAAGTACGGCTCTTCTCATGTCAGTTCTGTTTCCCATGTTTAGGTAATATGCCTCATTGGTTCTTTGCCATTTTGTTACACCACTATGGAGCTTGCACGATGTGCGCAGCTGGATTTGGATTATTTTTTGAAATGTGATTTTGTTTTAATTTTGTATTTGTTATCTGCAATTTCCACCTTATTCATATCACTCATGGCGTAATGGTGCTGCTCACTACAAGGAATGGAAAATTGTCTGTCTCCGAGAAAAATAAAAATCTCATAGACACATGATTTCGTGCCTTCAAGAGAAAGAGAAACACTAGGAGGAACAAATTAGGCGCCTAAAAGAAGAAGTGGCGACATCCACTAATCGGATAGCTGATTTGACTATAGGATGGATAATAAGTGTTGAACCCATAGTCAAGTGAACCATCAATGTAACGCTATGAGACTTTATTTTAAGGGTGGTAGTACCCTAGTTGCCTTGAAGCCAACTTGTAACCTTTAGCGTTCCCAAATCTCGGGACGAGATTTATTTTAAGGATGGTAGCCTGTCACATCCCAAAATTTTCCAAATTTTGAAATGTGAAAAAAATTAAATAAACAAAATAAAACTTTGTTGAAATTCAGGGTGAGAAGAAACTTCTTGATTCCAATTGGAAATATCAAAACCTATTTTGATCAAATAAAATCCTAAAGGGATTTAAAAAGATAAATAAACAATAAAGTTAAAATATTTGGAATCACTATTTTTGGATCTTTTAATAAAAAGATTTGGTTTTCAAAAGAAAAGGTAGAATTATAAATAAGGATTATTTTATAGAGCCAAATTAAATCTTGGCCAAGCTTTTGAAATGAAATATTTCTATTTGATAAAAAGAGTAAAAGGTTTAAATAAATAAAATAATGAGGATTTATTAATATCCAAATTTTATTTAAGTAAAGGATTTTCCATTTTAAATAAACACTAAAACTTGTTATTTTATTTTAAATAAGTTTTCCAAGTGTTTTATTTATTCAAATAAAACCTACTGAAATGATTTTGGTATTGTTTTAGATTTCAAATAGAGATTTAAAATAAATTAAACCCTATTTGAATTAATGACTAAGGTATATTTATTTAATTATTAATGGATCTTAAAGAGAATAAAAATTATTTAGTTTTGGACTTTGGATTATGTTGTTAAACAGAACTAAAATCAATACAAAGTTTGGTGGAAGTTTGAATTCATTTGGAGTTTGAATTGTTTGTTTGAAAATCAAAACAGAAAATCAAATAGAAAAAGAAAAATCTTACAGAATAAAAAAAAGTGAAACAACACAGCCCAACTAAGCAAGCCCATCAAGGCCCAGTCCAGCCCACCAGGTCTCCCCCACGGCGAAACGTTTTCTACATAGATAACAACCCGCAGAGACACAGACAGGTGGACCCATCTCCCTCTCTCTCTCCCTCACTGCCAGACAGACCCCACCGCCAGCTAGGCGTCATCAACCTCGCGACCTCGTCGCCTCGCCGTTTCTGGCAGTAATTCCGGCGATGAATACCAGTTAATGCCTGCGTTAAATCCTCCGGTGACCACGCGTACTTACTCGCCCCTCTCCGCTCTCTCTTTCCCCTCAAACACCGCCTCCTCTCTGCCACCAGGCTGCCTCGAATCGCCTTTGCACCGCCGCTGCTCCGGCGACCTTCTCCAGCAAAATCCGGCGAACCACGGCCACCCCTCGCCTCCCTCTGCACGCTAGCACATTCCCCATCGCTAGGCGCACCTTCCCATAGCACCAGTTCGCTCCCGCGCACTCTGGAAGCTCGGCTTCGTCGACCTCAACTCGCCGCCGCGTCTGTCCCTTCTCCGGCGACTCCCTCTGGTAAGCCTCAACCACCCCCCCCCCCCCCCCCCCCCCGCCTCCTGTTGATGCTCCCATCTTCCCCAGATCATTACGCATCTGACCACGTCCTTGTTTTGCCTTGGCGCGACCTGCAGCCTCACCTCCGTCAACAAACAGAACCGGCCGTCGTCAGGAGCTACTCCGGCGAGCAATCATCGCCGTCCCTGAGCGCCCCCTCGCCAAGCCAGCGCCACCTTGAGCTTCACCTCGACCCCGCGAGCACGGTGAGCACCCCCGTTACCTCCCTTGCGTCATGTATTGCCGGCACCACCGCGAGCAGAGCGTGCTCCACCAGACGCCGCCGCCAGCGCCACCCATTCCTGGTCAACCTCACAGCAGCCGTTGGATCATCATCTAGTGGCTACGATATAACAGCTTAGCGAAGAGGTATCAGTCAATCTGCATCGTGTGATCTAAATGAGATCCTACAGTCTATAACAGTCGATCCACCCAAAGCGGTACCGGCCAATTAGGTTGCGCCACGTGGACAGGGTTTTGTTTAAAAACAGAATTAGAATCTGATTTGTTTGCAAATTTGAAAAATCCATAACTTTAGTTCTACACGTCCAAATTTTGCAAATTTTATATCAATGGAATCAGTAGAACAAGTACTTTGCAACCATGCACTTTGTTTAATGTTTTGCTTCTGGAAAATTGGTTGAATTTGCAGAAACATGTGTAGGCTTAATTTGAATATAAAAATTGTTCTAGATATAAGTTTAATGTGAAAATCTTTGCAAAATGGTTTGTTGTGAACCTACTAACCTAGGAACCAACTTATGGATTTAAAAATGTATTTTGTGAACTTAGAGAATAAATAATTGAATTAGCTCATTTCTAGTCAAATAAAATATTGATTTTATTTTAGAAATGATTTTTGAGTAAAATATTTGGGAAATGAATTGATTCAAACTTTCTGACCCTAAACACCAAGTTTTGAGAATTAAAATATATTTGGAGAACTCTTTAAAGAATATTGCTTTGCTAAAAGAATTTTCAACCACATAAAATAATGATTTGATTTAAAAATGGTTTATAGATAAAACCTTTTGCAAATTGTTTTACCACTTTAGTAAATGACCACTTTTTGAACCTTACAATGTTTAGAGCCTAGTAGAAACCTTTTTTTTTTGCAAATAAAACTATCTTTTGCATGCTTGCATGCATGACCTTGTTTTTGTTATTTTATGTGTGTTAAGTTGTTTGAATGATGTGTTGAATATGTGTTTTCTTGATTGTAGTGTAGTGGAATTAGAAGAGTGTGATATTTGCAAGATCAAGATGTGAACCAACATTCTCTAATAAAAAGTCAAGTGACACTATTATCCAAGTCCTATTATTTTCATTACACTTAGTGGATTTTTGTAACATGCATGAAAAGGATTTCTATATTTTATGCTATGCTAAATCCTAATAGGATACCCTTATATACTCCTTAGTGGAAACAATGTAGTTGTAGTATGCTTAGCCCTGCTATATATTGGGATGGGATACATGTTATGAATATATGAAGAGTTGAAAAGATATATGTTTTATATATTAAAACAAGTACTCAATGAACCACCTGGGTGGACAAGGATACTCAAGTTTTGGACAAGGTGGCAACAAAAGGAACCATGTTTACATGGCAATCTCTTTTGTTGTGCACTAGAAGAAAACCACCCAGGGACTTAGATATTGAACATGTTTCTCGTACAGTGGCTTCCGTGTACAGCCACATGCTAAATGGGCTCTGGCTTAGTCAATTACATAGTGGAAGTCCCATGCATTGGCATCTTCAGGTTAACTAGATTTGTGCTAGGGAACTTGAAACCCTACATTGGTGCCTGGATGACAAGCTAGCATTGTGTATTGGGAGGACTCCTATGGAAAGACTTTGTCACATTCTCAATCTTCCAGTACTCCATCTTGGTGAGTACTTATCCAGCGGCCACTGGTGGCATCAAGATGAGATTGTGTCATGTGGGTAAAGTGTACAACTTCTGCAGAAGATCAAAATTCGAAGTACTTAGCCGTGTCCCTGGTTATGGACAATACTGAGCAACTAAGGCCTGAAGCTATGGAAGATCTCGACATTCCAATTTTTCAAAGTTAAAACTTGGGGGTGACAACAAGGGATTTGAAGCACTTGGAGTTTTCCAAGAAGTTCAAAAATATTTGACAAAGAACAAAAACTATTTTGAAAAGATAGGATAAAACTATATTGCTTTCTGCAAATGAGCCTGAACCCCACTTAGCCAAATATGCATGTAATGATAGGATCCACATATTTCTACTTAGTAGTGAAACTTGCCAATACAATTCAAATGTATTGACCCTTATGGCTGTAACTTATTATGTTGCAGGTTTGTTTGATGTTAGTGAAGTGTGTTGAATTAGGATTACAAGTCTACAACCAACATGACTGCCTGTGGCACTTTGAAGATGAAGGACCCCATGCTTATAGATATTCTGCTGCAATGTAATGTGATAGCCAAATGAGCTATGTAAGATGTAATGAATTATTTTATTCCTGGTTATAAAGTTGTATTATGACCTTTGTTTCTTGATATTACATCTTAACTGTGGATTCTAGCTATTGATCCAGGGACTAGCATTGTAAACACAGGGATCTCTACCTTATTAAAGGTTGGGAACCTTACAGATGGTATCAGAGCACTGTGTTGCCTGTAGGATTGTAACCCTAGGATTGGACAAAATCCCTTAGAAAAATAGGAGTTGTATTTTTTCCAAAACTTATTTACAAACAATCTTGTAAACTCTTTCCTCAACCTTTTTGGTTTTGATTCTACACCTCTTCCTTTCAACTTGATGGATAAAGCCTTCACCATGACCAATGACTTTAACTTTAGTTTCACCAAGGACTTCATCAACTCTAATGACTTCAACATCTTCAAGAAATTTCAACCTTATTTTCACCAAGGACTTCAACTTAGACATCACTAAGGACTACAAGTGAAAAACCAAGAGACATTAGATTGCCTACCAAAGACATTGATACCAAGTTAGTGTATGGATCATATTGACCTATGAGGTATGATTATACGAAGTTATTATTTTCAAGAAAACTTGTTGATTCCTTCAACTCATGAGTTAAACTCATAAGTTGTTAAGTGAATAGTTGCTTGATGATTGCTTGATTGTTTGATTGAACTTGGTTGGTTTTGAGTTGTGTGTTAAAACTTCTTAAAAACCTATCCACCAATACTTATCCCTATCAAACCAACAGATGCCTCCTCGTCATGCCAACCCCAACCAAAACAACAACAACAACATTCCCCCTGAGATACAGCAGATGTTGGCAGTTCAGACACAGTTGATGCAGGAGATGACCACACTCATACAGAATCAGAACAACAACAACAACAACAACAACAACAACAACAACAACAACAATCAGAATAATCCTCCAGCACTTGACATGCTCACCAAGTTTCTGAAACTTAGGCCTGCAAGATTCTCTGGAACAACTGATCCAATGGAAGCTGATGATTGGTTACGTTCAGTGAACAAAGACCTAGTTACTGTTGGCTGCACTAACGAAGAAAAAGTTAGGTTTGTAGCATTTCTGCTTGAAGGACCAGCAGCAACATGGTGGGACAACTTTTAGATCACCACTCCCCTTGAGGATGTGACTTGGGATATTTTTGAGGATGGATTCAGAACAACTCACATCTCACCTGGAGTAATGTACTTGAAGAAAAAGGAGTTTCACAATCTGAAACAGCGTCACCTCAGTGTGGCTGAGTATATTGAAGAATTCAACAATCTGGCATGCTATGCACCGGATGAAGTTGACACAAATGCTAAGAGAAAAGAAAAATTTCTTGAAGGACTTAATGATGAGTTGAACCTGCAGCTAGCTGTTGTCTATGTCCCGACTTATCAATCACTCTGTGACAAAGCCACTATATTGGAAAACAAGATGAATCAAGTTGAGAATAGAAAGAGGAAGCATAAACTCAAGAATCACTCAGGATCATCAAAAAAGAAGCATTCATTCAAAAAGAGCAATGAAGATTCTGAACCACATCAGTATTCCCACAACAACAATGAAAGTGAGAATAATGGAAATAATACTGACAATGGAGATGACCTTGGTCAGAACCAACATGAAACTTTCAAGAAAGATATTAGCCAGTTGCAATGCTATAACTGTAAAGAACTTGGACATTATGCATCAGACTGTCCTGAGAAGAAAAAGAAAAAGGATGCTAGAGGATCCAATGGAAATGACTCCAATGTGACCCAGAAAGGACATGTGAACCACATTGACATGGATGGAAACTTTGAAGAGATAGAAGAAGTGGATGTCAGAAACTAGTTAACTCAGAAGAGTCAAATAAGGATTCCTTGTCTGGATAATAAGTGTTGAACCCATAGTCAAGTGAACCATCAATGTAACCCTATGAGACTTTATTTTAAGGGTGGTAGTACCCTAGTTGCCTTGAAGCCAACTTGTAACCTTTAGCGTTCCCAAATCTTGGGACGAGATTTATTTAAAGGATGGTAGCCTGTCACATCCCAAATTTTCCAAATTTTGAAATGTGAAAAAAATTAAATAAACAAAATAAAACTTTGTTGAAATTCAGGGCGAGAAGAAACTTTTTGATTCCAATTGGAAATATCAAAACCTATTTTGATCAAATAAAATCCTAAAGGGATTTAAAAAGATAAATAAACAATAAAGTTAAAATATTTGGAATCACTATTTTTGGATCTTTTAATAAAAAGATTTGGTTTTCAAAAGAAAAGGTAGAATTATAAATAAGGATTATTTTATAGAGCCAAATTAAATCTTGGCCAAGCTTTTGAAATGAAATATTTCTATTTGATAAAAAGAGTAAAAGGTTTAATTAAATAAAATAATGAGGATTTATTAATATCCAAATTTTATTTAAGTAAAGGCTTTTCCATTTTAAATAAACACTAAAACTTGTTATTTTATTTTAAATAAGTTTTCCAAGTGTTTTATTTATTCAAATAAAACCTACTGAAATTATTTTGGTATTGTTTTAGATTTCAAATAGAGATTTAAAATAAATTAAACCCTATTTGAATTAATGACTAAGGTCTATTTATTTAATTATTAATGGATCTTAAAAAGAATAAAAATTATTTAGTTTTGGACTTTGGATTATGTTGTTAAACAGAACTAAAATCAATACAAAGTTTGGTGGAAGTTTGAATTCATTTGGAGTTTGAATTGTTTGTTTGAAAATCAAAACAGAAAATCAAATAGAAAAAGAAAAAGCTTACAGAATAAAAAAAAAGTGAAACAACACATCCCAACTAAGCAAGCCCATCAAGGCCCAGTCCAGCCCACCAGCTCTCCCCCACGGCGAAACGTTTTCTACGCAGATAACAACCCGCAGAGACATAGACAGGTGGACCCATCTCCCTCTCTCTCCCTCACTGCCAGACAGACCCCACCGCCAGCTAGGCGTCATCAACCTCGCGATCTCGTCGCCTCGCCGTTTCTGGCAGTAATTCCGGCGATGAATACCAGTTAATGCATGCGTTAAATCCTTCGGTGACCACGCGTACTTACTCGCCCCTCTCCGCTCTCTCTTTCCCCTCAAACACCGCCTCCTCTCTGCCACCAGGCTGCCTCAAATCGCCTTTGCACCGACGCTGCTCCAGCGACCTTCTCCAGCAAAATCCAGCGAACCATGGCCACACCTCGCCTCCCTCTGCACGCTAGCACATTCCCCATCGCCAGGCGCACCTGCCCATAGCACCAGTTCACTCCCGCGCGCTCTGGAAGCTCGGCTTCGTCGACCTCAACTCGCCGCCGCGTCTGTCCCTTCTCCGGCGACTCACTCTGGTAAGCCTCGACCACCCCCGCGCCTCCTGTTGATGCTCCCATCTTCCCCAGATCAGTACGCATCTGACCACGTCCTTGTTTTGCCTCGGCGCGACCTGCAGCCTCACCTCCGTCAACAAACAGAACCGGCCGTCGTCAGGAGCTATTCCGGCGAGCAATCGTCGCCGTCCCTGAGCGCCCCTCGCCAAGCCAGCGCCACCTTGAGCTTCACCTCGACCCCGCGAGCACGGTGAGAACCCCTGTTACCTCCCTTGTGTCCTGTATCGCCGGCACCACCGTGAGCAGAGCGTGCTCCGCCAGACGCCGCTGCTAGCGCCGCCCATTCCTGGTCAACCTCACAGCAGCCGTTGGATCATCATCTAGTGGCTACGATATAACATCTTAGCGAAGAGGTATCAGTCAATCTGCACCGTGTGATCTAAATGAGATCCTACGGTCTGTAACAGTCGATCCACCCGAAGCGGTACCAGCCAATTAGGTTGCGCCACGTGGACATGGTTTTGTTTAAAAATAGAATTCGAATCTAATTTGTTTGCAAATTTGAAAAATCCATAACTTTAGTTCTACACGTCCAAATTTTGCAAATTTTATATCAATGGAATCAGTAGAACAAGTACTTTGCAACCATGCACTTTGTTTAATGTTTTGCTTCTGGAAAATTGGTTGAATTTGCAGAAACATGTGTAGGCTTAATTTGAATATAAAAATTGTTCTAGATATAAGTTTAATGTGAAAATCTTTGCAAAATGGTTTGTTGTGAACCTACTAACCTAGGAACCAACTTATGGATTTAAAAATGTATTTTGTGAACTTAGAGAATAAATAATTGAATTAGCTCATTTCTAGTCAAATAAAATATTGATTTTATTTTAGAAATGATTTTTGAGTAAAATATTTGGGAAATGAATTGATTCAAACTTTCTGACCCTAAACACCAAGTTTTGAGAATTAAAATATATTTGGAGAACTCTTTAAAGAATATTGCTTTGCTAAAAGAATTTTCAACCACATAAAATAATGATTTGATTTAAAAATGGTTTATAGATAAAACCTTTTGCAAATGGTTTTACCACTTTAGTAAATGACCACTTTTTGAACCTTACAATGTTTAGAGCCTAGTAGAAACCTTTTTTTTCAAATAAAACTATCTTTTGCATGCTTGCATGCATGACCTTGTTTTTGTTATTTTATGTGTGTTAAGTTGTTTGAATGATGTGTTGAATATGTGTTTGCTTGATTGTAGTGTAGTGGAATTAGAAGAGTGTGATATTTGCAAGATCAAGAAGTGAACCAACATTCTCTAATAAAAAGGCAAGTGACACTATTATCCAAGTCCTATTATTTTCATTACACTTAGTGGATTTTTGTAACATGCATGAAAACGATTTCTATATTTTATGCTATGCTAAATCCTAATAGGATACCCTTATATACTCCTTAGTGGAAACAATGTAGTTGTAGTATGCTTAGCCCTGCTATATATTGGGATGGGATACATGTTATGAATATATGAAGAGTTGAAAAGATATATGTTTTATATATTAAAACAAGTACTCAATGAACCACCTGGGTGGACAAGGATACTCAAGTTTTGGACAAGGTGGCAACAAAAGGAACCATGTTTACATGGCAATCTCTTTTGTTGTGCACTAGAAGAAAACCACCCAGGGACTTAGATATTGAACATGTTTCTCGTACAGTGGCTTCCGTGTACAGCCACATGCTAAATGGGCTCTGGCTTAGTCAATTACATAGTGGAAGTCCCATGCATTGGCATCTTCAGGTTAACTAGATTTGTGCTAGGGAACTTGAAACCCTACATTGGTGCCTGGATGACAAGCTAGCATTGTGTATTGGGAGGACTCCTATGGAAAGACTTTGTCACATTCTCAATCTGCCAGTACTCCATCTTGGTGAGTACTTATCCAGCAGCCACTGGTGGCATCAAGATGAGATTGTGTCATGTGGGTAAAGTGTACAACTTTTGCAGAAGATCAAAATTCGAAGTACTTAGCCGTGTCCCTGGTTATGGACAATACTGAGCAACTAAGGCCTGAAGCTATGGAAGATCTCGACATTCCAATTTTTCAAAGTTAAAACTTGGGGGTGACAACAAGGGATTTGAAGCACTTGGAGTTTTCCAAGAAGTTCAAAAAGATTTGACAAAGAACAAAAACTATTTTGAAAAGATAGGATAAAACTATATTGCTTTCTGCAAATGAGCCTGAACCCCACTTAGCCAAATATGCATGTAATGATAGGATCCACATATTTCTACTTAGTAGTGAAACTTGCCAATACAATTCAAATGTATTGACCCTTGTGGCTGCAACTTATTATGTTGCAGGTTTGTTTGATGTTAGTGAAGTGTGTTGAATTAGGATTACAAGTCTACAACCAACATGACTGCCTATGGCACTTTGAAGATGAAGGACCCCATGCTTATAGATATTCTGCTGCAATGTAATGTGATAGCCAAATGAGCTATGTAAGATGTAATGAATTATTTTATTCCTGGTTATAAAGTTGTATTATGACCTTTGTTTCTTGATATTACATCTTAACTGTGGATGCTAGCTATTGATCCAGGGACTAGCATTGTAAACACAGGGATCTCTACCTTATTAAAGGTTGGGAACCTTACAACTCTTCTATTCATTCAGGAGTGATTTAACTCCACCAATAATCTTATTGATCTTATTTACTTCCAACACTCCCATCCTATAGATGATATTTGAATCTAGCATTACCATATACCTTTCCTTACCTCTTTCTCTAAAGGATTTTAAATGGATGCTATGATAAGGACAAGGGTTAATAGCTCAAGAAGTGATAGGTTAAGGATTGGTGAATCAATAGCTGATTACTCCACATTGATGAACCATAAGATTAGAATAAGGTTTAATAGAGATGATAAAGATGCTTATGGAAAGAAAGATGTGTGGTAACTGATCTTAACTTAATTTCCTTACTACCCAAACTCACTAAAGAGTTAAGGTTAGGTATTACCATGATACTCATGGTAGAGATACATGAGATTAAGATATGTCAAGCTTTAATTTTCACATTCCTATTACTTAAGTTATATTTATAACTTGGTATTCATGAGTTGTGTAATGAATACTGGGATATGACTACTTAAGGATCAAATATGAATCATTAAATAATGTATTAGAGTTTGACTTTCATTACATTTGAGCTACCCTTAGATCAAATATCATTTACCCAAAACAAGGTTTTAACAAAGGTCATTCTGAAACTTGTCACAATCAACTTGATGATCTAATATAATTACATCAAGTTGAGAGAGGTTTCAATCACTTTAACAAATTTTATTTAAAAGCACGAAAATTATTCAGATTTTCTATGCATGAATGCAATGCACACATCTGGGTTCAGCTTATTTCTAAGCTCTAATGCTGGGATGTTACACTGTTATAGCCCTACATCGTCCAACCGGAGAGTAGTTCAGAGTAGCATAATGAAGAGAAGATATTTACATGAGAGTGTCCACTAGTGAAAGTATGATCCCTAGGCCTTGTTTATAAGCATTGAAACACCGTTTACAATCAGTCCTATTACATGTTTGCTTGATGCCATTTTTATTTCAGATTGCAATTACCACTTATAACCATCCATATTACATGTATTTCACTATCTCTTCGCCGAACTAGTGCATCTATACACCTGACAAGTGTATTGGGTGTGTTGGGGACACAAGAGACTTCTTGTATCATAATTTCAGGGTTGCTTGAGAGGGATACCTTTGACCTCTTCCTTCCTGAGTTCGATAAACCTTGGGTGATCAACTTAAGGGAAATTGTTGCTGTCCTACAAACCTCTGCACTTGGATGCCCAGCACTATCTACAAGAATAGAAGTGTGCATAGACATCAAGCTCTTTCCTGGCGCCGTTGCTGAGGAGGTAAGGTAAAAGGTACTCACATCCTCTGGCTACTAAGCTATCTGCTAGTACTGTTGCTGGTGTGTGAGTGTTAGAAGTTATTTCCTTTAGATTCTACAATTATATATTTTTGTTTCTTATTTTTCTTTTCACTAGTTAGGCTTAATGCAAAACAACAAAAAAATTAGAGATCTTTATAGTATTTATCTTGAGTTAGGACATGAAGTGTTTGAAGAGAAAATTAAAAAACCTATGGAACTTTATTTGCACCCTAATAGCAATGTTATTAGTATGAATTCTTTGAACACCATTATTGCTAATTCTATGGAAAAGTCTAAGCTTGGGGAAGCTAGTTTTTATGATCTTTTTAGTTCCCCAACTTTAGAGGAGAAAATTTGCTATGATGATTTCTTTACAAATGAACACACTTTGGAAGATAATTGATTATAATGATACTATACCTCCAATATATGATGATTACAATGATGAATATGATATTTTTAGTCCACCTACTATTGAGGAGAAAATTAATTATGATTACAATATGCCTCCTATATTTGATGATTATGTGATGAGAATAATAATGATAGCTATTTTGTTGAATTTGCTCCCACTACAATTAATAAGAATGACTATGCTTATGTGGAGAGTAATAATTATTATATGCATGTGGCTCATGATAAGAGTGTTTTATGTGATATTTATATTGTTAATTTTATTCATGATGCTACTGAAATTATTATGAGAAAGGGAAACATTCTTTTATACATCTCAATAATATTAAGTTTCCCCTCTTTATGTTGAAAATTTTGAAGTTGCACTTGTTTTGCTTTCCTATGCTTGTTGCTTTGTGCTTTCATGACTTGTTTCTTTACAAGATTATTTTTCATAGGAAGTGGGTTAGACTTAAATTTGTTTTATATTTTCTTCTTGATGCTCTCTTTTATTTCAATTCATATTTCTTATGTGAGCATCACTGAAATTATCATGCCTATCTTAATGGCTATAAAGAAAGAGTTTTTGGGAGACAACCCATTATATTTTTTTCTTTCAGTTTATTTTGTTTATTTGAGTCTTGTAAGTTATTGCCTCTATAATAACCTTTCCTTATCCTTTTTGTGTGGTTTTTGTACCAAGAATAGCCTCTAATGAGAGGGAAGTAAGATTTGGGGAAGTTGTTGTCTCGAAACATATTTATGTGCTTCACTATAAAAAAATCTTGAAAATCCTAGTACGTCGGATTGAGCTGAAATGTTTTGTGTGCATTTCCCTAGTATTTACCCAACTTTCGTTAGTTTTTCACTTTTCGATTTGAGCAACAGAAGATTTTTTAAAAAATATGTCTTTACCTGCTGGTCTGTTTTGATAGATTTCTGCCATTATTTGCATTTGCGTCTTATCAATTTCTTTTTGAGTTCTCTTTGATCACTTGAGATTTTAAAAGGAGTTGCACAGTAGCTTATGTTTTAATGTATGTTTTACTTGAGTTGAGTCTGAACCCAAAGGCCTATTATTTTACATACACTAATGTTGCTAATGAAGATTGTGTGAAGTTTTGTATGAGATGATCTGATGAGATGAAGTATGGACAAAAGCTCAAGCTTGGAGATTCCACCCATGTCACCCCAATAAATATTCAAGAGGTACAAGCATCAAATCTTTGGGATGCCCAAGACATCCCCATCTTCATTAACAAAAATCTTAGGTCTTCTTTCAATACACTATATGTTAATTTCTTCATGCACTATGTGTTGTTTTTGGAGCATCTTTGCTTTTGTTTTTAGTTTTCTTTTTTTTTTTGCTGCAATAAGTTGGTCAGACCCCAACACACCTATTTTGGATAAGTCCCACCTAGATCTTCATTGTCTAGAACACTCTAGTTTTCACTCTTATTGTTCTGTGAGTGTTCTCTTTTGGTAGCACTGCGTTTAGCTTTAGTTTTCTTCTGCTTTGTTCTTAGACCTTTTTAGTTCTTCTTTGTAGATTTGTGAGACAATATCACTAGTATTTATTGATTATTATCTTTGTGAGTTGGTTCAAATAATTTGATTGGTGTTGGAAAAGAGTAGAAAGTCATGCTTATGTTGGTACAAAAGGAAGCTTGTTTTGACTGTGACTTAGACTTTATCATGCTATGCTAGATGTTGCTTTGATTATATGCTTAGTACTTATTGTTGTAGCATGACTTGTTTTAAAGAATTGAGATTTTTAATGTTCCATGAAAGAATCATGCGTTGTTTTAGCATACAAAAGCATAATATTGTGGTATTCTCCTTTGATGCTTTATTTGGGTTGACTTGGCGCATGCTTACACAATGTTAAGACTATGAACTAGTCACCTTAGCCTCTATGATCATTTAGTTTTTGACTTGTAATATCACTTTATGCTTTAATTAATAACGTTGTGTCGCTCTGCATGATTATGGCCATTATTACTCTCTTAGTTGGTCGCTCCTAGTCTTTTGCTAGCCTCCACTTGTACTGTGTATGAGCTCTAATCGTGCATCCAACTCCCAAGAAACCAAGTTATTCCAAAGAGTCCACTATAAATTCCTATGCATGGTGTGTTACACCATTCCAAGTATATTCATGTGTTTATTATCTTCCAAATTAAACTTTTGTTATGTGAAAATTAGTGATTAAGGCTCTCACGAACTTGATGGCACACTTTATTTTCTTGCACTTAATAAAATTGAACCATTGTGCACATATATGTTGCTTATATGCTTGCAAATTATAAGTTGGGAGTTAGCAGAACCATGCTTTCATGGGGAACGCTTTCAACACTTGTACATATCTATCCATTTGATATCATGATCTTTTGTTTATGGATGTCGGCGGTGTGAAATAAAAGGGGAGCTTGTAAGTCCATGGATTATTGTATATGTGTTAGAGAAATGCCTGGGCGGCTAGCCTAAGACATGCCTAATCATGGTGGAAACTTGCAGCATAACCATAGTACTATGAAGCATCTTCAGAAAAAAAATAGAAAAATAGAAAAAAAGCACCATGCTCATGGTAAATAAAAAGATCGTTGAGATGCTCATTATCTGTTGCCTTGTCATTTTGATATGGATAGCTCCTGTTTCATGGGGCAAGGGGTACCCCGTTGGCGGTTCTCTATGATACACATATACTTACAATGACAAGAACTTGCTTGTGACTAAAGTTGAGTAGCATGAGGAATGTCCCTCGTACTCAAGGGACATGAGATTTTCAACTTATGATCTATCAAGCATATACCTCATATTTGTCTCACTTTAACCTTAATCACCTCAAGATGCTTATGATAGGGGCAATGAGATCTCAAAGCTAATAAGTACCATAATTTTTGGAAGCTCTTTATGGAACTTGAAATCCCTACTTCCCTTTGTGAAGAGCCTTTCTTTTTTATTTTTATGTTGAGTCTCCATCTTCTATCTTTATGCACCAATTAAGAGAGCACAGTTGTCATTCTTAGTTAAATGTGCATTGTCCCAAAACTTGTTGATTGATTCATAACTATGATATTGCTTGTTCTTAAATTATTTGTATCTAGTCACCCTTATGAACTTTGAAGGTGTCCTATGCATTTATGTTTTGCTATTCCATGAAGGACAAGCTGAATACCACTCTTGCTATGTTTTTATATGTGAAACAAACAAACGTCTTTCAAAGCATTATTCATGATCTATTGTCTGTGTTGCCTTTCATGTTGCAACATAGTTGCTATGTCTTATTGTTAGAAATATATCTTTCGTGCTCATATTTAGAGTACTATGACCCCAGATATCAATGCTTTACAATAACTTGATCAAGATTGTGATGGTGCATGTCACCTAAAAAATTATTCTTTTTTATCACTTACCTACTCGTGAACGAGCAGTAGTTAAGCTTGAGGATGCTTGATATGTCGTAAACGTATCTATAATTTGTGATGTCCCATGCTTGTTTTGTACCAACTATCTTATGTTTTTCTACACTTTGAGGCATTTTTATACATTTTTTGGAACTAACCTATTAACAAGATGACGCAGTGCCAGTTGCCTGTTTTCTGCTATTTTTGGTTTCAGAAAAGTTAGTAAGAAAATATTCTCGAAATTGGACGAAACAAAAGACGAAGTTCCTATTTTTCCAGATGCAACACGAAGCCCGAAGGAGAGACGAAGTGGAGCCATGAGGTGGCCACACCTAGGGCTGGCGTGGGTCCACCCTAGGTCGCGCCGCCCTATGGTGTGGGACCCTCGAGGCTCCACCGAACTTTCCCTTTCGCCTATATATACGTCTCCCCGAGACGGAAACCCTAGCAAGATCAGAAATCCACGAAAGGTTCTACAGCGCCGCCGCCACCGAAGAGGAGATTCGGGGGACAGAAGTCTCTGTTTCGGCACACTGCTGGGATGGGGAATTGCCCCCGAAGCCATCTCCATCGACTCCACCACCATCTCCACTGCCGTTGCTGACTCCCATGATGAGGAGGGAGTAGTTCTCCCTCGAGGATAAGGGCTCTATCGGTAGCTATGTGTTCATCTCTCTCTATGTGTGATCTTATTATGATCTTGAGCTTTGTAATCTAGTTGAATAAGTAGATCTACTATGCTACTCAAGTGCTTTAATTACTCTCAGATTATCCCCACGTGTCTGAAGTTGATAGTGTGCACACTGTGTGGCACTTAGGCTAAAGATGACAGAAATACTTATCATGAGTTATAATTTGAGTTGGATGTCTCTATGAGTTTGTGGTGTTTGTTGGAACCATTTAGCGCTCGAGGTGACAATGGGTTTATCTATATGGGGAATGCGAACTTTGAGGTGTGTTGTTATAGCCCTACATCGTCCAATCGGAGAGTAGTTCAGAGTAGCATAATGAAGAGAAGATATTTATATGAGAGTGTCCACTAGTGAAAGTATGATCCCTAGACCTTGTTTTTAAGCATTGAAACACCATTTACAATCAGTCCTGTTACATGTTTGCTTGCTGGAATTTTTATTTCAGATTACAATTACCACTTATAATCATCCATATTACCTGTATTTCACTATCTCTTCGCCAAACTAGTGCACCTATACACCTGACAAGTGTATTGGGTGTGTTGGGGATACAAGAGACTTCTTGTATCGTAATTGCAGGGTTGCTTGAGAGGGATACCTTTGACCTCTTCCTCCCTGAGTTCAATAAACCTTGGGTGATCCACTTAAGGGAAACTTGCTATTGTTTTACAAACCTCTATACTTGGAGGCCTAACACTGCCCACAAGAATAGAAACGTGCCTAGACATGACGGGGTTCACAATATATATATATATATATATATATATATATATATATATATATATATATATATATACGACAGGACTATTCAGAAACACCCCCTTAAGAGGTTCCTAGATAACTATCTAGGAACCACCTACTTTTTGGAAAGTGTTTGTTAACCCAAAACTAGCACGACCCGGACATCCCGACCATGACCTGGACCTAGACATCCCGGACGTCTCCGACCCGGATGCCCCGACCACGCCCCCTTCCTTCAAAGCCCCGCCCCATGATCGGAGACCTACGCCGGCACCGACGAGCGAGCGCGGCGGAGGCCGACGCGAGGGAGGAGGCGCCGGAGTTGCGAGCGATGGCGGAGGCCGACGTGAGGGAGGAGGCGCCGAAGTTCCCTGCTTTTTCCCGAGCTAAAGACCTTCTTCTGGGCTGCTTCGACGCCGACGAGCGAGCGGCGCCGGAGTTTCCATCTTGTTCCCAACATAACGACCTTCTTCCAGGGTGCGGCGGAGCAGGCGAGCGAGCTGCAGTAGCGGCAGACACGAGGAGGAGGTGCCGGATTCCCCGGCGAGGGCACCAACCATCCGCCGCATCGGTGCAGGCAAGATACCACTGGTATTCATGGCACCTATCAGGCGGAAAGGGGTGTCCCTGCAAAAATCTGAGGTGTGTGCCTAAAATCCTGCTAATTAACTGCCTAAAATCCTGCTAGTTAACTGCCGTAGATTCTACTAGTTACCTACTAGAATATTATGGTGAGCTAAGACACGGAAAATCGATGCCCCGTCAGGCAGTTAACTAGCATAGAAGAGGTAGTTAACTTGTGCACATGAGGAAGTTAAGAATGGTCGCGAAAGTTAACTTACAAAGTGAAAGTTAACATTCACTATTACTGTTACATACTGGAAGTTAACTTAGAAAGAAAAAGATGTTAACTCGTGCTCGACTGGAAGTTAAATCAATATACAGTCCGCGAAAACACGGAAAATCATGCTCCGTCAGGTAGTTAACTAGCATAGAAGAAGTAGTTAACTTGCGCACATGAGGAAGTTAAGAATGGTCGCGGAAGTTAACTTACATAGTGAAAGTTAACATTCACTATTACTGTTACATACTGGAAGTTAACTTAGAAAGAAAAATAAGTTAACTCGTACTCGCCTGAAAGTTAAATCAATATACAGTCCGCGAAAACACGGAAAATCGATGCCCCGTCAGGCAGTTAACTAGCATAGAAGAGGTAGTTAACTTGTGCACATGAGGAAGTTAAGAATGGTCGCGGAAGTTAACTTACACAGTAAAAGTTAACATTCACTATTACTGTTACATACTGGAAGTTAATTTAGAAAGAAAAAGAAGTTAACTCGTGCTCGCCTGGAAGTTAACAGAGGGTTCCTGGTGTTCACGTGAACTGTAACAACGAGTTCCTAAATAGTTATTCAGGAAGTGGTTCTTGAATAGCAGAGCTATATATATATATATAGCGGAGCGAAAGTTAGTTTCGAGGAAGCCCTCCCTCAACTACATTGACATCTTCTCCGCCTGAACGCTCTCCCTCGACTGGACCGTCCCCGCCGCTCCACCGTTGAGCACCACCGCACCACCGTTCACTGGTACATACATCCCCAACCTCCAGCAATTACGTGTTTTCTGATGGATAGAATACATTTATTTTGGGCATTACAAAGTAAATAAGCTGGTGGATTTTGCAGGAAATGGAATCGGTGTTGGTGGATGCTTTTGCTGCGTCGGCTGATGCTTGTAAAGCAGAGGTGGATGTTGAAGCAGCACCAGCGGATACATGTGAAGCGGATGCGGAGGTCGATGATTGTACTACATCGAAATCTTGGGCAGTGTTGAGTGATACTTGGAAAGCGGTGGAGGCGCAGTCAAGATCCTCGTCTGCTGTTGTTGGATCAAATTCAGCTATGTTGGCTACTGCTGCTAAAGCGATGGTTGCGTGGGATGCTAGGAATGCGTCAGCTCGTGGTCGTGCTTCTTCAACGTCAACGGCTATGGATCGTCATTCGTCGGTGGCGCCTGCTCCATCTACTCAGAACTCATCGACCCTTTTGTAAGTTCTACGTTGGATGTTGTCTCCTTGACTCCCTCCCTCTTTTATGTATTCTGCTCTGGGTTTTTTCTAGACACAGTGGATATTAGTTTAAACTACTAGTATTGGGAACATAAAAAGCTATTTAATCACAAACTAGTGATCCAAATGGGATGAAACTTTCATAGGATTCAAACATAGGCATCCTATGATTTAATGATTTTTAGTCAATTTTTTTGAATAGTTTTACTTTGTAGTTCAAAATCTGAGCTACTAACATTTCTTGAATCTAAAATGGAAGGTGGATCTTGGGTCCAGTCATCGTGAGACCTTGGTTCACCAAGTCACTAAAGTTGCATCCTTTTTTCTCACCTTCTTTATGATAAAATGATAAAATTCAGGTTGGGGCCTTTTTGTCCTCCCCGGTGACCTCTGAAAAAAAATTCTTCATTACTTTTACCCTGTTCCTACATGGTGAAGCATGTTGGTGCTTTTGTACTACTCTAGTTTATTCCTTGTGATGTTTAGGTATTTTGTTGACACACTCTGCTTTTTAGGTAGTTTTTCGGATGCGTGCAGTTTATGAATTTTGATGATAATTTTTTCTGTCAAATTATATGATGCATTGTGGTTTTTATTTAATTATTTCTTAGGGTTGTGCATTGTGCCTTGTGCAGTTTACTTGACTCTGGTGATGCACTTGTGCTATTTGCATCATCCTACCAGCTTCAGTGGAAGAACATATGCAACAATCAATGACTTGCCAAGCGATGTAGTCGGTGAGATTCTTGTCAAGCTACCTCCGCACCCATCCTTCATATTGAGGGCATCAATCTCCCAAAAACATTGGATGGACTTCATGGGAAGCAAAGATTTCAAAAAGCTAACCCTGTCACACAACATAGGAATGTCGTTACTTGGATTTTTCACCAATAGCTCCGAGGACGCCCGATTCATAACAGATCATAATCTTGACCAATCCATCTTCAAGAAGCTGAACAGCCTAGTGGAAGTAAATAAAGCCTACAAACCATATGTACTCGGATGTCACAATGGTAGGGTGCTACTTCATTGTCCGCAAGGGTCTAACATGATAATGGCCTGGGATCGAATCAGTGGAAGTGAAACAGTAATACCAGAACCACCAATTTGGCAGAGACATGGGTATGATAGCGGGACAATTCTCTGTTCGAGAAACCATGGGCAATTGTCTTCACACTGTTGCTGCATTTTCTGGGTTGTTTGGATTGTAACCAATGGTAACCAAGCACTGGTTTAGAGGTACTCATCAGAGTTTGGAAAATGGGAGGACTAGATTGAACATGCTGAGATGCTGGATAAGATTAATCACATGCCAGCAACTCTCATAGGGGGAATTTTGTACTGGACAACAATGAAGTCCAGATATATAATTGCCTTCGACAACGTGACAACAAAACTGTGTTATATTGAGTGCCCGCATGAGGCACATAATATTTCCAGACACAATTTTATCATTGATAAGGGGCATAATGGAGATGTTGCCCTTGCGGTTATAATAGACTTCACTCTATGGACGTGGTCTAGTGCAAGATCATCAAAAGGAAAATGGGAAGCTTGGGTGCCTCATATAAAGGTTGAGTTGGATACTCTCCTTGGCCTTGAAAAATCATGGGCATATGGTGGGAAATATATAGTAAGGTTACTCTGTGCATTTGAGGATATAGAAATGGTGGTTATATGGGTGAAAGAGAGAGTATTCGAATTAGATCTCAGCAGCATGAAATGCAAGAAGTTAAGATCTCCTAAACGTTGGTGTACTTTACATCCATACTTAATGACACCTGGTTAGTGCAGTCATTCATGTGCAACCCTTGAATCTTTATACACCTATGATTTTGCTAATCATTTCATTCATTTCCTTCAGCAACCGATGTTGATTCAGAGTGCTAAATCAAAGAAACGAAAAGGAACTCCGGTTAGCAACCCACCTGATTCAGACTGCAACATCAAGGAGAGGAAAATAACACTCGGATGAACAAGCAAGGCTTGTTTGGGAAATCATGTGTTAGTCCAGGTTGTGTTATTTGGATCTGCAGTCTGATGCTTGTTTGTTTTTGTAGCACCCCGGGTAAAACCACTACTAGAAAATCGCATGTCTTGTCTCTATGCATCATCATGATATCTGCATGCATATTTTTTGTTTAAAAACTATCTTGCTAAAAGCGTATTTTGTTTTCTATATATTCCCCCTTTGTTCAAACTAAAATCGTCGGTCCGCCTGGATATTTTATTTTTTCTAAACTATTTATCAACATACTATTTAAAACAAACTAAATAAATAAAAACATATTCTTTTAAAAACTGGGGAGGAAGACAACCGGCCAGGCCCAATGGACCGACCGGAGTCCACCTACAACCCAGCAAAATAAAGCGTAGCCTCACCCTCATAGCAAAACCTAACCCTAGCCTGAGCTATTCCCACCCTCCACCACTGGCTACACAAATCCCTCACTCACACGCCCATTGCATCTACCTAGACTCACACCTACACCCACTGTGCTATCCCAACCAACCCTGATCCAACACGACACCACCGACGCACACTGAACACGCCACCACACACGCGATACTCGACCCCCACCCCTGCCTGTTCCCGGCAGGCCCTATCCCGATCTCCTGTTCGCGTTGCCCGTACGCTAACCCCGCGGTCAAACCCCCGACTCCACCTCTCCATGTCACCGCATGACCCGCCAACGCCCCGCGATTCCCCACCCCGAACCCGCGTTGACTTCTTCCTCATCCCTGACCTCCTCTCACCACCTTCCTCCTCTCTGCCTCGTCGCGCGCCTCTCCTCGCCCATCCTTGCTAGCGTCTCCTTCAAGGCCGACCTCATCCACCCCCCGCTCGTTTCTCCTGCAGGCCCCGCCGCACTAATGCGCGGTCGCCCTTCTGCCGTCGTCCTCTGCTCTCCCTGCGTGCCGTCAACGGAAAGTGCCGCCACCAGGCCCGTACCCCATTGTCAGCCTTCCTCTTTGCCCTACCGCTAGAGACACGGTCCCCTCCTCCTTCAGCGCCAACTAGATCCCAGCCGCCGCCCATCGTCTGCCTCGCCTCCGGCTGTAGTCGCCCCTCCTCCTCCTCCTGTCCCCGCCTGTAGCACCGCCTTCCTCTACTTCGTGACGCTAGGGCACCCTCTGCCTCGGCCTCCTCCTTGCTGGCTTGTGCCTGGACGCCATCCCCACCACGGGGTAACTCCACGTTGGCTTCCCCCGAGCCTGTCCGCTGCCGCTCATGGCCGACCTCGCCATCGCTCCCCGGGCTCCTCCTCTGCTATCGCTGCTCTGAGCCGCTGCCTCCTTTGTTTTTATGCAGTTCCCCGCGTTTGTTGTTAGGTCCCTGGGTTTTTGAGCCCGAGGCCACCGTTTCTGTTGTGTGGTGTCCTGTAGACAATATGGCATTAAGCCACAAACAAGATCGAAGCCTCCGGTGTTGCCTTGTCAAAAACCTAGAGAACCTCGACAAGATCTTCGTGACAAATATGATGTGACCCGAAGATGCGCGTGTAACACCCCAAAAATATTAATGAGGAACTTTAACTAATTAATCAAGATTAGGGTTAACAAAAGTTTTTATTAATTAAATTCAAATCTTATTGCTTGTGTGTATGAATGCTTGGAACGCCATGTTTAATTGTTGTAAATGATGAGAAATGGTTTAAAGATCAAAACCATATCATCTAGGTCACTATCAAACCAAATCAAAACAAAATAAAATTAAAATGTGAAGCCTAAGACCTAATGGTCATTTCTGCCAAAGTTAACCATTAGCTCACTTTGAGCATCTCTAGCAACTAATCTCAAATAGAAACTTTCCCATTTCTTTTCTCCCCTTGCTAGACCTAGTGATACTGAACCCAAGGGAGCTTTCCAACTTGGCAGAAACATTTTCAAACTCTTTTGAGAGGCAATTCAAATTTCAATCTATCTTATGTGTCAAGATAGCCATTTTTGGAAAACCACTCAAACCTTCACCACTTGGCAAACCATTGCATCCAGAGACTACCAAGATTAGTATCAGAACACCCACCAAAAATCACTTATTTTGGTGATGGTTTAGTTCTTGTGGCCATTTGATCGAATACTTGGTGATCACAGTACAACTCTACCAACTATCTACTATTTTGATCAATCCCTTGCTCACCATTGTGACCTTACCGAGCTCACACGTCGTGCCCTTACTCCCTCAGTACCAGCTTGTGCAAAGGATCTCTCTCACTTGATCAATTGAGCAGTGCAAAATCGTACCCGAGCTCACCTTGCCACGCTGACATGGACACGATGCCACAGACTGCGCTTCCCTCTCCCATGATGTCTAGGAGGTAGCCCTGACCTCACCGCCTCTGCCTATGCATGCCCCGACCAAAGACAGCTCGAGGAAACGCCAGCATAGCCTCGCCCATTTAACAGTGAACCATGCCGATCGCCGAGCCAGAGCACCGAGCAATCCTGTGCGTACACGCCGCGCCTTGCCCTCACCTTGCGCCACTACGTACGCCATGACTCCAGCAAGCTCCCATACATGATCGTTTGACTGCGCGAGCACCCTGACCACCGTACGACGTGACGAATGCCGCCGGTACAGCCGCGGGGCATGGATGATATAGAACGATTTAGACCTCGCCTCGTCGAGCCACTGTGCGTATGACGTTCGCCCTGAAGCACCGCGTCGACCTATGTCCTTGGCCATGCCCCTAGCTCACTATAACTACGTCGCCGGCGAGCCTAAGCCATGCTGTCGTGCCCCATTTGCCGTAGTATAAATAGAGACCACCCCGACCCCAAAACGCATACCATTCCACTCTTCTCTCACCCAGGAACCTCTCTGACCCAACCATGGAGCAAGGTGAGCTCCACCGTGCCAGAATTTCACTGGAGTTCGCCGCTGCACAGGAATGAAGGAGCCAAAGCTAGAAGCCACCCCAGGAGCTGCCGCGACCACCGTTCGAACCGCTGTCGTCGACTTGTTCGTTCACCCCCATTGCCGCACCTAGATGGAGCCCTGATAATCCCCTGTCGACCCCCACCGTAGCACTAGGGTTCTGACCCGCGCGTGCCCTGTGACGGAGACGATGACGCTCAGTCGTTGATCGTGATCTAATCGTAAGGCCTAGATTCACCGATACCGCTTCGTGTTAGATGAGACACTGACAGGTAGGACCCACCCCGGAGCATCCCGCTGCGCGCGCGTTGCATAGTTGGGCCAGCCCATTAGCGTTCCCGCCAGTTCAAACCTAGTTTTATCTTTTATTTTAAAATCCTATTATGTAGTTAACTTTAAAAATCAATTCAGAGAGATTCACTACACCAAATTGATTTAATCCAATTTTGTTTGAAAGTAGATGAAAATATCTAATCACTCCCGTTGGATTCAAATAGTTTGAAACTATGGATCACCCTTGGTAAAAATAACAAGACAGTAGCTTTTGCAACTTCAAACATTTTTCTAAAATCAACCATAAGTGATTTTGAGTTGATTTCAACTCTCAAAAATCACATTTTACAAGACCTTTCTGAATATTTAAAAATATACATACTTGCATATAGTAGTCCTGAACCAAAGTAAAAGAATGGCTTTCTAGTCATTTTTAGACACCTAAATATTATTAAATAATAGTGTTAAACTTTATAAACTAGGCCAACCACTTTAAATCACATTCTCAAGAAATAATGTGGTGATGACATGTGTCAATATGATCCCATATTTGAAGTGGAGATATTAAATCTTAAGTAACTTTTCAATGAGTAGAAATTACTTTTCTAAAAATAAGATAAATAAAATCTTATCACCCTTTCTTGTAATGATAGAGATGATGCTAGATCATCTAGTGTGACCCTTGTGTGATAAATAGAAGTAGTTAAGTATTGTTTGGTGATTGTGTACCTCATATTTATTTATAGACGCTAGTATCAATCCAGGCTACAAAGAGGAAGAATTCTATGAAGACGAGGAAGAGAACTTCCACCACCTTACCAACCAAGGCAAGCTCTTATATCTAAGCAAGTAAGCTAAGCTAAACCATGCAAGTCCCACTTGCAAACCTTTGTGATACCCCTTTTTATACTAAATCCCAGTTTTACTTGGAAGCTTTACTTTTACAAAGTTATTCCTGTAATTAATTAATTGGATGATTAGTGGAAGATTAGGAAAGTGTCCTCAAGAGCTTGGAACTTGACGAAGGTAGATAGACCAGCTTAGTACCCTACAAGTAGTGACACACACCCCCATTTGATAGATGCTAGTGCTAAATTAAACTTGATCACTAGATGAGAACAAATGATTATGAAAACCTTGGAATGATGAGTCATTCTATTGAAATGTTTTGACATGTGTTATGGACACAATGAATTGAAGATGATGGTGAAGGAAGTATATGACTTGACTTTGATAAAAACTGATGGTTGAGTTCGGATGCAATACCATTCCAATGTTTACCATACAACCACAATACCCGAATTTGGGTAGGGCTTGACTGGAAGTTTATATGTCTTAGTATGGGTTCCCTCGCGAAATGAGGTGAGCTGAGGCTACCTTGTGAATGTGACTGTCCACCTATGCAGTGCCCAAGATGACAGATGTTCATGGTTGGGAGGCCAAACTCATAGGGGAGGTGCCTATACTAGGTTGTGTAATTGAAAGGTTAGGATTGATTATCCGCATACCAAGTATGATGATTCAGGATTGTTCCTGACGGATGTATCGAATGTTGTGGTGAAAGTGTACCACCTCTGTAGAGTGTCAAACTATTAGAATAGCCGCGTCCGTGGTTATGGACAGTTGGATGGCCATACTGTTTCGTTGTCAGACGTTTTGCGAAATGACCCGTGACTTGAATGATGACTTGAATTGACCCCACAAGTTTGGAGATGAAGCTAGGTTCCCACCTAGGTAACTTAGACAACTAAAGTTAGGTTTTACTACTAGATACTGGTTGAAATAAAATTGGATTGTGGCAAACAAACCTAGACCTTAAGATTCCTATTAGAATGGCCTTACTGCTTTAGTGAAAGTTTGCGAGTACCTCAAAGTACTCATGGCTTTGTCTCTGGCTATTCCCATGGCCAGACTATGAAGGAGACTACGAGGAGGATGGATAGTAGGACACTTACGATAACTAGGATCATCTCCCATCGTCAGCATTTCCTTTGACCCTGAAGATGGAGCCTCGACCATGCTACCCCTACTATTATTGTTCCGCTGCTTTGATTGTATTCAGACTTGATCATGAAATCAACTATTTGTAAGACTATTATGGTTTGTAATGGATGATGAATTATGGTACCAATCTGTTATGTCTCGCAAAAATGGTAATCCTCGGATTGAGATGTACGGCATAGCAGGCATCTGGAATTAAAAATCCGGGTGTTGACAAGTTGGTATCAAAGCCATCCCGACCATAGGAGACCCTAGTTAGCATGGACGTCAGAAAAACTTAGTTTCAAAAACCAAGAAAGTGAGTATCTTTGAAAACCTATTATCACTCTTACCCTTGAAATTCTTTCCAAAAGAGAGTCATATGTTCCTTAAAATTTTTGCAACCTTACCTAAAATTTGGCACACTTGATCACTTATCTAACTTACTCCTCTCCAATTTGCTTATAGATGGAGTACGCCTACAAAAAGTTTTACCAGTTGGGAAATGGAGGGAATATCATCTTTGAGAACGACCTAAGTCAGCTTGCAGAATTTCTGGAGCGCCTGCATCCGGAGTTCTATGGAGCTTAACTCCATGATCACCCCAGAGGGGAGCTGCTATAGCTGATAGTTGTCGATCTTCGCGGAAAGATGGAGCCACCTACCTCGGAGAAGATCCATTTCACCATCAGACAGAACAACTGGATTGATGGACTGGCCAGAGCAATGTAGGAAGCACTTGCCCGATTATGTGGGCAGAATATCAACAAGATCACCGGCACCCGCTTTGCTCACTATGCCAAAAGTGACTCCAATGGACAACCCCTGGATCTACCAAGCCACCCTGAGATGAAGCTATATGTGGACCATCTTGCCTTCATGCTCCATGAGACTCACAAGGAGCTAGACAACACTCGTGTTGATGCCAACGAGAAGCAACTTCCTATCGCCAAGAAGGACAAGACCTTCGCCATCCTCGTGAAGGAGCGCAAGTCACTTCGCCATCTGCGTGACAAGAAGGATCGCATCAGTGCCCGCCTTCGTCTCAAGGTGTCATCTTTGGAGGAGACCATCCATGAGCGGGACATGCAGCTTGGGGAGAGGGAGAACAAAGGGGAAGATATCCGTGGAGATCCCTACTCGTATCTCAGTGATGATGATGACTAGTTTGAGGACGACCAGGAGTTCCACACTAATGATGAGGACCGCGACTTCATTGATGATGAAGAAGCCACCGGTTCTGATGAGTAGTAGCACTTGAGCACTGTCATAGGTGTGAGTTGTATCCGGTCCCACTGTATCGTAGCTTGTCAGAATGGTTCTTAAAACCATCTTTTTGTTGTTGTGTTGTGTTGGAATGTGTTGTTTGTATTGTGTTCTTGGATCGAATGAGAATTAGTTGTTGGCTTTCAAACCTTAGCCATACTCAAAAGTTTAAAAGATTTTAAAACCATAGCCATAAACCTTAGAAAAAATTCCCTCTTGTCTCATGATCTATCTCAATCTTCAGATGCCTCGCAGAGGGAGCAGCTCATCTCAAGACCCGATGGTCCAAATCTTGCAAATGTTAGTAGCCGACTGAGAAGCCGGTAGGACCGAGCGTCAAGCCAATCTAGCCACTCTTCAACAGATCGCCCAACTAGCGCATGACAACCAAGGACCTGGAAATCAGGATCATCATGGATCCAAACTTAAGAACTTCCAGAACACCAATCCCTCTATCTTTAGCAAATCAGAAGAGCCCTTAGATGCCGATGACTGGCTGCAGACTATGGAGAACAACTTGGAAGTTGCCGGAGTAGAGGAGGCAGAGAAAGTACTATTTGCCACCCACTATCTGGCTAGTTCTGCAAGAGCATGGTGGAATAGCACCCGTACCATGAATGGAGGTCAGATGATGACTTGGGATGAATTCAAACTCAAGTTCAGCCGAACCGATGTGCCACCAGGTTTGATTCTACGGATGAGGGATGAATTCAAGGAGTTGAAGAAAGGAATGATGACTATGGTAGAGTACCGTGATAGATTTCTGTCTCTGTCTAGGTATGCCCCTGTTGAGATTGGTACGGAAGCCAAGAAAAAAGAGAGATTTCTGAATAGTTTGCATGATGAGATGCAAACAATGTTAGTCAATATCCCGTTTGCTGATCTAGAAGCTTTAGTTGATTCATCAATCCAGATGGAAGGAAATATCAACCAAGCTACTAAAAACCATAAGTGTCGTATGATGCACCAACCTAGACCCCACCACACCCCAAAGTATCGCCCTAGTTCGTCTGTTAGATTTGCACCAAGGAACACTAAGCCACCCATGTCACACCCGAACTTTCCCAACCTTAGCAGAGGAAACGCAAGACCTGGAGGCAACAACCACTATGACCATGGCAACCCCAATAACTTCAACCGTGCACCACCAAGGCCCACCAACCCCAATCCCAATACTGCCCCAAGGACTAGAAGTAATGCCATACCTATTGCCGGAAAGGACAAGTCAACAATCACCTGCTTTGAGTGTGGAGTGATGGGTCACTTCTCCAATGAGTGCCCTAAGAAGATTGCTGCATCACCCAATGTTACTGCACCTGCCCAGCAGCAGCGTCGTGTTCAACCTGGAAAGAGATTCCCCCTGGCAATCCGAACAACCGTGCTAGCCGTCTGTTCCACATGAATGCTGAGGAAGCCCAGGAAGCGCCAGATGTTGTGCTGGGTATGTTTTCTATTAATTCCGTACTTGCAAGAGTGTTGTTTGATTCTGGAGCATCGCACTCATTTGTTACGGAAGAATTTGCATGCACTAGTAAGATTCAACCAACAAATTTCAAGCATGTTATGATAGTTCAAATACCTGGGTCAACCACCAAAGCTAGAAAATTTTGCAAGGCCGTACCTATCAGAATTCATGGAATAGATTTCTATGCCAATCTAATAGTACTCAGAACAAAAGGTTTGGAAGTAGTACTAGGAATGGATTGGATGTCAAAACATCAAGGACTTATAGATTGTGCTAAGAAAGCCATAACCATGACCAGTAGCACCGGAGTATCAGTTGAGCATGTGTCTGAGACCTTGCCCCATCAATTCAAGTGCAACAAGAGTTTAGCCCAACAAACCCTAGACCAAGTCAGAGTAGTCTGTGAATACCCCGATGTGTTCCCAGATGAATTACCCGAAATGACCCCAGATCGGGATATCGAGTTTATCATTGAACTAATCCCTGGAACTGGACCCATAGCTCAGAGACCCTATAGTATGAACCCATAAGAGTTAGTGGAACTCAAGAAGCAACTGGATGACATGATTAGGAAAGATCTGATTCAACCAAGTGCATCACCATGGAGATCACCTGTTCTGTTTGTGGATAAGAAAGATGGTGCCACCCGTTTGTGTACGGATTACAGGAAGTTGAATGATGTCACCATCAAGAGAAAGTACCCACTGCCAAAGATAGAAGACTTGTTTGACCAGTTGACCGGTGCCAGAGTATTCTCTAAGATTGATCTTAGAACTGGTTATCATCAACTAAAAATTTGTGCAACGGATATTCTAAAGACTGCCTTCACTATCCGATATGGATTGTATGAGTACAAGGTCATGTATTTTGGATTAACCAATGACCCCGGTTATTTCATGAATCTCATGAATAAGATTTTTATGAACTTCTTGGATAAGTTTGTCGTTGTTTTCATTGATGGCATTCTAATCTACTCCAAATCGGAGGAAGAACATGAACATCACCTAAGAACCATCCTTGGAACCCTTAGAGAGCATCAGTCGTATGCCAAGTTCAGCAAATGCGAGTTTTGGTTAAAGGAAGTAGGATTCCTCGGACATATCTTGTCAGCCGGACGAGTTGCCGTTGACCCTGCCAAGATTAAGGATGTTGAAGAATGGAGAGCCCCAACCACTCAAACTGAAGTTCGTGCATTTCTTGGATTAGTGGGATATTACCGCAAGTTTGTTGAAGGATTTTCAAGGATCGCTAGGCCGATGACTCAGTTACTCAAGAAAGATCAGAGGTTTGAATGGATGGACAAATGTGAAGTGAGTTTCCAAGAACTCAAGAAGAGGTTGATTTCAGCCCCAATTTTGATCATGACGAATATCATCAAGCCCTTTGATGTGTATTTTCATGCATCCAAGATTGGTCTCGGATGTGTGTTGATGCAAGAAGGCAAAGTGATATCATATCTGTCCCGACAACTGAAGCAGCATGAGCAGAATTACCCCACCCATGATTTAGAGTTAGCCGCCATTGTTTTTGCCTTGAAGACATGGCGTCATTATCTTATGGGTAATCGTTGTGAGATTTACTCAGATCAGAAGAGCTTGAAGTATACTTTTACTTAGAAGGAGTTGAATATGAGGCAAAGGAGATGGATAGAGTTAATCAACGGTTATGACCTTGACATTCACTACCACCCCGGCAAGGCCAATGTGGTAGCAGATGCTCTTAGTAGACTGCTGTGTAGATTAAACACCATGATTCTGAAAGAGCAACCAAGTTTGCATAAGGAGTTGGAAGATTTCAGAATGGAGCTAGTTAGCGAAGGATTCCTAGCTAGTATCAAACTTAACCTACTTTGATAGATCAGATAAAGGAAGCTCAGAAAGGAAATGCCAGTATTGACGGAATTAAGAGTCATATCGGTACAGGGAAGGTACCCGGATTCACGGAAGATGAAGGAGTTCTATGGTATAAAGGACGAAGCTTTGTGCCTGTAGATTCAGAGTTGAAACAAGCTATTTTGCAAGAATCCCATGATACTCTTTACTCCATCCACCCAGGAGGAACCAAGATGTATCAGGATTTGAAGGAGCAATTTTGGTGGCATAAGACTAAGCGAGAAGTCAGAAGCTACATAGCCAAATGTGATATCTGTTAGAGAGTCAAAGTGGAACATCAAAGACCCGTAGGACTTTTGCAACCTTTGCAGATCCCAGAATGGAAATGGGATTCAGTTGGAATGGATTTCATCACCGGTTTGCCTATATCTAGTAGGGGAAATGATTCTATTTGGGTCATAGTGGATAGACTTTCCAAAGTAGCTCATTTCTTACCTGTCAAGACCACTTATCAGAACTCAAAGCTAGCAGAGTTGTACATTTATAGGATAGTCAGTTTTCATGGAATCCCCAAGAACATTATGTCGGATCGAGGAACCCATTTTACCTCAAGATTTTGGAAGAAAGTCCAAGAAGGATTAGGAACCAAACTGAATTTCAGCACAACCTATCACCCACAGACCGATGGACAAGCAGAGAGAGTAAACCAAATACTCGAAGATATGTTGAGAGCTTGTGTGTTGGAATATGGATCTAAATGGGAGGGCTGTTTGCCTTTCGCGGAATTCTCATACAACAACAGTTATCAAGCCAGTTTGCAAATAGCTCCATTTGAGTTTATGTATGGAAGGAAGTGTCGTACTCCCACTGAATTGGTCGCAAGTAGGAGAGATTCAGATCTTTGGACCAGACATCCTACAAGAATCCGAAGATAAGGTTCACAAGATTCGTGAGCACCTCAAGATCGCTCAGTCCAGACAGAAGAGTTATGCCAACAAGAGACGTCGAGATCTAGCCTTCAATGTCAGAGATTTTGTTTATCTCAAAGTATCACCCTTGAAAGGAATGGAGCATTTCCAACTCAAAGGAAAGCATGCATCCAGATACATTGGACCCTTCAAGATTTTAAGTCGTCGAGGAGAGGTATCTTATCAGATAGAACTGCCTGAAGAGATGTTAGCCGTGCATGATGTGTTTCATGTCTCGTTACTTTGGAAATGTTTAGAAGTTCCATAAATGATGGAAGTTTTCAAGAACATCGATCAAAGAGATGTGGAGATCAACCCGTACTTGACCTATCGAGAAGTACCCATTCGTATTTTGTAAGAAGCTTTCCGGACCACCTGGACCAGGAGTATCAAGTTTCTCAAGATTCAATGGAGCAACCATAATGAAGTGGAAGCCACTTGGGAACGAGAAGATTACATGAGGACCGAGTTTCCCAATCTCTTTAGGTCCTAGTTTTTCCTGAATCTCGGGACGAGATTCTATTTAAGGGGGAAGGTCTGTAACACCCCAAAAATATTAATTATGATCTTTCCCTAATTAATCAAGATTAGGATTAACAAAAAAAAATATTTATTATATTCAAATCTTATTGCTTGTGTGTATGAATGCTTGCAATGCCATGTTGGATTGTTGTAAATGATGAGAAATGGTTTAAAGATCAAAACCATATCATCTAGGTCACTATAAAACCAAAATAAAATTAAAATATGAAGCCTAAGACCTAATGGTGATTTGTGCCAAAGTTAACCATTAGCTCACTTTGAGCACCTCTAGCAACTAATCTCAAATAGAAACTTTCCCATTTATTTTCTCCCCTTGCTAGACCTAGTGACACTGAACCCAAGGGAGCTTTCCAACTTGGCAGAAATATTTTCAAACTCTTTTGAGAGGCAATTCAAATTTGAATCTATCTTATGTATCAAGATAGCCATTTTTGGAAAACCACTCAAACCTTCACCACTTGGCAACCATTGCACCCAGAGACTACCAAGATTAGTATCAGAACACCCACCAAAAATCACTGATTTTGGTGATGGTTTAGTTCTTCCGGCCATTTGATCGAATACTTGGTGATCACAGTACAACTCTACCAACTATCTACTATTTTGATCAATACCTTGCTCACCATTGTGACCTCACACGTCACACAACTCTACCAACTATCTCCAGTACATCTCTACCAACTCCCTTAGTACCAGCCCGTGCAAAGGAGCTCTCTCACTCGATCAATTGAGTAGTGCAAAATCGTACCCGGCTCACCTTGCCACCCCGACATGGACACGATGCCACAGACTGTGCTGCCCTCTCCCATGATGTATAGGAGGTAGCCCTGACCTCACCGCCTCTGCCTGTGCACGCCCTGACCAAAGACAGCTCGAGGAAACACCAGCACCGCCTCGCCCATTTAACACCAAACCATGTCGGTCGTCGAGCCAGAGCACCGAGCAATCCTGCACGTACATGCCGCGCCTCGCCCTCACCATGCGCCACTACGTCCGCCATGACTCCAGCAAGCTCCCAGAGATGATCGTTTGACCGTGAGCACCGTGACCACCGTACACCGTGATGAATGCCGCCGGTACAGCCGCATGGCATGGATGATTTAGAACGATTTAGACCGCGCCTCGCCGAGCCACTGTGCGTATGACGTTCGTCCTGAAGCACCGCGTCGACCTATGCCCTTGGCCATTCCCCTAGCTCACTGTAACTGCGTCGCCGGCAAGCCCGAGCTATGCCGCCATGCCCCCTTCGCCGTAGTATAAATAGAGACCACCCCGACCCTAAAACACACACCATTCCACTCTTCTCTCACCCAGGAACCTCTTTGACCCAACCCTGGAGCAAGGCGAGCACCATCACGCCGAAATTTCACCGGAGTTCGCCGTTGTAGAGGAAGGAAGGAGCCGAATCTAGAAGTCACCCTAGGAGTTGCAGCGGCCACTGTTCGAACTGCCGTCGTTGACTCGTTCGTTCGCCCCCATCGTCGCACCTAGCTGGAGCCCTAGTAAGCCCCCAAAGACCCCCGTCGTAGCACTAGGGTTCTGACCCATGCGTGCCCTACGACGGAGATGACGACGCTTAGCCGTTGATCGTGCTCTAATCGTAAGGCTTAGATTCACCGATACCGCTTCGTGTTAGATGAGCCACTGACAGGTAGGACCAATCCTGGAGTAGCCCGCTGCGTGCGTGTTGCGTAGTTGGGCTAGCCCATTAGCGTTCCCATGCACACCCCGCCAGTTCAAACCTAATTTTATCTTTTATTTGAAAATCCCATTCTATAGTAAACTTTAAAAATCAATTCAGAGAGATTCACTGTACCAAATTGAATGAATCCAATTTTGTTTGAAAGTAGATGAAAATCTATAATCACTCCCGTTGGATTTAAACAGTTTGAAACTATGGATCACCCTAGGTAAAAATAACAAGATAGTAGCTTTTGCAACTTCAAACATTTTTGTAAATTCAACCGTAAGTGATTTTGAGTGATTCCAACTCTCAAAAATCACATTTGACAAGACCTTTTTTGAATATGTAAAAATCTACATACTTACATACAGTAGTCCTGAACCAAAATAAAAGAATGGCTTTCTAGTCATTTTTAGCCACTTAAATATTGTTAAATAATAGTGTTAAACTTTATAAATTAGGCCAACCACTTTAAATCACATTCTCAAGTAGTATAATATGTGGTAATGATATGTGTCAATATGATCCCATATTTGAAGTGGAGATATTAAATCTTAAGTAACTTTTCAATGAGTAGAAATTACTTTTCTAAAAATAAGATAAATAAAATCTTATCACCCTTTCTTGTAATGATAGAGATGATGGTAGATCATCTAGTGTGACCTTTGTGTGATAAATAGAAGTAGTAAAGTATTGTTTGGTGATTGTGTACCTCGTATTTATTTATAGACGCTAGTATCAATCCGGGCTACAACGAGGAAGAATTCTACATAGACGAGGAAGAGAACTTCGACCACCTTAGCAACCAAGGAAAGCTATTATATCTAAGCAAGCAAGCTAAGCTAAACCATGCAAGTCCCACTTGCAAGCCTTTGTGATACCCCTTTTTATACTAAATTCCAGTTTTAGTTGCAAGCTTTACTTTTACAAAGTTATTCCTGTAGTTAATTAATTGGATGATTAGTGGAAGATTAGGAAAGCGTCCTCAAGAGATTGGAACTTGATGAAGGTAGATACACTAGCTTAGTACCCTACAAGTAGTGACACACACCCCATTTGATAGATGCTAGTGCTAAATTAAACTTGATCACTAGATGGGAACAAATGATTATGAAAACCTTGGAATGATGAGTCATTATATTGAAATGTTTTAACATGTGTTATGGACACAATGACTTGAAGATGATGGTGAAGGAAGTATGTGACTTGACTTTGATAAAAAATGATGGTTGAGTTCGGATGCGATACCATTCCAACGTTTACTGTACAACCACAATACCCGAATTTGGGTAGGTCTTGAATGGAAGTTTATATTTCTTAGTATGGGTTCCCTCACGAAATGAGGTGAGCTGAGGCTACCTTGTGAATGTGACTGTCCACCTATCTAGTGTCCAAGTTGACAGATGGTCATGGTTAGGAGGCCAAACTCATAGGGGAGGTGCCTATACTAGGTTGTGTAATTGAAAGGTTAGGATTGATTATCCGTAGACCAAGTATGATGATTCAGGATTGTTCCTGACGGATGTATCGAATGTTGTGGTGAAAGTGTACCACCTCTGCAGAGAGTCAAACTATTCGAATCGCCGTGTTCGCGGTTATGGATAGTTGGATGGCCATACTGTTTCGTTGTCAGATGTTTCCAAAATGACCCGTGACTTGAATGATGACTTGACTTGACCCCACAAGTTGTGGAGATGATGCTAGGTTCCCACCTAGGTAACTTAGACAATAAAGTTAGGTTTTAATACTATATACTAGTTGAAATAAAATTGGCTTGTGGCAAACAAACCTAGAGATTAAGAGTCCTATTACAATGGCCTTACTGCTTTAGTGAAAGTTTGCGAGTACCTCAAAGTACTCATGACTTTGTCCCTGGCTATTACCATGGCCAGACTATGAAAGAGACTACGAGGAGTATGGACAACAAGACACTTACGATAACTAGGATCATCTCCCATCGTCAGCATTTCCTGTGACCCTGAAGATGGAGCCTCGACCACGCTACCCCTACTATTATTATTCCGCTGCTTTGATTGTATTCAGACTTGATCATGAGATCAACTATTTGTAAGACTATTATGGTTTGTAATGGATGATGAACTATGGTACCGATCTGTTATGTATCGCAAAAATGGTAATCTTGGGATTGTGATATACGACATAACAGGCATCTGGAATTAAAAATCCGTGTGTTGACAGCACAACTCCGCCCAATGCCGCCGGACGCAAAGCTCTCCATCACGGAACGACATGATCTTCGACACGAACCCAAAGGCCATCGACACCGAAACCCAAGCTCTCCCTCATGGAACCGGTCAAGATGGAATACCAAGTTCTCCTTCATGGAACGAAGTCCCCTTTCCCGCCAAGACCCCAGATTCGAAGGTCCGAAGACTGATCCCCCAAACCTCCTCCGAGCCCCCAAGATCTTCGGACCTTGATGTGTGACCTCTTGTCGATACCCTATTTTTGACTATATAATACAACTTGTTGCATAATCAATTATTCATGCTTGCATCTCATCATGTGGTTTGGGGATATTTAGGCGATTCACATAAATTAAATAAGGAGTCCATATGCGGGCTTTTCTAGTCTTATATTGGCTCCATTTAAATTTGTGTAGCGAACCGATGACATATTTTCCTTGTTAAGTCAACATTTAAATTGCAGGGTATCTAAACAACATGAACTATCTAATTAATTGTCGGGACCCCGATTCCTCTTAATATTGCCTAATTGCATCGCATCGCTGCCATGTCATACATCATCTATGCATCATGCCTGATCTTCTGTCGTAGTATTAAATAGTGCATCTGGTGTTTCATCTAGTGCTTTGCTTCTTCACGGATTAGGCCGATGAATTGATGTGAGTGTCGACCCGATCTTCGGTGTATCTTCGATAGTGTTTCTAGGCAAGCATTCTCCCCCTTTCTACCTATCTTACTTTTATAGTCTTTATTTCCTCCTATTGATCTATTTCTATCTGTGCTGCAATGCTCTAGTTTCGTACCCATGATATCCCTTGCAGCCATTATATTGCCTTGGACACCTCCTATTACATGTTGTTTGATAGATAGTCAGCCTTGCGAGTCGTAGTTGCTTGCTCAGGTGATGTTTTGATGTTGTCAAGTACCACCGTTGCGGGAGAAATGCCTCATGCTTTATGTTGGATATGATCATGGCTTTAATTACAGTTTAACAACTAATATTGAAAGTAGGTAAATAATGAAGAGGCACCGGTGAGCAATAGATGTTATTTGGTTTTTAACCGCCCAGTTGTGTCCCGTAGGACCCCGAGTACTTGATACCTGTTCCTTGACTATTCGCACTATCCACATGTCGGACCATGAATCCCCTTAGCGAGATCTTAAATCATATCTTATTTCTTGGGGGCACAAACTAGTTTGGGATTTTATTACTATCCTGTACTTATGCCATGCTTATGCCATGTTTACTGCTTTATTTACAATTGTTGCTCGTGGAGAGCGTTTACTACTGTACTGTTTAGGTAAGTGGAATGTTTTCGCGGTATCGACAAGCCCAGTCACACTTTTGGGTTTCCAGTCATTTACAACCATTGTCACAAACCTCTGGGTCCATTTCGGAGCCGGCCAACTTCGTCGCATGTAGCTTGGTGGGGTGGCCCCCTGAAATATTATATGAATCTCGTGATTTCTTTGTCGTGATGCCTCATTTGGTTTCATTTGGTTTTTCCGAGGTTGATCATGTGTGTGTTGCTATTTGCGCCCCCTGTAGGGTAAACCTTTTTGAAAGCCGTGTTCGTGGTTATGGACGAGTTGGAGCACAATATCTCGATCATAGGAAACTATAACTAAAGTAGTGCTATAAATTTGATCTTGCAATGATTAGTAATATGCTTCAGTACAACGAAATGGCTAAATGATAGTACCAACAACTGCTGGGTTTTTGAATGCCTCATGCTATGGGTATCTGACTAGTAAGTATCGCAACTACAACGGAATGGTTAACTAAAAGTGCCCACTGCTTATTATATCAGTATAATTCATGCTATCTATATATGACTAGTAATTGTTGCAACTATAACATAATGAATAAAAGTGCCAACTCTGTGAGTTTCCTTGGTACGACTTCCTCATTTGGTCTCGAGGGGGAAACACCAGGATGGGTATGATTGGTGTTAGTATCAGGATGAATTCAAATAGGTCTTTCTTATCCCTCTCTGATAGCCGGCAGTTGTATCGAGTCTATATAGGTTGTTTAGTGCATGCTGCGATGCCGCTTCAGTCCACCATACCTATGTAGGCGAGGACCGCCGAATTCTAAGACTCTTCGTGTACTAGCCTCAGTACTGACTGCTCTCTTTTTCTTTGCCCTTTTGCCAGCACCCCTTTTGTTTAGCAGGTTTGAGATCGACGTCGTTAGCAGAGTTACCCTTATGGCTTGGCCTCGGAAGGGTTATGGATGCCATTGGTTATTCTTCAGGGATCTTAGCCCCATTTGCATCTTGTTCGTAGTCGGATGTTGTATCGTTTTCAAGGTGATTTGGATCTTTGTACTGTATATCTGTATTCTTGACTTGGAGTCGTTGGTTCCATCGTAGACTATTGTGTAATGATATTACTTCGTTTTCCACCCGCACACAAGTGCCTGGTGGGCACCTTCTAATCGTTTCTATGCGGGTTTGGCGGAAATCGCTAAAATTGTATAGGGTCGATCCGAGGGTGTTACAGTTTTGGTAGATGATGGAACTGTGACGGCACCTTTGTTTGTGCTGCAGTTATGAAGCTACAGGGGCTGGAATGGTAGAGTTGTCTGTTCATTTTGGGGCCTATGTGTGCCTGATGAAACATTGTTTCTCTCTATATAGTATTGTATGCGTGATGAAACCTTATTTTATGTGATCCACATATACTCGTGTAGCTGGTGTTCGTGTTTTGATTGTATGCAGTAGTATTTGTTTTGTAGCAGGATTTCTATTTGATCTGAATTAGTACTACCATTTAGTTAGTGCTTCCTATAAAAGAGTCTGTGCCAACACCTAAATAATTAGTAGACCTTGGTTGCACACCATTTTCACATGCTCTTATGATAAACAAAACTAGTACTATTCTTGAATCAAAGCTACTTTAGACATTTATTCGTTGCACCAACATGGATTCCTGAAATAGAGAGAGTATGACCTATTTTTTAAATTATTCTTTGAACAATTTGCAAATTCAAAATCATAGTCAGTTGCCAAAACCTACCGCCTATCCTATTTGAATCAGAGGCATTAGTGGATGTGACTCGCGCCTTAAATTCCTGTCCAGATGGCGTATGGTCTACACAACCTTTTTTTCTATTAAAACTTGCACGGCAGCCAAATTCAAAATCGTAATCGAGCGGCAAAATAACCCACCGACCCCGAAACATTTTGGCCAATCGATTTCAAACATTTAGAGGAAAATATCCCACCCATGCAGTACCATTTTTTATTAATACTTGGACGCTAGCAAAATTAAAAATCTCAGTTAGGCGGAAAAATTTAAAGTCTACGCTGTGCGAATCGAAGGTATCCAAGTTTCTGTGCAAAAATATGGAAATTGATGACCAGTTGATGTGACTCTCGGCCTTAAATTCCTAGACAGATAGCATACGGTCTACTACCTTTTTTATTAGCAGATGGACGCTAGCCAAATTCAAAATCTCAATCGAGCAGCAAAATCACACACCAACCTTGAAGCATTTAACGCCACTCCATTTCAAAAAAAATTGGCTTCAAAATTACCATTCTACCCATGGTTCAGACACCCTATGGGCAAGCTATAGTCGGTATCATGGGGGCACGATCATAATTACTTTTCTTTTCACCTCCATTGTCCCGATTCGTGCATTTTTTCTCGCTGGCCCTCCCAAAAATCCTAGGCTCCTCTCCCACGCCCTCAGCTCCATGACCACCACGCGCACCGGCCGGTGGCAATTCCACAACATGCCTGAGCCGCTTGAGCTGAGGTCTCGTGCACCGCCGCGGATCCACGTCACCGACGCCCACCACACCGGATCTAGTTCATCGGGTCTCTCTTCCACTGCATCGGAGTTGCGGTCTCGCTGACCGTGCCAATGGTGTCATCGACCGCTCAAGCTCTACTTCCCCTCCGCCGAAAGCTAACCAACCGTATCGGAGCCACTGCACTAGTCTCCACCAGACGGGATCTAGTTCAACGAGTTCCATGTCCACTACTCTAAACCAGCTGCACATGCGTCGTTGTTTGCTGCACCGCATCGTCCTCAGCGATGCTCTCGACCACCGCTCTCAAGCCGGCATCGACCGCCCATGATCTGCTTCCATGACTTCCCAAGATTTGCTTCCTCGCAACCGCAACACCCTCAGTTACCTGTACGTCACCTACACGGTACCGACGATTCTTAGACGCCTCTTCGACCAAGCTAACCAAATATCCAACCCCTTTTTGTTTTATCACCACTATAGCAGGTTAAAGCCTGCCACAGTGAACTGCATTTTTGTAATTGTGCTACTACACACAAGTAACTGGGCATGCATGTTCTTTGTGCTACATACAAGGTCACATGACAAGTTGGTTTGCTTCGCTGCTCTAGAAATTTCAATTCATGCAAATGTTTTTTTATTTTGTCATGCACATGTTCTTAGCTACTCCCAACAATAGTAATTGCCTGCTATTATATAGTTCTTGCAAAATGTAAAGTCAGTGAAAAATATTAGTGTGGATTCCTGCTCCACATTTACTGAATCTATCTGGTTCGTCCCAAGCTAAGTTCCTACTATTATTTTCTCCCTGGCATCGTTCTGATATCCTATAGTACCCGTTTAAACTCATCATACTAGTTTGATTATAATTTTATTATTTTTATCTGGATCTTTAAAAGATGCAATGCTGACTATTTGTTTTTTCTTTGCATAGATCTCAAAAAGGAACACTGAACATGTTGGTTTTCACAACCTCTTCTACAGGTTCACAAGTGCGATGTCATTATTCTCTTATCTAGTGTTGGTTCATCCTAAGAAACGACATAACTATCCTCTACTATGTAGTTCATTCATGGTTTGCGTTCTTGCTGTGCAAGTTCTCGCATGATGCCATATAATTTCTGTCTCATTCATTCTTTGCTACGAAAGTAACTGCATGCCCATTGTGTAGCTCACCGCAAATTCTGAGTCACCCAACATCTCTTGCATTTCAGGATATACTACTGCTTCCATATATATTTGTTGAAATGACCTAGCTAGTTTACATTTGCTGAAATTCTAGAAAACACTCTGTTCAATTACTCAATTCATTTGTATGCACACTTGTGTAATGCTTGCTTGTCATGTTCTACAGGTTCATAAGAAATGCCATTATATTTCATATCTAATGGTTCCTCCTAAGCAGTGACATAGTTATCCTCTACTGTATATATAGTTCATTCCTAGTTTGCACTCTTGCTCTACAAGTTCTCTTATGGTGCCTTTATAATTTCTATTCAGTTCCTAGCTACAATAGTAACTACATGCCTATTGTGTAGCTCACCACAAATTTTGGGTCACCCAACATCTCTTGCATTCTAGGATAAATGACTGCTTCCATATATATATTTGTTGAAATGACCTGGCTAGTTTATATTTGCTGAAATTCTAAGAAACACTTTGATTGATTGCTCATTTCATTGTAGGCACACTTGCCTAATGCTTGCTTGTCCTCTTCTATAGGTTTGCAAGAGACACCATTATATTTCTAATCCGGTGCTGGTTCATCCTAAGCAACAACATAACTATCCTTTACTGTGTACTTCATTCGTGGTTTGTGTTCCTGCGCTACAAGTTCTTGCATGATGCCATTATAATTTATGTCTCGTTCATTCTTAGCTACAAAAGTAACTGCATGCCCATTGTGTAGCTCAACGCAAATTCTGAGTCAACCAACGTCTCTTGCATTCTTGGATATACTATTGCTTCCATAAATATTTGTTGAAATGACCTGGCTAGTTTATATTTGCTGAAATTCTAAGAAATACTTTGTTCGATTGCTCAATTCATTTGTAGGCACAGTTTTTTAATGCTTGCTTGTCATGTTCTACAGGTTCACAAGCAATGTCATTACATTTCATATCTAATGGTTCTTCCTAAGCAGCGACATAGCTATTCTCTATATATAGTTCATTCATGGTTTGCATTCTTTCTCTAGGAGTTCTCTTATGATGCCATTATAATTTCTATTTGGTTCCTAACTACAATAGTAACTACATGCCCATTATGTAGCTCACCGCAAATTCTGGGTCACCCAACATCTCTTGCATTCCAGGATAAATAACTGCTTCCCTATATATCTGTTGAAATGACCTGGCTAGTTTATATTTGCTAAGATTCTAAGAAGCACTTTGATTGATTGCTCATTTATTATAGGCACACTTGTCTAATGCTTGCTTGTCCTATTATATAGGTTCACAAGAGATGCCATTATATTTCTAATCCGGTGTTAGTTCATCCTAAGCAACAACAACATAACTATCCTCTACTGTGTAGTTCATTCATGGTTTCCATTCCTTCTCTGCAAGTTCTGGTATGATGCCATTATAACTTCTATCTGGTCTATTCTTAGGTATGACACTAACTGCATGCCATTGTGTAGCTTACCGCAAATTCTAAGTCAACCAACGTCTCTTGCTTTCCATGATATACAACTGCTTCCATATATATTTGTTGAAATAACCTGGCTAGTTTATATTTGCTAAAATTCTAAGAAACACTTTGTTTGATTGCTCATTTTATTGTAAGCACACTTGTCTAATGCTTGTCTATCCCATTCTACATATTCAAAAGCGACTCCATTATATTTCGTATCTGGTTCTGATTCATCCTAAGCAAAGATATAACTATGCTCTACTGTATAGTTCATTTGTGGTTTGCATTCCTGCTCTACAAGTTCTCGTATGATGCCATTATAATTTCTGTCTTGTTCATTCTTAGCTACGATAGTAACTGCATTCCATTGTCTAGTTTATTCTTCTGGCTTATTCTTCTATATATATTTGTTGATATGACCTGACTAGTTTATATTTGCTAAAATTCTAAACCACACACATTTTTATATTTCTCGTTTCATGGTAGGCATACTTGTTTAATGCCTTCTTGTCCTGTTTGTTTGACGTGATGGTCAACATATTTGAATCATTAACCAGTAGTAAACTCCACTTCATACCTCCTGTCATATTAGTTTAATGAGTTGTTTGCCTTGTTTGATGTATTAACTTGTTATTACTTAGTTTCAGACTGCAATTATTGCTATCGCCACCAAAGAGAGGGTTGCAAGATCATGTCTCAAGGTTATTTGCCCGTCTTGTATTAGGCCGATGATCAACAGTAAAAATGCTCACAAGTTGTACACCTTTTCAGAATGGGCTCCGGAAATGCAGAAACTGTAAAAGACAGTAAAAGTAACAGGGCCGACCCATAGGCATCCTTAGTAACAGTAATAGGCCATAAAAGTGACAGGTTGAAACATGAACCGATCAAAATAGTAACAAGACAAAGCAGTAACCGACCAAAACAATAACATGCCGAAACAGTAACATGCAAAAACAGTAATAATTAGAAAACTGTAACGGACGATAACAGTAAAGGACCAGAACCTTAAATGGCTATAACAGTAACGGGCCAGAACAGTAGCAGGTTAGGCTAGAAAAGGCCAGGATCATAGCAGGCCAGAACAGTAATAAGCCGAATTTGCACCAGGCCAGAATAGTAACAGGCCGGGAAAATTACCAGGCCAGATAGTAACAGGCTGAGAAAATTACCGAGCCAGAACAGTAACCGGCCGGAACATGAGCAGGCCAGTTATGATCCTAAACAGTAATGGAACCGAAAGTTCATGGGCCTGTTTCGAACACTACAAAGCTATACAGTAATGGGCCAGAAAGGTTATGGGCCAAAGCGAGATGGCGAAACAGGCCCATTTCGAACAGTGCAGGTTGGAACAGTAACATGCCCAAAAGTTTACGGGCCCTACAAATGGGACCATTCCAAAACAGTGTATGTAGAAACAGTAATGGGTCGAAAAGTTTATGGGTCGTCGCTGACAACACTAGTGGGCCCATTTGTAACAGTGCAAGACAAAACAGTAACTGGCCATGATACTGTTGGGCTCTTTTAATGGGCCGGCCCACTTAATAATTGTCAGGCCATGGCTAGGCCTAGATTCTACTACGTTTTCATTGACAGTTAATGGTGCTAACAGGTTGTTAAAGGTGTTCACAATGTGGCAGTTTACATGACATCAGCAGTCAACGCGGCTGGCGAACAGATCTATGACAGAACGACTTTTCATGGCTAAAGGGTGCGATCCACCACGGTCGAGAAAAAACCCGTGATAGATTCATTTTTGATGGGGCTTCTACCACGAAGGACATCCGTCGTAGAAGGCTTTTCAACCACGAAAAATAGGCCTTCAACCATGAAAATCGTCCTTTGTAAAAGGACATTTTTCTTATAGTGATAGCAAAGGGGTAAGGAGTAAAAGCAGTCCTAATCAGATCTATCTAACCAATTTGCAAAATAGTTTTGACACTCTACAACGTCTGTTAGCTAGGTTACCCTATAGGCTGGACCAGTGGGGTACCGTAACTACTGAGAACTGATACCACTTTGTAACACCCTCGGATCGGCCCTATGCAAGTTTTAGCGATTCCCGCCAAACCCGCATAGAAACGATTCAAAAGTGCCCACCAGGCACATGTGTGTGGGTGGAAAACGAAGTAATATCATTACACAATAGTCCATGATGGAACCCATAGAACATATGTATTACACGACTCCATGAGTCAAGAATACAAATTTACAGTATAAGTATCCAAATCACCTTGAAAACGATACAATATCCGAGTACAGACAAGATTCAAATTGGGATAAGAGCCGTGAAAAATAACCAATGGAGTCCATAACCTTGCCCAGGCCAAGCCAGAAGGGTAACCCTGCTAACAACGTTGATCTCAAACTTGCTAAACAAAAGGGGCACCGACAAAGGGCAAAGGAAAAAGAGAGCAGTCAGTATTAAGGCCAGTACATGGCGAGTATTAGAATTTGGCGGCTCTCGCCTACATAGGTATGGTGGGCTAAAGCGGATGCGAAGCATGCACTAAACAACCTATAGAGACTCGATGCAACTGTCGGCTATAAGAGAGAGAAAAGAAAGACCTATTCAAAACCAACCTGATACTAACACCAAACATACCCATCCTGATATTTCCCCCTCGAGACCAAACGATTGGCAGTTTTATTCATTATATCTATGGTGGTTATCCAACTTACTAGTTATATCAGATACACGTAAAATTATAACAATAAACTTTAGTTATAGTTGTCTATGATCGAGAAACTAAACTTTGCTCCAAGTTGTCCATAACTGTGAACATGACTTTTCAAAAAGATTTAACCCTACAGGGGTGCACCAAAGTTTCCACACGCACTTCGACCCTTTTTTCCAGATCAGTTAACATACACCCATCGGTATGTCAGCGAGGCCTAGGACATGACACTTTCCCAGACCCAAAGCAAGTACATGGGGGCCACCCGAAAGAGATACCCGTATGAGTTATAGCTAATCCTCCTCAAACGGACCCTGAGGATGCATGGACTTGTCACGTGGTCAGAGGCCATAGACAATATGTCCGCGTGACAGAGTGCCGCACCTACGCAACAGTAATAAGCGCTCATCGAGCAACAGGTAATAAACATATCATACATGGCATAAGTACAGTAGTAACGTATAAACCCCGAACTAGTTTGTGGCCCCCAGAATAGTATGTTGGAATCAGGTAATAAGCCGATAGGGGTGCTCATACACCCCACATGTGGTTAGCACGCTTAGTCTCAGAACAGGTGTCAAGAACTCGGGTCCTAGGTGGACACAGGGGGCGAGATAATAACCAAATCTCAACTATTACCCCTATGTTCCTCTGCATTAGTTAGACCTACTTTCAATATTAGTTATTAAACTGTAATTAAAGCCATGTTCATCTCCATCATTAAGAATATGCCAACCCCCCAACATCAATGGAACATTGACGACTGTCTACGCACAACCTGTTGGGAACCCAAAGAGTAAAGTGTGAAGTAGCAAGAAACAAATTTTCCCTCAGTTGAGATCGAGGTTATCAAACCAGAAGGAGGAAAGAAATGTCACACGGGTGTTGCAAGCAACACGGAGACCTGCACAACACTAACTCAAGACTTTGCCCCAAAGAACAGTGAGGTTGTCAAGCTCACAGGTTTGCTGTAACAAATGATTAAACGTATGATGTGGAAGGTAATGGTTTATAGTAAGTAAACAAGTAACAGTGTAATATGTATTAATGGTAAAGATTGCACCGGGGTCCATAGTTCACTAGAGGTGCTATCCTTAGATAAACAACATGGCATGAAGGGTAAACAAATTACAGCGGGGCAATTGACAGGAACTGAGCAAGGCATAACAATGCAATTACTAGTCAGAAAGATTCTATGAGATTCGATTGGGCAATACCACAAGATACATAGACCGTCATCCAACTGCATCTATGACTAGAAGTCCACCTTCAGGTTATCATCCGAACCCCCTCCAGTATTAAGTTGCAAGCAACAGACAACTGCTTTAAGCAAAGTGTGTAAGGTAAACAGTCCGCATGTTCCATGAACAAGAGACCGTTGTTTTCTCCCTAGTAGCAACAACACATCTACAACCAAAGAGATTATTGTCACTTCCCTTGGAAACTAGAGGCATGAACCCACTATCGAGCATAAATACCCTCTCTTGGAGTCACTAGCAACTACTTGGCCAAGATAGCTACTAACAACAAAGAGCATGCAAGATCACAAACAACACAGACATGATAGAATCATAAAGACAAATCCATTAATCAAACCAACATAATAATCTCAATATCCATCGGATCCCCGCAAACACAACATGCATGATTACAAATAGATTAGACCTAGATCATGAACGGAGGTCACAAGATCTATACATGAAAGCATAAAGGAGGAGATACAACCATCTCGCTACTACATGGACCCATAGTCCAAGGTGGAACTACTCACGCATCATACCGGAGAGAAGGCCTCCGGGATGATATCCCCTCCGGCAGGGTGCCGGGAAGAACTTCAGATCCCCCTCGATCTAGGGACGATGGTGGCGACGGATACAAACGGTTTTGTGGATATTTGATCGGGTTTCTTAGGGTTCCTGCATCGGGGGCTTCTTATAGGAGAAGGGGGAGATCGAGGAGGCGGACAGGGGTGGCAAACCCTAGCCAGGCGCGGGGCTGGGCCCACCCGTGCCTGGGGTGGGTCTGGCCCCCCTGGCTGGCCCCTCCGGCTCCCGTCTGGACTTCTTGTTCCCCATGGAAAGTAATTGACTTTGACGTTTGTCCCGTCCAATTCCGAGAATATTTCTTTACTAACTTTTCTGAAACCAAAAACAACAGAAATCAGGCATCTGGCACTGTTGCAACTAGTTAGTAGGTTAGTACCAGAAAACATGTAAAAATCACCTGAAAGTGTGGACAAGTAAATCAAAGTAGATACAAAACAAGCATGGAGCATAAAAAATTATAGATACATTTCCAACGTATCAACATCCCCAAGCTTAACTCCTGCTTGTCCTCGAGTAGGGAAGTGATAAAAAGAATAATTTTTGAGGTGACATGCACCCTCACAATAAAGATCCAACCATTTGCAGGCATTGAAAGCTGGGATCAAAGAACTCTAAACATGTGCATGAAAGATGGAGTTCTAACAATAGGACATAGTAACTATGCATGCAACATGGCAAACTACAAAAAAAGATCATGAATAACATGCATTAAAAACGTTTGTTTGTTTGTTTCACATGCAGAAAATATAGCATAGTGGCAATCATCTTGTCCCTCATAGAGTAGCAATATAGATGCATAGGACACCTACAAATTTCACAAGGGTGACTAGAAACAAATAGCACAAGAACAAGTAATATCACAATATGCACCAATTAATAAGCTTTGGAACACTGATCACAGAATGACAACTATGCTCTCTTAATGGTGCCTAAAGGTAGAAGGTGGAGACTCAATAATGGTGTAAGAAAGGCCTTCTTTTTGTAAAGGAAGCAGGGATTACAAGTTTCAAAAAGAGCTTCCAAAAATTATGGTACTTGTTAGCTTCCAGCCCTCATTGCCCCTGTCATAAGCATCTTGAAGTGGTTAAGGTTAAACTGGAAAAGCTGGAGTATATGCTTGACGAAGTATAAGTTGGAAATCTCATGCCCCTTGAATACGAGGGCCACACCTCATGCATACTCAACTTTGGGTCCAGGTAAGTTCTTGTCACTATAAGTATTTGCATATCATTGAGAACCGCCAACGGGGTACCCCTTGCACATGGTACATGAGCTTTCCTATAACCAAAATGACAAGGCAAGCAGACAATGAGCATCTCAGCTATCTTTTTATTTACCATATGCATAGCTTTTTATTGAGGATGCTTCATAGATATCTCATTATGGTGATGCTGCAAGTTTCCACCATGATTAGGCATGGCTTAGGCTAGCGGCCCAGGCATTTCTCTAACATAGAATACAAACTCCATGGACTTAGAAGTTCCCTATTTATTTCACACCAGTGACATCCATAGACAAAAGAACATGATATCAACTGAGTACAACAAGGTACAAGTGCAATGTTGAAAACGTTCCCCATGACAGCACGGTTCTGCTAATTCCATCTTATAAGTGCAAGCATATACAACAAAGTTGTCACAATGGTTCAAGTTTATTAGGGGCAAAGAATAAAGTGTGCCATCAAATTCGTGAGGGCTTTAATCGCTAAGTTTTCACATAACAAAATAGTTTTTAATTGGAAGATAGTTGAAAACAAGAATATACTTGGAATGGTGTAACACACCATGCATAGGAGTTTATAGTGGACACTTTGGAAAAACTTGGTTTCTTGGGAGTTGGATGCATGAGTAGAACTTACTCATATAACTGGAGGCTAGCAAAAGACTGGGAGCAACCAACTAAGAGAGGAATAATGGCCATAATCATGTAGTGCAACAAAGCATACTAATCAAAGCAAAGAGTGGTACTACAAGTCAAGGACTAAATGATCATAGAGGCTAATGGTGACTTGTCATAGTCATAACATGGTGTGAGCATGTGCCAAGTCAACCCAAGCAAAACATCAAAGGAGAATACCACAATACTATGCTTTGCATGCTAAAACAACACATAATTTCTTCAAGTCACACTAAGCAATCCTAATTGTTTGGAACAAGACATGCTACAGCAATAATAACTAAGCATAATGCTAAAACAACACCTAGCATGTTATGATAAAGTCTAAGTCACAGTCAATGCAAGCACCTCTTGCACTTCAAGCAAGAACTTACTACTCCTTTCCAATCACCAAGCAAACTTATTTGTAAAACAACACAGCGAAAATGGGGGTCCAAACTACTTAAGAAAACTAAACAAACTAAGAAAACAAACGAAAACTAAGATGCTCCAAGAACAACACATTTGTGCATAAAACAATAAAAACTAGGTGTCTAGACAGACCTGAGCTTTTTATTGATGAAGAAGGGGATGCCTTGGGCATCCCCAAGCTTTGATGCTTGTACCTCTTGGATATTTCTTGGGGTGACACCATGGTGGCATCCCCAAGCTTGAGCTTTTGTCCATTCTTCATCTCATTGCATCATTCTCTCTCTACACCTAAAAATTTTCCTTCATACAAAACTTCGCACAATCTTCATTAGCAACATTAGTGTATTCAAAAGATATTAGACCTCTGGCAAAGCATTTAAACAGCAAGGATTTTCACTAAAAACACAAGATACTATAGTAACTCCTTAAAAAATCTCAATTCACCTAAAGAGAACTCAAAAAGTAATCAATAAGAAGCAAATACAAATAATGGCAGAAATTTGTCAAAACATACCAGCAGGTAGAAACCGATTTTTTCGACCATCTTATGTTGCTCAAATAAAAAAGTGTTGAACTAACGAAAGTTATCTAACATACTAGGGGATTTATTAGTAAATTTTGAGCTCAATCCGAGTTACAGAGCCTCCTCATGATTTTTTTTGGTGGAGGACAGAAATCTGTTTTGGGACAGCAACTCCCCAAATCTTACTTCTCTTTCATTAGAGGTCATTATTGGCACAAAAATCAAACAAAAGGATAAGGAGAGGTCATTACAGAAGTAATAACTTCCAAGACTCAAGGAAACTCTTGGGTTATCTCCCAACAAGTACTTTTCTTTAACGCCTTTAAGTTAGGCACAAGAAGCAAGAAGAATCAAGTATTTTCAAATGAAGAAGCATTAACATCAAATCTTGCTTTCAAAGGAGGAGCAAAAGGCAACTTCTCTCTCCTCATAGGGAAGTGTTCAATACCTTTCTTAATGGAAAATGATATTTAATGGTGACTTCTTTCATATCAATGATGGCAACAACTGTTCTAAGAAAAGGTCTTCCTAAAGTGATAGGACAAGAAGCATTGTATTCAACATCCAAAACATAGAAATCCACAGGGACATAAGCATTTTTAACCATGATGAAAACATCATTAATATTCCCCATGAGTTTCTTCTTAGCATTATCATTGAGTGGGACATCCAAATAACAATCTTCCAAAGGTGGCAAATCAAGCATTTCATAAATCTTCCCAGACATAATAGAGACACTAGAACCAAGATCACATGAAGCTTTGAGATCAAAGTCATTCACTTGCATATTAATAATGGGTTACCAACTATCTTCTACTTTCCTAGGAATAGAATCTTTGTGTTTTAGCTTCTCTTTCTTAATCTTAACAAGAGCATATGTAATGTGTTTGGTAAAGGCAACATGCATATCACTAGCATCAGGACTTCTAGCAAGCTTTTGCAAGAACATAATTACTTCTGAAACATTGCAACCGTCAATATCAAAGTCAAACTTGGCATCACTAGTAGTAGGCTCAATAGGCTTATGCATAGTAGGAGTAGGAATAGGGACTACTTGTGGTTTAGTGGTGATAGTGCACACACTATTGTTTCTATCAATTTCAGCTTCCCTTTCCCACTTAGCATGAAGTTGAGCTAACAGCCTAAAATTTCCATCAATATTAACTTGTATAGCATGAGCAGTAGCAAAGGTGTTTTCCATAGTTTCAGGTTTAGCAGCCATTTTATTAATCAAAGAGGACTAAGCTTCAGACAAAGAGGATATATTTTTCTCAACAGTTAAAATCTTTTCCTCTATAGTCTTATTGAAAGTGGTTTGTTTACTAATAAAGTCTTTGAGCATGACTTCAAGTTCAGAGGGGACACTTCTAGCATTATTGTAGGAGCTTCCATAGGAATTGCCATTATTAGGAGGATAAGGCCTATAATTGTTGTTGCTACCAAAATTGTTCCTATAGGCATTGTTGTTGAAATTGTTGTTTCTAATGAAGTTCACATCAACTTGCTCTTCTTGAGCAACCAAAGAGGCTAAGGGAACACTATTAGGATCTAGAGGAGATTTCCCATTAACAAGCATAGCCATAATAACATCAATCTTTTCACTCAAAGAAGAAGTTTCCTCAACAGAATTTACCTTCTTACCATGTGGAGCTCTCTCAACATGCCATTCAGAGTAGTTAACCATCATATTATCCAGGAGCCTTGTTGCAGCACCCAAAGTGAGGCCCATAAAGGTACCTCCAGCAGCTGAATCCAGCAGATTTCTTGAGGAGAAGTTCAAACCTGCATAAAAAGTCTGGATAATCATCCAAGCAGTGAGTCCATGAGTAGGGCAATTTTTATCCAAAGATTTCATTCTTTCCCAATATGGATCAACATGTTCACTATCAAGTTGTTTAAATTTCATAATGTCACTTCTCATAGATATAATCTTAGCAGGAGGATAGTACTTTCCAATAAAAGAATCTTTGCACTTAGTCCAAGAATCAATACTATTTTTAGGCAAAGAAAACAACCATTCTTTAGCTTTTCCCCTCAAGGAGAAAGGAAAAAGCTTGAGATTAATAATATCTCCATATACATCCTTATACTTTTGCATCTCAAAAAGTTTAAAAAAGCTATTGAGATGGGCAGCAGGATCATCAGAACCAGCACTAGAAAATTGCTCTCTCATCACAAGATTCAACAAAGCAGGCTTAATTTCATAAAAGGTAGCATCAGGAGCAGGTGGAGCTTAGGAAATCATTGTTGTTGGTGCTAGTAAAGTCACAGAACTTGGTGTTCTCAGCAGAGTTCATTTTGGCAAAGGTGGGCAAGCCAAAAAGAGCAGCAGGAGCTAGAGCATGAACTAATTTTTTGTGTTTTTGAATAAAGAAAGCAAACTAAACTATACTAATTTTTTGGGTTTGAAGCAGCAAGCATGAAGTTTTCCCTTAGTTGAGACCGAGGTTATCGAACCAGAAGGAGGAAGGAAACGTCTCACAGGTTTTACAAGCAACGCGGAGACCTGCACAACACAAACTCAAGACTTTGCCCCAACAAACAGTGAGGTTGTGAAGCTCACCGGTTTGCTGTAACAAAGGATTAAATGTATGGTGTGGAAGGTAATGGTTTGCAGCAAGTAAATAAGTAACAGTGGAAGATGTATCAATGGTAAAGATTGGACCGGGGTCCATAGTTCACTAGAGGTGCTCTCCTTAGATAAACAACACGTCATGAAGGGTAAACAAATTACAGTGGGGCAATTGACATTAACTGAGCAAGGTATAACAATGCAATTACTATCCATAAAGATCCTATGAGATTCGATTGGGAAATACAACAAGATACATAGACCGCCATCCAACTGCATCTATGACTAAAGTCTACCTTCAGGTTATCATCCGAACTCCCTCCAGTATTAAGTTGCAAGCAACAGACAACTGCTTTAAGCAAAGTGTGTAAGGTAAACAGTCCACATGTTCCATGAGCAAGAGACCGTTGTTTTCTCCCTAGTAGCAATAGCACATCTACAACCGAAGAGATTATTGTCACTTCCCTTGGAAAGTAGAGGCATGAACCCACTATCGAGCATAAATACCCCCTCTTGGAGTCACTAGCAACTACTTGGCCAAGATAGCTACTAACAACGGAGAGCATGCAAGATCACAAACAACACATACATGATAGAATCATAAAGACAAAACCATTAATCAAACCAACATAATAATCTCAATATCCATCGGATCCCCACAAACACAACATGCATGATTACAAATAGATTAGATCTTGATCATGAACGAATCTCACAAGATCTATACATGAAAGCACAAAGGAGGAGATACAACCATCTAGGTACTACATGGACCCATAGTCCAAGGTGGAACTACTCACACATCATACCGGAGAGAAGGCCTCCGGGATGATCTCCCCTCCGGCAGGGTGCCGGGAAGAACTTCAGATCCCCCTCGATCTAGGGACGATGGTGGTGCCGGCTACAGACGGTTTCGTGGATATTTGATCGGGTTGCTTAGGGTTTTTGCATCGAGGACTTCTTATATGCGAAGGGGGAGACCGAATAGGAGGCCAGGGGTGGCAAACCCTAGCCAGGCGCGGGGCAGGGCCCACCCGCGCCTGGGGTAGTTCTGGCCCCCCCTGGCTGGCCCCTCTGGCTCCCCTCTGGACTTATTGTTCCCCACGGAAAGTAATTGACTTTGACGTTTGTCCCGTCCAATTACGATAATATTTCTTTACTAACTTTTCTGAAACCAAAAACAGCAGAAAACAGGCATCTGGCACTGTTGCAACTTGTTAGTAGGTTAGTACCAGGAAACATGTAAAAAGCACCTCAAAGTGTGGACAAGTAAAGCAAATTAGATACAAAACAAGCATGGAGCATCAAAAATTATAGATACGTTTCCAACGTATCAAACATCGACGATGCGAAGCAGCACGGAGCAATAAACTACGACTCCCAAGGCCGGCTATCTACCAAACAATAGGTAATAGGAGGTGACCAAGGCAATATAGGCTGCAAGGGATATAACGGCTACCAAAAGACTAAAGCATTGCAACACTGGTAGCAATAGATCAGTAGGAGGAAGTAAAGACTATAAATGTAAAATAGGTAGAAAGGGAGAGATTGCTCGCCTGGGAAACATTGATGAAGGTTCATCCGAATCGGGTCAACACTCATATCAACTCATCGGCCTACTCCATGAAGAAACAAAGCACTAGAAGAAACACCGGATGCACTATTTAATACTATGTCAGAAGATTGGGCATGATGCATGTCATGGCAAAGGTACGACGCAATTAGACAATATTAAGCAGAACCAGGGTCCTGACAATTTATTAGATGGTTCATGTTGTTTAGATACCCCGCAAATTAAATGTTGTCTTAACAAGGAAAAACAAGGCATCGGTTCGCTACACAATTTAAATGGAGCCAATATAAGACTATATTTACCGCATATGGTCTACATATTAAATTATGATGTGAATCGGCATAATGCCCCCAAACTACACAAATATGTATGCAAGCATGAACAATTATTTGCAACAGGCAGATATTATATATTATAAAAATATGGTCTCGGAAAAGGTTCACACATTGGGTATCGGCGATCTTGGGTTCCGAGGGTTCGAGTTCGGTCTTCAGGATCCATGAAGAAGATCTTGACGTTCTGCATTTGTCGGATCCATGAGGGAGAACATCTCAATGTGCCATGACAGAGATCTTCGCATTCCATGTAGACAAGCTTTAGGATGTCGACTCCGGAAGAAGATCTTAGCATTCAGCGTCCTCCGAGTTTGTAGTTGTGGTTTCGGCTTGATTGTCAGTACCGGACTTGGTTTTGACATGCTTGATCTCCATATGTTTTTGGGGAATAGATTGCGAAGCCTCTTGGTCACGCATCCACTGTACCATCACCATGCATATTGATGCACCTAGTTGATATAGGTGCGCTTCGTCGGGAAACCCCAAGAGCAAGGTGTGATGCAACACAGCAGCAAGTCTTCCCTCAGTAAGAAACCAAGGTTATCGAACCAATATGAGGAAGGAAATGTCACACAAGTCTTGCAAGCAACGTGGAAACCTGCACAACACAAAGTCAAGACTTTGCCCCAACGAACAGTGAGGTTGTCAATCTCACCGGTTGCTGTAACAAAGGATTAACTGTATGGTGTGGAAGGTTATGATGGTTTGCAGCAAGTAAACAATGGAAGATGTATCAATGGTAAAGATTGGACTGGGGTCCATAGTCCATTAGAGGTGTTCTCCTTAGATAAACAACATGGCATGAAGGGTAAACAAATTACAGCAGGGCAATTGACAAGAACTGAGCAAGGCATAACAATGCAATACTAGACAAAAAGATCTTATGAGATTCGATTGGCAATACAACAATATACATAGACCGCCATCTAACTGCATCTATGACTAGAAGTCCACCTTTGGGTTATCATCCGAACCCCCTCCAGTATTAAGTTGCAAGCAACAGACAACTGCTTTAAGCAAAGTGTGTAAGGTAAATAATCCACTTGTTCCATGAACAAGATACCATTGTTTTCTCCCTAGTGGCAACAACACATCTACAACCGAAGAGATTTCTATCACTTCCCTTGGAAACTAGAGGCATGAACCCACTATCGAGCATAAATACCCCCTCTTGGAATCACTAGCAACTACTTGGCCAAGATAGCTACTAACAACAAAGAGCATGCAAGATCACAAACAACACAGACATGATAGAATCATAAAGACAAAACCATTAATCAAACCAACATAATAATCTCAATATCCATCAGATCCCCGCAAACACAACATGCATGATTACAAATAGATTAGATCTTGATCATGAACGGAGCTCACAAGATCTATACATGAAAGCACAAGGAGGAGATACAACCATCTAGCTACTACATGGACCCGTAGTTCAAGGTGGAACTACTCACGCTTCATACCGGAGGCTGGCATTATGAAGAATAAGGCCTCCGGGATGATCTCCCCTCCGGCAGCATGCCAGGAAGAACTTCAGATCCCCCCGATCTAGGGACGATGGTGACGGCAGCTACAGACGGTTTCGTGGAGTTTTGATCGGGTGCCTAGGGTTTCTGCATCGGGGGCTTCTTATAGGCGAAGGGGCGAGCCAGGGGGCCACCAGGGCCGCTGCACCCCCCCCAAGCGCGGGGTGGGCCCACCCACGCCGCCAGGGGTGTGGCCCCCTGGTAAGCCTTCTCCATCTCGTCTTCTGGCTTCGTGTTGCCCACGGTAAAATATTGACTTTCGCTTTTGTCCCGTCCAATTCCGAGAATATTGATTTTCTGCCTTTCTAGAACCAAAAACAGAATAAAACAGGCAACTGGCATTGTGGCAACTTGTTAATAGGTTAGTTCTAGAAAACATATAAAAACACCTCAAAGTGTAGACAAAGCAAATCAAAGTAGATACTAAACAAGCATGGAGCATAAAAAATTATAGGTACGTTCCCGACGTATCAAGCATCCCCAAACTTAACTCCTGCTCGTCCTCAAGTAGTTAAGTGATAAAATAATAATTTTTGAGGTTACATGCACCATCAAAACCAAGATGAAACCATTTGCAAGCATTGAAAGCTAGGATCAAAGAACTCTAAACATGTGCATGAAAGATGGAGTTCTAAAAATTAGACAAAGTAACTATGCATGCAGCATGAAAGGCTACAAACAAAGATCATGAATAACATCCATTGAAAAATGTTTGTTTGTTTCACATATAGAAAACATGTCATAGTGGCATTCAGCTTGTCCCTCATAGAGTAGCAAATAGATGCATAGGACACCTTCAAAGTTCATAAGAGTGACTAGATACAGATAGCACAAGAACAAGCAATATCACAATATGCATCAATCAATAAGTTTTGGGACACTACACATAGAATGGCTACTATGCTCTCTTAATGGTGCCTAAAGGTAGAAGGTGGAGACTCAATATAATAGTGGAAGAAAGGCCCTTCATAAATGGAAGCAGGGATTTCAAGTTTAAAAAAGAGCTTCCAAAAATTATGGTACTTGTTAGCTTTCATCCCTCATTGCCCCTGTCATAATCATCTTGAAGTGATTAAGGTTAAAGTGAACAAACTATGGAGTATATGCTTGACAAAGTATAAGTTGGCAATCTCATGTCCCTTGAATACGAGGGCCACACCTCATGCTACTCAACTTCAGTCACTTGTAAGTTCTTGTCATAGTAAGTACATGTGTATCATAGAGAACCGCCAAACGTGTACCCCTTGCACATGGTACAGGAGCTATCCCATAACCAAAATGACAAGGCAAGCAGACAATGAGCATCTCAGCGATCTTTTTATTTACTATGTGCATAGCTTTTTATTGAGGATGGTTCACAGATTGCTCATTATGGTGATGCTGCAAGTTTCCAACATGATTAGGCATGGCTTAGGCTAGCGGCCTAGGCATTTCTCTAACACAAAATACATAACTCCATGGACTTACAAGCTCCCTCTTTATTTCACACCGGTGATATCCATAGACAAAAGAGCATGATATCAACTGTGCAAAAGTACAAGTGCAATGTTGAAACCATTCCCCATGACAACATGGTTCTGCTAATTCCAACGTATAAGTGCAAGCATTTACAACAGAGATGACACAATGGTTCAAGGTTATTAGGGTCAAAGAATATAAAGTGTGCCATCAAGTCCGTGAGGGCTTTAATCACTAAGTTTTCACATTACAAAATACTTTTTAATTTGAAGATAGATGAAAACAAGAATATACTTGGAATGGTGTAACACACCATGCATAGGAATTTATAGTGGACACTTTGGAATAACTTGGTTTCTTGGGAGTTGGAAGCATGAGTAGAACTTACTCATACAAGTGGAGGCTAGCAAAAGACTGGGAGCAACCAACTAAGAGAGCAATAATGGCCATAATCATGCAGAGCGACAAAACATTACTAATCACAGCATAGAGTGGTACTACAAGTCAAGGACTAAATGATCATAGAGGCTATGGTGACTTGTTCATAGTCATAACATGTTGTGAGCATGTGCCAAGTCAACCCAAACAAAGCATCAAAGGAGAATACCACAATACTATGCTTTTTCATGCTAAAACAACGCATGATTTTTTCAAGGCACACTAAGCAATCCCAATTGTTTGGAACAAGACATGCTACAACAATAATCACTAAGCATAAGGTCAAAATAACACCTAGCATGTCATGCTAAAGTCTAAGTCACAGTCAATGCAAGCTCCTCTTGCACTTTCAAGCAGGAACTTACTACTCCTTTCCAACACCAATCAACTTATTTGAAACAACACAATGAGAACGGGGGTCCAAACTACTTTATTCAATCACACTAAACAAACTAAGCAAAGCAAACAAAAACTAAGACGCTCAAAGAACAACACAATAGTGCATGAAACAATAAAAAACGAAGTGTCTAGAAAGACCTGAGCTTTTTATTGATGAAGAAGGGGATGCCTTGGGCATCCCCAAGCTTTGACGCTTGTACCTCTTGGATATTTCTTGGGGCGACACCGGGGTGGCATACCCAAGCTTGAGCTTTTGTCCATTATTTATCTAATTACATCATTCTCTCTCTACACCTGAAATTTTTTCCTTCATACAAAACTTCACACAATCTTCATTAGCAACATTAGTGTATTCAAAAGATAATAGACCCTTGGGTTTAGCTATATAACAGCAAAACTTTTCACTAAAAACACAAGCTACTGTAGCACCTCCTTCAAAAACCTCAATTCCCCAAAAGAGAACTCAAAAAGGAATCAATAAGAAGCAAATGCAAATAATGGCAGAAATCTGTCAAAACAGACCAGCAGGTAGAAACCGATTTTTTCGAAAATCTTCTGTTGCTCAAATAAAAAATTGTTGAACTAACTAAAGTTATCTAACATACTGGGGGATTTATTCGTACATTTTCAGCTCAGTCTGACTTACAGATACTCCTCATGATTTTTTATAGTGGTGGACAGAAATCTGTTTCGGGACAGCAACTCCCCAAATCTTACTTTCCTCTCATTAGAGCTCATTCTTGGCACAAAAAGCAAACAAAAAGTATAAGGAGAGGTCATTACTGAAGTAATAACTTTCAAGACTCAAGGAAACTCTTGGGTTATCTCCCAATAAGTACTTTTCTTTAACTCCTTTAAGTTAGGCTTGATAGCTTGAGAAGATGCTCACATAAGAAATATGAATTGAAGTAAAATAGAGCATCAAGAAGAAAATTGAAAACACATTTAAGTCTAACCCACTTCCTATGCATAGGAATCTTGTATGAAAATAAATTCACAAAGAACAAAGTGACAAGCATAGGAAGGTGAAACAAGAGTAACTTCAAAACTGTCAGCACATAGAGAGGTGTTTCAGTACCATGAAAACTTCTACACCCATATTTTCCTCTCTCATAGTAATTTTCAGTATCCTCATGAATAAACTCAACAATATAGCTATCACATAAAGCATGCTTTTCATGATCTACAACCACATAATTTCTATCAAGCTCAAAAATAGTGGGATTAAAACCTTCACAGGTTTTACCCAAAGTAGATATTTCAAAAGGATCCACAGGAACATAACATTCATCCTCCTTTGGTAAGCAAGGGGGACAATCAAATAATGTAAGGGATAAAGAGTTACTCTCATTAGAAGGTAGGCATGGGTAGATAATCCATTCTTCCTCCTTTTGTTCATCACTCTCCTCTTTTTCATCTAATGAGCTTCCAGTTTCAACAATTTCTTCTTCCATAGGCTCCTGCAAGGCATTGGTCTCTTCCATTTGTGGAAAGCATCTATTAAAATATTCAAGAATATAGCCATTTTCTTCCTTGTAATAATCAAATCAAAATTTAAGTATCTCATAAACCTCATATTCATAAGGTGCATCATCAGTATTTTTAAGCAAACTGGCAAGTTCAAATGCACCCTTGAAGGCAATAAATTCTTCAATTTGTTCCACATCATAAAAGTCATAATTTCCTTTAACATAAGAGGATATGGTAACATTATCATTATACTCACATTGAAAAGGGAGGTGTTTATACCTCCTACAGCAACAAGCTTTATCAAAGCAATAAGTAACATTATAAGTAGAGACACGTCTCTAGCAATAGTATTCAAATTATCAATTTGTTCCCATAAGTGTTTCCCTTTTTGTGACAAAAGGTGTTCCTTATAATAATACTTTTGTTCTTCCGTGAACCCACCTTGCCAATAAGAACTAGTTTCAAAGAAACCATCCATTGATAGAAAGCATGACCAAGCAAGGCAATAACGGAACATCAACTAGAGCATGAACTATTTTTTTGTGTGTTTTGATAATAGAAAGCAAACCAAACTAGACTAATTTTTTTGGAGTTTTTGATAAAAAGAGGCAAAAAAACCAAGCAAAAAAAACTAAGCAAACTAAAAACAAAGTAAAGAGAAAGGTTGAGGAGGACTCCCCTTGTGAAGACGTACTTAGCCTCCTCGGTAACGGCGCCAGAAAACTTGTTGATGCGCCTAGTTGATGTAGGTGCGCTTCGTTGGGAAACCCCAAGAGCAAGGTGTGATGCAGCACAACAACAAGTCTTCCCTCAGTAAGAAACCGAGGTTATCGAACCAGTAGGAGGAAGGAAACATCACACAAGTGTTGCAAGCAACATGGAAACCTGCACAACACAAACTCAAGACTTTGCCCCAACAAACAGTGAGGTTGTTAATCTCACCGGTTGCTGTAACAAAGGATTAACTTCATGGTGTGGAAGGTGATGATGGTTTGCATCAAGTAAACAGTGGAAGATGTATCAATGGTAAAGATTGGATCGGGGTCCATAGTTCACTTGAGGTGTTTGTCACAACCATCCTGATGGAGCTAGGCGTGGTTGTGCAAGGGAAGCGCATTGGGCAGAAGATGCCTTCTGAATTAAAAGAAGCAAGTGCGGTTAATGGGCCATGACTAGATGGCATGTGAGTGGGCCATGGGCCAGATGTGGGTTGGTGTGCGTGTGGAGCATGTTATAAGATCAGGGACCGATCTGTAATGGATAATCGAAATGAATAGAAACTTACAAGCCTCCTAATCTCTCTCGCTCATCCCCTTGTTCTTCTTATTCTTCTTACCCAAGACACACAAGCGAGTCCCCAATCCGTGGAGCAATCTGCGGCAAGGAAATAACATTCTGGTATCAGAGCAAGTCGATCCGTTCGCGCTCCGCAGGCCCGAGGTTTTCCGGTAACATCGACTGGTTGCTTGTCACTTGCTTCTCAAGTAATCAACTGTAAATCCGAGATCAGCGTTCGGAAAATTCAGGGGGAGGCAGCGACGGCTCCGTTCAAGGCCAGTGCTCAGTCTCGGCACATCTTCGAGGTGATGGGGACTTTTGAGGAGCGGGTGACGAAGGAGTTCGAGGCCCTGCGCTCGATTCAAGAGAAGATGCACGAGATTGAGATGATTCAGGCTCGATTGGACGACCTCGACGCCAAGTTTGTCGAGCAGGTGGCGCATCTCGATCAAGTACAGAGCAAGGTGGATCTGACCGTGAATTCGGTGGGATTGATTCATCAAGAGCAAGTGAACGTCGCGCGGGTGCTGAAGGAGTCATCAAGCACGCGGGATGTCGATATGGGGCGCATGGCGGCGGTAGGGTGTTTCGCGGTGTCTCCTACTGCAGCGGCAGCACGCGGGGATTCACCATCGACAGCCGCGAACTACGGGCGGCCACCTCCTCCTCCACCACCATTGTTGCAACCGGTTCCTTGTCAACCTCGTCAGCACAACACCACTCAGGTACCAGACTCGAACCACCATCAGGATGAGGGCGGGGGAAATAGCAAAAGGGTTTGTATGCCGAAGATGGAATTTCTGTGATTCGATGGAGATGGGGTTCGCATTTGGCTGGATAACTGTGAAGCATATTTTCAGCTATACAATTTTCCAGAGAGTTTCAAACTGATGTCTCCTTCGATCCATCTTCAAGGAAACGCAGCGCATTGGTACCAATCGGTGAAACTCACGGATGTGTGTGTGTGACCTGGGCATCATTATGTGTTGCAGTGCTGAGAGAATTTGATGTTAATGTTCATCGCGATTGCATGTGTGAGCTATTGGTGCTGAAACAAACAGGGTCGGTTCAGGAGTACAGGTCCTTGTTTAATCATCTAGTGTATCGAGTCCGCCTATATGAGGGTCACATTAGCGAAACAATGTTGGTCACACGCTTTGTGTTGGGTATGAAGGAGGAAATCAGACAAGCTATTGAGATTCAGCTTCTCGTATCAGTTCAGGCAGCCACAGAATATGCTCTGGTTCAAGAGGCCATGCTAGAGAGGACTAAGGCTCAGGCAGGGAAGTATCCTCGACTGCACCAAGCAAAAATCCTTGCCCCAAGGAATGATGGACTCCAGAAGTAGTTGTTTGCACCAGGAGAAGTGTGGAAAGCTAGACAACTGAAAGAATATCGCAGAGTTAATGTCTTGTGCTATAGTTGTGGTGAAAAGTTTACTCCTGGCCATCTCTGTGTGAATAAACCTGGAGCACAAATGAAAGCACTCGAAACTGAAGTGGATGGCATTGTTCTGGAGGATGCCCTGCTGGATGCTATTGCAGACAAAGAGGCTATGGAAGAAGCAGCGGCATTTTTGACTGCTAATGCCATTGCTGGCACTGCTCACCCCAAATCAATTAAGTTGAGGGCTTTAGTGGGCAATCAAGTCATGTTGTTGTTGATTGACTCTGGGAGTTCTCACACTTTCATTGATAATCAGCTAGTAGATAAGTTGAAATGTGAGACAACATCTCTTCCATCTGCAATGAGGGTCAAGGTAGCTAATGGCCAATATTTATCTTGTACAGAGGAGGTTCAGAAATTGGAGTGGTGGATTCAGGGCACCACTTTTCAAACTACCATGAAGGTGGTGTCACTTGGAGGATATGATGCTATTCTGGGGATGGATTGGTTGTCTGAATGGGGAGCAATGCTGTGTAATTGGAAAGAACAGTGGATTCAGTTTTCCAAACAGGGCACTACTGTCAAATTACAGGGCATGCCAGATAAAACAGTGGATCAGCTTAAGGAGATAACATTGGAACAAGTTGAGCTAGATCACAACAGGAATGACATTTGGGCAACAGCAGTGGTCTCTATGACACCTCAGCAAACACATATCATAGTTCCAGATTGTATTCAGAGCATATTGCAAGAATTCCAGGATGTGTTCCAAGACCCAAAGAAACTACCTCCCCACAGGGTCTTTGACCATGCCATTTCCTTATTGCCTGACAGCACACCAGTGAATTCTAGACCATATAGATATTCTCCTCAACATAAGGATGAGATTGAAAGGAAAGTGTAGGAGATGATTGCTGCTGGCTTAGTCAAACCAATAATGTCTCCCTTTGCCTCACCTGTGTTGTTGGTCAAAAACAAGGATGGGACTTGGAGATTCTGTGTAGATTACAGAAGACTGAACAACGTTACAATCAAGAGTAAATTTCCCATGCCAATGGTAGATGAGTTACTGGATGAATTAGCTGGCACTCAGTGGTTTTCTAAACTTGATCTGAGGTCTGGATATCATCAGATCAGGATGCAGGAAGGAGATGAAGCTAAAACTGCTTTCAAGACCCACCATGGACAGTTTCATTTTAGGGTCATGCCTTTTGGCCTAACTAATGCTCCAGCAACTTTTCAATGTTTGATGAACTCAGTCTTTGCTAAACACATCAGAAAATTTTTGTTAGTGTTTATGGATGATATTCTAGTTGATAGTAAGGATCTAGAAGCTCACAAGAGACACCTCTCGGAAGTGTTGAGCATCTTAAGGGAATACAAACTTTATGCCAAGCTTAGCAAGTGTTCCTTTGCACAACAATAATTAGAATATTTGGGCCATATAATCTCTGACAAGGATGTTGCCACTGATAATGAGAAGACCAGAGCTATGGCAGAGTGGCCCATTCCAACTAATGTTACTGAGCTCAGAGGTTTCCTAGGGTTGACTGGCTATTATATAATTTTTTTCAACATTATGGGATTCTAGCAAAGCCACTCACTTCTCTATTGAAGAAAAAGTATTTCGTGTGGACTGCAGAAGCACAATTAGCTTTTGATCAAATGAAGCAAGCCATGATCACCACTCCAGTACTCAGGCTGCCAGATTTTAGTCAGCCATTCTGCATAGAGACAGATGCATGTGCATCTGGAATTGGGGCTGTGCTCAGTCAGCAAAACCACCACGTGGCCTTCTAGAGCAAAGCATTGGGACCAGCTAATCAGAAACTTTCCATTTATGAGAAAGAGTTTCTGGCAATTATGATGGTTGTTGACAGGTGGAGGCCATATGTAGCAAGAGGTCCATTTTTTATTAAAACTGATCATAAGAGCTTGTGCCACTTACAAGATCAGGTACTCACTTCATATTTGCAAAGGAAAGCTATGACTAAAATGGTGGGTTTGCAGTTCAGGTTCCAGTACAAAAGAGGGGTGGAGAACCAAGCTGCAGATGCATTGTCTCGAGTGGGTCACATGTTTGCTTTGCAAGCGGTTTCTGTGGCTCAGCCAGTTTGGTTACAAGAAATTCTGAATTCTTATGCAGTGGACTCTGAAGCCTTGGCCAGGTTACAGAAGCTAGTTGTGAGTCCTGAAGCAGAGCCTAGGTACTCTTTGGTGAATGGGTTGATCAAATATAAGGACAAAATCTGGGTGGGAGCAAATTCTGGACTCCAAACTAAATCGATTGAGGCTTTTCATTCTACTCCAATTGGGGGGCATTCAGGTTTTCAAGCTACCTATCAGAGGCTCAAGAAACTGTTTCATTGGACATGCATTAAACAAGGAGTGGTGAATTTTGTATAGCAGTGTCAGATTTGCCAACAGGTCAAGCATGAAAATTGCAAATATCCTGGTCTGCTTAGTCCATTACGAACACCAGATGGAGCTTGGGATGATGTATCTATGGATTTCATTGAGGGTCTTCCAAAATATAATGGATATTCTGTTATTCTGGTTGTTGTGGACAGGTTCACCAAATATAGTCATTTTATTCCTCTCAAGCATCCCTTTACAGCAGCTACTGTGGCAAGAGTGTATTTAACAAATGTGGTCAAGCTACATAGTATGCCACTCACCATCACTTCTGATAGAGACAAGATTTTTACCAGCAATTTTTGGAAAGATCTATTCAAGCTGTGGGGTACTAAGTTGCAAATGTCTACAGCCTACCACCTTCAAACTGATGGCTAGACTAAAAGAGTGAATCAATGTTTGGAAATGTATCTTAGATGTGTTGTTCATGACTCACCTAAGGAATGGGCAAAATGGCTTCCTCTAGCTGAATTCTGGTATAACACTTCTTATCATACTTCTTTGGGTTGCTCTCCTTTCAAGGCTCTCTATGGGAAGGAACCAAATATGGGACAGTTCTTTCAACCAGCACAAGCAAGTGGTACAGACTTACAAACATGTCTACAGGAAAGAAGCAACTTCACTGTTTTGCTGAAACAACATCTGACCAAAGCACAAGTGAAGATGAAGCACAATGTAGATAAGAACCGATCCCTGAGGCAATTTCAAGTGGGAGATAAGGTGTTTCTTAAGCTGCAACCCTATGCCTAGTCATCAGTAATCAATCGACCATGTCCTAAACTATCCATGAAGTTCTTTGGTCCTTTTGAAGTGGAGGAAAGAATTGGTTTGGCTGCTTACAAATTGAAGCATCCTAGCAGTAGCCTGATTCACCCTGTCTTCCATGTGTCTCAATTGAAAGAGCACATTCCTGATCACACACCAGTTTATGCTTCTCTACAAGAACCACTACAATTGGATCTCTCAGAGGTACTTCCTGAAGAAATCTTGGATCGCAGGTTGGTGAAGAAAGGTAATGCGGCCCTCCTTCAAGTGCTGATTCGTTGGACAGATATTTCTCCTGATTTTGCGACATGGGAATATTATGAAGTAGTGAAGCAGCGGTTTCCAGCGGCACCAGCATGGGGACATGCTGGATCTTCAGGGGCAGGTACTGTCACAACCAGCCTGATGGAGCTAGGCGTGGTTGTGCAAGGGAAGCGCATTGGGCAGAAGACGCCTTCTGAATTAAAAGAAGCAAGTGCGGTTAATGGGCCATGACTAGTTGGCATGTGAGTGGGCCATGGGCCAGATGTGGGTTGGCGTGCGTGTGGAGCATGTTATAGGCTAAGGGACCGAACTGTAATGGATCATCAAAATGAATAGAAACTTACAAGCCTCCTAATCTCTCTCGCTCATCCCCTCGTTCTTCTTCTTACCCAAGACACACACGCGAGTGCCCAATCCGTGGAGCAATCTGAGATTGGACATAACAATGCTCTCCTTATATAAACAACATGGCATGAAGGGTAAACAAATTACAACATGGCAATTGACAGGAACTGAGCAAGGCATAACAATGCAATACTAGACAAAAATATCCTATGAGATTCGATTGGGCAATACAACAATATACATAGACCGCCATCGAACTACATCTATGACTAGAAGTCCACCTTTGGGTTATCATCCAAACCCCCTCCAGTATTAAGTTGTAAGCAACATACAACTGCTTTAAGAAAAGTGTGTAAGGTAAACAATCCACTTGTTCCATGAACAAGAGACCGTTTGTTTCTCCCTAGTGGCAACAACACATATACAACCAAAGATATTTATGTCACTTCCCTTGGAAACTAGAGGCATGAACCCACTATCGAGCATAAATATCCCCTCTTGGAGTCACTAGCAACTACTTGGCCAAGATAACTACTAACAAAGAAGAGCATGCAAGATCACAAACAACACAGATATGATAGAATCAAATAGACAAAACCATTAACCAATCTGACATAGTAATATCAATATCCATCGAACCCCCTTAAACACAACATGCATGATTACAGATAGATTAGATCCTGATCATGAACAGAGCTCACAAGATCTATACATGAAAGCACAAGGAGGAGATACAACCATCTAGCTACTACATGGACCCGTAGTCCAAGGTGGAACTACTCACGCTTCAAACCGAACGTTGGCATGATGAATAAGGCCTCTAGGATGATCTCCCCTCCGGCAGGGTGCCGGGAAGAACTTCAGATCCCCCCGATCTAGGGGCGTTGGTGGCGCCGTCTACAGACGGTTTCTTGGAGTTTTGATTGGGTGCCTAGGGTTTCTGCGTTGGGGGCTTCTTATAGGCGAAGGGGCGAGCCAGGGGGCCACCAGGGAGGCTGCACCTCCCCTAGGCGCAGGGTGGGCCCACCCGCGCGGACAGGGGTGTGCCCCCCTGTGAGCCTTCTCCGTCTCGTCTTCTGGCTTCATGTTGCCCACAGTAAAATATTGACTTTGGCTTTTGTCCCGTCCAATTCCGAGAATATTGATTTTCTGCCTTTCTGGAACAAAAACAGAAGAAAACAGGCAACTGGCACTGTGGCAACTTGTTAATAGGTTAGTTCTAGAAAACATATAAAAACACCTCAAAGTGTAGACAAAGCAAAGCAAAGTAGATACTAAACAAGCATGGAGCATCAAAAATTATAGATACATTTCCGACGTATCACATATCACCAATAGGGCATCGCTGCATGAGACGTACTTGGCAGCGTAGCTGCCCGAGCCGGAGGTCATAGACATGTGAGGAAGGACACGCTAAAGGGTCGAGGCAGAGTGGGTGGTGCTCTTGGTGGCATCCCAAGCAGAGTAGAAAGGCGACGGGGGACGAAGTGCCTGGCATCAGCAGCCAAAGAGGAGCTCGGCTCGACGGTGAGGTGGAGAGGAGATGCCGGCGGCGCTCAGGAGAGGCGCATGGGCGTTCTTGGTAGCAGGGAGACATGGCCGTTGCAGGGTCGACATGCAGACGACAACCACCGATAGAGGACGTGCGGCGGGTGATATGTCCAAAATGTATCTACTTTCCCGAACACTTTTTTCTATTGTTTCTTCTCTAACTTGTGTGATTTGGATACAACTAACACGAACTGACGCTGTTTTCAGTAGAATTGCTTTGGTGTCTAGTTTTTGGGCAGAAAATCAACTTTCAGGAAAAATCCTGGAAAATATGGCAAAACTCCTATTTTACCAGAAGATTCACGGAGCCAGAAGATGAGACGGAGGAGGGCCACGAGGGGCCCACACCCCTGGACGCGCGGCCAGGCCAGACCGTGCCTGGGGGAGGTGTGGCCACCTTGGGCGCCCCCTCGGTCTCCTTCTTTGCCTACGTAAAGCCTTCTGACCTAAAAACAAAGGGGGGTTCGAAGTTTTTCCAGATAGAGTTCCACTGCGCCGCCACCACCAGAAACCACGATTCAGAACCAGAAACTCCGTTCTGGCACCCTGCTGGGACGGGGAATTGGAGGAGATCATCGCCATCATCATCACCGACGCCTCTCCATCAACCATCCATGTTTCCCCCATCCATGAGTGAGTAATCCCCCTCTATAGGCTATGGGGATGGTAGGGATTGGATGAGATCTATCATGTAATCGAATAAGATTGTTAGGTCATGGTGTCACATCCCAAGATTTTCCAAATCTTGTAATGTGAAAAATAAAATAAACAAAATAAATTATTGTTGAATTTTAGGGTGAAAGGAAACTTTTGTTTCTAAATGGAAACTTGAAATCCCATCTTGAACAAACCTTAATTGGAATTCAACAAATCCAAATCAAGAGAAATGCATTCCTCATAAAATGCATATGGAAATTAAACACTTGGAAAATAAATCCAAACCACTAAACCCTAATGGAATAAAAATCAATTCCAAGTTATCTCCAAGCCTATGGATTTGATCCATATATAAATTTGTCAACAAACATTTACAAAAGATCAAGAAAGACAAATAGAAATTTTATAAAGCCATAGAAATTGGTTTCACCTAATTTGGAGCCATAGATAAAATCTTGTGAATTTAATAAGATAAGGAAATTGAATTTCCAAAGCTAATAAAACACTTATCTAAAATCCATACCAAGTGGTGAGCAAATAACCCTAAGGATATTTAAAAGGATAAATAAACATTAAACAAAATTTTACAAATAGGAATCACTAAGTTTGGATCTCTAAATAAAAAGATATGGATTTTATAAGATAAAGAAAGAAATATTAAATAAGGAATATTTAAAGACCAAATCAAACCTTGGCCAAATCCATAAACAAATGGAATGAATATAATCCAAATCCGAATAAAATAAAAGGATAAAGAGTTTCCAAAATAAAATAAAATGGCATTAACCATTCTATCCCTATTATAATAAAGACAAATCTCTAATAAGAATAATTATAAGAATTCATGAGAAAATAATATTTTGGAACTTACCCAAGAGGAATAAAAGTTGTTTAATTAACTTAAATAAAATAAATCTTCCAAATAAAATTTAGGGAATCAAAACTATATTTAATTCCATTGGAATTAAAACAAATGCCCAATTAAAATGATTAATAAATCATATTAAAAATTATTCCAAATAATTCAAGATGAATTATTTGACACCCAATTAACCAAAATAAAACCTACTGAAAAGATTTGGAAGGTTTTGGAAAATCAAATGGTGTTTAGAAATATTATTAAATCTTATATGATTTAAAACTAGAGCCTATTTTGAATAATTAAAAGACCTTAAAAAGAATAAATAAATTATTCTAAAAATGATATCATAATGTATTATTAATCAGTATTTGAACCTACACAAATTTTGGCAAAGGATTGAATTCAAATGAATGTTTGAATTGCTTATTCAAAATCAAAATAGAAAAATCAAATGGAAAAAGAGAAAACAAACAGAACAAAAAAAAAGTGAAAGGAACAGCCCAGCCAGCAGGCCCAATTAAGCCCAGTCCAGCCCACCTCTTCCTCTCACACGAACGAATCGTTTTTCACCAGAGAAAGAACCCACAGAGGCACCGACGTGTGGACCCCATCTCCCCACTTCCTCTCTCACTGCCAAGCGGACCCCACTGCCACCTCACCTTCTTCCTCCCCGCGATGAACACGCCTGGCCATTTCCTACCGTTGATTCCTCTGCTTGAATTCGCCATAATGCTGCGTTTAATCCTCGCCGCGACACCGCCCTCTTAACCGCCTCCTCCCCCTCTCCATTTCCCCTCAGACCCCCTTTCCCCTCCGCCACCAGGCTGCCTCGAATTAACCTTGCACTGCCACGGCCTCCGACAAACTCCGACAGCGATTCTGGCCATACCCTGCCGCCCCTCGCCTCCTCGAGCACACGGATGTGACCCCCAAGCCCTGGCGCATCTCCCAGTGGCATTAGCTCGCTCGCGCACGCCCCAGAGCCTCGACAACGACGACACCAAGCGCCGCCACCGTCTGTTTTCTTCTCCGGCGACTCCTCTGGTAAGAACCCGACCGCCACTCTCCTTCTCCTTCACGCATGCATCATCTCCGCGTCCTCACGCATCTAACTGTGTCCTCTGTTTGCTCCCTCGTGACCCGTAGCGCCGCCCTCGACGACGACAGCGTGTGGCCGTCGTCAGACGCAACTCTGACGAGCAATTATCAGCAACCCTGTGCGCCCCTTCGTCAACCGCAAGCAGGTTGAGCATCCCCGTGCCACGGTGATCACGGTGAGCCACCTCTCCACCTTCCTTGCTTCCTCTATCGCCAGCTCCACCGCTAGCCGAGCATCGCCGCCGCGCGCTGCCGCTGAGCGCCGCCAGAGTTTGGTCAGATCGTCTCCAGCCGTTAGATGCAGATCGTAAGGATACGATAGAATCACTTAACGCCGAAGGGGTACGCAATCTGTGTCGTGCGATGTAAATTTATCCAACGCCTCACGTTGCTGATCCACGCGAACCGGTACCGACGAATTAGAACACACCACGTGGCTCTGCTCGTTTGAATTAAAACAGATTTGATCTATTAGATGCTAGATTTTGTAAAATCTATAACTTTTAATCTACACGTCCAAATTTTGCAAACTTCATATCAATGGATTCATAAAAACAAACCCTAGCCAACCATGCACTTTGTTTAGAAAATTGCTTCTGTTAAATTGTTTGTTTTTACAGAAACTTATGTATGCTTGTTTAGAATATAAAAAATGTTCTAAAATGATTTTGAGGATAAAATCTTTGGAAAATGGTTTGTTTTGAACCTACTGACCATAGGAAACAAATTGTGATTTCAAAAATGTATTTGGTGAAACAAAAGAGTAAACTTTGGATTTAAACCATTTCTAGTCAAACAAAAGTAATGGTTTAATTGTTAAAAATGGTTTTGGAAGAAAACCTTTGAGAAATGTTTTGGAAATAAACTCTCTGACCCTAAACACAAGGTTATATGGTTTGAAAACATATTTTGTAAAACCTATAGAATTTTGCCTTATTAAAAGTATTTCTTCACCACATAAAATAATGACTTGATCTAAAAATGGTTTATGAAGTAAAACCTTTAGAAAATGGTTTTGCCACATTATAAAATGATCATTAGGTGTTTTCAAATGTTTATAACCCATTAGAAACCACTTCTCCAAATAAAACAATCTTTAGCATGCTTGCATGCATTGTTATGTTATTATTATTTTATGTGATGAATTGCTTGAATGGTAGATTGAAATATTGTTTGCTTGATTGAATTATAGTGATTTGAAGTGAGTGAACATTGCAAAGATCAAGGAGTGAACTTATACTCTCTACCAAAAAGGCAAGTGATGCTTCATACTTTTGTCCCATTATTTTCACTATGCATTAGTGATATTTCAAAGTAGGACTTGCATGGAATTTTGCTAAGTGTAAACTATGCCATGGGAAATCCTAGTAGATGTAACCTTAGTAGAAATTTCCTAAGTTAAGATCCCTATTACTATCATGCTTAGCTTAGCTAGTAGAAAACAAGGGTGGAATGTATATTCATGCTATGGAAAAATTTCTAAGTCTGAGGACTTGTGTTTTGTTTAATAAAACAACTAAGTGAATGAATCACCTGGTGGAATGGAAGGAATGGTTTATGTTGAGTGGTTACACAAGGCCAGGGGACTGGTGAACCTTGTGTATCTCACTTGTGGATGGCCACCCAGGAACAAAGAGATTTGAGATGTCAAATGTTGAGAAGCTTCAAGTGCATCCACATGGCATTATGGGCTCTGCCTGGATCATATAGGTTGCAATAACTTAGCCAAATGGACAGTTGGTGGTAGGGGTTTGATAGGTTCGAACGCGTCCATTCTGGTCTAAGGGAAGGCTTCTGAAAGATCTTGTCTTGGTGAAACCAAGTCTTGTGGGAAAAGTGCACCACCTCTGCAGAGTGTAAAATCTAAGTACTTAGCCATGTCCCTGGCAAAGGACAAATTGAGCATCAATACATGGAAGCTATCAAGAATCTCATCATCCAAATTTCTAAGTTAAAAACTTGTGGTTGAACAAGGGTTGAAGGATCACCAATTTCTATTGGGAGATGCCTTGGGAATGTTTTTGTCAAGCAAAAACTTAGTGTTTTCAAATGATAAGGAAAATCTATTTTGAGCAAAGCAAGCCTAAGCTCCACTTAGCCAAATGCATATAGATGATAGACTCCACTATACTACCATAGTATCACTTGCCAATACAATTCTAATGTATTGACCCTTGTGGCTGTAACTTGTTATGTTGCAGGATTGTTTGATATTAGTGAAGTAGGATTACAAGTCTACAAACAACATGTCTGCCTGTGGCACTTTGAAGATGAAGGACCCCATGCTATTGTTATATTCTGCTGCATTGTAATGAGATAGCCAAATGAGCTATGTAAGAGGTAATAAATTATATTATTCCTGGTTATAAAGTTGTATTATGACCTTTGTTTCTTGATATTACATCTTAACTGTGGATGCTAGCTATTGATCCAGGGACTAGCATAGCAATCACAGGGATCCTTTTCCTTTATAAAGGAGGGATCATACACATGGTGCCTAGTATTTTTATTAGTGCTATTTAACTTTGTTGCAACTTGTTATGCTTAATGCTTGTCACTAGGGCCCGAGTGCCATGATCTCAGATCTGAACATGTTATTTATTCATGATGATAGTATTGTTTGTGATCTTATCTGCAAGTTGTTTACACATATCATTGTCCGGAACCAAAGGCCCCGAAGTGACAGAAATTGGGACAGCCGGAGGGGATGGCTGTGATATGAGGATCAACTGTGTTCATGGAGTGTTAATGCTTTACTCCGATACTCTGTTAAAAGGAATACCTTAATTGCCAGTAGATTCCCTTGAGGCCCCAGAGCAACGGGCTGGCAGGACAAAAGATGTTGTGCAAGTTCTCATTGCAAGCACGTATGACTATATATGGAACACATGCCTATGATTGTTTAGTACTTGGATGCTTTATCTTATTTATCTACAAATGCCCTATATCTTGAAGTTACATGAATAGTCTCGTCTATGCAACGCCCGTCCATCCATCCCTATGCCTACCACACTCAAATCCTACTATTTGCTACTATTGTTACTGCTGCCTTTGTTTTACTGCTGCTGTTACTTTGCTATTGCTACTACAAAACTGTTGCTACTGATAAACTACTGTGAGCAAGACTATTTCCAGGTGCAGCTAAATTGACAACTCAGTTGTTAAGGCTTATAAGTATTCTTTGGTTCCCCTTGTATCGAATCAATAAATTGGGTTATACTACCCTCGAAGACTATTGCAATCCCCTATATTTGTGGGTCATCAAGACTATTTTCTGGCGCCATTGCCGGGGAGCATAGCTTTACTTGTGAGTTCACTTGGATCTATTATTGTTCGTTGCTATCCTTTTTCATCATGGGAAAGTCTCGTGATGGAAAGTTTCCTATTTTACCATCCACTACAATAAGAGGTATAGTTCTAAACACCTCTGCTGCTCTTGATTCACCGTCTGTTATAAGTAAGCTTGTTACACCACCACCACATACACATGCTACACACACTGCTACTACTACTGAATCTGAAATTGCTTCTGATACTTGTGATGTTACTTCTAATGTGCTTGATGAGAGTGGTTCATTAGGTCCTTTCCTAGATGCTACAATTGCTAGAACTATATTGAGAAACACTGAAACTCCTAGTGAAGACACTATTACACCTGTTAGCTCACCTAAGTCTAGAGAAAGTTATGATATGAATGATAGTTATATTGAGATGACTGATGAATTTATTAAAGAGTATCGAAACACACGTGGTGCTAGTGCTATTAAGAGTCTTATTGAGAAACATACTATTATACCTAAACTATTTCCTGATGCTAAGTTTGCCACTTCTCCCATAAACATTAAAGATAAAGATTATGATTTCTCTCTTGATTTATCCTACATAACCATTGTTGAGAAAGAACCTTTTTGTGGGACTTAGAATGAAAGTGATGTGGATCATATGACCGAGCTTTCTACTATGAGTGGATTATTTTCTGATGATTTTAATATGTGAAAGTACTTTGTTGCTAAAATTTTCCCTTTTTCACTAAAAGGAGAAGCTAAAGCTTGGTTTAATAGTTTATCTCCTGGATCCATTGATAGTCCTGATTGCTTGATTGCTACTTTCTTTCAGAAATATTTCCCTCCTAGTGCTCGACATGCTTTTTTGTAGAAACTTTTTGATTGTAAACAGGGAGAAGAGGAGAAATTGCCTGAGTCATCGACAAGGTTTTGTGCCTTGATTCATGCACATCCTGGATGTCCATTACCTAAAAATGAGCTTCTTGATATATACTATAATGTACTAACTAATGAATCTAGGACATACCTAGATAGTTTTGCTGATTGTGTTTTCAGGAAAAGAACTCCTGCAGAAGCTGAAGAATTAATGGCTAAAATAAGTAAGAATTATGATGATTGGACTACAATTGAGCCAATTACACCTGAGCCTACTACACCTGAACCAATTATGCCTGAACCAACTCCAACACCAACACCAAAAAAGAGGGGAGTGATTGAATTAAATGATGAAGTGATGAAAGAAGCTAAGAAATGTCTTAAGGAGAAGGGTATTAGATCTGAAGATGTGAAGAATTCACCTCCTATAGAAGAACTATGTAAGCCATTTTCTCAATCATCCACTATTGAGGTACACTCTCTCCAACATTTTGATGAAGGTGATATTCCTTATGGTAAACCTCATTATCAATGCTTAGAGGAACTTGATACTTTTATTGTTAAACAAGGTAACTTTAATAAACAAGTTCATAATCACTTATTGGAAAACACTAGAGCTATTAATGAGTTGAAAGATATTGTGGAAATAATTGCTAATGATGTTAAAATGCTTGTTAAACACTTCCAAATGGTTCAAACCCAAATTGATTAACTTGCTAAAGTAAAAAAAAGATATGCTAGTTAATGCTTTTGGAGATAAACATGCTTATGAACTTAGAACTAGGAGTCGTGCTACCACTCAGGATCCCTTATATCCAGAGGGACATCCTAAAAGAATTGAGCAGGATTCTCAACAAGCTGAAAATAGAGGTACTTCTTCTATAAGAAAGAAAAAGAAATATAAAACAATTGAGGAACCTTCTGAACCTGCTGTAGATCCTAATAGTATATCTGTCTCTGATGCTGAAACTGAAAGTGGTAATGATAATAATGATGATCCTGATAAGAAAGAAATTGAAGAAGAACCTGAGAGGCACACTAAGAACACTAAGGAAAATTTTGTTGCTAATAAACATGGTAGTGAAAGAGAACCTTGAGTGCAGAAACCAATTCTTTTTCCTAATAAGAAACACAAGTCAAAGGAAGGAGAACACCATAACAAGTTTTGTGAGTGGATGAAACCTTTATTTTTGCAAATTCCTTTGACTGATGCTATTAAGTTTCCTCCTTATTCAAAGTATATGAAGTATATTGTCTCTAATAAAAGGAAGATTCCTAATGAGAAAATTTCTACTTTGCTTGCTAATTATTCCTTCAATGGTAAGGTTCCAAAGGAACTTGGTGATCCAGGTATTCCAACTATTCCTTGCTCTATTAAAAATAATTATGTTAGAACTTCTTTGTGTGATTTGGGAGCTGGAGTTAGTTTTACGCCTTTTTCTCTCTACAAGAGACTTCAACTAGAAAAATTGATACCAACTGATATATCTTTGCAAATGGATGATAAGTCTACTACTATCCCTGTTCAAGTGGCTCATAATTGCTTGGTTCTAACTGATTTTGTTGTGCTTGAGATGCCTGAAGATGATAATATGTCTATTATTCTTGGGAGACCTTTTCTTAATACTACAGGTGCTGTCATCAATTGTAATCAAGGAAAAGTAACTTTTGATATTAATGACAAAGAGCATACTGTCCATTTCCCCCAAGAAGATTGATAAGAGCTATGGCCTGAATTCAATTGAAAATATTGAGAGCATCAAAGTTGGAGAAATATTGTGTCCCATTCCACAAGAAAGTTTAGAAACTGTTATGATTGGGACTATTGCTATCAAGATTGAGGTAATATAATCATTTTGTGAAATGCAAAGTTTTGTTTCATATAAAATTGTTTTGGTAACAAGACTTGATCAACGTGGTTAACAAAGGGATTTTAATGAACAAAACAATGCTTTCTCCATGGTTATACTTGCTCACATTTATCTTTCTCCATTCCAATCTTTGCTTTTCATCTTGTTAGTCTTAGTTTTGCTAGCTGTTTTATTTTTAGAGTGTCTTAGAACTTCTGTTAATTTTGTTTTTGGTTTGCTTTTGTGTCTTTCAAAAATATTTTTCTGCGAGAAAATCAATTTTCATAACTTGAAAATTGCCCAAAAATAAAGTTTCCCGAAAAATTCCAGAAAATTCATATTAAATGTTTTCATGAAAAAGGGGCAGAGGGGCACCTGGAGTGACCCAGGGGGACCCACCAGGCCAGCACACCCCTTGGTGGCCTGGCCAGCCCTAGGGCGCGCCTGGCCCAGGTGTGGTCCACCCCTGGCCCGCCAACTTGCCTCCTTCCAGCCACTTCTTTCTCTCTCCCGAAAATAGCAGAAAACTTCTCAAAGCTCGAGTTCCTGCTATTCTTGCTCCCAATTTTTGATCTCCTTGCTCATCCCATCTTTGCTGCTGATTTTTGGAGGGATTTATCTCCGGTATGTGCCCCCTCCGCTTGTCCAATTAGATTTTTGATTGGTGGATTATATCTTGAGTATTTTTCTACTGTAGGTGACAAGTTGTGTGAGCTTGCATGCTTGTTCTATGCTTAGAGATTTTATTTTGATGCATTTTTAGCCCTCTAGCAAGTTCCTATAGTAGTTCCCCTTCATCTATCAACTTGGAAATCACTTGGTTTGATGTTTGTCTAATTTTTTTAGAAAAGGGCCATGGACAACCATACCTTTGGAGAAGTGTTTGAAAGTGATGCACCTAGGAGGACAAGGCCTTTGAGATCAGCCTCTCGAGCTAGGCCATCATACAATTAGGATCTTATTACGCCGCGCTTTGGCAACGAGGGAGATGAGGGGGATGCACACCCTTCTACCTTCCCTTGTTTTACCTTTTGGCAAGCTGTAGGGATTCTCGATGATTTCTTAACTCTTGTTCGGAGGGTTGGTCAAACTGATTATATGCAGGATGAGAGTGAGCAATATGCTTTGCTGTAACATCCCAAAAATATTGAACAAGGTTACCAATCACCAAATTTAGGGTTAACAAAAACTTTTGTTAATCAAAATCATATGAATGCATGTGTGTATGTGATGATTGTATGAATGCATGATTGGACTTGTGTGATTGATCTAAATAGCAAGGAATGGTTTAAATATGAAAACAACATCATCTAAATCATTTTCAAGAAGAAAAATCAAGATAAAATAAAAAACAAACAAAACAAGCAAATGGTCATTTTTGCCAATCTTGCTAACTAGGTCACTTTGAGTGTTCCTAGTCCAAGATTTCAAACAGAAACATTTCCATTTCTTTTCACCCCTTGCTAGACCAAGTAAAAGTGAACCAAAGCCCACCTTTCAAACTTACAGAAACATTTGGCAACTTGATTCAAATGACAATTCAAAATTGAATCTTTAACATATGGGAAGATCACCCAATTCTCAAAAACCAACCAAAACAATTAACCTTGACCTTTCCAACTAACCAGAGACTACCTAGTATATAACAAATACACCCACAAAGTTTGAATCAAAAATTCAAATTTAAATCTCTTTCGGCCATTTCATCAAACACCTTGTAGACACAAATCAAACAAACATCAAACACTATTGTGAGCAGTTAATTGGCCTAACTTGTTCCCTCCCTATATCACACTACACTCTCAGTAGATGATCTAGCTTAGTTAACAAGCTCTAGCACCACTATGAGCTTGCCATTGCCATCAATGGTGAGCAGGCCGAGCCCCACCTTGCCACCCCACTATCGACAGCAAGCTAGGAGCAGCACCAAGCCTAGCCACCTTGTCTAGGACACTGACCACCGTCCACCGCCACCCCTTGTACAAAGCGAACCACCAGCAAGCCACTAGACCACCCTAGAACTGTCGTGCCATATGCCTCTGCACCATGCCGAGAGCATGCCAGAGCACCACCCTAGACACTCACCCACAGACCGCGCGCCGCCCTCACCGCATGCAAGCGTGATTACCACCACCCCAGCAACCCCGCAGACATGCCCGTTCGTCACCGCGCGACCAGGAGAGCCCGTGCGCCATAAAACTTTTCGTCAGACCTGCCCAGAGCACCGCAACATTCTAACCGTCTCGCACCGTCCCATGCCGCGTAACCATGCCATTGAGCTTTGCCAGGAAGCACATCACCGCCCCCTACTGTTGCCCATTCCTTTAGCTTGCTGTGCCGACGACACCGATGAGCTCAGCCCGCGCCCTTCGGTCCCCTTCTAGCACTATAAATAGAGGCCACCCCCGCCTGATTTCTTCACACCATCACACTCCCCTCTCTCTCTTAGAACCACCCCCACTCATTCCCGGAGCAAGGGGAGTAGCACATCGCCGTAATTTGGCCAGAGTCTGCCGTGGAGGAGGAAGAAAGGAGCCATCGATTAGAGCCTCCCCAGGAGAAGCCGTCGGTACCAGGAGGTTCACTGTCTTTGACTTCGTCATTCGCCCCCATCGCCGACCCTCGCCTGAGCCCCGGTGAGCCCCCTAGACCCCCACTGGCCATGCTAGGGTTCTGTCTCGCTGGCGTTGCCCGACAGAGACGATAAGTCGTGGCCGTTCGATTAGAGTTTGATCGTGCAGTCTAGATCACCCCATACCGCTTCGCACCCCCCTGTCTCGCTGACTGGTGGGGTCATTCACTTAAACCCACCCGCGTGTGTGCTGTGCACCGTGGGCCGGCCCATTTACATTCCCGCATGACCCAGTAGTTTGAATTTAGGTTTATTCTTTTAGTTAAAAACTCAGTTCTGTACCTAGATTCAAAAATCAACCCAGCTCGATTAACTGAACCAAAATGCATGAAACCAATTTTTCTAGAAAGGTACTAGAGTTCTTAATCCAAGCCCGTTGGATTTAAACCAATTGGATTTGTAGATCACCTATAGTAAAAATAACAAGGCAGAAGCTTTTATGCATTCAAAGATTTTTCAAAATTCAACCACAAAAGATTTTGAGTTGATTCCAATTCCCAAAATATCACACTTAACAAGACCTTTATGAATATATAAAAATATCTAGGTTTACTTACAGTAATAATGAACAAGAAATAAAAGAATGCCTCATAGGCCATTCTAGTCACTTTATTTAATTAAAATAAAAAGGTTAAACCTTATTAAATTGTGACACCACTTTAAAAGACATTCCCAAGTACTGAAATATGTGGTGATGACATGTGTCAACATGATCCCATGTTTTAGTTGGAGAATATTAAATCTTAAGTAGTTTTTCAATGAGTAGAAATTACTTTTCTAAAATAAAGGAAATAAAACTATTGCCTTAATCTTTGTGATGCTTGTGATGATCCTAGATCATCTAGTGAAAACCTTGGTGTGAGAAATAGAAGTAGTTAAGTATTGTTTGGTGATTGTGTACCTCGTATTTATTTATAGATGCTAGTACCAACCAAGGATACGAGAGGAAGGAAAATACTACGAGGAAGAAGCCGAGGAGAACTTCAACCACTGCTCTGCACAAGGCAATCTATTGACTTTGCAAGTTAACCCTTGCATGACAACTATGCAAACTAGATGCCTTAAGCATATGTGATTATACCCACTTGATGATACCAAATCCCAGTTTTACTTGCAAGCTTAATTATTTTATTTCTTTATCAAAGCTTTCTTTTAGAGTTCACTTAGTGACTTGTAGATTTTAGAAAGATATTTAAAGGTAGCATAAAGAGCATAAAACTTGGCCTAAGTTAGATAAATATCAATGTCATCCTGAGGCATGAGATTAAACTTAGATAAGATACACTATTTTACCACCCCTCATTAGTGTTTACCACCACTTATAGATGCTAGTGCTAAGCATAAAACCTGATCAAGTTTAGATGGGAATACTTGGTGAAAATGGTTATGAAAACCTTAGAATGATGAGTCATTCTACTGAAATGTTTTGACATGTGTTCTTGAACACCAAATGATTTTGATGATGAAAATGTTGAGGCATGAGCCTTAGCCCTTTATAAAACCGATGGTTGACTGGATGCGATACCATTCCAATTTTTTCGTATAACCATAATACCTGAAATTTGGGTAGGGCTTGACTGGATATTTATATACCTTAGTATGGGTTCCCTTGCGGCCAAGGTTTGAGCTAAGGCTGCCTTGTGAAGATTGTCCACCTGTACAGTTCCCAAGATGACAGTTGGTCATGGTTGGGGGGGCAAACTCACAGGAGAGGTGCCTATACTAGGGCGTGTAATTGAAAGGTTAGGATTGATTATCCGCATACTGAGTATGGTGAATTTAGGATTCTTCCTGACGGATGTATCGAATGTTGTGGTGAAAGTGTACCACCTCTGCAGAGTGTCAAACTATTTGAAAAGCCGCGTCTGCGGTTACTGACAGTTGGAGTGGCCATACTGTTCCGTTATCAGTTGTTTCCAAAATGACTTGTGAACTGATTCATGACTTGACTTGACCACAACAGGGTTATGATATGAAATTCAAGTTCCCACTTAGGAGTTATATAACTTTCAACTTGCTTTCTTTGCTTCTGAACTCAGTTAAGGTAAATCTGTCTTTTTGCAAAACAACCTAGAGCTTAGTATCTCCTACTCAAAACCACTTCACTTGTTAGTATTAGTTTGCGAGTACTGAAAGAGTACTCATGGCTTTGTCCCTGGCTATTCCCGTGGCCAGACTATGAAGAGGACTATCAGGAGGATGGACAGGAGGAAGGTTACGACAACTAGGATCATCTCCCATCGTCAGCATTGCCTGTGACCATGAAGATGGAGCCTCGCCTATGTTATCGTTATTATTACGTTATTTCGCTGCTTGAATTGTATTAAGACTGGATCATGTGATCCTTTATTTGTTGTAAAACCTTATGTATGGTTTGTAATGGATGATGTACTGTGATATCCAATCTGTTATGTCTCGCAAAAATGGTAATCCTGGGATTGCGATGTATGGCATAACAGGCATCTGGGATTAAAAATCCGGGTGTTGACAAGTTGGTATTAGACCCATCCTGACCATAGGAGACCCTAGTTTAGAATGGACGTTTGAATCAAAAACTTAGTTTCAAAACCAAGGAAGTGAGTATTTATGAAAACTTATTATCATTCTTACCACTTGGATTCTTTCATGAAAAATTCATGTTCCTCAAGAAGTCTTGCAAACTTACATAAAAGTTGACACACTTGATCACTCTACTAACTTATCCTATATTCTTATAGATGGACGTGAAGTATAGCAAGTTTTATCAGTTGGGGAATGTAGGAGACCTCATCTTTGAGCGTGACTTGTACCAGCTGTCGGAGATGCTGGAGCGTCCGCACCCCGAGTTCTTTGGAGCTCAGCTCAACAATCAGGAAGGAGAGGAGTTGCAATGGCTAGTTGTTGCAAGTCTCCGAGGAAAGATTGAAGCCCCCACCTCCGAGGGAATTCATTTCACCTTGAGGGAGAACAACTGGCTCGATGGACTTGCCAGAGCCATGCAGGAAGCTCTTGCCCGTCTATGTGGACAGAGTATCAATCAGATCAAGGGTACCCACTTTGAGTTCTATCCAAGGCGTGATGTTATGGGACAGCCACTAGAGGCCCCATATCACCATGAGCTAAAGACTCAATTGGATCACCTCAGCTTCATGATGTATGACCGACAGAAGGAGTTAGACAATGCCCGCTCCTACGCCAACCACAAGTACGCCATCGCCGCCAAGAAGGATCAGGCCATTGCCATGCTGGTGAGGATCGCCAGTCTCGTCGCCGTCAGCTCGATAAGAAGGAGCGCATCATTGTCCGTCTCCTCCATAGAATCACAGAGTTAGAGGAGGCTGTCCACGAGAGAGACATGCAGCTAGAGGAGAGGGAGAATGCAGGGGAAGACCTTCGTGGAGACCCCTACTCTTATCTCAGTGACGATGATGACTTTCTGGAGGATCAGGCCATGGACTTCTTCACCGATGAGGATGACTTCGCCTTCATTGATGATGATGATGATGATGAGGAGGAGGACACTAACTCCGAGGAGTAGTAGCACTTGAGCACTAGCGTTAGGGAGTTGTATTCGGTCCCATTTTATCATAGTTTCCCAGAATGGTTCTTAAAACCATCTGTTTTCCTTTGTTGTGGTGTGTGTTTGTATCGTGTGCTATGAATGAATGAATGAATGAAAAGCAAGTTGCTAGAAAAATCTGAGTCAAACTTTGAAAACTTTTCAAACACCAAAACCCTAAACCTTAGAAATTTCCCTCTTTTCTTATGATCTATCTCAATCTTCAGATGCCTCGTGGAGGAAGCAGTTCATCCCCGAACCCTATGTTGCAAATCTTGCAAATGTTGGTTTTTGACCGCGAAGCTGAAAGAGCCGAACGTCAAGCCAACTTAGCCACCCTTCAACATATATCTCAGATGGCCAACAACAACCAAGGCCATGGAAATCAGGACAACCATGGATCCAAGCTCAAAAACTTCTAGAACACCAATCCACCCATTTTCACTAAGTAAGCCTTGCATAAAATTTATTGATAATAATATTATTAGGGAGTTCATGAATAGGACATTTAAGCATTAGTAACTTCAATCTCCCCCAAGCTTGGTCTGTACTCTCTCCATCACAAGGACAAAAGTTATATATTTGGTTCCTATCCTTATGAATCTCACTGGGAGGATAGAATTCAGAATAAAAGAGAGGTACTATTTCCTCTCATTCCATAGGTTATCAATTCTTCAGCAGCTTATACCATTCTTCAACTCTTCCTTTCAATGATATAGAGAGTGACTTCTTCTTAAGATGTTTTGTTGTGATACCTGCACACTTAAACAACCCGCATAATTCATGGATAAAAAGCAAGTGATCACCAGGATGGACAGTTCCATCCCCAAAATAATAATTATCCAGACCACCATCAAGAATTCTTGTAGGTATCTTAAAAGGATCTATTTCGGCAGGTGGTGGTTCATCTACTACCCTAGCAGTGGTAGTAGCTTTCCCAAATAGGAAACCAACTGGGTTATCCATATTGGAACAAAGTAACAAACAGAATTAAAAAGCAATACTCATAGTAGAAATTTCCTTTACCAGTTCCACCCTTCAATAGCGCTTCACTCCCCGGGAACAGCGCCGGAAAATAGTCTTGATGACCCACAAGTATAGGGGGTGTATCGTATTACTTTCGATAAATAGGAGTGTCGATCCCAACGAGGAGCAGAAGGTGTTGACTAGTGGTTTGGAGCAGGAATTCTCTGTAAATACTTAGCAAACGGATTTTTAGGGTTTTTTGGTAATGCAAAGAAATAAAGTGCAAGTAAACAAAGACAACAAATAAATGCAGCGAGTGGACCAATCCTTTCTTAGCAAAGGACAAGCTGGTTGTATTACTTATGAGGACCAAATGTTCTCGAGGACACATGGCAATACTGTCAAGTGCTTTCGCTTCATATAGTTGATTAAACTTCTTTGGTTGGATAAGTGTTGTGTGGGTGAACCTATGCTAATGTACCAACCTTACTTGTACTAATACATACTTGTGATTAAACCCCTTGCAAGAATTTGCAACTACAAGAAAGTAATTAAGATAAAAACCTAACCACATCATTAAACTCTGAGATCCTACACTCCCTTCTGCAAAGATGTCCTAACGATGGTTCAGGTTTTTGTCACTCCGGCAACCCCACAATTAGTAGCCAAATACACAATGCATTCCCTAGGCCCATAAATGGTGAAGTATCATGTAGTCGACGTTCACATGACACCACTAGAAGAATAGCACCACAACTTAAATATCGACCATTGAATATTACTTCAACACAATTCCACTACTAACAACGTGACTTCTCCCATGTCCTCAAGAACTAAATGAACTACTCACGAGACATCATAAGGATCAAGATCAGAGATGATATGATGATGAATAACAATCTGAACATAAACAATAATTCAATGGTTCCACTCACAAGCATCAACTACAAAAGTAATCAACACCGGGAAAGTTTCTCCTAAGAACTATGCAAGACTCAACACAATTGTTACAGCGGGATGGAGTGGTGATGATGGTGCTGGTGGAGATGGTGGTGAGGATGATGATGATGATGATCCCAATGAAGTCTAGCTTGATGACGGTGTTGATGGCGACGATCTCCCCTCTCCAGGAAGGAATTTCCCTGGCAGAAATCTGTCTACCAGAGAGCTCTTTCTCTCTCTGTAGTTTCCGCCCCGCAGAGGTGGCATAATCTTTCTGTGGTCGCCTCCCGTGTATTAGGGTTTCCAGGAGAAGATATATGCAAAAGGGCGAAGTAGGAGGTGGGCCAGGGTGGCCACACCCCCTGGTGGCACAACCCAGGGTGGCCCGCGCATGGGGAGTGTGGGCCCCCTATGGCCCATCTCTGCCTCCCCTTCTTAGACATCCTTTGTCTTCTAGAAAAATAGAATTTTCCGTGTATTTTATGGTATTTTCCGATCTTCGCAAAAATTGCATCTAAACACAACTTTTTCCATCAAAATCCTGACTCCGGCAGTTCATCCTCCAAAAGTCATCCAACATGCAAAAATAGAGGAAACAACATAAGCATCACCTCTTAATATGAAATATATCAATGAATAGCAGTAAATTATGATATAGAATAGTGATGCAAATTGGACATTTCACCCCCCAACTCGGCCACCAAGGTAAGAGCTTGAAACATTTTCCACCAAGTCTTCATTCTTACCAAAAACTAGAGTTTGACTTTTCAAACTAGGATTTGACTATTCAAACTAGGGTTTGACCCTTTTACTAGTCTTGGCCTAATTTGCCCTTTAGGGTGTGGTGCGGCTGGCCCCTAGGGCATGTCACTCTCCAAGTGACCCCCTCCCGGGGTGATGGAACCACTGGTGGTCTCTCTAGAACATTCTAGAAGTATCTGGTCAAAACACCGAAACTTTTCCTAAACCTCGGAAAACCACTTTCCTTATATGAATCTTATTATTCGGACCATATTGGATCTCCTCATGATGTCCTGGATCCAATCCGAGACTCCGAACAACATTCGGTCTCCAACTCATATTCCATATCTACTTAAACAACATCGAATCCTTAAGTGTGTCTCCCTACGGTTCCTGAACTATGCAGACATGATCGAGACACCTCTCCGATCAATAACCAATAGAGGGATCTGGAAATCCATATGGCTCCCACATATTTCTATGATGACTTCGTGATCGAATGAACCATTTACATACGATACCGTTTCCCTTTGTCGCGCGATACTTTACTTATCCGAGATTCGATCGTCGGTATCTCTTATACCTAGTTCAACCTCGTTACCGATAAGTACTCTTTACTCGTATTGTGATGTGACATCCCTTGTGACCTAGTCACATGCTTGCAAGCCAATTGGATGACACTCCACCGAGAGGGCCCAGAGTATATCTATCCGTCATATGGATGGACAAATCCATTCTTGATCCATGTGCTTCAACGCATACTTTGAGAATACCTAATGCCACCTTTATAACCACCCAGTTATGGAAGTGGCGTTTGATGTCATCAAAGCACTCATTTGGTGATGGTGATTAACATGATCTCTTGGTCGAAGGATTAGGTTAATATGTATTTAAAAGCTTTGTAGCAAACAAACTTTAATGACTTGATCTTATGTTATGCTTACTATGGGTGTGTGTCCATCATATCATTCTCCTAATGATATGACCTTGTTATTAATAACATCCAATGTCCACGATCAGGAAATCATGATCATCTATTAATCAACAAGCTAGTTTAACAAGAGGCTTACTAGGGACTCTTTTATGTTACAGAACACAGAAGTATTAATGTTTCCGGTTAATACAATTATAGCATGGGATGTAAACATTTATCATAAACATAAATATATGATAAGAACCACTTTATTATTGCCTCTTGGGCATATCTCCAAAAGTCTCCCACTTGCACTAGAGTCAATAATCTATTTTGAAAAACTTTTGTGCATTCAACACCTATGGCTTTTTGGTGTTGTATATACACGATTGCTAGTGGTTAACTAATCTTTAGATCCGACACTTTCAGGTCTGTGTGTATTTGCATATATTTGCATCTCTACGAATCCCTCATTCTCTAATGAGATGACATTGTATAAATTTGGTCTTTTGGTGAGACCTTTAGTTCCTTGGGGTTAAAACGTGTCGATACAATTGTCGTACAATATATCTTCATAGTACTAGCCCGTTGTGAACCACACCTAGTTTGATAACAAACTACTCCCTCCGTTTCAAAATATAAGACGTTTTGGGTTTGTAAAGAAAATGAATCTAGACTTGTTTTAGTAAGTAGGTTCACTCAACTTTGGGATGAATCTACACACTAAAAAAAGTCTAGATTCATTTTCTTCACAAACCTAAAACATCTTATATTTTGAAACGGAGGGAGTACTTGACACAAATGCCCTCTTTTGCTGCTATAATAGAAGTCATACACTTAGCCTTTTGTTGTAGTATCCGTCACAATGTCTTAACTTTGGAACTCATCCAAACCCGTTATGGAACTTCCTTTCTATTATATTGTGTCATCCATAGTTTAAATTGAGATAAACTTAATCTATATCTTGTGACAAAACAAGTATCAATATAACACTATACAATGAATATCTATCTATTTTTCACCTCTACATAAATAACATATTCTTAGTTCTTCCAAAGATCATAAGAATATCCTTACTATCGTCCAATGATCATCTTATGAGTCATTCTGATATATGCTCATAACATTTAGAACATAGGGCATATCTGGATGAGTACATATCACGGTATGATTGATTAAAATATTCATGTGATTTCACTCACCAAGTGTCAAAACACTTGAATCAACCCTTACTTTACGACAAATATATTTCTTGTCGTTTCCATATTGAACTCATTCAATATCTTATCTATCTATGTACATTTGATACAACCATATTAGCATCTCAATCTATCGATATATACATCTTTACTATTAAACGGGAGTTGATGGCTCACTTTGAGGTCAAATATTGGGAGCATCCAAGCCGTATGATTTACATATGATGATAATGCGAGTGTTCCTAATACTTTGGCTTAGTCATTTACAGTTCACTGCCACCGATAACTGAAAATTAAGAGGAAGCAATGGCCGTGACCCATCATCCCCGACCATCTCCCATTGGACCCTAGCACAGGAACCCGCATCGTCGCCCCTCCCATCTCGCCCCCTCCCGCCGCCACTAACAGAAAAAGCACCTCCAAGGCGGACGCCCTCTTCCCGGAGCGCCTCGTCGGGGCCGCGCGCAGGGCAAGGAGGCGGTAGCAGTCAATGCGCAGAGGAGGGATGAGGCCGGAGCACCGGGCGGCCGATCTGCCGGCGCGGCGTATTTCGCCGGCGGGAAGAGCCAAGCGAACGATCTGCCGGTGCGGCGTCTTTGCCGGCGGGCGGAGCTAGGCAAGCAGGAGCCAGGTGGAGTCTGGGCAAGCGATCGAGCAAATGTCGGGCGGTGGAGCTTGGTGGGGCTGCAGCGGGCACATGCCAGCGAGCGAGATAAGAGGGAGACGAGGCATGTGTTGTCATAGTGGAATCGGGCGGTGTGGTCAGCTGGCGCCAATGGAAACCTAGCTGCACGTACCACAAATCCAATGGTGGTGAGGTGCCTAACTCTGCTTCTATCTATTGGCTACAAATACAGATTTAGGATATAGAAATTTAAGGAGTATATATGGTTCAGTAGAAGGAGGATGTAACATATAGCTACCAGAATGTTCAGAGATTTAATTTTTCTGTCAATCTGTCAGATCCTCTTCTTTGTCATGTATTTTGATGCTTGGCAGATTTAGATTGCCGCACAAAAGATAGATGAATAAGAAGAAAACACGAACACCAAGTGAGGGAGACTTGTGTTATATTTTTGTATGCTATCATTTTAAGTAAATCTTAATTTAGAACACCTCTTAGTGCTTGATTTTATCAGCCTGTTACAGAGAGTTGATTTATAAAAAAAATCCAATTGTTAAAGTGTAAGAGGCCTTTGTTGCCAGCAATGTATGTTTGTTGTTGATTTTTCTCAGCTGTATAGAGTTATCGATTTGGGTTAAATGACCAAATGAGTGTATTGTTGTGGCTTCTGAATTTTGTTCATCATGCTGCAGACAAAATTGGTTATACAAGACCTTTTAAAAAATACACACGAGATTTTGTGCTTTTCTGTAAATACATATAATATTAGCAAACAATATGACAGTTTCATTTTTTTTGAATGTACTATGCAATTTTATTTATGGAACAAAACATGAATCTTCTTATGTACTTGTTTCAGTTTCTAATTGTAACAATGACAAGACTGCTTTACATGGCACTATGGTACTTGGTACTGTTCACCAAAGCATTATTAAAGAGAACCTAGGCTGGTAAGAAAATATCCAGCCTTAAACACACCAAAACTATGGTACTTGGTACTCTTCATCTCCCTCGCACACTTGAACTCTGAAGGTATATTTCCCGTGGGAGTACGCTGGTGTTAGTTTAAACATCTTTTTTTGCGATCTTTGCAAGTACGCGGGTAAATAGCATGTCATCAGGGATACTTGTGATAATTCTATAGCTTTTGCTTTTTTTTTTTGCTTCAGTACAAGTGTGCGAGGGAGATGAAGATGTGTCTCTGGCACTCTACTAGACTAGCCGAGTGAATCTCTTTCTATTATGGGTATTTTGTTCCAAAATCTCGTATGCATTAGGAAAGACACGAGAAACATCATACCTAAGGTGTTATATATCTACTCAACTTTTCTTCTATGTTGTTTGCTCTGAAAGTTTGGTTGATTTTTGTTCAGATTGTTATGAAACTCCATAGGAAAAAATAAGGTGTGGTAATACTGATGACCAGAGAAGAAGGATATGTCATCGGCACCGGTTGACTATGCATACAACGACACATACTGAAGAAACCTCTGATCCAGCATGTCGAGGCTCTCTTGCACAGACTCGGTCAGACGGGGCGGTGGTTTTCATGAGAACCAGAGAGTGTTGAGTTTTGTTTCTATAGTTAAGTGCATGCAATTCGTTTGGTAAAATTCTTGATAGTATAGTTTCATACTGCATTCGTTGCCATAGGTTGCACCACAAGCCACCCCATTAGTTTATTTTGCTATGAGGATGATGTATCATATTATTAATTGTTTTCTTTTTATTTGTGTATAACATATTACTTTGTCTAATCTGACTACTAATATTCATTTTATGCATTTTCTTATTGATCCTTTTATCATCAGGAGTGTCATGTCTTGCTGGTGTCATATTAAAATGTTGAGTGGATACTATCATGTAGTCGGGCCTATTTCTCAATGTCTTGATATCCAGCATCAAAGGTATATTTCCTCTTCCCTATCATGATACACGCTGGATATATTCCCCTCCCCTGTAGGTTTGTTCTTTATGTGTATAGCAACTGCACAAATTGTCGTATATATAAGCACAATCACATATGTTGTTTTAAATTACCATGTCATGAAGTTCACGGGTATTTCAAATCTTTGGGTGCGACCCTAAAGTTAATTGTGTTTTGCCTATAGGTGTACATGCACAAAATCTATTATTATATTTTTACTTACCAAATATCACTCGTACTTGTTATCCATGTAGGTTGTTAATTAGATACAACTATCTTGGTAACCCACTTAGGGCGATAATTACAAGAAATGGTAGTTCGGCTATTTCCATCATTGAAGAATTGCAGGTCAGGCAGCATGTTTGATTATGATCATCATCCAACAAAAAGAAAGATAAACATATATGATGGAGAAGGATGAAATGAAGTGTGTCCTCTGTATTTACCAAAAAATAGTTGATTTTGCTTGAGCGCAAATACTAACTTGCATGGTAAATTGTTCGAAAAGGTGATGTATTTGGTTCATTTCATTCATACTCTGCGTAATTTATTTTTTCTCTATATCTGCATTGGTTCTCAAAACAAGAGCAAGCAAATTCCATTCAACATGTTGGTGCATTTCGCTTCCTACAGTTCAAGTCAGTTGAGTTTGCCTCTTCCCAATAAGCGTCAGTAGAAACACAAGTGGCACTAGCATATAAAATTTTACTTTGCTTAGGGATGGAAATCTGAAACCTCATGTCATGTGATCAAATTAGCTTATGCATAAACCAGACTACTATTGGTAACTATTTATGTTTGAAATTTAAATATTTAAAGCGATAAAAAGGTAAAAATTGGCTTCATCATTCTGGTAGTCCATAGCCAGCTAGGAGGTTGCAGCAAACGCATGTATGTGGTTGGGGGAGGAACACAGAGAGAACTCCTGACTGGTAGGAGGACGAGGGCGACAAGGAACAACTTACCATCACCTACATCTAGGTTGATGGCTGGCTCGAGGGGCGACAAAGGAAGGGGATAGAGGTGTCAGCAATGGAGGTGCATGCCCAGCTTCACCCTCATGTTTGTAGACATTAAAGACCTTGTCAGTGAAAGATGCGTGCGGGAGAGACACCATGGAGTTTCGGTCAAATGAGCCACAATTGAAGTGGAGTTTATTGGTCATGGTCTATCGAAAGTGAAGGGACATGGTTCAGGAAAGTGACCATGACTTCGAGTTTGTGCCAATGTTGTACTATATTTAAATTTGTACAACACAAATCACCATGGGGCAACGTGCATAGCACAAAATAAATGAGAGAAGTTTAAGGAAGGGAAAAGTAAATTAGGTCTTCATTCCATTCTGATTTTATTACCCATACACTGCATTTGTTTTATGAATGGTGTCGAAGAATAAGGAGAGACAAACAATGTCATTTCACTATGTGTATCCTTCACTATTTGTAAATAAGACACTAGATATGTGATCATCTGTCATGGTTGGAGAGAACCGTTTCATTTGCAAATAATACAATACACAATCATCTCTTATGACACCCAATGATCATTTTTATAGAATAGGTAAAGTTAAGAAAATAAAATTCAGATAGGTAGATTGGTTACATGCCCATATGAACGGGCCGGAGATGCAAGCCAGGGTGGACGCTTGGTTCTCTTTCTTATTTCTGAAATTGGATACAATGATTACTTAAGTTCTTGGATTGAAAATTTTGTCATGGATCTTGGATAGTAATTATCGACCCAATAAATAAAAGAGCACTCGGCGAGAATAAAAATCAGATAACCTCTAATCAATTTCATAAAGTTGTTTCTGTATATTGTTAATGGATCTAATCTATTCATGCACTCAATAGTTCCATTATCATTGTCGTGCAGATTGAAAAGGCGGAATTTTCTAAGACAAAAGAGGATTTAGACTTCAGTTGGATTCTTCATGAAAATGGCTGTGTTTTGGGCTCCGGTTAACTCTGTGTTCCGAACATAGCGTCACAAAGCAGCCATCGATAAGGTCTCAGCTTAGCGGCCGCCGAATGGTGGTAGCCAGCCTAGACTTCTGCAGTTCTCAGCACATCACAAGAGGTAATCTTCCGTACGGTTTAGCTTGATTTGATATGTTTATACTCCTAAATTTACCGGCCTCTCTTATTTATATTGTTTATTTCTATGGTGATTTGATGCCATCAATTAACGATGCCTGCTGTGTTCCACAAATGGGTCTGTCTTCAAGTTGACACATGCTTCTCTATATGGATGATTCTACTATATAGCCTAGATCTCTGGCAGTATTTAATTAGCCAAACTCTTGTGATGGTTTTTCGAAAGCCTTAAAATGCAGTATACTTGTGATAGGCTGACAGCTCGTAGTAAATTGTCAACCATTTGGATATATATAGATCTACGTTACAGTCTTTTTGTTTTATCATATTTGTTCTTTTCAGGATTCTACTACTTCTCAAGTTTTATTATCAGAATTTTTAGTACCAGACACAGTTGAAGCTTACATCCGTTTCGCAAGAGTGTTGCCACTAAACCATCACAGTTCTTGTTTTGTCCCTTGTATTGTTCACTTTTAGTCAAGTGTTGAATGGCTCGTTTGAGGTTGGTTGCCCTCATTGCTAGAATAAAATATTGCTTAGGCTTTGTTAATAATGCCTAAATGATCTACGAGACTAGAAAAGTTGTATGATCCATTGTCTAAGTCCAAGTTTCAGTAGATGAATGAATTTATAGTGATGTCGCTAAAAGATAAATTGTAATAATACTACACTATAAACCCTCCTTCCAGTTTGATGTATTGACATGGAACTTAGGAAAATTTCATGTCAGCCTAATTCTTATTATGATTTTAAAATGTTATTCTGTTAATTGATCTTTCCATGTAATTAAGAAAAAATGCACAAGGAGGGCGAAGCACAGATTGTCGTGGATCTGAACTCGAGGTCGTTGCCTAAATGTCATCCATGTCCTTTGTTTTCTTCAAGTTTCTTATCGGCACTTTGCTCGTCCTGAGATTAGAGCCTGCATCACCACAATGACAAGATGACAGGATGCCGGTGATAACTAGCTGGTCCAAGTTGTGTCGGCCTGGATGCCAGTCAGTTCTAGCGAATGGAATCTTGAATGCAGCGGAGGTTGCTCAATTGATCCTGGTTTCTTGAATTTCTACTTTTATTCATGCGTTTCTCTCTCAATTTGCGCATTCCCCTTACATTATTGCTTTTTTTCTCCTCAATGAAGTGGTATTGCTGCTTCAAGACTCAAGAAAATAATGCTGGTGAGAAGCCGCATGGAGTTCTGGTGAAGGTGTTCTTCGGTCTCACTACACATTTCTGTTGGATGCACCATGTGAACATTTAGATCAGTATTCAGTCAGTTCACGAAAATACTAAGCAAACATTGAAGTGACATCTTTAGCAAAAATTTATGTTTCTTTTCCAATCCCCACACATGGTGCGAAAGACAGACGGGAGCCTGGCGAGAGCGGCATCACAAACCTCCATGGTGGCCTTCCGCGCAGTCACTACCAAGGCACCAAGGCGCAGGAGCCCCACAGAGGCATGCCCGCCGCCTCGACATGAAGGAGCCCTCTTCTCTCGCATTCCTTGACCGAAGTGGACGGAAGATCATCCCTACTGATGTGTGATTTAGGTATATGTTTACTATTTTATAATCAATTTGTGCGATGTCAGTTTTCTTTTCTACTGGAGTTCAATGTCATGTGCGCCTGGACTGATTGGAGACTACATATGAGAGGCCTGAACTTGACCTGGAGTTGTGCCAATTAAGGGCGAAGAAATTGCATGCTCCGACTTTCTACTAAATGCTCAGAGTCACAGATAACAATGGCGAGTGCCAAATGCTAATTCAATTAATTTATCCCACTGTCTCAAATTAGGACGTGTATAGTTTTGGTCAAAGTCAATTAATTTTAAGTTTGACCAACTATATAGAGAAAATTATCAACATCTATGATATCAAATGCACACCATATAAAGATATATTTCATAATTGTTCTAATAGTATTGATTGAGGTTATAAATATCAACACATTTTTCTATATAGTTGTTCAATGTTTGAATTTTTTTACTTTGACCAAAAACTATATGCATCCGATTTTGAAATTAGGGGAGTGAGCATCCAAGCTAGGAATTAACTTGTCTATACGAGCATCTGATATAGGAATTAACTTGTCTGTGAGCCTAGAACATGTAAGAAAACATGACATGCATGCATGGTCCCCTTTTGACTATTTATTTATAGAAGATTTGAGTTATCATGAACGTTCAATGGCTACTTTCTATTTGCACTTACATTCGATTTTTTTAAGATTAGGTTCTTGATGCATTTCACACACTAATTTATGCGTCGGTTGTGCATTTGAATTGTTCGTTTGTCAGTAATTAATTATCATGTTATCCGAGCTTGGTTACAATATTAATAAAATTGACCGTAGCAATACACAGGCATTCAACTAGTTGATATCTAATATTCGGGTTTTGCCTAAGTATTTCATCAAAATGAAATTCTTAACGTGTGTCAATGAAAAATATATCATTTCCAATCAACAATATGTCTTTCACATAATGTATTATAAATATGTCTTAGCGTTCCTACTTAATTTTTGCAAATGCAAGCATCTTTATCGTCTCCGATAAAATTAAACTCTTTTAACAATTTCATCACGGTGAAGATTCTAACTCCGCGATGCTTACTTCAACCATTGAAGTTTGTGCTTTTAGCATCCATTGACGTAACAAAACCCTTTGGATCGTGTCATGTACACGTCCTAGGTAACCATTCTATTAGAAGAAATTTGTTTTGTTCGTTCAACTACCATATATAAAAATTATATGTATTAGTTTCTACATCAATCCGTCCAGACTAAATATCACTATGAAAGATCAAATCTTGTCATAGTCAACTCGTCGAACATTCTTCTAAACTCTTTCCCGACATGTCGAATATTTCATAGATGTGAAACACCCATGTCTATTTCTTTATAGATCGAAACACGACTGAAAGGTTTTACACCTTTCTAGAGGGTCTTCCAAGTTCAAAAACTTGATTTTTCGTGTATGGAAATATCACGGATTTCATGGCTTCAAGCCATTTAACGGAGTTTAGCGCCCATCATCGCTTCTTTGCATGTAGTCGGTTCATCATTGTCAAACAATAATGATTTACTCTCAAATCCTAGTATTTGATTGTTTTAGCCGATCTACTTGGTTCAATAGGAACTTATACCTTCATGATCACAAACTTTAAGGCACTTGAGCCATGAGCATTGTTGCTGTCTACGGGACACTTTCTGGCGTTGTGCAACTCAACACATATTAGCTAAAATTCTATAACTTTATGAAAGTTCTATTGTCCTCCCACTTAACTTTTCACAAAAAATTCCTTCTTAAGAAACTTGACGTTCTAAGCGATAAACACTTTTGTCTTCGGTATTATGGAGGAATACCAAACTGTTATTCAAAATAACCTAGAAAGACATGATCATCCGACTTTGATTGTAAACATTTTACTTATGCCTAGCATACCAAATTTTAAGAAAGGACAACTTGAGTTTTATCCCAAAACATAACTTTATATGGTGTCATTTCAATGGATCACGATGGAGCTCTTTTTTAGTGTAAAAGCAATAGTCACTAAAGTTTTAATCTTTAAAATACAATAGCAGTTTTATAACTGACACCTTTTATTTCACCATGTCAAACAATGTTTCATTACATATCTTGAACATTCCATACACTTATGGTGTTTCGGGAAATCCAAATCCATGGAACGATTCCTCAAATCTTAGGTGTTATGCTAAACTTTTAACTCAAATATCTTCCTTTATGATCCGATCATAAACTCTTTATTTTTTTTGTTACAATGATTTTCCACTTCATCTTGAAAGTCTTTGAACATTTTAAAATATTTCACACTTCTTCCTCATCAAGTAAATATGCACATATATTCACTCAAATTTCTAGAGAAAGCATATGCAATTTAAATCCATCGCTCACGACTACCCATAGTGGACTACATACATCAATATGTACAAATTTCAATAAGTTAGTCGTTCGTTCTTCTTTGTCCTTTGAATGAAGCTTCAATTATCTCCATGAAAGTCTCACAAGCGTCATTTGATCACAATCAAAAGACTCCAAAATTCCATCAACATGGAGTTTCTACAATCAAAAGACTCCAAAATTCCATAATCATTTGTCTTTTGACATTTTAGCATTTACTTTTATGGATGTGATTTCTCCAACTATATTTGTAAATCATCCATCTTATATGAATACTAATTATCTGAACAATATTTTTTTCTCATAATACTTGATCAAAATAATAATTATCGAAACAAATCATGAAGAAAATCTTTGATGTCAACGAGAAACACAACAACACCTTGTTTTGTTTTCGATGAACATCATCACATATTCTCTTGCTGGTTACTTAGGCCATTTGATGTTCATGAATTGTGTTGTCTTTTATGACATTTCATACCAACCAATTCGTTATCCAATACCAATGAGCCATATTGTTTAACAAGCAAAGAATACAACCATAACATGTATATCATCTATATACCTAAGCTAGAGAATTCCAGTCTTTCTTTTCTGCCAAATATTCCTGAGATTCTCTTTCCAGTATTTCCTTTCCCTTTTAAAAGAATCTAAACATCAATAGTGGCGCCATATGCATGACACATAGTCCAAAGCATGTATAGTAAAATATTAATACCTTTGGACTTGCACTTTAAAGTAGATCACCATTATTAAATGTTTGGCGTTCTTTCAAAAACCATTCTTTAGTAATCTTGTAGTGTAGTAAATATTTTACCTACATCTTCTATTCATCCTTATCATGACAACTTTCATGATCAAGCTACTATAGTTTATAAAGGCGATTCGCGAGTATAATGTTGCTCTCCAAAACCTTTTGGAGGATTAGGACGACTAGCGTCTTCAACCTTTGAAAATTCTCATCAAACATGAGAACATATATTTTGCCAAATTATACTCTATCATGTTGCAACCAAAACATTGTTTTAGATATCGAAATATCTTACACACATGATGGTGAAACAATTCTTTCAGCTCCTAGATAACCATGATATTAAAACAATCTTTTGAATATCAAGAATCATGGAGGCAAAAATGATACTTTAGATAATAACACTGGAATTGTTATTCTTGATTTAATACTAATTATTAAACTTTATGGAGTAAACGGAGTTTGTTGAAAGTTTGTAGTAGGACTTTTAAACTTTAGATTGACACTCAAAACAATACGATACCGGTTCGTAAAGTAACTATCTAGAATTTTATAGTTCTATTATCTCAATTGAAACTAAGCATAAGGTGGTGAACGGATGCCAATGACTACAATAATTATGCAATTTCACTTTGATTTAATTTATGATAAATTGTGTTCAACTTTAATCGTATTAATATTTAAACTCCCACTCAAAACAACAACCCTCATGTTGCCTTAGTGATTACACGAACGAAATCCACTACACCAAGTCAGATCATCACGAGAGATGATGTAGCTTCAAAGGCGAACAATCAATATGTTCATCATATCATCCATATGACTCATGCTTTACCTTTCGGTATTCCGTGTTCCGAGGCCATGTCTAGACATGCTAGGCTCGTCAATATTAACCTTAGTATCCGCATGTGCAAATCTGGCTTGCACCCGTTGTATGCACACATAGAATCTATCACACCTGATCATCACGTGATGCTTAGAAACAACGAGTCTTAGCAACGATGCCTACAAAGGACGAACACTTTATTACTTCATATTTAGTGAGAGGGATCATCTTATAGTGCTACCATCGCGATCTAAGAAATACAAGATGCATAAAAAGGATTAACATAACATAATATGTGATATGATATGGAATTTATTCTTGTGCCTTTGATCTCCATATCCAAAGCACGAACATGATCTCCATCATTAGCGGCATGGCATCAAGGTCAATCACCAACAACAACTATTACAACTAATTGGAATAATGCAATTACATGATTAATAGACACGCAGGTCTAAATGAATTTAAAGACAACCATAAGGCTCCTACTGGTTGCCAACTTACAATAAGGATCATTGCATACATCAAATATAACCACAATCACATCATGGCCATATCACATCACATGCCCCTGCAAAAACAAGTTAGACGCCTCTAATATTTTTGCATGTTTTACGTGTCTTGGGGCTTTCGAATAAGAACCGATCTTACCTACGAATATGAAACACAACGCCGATACAAGTACTGTCAAGTGCCCGTTGTAAATTGAATCTTAACTATGGTGGGAGAGATAGACACCCGCAAAGCCACTTGTGAAATGCAAGTTGCACGTTGAGTGTGGAGCAAGTCTCATGTGCGACGACATGTAAGGTTATCCTAGGCCGCTTCATCCCACCATCACGCAAGATACAAAGTACATGAAAATAAAATGACAACAAGAGCATCAATGCCCACACAACCATTGTGTTCTACTCATGCAACATATATACGCATAGAGTCAGCTCTGATACCACTGTAGGGTTCGTTGCATGTAAAAAAATTCTATCGCGTGAACACACAAAACCAAGAACTAATCTATGGTAAAACCAATATCTAATCTACAAGATCGGTGCAACGAGATTGTAGAGAACTAACCCTCGTAGATCCAAAGCATTTAACAAGATCGGATTCTCATGGTTGATGTAGTCGATCACTTGCTGATCTCAAGATCATGTAGACGATCCTTCTGGCACCGCGTTCCGGTAGCGCTTTCTGATGACTGCAAATGCATAGATCGTTTGTAGCTAGTTTCGAAATAAAGATATCGATCCCACAGGGAATAGGAGTCTAAAGTCTAAATAACTCTTGAACTAAATACTGAAATATTAATGCTAAATAACGTTCTAAGTAACAAGATAAAATGCGAGTTTTGTGTAAAAGATATTTTTGGGTTTACAAATAAGAGAACAATAAGTAAATTAAATCTGAAAGTAAACAAGAGCATGCGAATATGATTATGAAGGTTTGCAAGATGATTGAAAGAGTTCTCAGGGAATAGTGGATCCACCGCTAGTAATTAGAAAGAGTGATCAAAATTATTATAATGAATAAGACCATTTATGATATGTGTGGGAGGAGCTCCATATATGGATGAATAGGCAGAAACCACTGCTCACATCATCCGTCATAACCACAGCAGACAATAACCGACAACCATCGTGTTACTGCGCTATTAAGGGATTTCGTCTGTGGCATGGACATGGCTTGATGAGTTCTCCTTGATTCCTGTAACATCCCAAAAATACTAAACATGGATTATCAAACTCTAATCATCAAAATTAGGGTTAACAAAAACTTTTCCAACTAAAAATATGAAAGCATTCATATGTGTGTGTATTAAAATTTGGATTCTTTTGAATTGCCATGGTTCTGTGTTTTTTTGCTTGTAAAATGATTCTTAGGTGAAATAAACATCATCTAAACAATCTCCAAACTTTTCCCAAAAACAAACAACTCAAAATAAGCAAATAAAGTGAATGGTCACTTTGGCCAAATTAAATCTCATGCCTACTTTGGCAATCTCTAGTTTTCAAAACTCAATAGAAACATTTGTGGATCTTTGCAACCCTTGTTAGTACTCATAATAAGGTACCAAGGACCACTTTGTGATCATCCAAAAACATTCAAATACTAAGTTTAAATGTCAGTTTAAAATTGAATCTATCTCATATGAGAAGATCCCACTATTTCAAAAACCACTCAAACAAGTTCAATTTTCAAAACCCAAGCATCCACAGTATCCTCAACACATGCCTAGCACACCCACCAAAAATCTTTTCAAAATTCAAAACTCAAGTTCTTGCGGCCATTTCATCAAACAACTTGCAGATTCAAATCAACCAAGTCACAAACACTATTTTGAGCAGTGAATTGGCCAACCTTGTCCCCTCTCTAGCTCACAACAAACCTCTAGTACATCATCTAGCTTAGTTTTTAACCTCTAGCATCACTGTGAGCTTTCCATTGCCATCAATGGTGAGCAGGCCGAGAGCAAACTTGCCACCCCGTTGTCGCCGCGAGCTAGAGGCCACACTAGCCTCGCCATCCTTGTCTGGGAGATAGCTAGCACCCCACCGCCACTCCCTGTCCCAGCTCGAGCAATGCCAACCACTGGAACACATGCCCAGGCCATGCCAACCCTCTCTGCAACCATGCTGATAGCGCGCCCTGTGCGCCACGCTCGACCAGCACCCCCAGACCGCGCGCCGCCCTCATCGCGTGCGTAATTAATCGCCAGCACCCCAGCACCATGCGAGACATGCCCGTTCGCCACCGCGCGGACCACACTTGCTGTGCGCCATCAAAACCCCCGTCGGACCCGCCCAGAGCGTCGAAGCGTTCCGACCGATCAGCGCCGCCCCACGCCTCGCCACCATGCCGTTGAGCTTCGCCAGGGAACATAGAACCGCCCCTACCGTCGCCCACGCCGATAGCTGCCTGTGCCGTCGACCACGACGAGCTCAGCTCGCGATCGTCGGTCCCCTCTCGCCACTATAAATAGAGCCTCCCCCGCTCGATTTCTTCACACCAGTTCGCTCCCCACCTCTCACTGATCACCCTCACTCACCCCCGGAGCAAGGCGAGCACCAGGTGGCCAGAATTGCACCGGAGTTCGCCGCTGCAGAGGAGAAGAGGTGTCGTCGATTGGAGCCGCCCCAGGAGGAGCTGCCGGTACCAGGAGAATCGCCGTCGTCGACTTCGTCGTTCGCCCCCATCGCCGACCCTCGCCTGAGCCCCGGTGAGCCACCCATGACCCCCACCTGCCGCGTCAGGGTTCTGTCTCGCCGGCGCTGCCCGACGTGGACGATAAGCCGTAGCCGTCTGATTAGATTTAGATCATGCGGCCGAAATCGCCCCGTACCGCTTCGCGTGTTATGAGCCACTGACTGGTGGAACCCCCTGTCAGTTGAGCCCTGTGCTGTGGAGTGACACTGGGCCAGCCCATTAACCTTTCCCGCGCAGCCCAACCATTTGAATTTAGAATTTTCTAATTTAATTCAAACTCAGTTCTGTATCTAGATTTAAAAATCAACCCAGCTCGATTCAGTAAACGATATTGCATGAAACCAATTTTGTTAGAAAGTTACTGAAATGCTTAATCCAAGCCTGTTGGATTCAAATCATTTGGATCTATAGAACAACCTTGGTAAAAATATCAAGTCAGAAGCTTTTTAGCACTTAAACATTTTTCAAAATTCAACCATAATAGCTTTTGAGTTGATTCCAACTCTCAAAAATCACATTTGATCATACCTTTCAGAATATAGAAAAACATTTGGGTTTACTTACAGAAATAATGTTCAAGGAATAAAAGAATGCCACATAGGCATTTCTAGTCACTTTAATTATTTAAAATAAAAAGCTTAGACCTTATTAAATTGTGACACCACTTTAAATCACATTCCCATGTACTGAAATATGTGGTGATGACATGTTTCAACATGATCCCATGTTTGAGTTGGAGAATATTAAATCATAAGTAGTTTTTCAACGAGTAGAAATTACTTTTCTCAAATTAAAATAAGTAAGACAAATGCTTTAATCTTGTAATGATAGGTGATGATGCTAGATCATCTATAGAACATCTTTGTGTGATGATTGAAAATAGTTAAGTATTGTTTGGTGATTGTGTACCCCGTATTTATTTATAGACGCTAGTACCGACCAAGGATACGAGGAGGAAGGAGGATACTACGAAGAAGAAGCCGAGGAGAACTTCAACCACTGCTCTGCACAAGGCAAGCCTTACTAACCAAGTTGACCTATGCAAGTTAACACTTGCAGTTATGAAAGTTAGATAACCTATGCAATGTACTAAGCATGCTTGGTTAGACACAATTGATGATACCCAGTCCTAGTTTTACTTGCAAGCTTTCTACTTTATTTCTTTATCAAAACTATTTCTTAGAGTTTACTTAACTGACTTGTAGATTCTAGGAAGATAATTGACGGTTGCATAAAGAGCATTAAATTTGGCCTAAGCTAGATAATCTTGATGTCATCCTAAGGCATTAATCTCCACTTGTTTACCACCCCTCCTTAAGTACTTAACCCCACTTGTAGATGCTAGTGCTAACCATAAAACTTGATCAACTATAGATGGGAATACTGGGTGAAAATGGTTATGAAAACCTTGGAATGATGAGTCATTCTACTGAAATGTTTTGACATGTATTTCCGAACACCAGATGATTTTCATGATGAAAATGTTGAGGCATGAGCCTTAGCCCTTTATAAAACTGATGGTTGTCTGGATGCGATACCATTCCAATTTTACCGTACAACCACTATACCCGAAGATTGGGTAGGGCTTGACTGGAAACTTATATACGTTAGTATGGATACCCTCACGGACATGGTCTAAGCTGAGGCTACCTTGTGAAGATTGTCCACCTGTGCAGTACCCACGATGACAGTTGGTCATGGTTGGGAGGCCAAACTCACAGGAGAGGTGCCTATACTAGGGCGTGTAATTGAAAGGTTAGGATTGATTATCCGCATACTGAGTATGGTGAATTCAGGATTTGTTCCTGACGGATGTATCGACTGTTGTGGTGAAAGTGTACAATCTCTGCAGATTGTCAAACTATTCGAATAGCCGCGTCCGCGGTTATGGACAGTTGGAGTGGCCATACTGTTCCCCCGTCAGATGTTTTCAAAATAACTTGTGAAATGAATTGAGACTTTGACTTGACCACAACAGAGTTGTGATATGAAATTCAAGTTCCCACTTAGGTGTTATAAAACTTCAACTAGTTTTCTTGCTTCTGAACTTAGTAGATGTAAATCTGGCTTTTTGCAAAACAACCCTAGAGCTTAGCGTCCTACTACAAAAACCCCTTAACTTGTTAATATTAGTTTGCGAGTACTTAAAGAGTACTCATGGCTTTGTCCCTGGCTATTCCCGTGGCTAGAGTAAGAAGAAGAGTACCAGGAGGATGGACCGCAGGAAAGTTACGACAACTAGGATCATCTCCCATCGTCAGCATTGCCTGTGACCCCGAAGATGGAGCTTCGCCTACGCTACCTTTATCATTACGTTATTCCGCTGCTTGAGTTGTATTAAGAACTGGATCATGAGATCCTTATTTGTGTAAGACCTTAGGTATGGTTTGTAATGGATGATGTACTGTGATATCCAAATCTGTTATGTCTCGCAAAACTGGTAATCCTGGGATTGCGATGTATGGCATAACAGGCATCTGGGATTAAAAATCCGGGTGTTGACAAGTTTGTATCAGAGCCATCCTGACCATAGGAGACCCAAGTTAGACTGGACGTTTAAATCAAAAACTTAGTTTCAAAACCAAAGGAAGCAAATATTTACAAAAACTCATTCCCATTCTTATCACTTGGAATTCTTTCATAAAAATTCATGTTCCTAAAAAACTCTTGCAAAATACATAAAATTGGAAACACTTGATCACTCTACTAACTTACTCATCCTATACTCTTATAGATGGACGTGAAGTACATCAAGTTTTATCAGCTGGGGAATGGAGGAGACCTCATCTTTGAGCGGGATTTGGACCAGCTCTCGGAACTTCTGGAGCGTCCACACCCCGAGTTCTTCGGAGCTCAGCTCAATGATCAGGAAGGAGAAGATCGACAATGTCTAGTTGTTGCAAGTCTCCGAGGAAATATTGAACCTCCCACTGCCGAGGGAATTCAGTTCACCTTAAGAGAGAACAACTGGCTCGATGGACTTTCCAGGGCCATGTAGGAAGCTCTTGCCCGTCTATGTGTGTAGAATATCAACCAGATCAAGGGTACCCGCTTTGAGTTTTGTCCAAGGCGTGATGCTATGGGACAGCCACTGGAAGCCCCATACCACCACGAGCTGAAGACTCAGTTAGACCACCTTAGCTTTATGATGTATGGTCGTCATCAAGAACTGGACAATGCCCGTGACTACTCCAACCACAAGTCTGCCATCATCCGGACGAAGGATCAGACCATCGCCATGCTAGCAAAGGATCGCAAGTCTCGCCGCCGTCATCTTGATAAGAAGGAGCGCATCATTGCTCGTCTTCGCCACCGTATCTCGGATTTGGAGGAGACCGTCCACGAGAGAGACATGCAGTTGGAGGAAAGGGAGAATGCCGGAGAAGACCTTTTGTGGAGACCCCTACTCCTATCTCAGCTATGATGATGATTTTTTGGAGGATCAGGCCATGGACTTCTTCACCGGTGAGGAGGATTTCTCTTTCATTGATGATGATGAGGATGACGATTACACCGACTCCGAGGAGTAGTAGCACTTGAGCACTAGCGTAGTGAGTTGTATCCGGTTCCACTGTATCATAGTTTCCAGAATGGTTCTTAAAACCATCTGTTTCCCTTTGTTGTGGTGTGTGTTTGTATCATGTGCTATGAATGAATGAATGAATGAAAAGCAAGTTGCAAAAAAATCTGAGTCAAACTTGAAAAAAAAACTTTTCAAAGTCCCCGAACCTTAGAAATTTCCCTCTTTTCTCATGATCGATCTCAATCTTCAGATGCCTCGCGGAGGAAGTGGTTCATCCCTGGACCCGATGTTGCAGATCCTGCAAATGTTGGTTTCTGACCGTGAAGCTGAAAGAGCCGAACGTCAAGCCAACCTAGCCACCCTTCAGCACATAGCTCAGATGGCCAACAACAATCAAGGCCAAGGAAATCAGGACAACCATGGATCTAAGCTCAAGAATTTCCAGAACACCAACCAACCTGTTTTCACTAAGTCGGAAGAACCCCTAGATGCAGATGATTGGCTGCAAACTATGGAGAACAACCTGGAAGTCGCCGGAGTGGAAGCTAACGAGAAAGTTCTGTTCGCCACCCACTATCTAGCCAGAGATGCAAGAGCATGGTGGAACAAGTTCGTGCAATGACCAGAGGGCAGATGATGACCTGGGATGAATTCAAGGTCAAGTTCAGCAGAACCCACGTGCCACCGGGTTTGATCAAGAGAATGAGAGATGATTTCAGAGAATGAAGCAAGGAAGGATGACCATAGTGGAATACCGTGACAAATTCTTGTCATTAGCTAGGTATGCCCCGGATGAGATTGACACCGAAGCCAAGAAGAAAGAAAGATTCCTGAATGGTCTGCATGATGAGATGCAGACGGTGTTGGTCAATATCCCCTTTGCGGATATTGAAGCCCTTGTCGACTCTGCCATCCAGATGGAAGGAAAGATCAACCAAGCCAATGAGAACCGCAAGCGCCGCATGATGCATCAGCCAGGAACCCATCATACCCCAAAGTATCGCCCCAACCCATCTCCAGGATTTGCCCCGAGAACCAACAGACCCCCGATGAACCGTCCGACCTATCCCAACCATGGAAACCCAAGGCCCGGAGGAAATCACAACAACCCCGGCAACCCTAACAATTTCAACCGTGCACCACCCAAGTTCAACAACAATAATGCTGCCGCAAACACCAACACTGCCCCGAGGACTGGAAGCAATGATGTGCCTATTGCAGTAAAGGACAAGTCGCATGTGACTTGTTATGACTGTGGAAATAAGGGTCACTACTCCAATGAGTGCCCCAAGAAGAATGCCGCAGCTCGCAATGCAAATGCCCTAGCTCAGCAACAACGTCGTGTTTAGCCTGGAAGAAGGTTTGCCCCAGGGAATTCGCTCAACTGCAACGGCCGTCTTTTTCTCATGCATGCTAAAGAAGCCCAGGAAGCGCCAGATGTCGTGCTGGGTATGTTTTCTGTTAATTCAGTACTTGCTAGAGTGTTGTTTGAATCTGGTGCATCACACTCATTTGTCATCGAAGAATTTGCATGCACTAGTAAGATTCAACCAACCAAACTAAAGCATGTTATGATTGTTCAAATTCTCGGTTCAACCACCAAAGCTAGGCAAATTTGCAAAGTCGTCCCTATCCGAATCCTTGGCATAGATTTTTATGCTAATCCGATAGTACTTGGAACTAAAGGTTTAGAAGTAGTACTAGGAATGGATTGGATGTCCAAACATAAATGATTAATTGACTGTGCCAAGAAAGCCATAACCATGACCAATACAGCCGGAATATCAGTCGAGCATGTATCTGAAATCTTACCTCGTCAATTCAAGTGCAACAAGAGTATAGCCCAGCCTACCATTGACCAAGTCCGGATAGTCTGTGAATACCCGATGTATTTCAAGATGTTTTGCTCGGAACAGGATATCGAGTTTATCATTGAACTAATCCCCGGAACAGGACCCATGGCCCAGAGACCATATAGTATGAACCCGTCTGAACTATCAGAACTGAAGAAGCAACTGGATGCCATGGTGGAAATTGGATTGATTCAACCAAGTGCGTCACCATGGAGATCACCTATCTTGTTTGTGGACAAGAAAGATGGAGGTAACCGTTTGTGTACGAATTATCGGAAGTTGAATGATGTCATGATCAAGAACAAGTACCCATTGCCCAAGATAGAAGATTTGTTTGATCAGTTGACCGGTGCCAAAGTGTTTTCTAAGATTGATCTTAGAACTAGATATCATCAACTCAAGATTCGCGCAGAGGATATTCCAAAGACTGCCTTTACCACCAGATATGGATTATACGAGTATACTGTCATGTCTTTTGGATTAACCAATGCCCCCGCTTATTTCATGAATCTCATGAATAAGATTTTTATGGACTTCCTGGATAAGTTTGTCGTTGTTTTCATTGATGACATTCTGATTTATTCCAAATCAGAAGAAGAACATGAGCTACACCTAAGGACCATTTTTGGAACCCTTAGGGAGCATCAGTTGTATGCCAAGTTTAGCAAATGTGAATTCTAGTTACATGAGGTAGGATTCCTCAGTCACATTGTATCAGCCGGAGGAATTGCCGTTGACCCCGCAAAGGTGAAAGATGTCGAAGACTGGCAAGCCCCAACCACTCAAACCCAAGTTCGTGCATTTCTCGGATTGACGGGATACTACCACAAGTTCGTAGAAGGATTCTCGAGTATCGCCAAACCCATGACTCAATTGCTGAAGAAGGACAAGAAGTTTGAATGGACGGACAAATGTGAAGCGAGTTTTCAAGAACTCAGGAGAAGATTGATTTCAGCCCCAATCTTAATCATGCCGGATATCACGAAGCCCTTTGACGTGTATTGTGATGCATCCAAGATCGGTCTCGGATGTGTGCTAATGCAAGAAGACAAAGTTATATCTTATCTATCTCGACAACTGAAACAACATGAGCAGAACTATCCAACCCATGACCTCGAGCTCACAGCCGTAGTTCTAGCCCTAAAGACATGGAGGCACTACCTGATGGGAAACCGTTGTGAGATTTATTCGGATCACAAGAGCCTAAAGTATATATTCACTCAGAAGGAGCTGAATATGAGACAGCGAAGATGGATTGAGCTAATCAAGGATTACGACCTGGACATTCACTATCACCCCGGTAAAGCCAATGTGGTAGCAGATGCCCTTAGCAGATTGCCGTGCTACTTGAACTCCATGATTCTAAAGGAGCAACCAAGCTTGCACAAGGAGATGGAAGATTTTCGAATGGAATTAGTGAGTGAAGGATTTTTGGCTAGCATAGAACTTCAACCCACTTTGATCAGCCAGATCAAGGAGGCACAGAAAGGAAATGCTAGCATCGATGGAATCAAGCGTCGTATCGGTACAGGCAAAGTACCCGGATTCACCGAAGACGAAGAGGGAGTTCTGTGGTACAAAGGACGTCTTTGTGTACCAGCAGATTCTGAATTTAAAGAAGTTATTCTGAAGGAAGCTGATGATACTCTTTATTCTATCCACCCTGGAGGAACGAAGATGTATTAAGATTTGAAAGAGCAATTTTGGTGGCATAAGATGAAGAGAGAAATCGGAAGCTATATCGCCAAGTGTGATATATGCCAAAGAGTCAAGGCGGGACATCAAAGACCCGCAGAATTGTTGCAACCCCTGCAGATTCCAGAATGGAAATGGGATTCCGTTGGAATGGACTTTATCACCGGATTGCCTACTTCTAGTAGGGGAAATGACTCTATCTGGGTCATAGTGGACAGATTGTCCAAAGTCGCCCATTTCTTACCAGTCAAGACCACATATCAGAGTTCGAAGCTAGCAGAGTTATATATCGCTAGAATCATCAGTTTGCATGGAGTCCCCAAGAACATCGTATCGGATCGAGGAACTCAGTTTACCTCGAGATTCTGGAAGAAAGTCCAAGAAGGGTTAGGAACCCGACTAGACTTCAGCACATCTTATCACCCTCAGACCGATGGACAAACGGAGCGAGTAAATCAAATACTCGAAGATATGTTGAGAGCATGTGTGTTAGAGTATGGATCTAAATGGGAAGACTGTCTGCCGTTCGCAGAATTTTCATACAACAACAGTTATCAAGCTAGTTTGCAAATGGCCCCATTTGAATTCATGTATGGAAGGAAGTGTCGCACCCCTTTGAACTGGTCGGAAGTAGGAGAGAGTCAGATTTTCGGACCCGACATCCTACGAAAAGCAGAAGAGAAGGTTCACAAGATTCATGAGCACCTCAAGAGAGCCTAGTCAAGACAGAAGAGTTACGCCGACAAGAGACGTCGAGACCTCGCCTTCAACATCGGAGATTTCGTGTATCTGAAAGTGTCACCATTAAAGGGAATGCAGCATTTCCAACTAAAAGGAAAGTTAGCCCCCAGATATATCGGCCCCTTCAAGATTCTGAACCGTCGAGGAGAAGTGTCGTATCAATTGGAACTGCCCAAAGAAATGTCAGCCGTGCACAATGTGTTCCATATCTCATTACTTCGCAAATGCCTCGAAGTTCCGGAGAAGACGGAAGTGTTCAAGAACATTGATCACCGGACCATAGAAATCAATGATGACCTGACCTATCCCGAAGTACCCATCCGTATTTTGGAAGAATCTTTTAGAACTACCAGAACCCGAAGCATCAAGTTTCTAAAGATTCAGTGGAGCAACCACACAGAAGAAGAAGCTACCTGGGAGCGCGAAGATCACATCAGGACAGAGTTTCCCGATGTCTTCAAATCCTAGGTAATCTTTTTCGTCCTTATTCAAATCTCGGGAGGAGATTTTGTTTAAGGGGGGAAGGTTTGTAACATCCCAAACATACTAAACATGGATTATCAAACTCTAATCATCAAAATTAGGGTTAACAAAAACTTTTCCAACTAAAAATATGAAAGCATTCATATGTGTGTGTATTACAATTTGGATTCTTTTGAATTGCCATGGTTCTGTGTTTCTTTGCTTGTAAAATGATTCTTAGGTGAAATAAACATCATCTAAACAATCTCCAAACTTTTCCCAAAAACAAACAACTCAAAATAAGCAAATAAAGTGAATGGTCACTTTGGCCAAATTAACTCTCATGCCTACTTTGGCAATCTCTAGTTTTCAAAACTCAACAGAAACATTTGTGGATCTTTGCACCCCTTGTTAGTACTCATAATAAGGTACCAAGGACCACTTTGTGATCATCCAAAAACATTCAAATACTAAGTTTAAATGAGAGTTTAAAATTGAATCTATCTCATATGAGAAGATCCCACTATTTCAAAAACCACTCAAACAAGTTCAATTTTCAAAACCCAAGCATCCACAGTATCCTCAACACATGCCTAGCATACCCACCAAAAATCTTTTCAAAATTCAAAACTCAAGTTCTTGCGGCCATTTCATCAAACAGCTTGCAGATTCAAATCAACCAAATCACAAACACTATTTTGAGCAGTGAATTGGCCAACCTTGTCCCCTCTCTAACTCACAGCAAACCTCTAGTAGATCATCTAGCTTAGTTTTTAACCTCTAGCATCACTGTGAGCTTGCCATTGCCATCAATGGTGAGCAGGCCGAGAGCAAACTTGCCACCCTGTTGTCGCCGGCGAGCTAGAGGCCACACTAGCCTCGCCAACCTTGTCTGGGAGCTAGCTAGCACCCCACCGCCACTCCCTGTCCCAACCTCAAGCAATGGCAGCCAATGGACCACACGCCCAGTCCATGCCAACCCTCTCTGCAACCATGCCGAGAGCGCGCCCCATGCGCCACGCTCGACCAACACCCCCAGACCGCGCGCCGCCCTCACCGTGTGCGTAAGTGATCGCCAGCACCCTAGCACTCTTCCACACATGCCCGTTCGCCGTCGCGCGGACCACGCTCGCTGTGCGCCATCAAAAACCCCGTCGGACCTGCCTAGAGCGTCAAAGCGTTCCGACCGATCAGCGTTGCCCCACGCCACGCCACCACGCCGTTGAGCTTCTCCAGGGAACATAGAACCGCCCCCTACCGTCGCCCACGCCGATAGCTGCCTGTGCCGTCGACCACGACGAGCTCAGCTCGCGCTCGTCGGTCCCCTCTCGCCACTATAAATAGAGGCATTCCCCGCTTGATTTCTTCACACCAGTTCGCTCCCCACCTCTCACTGATCCCCCTCACTCACCCCCGGAGCAAGGCGAGCACCAGGTGGCCAGAATTGCACCGGAGTTCGCCGCTGCAGAGGAGAAGAGGCGCCGTCGATTGGAGCCGCCCCAGGAGGAGCTGCCGGTACCAGGAGATTCGCCGTCGTCGACTTCATCGTTCGCCCCCATCGCCGACCCTCGCCTGAGCCCCGGTGAGCCTCCCACGACCCCCACCTGCCGAGTTAGGGTTATGTCTCGCCGGCGCTGCCCGACGTGGACGATGAGCCGTAGCCGTCCGATTAGATTTAGATCGTGCGGCCGAGATCGTCCTGTACCGCTTAGCATGTTATGAGCCACTGACTGGTGGAACCCCCTGTAAGCTGAGCCCCGCACTATGGAGTGACACTGGGCCGGCCCATTAACCTTTCCCGGCAGCCCAACTGTTTGAATTTAGATTTTTCTAATTTAATTCAAACTCAGTTCTGTACCTAGATTCAAAAATCAACCAAGCTCGATTCAGTAAACCAAATTGCATGAAACCAATTTTGTTAGAAAGTTACTGAAATGCTTAATCCAAGCCCGTTGGATTCAAATCATTTGGATCTATAGAACAAACTTGGTAAAAATATCAAGTCAGAAGCTTTTCAACACTTAAACATTTTTCAAAATTCATCCATAATAGCTTTTGAGTTGATTCCAACTCTCAAAAATCACATTTGATCATACCTTTCAGAATATAGAAAAACATTTGGGTTTACTTACAGAAATAATGTTCAAGGAATAAAAGAATGCCACATAGGCATTTCTAGTCACTTTAATTATTTAAAATAAAAAGGTTAGACCTTATTAAATTGTGACACCACTTTAAATCACATTCCCATGTACTGAAATATGTGGTGATGACATGTGTCAACATGATCCCATGTTTGAGTTGGAGAATATTAAATCTTAAGTAGTTTTTCTATGAGTAGAAATTACTTTTCTCAAATTAAAATAAGTAAGACAAATGCTTTAATCTTGTAATGATAGGTGATGATGCTAGATCATCTATAGAACATCTTTGTGTGATGATTGAAAATAGTTAAGTATTGTTTGGTGATTGTGTACCCCGTATTTATTTATAGACGCTAGTACCGACCAAGGATACGAGGAGGAAGGAGGATACTACGAAGAAGAAGCCGAGGAGAACTTCAACCACTGCTCTGCACAAGGCAAGCCTTACTAACCAAGTTGACCTATGCAAGTTAATACTTGCAGTTATGAAAGTTAGATAACCTATGCAATGTACTAAGCATGCTTGGTTAGACACAATTGATGATACCCAGTCCTAGTTTTACTTGCAAGCTTTCTACTTTATTTCTTTATCAAAACTATTTCTTAGAGTTTACTTAACTGACTAGTAGATTCTAGGAAGATAATTGACGGTTGCATAAAGAGCATTAAATTTGGCCTAAGCTAGATAATATTGATGTCATCCTAAGGCATGAGATTGAACTTCATTAATCTCCACTTGTTTACCACCCCTCCTTAAGTACTTAACCCCAGTTGTAGATGCTAGTGCTAAGCATAAAACTTGATCAACTTTAGATGGGAATACTGGGTGAAAATGGTTATGAAAACCTTGGAATGATGAATCATTCTACTGAAATGTTTTGACATGTGTTTCCGAACACCAGATGATTTTCATGATGAAAATGTTGAGGCATGAGCCTTAGCCCTTTATAAAACTGATGGTTGTCTGGATGTGATACCATTCCAATTTTACCGTACAACCACAATATCCGAAGATTGGGTAGGGCTTGACTGGAAACTTATATACCTTAGTATGGATACCCTCACGGACATGGTCTAAGCTGAGGCTACCTTGTGAAGATTGTCCACCTGTGCAGTACCCAAGATGACAGTTGGTCATGGTTGGGAGGCCAAACTCACAGGAGAGGTGCCTATACTAGGGCGTGTAATTGAAAGGTTAGGATTGATTATCCGCATACTAAGTATGGTGAATTCAGGATTTGTTCCTGAAGGATGTATCGACTGTTGTGGTGAAAGTGTACAATCTCTGCAGAGTGTCAAACTATTCGAATAGTAGCGTCCGCGGTTATGGGCAGTTGGAGTGGCCATACTGTTCCCCCGTCAGATGTTTTCAAAATAACTTGTGAAATGAATTGAGACTTTGACTTGACTATAACAGAGTTGTGATATGAAATTCAAGTTCCCACTTAGGTGTTATAAAATTCAACTAGTTTTCTTGCTTCTGTACTTAGTAGAGGTAAATCTGGCTTTTTGGAAAACAACCCTTGAGCTTAGCGTCCTACTACAAAAACCCCTTAGCTTGTTAGTATTATTTTGCGAGTACTTAAAGAGTACTCATGGCTTTGTCCCTGGCTATTCCCGTGGCCAGACTATGAAGAAGTGTACCAGGAGGATGGACCGTAGGAAAGTTACGACAACTAGGAGCATCTCCCATCGTTAGCATTGCCTGTGACTCCGAAGATGGAGCTTCGCCTACGCTACCTTTATCATTACGTTATTCCGCTGCTTGAGTTGTATTAAGAACTGGATCATGAGATCCTTATTTGTGTAAGACCTTAGGTATGGTTTGTAATGGATGATGTACTGTGATATCCAAATATGTTATGTCTCGCAAAAATGGTAATCCTGGGATTGCGATGTATGGCATAACAAGCATCTGGGATTAAAAATCCGGGTGTTTGAAATTCCCCAAGTTAGTACGTAAAGAATGACAAATACTTTATAGTCACAATAAGTGCTATCATACTTCCGTCTACCAATGTAGAGGTCGCAACCTTTAATAAGGTAGAGATCCCTGTGTTTACAATGCTAGTCCCTAGATCAATAGCTAGCATCCACAGATAAGATGTAATATCAAGAAACAAAGGTCATAATACAACTTTATAACCAGGAATAAAATAATTCATTACATCTTACATAGCTCATTTGGCTATCTCATTACAATGCAGGAGAAATAACTATAGCATGGAGTCCTTCATCTTCAAAATGCCACAGGCAAACATGTTGGTTGTAGACTTGTAATCCTAATCAACACACTTCACTAATATCAAACAAACCTGCAACATAACAAGTTACAGCCACAAGGGTCAATACATTTCAATTGTATTGGCAAGTGATACTATGGTAGTATAGTGGAGTCTATCATCTATATGCATTTGGCTAAGTGGAGATTAGGCTTGCTTTGCTCAAAATAAATTTTTCCTTATCGTTTGAAAACACTAAGCTTTTGCTTGTCAAGATCACCCAAGGCATCTCCCAATAGAAATTGGTGATCCTTCAACCCTTGTTCAACCACAAAATTTTAACTTAGAAATTGGGATGAGGAGATTCTTGATAGCTTCCATGTCTTGATGCTCAAATTGTTCTTTACCAGGGACATGGCTAAGTACTTAGATTTTACACTCTGCAGAGGTGGTGCACTTTCCCCACAAGACTTGGTTTCACCAAGAAAAGATCTTTCAGAAGCCTTCCCTTAGACCAGAATGGACGCGTTCCAACCTATCATCCCCTACCACCAACTGTCCTTTTGGCTAAGTTATTGCAACCTGTATGATCCAGGCAGAGCCCATAATGCCAAGTGGCTGCACTTGAAGCGTCTCAACATTTGACATCTCAAATCTCTTTGTTCCTGGGTGGCCATCCACAAGTGAGATACACAAGGTAAACCATAGAAATGGTCCTTGTGTAACCACTCAACACAAACCATTCCTTCCATTCCACCCAGGTGATTCATTCACTTAGTTGTTTTATTAAACAAAACACAAGTCCTTAACTTAGAAATATTCCATAGCATGAATATAATCTACCCTTGTTTTCCACTAGCTAAGCTAAGCATGATAGTAGTAGGAATCTTAACTTAGGAAATTCTACTAACGTTTCATCTACTAGGATTTCCCATGGCATAGTTTACACTTAGCGAAAATTCCATGCAAGTCCTACTTAGAAATATCACTAGTGCATAGTGAAAATAATGGGACAAAAGTATGAAGCATCACTTGCCTTTTTGGTAGATAGTATAAGTTCACTCCTTGATCTTGCAATATTCACACTCTTCAAATTCCACTACAATTCAATCAAGCAAGCAATAATTCAATCTACCATTCAAGCAAACATCACATAAAATAATAGAAACAAAGCAATGCATGAAAGCATGCCAAAGATTGTTTTATTTGGAAAAGTGGTTTCTAATAGGTTATAAACATTCTAAAACACCTATTGGTCATTTTATATAAGTGGTAAAATCATTTGCAAAAGATTTTACTTATAAATCATTTTTAAACCAAATCAATATTTTATGTGGTTGAAAATGCTTTTTAGCAAAGTAATAATCTATAGGGTTCACCAAATATGTTTTCAGAACATAAATATTTGTGTTTAGGGTCAGAGAGTTTAAATCAAAACATTTTCCGAAGGTTTTTCTCCAAAAAGTAATTTTAACATATAAACAACATTTTATTTGACTAGAAATGTTCTAAATCAAATATTTATTATTTTGCTTCACAAAATATGTTTTTGAATCCACAAGTTGGTTTATATGGTCAGTAGGTTCAAAACAATCCATTTTCCAAAGATTTTATCACAAAAATAATTTTAGAATGAATTTTATATTCTAAATATGCCTACAAAAGTTTCTGCAAAAACAACCAATTTAGCGGAAGAAATTTACTAAACAAAGTGCATGGTTGGATAGGGTTTGTCTTGCTGATTCCATTGATATAAAATTTGCAAAATTTGGACATGTGGATCAAAAGTTATGAATTTTGCAACTTTGAATAACTAATAGAACATTTTCTGGTTTTTATTAAAACAGACTGGGCCACGTGGATGTTTCCTATTCGCCAGTACCATTTTGCATGGATCGACTAACGTGGGCCGCTGGATCTAATGCAAAACGCACGGCACAGATCGCAGGATACCTCTTTGTTTAAGTTCCTATCGCGTGCATTGGATCTAAATCCTACGGCTCACAACGATTGACCACCAGTTGGCGGCGCTGGCGGTGGCGACTGGCTACGGCGCGCTCGGCAAGCGAGGTTGCCGGTGAACTAGGATGCACGGGGAAGAGTGAGGATGCTTACCAGAACCGCCGTGAAGCACAGATTCTCGTCGTTGCTTCGGTTGGCCAAGGGGAGCACGGAGGCGTTGGCGATTGCTCGCCGGAGACGGCGTCGGCGTCGGGTACACTCAGATGTCGTCGAAGGCGAAGCTAGAGGTCGCGCTAGGACAAGTAGAATGTACAGTTAGGTTCGCAAGAGGAAGGCGAGTATGAGAGTGTCAACGAGGGGGAGAGGGGCAGTCGGGTTTACCGGGGAGAGGTCGCCGGAGACGAGGCAGACGGTGGAGGAGTTCAGTTGAAGTTGTTGCCGAGTGTCTGAGGCGCGCGCGAGTGCACTGAGGGTGCAGAGAGAAGCGCCAGGGGATGGGGAGTAGGCTGGCGTGCACTAGGAGGCGAGAGGTGGTCAGACGGCGTCGGAATTGGCCGGACAGCTCGTCGGAGCAGAGAGGGTTCAAGGTCGAAATTAGCTCGGCCTGGGGGCAGAGGGGGTGCAACGTCCAGGGGGAAAAGTGGAGGAGGAGCAGGCGATTTAGTACACGTGGTTGCGGGGAGGATTAACGGAGCGATTAACACGAATTGAAGCGAGTTAACACGAGCAGAAACAGCCGGCGAGGTGAGGGGCGAGGTCGTCGCGGGGTAGGAGAGAAGACTGACGGGTGGGCTGTTGTTGTCAGCGAGAGAAAGAGAGAGGAGGTGGGGGCCAGCGGTCAGTGACTGCACGGGTTCGTTGCTGAGTAAAAGAAAACGCTTCGGGGGAGGGGGTTAGTTGGGCTAGATGGGCCTGGGGTTAGTTGGGCTGGTTTCCTCCTTTTTTTGTTCTGAATCTTTTCTTTTTCTGTATTCATTATTCTGTTTTGATTTTGTTTAATTAATTCAAACAACTATTTGAATTCAAACTTCAACCAAACTTTGAGTATTTTCAAATACTGATTATTAGTTCATTCTAGAGTCAAATTTAGAATAATTTTTTTATTCTTTTTAGGGTATATTAATTATTTAAAATTTGGCCCTTTTATTAATTCAAATAAGATTTAATAATGTTTTCAAAATCCATTTGAAATCTAAATCTTTCCAAATCCTTTCAGTAGGTTTTATTTATTTATTAGGGTGTCAAATAATTCACTTTGAATTATTTGGGATATTTTAATATGATTTATTAATCATATAAATTGGGTATTTGTGTTTATTCCAATGAAATTAAATATGGGATTAATTCCATAAATTTATTTAGTTGATTTCCTTGATTCCATTTAAGTTAATTAAATAACTTTTATACCACTTGGGTATATTCCAAATATTATTTTTTACATGATTTAATTAATCATTCTTATTAGGGATTTTGTCTTCATCAAATGGAATAGAAATTGGTTAAGGCCATATTATTTTATTTGAATATTATTTATCCATCTATTTTATTTGGATTTGGATTACATTCATTCCATTTTCTTATGGATTAGGTCAAGATTTAATTTGGCCTTTTAAATATTCCTCATTTAATATTTCTATCTTTATCTTATAAAATCCATATCTTTTTATTTATAGATCCAAACTTGGCGATTCCAATTTGTATATTTTTATATAGTATTTGTTTATCCTTTTAATTCTCTTTAGGATTATTTACTCACCATTTGGTATGGATTTTTAGATAGGTGCTTTATTAGCTTTGGAAATTCAATTTCCTTATCTTATTAAATTCATAAGATTTTATCTATGGCTCCAAATTAAGTGAAACCAATTCATATGGTTTTATAATTTTTCTATTTGTCATTCTTGATCATTTATAAATGTTTGTTGACAAATTTTTATATGGATCAAATCCATAGGCTTTGGGATAACTTGGAAATGTTTTCTTCCATTAGGGTTTGAGGGTTTTGGTTTATTTCCAAATGTTTAAATTTCCAGATGCATTTATGAGGAATGTATTCCACTTGATTTGAATTTAGTTGGATTCAAACATTACTCAAGTTTGTTCAAGATGGGATTTTATGTTTCCATTTAGAAATTAAAAGTTTCTTTTCACCCTAAATTTCAACAATTATTTATTTTGTTTATTTATTTTTCATGTTCCAAAATTTGGAAAATTTTGGGATGTGACAACCAACAAGTAATCCCCTTCATAAAGTTCCCGCAAGAGGCAAATATTAAGGAGGTGCACAACTCCCAACATCAAGATGAAGACAATTAACACACACACATAATGAACAATACCACCTAATAATCTTTATCTGAATTCAATCACATAGTAGGGTTTCTCCATCTCCCCAAGAACAAAGGAAACTACTCACACATGAAGGGAATCAACATCATGGATTAAATATGGATGAATTATGATGATACAATTGGGAACAAGTGCAAATACAATATTCAATCTAGAATTACAACAAGTAACCAAAGGGGATCGGCGATGGAGACGTTGTTGATGAAGAAGATGATGTAGATCGATGTGGAGGCTTTTAAGATACTAGTCCCTTCTCGTATGTGGTGGTGATGGTGTAGATCTGATTGGAGGAGGCCATGGCGGTAGCATGGTGGCAAGGCTCCTCCGTGGTGGAGGATATGGCTTGGTGGCTCTCTCTTGGCTCCTCCCCTCTTTATATAGGCCTTGGGGGTGCCCTAGGGTACCCAAAATACCGTCATATGACTTAGGGAAGGTTCTGAAGCTGTTCTGGGGTGAAATCCCATTGTTTCCGACCTTTTTGGCAACTATATGGTGGGAGCTATATGACCGGAATTATTGCTCCCGCTGTATAGTTGGTACTCTGAAGTGTTTTGGACGACATTTCTTCATACGAACTCCGTTTTGGGTGTTCTTGGGATCGTTGGGTTCGTATTGTCGAGGGATACAACCTCATGTTCTTGGATATTTATTTTGAGAAGTTTGAAAAATTCACTTTTCCAACCTCTCAAATGGCTAAGTGTGGTCCCTACAGCTCCTACATACTATGCTCTCTTTGTTTCTTTTTATCCATATCTTCACCAACACCTACACACATGTCATAGAGAAGGAAAGTGATAAATTTCTACCTAAACTACTAAATGTGCAAAGATCATATGAAAGTAAATGAGAACTAGAATTCATGCATATAAGGCATAGCTATAGCTTAGAAGAATCATGATATGAGAGATAAATGGCACATTTTATATGGATAAAAGAGGTGGTATTTCATAGCCATCAACTTCCCCAATCTAGACCTTGCTCGTCCTCGAGCAGGAAGGGTCGATAATAAATTAATGGTTGTGAAATAGCTCATCATTAGAAATTAATGTCTTGCATCCTTATTTCTTCTACAAGCTCGAAGAGAGAAAACATGTCTTCATACAAGGCAACACAAGCTCAGTTATAAAGACCATTAAAGATACATCAAAACTTATATGCTCCATGTCAATAGTGAATCTAACTTGCAAACAAACTTGTGATCCTCTTATTGCACCTTTTGTATAACTTTTCATATCATTATTTTTATCAGACAAAACTTAGTGACAAATAGATGTCAAGCATAAATAGGAATAAAGTTTATGGATTCTACCCAATCATGTCATTCAGTTAAGGATCTCAAGTGCAAACATCAGTTACTGAACTTTCAGAAAGTTATCTCTTAGTAACGAGATTTATGCCAAAAGGAAATGCGAGAACATGTCAAAAGAAGCATAGCATTAGAGTGTATCATTTGGTCACCCACATCTATGAATCATGGCTATAAAACACTCATTTTCTATTCTTTATCTTTCTAAAACTTCAGTTCATCAGTAATGAGATCATGCCAAAACTTAGTGTGTTTAATCAGACTATACAGGCTAAGAATGGATACTCGTGACCATTACCAAGGTTTCCCTTTTTGGTATAATGATTTCTCATAACGGTCGGATGAGTATTCCCTCTTTTGATTTGAACACAGGCCCATGAGAATACCAATGCATACACAAATATAGCATTTCTGCTACATATGTTGGGCAACTCATAGCCAAACTCCAATAGTTTCCTCTTTTTTGATTGTTCAAAGGCCAGCGGAGTTGTTAGCATCCCATGTTGTGCGATAGTTGTAGACACGCATAAAGCAATATCATATTTTAATCTATAGGTCCAGATTTGGCATGCATCTCAATTACCTCTAAACATTAGTTTCTTCAAACAAATCCTTTCAAAGAGTACTATCAAGTCGATCATAACATATGTGGTGTTGAGTATCTTTAAGGCTAAACTCTTAAGATAATTAAACAACACTTTATTTAGCATAGAACTCAAAACTTAGAAATATCATTTCCAATTGACAAGTCCTTCCATAAGCAAACTATCAAGTCTATTGTTTTGACATTATGGGGTCGAGCATAACCTATTCATTTAAGACAAAGCTATTTGGTAACAACCAACAAATTTCAAAAGATCTTGATCAAGTATTCATTCTTTCCAAGTGTAGAGATTGTGGCAATGTTTTCTAGAGGATCACAAATAGTGTCACAAGATTGATAAACAATTTGGCAAGATGCATACAACCTCTCAGTCAACTCCTATGGTGCCTATCATGAGCAAGTGTATCCCCATATGAATACAAAACTATACTCACTTAAGCAAGCATTCAAAAACAGCGGGATATATGATTGCATTAAACTTTCATCGAATATGAACATTGCACAAGACTCTACACATGAAGAAGTAACATCCCCAAGCTTAGAACTTTGCAAGAAAAACTTGAGTATATCACAAAAATAAAAGGTAAAATACAGTTTCCAAAAGAGAGTGTGATAAGTGGTTACCTCCCCAAGCTTAGTTGAAAACAAAGGTGACACACTTTATCGTTGAAGTACAAGTAACCTCTCTTTTGATGGACAAAGAACCTTTTCTTTAACGTTTATTTCTTGATATATCCTGGTGGCTGCCTTCCTTGAGAACCTGCTTGGAAACTAAGAATAAAATAAAACATTTTGTATTTTTGAAGGCACGGGGATTAGCTCACAAGTGATAAAAATACAAGTCCCACTCAGTCGGTTCATCAACCTAAACACCACGCTTAAGTCAACAAACTAGCTCCAAGAGTTGTACATACTCCGAGATTTTGTTGAAGTGCAAGTGAGACAAAATATGAAGCACGAGTGTGCAAACCCTATGTTCTTATTAAAAGAGGTTCGAGTTGGAAAGTTTTACCATACATTAATATGTAGGCATGTTGAATTGAAACAACTAGTGGCTCATGTGAGTGTTTGCACGGTTGACACTACAGTACATGTCATCACACAAGGTTCAAGTCCCTGCAAAAATAACACACAAAATAAAAGACATCAGTTTGGTGTACGAACGAAGTTTGTTCACCCAGACATCGGTTTGGTGTTCCGAGGTTTTAGAGGAAGAGGAAATAAAAATAGAAGGATTTATGACCATTAGTTACCTTACGCAGACCTTGGAATCGTGTTCGTAGCAACTATACGGCCAAAAAAATATTTCCCGCCGTATAGTTGGTCGTCAAACATGCAGTAAACTGAAATAAAAAATTCAAAGCAGGTGTCGATATCTATACGGCTGCAACTATACGGCCGGATCAAAATGGTCCCACCGTATAGTTGGTCGTTGAACCTTCTATACCTTGGAAAGAAATTTTGACGATGACATCGATAATTATATGGCCGCAACTATATGACTGGAATTTTTATTTCCGCCGTATAGTTGGTCGTTAAAACTTCTATACTAGCCAAAAAAAATCTGTTTCTTTGAGAATTCTTTCTTAACCTTAAAATTAATGAAACACCATGTTTTGACAGAAAAATGACAACTTAAATTTTCTACCAACATTAGCATGTATAGGATGGGATTTAAATACAACCAAGTTATGCAACACATAGTAACAATAAATTCTACCTTTTGAAAACTACAACAAGATAACTCTAATAGAAAATCATGCAAAGAATAAAAATGCCAATGCAACATGAATGCATCTAGACTCAAGACACAAAACTAAGAAGGACACCTAATGACTTCTGGGTTGCCTCCTTGGAAGCGCTTTCTTATAACCAAGTAGCCAGACTTTTATCCATTATTATTTCAATAAATAGGAGCGAGAGAATATTTATTCTTACCTCCGAAAGAGGTTTGGAGCACTTACTATTATATCCTAGTCGAAGTTTCAACCGCTTGCGGTGTATCGGAGTCATGTAGATAAATGTGTTATTGCTCACAAGTGATGATTGATGCGCCATGTGCGGTGAGCATACCTCCCTAGATAGCTTCAACAAAAGGATTAGATATTTACATGTAAATTCAAAACTTTTTCCTTTAATAGCATCATCGGGATACAATTCTTAGTACTCTTCTTGGGCTACACTATCACAAGGGAACAGTTCATAATACTCATCATTAACAGCAGGGAAAATTCAAAAGTGTCTCTATTCTCTAGTTTATCACCCTTACTAACAAGTTCATCAGTTCTAGAGTTATCAAGCCACTCACAAAAAGAAGCATCATCAACAAATATTTCATCAAAGATGTCCTCTCCCAAAACCTGCTCATTAATACTACAATGATTTATCTCCAGTTCATCATTATTAGTGTTCTCCAAATGAGTACCAAGGCATAAAGCCTCCGCAGATAAATTATCTTCAGTTTCAACACAATAAGAATCATTACTAGATACCGAGGCATAGTAAACAAACTTATTATTAGAATGATGTTTATCTTCAACCCCACCATTTTGGTGTTCCTTCTCGTTATCCAGTGGTTACTACAAAATGATAGTTTCGAGAACTATTGTTTTACATAGCTCCTTACTCTTTATCACAAGTGCATTCCCACTAAAATGTTCTTGACAATAATTGACAATATAATCCATAATATTATGATACCATGCTAAATCCTCATTATATCTACTTTTCATAATAATACCAATTTTTGTAAGCAGCTCACGAGACCCTTCATAAACTATGTATTCCAAGAGTTCTACATTATTACCGTTTATGTGATTATTGGTTGATAAAAATTCTTTAAAGAGAGGAATGTATTCATATTCATAAAGCTTGTTTTTGAATAAACTTAACAAATTACCAGAACAGTAATCCACCTGCTCCCACATTTCTAGTAGTTGCATATCCTCGAGGATTAGTGGTTCTTCTTCGTGTTCATCCTCTTCTTGGGAAGGAACTTTATCCTCCTCCAAGGGGATTTGCAGTTCTTCTTCGTGTTCATCCTCTTCTTGGGAAGTAACTTCGTCCTTCTCCAATGAGATTTTCGGCAAACAAGTAACTTTGTGCACTACGGGTTTTCTCTATGCCTTACTCCTCATAATAAGTGTATTCTCAATAAAATGTTCATGAGAATACCAAGAAATACGTTTCAGGATTTCATAAGCTATTTTTATGAGAACACTATCTTCACTATCAATACGTGATATGACATGTATTATCAACTCATGGACACCTTCAAAGATAATATACTCTAATACTTCACTAGTAACATCACCATTATTATAAGACACTAAAGATTGATTAAAGGTATCAAAGCATTGAAAACGAAAGTAGTTCCCAAGTTTCATACGAGGACATATTATTGGATCGTCTATCGTATCCGAAGAAATTAACTTTTTACACTGTGTTTGGATGCACAAAATTAGTCACATAATCGGGGAATTGGAATTCGGGCTTTTAATTTAGTAGTTTGGGTGCATTATGAATTGGTCCTTGGAAACTAGGACCAATTCCAGGCCACGCTAACTCACGTGAGGAAACTGGCATGCTCTATTCGGAGGTCGCTACCTCGGACACGTCCTGGAAACGCAAAGCGGTACCAGGCTTGAACAAAACTCCTGACCACGTGACCTTGCGCCTGCAGAGGACTCCAGTGATGGCGGCGTAGGTAAGCCCCTTCCCGCCCGTCCCTTCCCTTCCCTGGCCAGCCTCTTCCACGGCTGCCTTCCTCCCCGCCCATCCGTTGCGCTCTTCCCCCTGGTCACCCCCTCCCTGCCTGGTCCGAACTCTAGTTCATGGGAAGGACCAGAACATTGGCGAGAGGGTGAATGGCTGACGGCTGGATGGTGAATGGTGATGGCAGACGATTGGGCGACGATGTTCCAGTCATATCCCTTCTTGTCCATATTTTTCTCCAGTGTAGCTGAACCACCCGGTCATCCCCAACCATCACGCTGAGTGCTACTTCCCGCTGGACTATGATCCAATTAATGTCTGTAGAAGCTAGATGATGTGTGTATACCGCTAGTGATGCCTACTGTACACCGAGTACTGACACCACGATCTGATCAAGATATGCAATGCATGTATGGACTCTGGAGAAGCTAGCTGATGTGTATGTATATAGCTCTAGCACTACTGTATGACATTCATATGAATTATTTCTTGCGTGTTCTTATGATTTTCTTGCTTTGCTAATTTAAATAGTTAGTGGTTCTTTGTTTCTATCTTGCTATATTTTGTAAATTATGAGAGCTAGATGTGGAATGTGTCTTAATTCCCAAAACATCTAATTTCATGGTTTTTGCATACAAACAGGAATTGAAATTGGGTACTACTGTCCAATTCCAACAAGAAGTTTCAAGACACCCAAACAACATAATTTGAATTGAAATTCATTTCCTTTCTAGCTTGGATTTGGAATTCCCATTCAATTCAATTCCACGCATCGATTCTGTGCGTCCAAATAGAGCATTAGCTTATTCCACTATTTGGGAATACATTTCTCTTACCGTCATATTGCTCACTTGTTCTTCAAAATACTCATCCTCCTCTTCTAATGAGGATTCCTGTCCCATGTTAATAGCATCACAATATTCATAGAAAGATTCATTTTCTAGTTCCTCACCAAAGTCCCCAAAATCACTGTCTAGGGACGAATCCTCCTCAAAACAATCATCATAAGTTTGGGACTTATAGAAATCATTACTAGATAATGAGATATCGTTTGCATGCATACTATTTGTGTGTGGAAAGTTATTTTTAGAACTAGGAGATTCAAGTGGTTGATCAAGTTGCTCCTCTTCATTCTTACTAAGCTAATTTGCGAGTAGCTCACTGATAGTCTTACCTTCAGGCTTACCTTCCACTAGTTGAGATGGTGCACCATCAAGTGCCACCTCTTTATTAGACATATGTTCAGGTGGTTTCGGTGGAGGTTCTTCATATCATGTTGCCTTCTCTTTAGCTTTTTGATCCTGCAAAAGGCTAGGCTTTTCCATGCGGGCTAAAATCCTATCATGAACAGTGATCAATAAATCATTATCCATAAATTTCTCACAGAAAAGTGAATACATGAGATGAACGTCTTCATAGATGTCATCAAGCTCCTGGCATCTTTCTCGAATATTTTTCATAGAAGAAAGAAACTTTAAAGAACCAGTAAAAACCACAAATTCTAGAACATTCATATCAACTAAGCTTTTAAACTTATGTCTATTGTAAGATTCTAATGCAATATCAATGTTATACTTACATTGGTAAGCGATATGAACTTTGGATCCGCAAAATCTACAAACAAACTTGTATGAGGCACATAGTATGGATAGATAATCATTCACCCTTATCAGCCATTGATTCAGTATTTCTTGCTTCCTTAATAGATTCCCCTCCTCCCTTGTGAGCTTTTCCTTCTCAAAGGTAGTCATCTCGGATGACATGAGTAGTAACAAATATTTTTATGGGTTTTTGGTTTGTAAAAAAAGAAAAAATATAGATGCAGCAAATAAAGAAAGCTTAAATCAAAATCTAGCAAAACAAAAATAAATAAACAAAATCTAAAAGACCTACATCGCTTAGCTCCCTGGCAACGGCGCTGGAAAATAGCTTGATGACTGCAAGTGCACAGATCATTTGTAACTAGTTTCGAAATAAAGATATCAATCCCACAGGGAGTAGGAGTCTGAAGTCTAAATAACTCTTAAACTAAATACTGAAATAGTAATGCTAAATAACGTTCTAAGTAAGAAGATAAAATGCGAGTTTTGTGTAAAAGATATTTTTGGGTTTTCAAATAAGAGAACAATAAGTAAATTAAAGCTTTAAGTAAACAAGAGTATGCGATTATGATTACGAAGGTTTGCAACATGATGGAAAGAGTTCTCAGGGAGTAGTGGATCCACCGCTAGTAATTAGAAAGAGTGATCAAAATTATTATGATGAATAAGACCATTTATGATATGTGTGGGAGGATCTCCATATATGGACGAATAGGCAGCAACCACTGCTCACATCATCCGTCATAACCACAGCAGATAATAACCGACAACCATCGTGTTACTGCGCTATTAAGGGATTTCTCTCGTGGCATGGACATGGCTTGATGAGTTCTCCTTGATTCCCCAAGTTAGTACATAAAGAATGAAACTACTTTATAGTCACAATAAGTGCTATCATCCTTCCGTATACCAACAAGTAATCCACTTCATCAAGTCCCCGCAAGAGGCAAATATTAAGGATGTGCAAAACTCCCAACATCAAGATGAAGACAATTAACACAGACACAATGAACAATATGACATAATAATCTTTATCTCAATTCAATCACATACTAGGGTTTCTCCATCTCCCCAAGAAAAAAGGAAACTACTCACACATGAGGGAAATCAACATTATGGATTAAATATGGATGAAGTATGATGATACGACTGGGAACAAGTGCAAATCCAAGATTCATTCTAGAATTACAACAAGTTACCAAAGGGGATTAGCGATGGAGACGTTGTTGATGAAGAAGATGATGTAGATCGATGTGGAGGCCTTCAAGATACTAGTCCCTTATACTCTTATGTGGTGGTGATGGTGTAGATCTGATTGGAGGAGACTATCGCGGTAGCACGGCGGCAGGGCTCCGCCGTGGTGGAGGATATGGCTTGGTGGCTCTCTCTTGGCTCCTCCCCTCTTTATATAGGCCTTGGGGGTGCCCTAGGGTACCCACAATACCGTCATATGACTTAGGGAAGGTTCTGGAGCTTTTCTGGGTCCCATCGTTTCCGACCTTTTTGGCAACTATACGGCGGGAGCTATACGGCCGGAATTATTGCTCCCGCCGTATAGTTGGTCGTCAAATCTTCGGTACTCCGCAGTGTTTTGGCCGCCATTTATTCATACGAACTCCGTTTTGGGTGTTCTTGTGCTCGTTGGATTCATCTTGTCGAGGGATACAATCCCATTATATTGAATATTTATTTTGAGAAGTTTCAAAAATTTACTTTTCCAACCTCTCAAATGGCCAAGTCTGGTCCCTACAGCTCCTCCATACTATGCTCTCTTTGTTCCTTTTTATACATAATCTTCACCAACACCTACACACATGTGATAAACAAGGAAAGTGATAAAATTATACCTAAACTACTAAATATGAAAATCTCAAATGAAATTAAATGAGAACTAGAAGTCATGCATATAAGGCATATTTATAGCTTAGAAGAATCATGATATGAGATAAATGGCACATTTTATATGGCTAAAGGAGGTGGTATTTCACAGCCATCGCTTCCATAGTATGTCACACATACGAAGTCGATGAATACCTTCCTCTCCCTTGTTCCAGCAGGCAGCAGAGGTAGTAGATCCCCTCAGAATCCCAATAGCACGATGGTGTGGTGGTGGTGGAGGAGAAATCCCTGCAGGGCTTCGCCTAAGCCGGAGCAGGGCAATGGAGGAGGGAGGAGGGAGGCGCCTAGGGTTTAGAGGGGCAAGGGACTTGGTGCGCCTTGGATAAGGGTGTGTGTGTGTGTGGGGGGGGGGGAGGGGGTGCGCCCCCACCCCTCATTATATAGGTGGGGGGAGGTCGGCCAAGGGTTCCTAGCCCAGGCCGTGTCCCCCCCAGCTCGGCCATCGAGGGAAGAGCTTGAAACCTTTTCCACCAAGTCTTCCTTCTTACCAAAAACTAGAGTTTGACTTTTCAAACTAGGATTTTACTATTCAACCTAGGGTTTGACCATTTTAATAGTCTTGGCCGAATTATCCCTTTGGAGTTTGATGCGGCTTGCCCTAGGGAATGCCACTGTCCAAGTGACCCCCTCCCGGGATGGTGGTGAAGGGAATATGCCCTGAGAGGCAATAATAAAGTTGTTATTATATGTATTCCAAGTATATGATATATGTTTATTTTGCATCCTATAATTGTAATAATATGGAAACGTTAATACATGTGTGTTTAATAAACAAATAGAAACTTCCTAGTTATCCCTCTCTTATAAACTAGCTCATTGATTAACAAGATGATCAAGGTTTCTTGATCATGGACATTGGATGTTGTTAATAACGACGTCACAACATTGTTGGAATGATGTGATGAACATTCATCCGAAGTATAGAATTATGCTCAAAGTCATTGTGTTTACATTGCTATAACATCATACGAAGTAATCCTAGTCCTTATACCATGAGATCATGTCAATCAATAACACTGGAAGAGTATCTTGGTAACATCAAACGTCACACCATGACAGAGTGACTATAAAGGTTGGTTTCAGTGCTACAAAGATGTTATGTAGCTCATGGATCAAGAGTGGAATTTTTCCATACCGATGATGGATAGATATACTCTAGGCCCTCTCGATGATATCACATTAGTTAGCTTCCAAGAAAGTGATGTTATCACTAGAATGTTATATCACGTGAACGAAAAAAGAGTGTATGCCGTTAATGAGATCAAACTAGGTATGGAGATACCGATGATCCAATCTCGGACATGTAATATATCGTGAGACAAAGGGATTAAGTTACTAGCGTAAAACGTTCTCATGATCACAGAAGTCATCGTTGAATGTGTGGGAGTCAGTATGGATATCCAGGTTCCGCTTCTGATTATTGATCCGAGAGGGGTATCGATCATGTATGCATTATTTGCGAAATGTAGGGTGAGACACTTAAGGGATACCAACACCGTTTGGAGCAAATATGTTCTAGACAAAATAATTGCAAAGCGCTGGAATTATTTCAATGGACACCAGAATTGTTTCGGGTGAAATTGCTGAAATTGGTTCTGCATGTGAAATTGAAAAGTAGCAAGTGGTTTTATGTGAATGTTTATTAATTGATTGTAACACCCCAGTTTTAGCTAATCTTTATTTAGGGTTTGTTTGTGCATCATGGGCATCATGTCTTACATTGTGCATTAAAGAAAATTCAAGTAAAACCCTAAAAACCCTAATCTTTCCCCTCTCTTTGAAGCATTCAAATGGTTTTTGAATTTTGAAAAGTTACCAAAATAGTGAAGCCCAAATGGACTAAAAGGGCCTCTGAGATATTTTATATATATTTACAAAGTTTCTGGTATTTTTGAAATGGATTCAAAGCAAATTTGAAAATGCAAATACAAAGAGAAAACAAAACAGAAAAGAAAAAGCTTTTGGAAAGAAAAAATAACCAGAGAGCATCCAGGCCCAGCCCAGCAGCCACTCTCTCCCTCCCCTCTTCTCTTCCTGCCGCTCGCAGCAGCCGCTGCCGGCCTAGCCAGAGCCCAGCGTCGGCCCAGCCCGCATACCGGTTCGCCTGTCGTCTTCCACGCGCAGCCAAGCAGCTGCCTGGCAGCAACCGCCGCTCCCCGGCGTCACGATGCCCGCCCGGCACCAAGATGCACGCCGCCGCCCCCGACGCCTACACAAGAACCCTTGCGCCGTCGCGGTTAACCCTAGCCCCTCACTTTCCCCTCCCAGCAATCTCCCTCTCTCTGGTTCTTCAAACCCGAACCCTAGCCGATGAAGCTCGCCGTCGCCCCGCCTTTCTCGGCCTCCCCGTGCCTCATAGAGGTGTCTATTAGCTCCGCCATGGTGGACTTGGTCACCTGGCCGAAGGAATCGAGGCCTCGCGCTCCTAATCACCGACGCTGGTGTCATCTTCCTCGTCTCCGATGAAGCTTGCTGGCGTCGATCCGCGCCATCTCGACCTCACGCGGCCTCTCCGACCATCCTCACGTGCTCAGGGTGAGCACGCGGTGCTCCAGCACCCCCTCTCGTCTCTCCTCTTCCTCTAGCTTGCTCTGTTGCCGAGCGCCGCCGTTGGCCGCCGCGTTTGCTTGTCGCCTAGGCCGCTCCGGTGACCATCCCATAGCGGCGCCGCTCCTTTTAGGTCCGCCTTGATGCGCTGGTTCGAACGAGCAAAGCTGTGCAGCCCCGCTCGCCCTCTGCTGCCGTCCCCCACCGCATCTGGCGTGTCTCCGGCGAGTCCCACGTGGCGCCACCGTGGCGTCGACGTGGCGCCTGCGCGTACCTGACGTGGGCGCTGACCAAGTCGTGCTCGCGTGGCTGTGACGTGGTCCTGACCCCACCTGTCTGTGACTGGGGCTAGACCCAACCCCAGTAAGAAACGACCCTACCCCTTTGCTGACGTCATAATGATGCAATAAACCCTTTTATTAATTCTAGAAATTGTTTAAAACTTGTAAAATTCATATCTAATTATTTATAAGTCAGAAAAATACAAATAATATATCAAAATGTCCTGAAAAATGAAACCTAGCTATCTAAGCTATAATCATGCATTATTCAACAACTTAAATGACAAGTTTAATTAGAAGAACTTAGCAACCCCTCTCATATATATCCGGAATTTCGCCGAGTTAGGGTTTCTACCCCTCGGAACCCCGATTAAATTGTTAAGCATGCTATAGGGTATCAATTCAATGCAAATTAACCTGTCATATCATCATCCTTGTTTGATCATTGCATCGATGCCATGTGTTGATTGTTTCCATCTCTTTCCAGTATTTGGTTCATCCCGGTAGAATACGAGATCGAGATCAAAGACCGAGATCAAGACCATCAAAGATTGAAGGTCGACGAACAATACTTGACCAACTATAATCAAGTCAAGTACAAGGCTCCCAAAGATCTGCTTATCTGCTATCAACTGGCAAAGGCAAGCATAGCCCCACCATGATATGATCCTACGATTTCGAAAGCATTTCAATTCTGCCATGATGCATATGATTCTAGTGTGGTCTTTTATCGATAGATAGAGTATCCTATCTATTGCATACTTCCTTTGAGCTTATATTACTTGATCCACTACTCCTAGCATAACTAGGTTTGGCTCGTGTGCACTGCTAGAGCTATTATATGTGTCATCTTAGCCATGCATAGCTGTCAGTTCTGGTCCATCCAGATGATGTATCATATGTAGAGAATCTAGTATGATAGGAGAACGTGATGAGATGAGATCAGTGATATGAGTTAAACATGCTAAGGCTTGTATGGGAGGCCACAGTGGGATGTGGTTTTTCTAGTCCCATGCTCGCCACCACTAGGACCTGAGTTCTTGCCTTTGGAACCGAGATGAGCGTACAGCCACACGGGGCTTGGGAACCCCTCACCTGATTAACTTGCCTAGTATATTCCATGAGTCACATAGTTCGGGCGTTCCATTTGACATATGCATAGAAAATCTTTTGAAAGATTTGTCAGGTGAAGTTGGTGCATTCATAACAGGTAGGTAAGCGTGGCCGGGGTTGCTTGCGGTCGATGGAGCCCTTGTTAACCAACCTCGCCTCACATATTTAAGTACTGTCTTCGGGATTTGACCCGTTATGGCGGAATCATACTTACTGCGTGACTCATGGTCTCGGCGAAAGCAAGGTAAAGGTCGTGGTTACCCTCTGTCGGCCTTCCAAGGAAGAGGGCTAATAACGTTGGCATTAAGAGTCGGTTGGTACGTGTGGGTAAAGTTGTACACCCCTGCAGGGTTAAATCTTTTAGAAAAGCCGTGTTCACGGTTATGAACGCTTGGTGACCAGATTCTAAGATCATAGAGAACATGAACCTAATCGTAAAACTTGGCAACTAATGTTTGTTAAGGATGCTTCCTCATGGGTACGAGGGGTGATCCTAGTTCAGATGATGATGATTGGTGGATATCAAAAGATGATGATCAATACTTTGGAGATGTCGCTCTCTTGCCCCCTTTTAAAATACTCTGAATAGACGAGCTTCTTCTCCCTCTCTTGTTTTATAAAGAAAGATGGCTTTACGTAAAACAACTCCACCAGCCAGAAGTCTTGCGGAGTACACCCTGTACTCACCCTTGCTTTGTTGATGCTTTTGGCAGAGTAAGTGTTCCCTGAAGACGAGTTTGGTACTACATCGACATCGACGAGTAGCTTGGGGTTCCCGGCTGGCAGCCTGGAATCTATGGGCTGGGACGTCATCGTTATGCTTCAGGCCTTTTAGGCCATTTGTTAAGTTTGATATACTTAATAGCATAAATTGATTTCCGTTGTTTGATGTTTGTGGTCAGTGACCTCTGCTTGTAATAATTTGGTTCTCTGCTCAGTTATGAGCTTGCTGTAATAAATTTTTGTGTCGTAGGGTCACTGCCGTGTTACCGATTCTTCACTGGATATTCTCGAGCTCAAGGTTAAGCTTATTTCAGACGGAGGTCTGGGATTTGTTTAGCCCCGATCTCGGGGGTGTCACAGTTCTTGGTATCAGAGTAGTACCGACCGTAGGAAAACCTTGCTATTGGTTGATGTTGAGTCTAGTGTTTGTGAAAACTATTTTAAAAGCTGAAAAGTATTTGCGAAAACTCTAGTATGCTTATTTTACTCCTTATCCAGTTCCGCTCTTACTCTAGGTCATCTTATCTGGTGTTGATTTTGGAAAAAGTTTTGATATCTCTTCTTGTCTTTCAAAACTTAGGTGCCTTTTGGGCATGCCGTCTCTTAACCAGTTGACCTAGTGTTGAGTTCTCTAGAGTTGTGTGTGTTGTGAATTCCTTGTTCCCTTTGCTCCTACATGAGAGATTCCTTTCTATCATGATCTCTCTATCTTTTGGGACCCACAATATTATATTGTTGGATCTGTAGTGTTCTGTTCTAGGCTTCGAGGTTTCCTTTTGCCTCGAGTCCCTCCTTTTCGTTTGTCGGGTACTTCAGAAGTCGTTTCTTCTCTTGGAAGCTACCTCGTGGTTACTATCTTGCAGTGTACGTTGTGTCACTCAAGTAGTAGTTACTTCTTTCTTTGGGTTTTAACCCTTGGACTTGAACTTAAGATCCCTGATTGTGCTGGATTCTGGTGTTGTGAATCTTGTACATGAAGCTGACCTTTAACCCAAGATTCGTTCCTTTGACCCCTGTCGTTACTGTTTATACATTACGTCAGGATGGCTAGTACTACAGTTCTAGTCTTCAAGCTTGTGGTGTTTGTTGCGATTGAATCGTGACCACTAAGGACTTCCCCTACCACTAGCTATGGCAGATGTTCTATAATGGAACCAAATAGATCACGACAAGAGTACTCCTCGAGAGTCTCGCATCCATATTCGTGACTCTGCCACACCTTACCCCTTCTCTGCATTGGTTTTCGGAAGATTGTTGACTTATGCATCCACATCTCGGGATTCCATCCTGAGCATGTTCCTTTCCCTTGTTGTTTTCCGACCTTTGTTTACCAGTTGGTAGCCAAGTAGTAAATGTGCATCGGTGTCTTCCGAAGGAAGTTACTCTTGTGGTCTATCATGACAAACCATTTCGGAATGTTAGGAGAAACAAACTCCAGTACCTTGTCATATCTAGGACCAGGTCAAAGTGTTGTAATCCGCAAATCAAGAGGCATTAATTAGTTTCTGTCTGTTCTATCTTGAAGTATCACACTCTTCTATACTAAGAGGTCATGTTAAGTTCCATGACCACTTAATGAAGTGATACTTTACACAATGTTAACCACCCTTCCTCGAGCTTTCGCGCTCGTGAGTGATGTGTGTGCGTAATGATGTGGTCATTTGAGATTCTTAGCAATTATTATTGTTTTGAACTCCAAGGAAAATTGTGTCATTCTTAGCGTGATTGGTTAACCCTATCACCAAGCGAAGTTTGACTGTGCTACCAAGTTTGTTATTATGGTGCACTCTCTCCGGTCAAAGAGTTAGGTTTATGCCGAAGCTCTAAGACTACATCTGCTTGCCTTACTAAGCAAGTTTCCTCTCGAACTAAGTGACATATCGGTGGTTCGTGATATTCTAGTTGTCTTCCTAGAAGTATCTCCATGTTGCCACATGACCGTGTTGTCAAGTTCTTGAGCAAGCAAGTTCTCCGAATTGCTCTTTTCTCCAAGGATCTGTACTAGATACCCCTGAACTAGTTGGTTAAGCTTAAACAACAACTTGGAGAGTTGTAAGATAAAATTTCTAGCTGACCTAGTTCCTTTGTAATGGGATGTCTAGTTTTGTTCGTGTTGAAGAAAGATAATATCTCCTTGTGGATATATTATTTCCCCCACCTTTGATTTGATTCGGGTTATTATCAAATAAAACTCAGTTCCAAGGACTATCTTGATAACGTTTCTTCTTGTGATGTTTCACTGGGATACATCTTCATGTCTTTTGGTCTGACCAATATTTTTGCCTTGTTCAGGCAACATATGAGTCCATCTTCTTGGAGCGTTTTGATAAGTTTGTTGTTGAGCCCATCAATGACATCCTTATCTTCTCCATGTTAGATTGAATACATATGGAACATGGGGCATTAATGTTGGAAACTTTTGAGAACCGTCTTTGATTCATCTCTAAGTATGTGTTCTGGATGTTAGAAGTGACCTTCTCTAGTTCACGTGCAAACGTTGGAAGATGTCGCCGTGGATTCGAGAAGAGTTATCTCCTTTTCTTTAAGGACGCATGTGCGTTTTATTGTTTGTAATTCATGTGTGTGCAGTTGTATTTCGACAAGTTGCCAATACATGGGTATAGCAATTTAGCTCAGTCTTTTGGAGCTCTACACTATAGTACCTGTCTTGAGAATCTAGTAACTTTACCTTTGTGGTAAATATTGCAAACTTTCTATTCAGACATGCTGAGTCTGAAGTATCATCTCACCAAACCAAATCTGAATATCAAGCAGATACGATGGTTGGTGTTCCTCAAGGTTTTGACATAGGTCTCTTTGTAAATCTGGCAAGATTGATGTAATGGTTGACACACTTAGCCAGAAAGACCTCTTGTCATATTCTCTTGAATCAGCAATAACACCCACTCTTCATGAGGCTTCTTCTATGATTCATTATAGGAGTTGTGCTTATGGTTTCCTTTGTATACGAAGTCCGACCTTTACTTGATGTTTGATTTCTTGAACATCAAGGAGAACATTTAAAGTAGTGTTGCTAAATTTCTCTCGATCGATCCTCCAGACAATTTTATATTGGCAATCATCTTGTTGTGCCAAGTAATTGAAGTCTGAGAATGAAGTTTCTTTCTTCTCGTGTCATCAGGAATCTTCTTAACTATTCATTTGGTGGTGTAAAGTAATATGATGATCTTGGCAAAGATTTTGATAAATCTATATGAATAAAGAGTTTCCTTCGTTATCCTAACCATGTTTTGAGAGTGACTATGGTTTTGATAATCAAAAGTTTCTCTCTTTACATACTCCCTGTGGCTCTTATGAGTCCGCTCCACTAAACACATTTCTGTCTTGACCTTCTGTTGGATGAAAGAGTGAACCTTCTGTGTCAAAAGTAATTCAACAGCTTGGTTTTGTTGATCCATATCTCTGCAACCTGAAATATCTATTTAAGTTGTTTAGTAGAGGTTCCCTATCGAAGTCTGTGTTGTGATCTTTCTGTTGGAAGATTTCTTTTTCAGAAGCTTCAAAACCTCCTCTAAGTTCAATGGTCTCAATTCTTATGAAGACTAGTTATCTAACAAATTGAAACCATCTCCTCTTGTTTCCTCCGTTACCTTGACGTGGGTTTCATGTTGTCATCTCAGAGTTGTTTCTGAACAATCCATCCATGAGTTGACCATGAGATACTCTGTGTGTTGTTTAGTGTGTTTCCCTCTTGCCTTTAGAGTGGCCCTGTTTCTTCCTCTCTCTGTCGCTTTTCTTACCTTTGGAATCTCGGGTCGAGATTCTCGTAAGGGGGATAGAGCTGTAACACCCTAGTTTTAGCTAATCTTTATTTAGGGTTTGTTTGTGCATCATGAGCATCATGTCTTACATTGTGCATTAAATAAAATTCAAGTAAAACCCTAAAAACCCTAATCTTTCCCCTCTCTTTGAAGCATTCAAATGGTTTTTGAATTTTGAAAAGTTACCAAAATAGTGAAGCCCAAATGGACTAAAAGGGCCTCTGAGATATTTTATATATATTTACAAAGTTTTTGGTATTTTTGAAATGGATTCAAAGCAAATTTGAAAATGCAAATACAAAGAGAAAACAAAACAGAAAAGAAAAAGCTTTTGGAAAGAAAAAAATAAACAGAGAGCAGCCAGGCCCAGCCCAGCAGCCACTCTCTCCCTCCCCTCTTCTCTTCCTGCCGCTCGCAGCAGCCGCTGCCGGCCCAGCCAGAGCCCAGCATCGGCCCAGCCCGCATACCGGTTCGCCTGTCGTCTTCCTCGCGCAGCCAAGCAGCTGCCTGGCGCAGCAACCGCCGCTCGCCGGCGTCGCGATGCCCGCCCGACACCAAGATGCACGCCGCCGCCCTCGACGCCTACACAAGAACCCTTGCGCCGTCGCGGTTAACCCTAGCCCCTCACTTTCCCTTCCCAGCGATCTCCCTCTCTCTGGTTCTTCAAACCCGAACCCTAGCCGATGAAGCTCGCCGTCGCCCCGCCTTTCCCGGCCTCCCCGTGCCTCATAGAGGTGTCTATTAGCTCCGCCATGGTGTACTTGGTCACCTGGCCGAAGGAATCGAGGCCTCGCGCTCCTAATCACCGACGTTGGTGTCATCTTCCTCGTCCCCGATGAAGCTCGCTGGCGTCGATCCGCACCATCTCGACCTCAAGCGGCCTCTCCAACCATCCTCACGTGCTCAGGGTGAGCACGTGGTGCTCCAGCACCCCCTCTCATCTCTCCTCTTCCTCTAGCTTGCTCTGTTGCCGAGCGCCGCCGTTGGCCGCCGCGTTTTCTTGTCGCCTAGGCCGCTTCGGTGACCATCCCACAGCGGAGCCGCCCCTTTTAGGTCCGCCTTGACGCGCTGATTCGAATGAGCAAAGCCATGCAACCCCGCTCGCCCTCTGCCGCTGTCCCCCGCTGCATCTAGCGTGTCTCCGGCGATGCAATGAACCTACCCCTTTGCTGACGTCATAATGATGCAATAAACCCTTTTATTAATTCTAGATTTTGTTTAAAACTTGTAAAATTCATATCTAATTATTTATAAGTCAGAAAAATACAAATAATATATCAAAATGTTCACAAAAATGAAACCTAGCTATCTAAGCTATAATCATGCATTGTTCAACAACTTAAATGACAACTTTAATTAGAAGAACTTAGCAACCCCTCTCATATATATCCAGAGTTTCGCCGAGTTAGGGTTTCTACCCCTCGGAACCCTGATTAAATTGTCAAGCATGCTATAGGGTTTCAATTAAATGCAAATTAACCTGTCATATCATCATCCTTGTTTGATCATTGCATCGATGCCATGTGTTGATTGTTTCCATCTCTTTCCGTATTTGGTTCTTCCCGGTAGAATACGAGATCGAGATCGAAGACCGAGATCAAGACCATCGAAGATCGTAGGTCGACGAACAATACTTGACCAACTGTAATCAAGTCAAGTACAAGGCTCCCGAAGATCTGCTTATCTGCTATCAACTGGCAAAGGCAAGCATAGCTCCACCATGATATAATCCTATGATTTCGAAAGCATTTCAATTCTTCCATGATGCATACGATTCTACTGTGGTCTTTTATCGATAGATAGATTATCCTATCTATTGCATACTTCCTTTGAGCCTATATTACCTGATCCACTGCTCCTAGCAAAACTAGGTTTGGCTCGTGTGCATTGCTAGAGCTATTATATGTGTTAGCTTAGCCATGCATAGCTGTCAGTTCTGGTCCATCCAGATGATGTATCAGATGTAGAGAATCTAGTATGACAGGAGAACGTGATGAGATGAGATCAGTGAAATGAGTTAAACATGCTAAGGCTTGTATGAGAGGCCACAGTGGGATGTGGTTTTTCTTGTCCCATGCTCGCCACCACTAAGACCTGAGTTCTTGCCTTTGGAACTGAGATGAGCGTACATCCACACAGGGCTTGGGAACCCCTCGCCTGATTAACTTGCCTAGTATATTCCATGAGTCACATAGTTCGGGCGTTCCATTCGACATATGCATAGAAAATCTTTTGAAAGATTTGCTGGGTGAAGTTGGTGCATTCATAACAGGTAGGTAAGCGTGGCCGGGGTTGCTTGGGGTCGATGGAGCCCTTGTTAACCAACCTTGCCTCACATCTTTAAGTACCGGCTTCAGGATTTGACCCGTTATGGCGGAACCATACTTATTGCGTGACTCATGGTCTCGGCGAAAGCAAGGTAAAGGTCGTGGCCGACCACCCTCTGCCGGCCTTCCAAGGAAGAGGGCTAATAACGTTGGCATTAAGAGTCGGTTGGTATGTGTGGGTAAAGTTGTACACCCTGCAGGGTTAAATCTTTTCGAAAAGCTATGTTCACGGTTATGAACGCTTGGTGACCAGATTCTAAGATCATAGAGAACATGAACCTAATCGTAAAACTTGGCAACTAATGTTTGTTAAGGATGCTTCCTCGTGGGTACGAGGGGTGATCCTAGTTCAGATGATGATGATTTGTGGATATCAAAAGATGATGATCAATACTTTGGAGATGTCGCTCTCTTGTCCCCTTTTAAAATACTCTAAAATAGATGAGCTTCTTCTCCCTCTCTTGTTTTATAAAGAAAGACGGCTTTACGCAAAACAACTCCACCAGCCAGAAGTCTTGCGGAGTACACCCTGTACTCACCCTTGCTTTGTTGATGCTTTTGGCAGAGTAAGTGTTCCCTGAAGACGAGTTTGGTACTACATCAACATCGACGAGTAGCTTGGGGTTCCCGTCCGGCAGCCTAGAATCTATGGGCTAGGACGTCATCGTTATGCTTTAGGCCTCTTAGGCCATTTGTTAAGTTTGCTATACTTAATAGCATAAATTGATTTCCATTGTTTGATGTTTGTGGTCAGTGACCTCTGCTTGTAATAATTTGGTTCTCTGCTCAGTTATGAGCTTACTATAATAAATTTTTGTGTCGTAGGGTCACTGTCGTGTTACCGATTCTTCACTGGATATTCTCGAGCTCAAGGTTAAGCTTATTTTAGATGGAGGTCTGGGATTTGTTTAGCCCCGATCTCGGGGGTGTCACATTGATGTAATTGAAAAACTTCTGAATAAATAAAAGGAGTTCTATTTAATGAGAGATTACATTAAATTTGGTGGAAATTTAATGGGATTTGAGTGGAGGAAATGGAGAGTCAAATTTGAGTGGGAGATCCACTCACATGAATGGAGGAAGGGGTGGCGGTAGCCACCATGGCCGCCGGCCATGCCCCTTAGGGTGCCCCTCCTCCTATAAAAGGGCCCCTCTCCCTCTCTCTCACTCACACCTCCTCGTGAAGGATCTCTCCCCCTCTAGAATTATCCCCCCATGGTCTCGGACTAGCGAGATACATGTTCCCGGTGGCTTTTCTTATGGAAGGAGTTGCTGCTTCCGCTACATCACTAGAGCGAGGAGGCGGAGGTTGTTCAGTGGCCTGAATGTGTGTGCGATCACGGATGCGCTGCTGATTTGCAGCGCTGGACTTCTTCTCGATCTTGAGATCGACAAGCGTTTGACTACATCATCCATGAGTTCAACCTTGTTAAACTTTGTCGGTCTACAAGGGTATGTTCTCTCTGGATGTATGTCCACCCGTAGCTTGTATCTAGTAGATAGATCTTGGTGCTTAGTAGATCCCATTGTTTTCTATGGTGCTTAGTAGCTCCCATAGGTCTTAGAGCCTGATTGATGCGTAGATGCTTTACACGGGTAGTACACATATTAGTATATGGGTGATGATGATCATGTTATTTCTTCTTATTTGTATTTTGGATATTGGTGGCATAGTGGAATGAAACGTCTCGGACTAACTTTACATGTCCTCGCACATGAGACCAGTTCCACGCTTGACATGCAACTAGTTTTGCATAAGTGGCTAGCGGGTGTCTGTCTCTCCTACTATAGTCAATATATGATTACAACGAGTTGCTAATAACTTAGTTATCATTGTTGTGGTTCCATGTTCATAGGTAAGAACGGTTCTATCTTCGAAATCCCTAAGCCATGTAAAACTTGCAATGGATAAATTAGAAGCGTCTAGTTTAGATTGTTTGCTGGGCTAGTGTCATGATATGGTAATGTTGTAAGTTGATGTATAGTTGATACTCTTACAACACACCTAACGTGTAAGTTCCATAGACCTTGGCCTTACACACAAAGGAATGATAAAGATCATACCATGATGAACATGATAGTGATCAAGTGCAAGAACCATATCATTTCACTTTTCACATATGATGTTTTTGCATCTTATATTGCTTGTTTGGCATTTTAGTAGCATTATAAGATGATCCCTCATTTAGATATCAAGATAAAAATGTGTTCTCCCTTAAGTACGCACCGATTCTGTTTCGCCGCTTCAAGACATCACGTTATGATTGGGTGTACTTGAATCCACGATCATATTTCGGGTGTAAGACAATTTTACACACACAAGTACTAAGGTTCTTACTTGGAGAGCCTAGCATGTATAGTCATGGCCTCAGAACACGGACTGAAAGGTTAAGCATGAGTCATATATTTGATATGATGCACATATAGATGCTCGCCTTTGAAACTACACCGACTCACGTGATGATCGGACTTGGTGTAGTGGATTTGGTTCATGTAATCACAACAAAGACACGAGGGATGTTGTTTTTGAGTGGGAGTTCATTCATAATTTGGATTAGTTGAACTCGATCTATCATAAACTTAGCCTAAACTTTACAAATTCTATTGTAGATGGCACCACCTGCTTTTAATTTCAATGGGCCATGAATTTGAGGATTCTCCTCAATGCTGCACAAAAGCAATATGTGCTAGAAGCGCCGCTAGGCCCCCCACCTGATGCCCCTGACGAGGAAAAGAACATCTATTTGACTCGTCAGGAGGACCACAACTTAATTCATTGCGGCTTACTGTGTGGGCTATAGCTAGAATTTCGAAAGCGTTTGAAAATGGCAATGCATTTGATATAGGGTGAATAGAAAATGATTTCGATACCCATGCTGCCGTAGAGTTATAATGCTTCTGAAAATTTCTTTAGCTGCATGATGGAAGAGAATAGCTCTGTTAGTGTGCACGTACTCAAAATGTCTGAGTACGCGGCTAAGCTTGTGTCCATGGTAATAATGTTTCCATTTACTTAGGCATACATCATGTTCTCCAATCTCTGTCACCTAGCTACAAGAGCTTCGTGATGAACTATAACATACAGGGCATGAAGAAGTCTCTCATCGAGCTTCTATCAATGCTTAAAACTGCAGAGGTGGAGATCAAAAAAGAACATCAAGTGTTGATGATCAATAAGACCACTGGTTTCAAGAAATACAAGAAGGGTAAACATAAGGGAAATAAGGGCGGAAAATCTATTGCCGCGCCTAAAAATAAATCCCGAGATGGCCCGAAGTCTGATACTGCGTGCTATTATTGTAAGGGGACTGGCCATTGGAAGCGCAACCGCCCAAAGTATTTGGCAAACAAGAAGGCCAACAAGGCAAACAAAGGTATATATGATATACATGTTATTGATGTGTACTTGACTAGTACTCGCAGTAGCACCTGAGTATTAGATACTGGATCGGTTGCTAATATATGTAACTCGAATCAGGGGTTGCGGAACAAACGACCACTAGTAAGGGGTGAGGTCATGATGCATGTCGGCAGTGGATCAAGAGTTGATGTGATCGCCGTCGGAACGTGTAATACCTCGGACACTACACTCTAAGTAAGAATCCTGGAATGAACCCAAAGTTCATAAGGGGTCCTACCGAGGAGGCCCAAGTGTCACCCACATGTAGGTTCCGTCTGAGCAGAATAGGGCACGGTACCGGCCAGCACCCTATCCACTTTACACGAACATCAAGACAGGTACGAGCGACGTATTCGACAGGCATGCAAACAAAACATACACAAATGTGTATGTCAGCGACATATAATACATCAGAGCCAAACCATATAAAAGAAATATAAATATTCAATGCCATACGACAAGATTCAAAATACTAGATAGTTCTAATAGTTTAGGATATATCCTCATACAACACACATCAGAGTATCACGCGGAATCAGAAGACAAGATTCAAGTATGGACAAGAAGCAAATTGGCGTAAGACGCCCTAAAAAGAAGAACATCCCACCCACAGATCTCACAGATCTCCATCCCCAGAATCTCTACACCAGACGGTCGTTGCCACCATCATCGGTCTCATTGACCCAATAGCCTTCCCGTGGATATACCTGTCCATCTAAACCAATATTTCATCGTGTGAGACCCTAAAGGACTAAGAAAGTCTTTATGCATTTAAAGGGAACAACCCGAGGGTGACGCAATTGCAGCGAAAATAAATCCTAGTAGTTCTATAGACACGCTACAACATCCTCCTAACCAATGATAGACGAACGCTCGTTAAATAAACAATAGTGAATTACCCAATAGATATATATATATCAATATAAATAAACATCGCTCTCCCACCTCCGTGTTCCCAAACGAGAAGGCGGAAGAACATACCATCCGTTGGCAGTTTTATTAATCATTCCATGAATATTGTGCTATTACTAGTCATGTTTTAGTCAATTTAAAAGCGGTACTTTAGTTATGCTTGTCTATGATCGAGAAACTGTGCTCCAAGTCGTCCATAACCGTGGACATGGCTTTTAGAAAGATTTACCCTGCAGGGGTGCACAAATAGAACACACGCACGATCAAACTCGGAAAAACCAAATGAAAACCCAACGAGGCATCACGACAAAGCATTTGCAAGATTCATAGTTGACTTCACGGGGCCACCCCACTAAGCAACCCGCGACGAAGTTGGCCGGCTCCGAGACAGACCCATAGGTTTGTGTCGATGACTATAAATGACTGGGAACCCGAAAGTATCACTGGGCTTGTCGATACCGCATAAACGTATCACAATTCCTAAACAGTACAGTAGTAGACACTCCTCAAGCAATGGTAGTAAATAAGCAATAAAACATGACATAAGTACAAGATAGTAATAACGCCCCAAACTGGTTTGTGGCCCAAAGAAATTAAATATGACTCAAGCTAGGACTAAGGGGATTCATGGTCCCACATGCGGATAGTGCAATAGTCAAGGAATAAGTATCAAGTACTCGGGGTAATATGGGACACAAGTGAGCATAACTAACCAAATAGCAGATATTGCTCATCGGTGCCTCTTTCATTAGTTGTCCCATTACTACTCAATTCAGTTGTTTAGGTACATCATTATTCCAAGACACTCACAAACCCTACACATGCAATTCTACGACTCGCATGGCTCAAGCAACTCCCGTAGTAATGGCTCATAGAATGGAGGAAACAAGCTTTGACGGGGTTTAAAAGTAAAGGCTATGCAGTACTTGGGATTCAATTTTTATTCGGATCGCGACTCAATGATGCAAGAATAAGATAGATGCGATAGGTACTATATGTAGTGCAAGCATGGGGAAATACTTGCCTGAAAGTTCAGTTGCAGAATAAGATGGATTCGGGTAATACTCCTGAGGCTCCTGATATTCTCCTTGCTCAGCGTCTATCCGGATAAAAACCAAACACACAAGGGGCCGACATAAATACATTGCACAATCATATAGATCATATGAAACAAGCAAACAAGTTATTCATGATGATATGATGCACAATTTACCTAGTATAACATAGCATGGCATGGGTGAGGTGTGGGGTACAAGATGAAATCATTTTATTAAGTTTTTAGTCATGTTTTGCTCCCATAAACATTGCTGCCCCATTAATATTTCTATGATGCATGCTTCAATTCATATCATGGAATGCATATTTAGAATGGGCTCATCGTGCTGATCATTTTAGAAATATCATTTGTCGAATTCGGAATTACGAACTAAAAGTTATGAATTTCTTAAGAAATAGTTATTTAATAGTATTTAAATTATTTTGAAAATTTTAATTATGCAAAAATTATTTTGGATAGCATATTCATGATCCTTGAATTTTTATGATCAAGAAACATATATTAAAACGTTATATTTCCATTTTTCAATAAAGATATATGATTTTATCCATTTAACATCATTAGTTACATTTTCTGTTTAAAAGAGACAAATCCTGGAAAACTGTTTTTTTTAAAGTTCTGTGGACCTGGAAAACTGTTGTAGCCTTAACCACTAACACTGCTCGGTGGACCTGGGCTGTTAACTTGGCTTGATGGCTGGGAGTGGAGAAGAAAGAAATGCAAGGGGCTGTTTGCAAATGCATAGAACAGGTGGGGAGTGGTTTGACGAACTGAAAGTTTCAGAGTCAAAACAGCTAGCTCGGCCCAATCTTGGCAGGATGATTTCGGATGGGTTAGAGCTCCATTTGGAGATTGGTTTGATGCTTCAGATAGATGGAACAACAAAGGTTAACACAGTGCAAGAATTAAGGCTAGGTGTATACTATGTAAACGGAGAAATTGAGGCAAACATAGGAAGAACACAAGTGCACAAAACTGAAGAAATGGTCAGAACAGGAGGTTGCTCGAGCCAAACTTTGCTCGACGATTTTGAGCGAGATACTCTACCATTTTGAGCGCCGAGAGATGTCCTGGAGAGATGGGAGGTTCCTCTATGCATACATGAGAAGGTTGACTCTGGAGACGAAAACGAGGCGGACGGAAAACATATAGAGACGGGGGTCATAGGCGGGTGTTGTCGCAGGCGAGCGCAGTGCCAACAACCGGATTTTTAATCCTAGATGCCTGTTATGCCATACATCGCAATCCCAGGATTACAATTTTTGCGAGACATAATAGATTTGGATATCACAGTACATCATCCATTTCTTAATACAATACAAGCAACGGAATAATAGAATAGTAACGATAGCGTAGGCGAAACTCCATCTTCAGGGTCACAGGCAATGCTGACGATGGGAGATGATCCTAGTTGTCGTAACCTTCCTGCGGCCCATCATCCTGGGACTCCTATTCATAGTCTAGCCACGGGAATAGCCAGGGACAAAGCCATGAGTACTCTTTAAGTACTCGCAAACTAATACTAACAGGTTAAGGGGTTTTTGAAAAGGATATACTAAGCTCTAGGGTTGTTTTGCAAAAAGCCAGATTTACCTCTACTAAGTTCAGAAGCAAGAAATTTAGTTGAAAGTTTTATAACACCTAAGTGGGAACTTGAATTTTATATCATAACTCTGTTGTGGTCAAGTTAAAGTCACAATTCATTTCACAAGTCATTTTGAAAACATCTGGCGGGGGAAAAATATGGCCACTCCAACTGTCCATAACCGCGGACACGGCTATTCGAATAGTTTGACCCTCTGCAGAGATTGTACACTTTCACCACAACATTCGATACATCCGTCAGGAACAAATCTTGAATTCACCATACTTAGTATGCGGACAATCAATCCTAACCTTTCAGTTACACGCCCTAGTATAGGCACCTCTCCTGTGAGTTTGGCCTCCTAACCATGACCAACTGTCATCTTGGGTACTGCACAGGTCGACAATCTTCACAAGGTAGCCTCAGCTCAGACCTTGGCCACGAGGGAACCCATACTAAGGTATATAAATTTCCAATCAAGCCCTACCCAAATTTCGGGTTTTGTGGTTGCACGATAAAATTTGGAATGGTATCGCATCCAGACAACCATCAGTTTTAAAAAGGGCTAAGGCTCATGCCTCAACATTTTCTTCATCAAAATCATCTAGTGTTCGGAAACACATGTCAAAACATTTCAGTAGAATGACTCATCATTCTAAGGTTTTCATAACCATTTTCACCAAGTATCCCCATCTAAAGTTGATCAAGTTTTATACTTAGCACTAGCATCTACATGTGGTGGTAAATACTAATGAGGGGTAATAGACAAGTGAGGATTAACTAAGTTCAATCTCATGCCTTAGGATGACATCAAGATTATCTAACTTAGGCCAAATTTATGCTCTTTATGCTACCTTCCAATATTCTTCTAGTATCTAAAATTCACTATGTAAACTCTAAGAAAAATCTTTGACAAAGAAATGAAGTATAAAGATTGCAAGTAAAACTAGGATTGGGTTATCAAGTGGGTATGATCACATATGCTTAGGGTATATAGTTGTTATGGCAACAAGCAAGTATTAGCTTACATAGGTCAACTTGTGTAGTAATGCTTGCATAGGTAGGGTATCTTGCAAGTGTTAGCTTGCCTTGTGCAGAGCAGTGGTTGAAGTTCTCCTCGGCTTCTTCCTCGTAGTATCCTACTTTCTCCTGGTATCCTTGGTCGGTACTAGCGTCTATAAATAAATACGAGGTACACAATCACCAAACAATACTTAACTATTTCCAATCATCACACAATGGTTCACACTAGATGATCTAGCATCATCACTAATATTACAAGATTTAAGCAATTTCCTTATTTGTTTTACTTTTAGAAAAGTAATTTCTACTCATTGAAAAACTACTTAAGATTTAATATTCTCCAACTCAAACATGGGATCATGTTGACACATGTCATCACCACATATTTCAGTACATGGGAATGTGATTTAAAGTGGTCTCACAATTTAATAAGGTTTAACCTTTTTATTTTAATTAAATAAAGTGACTAGAAATGCCTATGGGGCATTCTTTTATTACTTGAACATTATTTCTGTAAGTAAACCCATATGTTTTTATATATTCTGAAAGGTATGATCAAATGTGATTTTGAGAGTTGGAATAAACTCAAAAGCTTTTATGGTTGAATTTTGAAAAATGTTTGAATTCAGTAAAGCTTTTGCCTTGTTATTTTTACCGTGGTTGCTCTACAAATCTAAATGGTTTGAATCCAACGGGCTTGGATTAAGCATTTCAGTACCTTTCTAACAAAATTGGTTTTGATGCATTTTGGTTCAGTGAATCGAGCTGGGTTGATTTTTGAATCTAGGTACAGAACTTTGTTTGAAATTAAATGAATAAAGCTTAATTTGAATTGTTGGGTCATGCGGGATGTTTTACAGGGCCGGCCCACTACACACAACGCGTACGCGGGCTGGTTAAGTGGCTGTCCCCACGCGTTAGTGAGACGGGGAGGGGCGAAGCGGTATGGGGCAGTGTGAACCGCACGATCTAACTCTAATCGAACGGCTATGGTTCATCGTCCATGTCAGGCAGCGCCAGTGAGACAGAACCCTAACGCAGCAGGTGGGGTCGTGGGAGGCTCACCGGGGCTCAGGCGAGGGTCGGCTACGGGGTCGAACGACGAAGTCGATGATGGCAGTTCTCCTGGTACCGGCAGCTTCTCCTGGGGCGGCTCCAATCGATGGCTCCCTTCTTCTCCAGCAGCGGCGGTATCCGGCCAAATTCCGGCGATGCGCTGCTCGCCTTGCTCTGGGAGTGAGGTGGGGTGATTCTGGGTGAGAGGGGAGTGAACTGGTGTGGCAAAAACGAGCAGTGGAGGCCTCTATTTATAGTGGAGGAAGGGGACCGACGTGCGCGGGCTGAGCTCGTCTTGGTCGACGGCACAGGCAGCTACCGGCATTAGCGACGGTAGGGGACGGTGTTGTGCTCCCTGGCGAAGCTCAACAGCATGGTCTTGCGGCGTGGGGCGGTGCTGATCGGTCGGAACACGCTAATGCTCTGGGCGGGTCCGACGGCGGTTTTAATGTCGCACAACGCGCGTGGTCTGTGCGGCAGCGAACGGGCATGTCTGGCGGGGTGCTGGGGTGCTGGTGATCTTCCCTGCAAGCGGCGAGGGAGGCACGCGGTCTGTGGGTGCTGGTCGAGCATGCCGCACTGGTGCGCTCTCGGCCACGCGTAGAGAAGTTTGGCATGGGCGTGTCGTGTGGTCCAGGGGTTGGCAGTGCTCAGGGCTGGGACAGAGAGTGGCGGTGGATGGTGGGGTGCTTGCTGTCGACACTGGGGTGGCAATGGTGCTCTCGGCATGCTTGCCATTAATGGCTAGGATTGCTCACAGTGGTGCTAAAGATTGTTAAAGAGGCTAGATGATCTACTAAGGGCTAGTTGCAACCAGAGAGAGAACAAGTTAGGCCAATTTTACTGCACACTATAGTGTTTGATGTTTGTTTGATTTGAATCTGCAAGGTGATTGATAAAATGGCCGCAAGAAGTTTAAATTTGAATTTTGGATTCAAACTTTGTGGGTTTTCTAGGCACATACTAGGGAGTGTCTGGTTAGTTGGATTAGTCAAGGGGCCTTGGTTTGGTTGGGTTTTGAAAATGGATGATCTTCACATATGAATAACATTCAGTTTTGAATTGTGATTTGAATGGGGTTGCCAAATGTTTCTTCAAGTTTGAAAGGTGGGACTTGATTCACTTTTACTAGTTCTATCAAGGGGTGAAAATAATTGGGAAAGTTTCTATTTGAAATCTTGTACTAGAAGCACTCAAAGTGACCTAGTGAGCAAGATTGGCAAAAATGACCATTTGCTTTATTTGCTTTGTTTTTTATTTTCTTTTGATTTGTTTCTGCATGGAAATGTTTTATATGATGTTATTTTCATATTTAAACTATTTCTTGCTATTTAGGTTAATCACACAAGTCCATTCATGCATTGGTCAAATCATTTCATTCACACATGCATTCATATGATTTTAATTAATCAAAGTTTTTGTTAACCCTAATTTTAGTGATTAGAGTGTGATGATCCTTTTGTTATATTTTTGGGATGTTACAAACCTTCCCCCCTTAAAAAAAATCTCGTCCCGAGATTTGAAAAAGTACGAAAAAAGATTACCTAGGATTTAAAGAGATCGGGAAACTCCGTCCGGATGTGATCTTCGCGCTCCCAGGTAGCTTCAGTGTGGTTGCTCCACTGAATCTTGAGAAACTTGATGCTCGGGTCCTGGTGGTTCTGAAAGCTTCTTCCAAAATATGGATGGGTACTTCTGGGTATGTCAGGTCATCATTGATCTCTATGGTCTGGTGATCAATGTTCTTGAACACTTCAGTCTTCTCTGGAACTTCAAGGCACTTGCGAAGTAACGATATATGGAACACATTGTGCACTACGGACATTTCCTCTGGCAGTTCCAATTGATATGATACTTCTCCTCGACGATTCAAAATCTTGAAGGGTCCGATATATCTAGGGGCTAACTTTCCTTTCAGCTGGAAATGTTGCATCCCTTTCAACGGCGACACTTTAAGATACACGAAATCTCCGATATTTAAAGCAAGGTCTCGACGTCTCCTGTCGGCGTAACTCTTCTGTCTTGACTGGGCGGTCTTAAGGTGCTCACGAATCTTGTGGACTTTCTCTTCTGCTTCTCGTAGGATGTCGGGTCCGAAAATCTGAGACTCTCCTACTTCCGACTAATTCAAAGGGGTGCGACACTTCCTTCCATACATAAACTCAAATGGGGGCCATTTGCAGACTAGCTTGATAACTGTTATTGTAAGAAAATTCTGCGAAAGGCAGGCAGTCTTCCCATTTAGATCCATACTCTAGCACACATGCTCTCAACATATCTTCGAGTATTTGATTTACTCGCTTCGTTTGTCCATCGGTCTGGGGGTGATAAGCTGTGCTGAAATCTAGTCGGGTTCCTAAACCTTCTTGGACTTTCTTCCAGAATCTCGAGGTAAACTAGGTTCCTCGATCCGATACGATGTTCTTGGGGACTCCGTGCAAACTGACGATTCTAGCGATGTATAACTCCGCTAGCTTTGAACTCTGGTATGTGGTCTTGACGGGTTACACGGGTAAGAAATGGGCTACTTTGGACAATCTGTCAACTATGACCCAGATAGAATCATTTCCCCTACTAGAAGTAGGCAATCCGGTGATAAAGTCCATTCCAACGGAATCCCATTTCCATTCTGTAATCTGTAGAGGTTGCAACAGTCCTGCGGGTCTTTTATGTCCCGCCTTGACTCTCTAACATATATCACACTTGGCGATATAGCTTCCGATTTCTCTCTTCATCTTATGCCACCAGAATTGTTCCTTCAAATCCTGATACATCTTCGTTCCTCAGGGGTGGATAGAATAAAGAGTATCATGGGCCTCTTTCAAAATAACTTCTTTCAATTCCGAATCTGCTGGTACACAAAGGCGTCCTTTGTACCACATAACTCCTTCTTCGTCTTTGGTGAATCCGGGTAGTTTGCATGTACCGATACGACGCTTGATTCCGTTGATATTAGCATTTCCTTTCTGCGCCTCTTTGATCTGGCTGATCAAAGTGGGTTGAAGTTGTATGCTAGCCAAAAATCCTTCACTCACTAATTCCATTTGGAAATCTTCCATCTCTTTGTGCAAACTTGGTTGCTCCTTTAGAATCATGGAGTTCAAGCGGCACGGCAATCTGCTAAGGGCATCTGCTACCACATTGGCTTTATCGGGGTGATAGTGAATGTCCAGATCATAGTCCTTGATTAGCTCAATCCATCTTCTCTGCCTCATATTCCGCTCCTTCTGAGTGAATATATATTTCAGGCTCTTGTGATCCGAATAAATCTCACAACGGTTTCCCATCAGGTAATGCCTCCATGTCTTCAGGGCTAGAACTACGGCTGCGAGTTCGAGGTCATGGGTTGGGTAATTCTGTTCATGCTGCCTCAGTTGTTGGGATAGATAAGATATAACTTTGCCTTCTTGCATTAGCACACATCCTAGGCCGATATTGGATGCTTCACAATACACATCAAAGGGCTTGGTGATATCCGGCATGATCAAGATGGGGGCTGAAATCAATCTTCTCTTGAGTTCTTGAAAACTCGCTTCACATTTGTCTGTCCATTCAAACTTCTTGTCCTTCTTCAGCAATTGGGTCATGGGTCTGGCGATACTCGAGAATCTTTCTACAAACTTGCGGTATTATCCCGCTAATCCGAGAAATGCACGAACTTGGGTTTGAGTGGTTGGGGCTTGCCAATCTTCGACATCTTTCACCTTTGGAGGGTCAACGGCAATTCCTCCGGCTGATACAATATGTCCGAGGAATCCTAACTCCTATAACCAGAATTCACATTTGCTAAACTTGGGACACAACTGATGCTCTCTAAGGGTTCCAAGAATGGTCCTTAGGTGTAGCTCATGTTCTTCTTCTAATTTGGAATAAATCAAAATGTCATCAATGAAAACAACGAAAAATTTATCCAGGAAGTCCATAAAAATCTTATTCATGAGGTTCATGAAATAAGCGGGGGCATTGGTTAATCCAAAAGACATGACAGTATACTCGTGTAATCCATATCTGGTAGTAAAGGCAGTCTTTGGAATATCCTCTACGCAAATCTTGAGTTGATGATAGCCAGTTCTAAGATCAATCTTAGAAAACACTTTGGCACCAGTCAACTGGTCAAACAAATCTTCGATCTTCGGCAACGGGTACTTGTTTTTGATAGTGACATCATTTAACTTCCGATAATCCGTACACAGACGGTTACCTCCATCCTTCTTGTCCACGAATAAAACAGGTGATCTCCATGGTGACGCACTTGGTTGAATCAATCCAATTTCCAGCATGGCATCTATTTGCTTTTTTAGTTCTGCTAGTTCAGACGGGTTCATACTATATGTTCTCTGGGCGATGGGTCCGGTTCCAGGTATTAGTTCATTGGTAAACTCGATATCCTGATCTGGGGGCATACCGGGCAAAACATCTGGAAATACATCGGGGTATTCACAGACTATCCGGACTTGGTCAATGGTGGGCTGGGCTATACTCTTGTTGCACTTGAATTGACGAGGCAAGGTTTCAGATATATGCTCGACTGATACTCCAGCTGTACTAATCATGGTTATGGCTTTCTTGGCAAAGTCAATTAATCCTTTGTGTCTGGACATCCAATCCATTCCTAGTACTACTTCCAAACCTTTAGTTCCGAGTACTATTAGATTAGCATAAAAATCTATGCCATGGATTCGGATTGGGACGGTTTGCAAATTTGCCTAGCTTTGGTGGTTGAACCGGGTATTTGCACAATAATAACATGCTTCAATTTGGTTGGTTGAATCTTACTAGTGCATGCAAATTCTTCAGTAACAAATGAGTGTGATGCTCCAGAATCAAACAACACTCTTGCAAGTATTGAGTTAACGGAAAACATACCCAGCACAACCTCTGGCGCTTCCTTGGCTTCTTCAGCATGCATGAGAAAGAGGCGGCCGTTGCGGTTGAGCGAATTCCCTGGGGCAAACCTTCTTCCGGGCTGAACACGACGCTGCTGCTGAGCTGGGGCATTTGCATTGGGGGCTGCGGCATTCTTATTGGTGCACTCATTGGAGTAGTGACCCTTGGTTCCACATTCATAACAAGTCACTTGCGACTTGTCCTTTGCTGCAACAGGCACAACATTGCTTATGATCCTTGGGGTAGTGTTGGTGTTGGTGGCGGCATTGTTGTTGTTGAACTTGGGTGGGGCACGGTTGAAATTGCTAGAGTTGCCGGGGTTGTTGTGGTTTCCTCCGGGCCTTGGGTTTCCACGGTTGGGATAGGTCGGACGGTTCATAGGGGGTCTGTTGTTTCTTGGGGCAAATCCTGGAGATGGGTTGGGCGATACTTTGGTGTCTGGTGGGTTCCTGGTTGATGCATCATGCGGCGCTTGCGGTTCTCATTGGCTTGGTTGATCTTTCCTTCCATCTGAATGGCAGAGTCGACTAGGGCATCAATATCAACAAAGGGGATATTGACCAACACCGTATGCATCTCATCATGCCGACCATTCAGGAATCTCTCTTTCTTCTTGGTTTCAGTGTCGATCTCATCCGGGGCATACCTAGCTAATGACAAGAACTTGTCACGGTATTCCACTACGGTCATCCTTCCTTGCTTCAGTTCTCTGAATTCATCCCTCGTCCTCTTGATTAAACCCGGTGGCACATGGGTTCTGCTGAACTTGATCTTGAATTCCTCCCAAGTCATCATCTGACCTCCGGTCATTGCACGAACACTATTCCACCATGCTCTTGCATCTCTGGCCAAATAGTGGGTGGCGAATAAAACTTTCTCGTTAGCTTCCACTCATGCGACTTCCAGGTTGTTCTCCATGGTTTGCAGCCAATCATCTGCAACTCGGGGCTCTTCCGACTTAGTGAAAATAGGTGGATTGTTGTTCTGGAAATTCTTGAGCTTAGATCCATGGTTGTCCTGATTTCCATGGCCTTGATTGTTGTTGGCCATTTGAGCTATCTGTTGAAGGGTGGCTAGGTTGGCTTGACATTCGACTCTTTCGGCTTCACGGTCTGAAACCATCATTTGCAAGAGTTGCAAAATCGGTTCCGAGGCTGAGCCACTTCCTCCGCGAGGCATCTGAAGATTGAGATAGATCATGAGAAAAGAGGGAAATTTCTAAGGTTCGGGAATTTTGAAAAGTTTTTAAAGTTCTCAAATGTTGATTCAGATTTTTCTAGCAACTTGTTTTTCATTCATAGCGCACGATACAACACACACCACAACAAAGAAAAATAGATGGTTTTAAGAACCATTATGTGAAGCTATGATACAGTGGGGCCGACTACAACTCACTAACGCTAGTGCTCAAGTGCTACTACTCCTCGGAGTTAGTGTACTCATCATCCTCCTCATCATCATCGTCATCGATGAAGGCAAAATCATCCTCATCGGTAAAGAAGTCCATGGCCTGATATTCCAGAAAGTCATCATCATCGCTGAGATAGGAGTAGGGGTCTCCACGAAGGTCTTCTCCGGCATTCTCCCTTTCCTCCAACTGCATGTCTCTCTCGTGGATGGTCTCCTCCAAATACGTGATCCGGTGGTGAAGACGGGCAATGATGCGCTCCTTCTTGTCGAGATGATGGTGACGAGACTTGCGATCCTGCACTAGCATGGCGAGGGTCTGATCCTTCTTCTTGGCGATGGCGTACTTGTGGTTGTCATAGGCACGGGCATTGTCCAACTCCTTCTGACGGTCGTACATCATGAAGCTGAGGTGGTCCAACTGAGTCTTCAACTCGGGATGATGTGGGGCCTCCAGTGGCTGTCCCATAACATCACGCCTTGGGTACAACTCAAAGCGGGTACCCTTGATCTGATTGATACTCTTCCCACACAGACGGGCAAGAGCTTCCTCCATTTCCCTGGCCAGTCCATCAAGCCAGTTGTTCTCTCTTAAGGTGAACTGAATTCCCTCTATAGTGGGAGGTTCAATCTTTCCTCAGAGACTTGCAACAACTAGCCACTGCAGGTCTTCTCCTTCCTGATCATTGAGCTGAGCTCCAAAGAACTCGAGGTGCGGATGCTCCAGCAACTCCGACAGCTGGTCCAAGTCATGCTCAAAGATGAGGTCTCCTTCATTCCCAACTGATAAAACTTGCTGTACTTCACGTCCATCTATAAGAATATAGGATGAGTAAGTTAGTAGAGTGATCAAGTGTGTCAAATATTATGTAAGTTTGCAAGAATTTTTGAGGAACATGAATTTTCATGAAAGAATCCAAGTGATAAGAATGAGAATAAGTTTTTGTAAATACTCACTTCCTTTGGTTTTAAAACTAGGTTTTTGATTCAAACGTCCATTCTAACTAGGGTCTCCTATGGTCAGGATGGCTCTGATACCAACTTTTCAACACCCGGATTTTTAATCCCAGATGCCTATTATTCCATACATCGCAATCCCAGGATTACCATTTTTGTGAGACATAACAGATTTGTATATCATAGTACATCATCCATTACAAACCATACATAAGGTCTTACACAAATAAGGATCTCATGATCCAGTTCTTAATACAATACAAGCAGCGGAATAACGTAATAGTAACGATAGCGTAGGCGAAACTCCATCTTCAGGGTCACAGGCAATGCTGACGATGGGAGATAATCCTAGTTGTCGTAACCTTCCTACGGTCCATCATCCTGGTACTCCTCTTCATAGTCTGTCCACAGGAATAGCCAGTGACAAAGCCATGAGTACTCTTTAAGTACTCACAAACTAATACTAACAGGTTAAGGGGGGTTTTGAAAAGGATATACTAAGCTCTAGGGTTGTTTTTCGAAAAGCCAGATTTACCTCTACTAAGTTTAGAAGCAATAAATTTAAACTTGAATTTCATATCAACAACTCTGTTGTGGTCAAGTCAAATTCACAATTCATTTCACAAGTCATTTTGAAAACATCTGATGCGGGAACATTATGGCCACTCCAACTATCCATAACGGCGGACGCGACTATTCGAATAGTTTGACCCTCTACAGAGATTGTACACTTTCACCACAACATTCGATACATTCGTCAGGAACACATCCTGAATTCACCATACTCAATATGCGGATAATCAATCCTAACCTTTCAGTTACACGCCCTAGTATAGGCACCTCTCCTGTGAGTTTGGCCTCCCAACCATGAACAACTGTCATCTTGGGTACTGCACAGGTGGAAAAACTTCACAAGGTAGCCTCAGCTGAGACCTTGGCCGCGAGGGAACCCATACTAAGGTATATAAATTTCCAGTCAAGCCCTACCCAAATTTCGGGTATTGTGGTTGTACAATAAAATTTGGAATGGTATCGCATCCAGACAACCATCAGTTTTAAAAAGGGCTAAGGCTCATGCCTCAACAATTTCTTCATCAAAATCATCTAGCGTTCGGAAACACATGTCAAAACATTTCAGAAGAATGACTCATCATTCTAAGGTTTTCATAACCATTTTCACCAAGTATTCCCATCTAAAGTTGATCAAGTTTTATCCTTAGCACTAGCATCTACAAGTGGTGGTAAATACTAATGAGGGGTAATAGACAAGTGAGGATTAACTAAGTTCAATCTCATGCCTTAGGATGACATCAAGATTATCTAACTTAGGCCAAATTTTATGCTCTTTATGCTACCTTCCAATATTCTTCTAGTATCTACAATTCACTATGTAAACTCTAAGAGAAAGCTTTGATAAAGAAATAAAGTATAAAGCTTGCAAGTAAAACTAGGATTGGGTTATCAAGTGGGTATGATCACATATGCTTAGGGCATATAGTTGTCATGGCAACAAGCAAGTATTAGCTTGCATATGTCAACTTGTGTAGTAATGCTTGCATAGGTAGGGTATCTTGCAAGTGTTAGCTTGCCTTGTGCAGAGCAGTGGTTGAAGTTCTCCTCGGCTTCTTCCTCATAGTATCCTCCTTCCTCCTCGTATCCTTGGTCGGTACTAGCGTCTATAAATAAATACAAGGTACACAATCACCAAAAAATACTTAACTATTTCCAATCATCACATAATGTTTCACACTAGATGATCTAGCATCATCACTAATATTACAAGATTTAAGCAATTTCCTTATTTGTTTTACTTTTAGAAAAGTAATTTCTACTCATTGAAAAACAACTTAAGATTTAATATTCTCCAACTCAAACATGGGATCATGTTGACACATGTCATCACCACATATTTCAGTACATGGGAATGTGATTTAAAGTCGTGTCACAATTTAATAAGGTCTAACCTTTTTATTTTTAATTAAATAAAGTGACTAGAAATGACTATGGGGCATTCTTTTATTACTTGAACAATATTTCTGTAAGTAAACCCATATGTTTTTTATATATTCTGAAAGGTATGATCAAATGTGATTTTTGAGAGTTGGAATCAACTCAAAAGCTTTTATGGTTGAATTTTGAAAAATGTTTGAATTTAGTAAAGCTTCTTCCTTGTTATTTTTACCATGGTTGATCTACAAATCTAAATGGTTTGAATCCAATGGGCTTGGATTAAGCTTTTCAGTACCTTTCTAACAAAATTGTTTTCATGCATTTTGGTTTAGTGAATCGAGCTGGGTTGATTTTTGAATCTAGGTACAGAATTATGTTTGAAATTAAATGAATAAAGCTTAATTTGAATTGTTGAGTCGCGCGGGATGTTTTACTGGGCCGGCCCACTACACACAGCGTGTACGCGGGCTGGTTAAGTGGCTGTCCCCACGCGTCAGTGAGACGGGGAGGGGAGAAGCGGTACAGGGCAGTGTGAACCGCACGATCTAACTCTAATCGAATGGCTACGGTTCATCTTCAACGTCGGGCAGCGCCAGCGAGACAGAACCCTAACGCAGCAGGTGGGGGTCGTGGGAAGCTTACTGGGGCTCGGGCGAGGGTCAGCGACGGGGGCGAACGATGAAGTCGACGACGGCGGTTCTCCTGGTACCGGCAACTTCTCCTAGGGAGGCTCCAATCGACGGCTCCCTTCTTCTCCAGCAGCGGCAGGCTCCGGCCAAATTCCGGCGATGCGCTGCTCGCCTTGCTCCGGGAGTGAGGTGGGGTGATTATGGTGAGAGGGGAGTGAACTGGTGTGGCGAAAACGAGAGGTGGAGGTCTCTATTTATAGTGGCGGAAGGGGACCGACGGGCGCGGGCTGAGCTCGCCGTGGTCGACGACACAGGCAGCTACCGGCATGGGCGACGGTAGGGGACGGTGTTGTGCTCCCTGGCGAAGCTCAACGGTGTGGTCTTGCGGTGTGAGGCAGTGCTGATTGGTCGGAACACGCTGATGCTCTGGGCGGGTCCGATGGCGGTTTTAATGTCGCATAACGCGCAAGGTCCACGCGGCAGCGAACGGGCATGTCTGGCGGGGTGCTGGTGATCATCCCTGCAAGCGGCAAGGGCGGCGCGCGGTCTGTGGGTGCTGGTCGAGCATGGCGCACTGACGCGCTCTCGGCTCGCGTAGAGAGGTTTGGCATGGGCGTGATGTATGGTCCAGGGGCTGGCAGTGCTCGGGGCTGGGACAGAGAGTGGCGGTGGATGGTGGGGTGCTTGCTAGACATTCTGTCTAGGCTTAGTGCAGCCTCTGGCTTGCTGTCGACACTGGGGTGGCAATGGTGCTCTCAACATGCTTGCCATTAATGGCTAGGCTTGCTCACAGTGGTGTTAAAGATTGTTAAAGAGGGTAGATGATCTACTAAGGGCTAGTTGCAACCAGAGAGGGAACAAGTTAGGCCAATTTTACTGCACACTATAGTGTTTGATGTTTGTTTGATTTGAATCTGCAAGGTGTTTGATGAAATGGCCGCAAGAAGTTTAAATTTGAATTTTGGATTCAAACTTTGTGGATTTTCTAGGAACATACTAGGGAGTGTCTGGTTAGTTGGATTAGTCAAGGGGCATTGGTTTGGTTGGGTTTTGAAAATGGATGATCTTCACATATGAATAACATTCAATTTTGAATTGTGATTTGAATGGGGTTGCCAAATGTTTCTGCAAGTTTGAAAGGTGGGCCTTGATTCACTTTTACTAGTTCTATCAAGGGGTGAAAAAATTTGAAAAAGTTTCTATTTGAAATCTTGAACTAGAAGCACTCAAAGTGACCTAGTGAGCAAGATTGGCAAAAATGACCATTTGCTTTGTTTTTGATTTTTTTTGATTTGTTTCTGCATGGAAATGTTTTATATGATGTTATTTTCATCTTTAAACTATTTCTTGCTATTTAGGTTAATCACACAAGTCCATTCATGCATTGGTAAAATCATTTCATTCACACATGCATTCATATGATTCTTTTGTTATATTTTTGGGATGTTACACGCGGCTACGGGCGCGAGCGGCACGGCACGCGGCAGAGGCGACTGCGGATACGTTCGTTGAGAGCGGCGAGAGAGGTTGCTGGATGGAGGAGAGGAAGCAGATGTGCGAGTGCAGAGATCAACAACAAAACGGACATAAGGACATGGTCGCATGCATACATACATAAGCACCTAGATGAATCAAAGGAACTATGCAACAAGAGCCAGCTGAATATAAATTGGCGCGTGCTCTACTCAGTGCCGATATCTACGATCTGGAGCTGATGGTAAACAAAGGAACTCGCCAAGATGTATGTGTGCATGCTGAAGATGCTCGCAACACGGGGGCCACGATCACACGACGGTGCAGCATACGCGTGAGACAAGGACAGATGCAAACATGGTGGACGGATACGGCAGCTCACCATGAGGGCACCGGAGTCGATCATGCGTCATGTAGATAGTGTAGATGTCGGCAGGAAGGTGTGCACAGCAACTCGGACACGACAGATGCAGTTCTTGTCGGCGACCTAGGTACCGGACGATGGTCTGATTCGTCTCCCGTGCAGCCGTGCTCAGATAGTCTTGGCGTGGTCTAAGGCGATGACTTGGACAACCTTCGAGCTCCAACCATGGGATTTTGTGGTCAAAGCTGCGGTGTAGGAAAAACAGAGGGGAAGCAGGGGAAGCTAGGTGGCGGTGGATGGGAAGGTGAACATCTAGGGTTGAGGGGATCTTGATCTGGTGCTTCTTTTTGTGGATAGGAGGAAAGGGCATGTTGGAAAGGGAGCACGGAGAGCTCGTGATCTCTATCTCACGTTGAAGATAAACAAGAAAATGGGAACTCTACTTGGGCCAAGGAAGAGAAGGGGAGGAAGGAAACCTTGTGGGATGTGGTTTAGATGGACCAAGGATAGTTTTAGGGAGAAAGTTCAGATCCAGCTGGGGTTGATCAGGTATAGCTGGGGTGGTGGTTTGATCAAAAGATAGGAGTGGAAAGGCACATATACGTGCAAGATGATAGTCTAGGTGTATGTGTGGTGTATATAGATTAGGTAGAGGGTTAAAGATTCAGCTAGCTAGGTTCATTTAGCTAGCTTAGAAAACAAGAGAGAGAGATTGGGTTTTAGCTAGGAGAGAAGGTTAACTATAGGGAGTTAGAGATATTGGCTAGGTATTTAGCTTGGATAAGGTTAAGTCAAATTCAAATAGAAAAATTATGAAAAGTACTTAAAAGATGCAAAACCAAATGGTTTATTATTCAAGTTCGGAATACATTGTTAGCTTTATATTGCATGTTGGAGGTAAGGTAGATGCTTTGATCTTGTTGGTGAAAACAAGCTAGATCAAGAAGGCATATTACCATGCTTCATGTGGAACCGAGAAAAACAAAATCATGACTTCTTAAATAAAAGAGATTAATTGAATTCAAGAGTCAATCTAGTGTGTATTGGCCAACTAGGATTTAATGTGACCATATGAATTCAATTAGACTCCCTATTGGAATAAACCATGGTTTGAATTGGAGTTTCTACTTCTACACAGCATCCAATAACGAACCATGTAGAACCCCATAAACAATATTGTGAAAACAATATAGAACCATATATGGGACCATGTAGACAAGGATTGGATCCACCCCAACTCATATGAGCTAGAATTAAATACCAAAAGAGAAATGCAATTGCTCATATTATTTGGGATGGTGGAGAGTCTAGATGGAGACAAAACAAATGTGGTGGATGATACGTCGTAAGCGTATCTATAATTTTTGATGCTTCATGTTTGTTTAGTATCTACTTTGCTTTGCTTTGTCTACACTTTGAGGTGTTTTTATATCTTTTCTGGAACTAACCTATTAATAAGTTGCCATAGTGCTAGTTGCCTGTTTTCTTCTGTTTTTGGTTCCAGAAAGGATGAAAATCAATATTATCGGAATTGGACGGGACAAAATCCAAAGTCAATATTTTACCGTGGGCGACACGAAGTCCAGAGGAGAGACGGAGAGGCGCCACAGGGCGGCCAGACCCCCTAGGCGTGGGTGGGCCCACCCCGCGCCTGGGTAGGGTGTGCCCCCCTGGTTGCCTCCTAGCATCGCCTCTTCGCCTATAAGAAGCCCCGGATACATAAATCCTAGGCACCCCGATCAAAAATCCACGAAACCTTCTGTAGCCACCGCCACCATCGTCCCTAGATCGGGGGGATCTGAAGTTCTTCCCGACACCCTACCGGAGGGAAGATCATCCCGGAGGACTTCTTCTTCGGTACGAAGCGTGAGTAGTTCCACCTTGGAGTACGGGTCCATGTAGTAGCTAGATGGTTGTATCTCCTCCTTTGTGCTTTCATGTATAGATCTTGTGAGCTCCGTTCATGATGAAGATCTAATCTATATGTAATCATGCATGTTGTGTTTGCGGGGATCCGATGGATATTGAGATTACTATGTCATATTGATTAATGGTTTTGTCTATTTGATTCTATCATGTCTGTGTTTTTTGTGATCTTGCATGCTCTCCGTTGTTAGTAGCTATCTTGGCCAAGTAGTTGCTAGTGACTCCAAGAGGGGGGATTTATGCTCGATAGTGGGTTCTTGCCTCTAGTTTCCAAGGGAAGTGACAAAAACCTCTTCGGTTGTAGATGTGTTGTTGCCACTAGGGAGAAAACAACGGTCTCTTGTTCATGGAACAAGTGGATTGTTTACCTTACACACTTTGCTTAAAGTAGTTGACTGTTGCTTGCAACTTAATACTGGAGGGAGTTCGGATGATAACTTGAAGGTGGACTTCTAGTCATAGATGCAGTTGGATGGCGGTTTATGTATATTGTTGTATTGCCCAATCGAATCTCATAGGATCTTTTTGTCTGGTATTGCATTTTTATGCCTTGCTCAGTTCCTGTCAATTGCCCTGCTATAATTTGTTTACCCTTCATGCCATGTTTTTTATCTAAGGAGAGCACCTCTAGTGAACTATGGACCCCAGTCCAAATTTTATCATTGATACATATTCACTGTTACTTGTTTACTTGCTGCAAACAATCATCACCTACCACACCATACAGTTAATCCTTTGTTACAACAACCGGTGAGATTGACAACCTCACTGTTAGTTGGGGCAAAGTCTCGAGTTTGTGTTGTGCAGGTTTCCGCGTTGCTTGCAACACCTGTGTGATGTTTCCTTCCTCCTACTGGTTTGATAACCGCGGCTTCTTACTGAGGGAAGACTTGCTGCTATGCAGCTTCACACCTTACTCTTGGGGTTCCCAACAGGCTCCACATCAACTGAGCCATTAGTGGAATTATAATAGACATACCCCCAACTCAACTTGGGCATCAAGCATTATATCAAGAACCAACTATAATATATCAAGAGGCAAATACAACTAATACAATATAAAATGCATATGAGGGAAGAACCAAATAAAAGGGTGTTTTAATGTGATGTTCAAATGCAAGGTGGCATGGTGACATGAGCATGATATTATGCAATGCAATTATGATATGTAGGAAGTAGCAATATATAGACTAGGAAAGTAGCATTGCAATTGTTAGACAATTAGGATGCTACCACTCTCCCCCACTAAATATGAATCTTGCCCCGAGATTCCTAGGAAAAGAAAAAGAACAAGGAAAAGCGGGTGTTCGTAACGAAGGTGACCCTCATGTTCCCAAGATGATGAACAACGGAATGGTGCAACCATTACAACTTACAAAACTTGCTAGAATTTTTGCGAGTCTACATTTTTCTTATAGGAAACAAAGGACTTGAAGGGATTCAAAGAAGGGAGTTTCCTAACTTAAGCTAAAGGATGAGACACACCAATAGGATTCGAGATCAAAAGCTCGAAGTGAGGATGATTCTTTGTTTCGCAGAAAGAAACAAATGACTTTGGAGAAGTTATCAACCACTATGAAAATAGCATTATATATTCCCATATATTTAAGGTATGAAATTTGGGAACAATATTTCCCTCAAACAACAGAGTTCCTTGATATCGACGGAATAAGATTTGGGTTAAGAAATTCTCGGATTAGATTATTCTTGCATCGGTAAGAACCGAAGGATCGCACAATTGAAGTACGCCAATTTATCTTCAAGGGAACGAGGTGACCCAAGTTTATGGTGGAATCTTTAGGAAGAAGTTGAATATTGCGGTTCTGGAGGTGATTGTAACAGATTTTGCGATTGATGACATCGACCATAACTTGCCTTACCAAGATAAAGTGATTTGGCAACTTGAAGTAACAAATATCTTTCCTCCATCGTGTATGATGATGTTGAACGCCGGTAGACCGAAGACGATGGAGAAGATTTTGCATTTGTTTCCACAAGATCATTGAAGATTTTGCTCCCTATTGAAATAGATGAGACAACCAACTAGAGATTGTTGAATACGTTCTTGAGAGTACACTCTGGAAAACAAGGACGGAAGTAAAAGTCTCGAGGGATAAAGGCCACTTGTAACTTCCATGGAATAAGTAGAGATCACAATAATCCACCCATTCAATGTACAAGGGCGTATGATAAGAGTAGTTGTATGATAGCTACTCCATCCCGCACACATTGCATTAATCCGCACATGTATAAGAAAATCGTGCAATCTAACTCTCGAATTTCAGACTGAAGATCTTGATAAGAACTCATGAAGCTCCGTAAGAAAACAAAGATTGATGTAAACACTTCGCCAGATCCAAAATAGATGAAGATGAAGATATTGTCATCGTGTCGGAAGTCGCAAGCCATCGGAAGAGATATGAACAAAAACCATGGAGACACATAAGAGGTTCCATAGCTAGATTAATGATAACACCCAAAACTTGAATAGAGGAACTGTGGAGGATCTGGAAAATCTTCGTGCCATCCGGCGGATTGAGGATAGAGGATAAGGCAAGAGAGTTTTCAAAAGGTTTCTTGATGAGCGGAAGACCAAAAGAATTGAGCAAGATTTAGCCGTCTTGAGGAAATATTTAGCAGAACGATGATGATAACTTGCCAAACAAGGAAGAAATCCATAATTGGTTGAAATTGATGATGGGTTAAGATTAATAATTGATTTTGATGATTCTAGAATTGTAGCGATATCATTAGCAGGAGGACGTGGTCGAGATATGTGACTTAAAAGTCGGGATTTACACTTTGAGAACTTTACACAGATGTAGTGTTCTCGAAGATTGAGAGGGAAGAATAAGTTATTCTTCATGTTCTTCTATTGATATAGAATAGGCGAGGATATCTTCAAGATATACCACCACGAAAGATCAACATAACGAGCAAGGATTGGTGTTTAGAAGGATGCATTGAAAGAATAAATGATCTGGCCCTTCGGATAAGAAAAGAGATACTGACTTGTTCACCTGGTTGATCGGATCACCGGTTGAAAAGAGGAAAGATTTGGATAACAACCGATAATAACTCATACATTATGCAAAGCTATCAGCGATGAAAGGATGAGATTCTCCCTATCAAAGGGAACCTTGCATATATGGAGTACGAAAAGATGTGAAGCATGATAAACGAATGATAATAAACCATAGTGCCTGAAGAAACCTCCAGATTGCCAAAGATACTTGAATATGATAAAGATATGATCACGATATAACTCAAAATCACAAGAGAATAACCTCCGTCATTTGGAGGATAAGATTAATAGCATTGACCATATTCCACTCATGATAAGCATCATATAGCTATACCGAGGACCAAATTACGATCATGAGCATCAGATCGACACCGTTATGTATTTAGCCCTAAAGAATTTGAAGATGAAGTAAAAAAATCCTGATTGAAGCGTCGGTAGCCAAAGATCGAATTAGCATGGACATGCCGACAAAACAAGGTGAATAGTGTAACACACACGACTGAAAAGGAGTGTGGAAACACAGATGTATCAAAGAAAAATTATGCAGCTTTTGGCATTAAAATAGCAGTAGATTCGAGTCAGCTAGCAGATTTGTTCGATTCAATCTTCAGTTTCAACACATACCTCATGTCACTTTTACATCTAGCTCCTTGTGGTTCCTAGATCCTCAACCCGCCACCCTCAGCCTGGCCACGTGTCGACCAACACCGGCCGTGCGCTCAGTGGCCCCGCATAGCTCGTGACCCCACTGGTCATAGATTGTGGGTAGAACTAACCTGAGTAACAAAAGTCTCTAATATTTTCTAAATTCGAAATAAAAACTAGAATTTGATTTTATATGAATTCACTTGTAAATTCTAAATGTTTTAGAATTCAAATATTTTCCTAGTATGAAATGTGCTCTAAATTGGTATATGAATTCATATGTAAGGTCAAACATTTTCAAAACTCATTCAAACTAGTCAAACCTTTGACTTTGACCCCTTTTAATATAATTTGACTTTAATATTGTTTTAAATTTATTAATTCACATAATATGAATAACATATGCTTTTGAATCAAAAAAAATGTGAGGAATATGACTATGCTATTTATAAGATCATTCGAGAAATTTAAAATTTACGAAATTAATAAATGTTAATAAATTCCCATTTCTTAAATATTGCATAATTTTAAATCCGTATTTCCGAATTCGACAAATTATATGTCTAAATTGATCAGCGTGACGAGCCCTTTCCAACTGTGTATTCCATACTTGTAGTTGCATCATGCATCATAGAGAACTTGAAAAAATCAGAACTGTTTATGTAAGGAAAACATGATGATTAAAATTGAGAAATTATTATTCTCGTTGGTAATGCCTCACTAATGATGCATCATCAATGTGCTATGATCATGATACCTTCTCAACATAGTTTGCATCATTAACTTGCCATGTCATGCATCATATCATGGTCATGCCGATTCTTTCGCATTAGTTATAATTATGCATCACTTGTTCTTTTAGTGTTTTGCTTCTTCCCGGATAGCACGATGAGATGTGTGAGATTCAATAAGTTCTTTGGATATGAACCTTCGGCAATGTTTTCAGGCGAGCATTCTCCCCCTTTCTACCTATCTTACTTTTATAGTCTTTATTTCCTCCTATTGATCTATTGCTATCTGTGTTGCGATGCTCTAGTTTTTGTACTTGTGATATTCCTTGGAGCCACTATATTGCCTTGGACACCTCCTATTACCTGTTATTTGGTAGATAGTCGGCCTTGAGTGTCATAGTCGCTTGCTCAGGTCCTGTTTTGTGTCATCAAGTGCCATAGTTGTTGGAAGGTTTCCATATGCTTAATGTTGGAGATGATCATGACTCAAATTACAACTTGATATTAAATTGCTGGGAATAGTAATAACTAATACAGAGGCACCGGTGGGCAATAGATGTGATTTTGTTTTTAACCACCCACTAGTGTACCATAGGAACCCGAGTACTTGATACCTGTTCCTTGACTATTCGCACTATCTGCATGTGGGACCATGAATCCCCTTAGCGAGAGCTTGAGTCATATCTTATTTCTTGGGGCCGCAAAGTAGTTTGGGGCTTTATTAGTATCTTGTACTTATGCCATGCTTTACTGCTTTATTTACTATTGCGTGTGGAGTTCCTGTACTATTTTGGAACCATGTGCAACGTTTTCGCGGTATCGATAAGCCTAGTCACACTTTCGGGTTCCTAGTCGTTTACAACCGTCGTCACAAACCTCCGGGTCCGTCTCGGAGCCGGCTAACTTTGTAGCAGGTAGCTTAGTGGGGTGCCCCCCTGAAATATTATATGAATCTTGTGATTGCTTTGTTATGATGCCTCGTTGGGTTTTCATTTGGGTTTTCTGAGGTTTATCGTATGTGTGTTGCTATTTGTGCCCCCTGTAGGGTAAAACTTTCTGAAAGACGTGTCTGCGATTATGGACAACTTGGAGCAAAATATCTCGATTATAGACAACTATAACTAAAGTAGTGCTATAAATTTAACTTTGAAATGACTAGTAATCAGCTTCACTACAACGAACTGGCTAAATAAAAGTACCAACAACAGCTTGGTTTGGAATGTCTCATGCTATTTATATCTGACTAGTAAGTGTTGCAACTATAACGGAATGGTTAACTAGAAGTGCCCACAGCTTATGATATCAGGATGACTCGTGCTATCTATACCTGACTAGTAAGTATTGCAACTACAATGGAATGAATAGAACTGCCAACGGTGTGAGTTCCTTGGTTTGACTTCCTCATTTGGTCTCGAGGGAGAAATACCAAGATGGGTATGTTTGGTGTTAGTATCAGGTTGGATCCGAATAGGTCTTTCTTATCCTTTTCTAATAGCCGTCAGTTGTATCGAGTCTCTATGGTTGTTTAGTGCATGTTGCGCTGCCGCTTCAGTCCACCATACCTATGTAGGCGAGGACCACCGAATTATAAGACTCGTCGTGTACTGGCCTCAGTACTGACCGCTTTCTTTTTCATTTGCCCTTTGTCGGCACCCTGTTTGTTTGAGCTAGTTTTGAGATCGACGTCGTTAGTAGTGTTACCCTTCCGGCTTGGCCTGAGCAGGGTTATGGACGCCATTGGTTATTCTTCAGGGCTCTTAGCCCAATTTTCATCTTATTCGTACTTGGATGTGCATCGTTTTCAAGGTGATTTGGCTCTTTGTACTGTGTATATATATTCTTGAATCATGGTGTCATGTTGTATATATCTGTTCTGTGGATTCCATCATGGACTATTTTTTAATGGTATTACTTTGTTTTCCACCCACACGAAAGTGCCTGGTGGGCACCTTTGAATCATTTCTATGCGGGTTTGGCGGGGACCGCTAAAACTTGCATAGGGTCTATTTAACTTAACGTATAGTGATTAGCAACTCCACATTACGTGAAAACATGCAGTAAAGACGAACACCCTTAACAAGATTGCATCGGTTTACAAGGAATTGGATAGATCGTGTCGGTTTGACAAAAGCCTGTCAGTATGGAATGTACCAATAGTTTATAATGAAAGGAATATTGTGAAGCAAAGTTGGATGCAACAAATAGACAAAGGATTTAACACATCTTATGGTACCACGGAAACCCAGAATGCGTGAATCCTAGTTTGAAATTTTAGGAGGATTGATAAACGTCACACGTACTTACTAGAAAAGGGTTGGTGGGAGGGTACGAAGAAAAATGGAAGCAGTCCTACTCTCACGTTTAGTTTTTTCCTAATATACATAACTACCAAAAATATTTGCTAGACTGACAACGACCATCTTGGCTGATACCCTGAAGGGCAGAATGACTCTGATACCAGATGTAATACCTCGGACACTACGCTCTAAGTAACAAGCCTGGAATGAACCCAAAGTGCATAATGTGTCCTACCGAGGAGGCCCAAGGGCCACCCACGTGTAGGTCCCGTCTGAGCGGAACAAGGCACGGTACCGGCCAACACCCTATCCACTTTGCAAGAACATCAGGACAAGTACGAGCGGCGTAGTCGAAAGGCATGCGACCCAGTAGCCTTCCTGTGGATATACCCGTCCATCTAAACCAATATTTTATCGTGTGAGAACCTAAAGGACTCAGCAAGTCTTTATGCATCTAAAGGGAACAACCTGAGGGTGATGCAATTGTAGCTAAAATAAAGCCTAACAGTTCTAGAGACACGCTACAACATCCGCCTAACCAATGATATACTGACGCTCGTTAAATAAACAACAGTGAATTATCCAACAAATATATATCAACATAAATAAACATCGCTCGCCCACGTCCCCGTTCCCAAATGAGAAGGCGGAAGAACATCCCATCCGTTCGTAGTTTTATTAATCATTCCATGAATATTGCGCTATTACTAGTCATGTTTTAGTCAATTTAAAATCAGTACTTTAGTTATGCTTGTCTATGATCGAGAAATTGTGCTCCAAGTCGTCCATAACCGCGGACACGGCTTTCAGAAAGATTTACCCTGCAGGGGTGCACAAATAGCAACACACGCATGATCAACCTTGGAAAAACCAAATGAAAACCCAACGAGGCATCACGACAAAGCATTCGCAAGATTCATAGTTGATTTCAGGGGGCCACCCTACTAAGCAACCCGCGACGAAGTTGGCCGGCTCCGAAACGGACCCAGAGGTTTGTGTCGACGCCTGTAAACGACTGGAAACCCGAAAGTGTGACTTTCTTGTTGATACCGCATAAACGTTTCACAATTCCTAAATAGTACAGTATTAAACGCACCTCGAGCAACAGTAGTAAATAAGCAGTAAAACATGACATAAGTACAGGATAGTAATAACGCCCCAAACTAGTTTGTGTCCCCAAGAAATTAAATATGACTCAAGCTTAGACTAAGGGGATTCATAGTCCCACATGCCCAATTTGCATCATCATTCTATATCATAATCTACCTCTACTCATTGATATTTATCTTATTATGAGGTATTACTTATGTCTTTTCCACTATTTATGCATGTTGGATGATTCTTGGAGCATGGACTGCCGGAGTCTGGATTCTGATAGAAAAGAAGGCATTTTGTTGTAATTTCGTGAAGATCAGAAAAATACCAGAAAAATATAGGAAAATTATATTTTCCAGAAGATTGAGAAAGCCAGAAGGAGGAGCGAATAAGGGCCACAGGGGGCCCACACCCACTAGGCGAGGGCCTACCCTGGGCCACACCTAGGGAAGGTGTGGCCCACCTGCCTGGCTCTCGACTCCGCCCCTTCGCCTATATATTCCCTACGGAACCCTAAGGATAGGGGGCGACCACAGATAGATTTCCGCCGCCTCTGGGGGGCGAAAAACACCGAGAGAGAAAGATCTCTCCGGCAGACCGATTTCTGCCGGGGGAATTCCTTTCCAGAGAGGGAAGACCTTCGCCATCAACACCATCGTCAAGCTAGGCTTCATCGGGATCATCATCATTATCATCCACACCATCATCTCCACCAGTACCATCATCACCACTCTGTCCCGCTGTAACAATTGTGTTGGATATTGCTTTAGTTCTTAGGGGAAACTTTCCCGGTGTTAATTACTATAGTAGTGGATGCTTGTGAGTGGAGCCATTGGATTATTGTTGATGTTCAGATTGTTATCCATTATCATATCATTTTTGATCTTGATCCATATGATGTCTTGTGAGTGGTTCATTTAGTTCTTGAGGACATGGGAGAAGTCATTTTGTTATTAGTGGATTTGTGTTGAGTTATTATTCAACGGTTTAGTATTTAAGTTGTGGTGCTATTCTTCTAGTGGTGTCATGTGAACGTCGACTACATGATACTTCACCATTTATGGGCCTAGGGGAACGCATTGTGTATTTGGCTACTAATTATGGGGTTACCGGAGTGACAGAAACCTAAACCCCCGTTAGGACGTCTTTGCACAAGGGAGTGTAGGATCTTAGAGTTTAAGGCTGTGGTTAGATTTATATCTTAATTACTTTCTTGTAGTTACGGATTTTTGCAGGGGGTTTAATCACAAGTATGTATTAGTCCAAGTAAGGTCGGTACATTAGCACAGGTTCACCCACACAACACTTACAACACCAAAGAAGATTACTTAGCTATATGAAGAGAAAGCACTTGACAGAATTCCCATGTATCCTCGAGAACGTTTGGTCCTTATAAGTATTTCCACAGGCTTGTCCTTTGCTAAGAAAGTATTGGGCCAATTGTTGCATTTGTTCTTTACTACTTGCACTTTGTTTTGTTTCCTTATCAGAAAACCCCTAAAAATCTGTTTGCTAAGTATTTGTAGAGAGTTCCTGCTCCATACCACTGTTCAGCACCTTCTGCTCCTTGTTGGGATCGACACTCCTATTTATCAAAATTACTACGATACACCCCCTATACTTTTGGGTCATCAAAACCCTACACATGCAATTATACGACTCGCATGGCTCAAGCAACTCATGTAATAATGGCTCATAGGATGGAGGAAATAAGCTTGGTGGGGTTTAAAAGTAAAGGCTATGTAGTACTTGGGATTCAATTTTTATTTGGGTCGCGACTCAATGATGCAAGAATAAGATAGATGCAATAGTTACTATATGTAGTGCAAGTATGGGGAAATTCTTGCCTGGAAGTTCAGTTGTAGAATAAGATGGATCCGGGTAATACTCCTGTGGCTCCTGATATTCTCCTTGCTCAGCGTCTATCTGGATAAAAACCAAACACACAAGAGGCCGACATAAATACATTTGACACGTCCATTTTGTATCACTATTATATTTCATAATTTGCTATTATTTATTGATATATTTCATATTAAGAGGTGATTCTTATGTCATTTCATCTATTTTTGCATGTTGGATGATTCTTGGAGAATGAACTGCCGGAGTTAGGATTCTGATGGAAAAAGAGGTGTCTAGATGCAATTTTCGTGAAGATCAGAAAAATACCAGAAAATATATGGAAAATTATATTTTTCCAGAAGATGAAGGATGCCATAAGGGCAGGCGGAGTTAGGCCATAGGGGGCCCACACCCCCCAGGCGCGGGCCACCCTAGGTCGCGCCACCAGGGGGTGTGGCCATCCTGGCCCACCTCCTGCTCTGCCCTCTCGCCTATATCTTCCTCCTGAAACCCTAAAGTTCAAGGAGTGACCATAGAAAGATTCCGCCGCCTCTGTGGGACGGAAACTACACAGAGAGAAAGATCTCTCACTATAGAGAGAGAAAGAGCTCTCTGGCAGACAGATTTCTATCGGGGAAATTCCTTCCCAGAGAGGGGATATCGTTGCCATCAACACCATCATCAAGCTAGACTTCATAGGGATCATCATCATCATCATCCACACCACCATCTCCACCAGCACCATCATCACCACTCCATCCCGCTGTAACAATTGTTTTGAATCTTGCATAGTTCTTAGGGGAAACTTTCCCCGGTGTTGATTACTTTTGTAGTTGATTCTTGTGAGTGGAACCATTGAATTATTGTTTATGTTCAGATTGTTATTCATCATTATATCATCTCTGATCTTGATCCATATGATGTCTCATGAGTAGTTCGTTTAGTTCTTGAGGACATGGGAGAAGTCATGTTGTTAGTAGTGGAATTATGTTGATGTATTTTTTTTGACACAAATACAGTAGGGAAAGACTCCCTATTGTGTCATTTTCTATTAATAAATGGAATATTTATAGATGGAGCAGTTGTCCTTATTACATAATCATAGAGTGTCTAACCAAGATTGTAAACCTTCCTTCAAGCTAGGCTTAGCCCTATGAAGGTTTAAAGCAATAAAAGCTCTAAATTTTTGAATACATCTCTGAATATTTGGTAAATTGTGGTTGAATATAGCATCATTTCTCTGGTCCCATATGCTCCAGCACCCTATGATGACGATGTCCATGATGAAGGATATTGAGTATCTGTTTTTTGCTTCCATAATTATATCATTGATTTCATAATTAGAATTCCATTCCAGGCCTAGTGTCCACCAAAAACTCTGACTGAAGCTGCACTCGAAAAACATATGCTCAAGGGTTTCCTCAGGGAAGGTCTCACAAAGTATACAATCTGAATATTCAATATAGAAATTCTTTTTCTTCATCAGATCTTTCGTGTTGAGACTCTTATTGAGAAGAAGCCATGCAAAAAAATTCTATCTGGGTATGTTGCATGTCTTCCAAATATCCAGAATAGGTTGATGAGTAACAAATTCACCAAGAAGAGATCTGTATGCTTTTTTAGTAGAGTATTAAGGGCCCCAGCTGTATCCCCATTGATCATTGTCATCATTGAGTTGTATTCCTTGCAAATCATCTTGGAGTTCATGAAGCTTCTGTATTGCCAGAGTGGAAAGTGACAGGTGGAACAGATCATAGATATTATCATCTGCAATTGCTTTTGCTTGGCTGATAGATAGGTTTTTATTGATACAAAAATAGTATAAATGGGGTAATTTATCCTCTCTGATAGCTTCATTCCATTCATCTTTAGAAAGTAAAGCAGTGTTGCCTTTGTTAATTTCCATCTGCACCATACCACTGTATTCCTCAAAAAGAGACAAACAATCCTTCCACTAGAAAGATCCTTTGGGGTTAGAAGTGTGTGGTGTCTGACCATTGCTGTAATAGGCTTGCCAAATTAATTGCACCTATGGTATATCCATACAATTATAAAATTTATGCAAATTTTTCATCAGTAGTGCCTTGTTTTGTAATCTCAGATTTAGTACACCAAGACCTCCTTCAGATTTGGGTCTACATATCATCTCCCAACTAGCAAGACATTTTCCATGCTTTGTATTATCTCTATCTGCCCAAAGGAATTGCCTCCCACTCTTTTCAAAGTGAACAAAAATAGTCACATGAACCTTGATGGAGCACATAATGTGCATTGGCATTGAGTTAATCACAGAGTTTAAAAGAGTCATTCTGCCAGTGTAGGACATGAGTGATGAGATACCAGACAGTTTTTTGTCCCGCCTAGAGATAGTAGGCATGAGATCAGCAATAGAAGGTTTGGTGGTGCCTAATGGAAGTCCAAGATAGGTGAAGGGCAGAGATTCAACTTTACATCCAAATGCAGTAGCTAGACTGATAGCTTGTGTATTATCAATATGGATAGGTTCCAAGGTGGTCTTGTGAAAAATTATTTGGAGACCAGTAGAAGCACTAAATAGTTGGAGAATTCTTTTTAAGTGATGTAATTGAGCAAGATCAGCTTGCATAATCATGATAGTATCATCAGCATATTGAACAATGGGGAATTTCTGTCCATATAATTCAGGGATAGGCAGACTCAATAGACAATGTTGCCAGTCATCATTAATAATATATTGAAGTAATTTAGCTGTGTTCACAAATAACGATGGTGAAAGTGGATCTCCTTGCCTAACACCTCTTTTACATATAATTTTCTTCCCGGCCACTCCATTCAAGAGCACAGAAGTTGATGCAGAGTATAGTATAGATTTGACCAGAGCTATCCATTTAGGGCCAAACCCTTTAGCTTGTAACATTGCCAAGATAGCATTATATTCAACCTTGTCAAATGCTTTTCCAAAATCAATTTTTAGCAGAATAATTGGCCTCTTTGATTGGTGACAGAGGTGAAGATATTCAAATGTCCAACTGATACAATCTTGAATATTCCTCCCTTTTATAAAACCATACTGATTTCTGTGCACAATAGGGATGATCTCTTTCTGAAGTCTATTAGCCATAAGCTTAGTGATGAATTTCAGTGGTAGGCTGACCAAAGAAATAGGCCTATAGTCATTCATATTCTCGGGATCATTCTTTTTAGGGATCAGGGTAATAAATGCAGTATTAATGCATTCCAATGATAAGTCACCATTGTAGAAGTCATGAACAAGCTTGGTGAAATCATTTTTTAACATTGGCCAGCATTTCTTGAGAAATGCACCATTATCCATCAGGCCCTGGAGCTCTATCAGTAGGTATTTCCTTGATGACTTCCTCAATTTCTTTATCAGAGAATGGCTCATCCAGATGGTGTAAATCAACTGGAGTAATAATTTGTTGCAGATCAAATAACATCATAGGATTATCAGATAGTCCAATCCTCTCTTTATATGATTCCCAAATAATGGCAGCTTTTTGTTCATGATTATAGATAACTCTATCATCTACTGTTGTAATAGAAGTAATCAGGTTTCTTTTGTAGCTCTTGGTGGCAATAGTGTGGAAACTTTTTGAATTTTCATCTCCAAGTTGTGCCCATCTAATTTTATCCCTATTTTTCCAATAAATCCTCTTGGCTTCCATCAATTTCCTAGTGTGGTTCTCCAGAATCTTTCTGAAATTTTTCTCCATGACAGATAGTTCTCTCTAATCCTCAATACCATCAAGTAGTGCAAGAGTAAAGTTGCAGTTAGATATCAGGTTGTTGAGGTTTGATAATGATTTGCTCCATTTCTTGAGCCCATATCTCAGATTTTTAAATTTAGCATTGATTCCTTTAGCTGCATCAGAATAATGTGTAGCAGTAGACCAAGAATTGTTGAAAGTATCCATAAAACCTTCAAAGTCAAACCAGTAATTTTCAAACCTGAAGATGGTTGATCTGGGGACATGAATATCCACTTGAACATGAATTGGGATATGATCAGAACTAATTCTAGCCAGTGGAAATGATAGTGTATTGGGAAATTCAGTAGTCCAATCAGCAGAGGTGAATACCCAATCAAGTTTTTCCAAGAGTGGAGAGGATTGCATATTGCTCCAAGTATAAGACCTGCCTTTGAGAGGTATTTCTTCAAGATCATGCATCTGAATTATAGAATTGAACAACATCGTATTGTTTGTATTGCCACCTAGTCTGCTTATGTCATCTAGTTCTCTAATAAGGTTAAAATCACCAGCAAGTAACCAGAGCTGCATATTTGATGAGTCTAGCTCAACAAACCAATTCAAGAAATCCTCTCTGTTTTCACTATGAGCTGGTCCATATAAGTTTGAAAGAAACCATTTCTTCCCTGTTATTTTGCAAGTAAATTCCATAGTAAGTTGGAAATTATTTTGACTAATGATAGTCCCATCAAATAGGCTGCCATTCCATAGAGTTATAATTCCACCAGAATTACCAACAGAGGGTGTGTATGCAAAACGTGAGAATTTCCTTGGAGCAAAATTTCTGATATAAGCATGGTCGAAATATTCACGTTTAGTTTCCTGAAGGCATATAATACTGCAGTTACATTCATTTGATCTTGTTCTAATGTCATCCTATCTCTCTTGGGAGTTAATCCCACGAATATTCCAATCTAAAATATCCTAGTTTCTACTCATTGATAAAACCAGAATGAGAGGTGTGTTGCAACTCATATAGTGCAATTATTGAGTGGATGTTGACTTTGTGATTCACAAGGAAGATCATAAAATGGGATTTGCTTTATGTAACCGAGCCAAGCAAATCAAAGACATAAGGGATCGATTGCAGTTGATAAAAACATGGACAGTGCAGCATAACAGAGTCATGGGCTCACAACAGAGAGTGAGTTTGCAGATTATTACATACCTAGTAGTTTGGATATAATCCAGAAAATAAAAGAGACTTAATGGTGGGAAATCCATTCCCAACCATGATAGAAAGAAGGATTAAAGGCTAACATTAACCACTGTTTCCCTTGAACTTGTCTTCAGACAACTCCTTAAGAGGAATCTGGCACTGCTTGTTTCCAAGAGCTTGGATAGTGGCCAATGGAAGTTCTGGTGGAGGAGGAGCACTTCTGTCTCTGACTTCAGCAACAAATGATGGGTTGAGATTTTTCTTGGATGATTTAGCTGTGCCCTTTACTCCCTTTTTGCCTTTTCCCTTAGCTGAATCCAGGATCACCTCAGTCTCCTTAGAAGCAGCTCTGTCAGCAGCTTCCTTGTCTTTGAAACCTGCAGTAATATCATCAATACGCTTGTTGTGCCTCACATCATTGACATCTCTGATAAAAGTATTTTTTTTCTCTTGATAGCAAGTGAGATTATTTTCTCCATGTTCTCCAGGTTGCTGTCTTGCTCATACATACCATCAGAGGCAGAGGCAATGATGGATCCTTCAATGTTGTCATACGTGGAATCATAATCATTTGCATCATCATTTGTATCATCAGTAAATTCAATGATAGTACATCAGTGATTTGGCTTGACAGGTTCAGTGACAGAGTAGATAGTGAAGAAGCCCTTCTTCTCAGAAGCTTCCACATCAACAACATCAAATAGCTGTAATCTAATACCAGAGACAAGTTCAGTATCAATGTGATTGATAATCTGTGGCATATCCTTGATAGCATCTTGTAGCACCTTGTGAATGGCATCAAATACCTCCATAGCATGAATGGCAGGTTGCATGTTATCATAGTTGGGTTGGGCATGATCTGGGCTTTGTGGAGGTGCCAGTATCATAGGGACATCATCAGCCGCAGCAGGTGCATCATGTCCAGCAGCAGCATTGTTTGGTGCAACATTAATCTCAGCTGCAACATCAGGAGGGAAATTATTGTTTCCCATATCATCTACCCAGATACCACCAAAGGGGAGGTTTGGTAGAGGGTGTGGATTGCCTCCATCAGGTGGCAGAGGTCCTCATCACCTCCCAGACCACCAATCATCTTGCATTGGAGCATATAATTGACAACAATCCATGAATGTCCATTGCCCTCATCACTTGCATTCTCACACAAAACTAGACTGATAGGAATTTCCAAAGGATCAAGAACTCTGACTTTCACAAGAATTCTAGCTCTGTTTGACCTATCTCTATTCGACATAAGAAATCTGCCAAATTCACTAACAGATTCCCTAATTTTTTCAACATGCCATGCCTCTTGGGGAAAATTCATCATCATAAGCCAAACATCATGGGTAAAGGTATAGTTCCTATGATTGATTCCTCTGTTTTGGGGCACAACCCTGAGAATACTATCACCAACTAGGAAAGGGCTACGATCTACAGCAGTGTCACGATGAACAGTATCATAAAACTAAACCAGAGCTGCACCCATACCAGATTGTGTGATTTGATGCACGTGATGGCCTTGTCCATCAAGGAATCCCCTGATCAGTGCTGCGTCAGCGATGAACTGGTCAGCATTAGTAGGAGGTTGAAGTTGCACGATGGCCTAGTCATCGGCATTGAGCAGAGCAGGACCGCTGAAGCAGTGGAAGCACCTACAACGTCGATGGGGTGACGGAGGGATGATCTCACATCCAGGTGGCAGGTGGGGAGCAGGATCGCACGGGTAGTTAGCCATGGCAGGGGGATGGAGGAGGGGTGGCGGCTGGGGTGGTAGAACTCACCTCGGGCGTGTCAGCCGAGGGAGGTGATGCAGGGGAGGGAGATGGAACGGCTAAGGGTGGGATAGGGGCATTATGACCAGGTATAATGCGTTTAATGCAATAGATCATTGTCTTGTTCCGTTTATCGAGGCAATGTTTGTGGATGTGTCCATATCTGAAACAACCACGACAGCGAAAATCGGAAGGGCAGTCAGGGCGAAGGTGGCCGAGACATTTGGTGCAAGATGGGCTGGTCTGGTTTGATGGGTTGGGCTGTGGTGGGTTGTGTGGGAGGTCGGAAGCGGTGTTTGGTGGGGGACAAGGCGAGCGGATGGGAGGTGGAATAGAAGTTGGGCCAGGTGGATGGCTGAGAGGGCGTTGTGGTGAATGGCTGGTAGGCTGGCTGGATGGGCTAGTTGGGGGAACAGGGCCTAGGAGAAGAAGCGGATCCGGGATGACCGAAGGGGTTTGAACAAATCCAGCTGGGCGGGAAATCTGCGCGTGATCCGAGGCAGGTGGATCTGAGGCCCTAGATCATACAACGATAGCATAGCTCCGGCCGCCAGCGATCGGGGTGGAATTGGCGCCGGTGAGTGGTGTCTTACGACGAGAGATGAGTGTCCATTCTGCCTCTGATTCCGTGATCCAAAGATCATATTCCCGTGACCAATTCGGACCACCCGAACTCCAAAGATGAAAAAATCATTCAAACATGGGGCATGAGAACGATCTGAGGTTATAAACCATGAAACCAATAGTTTTGGAGTAGCCTGAGAATTTGAAGACCTGATCTCCCAGATAAGTGACATGAAATGTAGATCCATTGCCCCCAAGGCAGGATTTGAGAACGATGTTAACATGATCTACCTCAAGGCGAAAACAGGAGCGGCTAAAGGAGACCACGAGATGGAAAGCATGGTCCACTGTAGGGTAGTGAACTGGAGTAGAGAATGATGAACGGACCTTGGATGCAAGGGCTTCCCCGGAGAGAAATCCAGGAGGGAAGCCAGATCTTGTGCCGCCATGGCTTGATCGCCTAGAGGGAGCCGCCATGGATCGCCAGGGGAGTCGCCAGAGAGGGGTGGGTGGGATCCATTGTTGAGGTATTATTCAATGGTTTAATATTTAAGTTGTGGTGCTATTCTTCTAGTGGTGTCATGTGAACATCGACTACATGATACTTTACCATTTATGGGCCTAGGGTAATGCATTGTGTATTTGGCTACTAATTGTGGGGTTGCCAGAGTGACAAAAACATGAACCCCAGTTAGGAAACCTTTGCACAAGGGAGTGTAGGATCTCAGAGTTTAAGGCTGTGGTTAGGTTTTTATCTTAAATACTTTCTTGTAGTTGCGTATGCTTGTAAGGGGATTATTCACAAGTATGTATTAGTCCAAGTATGGTCAGAACATTAGCAAAGGTTCACCCACACAACACTTATCAAACCAAATAAGATTAATCAACTATATAAAACGAAAGCACTTGATAGTATTCCCATGTGTCCTCGAGAACGTTTGTTCCTCATAAGTATTACCACCGGCTTGTCCTTTGATAAGAAAGTATTGGGCCACTTGCTGCAATTATTTATTGTCTTTATTTACTTGCACTTTATTTCCTTGCTTTATCAAAAACCCCTAAAAATCCGTTTCCTAAGTATTTACAAAGAGTTCCTGCTCCAAACCACTAGTCAACACCTTCTGCTCCTCGTTGGGATCGACACTCCTATTTACCGAAAGTACTACGATACACCCCCTATACTTGTGGGTCATCAAGACTATTTTCTAGCGCTGTTGCTGGGGAGTGAAGCACTATTGTAGAGTGGAACTGGTAAAGGAAACTTTTACTGTGAGTATTACTGTTTATTTCTGGTTGGTACTTTATTTCCAATATGGATAACCCACTTGGTTTCCTATTTGGGAAAGCTACTACCACTACTAGGGTAGTAGATGAACCACCACCTGTTGAGATAGATCCTTTTAAGATACCTACAAGAATTGTTGATCATGTCATGGATAATTATTATTTTGGGGATGGACCTGTCCATCCTGGTGATCACTTGCTTTTTATCCATGAATTATGCGGGTTGTTTAAGTGTGCAGGTATCACAACGGAACATCTTAAGAAGAAGTTACTCTCTATATCATTGAAAGGAAGAGTTGAAGAATGGTATAAGCTGCTGAAGAATAGACAATCTATGGAATGGGATGAAATAGTACCTCTCTTTTATTCTAAATTATATCCTCCCAGTGAGATTCATAAGGATAGGAACCAAATATATAACTTTTGGCCTTGTGATGGAGAGAGTAGAGCCCAAGCTTGGGGGAGATTGAAGTTACTAATGCTTAAATATCTTATTCATGAACTCCCTAATAATATTATTATCAATAACTTTTATGCAAGGCTTTCTCTTCATGATAAAGATTTACTAGATGCTTCTTGTGCTGGATCATTCACACGTATGAAAGAAGAAGCTAAATGGGATCTCCTGGACAGTATTCAAGAAAACACTGAATCATGGGAGAATGACAAAGGAAGAAAGTCAGGTATAAATTATGATTATGAATGCATTAAATCTTTTATGGGAACTGATGACTTTCATGATATTAGTACTGAGTATGGTCTTGATTCTCAAAGCATTGCCAATTGTTTTAAGGCCTTTGCCTCCTATATTGAAATTCCTAAAAAGAAGTGGGACAAGTACCATGCTCCTTATAAATATATTTTTAATCATGTTAGAAACACTGGAGTTTGTACTGTTGATCCTATTTTGCCTGAACCCTATATTGAGAAAATACCTTTTCCTGCCAAGGTAATGGAACATTCTATTATGGCTAATGTGGTTATCAAGAGTATAAAGAAAGCTATTGAACCTGATGAACAAATAAATATTGAACCTGTAGTAGCCATCATGAAAGACCTTGTCACTAAAAATGTACAAGATGGGCACATTATCTTTTGTGAAGATGCTTCTAATATTGTCTCTCATCCTAGTAAAGCTAGGAAAGCTAGTGTCCTTGTGCTTTCTGTTAGAATTGGTGATCATTGCTATTATGGTTTATGTGATATTGGTGCTAGTTATAATGCTATTCCTTATGAGCTTTACAAGGACATTATGCATAAAATTGGTCCTTGTGAAACTAGAGGACATTGATGTGGATATTCACCTTGCTAATAGAGAGACAGTCTGTCCAATTGGCATTATAAGAGATGTGTAAGTTCTTTGTGGTAATATTAAATATCATGCTGATTTTCTAGTGCTTGGTTTAGAAGCTAGTAAAACTTGTCCTATCATTTTTGGTAGACCTTTCTTGAACACTTGTGGAGCTGTTATAGTAGGAAGGAGAAAGTTTTAACTAAGTTTGATGGAGAATCTTATGAGTTTAAATTTTCCAAATTTGCTAAAGTTCCTTATGAAAATGGCTTGCCTAATGAGGATTTTAGGGTTGAACAACTTGCTTCAATTGATCCAGTTTATGACCTTAAACCTCTTTTTGATGATTGTTAGTATGCTCATTTTGATGATAAATTTGTTTCTTGTGACAGTTATATTGTCAACTTTATTCAAAGTTCTACTGAAAGTTATTATAAGAGAGGGAAACATGGTTTTATGCATCTCAATAATATTAAGTTTCCCCGTTTTATGTTGAAAGCTTTGAAGTTGCACTTGTTTTGTCTTCCTATGCTAGTAGCCTTTTATTTCTATAATTTGTTTTCTCATGAAACTCCCTTGCATAGGAAGTGGGTTAGACTCAAATGTGTTGGGTATTTGATTCTTGATGCTCTCTTTCACTTTAAATCCATATCTCGTATGGGAGCATCGTTGAAATTATCATGCCCATCTTAATGGCTATAAAGAAAGAGCTTTTGGGAGACAATCCTTTTTAGTTTGCTTTTGGTTTTTGTTTCTTTGAGTATTGGAAGTTATTACCCCTATAATAACCGCTCCTTATCCTTTTTGTTTGAGTGTTTGTGTCAAGATCAATCTCTTTTGAGAAGTAGGTGAGTTGTGAAAAGTTGTTGTCCTGGGACAGATTTTTATGCTGCATTGTAAAAATTCGTGAAAGATCTCAGTACGTCGGATGGAGTTGTAATTTTCTGTGCTTGTGACCCAAGTTGTTATCCAACTTTCTTTATTTTTGCACTTTTTGATTTGAGCAACAGAAGATTTTCGAAAAAAATTAATCTTTACCTGCTGGTCTGTTTTGATAGATTTTTGCCATCATTTGCATTTGCCTCTCTAATCGATTTCCTTTCATATTATTTTGGGCCTTTGTTGGGAGTTGCTACAGTAGCTTATGTTTTGTTGGATTTCGGTTGGAATGTGAACCCATGGTTTATTGTTCTTGCTTATACTAATGTTGCTAATGAGGTTTGTGTGAGGCTTTGTATGAAAGGAACTTTCAAGTGTTGGAGAGAAGGAATCTGCAGAAGCCGTCTTCGAATAGGTAAAAGTGCTGAAAATAGAAGGTTCTCGAAAAACTTAACTTTTTATATTTTTGCTGTTTTTATTCCATATGGAAGGTTACGAGACGAAAAAGAGGAGGAAACAGAGCCCGGGTGGGCCACATCCACCAGTGGCGCGGGCCCAGCCTGGCAGCGCCACCAGGGGGTGTGAGCCCCCTGGAGTCCTTCTCCGCCCCGTTTTTGCACAGTACCTTCCTTATGTTGTAAAACTTTGTAATATATAACCCCCCGGATCCCTCGACACTACTAGGAAAACCTTCATCAGTGGCGCATCTATTTTGGCCTTCTGTGGCGCATATCAGATACGCCACTGTTACGTCGCCACTGATGAATACTTCTGTCGCACATTTCGAAATGCGCCACAGAAGTCATGATACTTCTGTGGCGCATTGTGCCAGATGCGCCACAGGACAGTGTTCAGTGGCACATTCTGGAAAATGCACCACTAAAGTGCTATGCGCCATAGAACATCAAAACAAATGCGCCACTGGTGTGTATATCAGGTATTAACAAAAATCAGTACTGGTCCATAATCAGTGTGGTTGTACAGGTGTTATACAGTATTATACAGGTATTATACACATAGCAGTAGAAACAATAAAATTCACTTAGTATATGAAAACAAGCATAATACAAACACAAATATAATGCCATCACACTACTTAGAGCCCGATCGAGGTAGACAAGTGGTCATCACATTACAATAAAAGTCAAAGGTGGCGAATATTTATACAAGTGTTTGGTACAAAGTTCACCATCTCGTCACATTACAAATGAAGTGGTCACCGCCTACACTAGAATCAAATAGAATACAACTGTGATGATGGTGAGCAAGAGCAAGAGCACTAGCAATATCTTCATCCGGTTCTCCTTCCACAGGTGGTTCCTCCACTTGGATACCGCCTCCTCTCGAGTCGTGTATCCTTTGTAGTTGTTGCCGCTAAACTTGTTCACCTGTTTCTAACAGTCCTCCCACTCATCGTAGACTCCTGGAACCCAACCCTTGTACACCACGTACCACTTCGTCATCTCTATAGATAAGGCATATTAGTAAATCATGCAACATAAAGAACTAAATTGGTTCACATGCATATATGTTCACATAAACTAAAGCAAAAGATCAGTAAACATAAAAGATAGCACATCGATCACAATCATAGAACTTCGACGACAACGACCACAATAGTGAAGTTTACAACATACGACCACAGCAGTATAGTTTGTGACACAACACTACACACAGACATCTATGATAATTCTAGGCGCACACATCGATCATTGTTGAGAACTGCTAACGCTTGGCTTTGGGAACGGAAGATAGCCATCCTTCATCATCCACGTCCTGTTGTCACCCTGCTTACGAAGAATATTTTCAATCTCCCTCTTAGTCAACCATCTCGTTTGTATTAGGACCCCTCCCCTTGTGTTGACATCTTCCACGATGATTTCCGACAACTTAACCTAGATGTGATGGAAGTATTCTCTAAGATCATCATTGTCACTTTGCGCCAAGTTTTCGGCCCATGCTCGGAGACTAGATGGCAGAGTTAGGTTCTGTCAATCCCGGACAAACCCTTTAAGGTGATGCATGACGTAGAAGGCCTCCTTGGCGCTGCCAGTAGCCGGCTCCTTGACGTAGGGGTGTAGGGTTTCGTAGCATGGAAAACAAAAAATTTCTATCGCATACAAACAAACAAGCCAAGATTTATCTACTAGATTGTAGCAACGAGACGATGGAATAACTCACCCTCGAAGATTCCAAAGTGTTTAACGAGAGCGGATTCTCGTGGGTGATGTAGTCGTACTCTTCCCGATCTCAAGATCGCGTAGACGATCCTTCTGGTGCTGCGTTCCGGCAGCGCTCCCGCAGTCGGTCACACGTTTGGTACTCGACGAAGACCTTCCTCTCCCTTGTTCCAGCAGGCAGCAGAGGTTGTAGCACTCTCCTCGCGATTCCGGCAGCACAACGGCGTGGTACCGGAAGTAGAGGGGAGATCTCGCAGGGCTTCGCCTTAAGCCGGAGCGAGTATGGTGGACTATGAGAGAGCCCTCAGTGTTCTAGGGTTTATACACACCAAGGAGGGGGCTAGGCCGGCGGCTAGGGTTTGACCTAGGCGGCGGCGGGGAGATGCCCTAGTCCGGCGGCGGCTATGGAGGGCGGCGGCTAGGGTTAGGGTTTAGAGGTAGGGAACTTGTGTGTCTTGGAGGGGCAACCCTGCCCCTCCCTTTATAGGTGGGAGGCGCGGCCAAGGAGAGGGGAGTCCCTCCCCAACTCGGCTTCAAGGTGGGCCGGCGGTGGAGGGGAGGAACTCCTCCCCCAACTCGGTTTCCACCTCCCTCTCCACTTCCCAAAACAGCCGTTTGACTTTTCAAATTGGCGTTTGACTTTTCAAACTAGGATTTGAATAAACCCCTTATTTTGTTCAGCGATGACACTTAGTACATGATGCAATCATACCAACTTGATATAACACATTCATGTACCCTTCCCCACCGGAGTGCCGGACATTCCGGAACCTTCTAGAACATTCCCGACAAAAAACACCGGAACCATTCTCCAACTCCGAAACAGGACTTTCCTTATATGAATCTTATTCTCCGGACCATTCCGGATCTCCTCGTGATATCCCGGATCCCATTCGAGACTCCGAACAACATTCGGTCTCTTTCTCATCATTCCATAACTACTCAAACAACGTCGAATCCTTAAGTGTGTCTCCCTACGGTTCGTGAATTATGCGGACATGATCGAGACACTTCTCCGAACAATAACCAATAGAGGAATCTGGAAATTCATATGGCTCCCACATATTTCTACGATTACTTTGCGATCGAATGAACCACTTACATACGATACCAATTTCCCTTTGTCTCACGATAGTTTACTTATCCGAGGTTATGATCGTCGGTATCTCTGCATACCTAGTTCAACCTCGTTACTGATAAGTACTCTTTTCTCGTTCTCGTGATATGTGATCCCTTGTGAGCCAGTCACATGCTTGCAAGCTAAGTGGATGACATTTCACCGAGAGGGCCCAGAGTATATCTATCCGTCATATGGATGGACAAATCCCACTCTTGATCCATGTGTCTCAACCAATACTTTCCGAACACTCAATGCCAGCTTTATAGCCACCCAGTTACGGTGTGGTGTTTCATGTCATCAAAGCATCCATACGGTAAAGGTGATATGCATGATCTCATGGTCAAAGGAATTAGGTTACTATGTATCAGAAAGCATATAGCAATTGAACTATTAAAATGACTTGATCTTTATGCTACGCTTATCTATAGGAGTATGTCCACCATATCATTCTCCTAATGATATGATCTTGTTGTTAATAACATCTCAATGTTCATGATAGGGAAACCACAATCATTTATTAACCAACAAGCTAGTATTATATAGAGGCTTTACTAGGGACTTCAATTTAAGTTTACAAATCACACAAGTATTAATGTTTCCATGTTAATACTATTATAGCATGAATGTAAACATTTATCATAAACACAAAGATATAATAATAACTACATTTATTATTGCCTCTAGGGCATATCTCCAACAGTCTCCCACTTGCACTAGAGTCATCTAATCTAGATTACATGGTAATATACCGAACACCCATGGCAGTTTGGTGCTGGTCATGTTTTGCCCTCGGGAGAGGTTTAGTCAACGGATCCGCCACATTCAGATCTGTGTGTACTTTGCAAATCTTTATGTCCCCATCTTGGACATGTTCTCGAATAGCGTGAAAATGTAGCTTGATGTGCTTCAGCTTCTTGTGTGACCTTGGTTCTTGCGCATTGGCTATGGCGCCCATGTTATCACAGTAGATAGACATTGGGTCCAACGCACTAGGAACCACACCCATCTCTGTAATGAACTCGTTCATCCATATCGCTTCTTGTGAAGCCTCCGAAGCAGCCACGTATTCCGATTCAGTTGAAGATCTCGCCACAACGCTTTGCTTTGCACTCCTCCAGCTAACTGCTGCACCATTCAAAGTAAATACGTATCCAGATTGTGATTTAGAATCATCCGGATCGGTGTTCCAACTAGCATCGGTGTAACCATTAACAACGAGTTGTTCATCACCTCCATAAGAAAGAACCATATCCTTAGTTCTTCTCAAGTACTTAAGGATGTTTTTGACCGCTGTCCAATGATCCACTCCTGGATCACTTTGATATCTGCTAGTTAAACTAACAGCATATGCAATGTCGGGTCTAGTACATAGCATGGCATACATTAGAGATCCTATGGCTGAGGCATAGGGAGTCTTACTCATCCTTTCTCTATCTTCTGCCGTTGTCGGACTTTGAGTTTTACTCAACGTCGTATTGGGCAACATGGGCAAGAACCCTTTCTTGCTATCTTCCATTCCAAACCTCTTTATAACTTTGTCCAAATATGTACTTTGTGACAATGATATTAGGCATCTCGATCTATCTCTATAAATCTTTATGCCCAATATGTAAGCTGTTTCGCCAAGATCCTTCATTGAAAAACTATTATTCAAATATTCCTTGACACTATTAAGAAGGTCTACATCATTCCCAATCAACAATATGTCATCTACATATAGTATTAAGAATGCTACAGAGCTCCCACTCGCTTTCTTGTAAATACAAGCTTCTCCATAAGTTTGTATAAAACCAAAACTTTTGATCACCTTATCAAAACGTTGATTCCAACTTCGGGATGCTTGTTTCAATCCATAGATGGATCATTGAAGTTTGCATACCTTGTTAGCATCTTTAGGATCGACAAAACCTTTGGGTTACATCATATACAACTCTTCATCAATGTCTCCATTGAGGAATGCTGTTTTGACATCCATCTGCCATATCTCATAATCATAATATGCAGCGATTGCTAACATAATCCTCACAGACTTTAGCTTCACTACTGGTCAGAAAGTCTCATCGTAGTCAACTCCTTGAATTTGTCGAATCCCTTTTGCGACAAGTCGAGCTTTATAGACAGTAACATTACCATCAGCATCTGTTTTCTTCTTGAAAATCCATTTGTTCTCGACAGCCTTCCGGCCATCCGGTAAGTCTACCAAAGTCCATACTTGGTTTTCGTACATGGATCCAATCTCGGATGTCATGGCTTCTTGCCATTTGTTGGAATCTAGGCTCATCATCGCTTCCTCATATGTTGCAGGGTCATCAGTGTTGTCCACCAACATGACACTCATAACGGGATCATACCAATCTGGAGTGGTACGAGTTCTTGTTGACCTGCGAGGCTCTGTAGCGACTACAACCGAAGTTTCATGATCATCATCATTAGCTTCCTCTCTTATTGGTGCAGGCACCACAGGAACTTCTTCCGATGCTGCGCTACTTGCAATTTCGAGAGAAGGTTCGACAACCTCGTCGAGTTCTACTTTCCTTCCAGTCACTTCTTTCGAGAGAAATTCCTTCTCTAGAAAGGATCCATTCTTAGCAATGAAGAATTTGCCCTCGGATCTATGATAGAAGGTATACCCAATAGTTTCCTTCGGGTATCCTATGAAGACGCATTTTTCCGCTTTGGGTTCAAGCTTGTCCGGCTGTAACTTCTTCACATAGGCTTCGCAACCCCAAACTTTAAGGAACGACAATTTAGGTTTCTTCCCAAACCATAATTCATACGGTGTCATTTCAACGGATTTAGATGGTGCCCTATTTAAAGTGAATGCGGCTGTTTCTAATGCATAACCCCAAAATGATAGCGGTAAATCTGTAAGTGACATCATAGAATGAACCATATCTAAGAGAGTTCGATTACGATGTTCGGACACACCATTACACTGTGGTGTTCCCGGTGGTGTCAATTGTGAAAGTATTCCGCATTTCTTCAAATGCTCGCCAAACTCGTAACTTAGATATTCACCTCCATGATCAGAACGTAGAAATTTAATCTTCTTGTTACGTTGATTCTCTACCTCACTTTGAAATTCCTTAAACTTCTCGAAAGTTTCGGACTTATGTTTCATGAAATAGATATACCCATATCTACTCAAGTCATCCGTGAAGGTAAGAACATAACGATAACCACCGCACGATACTACACTCATTGGACCACACACATCGGTATGTATGATTTCCAATAAGTCCGTAGCTCACTCCATCATACCAGAAAATGGAGTCTTAGTCATTTTACCCATCAGACATGCTTCGCATCTTTCAAGTGATTCGAAATCAAGTGATTCAAGAAGTCCATCAGAATGGAGTTTCTTCATACGCTTCACTCCAATGTGACCAAGACGACAGTGCCACATATAGGTCGAGTTATCGCTTGATTTCAAATGTTTAGCCTCAATGTTATTAATATGTGTATTTCCACTATCGAGATTCAATAAGAATAGACCATCTATCAAAGGTGCATGTGCATAAAACATATTACTCGTATAAATCGAACAACCATTATTCTGGGACTTAAATAAGTAACCGTCTCGTAATAAACAAGATCCCGATATAATGTTCATGCTTAACGCAGGCACCAAGTAACAATTATTTAAGTATAAAACTAATCCCGATGGTAGATGAAGGGGTAGAGTGCCGACCGCGATCACATCAACCTTTGATCCGTTTCCCACGCGCATCGTCACCTCGTTCTTTGCTAGCTTCCGTTTATTCTGCAGCACCTGTTTCGAGTTACAAATATGAGCAACCGAACCAGTATCAAATACCCAGGCACTACTACGAGTACTAGTGAGATACACATCAATAACATGTATATCGGATATACCTTTCTTCTTGATGTTGCCGTTCTTCAAATCCGCCAAGTACTTTGGGCAATTCCGCTTCTAGTGACCTTCTCCCTTGCAGTAAAAGCACTCAGTATCAGGCTTAGGTCCAGCCCTGGTATTCTTCGTCGGCGCGGTAACTTTCTTACCACCCTTCTTGAAGTGTCCCTTTTGCTTAAACTTTCCTTTCTTGAATTTGGTGGTCTTATTGACCATCAACACTTGGTGCTCTTTCTTGATCTCCACTTCTGCAGATTTCAACATAGCAAATAGTTCTGGCAACTGTTTGTTCATGTTTTGCATATTGTAGTTCATCACAAAGTTCTTGTAACTTGGTGGTAGTGATTGGAGGACACGGTAAATCCCCAAAGCATTAGGAATCACTATACCCGAGCTTTGAAGTTTGTTTGCGTGCCCAGACATCTTAAGCACATGCTCACTGACGGAGCTGCCCTCTTCCATCTTGCAGTTAAAGAACTTTTCAGAAGCCTCATAGCTCTCAATCGCCGCGTGAGTCTCAAAGATCAATTTGAGATCACGGACAATATCATGTGGGTCTGAATTCTCAAACCTTTTCTGAAGCTCCGATTCTAAACCATACAAGATAGCACACTGAACTGTGGAGTACTAAGTCTTCCGAGCGAGGTAAACATTCTTTACTTCGTCGGCAGCATCAGCTGCAAGCGGGTCACCCAGCGGTGCATCTAGCACATAGGTCAAATTACCAACTGTGAGGACAATCCTCAAATTGCAGAACCAATCCGCGAAGTTGCTTCCATTGTTTTTCAACTTTTCTTTCTCTAGGAACGTATTAAAATTGATGGTAGGGGCCGCCATTGATCTACAACATATTTGCAATAGTTTAGACTAAGTTTATGACAAATTGAGTTCTAATTAATAGTTAAATTAATCTAGGTGAACTCCCACTCAAAACAATATCCCTCACATTGTTTTAGTGATCACATGAACCAAATCCACCACATCAACACCGATCATCACGAGAGTTGATATATTTTCAATGGCGAACAATCGACATGTTCATCATATCTTCTATATGATTTATGCTTTACCTTTCGGTGATCCGTGTTCTGAGACCATGTCTGTACATGCTAGGCTCGTCAAGATCAAACCTTAGCTTCCGCATGAGCAAATCTGGCTTGCTCACGTTGTATACACTTGCGGAATCTAACACACCCGATCATCACGTGGTGCTTCGAAACAACAAGCTTTAGCAACGGTGCTAACTAAGGGTGAACACTTTATGACTTGAAATTCATGTGCATGAGGGATCATCTTATAATGCTACCGTCGTTAACTAAGCAATACAAGATGCATAAAGGATTAACATCACATGCAATTCATAATATGTGATATGATATGGCCTTTCTTCTTTGTGCTTCCGATCTCCATCTTCAAGCACGAACATGATCTCCATCATCACCGGCATTGCATCAAGGTCAATGACGCTTCTCCATGGTTGTCGTCCACCGGCTTCAACTATTACAACTACCTTGAATAGACACGCGGGTCTTAACATAAATTAAAGACAACCATATGGCTCCTGCCGGTTGCCAACTTACAATAAGGAACATTGCATACATCAAATATACTCACAATCATGGCCATATCACATCACAGCACACCCCTGCAAAACAAAGTTAGACGCCTCTACTTTCTTTGCATGTTTTACGTGGTTTGGGGCTTTCAACAAGAGTCGTTCTAACTTACGAACAAGAACCACAACATTGATACTAGTATTGACAATCACCCGTTGTAAATTGAATCTTAACTATGCTGGGAGAAACAGGCACCCGGAAAGCCACTTATGCAATACAAGTTGCATGTCAAGCGTGGAGCAAGTCTCATGAACGATGTCATGTAAGGTTAGCCCGGGCCGCTTCATCCCAACATCCCGCAAGATGCAAAGTACACAAGAATCAATCGACAATAAAAACATCAATTCCCACAATGACCATTGTGTTCTACTCGTGCAACAGATCTACATATAGACACGGCTCTGATACCACTGTAGGGTTTCGTAGCATGGAAAACAAAAAAATTCTATCGCATACAAACAAACAAGCCAAGATCTATCTACTAGATTGTAGCAATGAGTCGATGGAATAACTCACCCTCGAAGATTCCAAAGTGTTTAACGAGAGCGGATTCTCGTGGGTGATGTAGTCGTACTCTTCCCGATCTCAAGATCGCGTAGACGATCCTTCCGGCGCTGCGTTTCGGCAGCGCTCCCGCAGTCGGTCACATGTTCGGTACTCGACGAAGACCTTCCTCTCCCTTGTTCCAGCAGGCAGCGGAGGTTGTAGCACTCTCCTCGCGATTCCGGCAGCACAACGGCATGGTACCAGAAGTAGAGGGGAGATCTCGCAGGGCTTCGCCTTAAGCCGGAGCGAGTATGGTGGACTATGAGAGAGCCCTCGGATTTCTAGGGTTTAGACACACCAAGGAGGGGGCTAGGCCGGCGGCTAGGGTTTGACCTAGGCGGCGGCGGCGAGATGCCCTAGGCCGGCGGCGGCTATGGAGGGCGGCGACGGCTAGGGTTAGGGTTTAGAGGTAGGGAACTTGTGTGTCTTGGAGGGGCAGCCCTGCCCCTCCCTTTATAGGTGGGAGGCGCGGCCAAGGGGAGGGGAGTCCCTCCCCAACTCGGCTTCAAGGTGGGCCGGCGGTGGAGGGGAGGAACTCCTCCCCCAACTCGGTTTCCACCTCCCTCTCCACTTCCCAAAACAGCCGTTTGACTTTTCAAATTGGTGTTTGACTTTTCAAACTAGGATTTGAATAAACCCCTTATTTTGTTCAGCGATGACACTTAGTACATGATGCAATCATACCAACTTGATATAACACATTCATGTACCCTTCCCTTCCGGAGTACCGGACATTCCGGAACCTTCTAGAACATTCCCGACGAAAAACACCAGAACCATTCTCCAACTCCGAAACAGGACTTTCCTTATATGAATCTTCTTCTCCGGACCATTCTGGATCTCCTCGTGATATCCCGGATCCCATTCGAGACTTCGAACAACATTCGGTCTCTTTCTCATCATTCCATAACTACTCAAACAACGTCGAATCCTTAAGTGTGTCTCCCTACGGTTCGTGAATTATGCGGACATGATCGAGACACTTCTCCGAACAATAACCAATAGATGAATCTGGAAATTCATATGGCTCCCACATATTTCTACAATTACTTTGCGATCGAATGAACCACTTACATACGATACCAATTTCCCTTTGTCTCACGATAGTTTACTTATCCGAGGTTATGATCGTCGGTATCTCTGCATACCTAGTTCAACCTCGTTACTGATAAGTACTCTTTTCTCGTTCCCGTGATATGTGATCCCTTGTGAGCCAGTCACATGCTTGCAAGATAATTGGATGACATATCACCGAGAGGGCCTAGAGTATATCTATCCATCATATGGATGGACAAATCCCACTCTTGATCCATGTGTCTCAACCAATACTTTCCGAACACTCAATGCCACCTTTATAGCCACCCAGTTACGGTGTGGTGTTTGATGTCATCAAAGCATCCATACGGTAAAGGTGATATGCATGATCTCATGGTCGAAGGAATTAGGTTACTATGTATCAGAAAGCATATAGCAATTGAACTATTAAAATGACTTGATCTTTATGCTACGCTTATCTATAGGAGTATGTCCACCATATCATTCTCCTAATGATATGATCTTGTTGTTAATAACATCTCAATGTTCATGACAGGGAAACCACAATCATTTATTAACCAACAAGCTAGTATTATATAGAGGATTTACTAGGGACTTCAATTTAAGTTTACAAATCACACAAGTATTAATGTTTCCATGTTAATACTATTATAGCATGAATGTAAACATTTATCATAAACACAAAGGTATAATAATAACTACATTTATTATTGCCTCTAGGGCATATCTCCAACAAGGGGAACTCGAGCACGTGCTTGAAAACGTGTTTATCATCCTTGAAACATTCACCCTTGCTGACGAAGGGGCATCCCTTTATAGCGTAGCCCTCGAGAGCCTCATTCAGAACACCCCTTATTCCGGTGTAGTCTTTCTTCTTCTTCTTACTCCCCGAGTCGAAATACGTTGTTATCGAGTACTTTATGCGAATGACAATGAGTGTGCAGTATTTGTCTCTACACAACACGATTGAAATTGGATGTTGGAAAAGGGCAAAGGAAGAAAGCTATAAGAAAGCCTAGTTACCAATTCTAGTGGGTGTGTGTACTTACTCGGGAAAGGAAGGCAAAGAAGTGTGTCCGTCCTCTTGTCGTCCACCATGAACTTCTCGAGGTACGCTGTCTCCTTGACACGCGTCTCTGATCCTTCCCTCAATTGGCTATCAAGCATGTAGTAGGGATCCACTATCGTGATGTAGGTAGTTTGCTCTCTCTTGGTCTTCATCGCCATATTGAGCGCGAATAGGTGGACCATGTTATAGTCAAGCCGTTTCGAGAGAAACAGCTTGAAGACGTCCTTGTACGCTATGAAGAAAACGTCTGTGGGGGCTTCATGGACGAAGTCCACGTCCGATGTCACCTTGACAGTGAAAACCGGGTAATTTAGATCTTTGTCTTTAAGAAGTATGCCCTCTAGTGTCTTGATACTATCACTCAAAGTGAGCATATGTCCATGAGCAAGGCGAAGCAGCTCCGGAGTCAGTATCGCTTCACCGGCTAAATGTATCCTGGGAAAGCCATCCTCGTGGGCTGGTACGACGTCATCCTTAGCATGGATCCTCTTCGGAGGAGGTTGGCTCTCGGCTTTCCTACCTCTCTTCCTATGCTTCTTCGTCTTCTGAGCAAGCTCCTCCACTGGGGATGCTAAGTTCTAAACGGCCGCCTTTTGGAGTGTGCCAGGGCTAAAGACGAATCCAACAGGTTTCTCATGTTGATCGGCGACCAGAGGCGTCTCTTGAGATAAACCATGGAAGACCAGGCGTTGCGTGCATGTAGTGGGACGACCACCTTGACGGTCGCAAGCGACGAAGGGTTCTTCATCCACAGCAGGCATGTACAATCCTTTGTTGGCGCCGGTGTTGATGAAGTCGTCGACGTTGACAAATTCTTCATCATCATCGTTGTTACCACCATGTGGTGATGGTGGTGGCAGGGGCGACGACGGTTGCGTTGCAACGGCTTCGCCTTGGGGCGGCCCACACGCTCCCAATAGTCGTTGTGGCGACTGGGGTGGCGATGATGACAGGTGGCTTCCGAGGTGGTGGTCGGATGATCGAGGTGGTCCCGGTGAGAGCTGGCTTCCGAGGTGGTGGCCGGACGATCGAGGTGGCGCCGGTGTGCCCCGTAAGACGAATCTGAGTCTTCGGCCATGTCAAGGGCCAGTCATGGCATTCTACAAGGGTCTTGTGTTTGTCGGCTCCCTGAGGTTGAAAGGGGGTCCATGTCATCGCACCCTGGCAACACCCGAGCAATCCAGACCCTCATCACAGCATCGTCCATTGCATTGTTGTGCATCATGCGGTTTGCCGGTTGTATGATAATGCCCTTGGCAACATCCGTCAACTCGCCGCCGGCAACTTTGTGGAGTAGTACGCAAGCAGCGTCCTGAGTAAAAACACATATGTTGGGCATCATGATCGAGGTGGCAGTCACCAAAGGCACATAAAGAAGATGAAACGGAGTAACTAATTAGTTACCTTGGTGAGGGCGTTGAGCTCGGCTAATGTCGACACATGGCCGGTCCCGGCGGCAGGCCTATCATCAGCATTCTCCCGCGGTACTGGTGCCGCTGCCGGCTGCGGCTTGGTATTTTTGGCGGGAGCAGCAAGGGGTAGTTGTGCGACGACCATCTCTTGTGGCTACGCCGCGACGATGGTGTCCGGCGGGGTCACCAAGTCCGGTGACGCGTTAACATTGATGCTCGAGTTGCTGCCGCTAAAGCTGGGCACGTGTATCGGCCTCTGTCGACCTGCCGCATTCCAAACAGCTAGTCCCTCCATCAACCCACGGGGATGATCATGCGAACCATCTCGTCCACTAACCTGTCCATTGCTTTCTCGTCCACTTTTTCCTCTAATGTCTTCACCTTCAACTTCAGCTCTTCAACCTCGGCTTTATCTTTAGCCGCCGACTGGTTCTTCTTCTCCCTCCTCTTCTTTGCTTCCTCTTTGTAGTACTCGGTAAACCTCATGCTCGTACCAAAGACGGACACATGGACAGCTGATTTTGGCGGCAAATTCATGTCCCTCTTCTTGTAAGTGTTTGTCGCCCTGTTGAAAACAGTGTCCCATGGCTCCGCCGCTGAATCCTGGGACGACAAGTCACCGGTAGCGTTCAATTCCTTCTCCTGTAGAGTGACAAGGAGAGGTGAACCCATGCATTTAGATTCTTGGCTTAATTATTTTAATTAGAAACTCTTGAGAGATCAGGGGTAAATTCCTTACTAGATCCTCCTCAAAGTCATTCACATCCGGGTCGTCTGTGACGAACTCCCCTGTAACAGGGTCCAGGTAGTAGCGGGCCCGGACAAAGTTTCGGATTTGCAGGTCTGTGATTTTATGCCATGGGTTCTCATTACCCAGGCATTCAAGCTCGGCGTCCTCCTTGTCCCAAATGGTTTGTTTCCCTCTGTATATGTCGCTTCCAAGCCAGTGGTTACCTATGTTCTGCTCTCGCATAGTCTTCCCCACTCAGTCCATGCTTTAGAGTAAGCGGTATCTAAGTCCGCCTTGAATATCTTGAACTCTTATTCGTCGAGCATCGGATTTTTCCTACTTATAATCTCCCAGCTTTCACCTTTGTCAATGATGTTCTTTACCCGGGTTTTCCAGCTGCTCAAGGCGTTGCTCATCTTTGTCAGTGCTAGTTTGTTCACCGGGTTATTTTTCTCCAGGTTTCTGAACTTATCTAGGAATGTGTATCGCTTGTGAAGCTTCTTAAGGAGGTTCTCGACCAAAGCCTGATTACTTCGGATGTACTTCGTGTTGATCGACATGCTTTCCCGGATGATACACCTGAGTTGCATGTCGTACCCACAGGCAATCGATGCAGGCGCAATGGTTTGGCCACCTTCTGTGACCTCGGTGAACTCATCACAGACGTTGGCAATCACTTGCGGCTTCCGATCCTTAATCTCCTTCTTCTTCTTCTTCTTCTTCTTCTTCTTCTTCTTCTGTATAGCGGCCGGGTTGCCGCTACCGCCATCTGTGCGCTCGCCGACATCCGTGGTGGTGTTACCCTCCTCCCCGCCTTCACTAGTTCTGTCGTAGTCGTCGTCCCCCTCATAATCTGGATCTTCCTCGTTTCCCCCAGCACCTCCGACGACGGTCGCCGGTGGTGGTGTCATTCTCATCTCCTCCGCCTCCTCATGCTCTTGGGACGGCCCCCAGAACGACCTGTTGGCCTCTCGGGCTAGATCCTCGATGCTCATGTGTTTAGAAGGACAGGCCTCATCGTTGGTCGACATGTTTGCGCTTTATTACTAAAAAAAGGCAAAAAGTTAGCACAAATATCGACCGAAAAATTCGACATGACCTTTGCTAATTTTTGGACCTACGAGTGCCCATTTCTCAACCGAAACGGAAGTGAATCGACACTTCGGGAGAAATGGGCAACTCAATTGAAATCCTTGCAAGAAAAAACACCCCAGCCCTATTGATAACCCCATTGACACCATCCATCATCATCCAACACCATCTCATTTACAAAATAAACAAACTCTGCAGCACCATTTAATAACATATAAAGCAATAGCAGTACATATAAAGCAATAGAATAGGAACCAGTACATGCTTTAGTGGTGAAGATCACCTACCCAGGTGCTCTTTTTCTCGGTTCATAGAAAAACTCTTATAGAAATGTAGGTCACAGGTCACAGGTTATATAAAAAAACTCTTATAGATCACCTGCCCATGCACTGGTCACAGATCACAGAAATGTATACAATACAAAACTTTTATAGGAATGAAGGAATGACAGGAGTAAGTTTATTTCAGCATTATGTAAAAATCAGATTTATTTAGAAATAAGTATTTATGTATACAATCAGATTTATGCACTGGTCATAGGTCACCACATGCTACATTATTTATAAATAAGCATTTATGTATACAATCAGATTTATTTACAAATAATATAGCCATACTGAAGGAATGTGAACCTGCCACTTTTTCCCAACACAGAAACCTAACACTTTTTCCCAACAAATAAATAACAGATTGATCATTATTTAAACTATGAATCAAATCAAAGTGTTTCTGAAATATGCGGTAAAAGCAGATGGAGTGAGAAAGGGGTGTGCTGGGATGCAAGAAAAACTCCAGCTGGAAGGAATGAGCATTATTTAGGTTTTTTGTCTACTTTGAATTTGATAAGGCTTCTAAACTAAAGGTAATCTGTTGCTTCCTTTTTATGGTTTTGAATGCCTGTTGGAATTCTATAGTCCGCACTGAATCTACTGCCACCTAACAAAATATATGGACATCTGAAACAGGTAGTATTTTATGGTACATAAAGAAGGTAAATGGCAGTCAAAACTCAAAAGAGTAGCACCTCATGTCAACCAAAAAAAAGAACAGGCACTACTATAGGAGACAGCTAACATACTGATTAGGCCCATAGATAGTAGCAGGAAAGAATTTTAATTGGATGCAACTCGATGAAGGCACCAACAACCACCATCAGAAGCTGCGCAAAAAAGAGCAGGCACTTCATGCTTTCAAACTAATCCTAACACAGAAACCTAACACTAATCCTAATCAGACTAATCAAACTAATCCTAATTAGACTAATTAAACCCACCAAAGAACCCTAACCCTATGATATCACATAGTCACAAGATCACATAGAGACATGGAGACACAGAGTTTTTTTACGTTACGTTCTAACACTGCAACTTTTTTGATTTCTCATTTTATTCAGTCTTATAAGCAGAGCCACCAATGGCCCGAGAAAATCTCGCTCACGCCTATCGACCACGCCATCCCACGATCAGAACGTGAAACGAGTGGCTAATCCTATCTCGCTAACCATCTGACCAAATCAGCAATGCCATCCCAAAGCCTAGTCAAACTAACAGCGCTAAACTAACTGAAAAACAAATTGAAACTATCTGTTGTCGACAACATGACGAGCAACAGTACATTAAAACCCTAATAGCTAGAACTAGAACAAGCTTTATTCAACACCCTAATCCTAATCAGAGCATTACCTAGGTGGGTAGCAGGTCGCCGGGGACGCCGGTGCACGGTGAGGTCGTCGGGGACGCCGGTGCACTACCCTTCTCCTCCTGCACGCTGTTGACGGGATCCTCCTCCATGGGCTCCGCCGCGGCGAGGGCGGCTCTCCTGCACGGCTTCCTCCTCCACGGGCTCCGGCGGCGGTGGCTCTCCTCCTCCTCCACGGGCTCCTCCTCCACCTCCGGTGTGCAGGCGCTAGGGCGTGTGGCAGAGGCGTGCGGCGGCGGATGCGTGCAGGCGAGCGGCAGGTGAGCGACGGAGCAGTGCGGTGGCGGAGACATGCGGGCGAGCGGCAGGCGACGATGGAGGCACGGGCGAGTGGCAACGGCGGTTAGGCTAGGCTAGGGTTCACTTCGGGCGCATAGGGGGAAAAGGAAAAGCTAGGGGAAAGGGTCATGCGGTCGCGCGCCGTTATTTGGCTAAGTGGCGCATATCACTGGAATGCGCCACAGAAGTTGCCACAAAAGTTGCCACAGAAGTTGCATTCCAGTGATATGCGCCATAGAAGCTTGGGCATTTGGTCAAAAACGGCGCGCGGCTGTAGTTTGACACGAAACAGACACTAGCTTAACGGTTGTGAGACATGTAGTTGGACATGAACCTGTGGCAGCCAGGTTCAATTCCTGGCTGCATCAAAAAAAATTCTTTATTTAAAAATTATATGTTACAAATATATTTAAACCAAGCACATACACATATGTATATTTATTCAAAAAACCTCGCCAAATTATATGTATATATTGTGCTTCTCACAAACACATGTGAATTTGTATACCCACACGAATATCACGATATATGTTTAACTAGTCTCTAACTAATACACAAAAAAGGTCACACGTCATCGTGTGATGTTTCGATCTAGCTAGTCTCTCTTCACAATCTTCTTGCACTTTTTCTTCGCGGTTGAATACTTTAGCCCGGGCACTATGAGATTTCTTCTCGTGAACGGACAACCTTTAGTAGGTAGTGTGGCTTTCTTCTTACTGTAGTAGTAGTAGGCATGTTGAAGTACTTGTCAAATTCCTCTTCGATCTTCGGATCGCCGTTCTTGTCGAAGTCTTGCTCGTTGGTGGATCCTTCCATTCCGATGATGCTCCTCTTGCCCCTCCTCACTACAACACGACTGGGCTTTGACGGGTCGGTAATAAAGAAACATTGATCAACTTGGCTAGCGAGTATCCATGGCTCATTTTTCGTGGAGGCTTCTTTGCCGACTTGGCATCGGGTATAACGTAGGTGGTGAAATATTGGCCTTCTTTTTCGACATTCTTCGCCTATCTAACACGAAACATCGGTACTGTCTCTCCACAGTAGTCGAGCTCCCATATCTCCTCGATCCTTCCGTAGAATATTTCCATGACAGTAGTCTCATCATCGGCGAAGGACATCATAGTTACTCCTAAGTTTTGATATTCGCTATTCATGTCCTTTTCCTCGGTGTAGAATCTGTAACCGTTGATGTCGTACGACTGATAGGTCTTTACGTTATGCGCTGGGCCCTGTGACAAGGAGAATATGAGTTGTTGATCTTCCGTAGAAGGCATCTACGTGGGATTGTCCAGTAGCCTTTTCTTGAACCAACCCGTGAAGCTGGAGTTGTGTTCTCTTATCACGTCTCCTTTCTTCCTCGGGCAGGCCCGGTTCACATACTCCTGCTCGATCAAGCTTTTGTGCTCTTCCACCCAAGGGCTGACCAATTCAATGTGTTGTAGTGCGACTCGGTGTGACCTGCCAAAGTCGGCGTGTCGATTAGCAATGCCGACATGCAGTGAGCGGTGGCCCTCGCGGTGATCATACCCAGCGAGCTTGCCAGGTGCTTCTTGGTGGGTATTCCAACATCCTTGTTCTCGATGATTAGATAGTTCTGGCAGAAAGAGATGCACTCGTAGATCAGAAAACCCTTGGCTATGCTTCTATCTGGACGGGACCTATTGCGAACGAACCCTTTGATGACACCATTCAGCCTTTCAAACGGCATCATGTTGTGTAGGAATGTTGTCCCGAGCTGGATGATGTCATCCACAACATAGACAAGTAGATGCACCATGATGTCGAAGAATGCGGGCGGAAAGTAAATCTCAAGCTCGCATAGTATCACCACCATCTCTTCCTGTAGCCTGTCGAGCTGCTTCATGCCGATCGACTTCCTAGAGATGACGTCAAAAAAGTTGCACAGGCCAAACAGCGTCTCATGGACGTGCTCGTCCATTATCCCTTGTATGGCAACTAGAAGTATCTATGTCATCATCACGTGACAGTCGTGGGACTTCATACCGCTGAACCTCTTCTTCGCTATGTCGATATATCTGCTTATATTGCCCGAGTAACCGTGAGGAACTTTGACTCCTAGGATACACCTAAAAAACTGCTCGATCTCCTCCTGACCCAGAGTGAAGCAGGCAACGCGAAGTACAAGCACCTCATTCTTCTTAACCCTTTTGTGATGACCCTGAGTCCCTTCCGTTTGATCGTCATCATCATCACTATCAGGGTACTGAAGCTCTTTCTTGATGCCAAGCAATTTCAGGTCGTTTCTTGCTTTCGTCCCATCCTTGGTCCTCTCCGGCATGTTGAGGAGAGTGCCAAGCAGACTCTTGGTAATGTTCTTCGTGATGTGCATTACATCGAGGCTATGGGGCATGTGGAGGACCTTCCAGTACGGCAGGTCCCAGAAAATAGACCTCGCTTTCCATACACCCAGAAGCGGCTTTGTCCTTGGTCGCTTCTTTCCTGGCGCAGGGCACTCATCCCAATTATTCAGAAGCTCCTCGATTTCTTTGCCGCTCCTCGTACGCGGGGCTCTTTCGAGCTCATCTTTACCATTGAACAGGTCACCGCGTTTTCTCCATGGGTGATCGAAGCCACTTTCGAGTCCCTTGGAACACGGTTTTCGAAGACCCGGGATCCTTGTGTAGCTGGAGATGCAGGGTCTTATCCATGCACTTGACACATGCATTATGTTTGTGGTTCAGCTGGGCCGATACATATGCGTAACCAGGATAGTCATGCACCGTCGTGAGAAACGCGGCTCTCAGAGGGAAATATTCTTTAGTGTAGGCGTCCCACGTACGGGCTGGCGTCTCCCACAATGTGGGTAACTCCTCTTTCAACAGCCCGAGATAAAGATGCATATCGACACCTGGCTGTTTCGGCCCCTGAATAAGAATGCTCATGTGTACGTACCTTTGCTTTGTGCAGAGCCACAGGGGGATGTTGTACGGCCATACAAACACGGGCCAGGTGCTATGCGTGCTACTCTGGTTGCCAAAAGGATTGAGTCCATCGGTGGTGGCCGGTGCTCGACCCTAACATCTGCAGGCTGCAGGCGCGCGTGAACATGAAGGTTTGGCATCTTACACCGCCATCGCCCCCACCATCTTTGTGAAGGAATTTGCAATGTTTGTAGTTTGTGCATTTGCAATGATGTATGCCACTGTTGTTTTGCTGTTCAAGGGATATGCGCATATGCATTTGCAATGATGTATGCCGCTGGTACTTGTTTATTTGGGAAAAACAAGAGAAAAATGTGTCACTACTAGAAACACTCAACATATTCTGAGTATGAGCACCGATGGACTCAATCCTTTTGCGTAGATTGTCTACTAGAAATACATATTCTGAGTAGCATCACGCACCATTCTATGGCACATATTGTAGATATGCGCCACAGAAGTTTTATCTTCTGTGGCGCATATCCACTTATGCGCCACAGAAGTTTCGTCCTGGGTGGCCAGACTGTGGGGCCCATATTACTGCTCTGTGGCGCATATGGACATATGCACCACAGAAGATATAAACTTTTGTGGTGCATATGTTGATGTGCGCCACAGAAGCTTGGTCAGAGCACGGTCAAACCCCGCCTGTTGTGGGTCCTACCAGATTATTCTGTGGCGCATCTGGTTATATGCGCCACAGAAGTGAAAACTTATGTGGCGCATATCGCCATATGCGCCATGGATGTTTCATAGACCAAGGCCTGGTGTGGGTCCCACCTTTCTTCTGTGGCGCATTGCCAATTGGCATGCGCCACAGAAGATTTAGGGTTCTGTGGCGCATTGTGCCAGATGCGCCACTGGAAATCTTTTGTGGCGCATGGTCAGACCCATGCGCCACAGAGTGTCTGTCTATCTATAGCTAGTTTCCTAGTAGTGCGAGGATCGTATATCATGTGCATTTCGATCTGTTTCTGTCAGGAAATTTTCTCAAGTTTGGATGCACCATGGTCTCCTCCAACGACAAGGGCAAGAAGCCCGTGGAAGAAGAAAGGATCGCAGCTAGGCACGAAGAGATGGATTGGAGCGTCAAGGAGGAAGTGAAGAACTTGTCAGCATGCGTGAAGGGATAATCTGGCATGGGATTAAGGGCAAGAAAACCTACTTTTGTAGGGGCAATTAACACTGAACATGCGTTTTCTCATAATATGCAGGGGATGATGACCTCTGTTCCAGACCTCAGTTCCTGCCCTGATGTAACATCCTAGGATTAGCACGTAGAAATAGAGAGGACACATGTGTGTGCATTACATTCATGCATATGAAAATCCGGGAAATTTTTGCGCAAAACTAAAAGAGCTATAGAGGGATCGGGATCTCTCTTATACTGAAGGAAACTTCGAAGCAAGTGCGATAGATTTCGACATGACCTTTGTAGAATTCTTTGTTTCGGGGAAAATTTGTTGAAACATGTATTTGAATTTCAAATATGAAATTCACATGAATTTATTAAATTCACAAATAGGAATTGGAAATATTTAATAACTTGAAATAAAATGATTACAGAAATGATATAAAAAGGATTCTTTATTACATTGATCTTTTACAATAGATAAATAAAAGTAAAGTGTTAGGAAACAAATAAGTAGAAAAAAAGAATTACATTACTGAAATAACTAAAAGAATTCTTTATTACAACAAAATATATATGACATTGTTTTACAAAAATAATTGTAAAAGAAAATGAAATAAGTAAACTTTAGTGATAAATACAAAATACAATGTTTTTTTACAATATTCAAATAGAAAATAAATTACAATATTTATTATAGAGAAATTCCTAAGCTATTGTTCTCTTATGTCCTTCAACAGTTGATATTTTCTTTCTTCTCTTCATTTCCTGCAAACACAACAAAAAGAAAAAGAAAGCAAAACAAAGATAAAATAAAAGAAGGATTAGTTGGTTAGTTTTTCTCTCAAAAGTGAACAGTGAAATGCACTGTTAAAAATTCATCATTGAGCTAATCTGTAAGGGGCAAGTTTCACCAAATTGAGCATCTGTTCTTATCTAGTGAGGGCCTCAGTACAACATCATAGGCTTGGAGAGGGGTAAGTTTCACTATGGTAGTAAAAAATAATAAGATAAAGATTCCACAAATATCAAGTTTTCACTTGATCTCATCCACACCAGCGGGTCCCACTTGCAAGAGCTTGCACATCAACATGCAGGTATCTGCTGTCAACACATGAACACACTAGGGAACCAGCCATGGCAGTCACTACTACTAACTACTCCTTCGACCCCAGCTCATTTCTTAACACAAGAGCTCCCAAGCCCACACATAAATAACCACAAGATCACCATTCTAGACCAGCACCATCAACCAGCAACTAGTTACTCCCAAGAGCCATCCAAGAGCTAGAATTAGGGGAAGACAGATCCAGGAGCACAAGCAAGAATATCAAGATCCACATCAGGAGGAGCAGGCAACAACTACATCACAAGGACAAAGTAGGCTAACTAATCAAGTGCTAGTACCAGCATAGAAACCTCAAGTCCAGCATTAGGTTACTACTCAACACCAAGATCATCATATAGTATCTGTTTATATCTGCATATGAAACTCCAAAGTAAAATAGGAGATTGGTAAAAGTATTTCTCTCAGATCCACATAGAAATGCTATGTTGAGTCATCATAGAGAATCTGGTAGCCACATTTTAGTATCTGTTCTTATATAGAAATTGGCCTCAGTCTTAGCATCCTTGGCAGCCAATTAAGAGTTCTCCAGAAAGTAAATCTCAATAGACAACTACCAAAAATATAGCTATCACTGTGTACACTCCAGAGGGAGGCATCACAGTGACATCTATGTTAGCAGCAGCCATAGAGACTGAATAAACTAGAGATCATCAAACCATAGGCAAGGTACCATTTTTTGTTTAGTTGAGGTATATGATTGATTCAAACAAAGATCATGTAGATGATCTTTGGTACTGTGCATCCTCCAAGGAGGTACCACAGCATCAAGATCATCTATAAATACCACACATAAACAACAGATCAGATAATAAATCTCACAATATACTAATAAAATCATTTTTCTAGAGTAAACCACTAGAAATCATTCCAAGCCAAACACACTGCCATGTGTCTAGTACACATTTGTCAAACTGTTCCATCTGCAACAACAATACCACATCCTGGTAATTATTAGCTGGACAACATTCCAACCACTGTCAATCCACAAACAAGGATCAAAAAACAATAAAACCATATACATGCTTCTATTCATTTATTCATTTGTACATAAAGAATACATTATGAATTCTTTAAATTAAAAGAATGAAAAAGAGCACAACTATTCTTTCTAAGAATGCCTGACTGATAAACAAAAACAAGGTAAAAGTAAGATCTTTACTGCAGTTTATTTCATTATCCATCAAGAAATCATTTATAAGTATTGCTTATATGTTCAACTTGCTAAGATGAATTGTACTCACAGTTGTGCCTCACATACACATTAATTTGATGAACCAATAGTCCTATCAAATGCATACCATCTACAATAGCATCTTGGAAGTGTTTTAGACAGATTATTAAATAAAAGATAATATGTTATATTGTGTGACCACTTACAACTAAAACATGAAAAATTGTTCATGCCCAATCCTAGGAACATAGAAACCAATTAATCTATGTGCCAAATTACTCCTTTACTCACATACACATAACCCTATTATAAAACATTATGTTCATGTTCTAGTTATTTTGTCCATACAAATTTTATCTATAGTTAGCACTATAGCTATGCAAAATCATATAAGAAATCCATGGGAAATTAACCAAAACCTGTCCAATTAGCACAAAGAAGAGCAACATATCTTATCTTTAGTATTGCCAGAAATCAAATGGTCAATGGATTGTCATCACTATAAAAATTTCACCATTTAACTAGATTCAGATAGTACCATCATCTACATTGACATTCCTATTTCAGCATAGAATTAATAGGAGATTAGTTAGACTAATTTTGACCTGATCATGCAAACAACCTATACTAGCATCTGACCAATACCCCAACAACATAAAAAATCTACTTAGTTTGTACAAATTAACCAGGGGTTCCATGAATTCAACCTTGACCAGTAAAACAAATTGAGTAAAACCATTTAGCAATCAACTCAACATCAACCAAAACCATCAGCAGGAAGGTTGGTCACACAGAAGAGAGGGGAAAGAAGGATTGTCGCATGTACCTGACACCCATGGCACAACCACAACAGCGTGGCGAGGCAGAGCCCGCACGACCGAGGTGGCACACCACAGGGAAGGCTTCACCGTACACCATCACCAAGACCATTTGCGACATAGCAGTACAGAGACCACCACCACCTAGCCCAGCATCAAACTCACCACCAAGGCGGCACATGGAGCACCCATGAGGGGCACAACATCCTACACCTGCCTAGGATGTTGACTACAGCGAGCAGCGGCACCTGGATCGATAGCGGTTTGGCCTAGGCAAAGCTAGGGTTTCGGCCAGATGTGTGTGAGGCCACGATTGAACCAAATCGACCAGGAGAAAGGAAGAGGAGGAAGGGGATAGCCCGCGCCAGCACACGGCAGTAGACGGTGGCGTCGGATTTGGCCGGAGTTAGTCGGCGAGGGCGGCGGCGGCAGCATGTGAGGGTGAGGCAGAGAAACGAGAGAGGGAGAGTGGGGGATATGTCGCGTGTGTGCGAGTAAGAGGAGAGGAAGAGAGGGGGTGGGCCGTGGTCTAGATGACCCAGGCTGGCCCATGTGCCCAACCAAACAGCCCAAGTTGATTAGGTTAAGAAATAAAATAAAATAAAATAAAACAAATGAATTACCAAAATAACCTCTAAACATTTTTAGCTATAGAAAATTATAGAAAAATCATAAAAATACACTTAATATGTTAAAATTATCATAAAAATAAGATCTATCTAATAAAAAATATAACTTTATTTATTTAAAATAAATATAAAGCACATAAATATTAACATCATTAAATCCTGAGTAAAATTTCATAAAATAAGAAAAACTCCTAAAAACTAATAAAAATCATTTTTGCGTATAAAAATAACTCTACTATTTTATAAAAATACTAACTTAGAATTTTACAAATAAAATATAAAGCAAATATTTAAAGACACTTAATACTTTGAAGAATTTTATAAAAATAAAGGTAATACCTAAAAATAAATAAAATTCATTTTTAAGATCTTGAATAAATATATTTTACTAGAAAAATACTATATATATTATTCAAAAACATTTAAATAACCTTAGATAATAAAACTCATTTACTTATTTTACTAAAATGAAATAACCACTTTGTTAATTCTCCAAAATTATTTACTAAGAAAGTAATAATCACATTTCTTAGTAAAAACACTAAATACTTTAAATTTAATTATTAAGTCTAATTCCATAATCATAATTCATAATAAAACTTAAGTATAACTATTAACTTTTAAATACTCTTATTAAATCTTAAATTCAAATAAAACTCCTTTTAAATAAATATTATATATCACTCAGGTATAAGATGGTGAATAATCTTCATCTTTTAACCACTCTTAGAATGACTCTAAACTCTAATAAATTCATAAGATCATCTAATTATGCTCCCATTAATAAGCTGCATGTTATTAAATTCATCTTTCACTTACATTAAAAAGGATCATCCATAACCATATTTGTCAAAACCGTAAAACTAGATGATATTCTAAAACTCATTATATATTAAAATCCATTTCTATTTTTATAGTTAACTTTGGTCTAAACAATCATAAACATCTCATTTGAAGTTTATTCATGTTTTTAAAGTTAACTTTGGTCACTTGTACCATCAACTAAAATATGATAACTCAACATCATTCGTAACCATCTCAAACCCTAATGTAAAACCTAATAAACCTCAAGACTAATTAACCTTAACTAAACACTAGCTTCTTCAAATGTTATTCTTTTTGCCACTTCACACAAACAAGTCTATAATAGTTCCTTCATCTATTAACAACTCAATCCAAGGATTTTTATCCTAGTCACTAGATAACAATTAATCATAATCACATTACTCTATTCGTACTTGTATATTTTGGATTTTTAACACTTAAGTTCCTTATTAATGCCATTGCTTATGAAATAAACTTAAAGATAAACCCAATTTTAAAGAAGATATCAAAGATCAACTTATTTATAATGCTAAGGGTTTCACTATGGGAATTCTAAAATTGCATAGCATTATTTATGCATAATGGCATCTTGCTTCTTTAAACATTAGTCCTTACCGGACCAATGATGCTGATTTCAGATATTGGATCTTCTATTATCTCGAAGACCGTGAGTGCATAATCTTGTAATCACAAAAGGCAAGTTCACACTTGCTCATGCCCTTTGATTATTTTCTGTAAAGTGTTTTGCAAATCCAGTGTTGTCACCACATGCATTTGAAAAAGGTCAGAAAACACTATTTTCATAATAATATGATTATAGGTTATGTACCATGAGGTAATAACCTAATATGAAAGTTCTAGTGGTAAAGGAACATATTATCTAGGACTTAACAACCAATGTCGCCAGTGATTCTTGCGCCGTATATTACGCGTTAACCATGAGATTTGGAATGGGATGGAGAAGTCAGTTGGATTGGCTCTCTCTCGCATGCCAATGGATGATCGGGCCGTTTTTGCAACTCCTCTTGTAGAGGGTTAGCAGGTTATGGGTGGGATCCCTCAACGTCCCACGGCTTCTGGTATCTATGAGGGTTGTACACCTTAGGCTGATAACGGAAACAAGTTTTATCCTAGGCCTGATGTGTAATCCATAGGGTATGCGGGGTCACGGAGAAGGATAGTGATTGGCTTGGTTCTTAGTCTGGGCCTCACACCAAGGAAGTGTGAACAAGCCTATAACTCGGATGTGCAACAAAGCTAAGATCTCTCATGGGTAAAGTGACCCACCTCTGCAGAGTGTAAGAACTGTAATTTGTTACTCCCTATTCCGGAAAGGAGCTGCGAACGCTGCAGGAAAGGAACTCCATGAAAGTTCTGGTAAACCCGTGAAGGCTGATGGACATAGCTTTTCAGAATAAAATCAACCTTTGAAGAAATATTTACGAAAACTTGCATTGCCTACGACCTATGGTCTGTGGCTATAAATAGTGCATTAAACACTTCTCTTTAGTGAACTTGCTGAGTATGCTCGTACTCAACGTATCTTCTTAACCCTTTCTAGATCTCGGAGAAACCAATGGCATTCCCAGGAAATAAGTTACTTGGAGAGTTGAAGATACCTGATGGAGATCAACGGAGTCGAAGACCTTATCGGAAGCTATCGAAGACAAGCTGAAGCGTAGAACATAAATAAAACTCCTAGAATCTAAAACCTACTCTGTAGAACAATACTATAGTAGTACTTTCAAGCCTTATCCATATACTAATAGTAGTACTTCTAAAGTAAACTCCGAATGGATCTTTCTGGTTCTTTCTGTATAATATTCTTCACTGTTCGAGGAAGTTATCTGGATCTTTTGTAATATGTTATATGTAATCTAAAGTGTTGTATTGGACCCGCGATGTTTGTGTTGTACCACTCTGAGGGATATAATGCGGATGGAATGGTGTTTCATTGGTGTTATGTCAACGACTATAGTGTACTACATCATGCAGTGGTATGCTGGGTCACCGCAGTCGGTATCAGAGCATATGCTTTGACCTTAGGTTGGAAACCTAGTAAATGGGTAGAACCTGTAGGTTGGATAGTGACTATAGGAATCTATCTATACCATATTTCCTAATACAAGTGATGAATATTCACTTGAGAATAACCTTGTCACACCTTAGTGGAATTTTTGGGTTATTTTCCTGATAAAACGGTTACCTATCTACTATGTGTAGTAGGAAGTACCTATCCAGTATTTCGTAAGTAGGCAATATATCTTCTAGTAGACTATTCTATACTATCACTAAATTAGAATAGCATATCACCAAGTCAGAGTATCTCATAAGGGAGTAGTTAATCATGTTCTATCTTACTAAGAGAAGCCATGAAAGGAAGTAAAAATTTGTTATTATCTTTATACTAGTGGTAAATACCAGGGGAGTACGCCCCCAAAACCTTAAACAACATGTTACTGTAGGGATAGTAACTGATGTTTAGTTTAACTAATAGCTATTACATGAAGTATAGAATCCTATCGAGAGCAAAAAATAGGGTTATGCTTATCTAACCCCATGTAATATGCCAAAGCCATAGTGGCATGAATAAAAAGGCAGTATTCTTATAGTACAAGTAGATCTATATAAGTTATGAAACTGGTTAACACTTGATAATTATTCGTTGTTATAATAAATATGCTTAGAGAAGTTAAGATTATAAACAAAGGGTGGAAATGTGAGGATGATGTTTAGTATATAACTCCAAGGATAATTGTGTTATAACCAGTTATAGAGTGATTTAACCAACTATCTCTAGAGTCCGATCAAATTTTACCAAAAGTTATCCCTTTGCAAATGGGCAGATGGTGTAATTTCAGAGATAAAGAACATTATGAGCCGTACAAATAGGTATATAACGGTAGAAGTCCATACACTAATATGTATCAAAAATTGTAGTGTATAACATCAAAGCCTATGTACAAGAGATGTTTTACTCGAAGTATTGTTTCTACAGGCTTTTGATGTATGATTGCTAGAGGTAATATTTGGATTTGTTGGATTTTATTGGATTTTATTGTGTGACTAGATTTGTGCATGAAGTTTGAACTTTATGGGCATATGCATGATGTTTCATGGAGTCCTTACTTGATGTACAGGTCTAGAAGGGAAAATGGGTTCGCGTGAGGGAGAGGCAAATTATCACTTTAATGTTGGAAAGATGAAGGCTCATGAGATGTTGGTGATACAACAAAAGGAGGCTAACCAGGCAATTCTGAAGGAAGGACCAAGTAAAAAGCCGTATTTAACCACCGAAGAGGAGGTTCTTCAGTATATGAGGAGTATTGAAGAAGGAAGAAAGGTTGAAATAGAGAGGCGGAACTAGTTCTATCAGGAGACATTAAAGGTTAGGCAAGAGAAGCAATTCAAGGAATTACATCCTAGGGTTAAACTGGTGGAATTCTTAGAAACCAAACCTTGGAGTTTTTCCATGGTTGAAGAACCTATGGAGGCGGAGAATTGGTTAATGGATACATCCCGTAAGCTTAAACGTGTGGGATGCAAGGATGAAGAAAAGGTGCGCTATGCAACTTATCTATTAACAGGAACCGCAGCCATGTGTTGGGAAAAGTCCAAGTTCGTGATTTCGGAAGGAGGTGTGAGTAACTGGGCTGAGTTCAAAAAGAAGTTTTGAGAAGAATTTGTTCATCGGAACAATGGGAAAAGGAAGGATAATGAAGCCTTAGAAAAAAAGAATCTTCCAGTCATGAAACATGTACGTGAGTTTAACCGTTTATCCAAGTACATTAGTGAGAAAGTAAACAAGGAGGAGAAACGACAAAGGAAGTTCATGAAAGGATTACAAGCAGTTATGAAGATGCAGCTCAGGATTGTGCGTGCAAAGGAGTTCCAGGAATTGGTGGATAGTGCACATATATCAGAACATGATGAGATTGTTGCACATGAAGGAAAGAAAAGGAGAATCCAAAAACAGATCACAACATGTCAGGTCCGAGGACATATGACAAAGAATTGTCTGGATCCACATATGACATACAAAACAAAGAAGATATGTCACAACTGTGGAATTCGGGGCCATGTTTTGAAGGAGTGTCCAAAACCTAAGATAGTATGTTACCAATGTGGAGAACCAGGACACATGAAAAGGAACTGCTTAAAACCGCAGTTAACTCATGGATCGACAGCAGGAGTAATAGAATCAATAATGGGGTTATCATCTAATCAAAATGTTCAGCCTAATCTAATCGGAGAAAGGAATGTAGGAGCATTTCAAGGCAAATGTAATAAGTGTGGAATCCTAGGACACAAGAAATCATGTTGTCCGGAACATCAGGAGGATTATGGAACATCATGGGGAAGAGACATAACATCCACAAAATCACCATCAAAAGAGGGTGTAGGTGAAGAAGGTACATCTTTAGGAGAACGGAAGCATGAAACTATAAATGAAGTCAATAACAGCGGAAACCACAACAAAGCAAGTGGTAAGTCAAGGCATTATTAAATGATATAAATTATCTTAAGGAGTTCGAGAATTTGCACCGCTATTTTCCAAGTATGTGGGTGTACCATCTGTTCCTCATAAGACCATTAGAAAATCTCAAGGGGAGAGTGAATAATGAAGCATCAAGAGTTGATATCCGGAATAAGGTTTCAGAGAAATCCAAAACATTCTTAAAAAGTAAGCCATAAGGACTAAGTATACCATAAATAGATGAATAATAGAGTCAAGCTATATTTAGCCAAAGTATAAACCAGAATCCTACCTTAAGGAGGCTTTCTAAAAACCTAGACACTTCTTGAATAGATGTCTTAATCTGAAAACACTCAAAAGAACCTGATCATGGTAGAATAGCTAGATTCAAAGGAAGTTTATATATGAAATGGGATTAGAAGTTGGATCATTTCAAATCAAAAGAGTTATCAAGATCTGAAGGAGTCAATTTTATCTTTGGAAACATAAGAGGGTGCAAACTTCGAGGATGAAGTTTATTTTAAGAGGGAGAGTCTGTAACATCCCAGGATTAGCACCTAGAAATAGAGAGGACACATGTGTGTGCATTGCATTCATGCATACGAAAATCTGGGAAATTTTCGCGTAAAACCAAAAGAGCTATAGAGGGATCGGGATCTCTCTTGTACTGAAGGAAATTTTGGAGCAAGTGCGGTAGATTTCGACATGACCTTTGTAGAATTCTTTATTTCAGGAAAATTTGTTCAAACATGTTTTTGAATTTCAAATATGAAATTCAAATGAATTTATAAAATTCACAAATAGGAATTGGAAATATTTAATAACTTGAAATAAAATGATTACAGAAATGATATAAAAAGGATTCTTTATTACATTGATCTTTTACAATAGATAAATAAAAGTAAAGTATTAGGAAACAAATAAGTAGAAAAAAGAATTACATTACTGAAATAAATAAAATAATTCTTTATTACAACAAAATATATATGACATTGTTTTGCAAAAAGAATTGTAAAAGAAAAATGAAATAAGTAAACTTTATTGAATAAATACAACAATACAATGTTTTTTACAATATTCAAACAGATAAATAAATTACAATATTTATTACAGAGAAATTCCTAAGCTACTGTTCTCTTATGTCCTTCAACAATTGATATTTTCTTTCTTCTCTTCATTTCCTGCAAACACAACAAAAATAAAAGAAAAAAACAAAGATAAAATAAAAGAAGGATTAGTTGGTTAGTTTTGCTCTCAGAAGTGAACAGTGAAATGCATTGTTAAAAAATCATTATTGAGCTAATCTATAAGGGGAAAGTTTAACCAAATTGAGCATCTGTTCTTATCTAGTGAGGGACTCGGTACAACATCATAGGCTTGGAGAGGGGCAAGTTTCACCATGGCAGTAAAAAATAATAAGATAAAGATTCCACAAATATTAAGTTTTCACTTGATCTCATCCACACCAGCAGGTCCCACTTGCAAGCAGCTTGCACATCAACATGCAGGTATCTGCTGTCAACATACGAACACACCAGGGGAGGATAAGAAAGAACCAGTCGTGGCAGTCACTGCTTCTAGCTAGTCCTTCTACCCCAGCTCATTTCTTGGCACAAGAGCTCCCAAGCCCACACATAAACAACCACAAGATCACCAATCTAGACCAGCACCATCAACCAGCAACGGGTTGCTCCCAAGAGCCATCCAAGAGCTAGAATCAGGGGAAGACAGATCCAGGAGCTCGAGCAAAATTATCAAGATCCACATTAGCAGGAGCAGGCAACAACTACATCACAAGGACAAAGTAGGCTAACTAATCAAGTGCTAGTACCAGCATAAAAACCTCAAGTCCAGCATCAAGTTACTACTCAACACCAAGATCATCATATAGTATCTGTTTATATCTGCATATGAAACTCCAAAGTAAAACAGGAGATTGATAAAAGTATTTCTCTCAGATCCACATAGAAATGCTATGTTGAGTCAGCATAGAGAATCTGGTAGCCACATTTTAGTATTTGTTCTTATATAGAAAATTGGCCTCAGTCTTAGCATCCTTGGCAGCCAATTAAGAGTTCTCCAGAAAGTAAATCTCAATAGACAACTACCAAAAATATAGCTATCACTGTGTACACTCCAGAGGGAGGCATCACAGTGACATCTATGTTAACAACAGCCATAGAGACTGAATAAACTAGAGATCATCAAACCATAGGCAAGGGACCACTTTTTGTTTAGCTGAGGTATATGATTGATTCAAACAAATATCATGTAGATGATCTTTGGTACTGTGCATCCTCCAAGGAGGTACCACAGTATCAAGATCATCTATAAATACCACACATAAAAAACAGATCAGAGAAGAAATCTCACAATATACTAATAAAATCATTTTTATAGAGTAAACCAATAGAAATCATTCCAAGCCAAACACACTACCATGTGTCCAGTACACATTTGTCAAACTGTTCCATCTGCAACAACAATACCACATCCTGGTAATTATTAACTGGACAACATTCCAACCACTGTCAATCCACAAACAAGGATCAAGAGACAATAAAACCATATACATGCTTTTATTCATTTGTACATAAAGAAAACAGTATGAATTCTTTAAATTAAAAGAATGAAAAAGAGCACAACTATTCTTTCTAAGAATGCGTGACTGATAAACAAAAACAAGGTAAAAATAAGATCCTTACTGCAGTTTATTTCATTATCCATCAAGAAATCATTTATAAGTATTGCTTATATGTTCAACTTGCTAAGATGAATTGTACTCAGAGTTGTGCTCACATACACATTAATTTGATGAACCAACAGTCCTATCAAATGCATACCATCTACAATAGCATTTTGGGAGTGTTTTAGACAGATTATTAAATAAAAGATAATATGTTATATTGTGTGACCACTTACAAATAAAACATGAGAAATTGTTCATGCCCAATCCTAGGAACATAGAAACAAATTAATGTATGTGCCAAATTACTCCCGAACTCACATACACATAACCCTATTATAAAACATTATGTTCATGTTCTAGTTATTTTGTCCATACAAATTTTATCTATAGTTAGCACTATAGCTATGCAAAATCATATAAAAAATCCATGGGAAATTAACCAAAACCTGTCCAATTAGCACAAAGAATAGCAACATATCTTATCTTTAGTATTGCTAGAAATCAAATGGTCAATGGACTGTTATCACTATAAAAATTTCACCATTTAACTAGATTCAGATAGTACCATCATCCACATTGACATTCCTATTTCAGCATAGAATTAATAGGAGATTAGTTAGACTAATTCTAACCTGATCATGCAAACAACCTATACTGGCATCCGACAAATACCCCAACAACATAAAAAATCTACTTAGTTTGTACAAATTAACCAGGGTTTCCATGAATTCAACCTTGACCAGTAAAACAAATTGAGTAAAACTATTTAGCAATCAACTCAACATCAACCAAAACCATCAACATGAAGGCTGGTCACAGAGAAGGGAGGGGAAAGAAGGATTGTCACATGTACCTGACGCCCATGGCACAACCACAACGGTGTGGCGAGGCAGATCCCGCGCGACCGAGGTGGCTGAAGGGAATGTGCCCTGAGAGGCAATAATAAAGTGTTTATTATGTGTATTCCAAGTATATGATAGATGTTTATTTTGCATGCTATAATTGTATTAATACGGAAACGTTAATACATGTGTGTTTAATAAACAAACAGAAAGTTCCTAGTTATGCCTCTCTCATAAACTAGTTCGTTGATTAACAAGATGATCACAGCTTCCTGATCATAGACATTGGATGTTGTTAATAACAAGATCACAACATTAGTGTAGTGGTGTGATGAACATTCATCCGAAGTATAGCATTACGATCAAAGTCATTGAGTTTATATTGCTATAAAAAACTTATGAAGTGATCCTAATCCTTAGACCATGAGATCATGCCAATCACTAACACCGAAGAGTTTCTTGTTGACATCAAACGTCACACCGTAACTGTGTGATTATAAAGATGGCTTCAAATCTACTAAAGTGTTATGTTGAGAATCATGGATCAAGAGTGGAATTTGTTCATCCCGATGACGGATAGATATACTCTGGGCCCTCTCAGTGATATCACATTGGTTAGCTTGCAAGCAAGTGATTTGATCACTAGAATGTTATATCACGGGAACGAGAAAAGAGTGCATGTCAGTAACGAGATCAAACTAGGTATGGAGATATCGATGATCGAATCTCGGACATGTAATATATCGTGAAACAAAGGGATTAAGATACAAGCATAAAAGGTTCCGACGATCATAGGAAAGTCATCATTGAATGTGTGGGAGTCAGTATGGATCTCCAGGTCCCGCTACGGATTATTGATCGGAGAAGGGTCTCGATCATGTCCGCATTATTCGCGAACCGTAGGGTGACACACTTAAGGGACAATGACATCCAGTTGGAGCAAATGTTTCAGGCCGAAAGAATAAACAAGCGCAGGAATTTATTTCACTACATACCGAAACAGGTTTTTCGGGTGAAATTGCATAAAGAGGTTATGCACGTGAAATTTAATTCTAGCAAGGGGTTATTTGTGAATGTTTGTCATTAAAGTAATTGACAAAATTCTGAATAAATAAAAGGATTTTTATTTAATGAGAGTTTGCATTAAATTTGGTGGAAATTTAATGGGAATTTGAGTGGATTTTTGAGTGGAGAAAATTGAAGGGCCATTTTGTGAGTGGAGTGTCCACCCACATGAATGAGGGAGAGGTGGGGGCACCCTCCATGGCTGGCGGCCATGCCCCCTTGGGCTTCCCCCCCTCCCCTATATAAGGAGCCCCTCGTCTCACTTCTCACTCACACCTCCTCGTGAAGGATCTCTCTCCCCCTCTAGAATTTATCCCCATGGTCTCGGACTAGCGAGATACATGTTCCCGGTGGTTATTCCGCAAGAAAGGGTTGTGCTTCCACTGCATCGCTGGAGCGAGGAGGCGGATGTTGCTCGGTGTCTTGTACGTGTGTGCGAGCACGGATGCGCAGCTGCTTTGCGGCACTAGGACTTCCTCTCGATCTTGAGATCGGTAAGAGATCGTCTACATCAACCACGAGTTGAACTCGTTAAGCTTTGTCGGTCTTCAAGGGTATGTTGTCTACGGATATACATCCGCCCGTTGTTTGTATCTAGTATATAGATCTTGGTACATAGTTCCCATTGTAGGAAAAATTTTGTTTTCTAAGCTGCAAACCCTACAGTGGTATCAGAGCCAGGTTCTATGCGTAGATGCTTTACACGGGTAGTACACATATGAGTATGTGGGCGATGATGATCATGTTGTTGCTCCTTAGTTGTAATTTTGGATATTGGTGGCATAGTGGGATGAAGCGGCCCGGATAAACTTTACATGTCATCGCACATGAGACCTGTTCCACGCTTGACATGCAACTAGTTTGCATAAGTGGATAGCGGGTGTCTGTCTCTCCTACTATAGTCAATATCTATTTTGCAACGAGTTGTCAACAATTTGGTTATCCTCGTTGTGGTTCATGTTCGTAGGTATGAACGGTTCTATCTTCGAAAGCCCTAAGCCACGTAAAATTTGCAATGGATAAATTAGAGGCGTCTAGTTTAGATTGTTGCTGGGCTAGTGTCATGATATGGTGATGTTGTAAGTAGAAGTATGAGATGATACTCTTACAACACACATAGCATGTAAACTCCATAGACCTTGGACTTACACATAAAGGTATGATAGTGATCATACCACGGTGCACATGCTAGAGATCATATGCGGGAACCATATCATTTCACTAATAAACATGTGATGTTTGATAGCATCTTATATTGCTTGTTTAGCGCTTTATTAGCATAATAAGATGATCCCTCATTTAAATATCAAGATAAAAATGTGTTCTTCCTTTAGTATGCATCGATTATGTTTTCGTTGCTCCAAGACAACACGTGATGATCGGGTGTTCTTGGATCCACGACCATATATCGGGTGTAAAACAGTTACACACGCGAATACTAAGGTTCTAACTTGGCGAGCCTAGCATGTACAGACATGGGCTCGGAACACAGACCGAAAGGTTAAGCATGAGTCATATAGTAGATATGATGCCCATTTGATGCTCGCCTTTGAAGCAAAACCGACTCACGTGATGATCGGACTTGGTGTAGTGGATTTGGTTCATGTAATCACCAAAAAGGCACGAGGGATGTCATTTTTGAGTGGGAGTTCATTCGTAATGTGGATTAGTTGAACCCAATCTATCATAAACTTAGTCTAAACTTTACAAATTTTGTTGTAGATGACACCACCTGCTTTTAATTTCAATGTGTTCATGGAGAAAGAAAACTTGCAACAAACAGTAGCAACTTTACCGAATGGGCCATGAATTTGAGGATTCTCCTCTCTACTGCACAAAAGCAATATGTGCTAGAAGCTCCCCTAGGCCCCCCATCTTTTGAGGATGCCCCTGACGAGGAGAAGAATGTCTATCAGACTCGTCAGGAGGACCACAACTTAGTTCATTGCGGCATATTGTATGGGCTAGAGCCGGAACTTCGAAAGCGTTTCGAAAACGGCAATGCATTTGATACAATGGGTGAGTTGAAAATGATTTTCGACACACATGCTGTTGTAGAGAGCTACAATGCTTCAGAAAAGTTCTTTAGCTGCATGATGGAAGAGCACAGCTCCGTTAGTGAGCATGTACTCAAGATGTCGGGTTACGCCGATAAGCTTGTGTCCTTGGGAATAACGATTCCCATTGACTTAGGCATCCATCGTGTTCTGCAGTCTCTGCCACCTAGCTATAAGCTTTGTGATGAACTATAATATGCAAGGCATGAAGAAGTCTCTCCCGGAGCTTCTGTCAATGCTTAAAACTGCAGAAGTGGAAATCAAAAAGGAACATCAAGTGTTGATGATCAATAGGAACACTGGTTTCAAGAAAGACAAGAAGGGAAAATGGAAGGGAATTAAGGGCGGAAAGCCGGTTGCCGTGCCTGAAAAGAAACCCCGAGTTGGACCTAAGTCTGATACCAAGTGCTACTATTGTAAGGGTACTGGCCACTGAAAGCGCAACTGCCCCAAGTATTGGCAGACAAGAAGGCGGCAAGCCAAACAAAGGTATATATGATATACATGTTATTGATGTGTACTTGACTAGTGCTTGCAGTAGCAACTGGGTATTTGATACCGGTTTAGTTGCTAATATTTGTAACTCGAATCAGGGGCTGCGGAACAAGCGACCGCTAGCAAGGGGTGAGGTCAAGATGCGTGTCGGCAATGGATCAAGCTTTGATGTGATCGCCGTCGGAACGCTACCTCTCCATTTGCCGTCGGGATTAGTAATAAACTTGAATAATTGTTATCTGGTGCCAGCACTTAGCATGAACATCTGGATCGTGTTTAATGCAAAGTGGTTATTCATTTAAATATGAGAACAATGGTTGTTCTATTTATATGAATGAAATCTTTTATGGTCATGCACCGATGATGAATGGTTTATTTCTTTTGAATCTCGATAATAATGTTACACATATTCACAATGTTTATGCTAAAAGGATTAAACTTAATGATGATATATCCGCATATATGTGGCACTACCGTCTAGGTCATATTGGCGTTAAACGCATGAAGAAACTCCATTCAGATGGACTTTTGGAATCACTTTATTTTGAATCATTTGATACATGTGAGCCATGCCTTATGGGCAAGATGACTAGAACACCGTTTTCCGGTTCAATGGAATGGGCGACAGATTTATTGGAAATCATACATTCTGATGTATGTGGTCCAATGAGTGTGTCGGCACGAGGTGGATATCGTTATTTTGTTACTTTCACAGATGATTTGAGTAGATACAGTTATATCTACTTGATGAAACACAAGTCTGAAACATTTGAAAAGTTCAAGGAATTTCAGAATGAAGTGGAAAATCATCGTAATAGAAAGATCAAATTTCTACGGTCCAACCGTGGAGGTGAGTATCTAAGTTACGAGTTTAGCACTCACATGAAAGAGTGTGGAATTGTTTCACAACTCACACCTGCCGGAACACCACAGCGAAATGGTGTGTCGAAACGTCGTAATCGTACTTTATTAGATATGGTTCGATCTATGATGTCTCTAACGGACTTGCCGTTGTCATTTTGGGGTTATGCACTAGAAACTGCTGCATTCACTTTAAATAGGGCACCATCTAAATCCGTTGAGAAGACACCGTATGAATTATGGTTTGGAAACAAACCTAAGCTGTCATTTGTTAAAGTTTGGGGATGCGATTTTTATGTGAAGAAACTTCAACCCGATAAACTCGAACCCAAAGCGGAAAAATGCGTCTTCATAGGATTCCCTAAGGAAACAATTGGGTATTCCTTCTATCATAGATCCGAAGGCAAGGTTTTTGTTGCCAAGAATGGATCCTTTCTAGAGAAAGAGTTTCTCGCGAAAGGTGTGAGTAGTCGAAAAGTAGAACTCGAAGAGGTTATTGAACCTTCTCTTCAAAGTATGGCGAGTAGCGCAGCGCCGGAAGTTGTTCTGGAGTTGGCTTCACCTGTTGAAGAAGGAACTAATGATAATGATCATGAAACTCTGAAAGAGAGTACTACCGAACCTCGCAGGTCTAGCAGGACGCGTGCAACTCCCGAGCTGTACGGAAATCCTGTCATGAATTTCATGGTTGATGAAAATGATGACCCTGTGACGTATGAAGAAGCGATGATGAGCCCGGATTCCAACAAATGGTTAGAAGCCATGAAATCCGAGATGGAATCCATGTATGAAAATCAAGTTTGGAACTTGGTGGACTTACCTCACGACCAAAAGGCCGTGGAGAACAAATGGATTTTCAAAAGGAAAACTGATGCTGATGGTAATGTAACCGTCTATAAAGCTCGAATTGTCACAAAGGGGTTATGAAAAATTCAAGGAGTTGACTACGATGAGACATTCTCTCCCGTAGCGATGCTAAAGTCAGTTAGGATTATGTTAGCAATTGCTGCATATTTCGATTATGAGATATGGCATATGGATGTCAAAACCGCGTTTCTCAATGGTAATATTGAAGAAGAGTTGTATATGATACAACCAAAGGGTTTTGTCGATCCTAAGGATGCTAACAAGGTGTGCAAGCTTCAGCGATCCATCTATGGATTGAAGCAAGCATCACGAAGTTGGAATCTCCGCTTTGATGAGGTGATCAAAGAGTTTGGATTTGTCCAAACTTATGGAGAATCTTGTATTTACAAGAAAGTGAGTGGGAGCAATGTGGCATTTCTGATATTATATGTGGATGACATATTATTGATCGTAAATGATATAGATCTTTTAAACAGTGTTAAAATTTATCTAAACAACAAATTTTCAATGAAGGACCTAGGTGAAGCGTCATACATATTAGGCATAAAGATCTATAGAGATAGATCTAGGCGCGTAATAGGGCTATCGCAAAGTACATACCATGATAAGATTTTAAAGAAGTTTAAAATGGAAGATAGTAAGAAGGGGTTCTTACCTATGACACAAGGCACGACATTGAGTAAGACTCAAAGTCTGGCTACGGCGGAAGAAAGAGAGAAAATGGACAAAGTCCCCTATGCTTCAGCCATAGGCTCTATAATGTATGCCATGCTATGTACAGGACCGTATGTGGCACATGCTATTAGTTTGACTAGTAGGTACCAATCGGATCCAGGTTCAGAACACTGGAAAGCGGTCAAGAATATCCTTAAGTACTTGCGAAGAACTAAGGATATGTTTCTTGTATACGGAGGTGAAGAAGAGCTCGTCGCTAAGTGTTATGTTGATGCTAGCTTTGACACCGATCCGGATGACTCTAAGTCTCAATCCGGATACGTATTTCTCATGAATGGCGGAGCGGTTAGTTGGAGGAGCTCCAAACAACCTGTGGTGGCGGGATCAACGACGGAGGCTGAATATGTTGCTGCTTCAGAAGCGGCTCAGGAAGCAGTTTGGATGAAGGAGTTCATATTCGAACTAGGTGTGGTTGCAAACGCGTTGGACCCAATGGTGATCTATTGTGACAACAATGGTGCCATTGCCAATGCCAAAGAGCCAAGGTCTCACAAGCATTCCAAGCATATTAAGCGCCGGTTTCACTCCATCCACGAGCATGTCAAGGATGGAGATATAAAGATTTGTAAAGTACATACGGATCTCAATGTAGCAGATTCGTTGACTAAAACTCTCCCTAGAGAAAAACATGATCTACACCAGAACTCCATGGGTGTTAGATACATCACTATGTAACTAGATTATTGTCTCTAGTGCAAGTGGGAGATTGAAGGGAATATGCCCTGAGAGGCAATAATAAAGTGTTTATTATGTGTATTCCAAGTATATGATAGATGTTTATTTTGCATGCTATAATTGTATTAATACAGAAAATTTAATACATGTGTGTTTAATAAACAAACAGAAAGTTCCTAGTTATGCCACTCTCATAAACTAGTTCGTTGATTAACAAGATGATCATAGTTTCCTGATCATAGACATTGGATGTTGTTAATAACGAGATCACAACATTAGTGTAATGGTGTGATGAACATTCATCCGAAGTATAGCATTACGATCAAAGTCATTGAGTTTATATTGCTATAAACAACTTACGAAGTGATCCTAATCCTTAGACCATGAGATCATGCCAATCACTAACACCGGAAGAGTTTCTTGTTAACATCAAACGTCACACTATAACTGGGTGATTATAAAGATGGCTTCAAAGCTACTAAAGTGTTATGTTGAGAATCATGGATCAAGAGTGGAATTTGTTCATCCCGATGACGGATAGATATACTCTGGGCCCTCTCGGTGATATCACATTGGTGAGCTTGCAAGCAAGTGATTTGATCACTAGAATGTTATATCACGGGAACGAGAAAAGAGTGCATATCAGTAACAAGATCAAACTAGGTATGGAGATACCGATGATCGAATCTCGGACATGTAATATATCGTGAAACAAAGGGATTAAGATACAAGCATAAAAGGTTCCGACGATCATAGGGAAGTCATCGTTGAATGTGTGGGAGTCAGTATGGATCTCCAGGTCCCGCTACGGATTATTGATCGGAGAAGGGTCTCGATCATGTCCGCATTATTCGCGAACCATAGGGTGACACACCTAAGGGACACTGACATCCAGTTGGAGCAAATGTTTCATGCCGAAATAATAAACAAGCGCAGGAATTTATTTCACTAGATACCGAAACAGGTTTTTTGGGTGAAATTGCATAAAGAGGTTATGCATGTGAAATTTAATTCTAGCAAGGGCTTATTTTTGAATGTTTGTCATTAAATTAATTGAAAAAATTCTGAATAAATAAAAGGAGTTTTATTTAATGAGAGTTTGCATTAAATTTGGTGGAAATTTAATGGGAATTTGAGTGGATTTTTTAGTGGAGAAAATTGAAGGGTCATTTTGTGAGTGGAGTGTCCATCGACATGAATGAGGGAGAGGTGGGGGCACCTTCCATGGCTGGCGGCCATGCCCCCTTGGGCTTCCCCCCTCCCCTATATAAGGAGCCCCTCCTCTCACTTCTCACTCACACCTCCTCGTGAAGGATCTCTCTCCCCCTCTAGAATTTATCCCCCATGGTCTCGGACTAGCGAGATACATGTTCCCGGTGGCTATTTGGCAAGAAAGGGTAGTTCTTCCGCTGCATCACTGGAGCGAGGAGGCGGAGGTTGCTCGGTGTATTGTACGTGTGTGCGACGATGGATGCGCTTCTGCTTTGCGGCGCTAGGACTTCCTCTTGATCTTGAGATCGGCAAGAGATCGTCTACATCAACCACGAGTTGAACTCGTTAAGCTTTGTCGGTCTTCAAGGGTATGTTGTCTACGGATATACATCCACCCGTTGTTTGTATCTAGTAGATAGATCTTGGTACATAGTTCCCATCGTAGGAAATTTTTTGTTTTCTATGCTGCGAACCCTACAGTGGCACACCACGGGGAAGGCTTCACCGTACACCATCACCAAGACCATTTGCGACATAGCAGTACAGAGACCACCACCACCTAGCCCAGCATCAACCTCACCACCAAGGCGACACAGGGAGCACCCCTGAGGGGCACAGCATCCTACACCTGCCTAGGATGTTGACTACAGCGAGCGGCAGCACCTGGATCGACAACGGTTCGGCCTAGGCAAAGCTAGGGTTTCGTCCAGATGCGTGCGAGGCCACGATTGAACCAAATCGACCAGGAGAAAGGAAGAGGAGGCAGGGGCTAGCCCGCGCCAGCATATGTCAGTAGCCGGCGGCGTCAGATTTGGTCGGCGTTAGCCGGCGAGGGCGGCGGCGGCACCGTGTGAGGGTGAGGCAGAGAAACGAGAGAGGGAGAGTGGGGATTATGTCGCGTGTGTGCGAGTGATAGGAGAGGAAGAGAGGGGGTGGGTCATGGTCTAGATGACCTAGGCCAGCTCTAAATGGGCCAGGCTGGCCCATGTGCCCAACCAAACAGCCCAAGTTGATTAGGATAAGAAATAAAATAAAAATAAAACAAATGAATTACCAAAATAACCTCTAAATATTTTTAGCTATAGAAAATTATAGAAAAATCATAAAAATACATTTAATATGTTAAAATTATCATAAAAATAAGATCTATCTAATAAAAAAATATCTTTATTTATTTAAAATAAATATAAAGCACATAAATTTTAACATCATTAAAACCTGAGTAAATTTTCATAAAATAAGAAAAACTCCTAAAAATAAATAAAAATCATTTTTCTGTATAAAAATAACTCTACTATTTTATAAAAATACTAACTTAGAATTTTACAAATAAAATATAAAGCAAATATTTAAAGACACTTAATACTTTGAAGAATTTTATAAAAATAAAGGTAATACCTAAAAATAAATAAAATTTATTTTTAAGATCTTGAATAAATATATTTTACTAGAAAAATACTATATATATTATTCAAAAACATTTAAATAACCTTAGATAATAAAACTCATTTACTTATTTTACTAAAATGAAATAACCACTTTGTTAATTCTCCAAAATTATTTACTAAGAAAGTAATAATCACATTTCTTAGTAAAAACACTAAATACTTTAAATTTAATTATTAAGTCTAATTCCATAATCATAATTCATAATAAAACTTAAGTATAACTATTAACTTTTAAATACTCTTATTAAATCTTAAATTCAAATAAAACTCCTTTTAAATAAATATTATATATCACTCAGGTATAAGATGGTGAATAATCTTCATCTTTTAACCACTCTTAGAATGACTCTAAACTCTAATAAATTCATAAGATCATCTAATTATGCTCCCATTAATAAGCTGCATGTTATTAAATTAATCTTTCACTTACATTAAAAAGGATCATCCATAACCATATTTGTCAAAACCGTAAAACTAGATGATATTCTAAAACTCATTATATCTTAAAATCCATTTCTATTTTTATAGTTAACTTTGGTCTAAACAATCATAAACATCTCATTTGAAGTTTATTCATGTTTTTAAAGTTAACTTTGGTCACTTGTACCATCAACTAAAATATGATAACTCAACATCATTCGTAACCATCTCAAACCCTAATGTAAAACCTAATAAACCTCAAGACTAATTAACCTTAACTAAACACTAGCTTCTTCAAATGTTATTCTTTTTGCCACTTCACACAAACAAGTCTATAATAGTTCCTTCATCTGTTAACAACTCAATCCAAGGATTTTTATCCTAGTCACTAGATAACAATTAATCATAATCACATTACTCTATTCGTACTTGTATATTTTGGATTTTTAACACTTAAGTTCCTTATTAATGCCATTGCTTATGAAATAAACTTAAAGATAAACCCAATTTTAAAGAAGATATCAAAGATCAACTTATTTATAATGCTAAGGGTTTCACTATGGGAATTCTAAAATTGCATAGCATTATTTATGCATAATGGCATCTTGCTTCTTTAAACATTAGTCCTTACCGAACCAATGATGCTGATTTCAGATATTGGATCTTCTATTATCTCGAAGACCGTGAGTGCATAATCTTGCAATCACAAAAGGCAAGTTCACACTTGCTCATGTCCTTTGATTATTTTCTGTAAAGTGTTTTGCAAATCCAATGTTGTCACCACATGCATTTGAAAAAGGTCAGAAAACACTATTTTCATAATAATATGATTATAGGTTATGTACCATGAGGTAATAACCTAATATGAAAGTTCTAGTGGTAAAGGAACATATTATCTAGGACTTAACAACCAATGTCGCCAGTGATTCTTGCGCCGTATATTACGCGTTAACCATGAGATTTGGAATGGGACGGAGAAGTCAGCTGGAGCGGCTCTCTCTCACATGCCAAAGGATGACTGGGCCGTTGTTGCAACTCCTCTTGTAGAGGGTTAGCAGGTTATGGGTGGGATCCCTCAACGCCCCACGGCTTCTAGTATCTATGAGGGTTGTACACCTTAGGCTAATAATGGAAACAAGTTTTATCCTATGCCTGATGTGCAATCTGTAGGGTATGCGGGGTCACGGAGAAGGACAATGATTGGCTTGGATCTTAGTCTAGTCCTCACACAAAGGAAGTGTGAACAAGCCTATAACTCGGATGTGAAACAAAGCTAAGATCTCTCATGGGTAAAGTGACGCACCTCTGTAGAGTGTAAGAACTGTAACTTGTTACTCCCTGTTCTGGGAAGGAGCTGCGAATGTTGTAGGAAAGGAACTCCATGAAAGTTCTGGTAAACCTGTTAAGGCTGATGGACATAGCTTTTCAGAATAAAAGCAACCTTTGAAGAAATATTTACGAAAACTTGCATTGCCTACGACCTATGGTCTGTGGCTGTAAATAGTGCATAAAACACTTCTCTTTAGTGAACTTGCTGAGTACGCTCGTACTCAACGTATCTTCTTAACCCGTGCTAGATCTCGGAGAAACCAATGGCATTCTCAGGAAATAAGTTACTTGAAGAGTTGAAGATACCTGATGGAGATCAACGGAGTCGAAGACCTTATCGGAAGCTATCGAAGACAACCTGAAGCGTAGAACTTAAATAAAACTCCTAGAATCTAAAACCTACTTCTATAGAACAATACTATAGTAGTACTTTCAAGCCTTATCCATATACTAATAGTAGTACTTCTAAAGTAAACTCCAAATGGATCTTTCTGGTTCTTTCCGTATAATATTCTTCACTGTTCAAGGAAGTTCTCTGGATCTTTTGTAATATGTTATATGTAATCTAAAGCATGGTACTAGACCAGCGATGTTTCTGTTGTACCACTCTGAGGGATATAATGCGGATGGAACGGTGTTCCATTGGTGTTATGTCAACGACTATAGTGTACTACATCATGCAGTGGTATGCTGGGTCACCGCACCTGAGGCAGTGGAAGCCCTTCGAACCACTGATGAGTTTTGTGATAAGTACAAAGCTCTAAGGAGGAAGCTGGATATGCTTCAAGAGGATAACAATAGGCTTCATAACTTGCTAGAGGGTTTCCTCACCCTGAACAAGGGAAGACCACCACCACCGAAGGAGTAATTCATCATCAGGTTCTGGCATCCCCTTGGTTTGTTCCAAGCTTGGGGGAGTGCCGCGATATCACATCATTATCTTTCATCTTTTTACCTTTTTAGTAGATTCATATCTTGAATAGAGAAGTTATCATATAGGATGGTTTGCATTGTGGAAGTATCTCTCATTTAGTTGGTTATCTATGTATCCCTTGGTGTGAGTGCCTTTATGGAATATTAATGAGAAGCTTCATCTTTTACTTTTTGCACTTCTTATTTTAGTTTGAAATCTCTATTATATGATTGATCTTGTTGATTAGTATTGGTATCACTTTGAGAGCATCAAGTAAATCTAAATTGGTTTTGGCAAACCGAGCTCTAGTCAGTAGCAACACTTTTTGAGGTTTGAAAGGAAAAGAAAAAAACACTTACAGGTATTTTATATCATTTTATTTCTTTCTTGATTGGCTCATAAGCTTAATATTCTTTATTTAAGATATTTTGTGTTTTCAAGGAAGATTGCATGTTTGACTTTATCACTTGTATGCATGTTTGCTTGTTTCCTTCAGCTTTTTTCTTGCTATCCAGCCTTGCTAGCTAAAAACCTGTACTAAGAGGGAATACTTCTCGTGCATCCAATCCCTTAAACCAAAACCTATGCCATCTGTGTCCACCATATCTACCTATTAGCATTATTGCTATTCCAAGTAATTCTCAGGCTTCATCTATCTTTAAAATTAAAAAAAAATTGTTTTGTAAAAACTAGTTAGTAAAGCTCTCACGAACTTGATGGCACACCTTATTTTCTTGCCCTTAATAAACTTGAACCATTGTGTCATCTATGTTGTATATGCTTGCACCTATAAGGGTGTGTTCGGTTTCGGGATGGAGAGGAACGTAATGGGACGGTTCCATGATTTTAGGCGATTCTTGTGTTCGATTGAGAGGTGGAACAGAATGAACCGTTTCCTCGAAGTGGAATATTCCTTGTAGATATGGAACCAACCCGTGCGGCCAAATCGGCCGGACCACGAGGAACGGCTCGCTAACATAGCTGTCAAACAAAAGACACCGCATCTAATCACGAGCGAACCTTTCTTTTCCTCGTCTCTCTTGAAAAGCGGCGAGCATTTAGCAGGTCAGCAACGGCGAGCAGGTGCAGGGGCGGTGGCAGCCTGAACTGGACGCTACGAGAGTCGGGCATGGCATCAACGAGAGCCGGACCAGGCGCGACGACGGGATCCAGGCATGGCGTCGGCGGGAGCCATGCATGGTGATAGGGGCCAGGCGCAGCGGCAGACCGGGAGCGGCGATAGGATCCCACGGCGGCGTTGGCGGTTGCCATGCGCGGTGACCCAATTTTGCCTCTTTCCCTTCCGATTTTGCTCTTTGTCCACTGCAATTTTGAAAAACTAGAAGAACATCTATTGCCCTTTCTTTGTTTTGCCCATGTTAAGTTTGTGATTAGATTCATAGAATGTTTAAGTAAAAATTAATCGAACCATTCTATTCTAGTACTCTGATGCCAACCGAACATGAGAACAGAACCATCCTATTCCACTAGAATGGAGTGGAATGGAACCATTCCGTTCCGTTCTACTTCATCCTAAAAACGAACACACCCTAAGTTGGGATTAGCAGAACCGTGCTATCACGAGGAAAGCCTTCAACACCTGTAAATACCTACCCAGTTGATATCATGCTCTTTTGTTTGCGGATGTTGTCGGTGTGAAATAAAAGGGGAGCTTGTAAGTCCATGCAGGTATGTATATGTGTTAGAAAAACGCCTGGGCTGCTAGCCTAAGCCATGCCTAATCATGGTGGAAACTTGCAGCATCACCATAGTGAGCAATCCACGAAGCATTCATCTTATATAAAAAAGGAGAGACAGAAAAAGAGGAAAGAGAGAAAAAAGCACCATTTTCCCATGGTAAATAAGAAGTTTGCGGGGTTGCTCATTGTCTGCTTGCCTTGTCATTTTGATATGGGATAGCTCCTGTATCATGTGGCAAGGGGTACCTCGTTGGAGGTTCTCTATGATACACATGTATTTACTATGACAAGAACTTACCGGTAACTAAAGTTGAGTAGCATGAGGAGCGGCCCTCGTACTCAAGGGACATGAGATTGCCAACTTATATTTTGTCAATAATATACTCCATCTTTGTTCACTTTCACCTTAATCACCTCAAGATGCTTATGATAGGGGCAATGAGAGCTCAAAGCTAGTAAGTACCATAATCTTTTGAAAGCTCTTTATGAACTTGAAATCCCTGCTTCCCTCTGCGAAGGGCCTTTATTTTACTTCTTAGTTGAGTCAAGTAAACCTATTCCTCTCTATCTCTAGCAAGCATTTGAGTTTTTGTGTTTCAATCATTCATATAATGATTTATTCAATCATGTTCCTTATCTTCCTTGTTTTGCACAAGACTCTTATCTGAACGAGTATTACTTTGAAAGCCATCATTGTGAAAAGCCTTTATGTTTGAGAAAAGGGACTCCTGTTATAAACTTCTTTACAAAAGCTTTTCTTGAAAATTGTTTGTCAAATGTTCTCTAACCAAGAACAAAGTTTGCCATACCCAATTATGATTTATCTTTATGCATATTTATTGTGACTCCCATACTCATTACAACTTAAGTTATATAATGGTGAGTTGCTTTCTTTTATGAGTTGTGTATTAGTAAGTGTGATGCTTCTTGTCCGTATTCTTTTTATCGACACTTCACTCCATAAACCTGTGGACATGTTTACTAAGCTCAGTTTTCGCTTGGGAACAAGCGAGGTCTAAGCTTGGGGGAGTTGATACGCCCATTTTGCATCACTATTCTATTTCATAATTTGCTGTTATTCATTGATATATTTCAAATTAAGATGTGATTCTTATGTCATTTCATCTATTTTTGCATGTTGGATGATTCTTGGAGGATGAACTGCCGTAGTCAGATTCTGATGGAAAAGCGGCGTCTAGATGCAATTTTTGCGAAGATCAAAAAAAATACCAGAAAATATAAGGAAAATTATATTTTTCCAGAAGACGAAGGATGCTAGAAGGGGAGGAGGAGTTGAGCCACAGGGCCGCCCTGGGCCGCCCCATCCCAGGCGCGGGCCACCCTGGGCCACCCTGGGCCGCCCCATCCCAGGCGCGATCCACCCTAGGCCGCCCCACCAGGGGGTGTGGCCACCCTTGCCCACCTCCGGCTCCGCCCTCTCGCCTATATCTTCCTCCCAAAACCCTAAAGTTCGGCGAGCGACCACAGAAAGATTCCGCCGCCTCTACGGGACGGAAACTACAGAGAGATAAAGAGCTCTCCCGCAGACATATTTCTGCCAGGGAAATTCCTTCCTTGAGAGGGGAGATCGTCACCATCAACACTTTCAACAAGCTAGACTTCATCGGGATCATCATCATCCACACCACCATCTCCATCAGCACCATCATCACCACTCCATCCCGCAGTAACAATTGTGTTGAATCTTGCATAGTTCTTAGTGGAAACTTTCCCGGTGTTGATTACTTTTGTAGTTGATGCTTTTGAGTGGAACCTTTGAATCTTTGTTTATGTTCAGATTGTTATTCATCATTATATCATTCTGATCTTGATCCATATGATGTCTCGTGAGTAGTTCGTTTAATTCTTTAGGACATGGGAGAAGTCATGTTGTTAGTAGTGGAATTGTGTTGAGTAATATTCAATGGTTTGATATTTAAGTTTTGGTGCTATTCTTCTAGTGGTGTCATGTGAACATCGACTACATGATACTTCACCATTTATGGGCCTAGGGGAATGTATTGTTTATTTGGCTATTAATTGTGGGGTTGCTAGAGTGACAAAAACCTGAACCCCCGTTAGGAAACCTTTGCACAAGGGAGTGTAGGATCTCAGAGTTTAATGTTGTGGTTAGGTTTTCATCTTAATTACTTTCTTGTAGTTGCGGATGCTTGCAAGGGGTTTAATCACAAGTATGTATTAGTCCAAGTATGGTCGGTACATTAGTATAGGTTCACCCACACAACACTTATCCAACCAAAGAATATTAATCAACTATATGAAGCAAAAACACTTGACAGTATTCCCATGTGTCCTCGAGAACGTTTGTTCCTCATAAGTAATACAATCGGCTTGTCCTTTGCTAAGAAACGATTGGGCCACTTGCTGAAATTATTTGTTGTCTTTATTTACTTACACTTTATTTCTTTGCATTACCAAAAAACCCTAAAAATCCATTTTCTAAGTATTTACAGAGAATTCCTGATCCAAATCACTAGTCAACACCTTCTGCTCCTTGTTGGGATCGACACTCCTATTTATCAAAAGTACTACAATACAAACCCTATACTTGTGGGTCATCAGTTATCTAACCAGTAGGAGCAAGGAAACAACTCCAAGGTGTTGCTAGCAACTTGGAATCCTGCACAACACAAACTCAAGACTTTGCCCCAATTTACAGTGAGGTCGTCAATCTCACTGGTTTGCTAAAAACAAAGGATTAAACATATAGTGTGGAAGGTAATGGTTGCTTGCAGAAAGTAAACGGTAACAGTAGATGATGTAAAATGGGTAAAGATTGGACCGGGGTCCATAGTTCACTAGAGGTATTCTCCTTAAGATAAATAACATGCCGGGTGAACAAATTACAGCGGGGCAATTGACAGGAACTGAGCAAGGCATAATAATGCAAATACTAGACATTCATGATTCCTATGAGATTTGATTGGGCATTACAACAATATACATAGACTGCCATCCAACTGCATCTATGACTAATAATCCACCTTTAGGTTATCATCCAAACCCCCTCCAGTATTAAGTTGTAAGCAACGGATAATTGCATTAAGCAATGTGTGTAAAGTAAACAATACAATTGTTCCATGAACAAAAGATTGTTGTTTTCTCCCTACTAGCAACAACACACTTATAACCTTAGAGATTCCTGTAACTTCCCCAGATTCAATAGAGGCATGAACCCACTATTGAGCATAAATACTCCCTCTTGGAGTCACTAGCATCTACTTGGCCAAGATAGCTACTAGCAACAGAGAGCATGCAAGATCTCAAACAACACAGACATGATAGAATCAATAATCAATAAGATATGATAAAATCAATAAGACATAGTATCTCAATAGCCATGGGAATGGTGCATATATTTTTCTCTCTCTTTTTCTATATATTTTTTTCTGAGGATGCTTCATGGATTGCTCACTATGGTGATGCTGCAAGTTTCCACCATGATTAGGCATGGCTTAGGCTAGCGGCCTAGGCGTTTCTCTAACACATATACATAAATCCATGGACTTACAAGTTCCCCTTTTATTTCACACCGCCGACATCCATAAACAAAAGAGCATGATATCAACTGGATATATATTTATAGGTGTTGAAAGTGTTCCCCGTGATAGCACGGTTCTACTAATTCCCAACTTATAAGTGCAAGCATATACAACATAGATGACACAATGGTTCAAGTTTATTAGGGGCAAGAAAAATAAAGTGTGACATCAAGTTTGTGAGAGCTTTAATCACTAATTTTCACATAACAAGTTTAATTTGGAAGATAGATAAAACAAGAATATACTTGCAATGGTGTAAAACACCATGCATAAGAATTTATAGTGGACTCTTTGGAATAACTTGGTTTCTTGGGAGTTCGAATGCATGAGTAGAGCTTACTCAATACAAGTGGAGGTTAGCAAAAGACTGGGAGCGACCAACTAAGAGAGCAATAATGTCCATAATCATGCAAAGTGACAAAACATTATCAATCAAAGCGTAAAGTGGTATCACAAGTCAAAACATAAATGACCATAGAGGCTAAGGTGACTGGTTCATAGTCATAACATGGTGTGATCATGCACCAAGTCTACCCAAACAAAGCATCAAAGGAGAATACCACAATATTATGCTTTTGTATGCGAAAACAACGCATGATTCTTTTAAGGCACATTAAGCAATCTCAATTGTTTGGAACAAGTCATGCTATAGCAATAATCACTAAGCGTAAGTTCAACAACATCTAGCATGACATGATAAAGTTTAAGCCATAGTCAAAACAAGCTCCGTTTTGTACCACTATAAGCATGAAACTTTCTACTCTTTTCCAACACCAATCAACTTATTTGCAACAACACAGAGAAAGCGGGGGTCCAAATACTTTATTCAAGCAAACTAAATAAATGAAAACCAAAAAAAAAACTATGACGCTCCAAGAACAACACAACGGTGCATGAGACAATAAAAACGAAGTGTCTAGAAAGAGACCTGAGATTTTTATTGATGAAGAAGGGGATGCCTTGGGTATCCCCAAGATTTGACGCTTGTACCTCTTAAATATTTATTGGGGTGACACTGGGTGGCATCCCCAAGCTTGAGATTTTATCCATTCTTCATCTCATCAAATCATTCTTCCGCTACACCTGAAAATTTCCTTCATACAAAACTTCACATAATCTTCATTAGCAACATTATTGTATTCAAGATAATAAGCCCTTGGGTTTAGTTTCAACACAGCAAAACTTTCACTAAAAACACAAGATACTGTAGTAATTCCTTTAAAAATCTCAAGTGATCAAGAAGAACTCAAAAAGAAACCGATAAAGAGGCAAATGCAAATAATGGCAGAAATCTGTCAAAACAGTATAGCAGGTAAAAACTGATTTTTTCGAAGATCTTATGTTGCTCAAATCAAAAAGTGTTGAACTAACGAAAGTTATACAACAACCTGGGCCATTTACTCGAAAAATTAAAGCTTAATCCTACATACAGATATTTTTTATGAATTTTTACAGTGAAGCACAAAAATCTATTTCAGGACAGCAACTTCCCCAAATCTTACTTCTCTCTCATTAGAGGTTATTCTTGGAACAAAAATCAAACAAAAAGGATAAGGAGAGGTTATTACAGAGGTAATAACTTCCAAGACTCAATAAAACTTTTGGGTTTATCCTCCAATGAGTATTTTTATTTAACCTTTAAGTTAGGCATGATAGTTTGAGAAGATGCTCACATAAGAAATATGAATTGAAGTAAAAGAGAGCATCAAGAATCAAATTCAAAACACATTTAAGTCTAACCCACTTCCTATGCATAGGAATATTATACACAAATAAATTCACAAAGAACAAAGTGACAGGCATAGGAAGATAAAACAAGAGTAACTTCAAAACTTTCAGCACATAGAGAGGTGTTTCAGTACCATGAAAACTTCTACAACCACACTTTCCTCTCTCATAATAATTTTCAGTAGCCTAATGAATAAACTCAACAATATAACTATCACATAACGCATGCTTTTAATGATCTACAAACACATAATTTTTATCAAGCTTAAAAATAGTGGGATTAAAACCTTCAAACCCACTTTTAACAATTTTATAACAAGAAGACTGATCATTCTCAAGAGGTATGGGGTTCCAAGACAAGACCCCTCCAATCTCATTTTCAATAGTAGTACTACTAATTTTATCAACCAATATAGGACCATCAGCTAGAGCTTTATCATAAACATTTTCTAAGTAAAACTCTTTAGTACCATGCATTAAGAAGTTAGGCACAAATAAAGGATTATCATAAGATTTATCAAAATAGCATGGATTAGCATAGATAACAGGAGCATAATTACTATCACAAGTTTTACCCATAGTAGATATTTCAAAAGAATCCACAAGAACATAACATTCGTCCTCCTTTGGTAAGCATGGGGGACAATCAAATAATGTAAGGGATAAAGAGTTACTCTCATTAGAAGGTAGACATGGGTAGCTAATCCATTCTTCCTCCTTTTGTTCATCACTCTCCTTCTATTTTTCATCTAATGAGCTTCCCGTTTCAGCAATTTCTTCTTCCATAAGCTCCTGCAAGGCATTAGTCTTTTCCGTTTGTGGAAAGCATCTATTAATATATTCAAGAATATAGCCATTTTATTCCTTGTAATTATCAAAACAAAATTTAAGTATATCATAAACCTCATATTCATAAGGTGAATCATCAGTATTTTCAAGCAAACTAGCAAGTTCAAATGCACCCTTCCAAGCAATAAATTCTTCAATTTTTTCCACATCATAAAATTCATAATTTCCTTTAACATAAGAAGATATAGGAACATTATCATTATACTCACATTGAAAGGGGAGGTGTTTATACCTCCTACAACAACACGATTTATCAAAGCAATAAGTAACATTATAAGTAGAGCACACGTTTCTAGAAATGGTATTAAATTTATCAATTTGTTCCCATAAGTGTTTCCCTTTTTGTGACAAACGGTGTTACTCATAATAATATTTTTGTTCTTCCATGAACCCACCTTGCCAATAAGATCTAGTTTCAAAGAAACCAACCATTGATAGAAAGCATGACAAGTCAAGGCAATAACAAACCAACAAATATAGTAGGAACTAATTTTTTGTGTTTTTTATAAGAAAAAGCAAACCAAACAAAACTATTTTTTTTGTAATTTTTGGTAAAAGAAGCAAAAAAACAAAGTAAGAGAATGGTTGTCAAGGACTCCCCTTGTGAAGCTATCCTTAACTCCCCAGCAACGGTGCCAGAAAAATCTTGACGTGGCTCAGTCAATTGCAGAGCTTCGTTGGGAGACCCCAAGAGGAAGGTGTGATGAGCACAGCAGCAAGTCTTCCCTCAGTTATGAAACCAAGGTTATCGAACCAATAGGAGCAAGGAAACAAATCCAAGGTGTTGCTAGCAACTTGGAATCCTGCACAACACAAACTTAAGACTTTGCCCCAACTTACAATGAGGTTTTCAATCTCACTGGTTTGCTAAAAATAAAATATTAAACATATAGTGTGGAAGGTAATGGTTGTTTGCAGAAAGTAAACGGTAACGGTAGATGATGAAACAATGGTAAAGATTGGACCGGGGTCCACAGTTCACTAGAGGTGTTCTCCTTAAGATAAATAACATGTTGGTTGAACAAATTACAGCGGGGCAATTGACAGAAACTGAGCAAGGCATAACAATGCAAATACTAGACATTCATGATTCCTATGAGATTTGATTGGGCATTACAACAATATACATAGACCACCATCCAACTGCATCTATGACTAATAATCCACCTTCAGGTTATCATCCGAACCCCCTCCAGTATTAAGTTGCAAGCCACGAATAATTGCATTAAGTAATGTGTGTAAAGTAAACAATACAATTATTCCATGAACAAAAGATTATTGTTTTCTCACTAGTAGCAACAGCACATCTATAACCTTAGAGATTCCTGTCACTTCTCCAGATTCAATAGAGGCATGAACCCACTATCGAGCATAAATACTCCCTCTTGGAGTCACTAGCATCTACTTGGCCAAGATAGCTACTAGCAACGAAGAGCATGCAAGATCTCAAACAACACAGACATGATAGAATCAATACTCAATAAGACATGATAGAATCAATAATCAATGACATAGTATCTCAATATCCATCGGATCCCCACAAACACAACATGTATGATTACAAATAGATGATCTTGATCATGAACCGAGCTCACAAGATCTAAACATGATAGCACAAATAAGGAGAAACAACCATCTAGCTACTGTATGGACCCATAGTCCAAGGGTGAACTACTCACGCATCATACCGGAGGCTGTCATGGTGATGAAGAAGGCCTTCGGGATGATCTCTCCCCTCTGGCAGGGTGCCGTGAAGAGCTTCAGATCCCCACGATCTAGGGACGATGGTGGCAGCGTCTACAGACGGTTTCGTGAAATATTGATCGGGTACTTAGGGTTTAGGCATTAGAGGACTTTTATAGGCGAAGATGCAAGGCGGGAGGGAAGTCAGGGGGCCCACACCCTTCCTTGGCGTGGCCTAGAGTGGGCCCACGCCCTGGGGGTGCGGCCGCCCTGTGGCGCCCCTCCGTCTCTCCTCTGGAATCCGTGTTCTCCTCGGTGAAATATTGACTTTGGCTTTTGTCCTGTCCAATTTCGAGAATATTTATTTACTAGATTTTCTAAAACCAAAAACAGCAGAAAATAGGCAACTGGCACTGCGGCATCTTGTTAATAGGTTAGTCCCTGAAAATGTATAAAAATACCTCAAAGTGTAGACAAAGCATAGCAAAGTAGATACTAAACAAGAATGGAACATAAAAAAATTATAGATATGTTTATGACGTATCAATATGATGCATGCTTCAATTCATATCATGGAATGCATATTTAGAACGGGCTCAACGTGCTGATCATTTTAGAAACATCATTTATCGAATTCAGAATTACGAAATAAAAGTTATGAATTTATTATGAAATAGTTATTTAATAGTATTTAAATTATTTTGAAATTTTTAATTATGCAAAAATTATTTTGGATAGCATATTCATGATCCTTGAATTTTTATGATCAAGAAACATATATTAAAACGTTATATTTGCATTTGTCAATAAAGATATATGGTTTTATCTACTCCCTCCGTTCCAAAATAGATGTCTTAGATTTGTCAAAATTTGAATAAATCTAGACACTATTTAGTATATAAATTCATTTAAATTTTGACAAATGTAAGACATCTATTTTGGGACCGAGGAAGTATTTAAAATCATTATTTACGTTTTCTGTTTAAAAGAGAAAAATCCTGGAAAACTTTTGATACTTCTGTAACCTTAACCACTGACACTGCTCGGTGGACCTGGGCTGTTAACTTGGCTTGATGGCTGGGAGTGGAGAAGAAAGAAATGCAAGGGGGCTGTTTGCAAATGCGCAGAACAGGTGAGGAGAGTCAAAACAGCTAGCTCGGCCCAATCTTGGCAGGATGATTCCGGATGGGTTAGAGCTCCGTTTGGAGATTGGTTTGATGCTTCAGATAGACGGAGCAACAAAGGTTAACACAGTGCAAGAATTAAAGCCAGGTGTATACTGTGTAAACGGAGAAATCGAGGCAAACATAGGAAGAACACAAAGTGCACAAAACTGAAGAAACTGTCAGAACGGGAGGTTGCTCGAGCCCAACTTTGCTCGACGATTCCGAGCGAGATACTCTGCCGTTTTGAGCGCCGAGAGATGTTCCGTAGATCTGGGAGGTTCCTCTATGCGTACATGAGCAGGTTGACTCCGGAGACGAAAACGAGGCAGCCGGAAAACAGAGAGAGACGGGGGTCATTGGCGGGTGCTGTCGCGGGCGTGCGTGGCTGCGGGGCGCGAGTGGCGTGGCGCGCGGCAGAGAAGCAGGTCGTCGAGCGGCGAGGCGACTACAGAGACGTTTGTTGACAGCGGCGAGGGAGGTTGCTGGACGGAGGAGAGGAAGCAGACATGCGAGTGCATAGATCAATAGCAAAACGGACATCAGGACATGGTCGCATGCGTACATAGATAAGCACACAAGCACCTAGCTGAATGAAAGGAACTATGCAAAAAGAGCCAGCTAAATACGAACTAGCGCGTGCTCTACTCAGTGCCGGTATTTACGATCTGGAGCTGATGGTAAACAAAGGAACTTGCCAAGATGTATGTGTGCGTGCTGAAGACGCTCACAACAGGGAGGCCACGGTCACACGATGGTGCAGCATACGCATGAGACAAGGACAGATGCAAACATGGCGGACGGATACGGCAGCTCACTGTGAGGGCACCGGAGTCGGTCATGCGCGATGTAGACAGTGTAGATGTCGCCAGGAACTCGGACACGACGGATGCGGTTCTTGTCGGCGACCTGGGACGGCTCCAGCTCCTGAAACTCGAGTAGAGGTACCGGACGATGGTATGATTCTTCTCCCGTGCTCAGATAGTCTTGGCGTGGTCTAAGGCGACGACTTGGACAAACCTTCGAGCTCCAACCATGGGATTTGGCGGTCAAAGCTGCGGTGAAGGAAAAACAGAGGGGAAGCAGGGGAAGCTAGGTGGCGGCGGATGGGAAGGAGAACATCTAGGGTTGAGGGGGTCTTGATCTGGTGCTGCTTTTTGTGGACAGGAGGAAAGGGGCATGTTGGAAAGGGAGCACGGAGAGCTCGTGCTCTCTATCTCTCGATGAAGATAAACAGGAAAATGCGAGCTCTACTTGGGCCAAGGAAGAGAAGGGGAGGAAGGAAACATTGTGGGCTAGGGTTTAGATGGACCAAGGATAGTTTTAGGGAAAAAGTTCAGATCCAGCTAGGGTTGATCAGGTATAGGCGTATAGCTGGGGTGGTGGTTTGATCAAAAGAGAGGAGTGGAAAGGCACATATACGTGCAAGATTGTAGTCTAGGTGTATGTGTGGTGTACATAGATTAGGTAGGGTGTTAGAGATTCAGCTAGCTAGGTTCATTTAGCTAGCTTAGAAAACAAGAGAGAGAGATTGGGTTTTAGCTAGGAGAGAAGGTTGATTACGGGGAGTTAGAGATGTTGGCTAGGTATTTAGCTTGGATAAGGTTGAGTCAAATTCAAATAGCAAAATTATGAAAAGTAATTAAAAGAAGCAAAACCAAATGGTTTATTATTCAACTTAGGAATAAATTGGTGGCTTTATATTGCATGTTCGAGGCAAGGTAGATGCTTTGATCTAGTTGGTGAAAACAAGCTAGATCAAGAAGGCATATTACCATGCTTCATGTGGAACCGAGAAAAACAAAATCATGACTTCTTAAATAAAATAGACTAATTGAATTCAATAGTCAATCTAGTGTGTATTGGCCAACTAGGATTTACTGTGACCATATGAATTCAATTAGACTCCCTATTGGAATAAACCATGGTTTGAATTGGAGTTTCTACTTCTACACAACATCCAATAAAGAACCATGTAGAACCCCATAAACAATATTGTAAAATGTAGTTGCTCATATTATTTGGGATGGTGGAGAGTCTAGATGGAGACAAAAGAAAGGTGATGGAATTATAATAGACATGCCCCCAACTCAACTTGGGCATCAAGCATTATATCAAGAACCAACTATAATATATCAAGAGGCAAATACAACTAATACAATATAAAATGCATATGAGGGAAGAACCAAATAAAAGGGAGTTTTAATGTGATGCTCAAATGCATGTTGGCATGGTGACATGAGCATGATATTATGCAATGCAATTATGATATGTAAGAAGTAGCAATATATAGACTATGCAAGTAGCATTGCAATTGTTAGACAATTGGGATGCTACAGAACGCTGCCTCTGCACTTACCGTCGGGATTAGTGATAAATCTAAATAATTGTTATTTGGTGCTTTCACTGAGCATGAACATTGTATCCGGATCGTGTTTGATGCAAAGTGGTTATTCATTTAAATCTAAAAACAATGGTTATTCGATTTATATGAATGATATCTTTTATGGTCATGAACCCGTAATGAATGGTTTATTTCTGTTGGATCTCGATAATAGTGTTACACATATTCATAATGTTGATGCTAAAAGGATTAAACTTGATGATAATATATCTGCATATATGTGGCACTGTTGTCTAGGTCATATTGGCGTTAAACACATGAAGAAACTCCATTCAGATGGACTTTTTTAATCACTTGATTTTGAATCATTTGATACATGTGAGCCATGCCTTATGGGAAAGATGACTAGAACGACTTTTTCCGGTTCAATGGAACAGAAGACAGATTTATTGGAAATCATACATACTGATGTATGTGGTCCAATGAGTATGTCGGTGAGAGGTGGATATCCTTATTTTGTTACTTTCATGGATAATTTGAGTAGATACAGACAGGGCCGGTCCTGAAATTTCGTGGCCCGGGGCGAAACTAAAATTTTGGGCCCCTTATTATATTTTTTTGCATATATAAGATGATGAAAAATAAATATTATAAGTATACTTCAACTATAATATTCATATATAAATAACAATATTTACATGATACCTTAAAATTTCCTCCGAAAATTTCTAGAAGCAAAGTCAGAAAATTACAATGGAACTTAAACGGAAAAAAGTTTAGAAACATGAGAAAACACTCACGATTACTGCTGAAACACAATTTTAGTTTGGAAGAAAAATCGCAAGATATAAAAATAATTTAGAATAAGAAGAAACAATATTTAGAGACATAAGAAACAAAGTCATAAAAAATATAAATCTAATTTAAACATGATAAAAGGTAAATAAAAATAAAATTGAAAGGAAAAGGCGTGAAAGAAGTTTACCAAACAAAAAGACAGGAAAAATGATGAAAGGGAATGAAGCATAAAGAAAATACGTAATGGAACTTATGTAAGAAAAATAAAAAAAATAAAGGAAAGAGACATGCATTGATGTGTTAAAAAGAACCCGTCTCGTATGTCTCTGATCGGTATGACGATATCTTTTTGTGTGGATGCGGGGATCGATAGTCTGAAAACACTTGAAGCTACATGCTCTAAACATGCCCAACCCACTACCGATTTCCTTTAGCGAAACCGTACTAGGAAATGCTCGCTAGCGTGTTTCTTGGGACTCGGGAAGCGAACGGGGCAAAAATCGATGAATCGATCAATGTCTAGGACTGGCCATCGGGAGTCGAGCGTTGCCCACAAGCCCAATAAAAAATCTTTTTTTATATGTATACTAGGCTTATAATTTTTTGGGCCCTAATATTTTTGGGCCCGGGGCGGCTACCCCGCCAGTCCCTCCCAAGGGCCGACCCTGGATACAGGTATATCTAATTGATGAAACACAAGTCTAAAACTTTTGAAAAGTTCAAGGAATTTCAGAGTGAAATAGAAAATCATCGTAATAAAAAGATCAAATTTCTGCGATCCGACCGTAGAGGTGAGTATCTAAGTTACGAGTTTAGCGCACATATAAGAGAGTGTTGAATAGTTTCATAAGTCACACCTGCCGGAAAACCATAGCGTAATGGTGTGTCGGAACATCGTAATCATACTTTATTAGATATGGCTCGATTTATGATGTCTCTATCTAACTTTCCACTGTCATTTTGAGGTTATGCACTAGAAACCGCTGCATTTATTTTAAATCGGGCACCATCTAAATCTGTTAAAAAGACACCATATGAATTATGGTTTGAAAACAAACCTAAGCTGTCATTTCTTAAAGTTTGGGGATGTGATGTTTATGTGAAGAAACTTCAGCCTGATAAACTCGAACTCAAAGCGAAAAAATGCGTCTTTATAGGATACCCTAAGGAAACTATTGGGTATTCCTTCTATCATAGATCCGAGGGCAAGGTTTTCGTTGCCAAGAATGGATCCTTTCTAGAGAAAGAGTTTCTCGCGAAAGGTGTGTGTAGTCGGAAGGTAGAACTCGAAGAGGTTATTGAACCTTCTCTTGATGAAACGGCAAGTGGCGCAGCTCTGGAAATTGTTCTGGAGTTGACTTCACTGAATGAAGAGGGAACTAATGATAATGATCATGAAACTCTGAAAGATAATACTATCGAACCTTGCAGGTCAAGCAGAACATGTGCACCTCCTGAACTGTATGGAAATCCTGTTTGAATTTCATGGTTGATGAAATAGATGACCCTGTGACGTATAAAGAAGCGATGATGAGCCCGGATTCCAACGGATGGCTAGAAGCCATGAAATCCGAGATGAAAGCCATGTACAAAAATCAGGTTTGGACCTTGGTGGACTTACCTCACGACCGAAAGGCCATTCAGAACAAATAGATTTTCAAAAGAAAAACCGATGTTGATGGTAATATAATCATCTATAAAGCTTTACTTGTCGCAAAGGGGTTTCGACAAATTTACGGAGTTGACTACGATGAGACATTCTCTCCTGTAGCGATGCTAAAGTCGGTTAGGATTATGTTAGGAATTGCTACATATTTTTATTATGAGATATGGAAGATGAATGTCAAAATTGCGTTCCTCAATGGCAACATTGAATAATAGTTGTATATGATACAACCAAAGGGTTTTGTCGATCCTAAGTATTGCCGATGGTGGAGTGCTCAGCCTAAATATTGTTTAGTCCCTATAGTTAATCAGAAGTTCTATGGTCCTATGGTGTAGTCGGTTATTACGCCACGCAAAAGGTCCTCAATTCGAGCCTAGGCAGCATCACATTGATTTCTTTTTTTTAGTTCTATATGTTCATACCTCACCTCATTGACTTGGTCCCATTGGAATACTAAACTAGTGACACTTAATATAGTCAATCTGTTTTAAAATATAAGATGTGTTAGCTTTATGAAGAAAATATATCTAGACTTATTTTAGTATGAAGGTTCACTCGGATTTGAAGTAAATATACATATTAGAAGAAGTCTAAATTCATTTTCTTTACAAACTTAAAACATCTTATATTTTAAAATGGTGGGAGTAGATCAGAATATTTTGTTCACTTCTATAGTTTTCAGACACATCGTGTGTCACAAAAGAAATATTCTAATATCCCTGTTTTAACAGTTTGCATGAACACATGCACTTGAAAATTGGGATTGTGAAGATTTTGTCACTCTTAATTCTAATACTACCCCCGTCCAGAAATAACTGACTTAGGTTTTATAGATTCGAATATATCTAGACATGTTTTATGTATAGATGTATTCGTATCTAACAAACTTAAGTAAGTTATTTCTAGACGGAGAGAGTAGAATAGAAATCTTTCCATTTTATGACTAGTGATTCACCAAGCAAACATTTTTTTTGCAATAACACAAAGATTGTTTAGGAATTAGAATTCGCCATGAGATCTAATGGTGCGGTCTGAATGTAGCCCCGAGCTTCATCGGTTTTTGCAAAACCAAATAAGTTTATCAGGACATGACGTCAAAGCAAGGCAGGGCAGCTCCACATTGGTGCCGGAGTTCAGGACCGCAACCGCAATATCATGTTGTGGAAAAAAAGATGTTTTCTCCTGTATTTTAAACTGCTATAATCATCCAACTGTATAATTATTCACGTGGCTAGAAAGACATAACTTAATATAGGCTTCAGCGGATATCCACCCTGAAAGGATATAAATGCCTCCTAGAGGGAAGGTGAATACGCGGTTTAAAACTTTTCCGAGCTTGGCTCAACAAAGCCGGAATAAAACTATTGCTTACTTTGTCAAGAAAAAAACCTAGAACAACTAGGATTCACCTATGTGCACCAACAACTTATTCTAAGCAAGACAAGCAACTATGTGATAGCAAGATATATACTTTAAGCACGAAGGCTATCACAAAGTAAGGTGCATAAGTAAGAGCTCGGATATAGAGATAACCGAGGCACGCGGAGACGATGATGTTTACCAAGTTCCTCCCAACATGGAGTACATCTCGTTTGAAGAGGGGGTGGTATCAAACCACAAACGCCACAAGAGGCCTCCCTTTTTCTCCTGTGAATCTCACCCCAATGGGATCGATCCATACTTCCACTATCGGTGCACTTGTCGGTGGCAATCCGGAACCTCTCACAAGGTTGGGGCACTTCTCTAGAACTTAATTGGAGGCTCCCAACAAACGAGCTTGGGGAAAGCTCCACAACTTAATTGGAGGCCCCAAGTAATCCAAGAACCTGCAAAACCACCAAACCGTCTAGGGTTCCAAGAACCCAAGATTAAAAAGCTTCTCACCTTTCACTCAATCAAATCCTCACCGAGAACTCAAACCGATGCACCAAATGCAAATGGCAAGAACACAAGAAGTGCTCAAATCCTTCTCTCCCAAATTTCACCAAAGCTACAAAAGCTTGTGGGGAATAAGAGAGAAATAACACTGGAGGAAATCCACAAAAGACTTCAAGATCTAGATCCCAAGATGTTCCCCTCACTTAGAGGAGAGATTGATTGGTGGGGTTGTAGATCTGGATCTCTTATTTCAAATCCCTCAAAAATATGCAAGAATCATAGGAGGGATTAAGGGGAAGCAAGCTCAAGAAGGTCAACAATGGAGGGAAAAACTTGCAAGAATGGTTAGGTAACCATTGGGGAAGAAGGGGCCGTTAAATAGGTCCCTAAAAATCCAACCGTTATGCCCAGGAATCGCCCGGTCCAGAGTCTCTGGAATGGGACCGGAGTCTCCGGTGTATCCAGGCCAAATGGGAACAATCTGGAGGACGTACTGGACGCGGTCCGAAGATAGACCGGAGATTTAGTCCGGAGTCTCCGGCCTTACAAAAACTGGCAGAAAGACCAATACGAAAACAGCCATAACTTTTGCATCCGGACTCCGATTTTGATGATCTTGGGCTCATTTTAAAGAGGACAATAAGCTCTAAAAGATCATACAGAAAAACATAATAGTACAGCAAGGGAGGATAGAACCAAATGATGAAAGGTTTAACCTCTCTCAAAAAGACAAACCGGTAAAACCTCTAACATCGAAAACATAGTAGATAATGCATATGAAATCCGTTTTTGATGAACTAGAGCTTGTCATGGATATTAAAACAAGCTATAAATCCTCACATGAGTAAGAACCAAATAATGGAAGGTTTTACCTATCTCTAAAAGACAAACCGGTAAAACCTCCAAGATCAAAAACGCAATAAAATATAAAAGAGAAATCCGTTTTTGATGCACTAGAGCTTGTTATGAATATTACCACAAGTTCTAGAACCTCACATGGATCAGATCTAAATAACAACCAAGAAAGGATGATGCTAAGTATGCAAAGGTTTGATCTCTCTTTGAAATATATGACCGAGTTACTCACTTGAGAGCCCCTCTTTATAGTACGTTTATCTATCCTATAAACCGGTCTACCCAACTAACACCACGAGACCGATAAGAAAGAAACCCTATCAAGATCATACCTTTGCCTTGTGCTTATTCCACTTGATCTTTATGTAGACGATCTTGTCCTTCTCAAGATGGAACACCTTTCTTGATTGCTCTTGCACGCACTCGCTTGATGAAGACTTGCAAGTTGCTCCCCCATACAACATGGGGAACCTTTACTTTGACCTTGTCTTCATCGATCCATGATCACCGAGGATGGAAAGCTTCAAGCATGAAATCTTCTAGATATGGCACATCTTTAGCTTGCACAGCATTTCTATAACTCCATTTGGATGATGTCTTGAAGATACACATGAGGAACTCTATCTTCTTCTTCTTCAAGACACACTTAATCTTCTTTTCTTTATTCTTCTCCTTCATTTCTTCTTTATTTATTATGTTTGTGTCTTGAAGGTACACAAGAGGTATCACTCCATATATTCTTCAAGACACACTTGCTGTAGGCTCAACTCTCACATGACCAATCTTTGGATCACTCCTTGAACACCCTTGGTCAACACTTGATCTTCTTCACTTTCTTCTTCTCCCAACCTTAAAGACAACATATGGTTCAAGCATTGCCTATGGACAATTCCTATAAGTACAACTTGATACAAGCATTAGTCCATAGAGATTGTTATTAATTACCAAAACCACACATGGGGGCCCACATGCTCTTTAACACCCAGGTACACGAAATGGTGAGGCGAGCAACAACAATTAAATGGACAATGGAGAAGAAGAAGAAGAAGATGTCGATGTAACTGGCATTTGAAGAATCATGGCCCTTTGGTGAATCTGTTGACACAAGTGTGGATGTTTGGCGTTTGTATTGTACTTTTAAGACGAACTAGCACGGTGGCCCTCGATAATACGAGGACATCACCTTGTGTAGACACTATTTTCGTAATATGTATCCCCTTCTCAAGTAATAGACAACATTTTATATAGCAGTACATAACTAAAATTAGTAATTATTTCATATATGGATCATGGATGTTTGATTATGTTGTTAATAAATAAGAATGAATCGTGTAACATTGTTTTACGAATAATCTAAATTTTGATTCTGTTTCCAACTTATTTGTTTATATAGTCAAGAATGGAGCTGTGAGTGGAAATAATCAAATTAACAGGTAATCCGTGCACCTAAAGATTATTTAGTGCTCACTACCTTAGTTCTACATCTCTACACCAATATGTCATTACTTGCATGGTTATAGAGTAGCTCGGTTTTCATATCCTTATTCTCCGGATGGGAAGGAGGTTAGAGCTTGCTTGAATATACAATTATATCCATCATTTCTAAGATCATACTGTCAATGACCATCAAAAACTCTTAAGCCTACTATTGATAAGCGCTCATTTGCCAACTTTTCCATCCATGCTAATATTTGTGCCTAATAACTCGTTGCTCATTTTGGAAATAATGTGTTGTGACTATATTGTAAAAAATTAAGTTTTAACTATATGTATGAAAGGAACTGGATTTTCATTGGTTAGTAAATATTATATTTTTTTTATTAATCATGTTGTCTAGAAGACTATATGGTATGTGTAAATGTATAATAAAAATTAACTATGGAAATTCTAAGTAAAATATCAACCTCATAGGTTGGTATTTGTGTCATGTTAAAGAAGAAATCAAGCTCACCTACATGTAAAGAAATATAATGCTTTGTTGTGGAGTGACCAGCTCATTTTTAAATGTCTACACAACAGATCTAACAACTAAAGAGTAACTTTTGCTAAAAACTCAATCAATAGAATGGAATAACCATATTAGATAAATGGGAAGTCATGGAATGGAGAAAAACAAAACTCATGTTCATAAACTTTTTATAAAAATATGTTGGAGATGGACTGAGCAAAACTTTAAATCATTTCATTCTTGTAATTTTAGTTGTTCATTTGAATGGTGGTATTTTGTAGCTAGCCATTTCCCCTTATTAAAAGGCATAGATAACAAACTTTTGAAAAGTAAGTTCATATGAATTATGGCAAAAGCTAACACAATCAAATATAATATTATACCTTTTTAGTAGATCTCTAAATGGTTCGGTGAGACAAATTAAATTAATAAATAGTTTTAAATTTGTATCTATTTGCGAGCTGTGGGAAAAAATAGTTGGAGATTCAAAAAAATTGTCCCTTATGCAACCCATTAGCACCAGAGAGGCACCAGATTTGCTTAGCACAACCATATTCAACTAAAGAATGCTTTATCATGTATTTCATGAAATATAATTAAATTGTTGTACGGTAGAGTAAGAAATTAATAAAGTGGTGAAGACGTGGAGTGGAGAACAAATCTACCACCTATGCATAATAACCTATAAAATATAAGTCATGTGAGCATTAAAGTTTTTTTGTGAGGGGCATAAGATTTTTTTTGCGGGTTTTTGAGCATTAAACAATTTCTCCTATTTTTCCAGAAGCATAAGATTTAACTTGCAATGTACATCGAAGAGTATAGGGTTCGCTTACCCCTATCGCTAGCCGTCATAGCTCATACACAACAATTTCATGTTATAAGTGCTATATGAGAAATTATTTTCTTAGAAATGTATTTTTTTCAGCGGAAGTGGCAATATTTTTTTACATCATCGCAAAGGTGACACAGGTGGTCAATTTGTGTCCAAGACATGTTATCTATAAATTTTCAACGAATTTTAGTCTTGCTAGAATTTGTATGGTGCCTAGTACTACACACTTTTGTACATGTTATCAATACATGCCTCGTGCATGCAGAAGTTACTTACCGTGAATTAATTAAACATGCATCTAATCCAAATTTATTTAGACGATTTTCTCCGTGCTTTCACATGCCCCACTGAACAATTGTTACAATACTCCCTCCTTCCTAAATTAGAATGCCTATTAGTTTTGATCAAAGTTAAACTTCATAACCTTTGACCAAGTTTATTGAATAAAATATTAATCTCTACAATGTCATCTTAATGCTATTAGAATCATTATGAAATATATTTTCTTATTATATGCATTTCATGTTACTGATGTTGATCTATAGGCGTCCTAAAATAGGAAGGAGGGAGTATTTATGAGTTCCTATGATGAATATATTTCATATACATGACGAGTTCTCATTTCATTTTGCATCACGCTTGCAACTTTCTCTTCAGATAACCGATGTATGAATACGATGTGTAAGTTAACACCTGATAAAATAGGAGATCAGGTCGTATATATATATCCAAGTGGGAAGAACGTACCTGAGCTGTAAATTCATACTCCCTTCAATTAGATGTCATAAATTTATTTAAATTCATATATATATATATATAAACTAAATATGTTTAGATATATATAAATTTAGATAAATATGCGATATTAAATTCTACTAGTTGAATGTCCATGCGTTGCTACGGCATATTAAATTTCTTTTCTTTCGCCCTAGGTGTAAATAACACGTACATGTAAATTCACGAGTATAAACCGCTGATAATTGAAATTCAAAGAAGCATTTTTATCTGCAAAAAATACAATTCAAACTCCAACTGAAGGAAATAAAAATGTTAAACATGAAATGTATCAATGTTGCAAGGTGAAATAAAGATCATGTTACGACGAAATGTGTTGTGCGCAATAAAAGAACGATACTACACATATGAATGTATCATCATTTTTGTCATGGACTTTATGATATAGAGACTACACAATGTGCAGTCCGATTGAATCAAAAACTTCTAAACACGACCTTTAAGGTCCCACAAGAGTAAAAGATTTCAATCCTACAGAAAGAAGTTCTACAAAAGAACAAGATTTTAACCATGCGGGCACTTTTTAGATATCTTGCATGAACGTGTAACAAAAATTCGGCGTGGGATTGTTGGCGCATGCTTTGAGAGCCTCCCGTTGCAGGTCATGTAATCACGTTCACAGTAATTAACGAGTAGGCCAGTGACATGTTCTTACAACTGGTTGCTGGTTGCAGTATACACACAAAACCAAGTATAGACAAGAACAAATACCGATTCACGATAAGATCAATTCAATTTTTCTAAAAGATTTATAGTAAAATCACACAGTTTCATAACCTGTGATATCATACAATAACCAACAACTACCCCACATGTACATCATATTGTGCTTTACAGTATTATTCTCTATGTCCATATAGCCAATACAAGAATTTTTTTGTAGAGGAAGACTGAACTTTTTACATATATGAACAGAATGACAATTGGCTTGTAATAGACTGCAAGCTGGACTATCAACCAATAAGACTTGCAAACTCAATCAACCTAACTTTTCTAGCAGATTCTTTTTTGTCCAGACATTTATCTTTCACTTTTAGATCCAACGCTCGGCAAATTAATTGTTAACAAAAAAATCTCCAAATCATGAAGGAAACAAAGCACGTGATTTTTGTAATTTCATGCAAGTGGCCAAAGTCGTCCCTTTTCTGTCACAATATGGCAAAGAAATTAGGTGTGGTTTTTCTAAAGAACGTCTGGTCTACACTATTCTCATCAGCTATTGCACTAATTCTGAAGTTTCAGAAGAGTCCAATATTTTTTTAGTTGCTTCACTCTTGGAGTTTGAGTTGTACCTTTTAAAATGCTTCTTTGAATTTCAATTATCTTGGTACGATTGTGCTACCGGAAATTTGCACGTGTGAGAAAAATTACAGTAAAAAACCCCCGAAGGGCTAAGACAAAGCACACCTAGCATGGTTCCACCCCAAATTGAATAGCATGTCGTTAAAGGCTTAAATTTTGCAGTGACAATACCTAAAGTTCGCATAATCACAATAAGTGAGCATTACAACCACTTCCTATATTAATACAGAATGACAAGAATGGGTAGTTTTATAAAGAAAGGACAAGATTAAAATACACAATGGCAGAATAGAATTGGATAGTTTAATCATAAGCACCGTCTCGATTACGTTGCATTAAGACTTTAGAGAGGTTATAGAATAAGCCAATTAAAAATTGTTTTAGATCGAGCGGATTGAGTCAGTTTAGCTATGAGAAAGTGGGAGAGAAGAGCACGTGTAGTTCAACTGTAAAATAGAGACGGGTAGGGGCGATTCGTGGCGGCGCTCGAGATCAGGGAAGCCAGTGCATGCCCGCATTGCCTGATGTATCCGTTGGCGACAACAATTTGATTGCGAAGGGCCTGTCACGGCCCTCGTCTTGATAAACACAGGGCATGTAAAAACTAATATTCTGGACTGGAACTCTACATTTTTACAATAAACAAATTAAAAACATAATCGCCAGACAAGAATAATACTCTAAAGTCGAAATGCATGATATGTATAGATCAATAAAATGTTGAAATTATGGAGCTCTTCTAAAGCATGAGACACCCTGTTCAGAAGTAGTATTTTTTGGCACGGAGAGGCCTAGAAGCTGTATAATAAAAGCGGTGGGTATAAAATTTAATTTTTAGTGAGGCTCCTAACAACTCTTTCCCTAAGAAACCTACATTTTGAAGATAAGGCCGCACAAATTAGAGGAAGGGTCCTAGAACAAAATCTTAAAAAGCAATCGATCCCCCGGTCCCCTCCACCGCCGTTGTGAGTTTGCCAGCACCGGGTATCACCATCGTCGGGAACATGTCACTTGGGGCTATGGTTGCACTGCCTCCCAGATAGGGGTCGGAAGACTTCCTTCTAGGTTGATGCGCGCCAGGCTGTGTCGCAATCACCATTAGGAAGAGGAAACTTGGCCACTGCCGAGTCAGGAGCGGCCTCTATGGCCTTCGGATAGCGCCGGCGACCTCGCCGGAGCTTGGATTCTCCAGAAAGCACAGCTTCGAGAGGGCGCAAACACCCACGCCCTCCATCTTCCTGAGGAGCACCAGGAGTAGAGGACCAAGGAAACGCGTCGCTGTTTGCCTCACCGTCGTCGCTACAACATGAACAAGATAGCGTCCCCCTCCTAGTCCAGCTCCCGCGCTCCATACTGACTGTCCCCTCCATAGGGGTGTTGGAATTATGCCCTAGAGGCAATAATAAAGCTGTTATTATTATAATTCTTGTTCATGATAATGTTTATATTCCATGCTAGAATTGTATTAAGCGGAAACTTTAATACTTGTGTGGTTTGTAAACAACACCGTGTCCCTAGTACGCCTCTATGGACTAGCTCATTGATCAATGATGGTTAAGGTTTCCTAACCATAGACATGAGTTGTCAATTGATAATGAGATCATATCATTGGGAGAATGATATGATGGACAGACCCAAACTAAGCGAAGCAATTAGATCGTGTCATCATGTTCGTCTTTGCGAAGCTTTTCTTATGTCAAATATTGTATTCCTTGGACCATGAGATAATACAACTCCTTGGTATCGGAAGAAAGCTTTGAGGTCATCAAACGTCATCCTATGAGAGGGTGATCATAAAGGTCTCTCAGGTGATCGGAAAGTATCTGTTGGGTTGTATGTATCGAGATGGGATTTGTCCCTCCCAAGTCGGAGAGATATACTTCGGGCCCACTCGGTAATCGATATCAACACCGCTTGCAAGCATGTGGTTAAGAAGTTAATCACAAAGTGATATCGGATTACGGAACGAGTAAAGTACTTGCTGTGAACGAGATTGAACTAGGTATGACGGTACCGACGATCGAATCTCGGGCAAGTAAAATATCACGAGACGAAGGGAATATATATATGGGTTTGATTGAATCCTGGCATCGTGGTTCATCTAATATGATCATCGATGAATGTGTGGGAGTCAATATGGGTTTCCAGACCCCGCTGTTGATTATTGATAGAAGATCATGTCTACATATTCTCGAACCTGCAGGGTCACACACTTAAAGTGTCTCGACGCTAGGATAGATTGGATAATTGGTTTATGAGTTTTTGTTCGGAGTCTCGGATGGGATCCGGGACATCACGAGAGGTTCCGGAGTGGTCCGGAGAATAAGATTCATATAAGGCAGTGCAGTTTTTGGAGTTCGGAATTGTTCCGGGTTAATCGGTATTCTACCGGAAGCTTCTAGAACCTTCCGGAAGGGGACCAACATGGCCCCACCTTCCAGGAGGGGGCATGGGCCTATGAGGGAGTGCCCTGGCCGCATTAGGCCAGGGGCACAAGGCCCCATAGGGCCCAGCCGGCCAAAGAGGGTTTAAACCCTAGATAGACCTTCTAGAAGGGGGGGTTTCCTTGCCCCCCACTCTTCCTCCTTTGGGGCCGCCGGTTTGGCTTGGGGGAGGGGCTAGGTCTGCGCCCACCCCTCTATATATAGAGGGCTGGGGGCGCACCACCCCCCCCCCCACACCTTCCCCTCCAACCCTAGCCGCCCTGCTGCCCTCCTCTCTCCCTCCCGACTGCTTGTAGGCGAAGCCCTGCTGCAGAAATTCTCCACCAATTGCACCGCACCGTCGCGTTGTAGATCCAACCCATCTCTCCACCATACTTGCTGGACCAAGGAAGGAGGAGACGTCGAGGTGCTGCACGTGTGCATCTCACGGAGGCACCGCCACTTGTGGTGCTAGATCGGATCGGATCGCGAGGAGGAGAAGCGAGTACGACTACATCACCCACGTTCCGACGAACGTTCCGCTGTGCGAATATTCAAGGGTATGAAGATCTAATCCAATCTCTCTCGTTGTTTGCATCTCCTAGATTAGATCTTAACTTTCCCTCTGTTCGCATCCGTAGAAAATTTTGATTTACTATGCCGTGAAACCCTTCAAGGGGACCAACTCAAGCTTCTTGTCGATGTGTAGGAAGCAGCGCCCCTTGACCACTCCCCTTCACACCGCCAAGTGGAAGGGGAGTTCGCCACTGGTGAAGTTTATACTGAGTTAGTTCATAGTGCCCATTGTGATGACCACCACCCTCGTGAGGCGACGCCACGTGCAATCCCAGCACCCGTCACCAATGGCGCTCTTCATGACAATCATCCCCAGCACCCGACACCAATACCTTTCTTTACATCCATTTGATCTTGGCATAGAAACACAAATTTGCCAATTTGCATGTATCACTCAAAGTTGATCTCTCAATTCGCAAGTACAGATATTGGATTGCCCATAAGGAATCAACAAACAACCCATGTGCACCTACAAATTGGCACAAATAACTTGAAGAGTTGTATGTGCAAAACTGTACAAAACACTAAGAATTATCCAAAGGAGGAAAAGATAAGCAATATTATGCCGGAAAGAAAATAGACCGCGCCTTAAGAGCATGGCAGCGGGTCATAGACTCGCAGGGCAGGCTCAGCGGCACCGCACAAAGAGTTCGCTGCAACTCCGGCTCAGTCTTCCATCATCTTCTCGCACAGAGGTTAGTACTAACATAGTTTAAATGGGAAAATAATTTATATCTCAGTATAAGTGTTGCAAAAGTTTGAACAAGTTTTTCATGTGCTTTTGTCAATAAACAAGACAACCTCTAATCTAATATTCCAGCAAGACGAAATCCTTAGTCAACTTCATGTTCCCATAATACACTACTGGAGATTTTAGTCATTGGTTAGAAAATATCACCGTATCAGGAATTGGATCATCATTGCATGGGCATAACCACTTGTATCTACAAGGAGTGCTTTCGCAACGCAATGAGGAATTGGATGGTTGCTTCTACTCTAGCCTTTGAGCCCAATCTTGTTACTCATCATGCAATTTCACACAACGGTTATATCCATTAGATGCCTTCAAATATAATCATATTGCAATGCGATATTGTAACAGAGCCAATTCAATTCATGAGGTCAACTCAAATAGCATAATATTCCCCATCTTAAATTTTGAAGGCTAATTATTCTAGTAGGCGCAATTGGTTAAAAATTTCTAAGCTCCGAGCAATTAGTACATGCAAACTATTCCATAATCCAATATGAAGAAAAGGCCCATACTAATTACCTTGGGGCGAGGAAGAAGGGGACTGGTTCACCGGTAAACATTGACTAAAATAGGCGAGGAGGTTACAGCTGATGCCGAGGCACAACGGCTTTCTCTCCTTTGGCATTGTCGCCATCACCGCGTCTAGCTGCCCGTGCACGTTGTCTAGATTGGTTAGCACTGCCTAGATTGGAGAAGGGCACAAGCGGCGCACGTGAGGGAGAACAGACTACATTATTATGGATTAAATTATCTACTACATAAAAAAAGGTTTATCTTCGCCAAATGCTCGAAATACAAACTTCTATAGTTCAACTTCAGACTTGAGAAGACATTTTGCAATGCAACTCTAGTCTTTTTCATGCACCAAATTCGTTGCACACTATCTAGTTTCATGTCAAGAGCAATACCGTATACAAAAAAATAGTTAGATACCAATCTGAATAGGCATCCCCAAAACAATCTGAATATGCTAATATTGGATAGAAAATCAGAATTAGTGGGCTTTTACGGGAAGTACAAAATGCCACAACTGGAATTTTTTTCATCTAGCACCATGAACTGAACCTTGATGGAAAATTTCCATGATTTGCATCCTAGAGAATCAGATTCACGAGTACATGAGGAACCTACAGATTGCCATCACGCAAGTAAACTGATGTCATGAGCGGCGGATGGTTGACTGACCGAGACGTGTCAGCAACTGCTTGATGTGGAGCGAGGCCGTCACGGCTATGGCGATGATCGAGTTCGGATAGAGATAAGAAATACGGCTCGAAGTAGACTGCAGCGGCAGGCTAGCAGGGACGGACGCGACGATATCGGCTAGAAGTCCATGGCAGCTGCTCCAGGCAGGGGACATCTGGGGCTGCTGGTTACAGACAGAACAGAAACAACGTACCTCGCACATCCCCTGGTCGCTGGTGTACGTCCTTCAGCCGATGACGATCTCCAAAAGCCTCTTCCATCGTGTAAGGTGTCCACGAACGCCTCGCCGATGGCCACCCACCCTTGCACGACCTCAAAGCGGTTACTCAGGCTTGATCTGATCCGACACGACGAGGAGCCCTAGGAAGTCGACCCACGCCGGCCCGGTGCGATGGGACTATTCCATCGATTCCATGGACGGCGCCCTCGCCGGTGCCGCAGGCGCCAGCCGGCAGACCTTGGTGGCGAGGCTCGAGGAGAATCGTCGGTATCGGCGTCAAGGAGATTTCTAGGCGAGGGGAATACACAAGGGACGGGACTAAACCGGGGTCTGGGAGAGAAGCGTGGAGGGTCTCTCAGCGGTGGCATAGCCCCGTAAATAGTTTTAAGTTGAGGGGTAATTTTCAAACGACGTACCACCATATTATCGTCCTTGCCTTTAATAAGTAGTACAGAAACAAGGCGAGTATATATATTCAGACAGATCCAGTAAGGCCGAAAACGCTGCTGTTCCACGCGGCGGCCACCGCACTGGCTACACAATCTCAATTCCTTGCATTTCTTTAGTCCGCGATGACCGGCGCAGGCTTGCAGCAAGCGCACATCTGCGACATGAATAGATGACACGCATGTTGTAGTCAGTTGCTCTATTAATCGTAAAGTAATTTTCTATGAAGAGTGCATCAGCAAATTTTAATCGTAAAATAGCATGTGACCTGGCGTACACATAGCTATGATTAGATGCACTTCTCTTGTGTTTAGACTCTCGATTCTGATGGTGAATTTTTTTAGCTCACAACATATGTATGGATCTGTCAAAAACATAAAGAGTATATTACATGCTTGTTATTGTTATACCTAACACGTCCATTAAGATTTTTCATCGTGCCTGCTGACACAGAATATTACTAACAGAGCGTATTTAGGTGCGTTATCATGCCATTAGATTGTACATATAGGTCTTATCTTTGTGTCGCAGACGCATCATCCAAAAATTTATCGGCGCAGAAACGTTTCGGGTGATTAAGAAGACGTTGTCTCTCTTAGCATCAATGTTAGGCGGATTCGAAGGATCATAATTAATTGAATCATAGGATACGCGATCAGCATTCCCTATGTGAGTAGCTCTCGAGCGTCTCTTCGAATCGTAGGCTCGAGCGGAGACTTTAATCTTGCGAATGTCTTCAATGAAATGATCTGACGCCTCCTATGAAAGTAGCCCCAAGTCCGTGGTCGAGCCATGGACTTGAAGAATGAATCAAGGCGAAAAGTGGAGCTAAGAAAGCCTTTTCAAGTTATCATCAAATGCAACAAGGACTTGATAAATTCTTCAGGTGTGTGACCAGTGCCCTGATAGGAGTAGCTCCGAGATTTAGTCGAGTCGTAGAATCGAGTAAGTACTTTTCCCCTGGCTCGAACGTTTGGAGCCGTTGCAAGGCCTTTGCTTTTGCGATTGATGACGCCATTCCTGACGCTTGGTGAGCTCAACCGTCTGCGGCGATAGCATTGATGGGACGAGACGTCATGGGTCTCATATTCTGACTAGGATTTGACTAGTCACGCGTAGTTTACCCAAATTTAACCGTGTCTCCTCAATTTTCACGCGTAGTGGAGGACGTGCTCGTGACGGTTTAGACGGTAGCCTCCACGTGTGCGCTGGGATGCATGATACATGTTAGGTTTTAGCATATCAATGGCCGTGCGTCGTCTTCTTCCTCGTTTTATACCGCCAAGGGCCCTGGTAAAATTTCCCCTTCGTCTTCACTATCTCACTTCGTTTCCTTGTTTTTTCTGCTTTCGCTATTTCTTGAATCCATCGTTCCTCCTTGCGCTGGAAAACCTCCGCGTGTTTCCTTCTTCCATCATCCGAGCACAGGCGAAGCGCATCGCATCAAGAGGATGGGCAAGTCGAAGAAAGTCGCTGGAGCGGGAACGAGAGCCGCCGGCACCGCCAAGAAGACCACCGCAGGTCGCGTCACCAACGGCAGTTGGCAGCGATCGACGATGAGGGAGGTGGACTTGCGCCACCTGCGCGAAGCCCACCTGATCTCGCAGGAGAAGGGTGACGCCAAGATTCCTGGTGCGGAGGTAACCCCTGACCCTCCTGTCGGTTTTCGGGTGATGTTCCGTGCCTTTGTCCTTCGGTGCCTTTCTCTTCCCGTCCACGATTTTGTTCGTGGGCTTCTCTTTGTCTATAGGCTTCAACTGCACCAGTTATCGCTCAATTTTATTCTCCACATCGTCTGTTTTATCACCATCTGCGAGTGCTAGCTCAGAATCGAGCCACACTTTGGCCTCTTTAAGAAGCTTTATGTCTTGAAGAGACAGTTCGGTTTCGGCGGCACAGTCAATGAGCTGGACGGGTGATATATATATATATATATATATACGCACCAATCGGCAATACTAATTCGTTGATTTTTTTTGGAAATGGGCACATTTATTAATTGTTTAATGTTTACACCCGGTCTCTGCATAACTAAAATGCACACAGTCACACAAACGACAGAAGTAAGGTAAAACGTAGACAAGCATTACACAAATATACTATGTAAATAAATGTCTAGAATCTAAGATAGATCAATCCTCAGACCACGCGGCTATCCATGTCGGGAGAAAATATCCCTCGCCGTATCCTCCAATCGTGTACATCCCTCCATAAATAAGTCGCGAAACTCCATACGTTGGAGAATATTTCATGATCGGAGGATAGCCATGGCTCGATAGATAACCTGCAGAGGAGAAGACATAATGTATTAAAAATCTTGTCATTTCTACAAAGCCATAGCGACCATATAATGGCAAGCTCTCCCACCCTAAACAAAGTTCTCTACTTATCAACAATTCCGTGCAACCAATTACCAAAAACATTGGTTACAGAACGTGGCGGAGATAAACTAGAAGCTATTTGGATGAATGACCATATAAAGCGAGCAAATTTGCAATGGAAGAATAAATGGCGAATTGTCTCATCTTGATGACAAAAAAACACATTGTGTACTTCCATGCCAATTCCTCTTTGCAAGATTATCTTTTGTTAGAATTACCCCTTTCCGTAGATACCAAGCAAATATCTTCGTCTTAAGGGGTATTTTCATTTTCCAAATTTTACTATTATCATCGACCGGGATATCAGGTTGGACCAAGGCTTCATATAGTGAGCCAACAGAAAATTTACCACTTTCTAGTAATTTCCATTTGAACACGTCAACACCGTCCGACAATTGTATCATGGATAATCGTAATAATAGATTGTTCCAAGATACTAATCTAGGACCGATGAGACTTCTTCTGAAAGACACATTAGGAGGATAGTCTTCCATCACCATGGAAATTGTATCTCCTTTGTGTCTAACAATCGAATATAAAGCTGGATATTGTTCGCGAAGAGTAGTTTGGCCAAACCACTTATCTTCCCAAAACCTAATCTGTGATCCATCCTTAATCTCGAAAGCACCAAAATGAAAGAAATGTTTCTTGGTGGCCATAAGACCCGTCCAAAAATGTGAATCTCCGGGTTTCCAAACCACTTGAGACACAGCCTTGGACCCCACATATTTCCTCCATAACATGGTTTGCCAAACACCATCTTTCGTAAGTAGTTTAAAAAGCCATTTGCCCAGAAGTGCGGTGTTTTGACTTGCAAATCGTGTATGTCCAGTCCACCAAACTCCTTCGGGCGGCAAACCACATTCCATCTGGCCAGTCGATATTTCTTTTTTTTTACTATCCCCTTGCCAAAAGAATCTTGAACGGAAATAATCCACTTTGTTCAAGACCCCTTTTGGTAATTGGAAAAACGAGATCATATACAGTACCATATTAGTAAGTACTGAATTTATGAGTACTAGTCTTCCACCAAGGGATAACAATTTACCTTTCTAACTATTAAGGCGTTTTTGTAGCCTTTCCTCAACAAGTTTCCATTCAGCAATTGTGAGACACCGATAATGAATCGGCATTCCCAAATAATTGATTGGAAATTGACCCTGACCACAACCAAAAAGTTCAGCATATAGGTGGGCCTCGTTTTGGGCCTCGCCAAAACAATACAAATCACTCTTATGGAAGTTTATTTTAAGCCCAGATAGCTGCTCGAATGCTGATAATATTAATTTCAGATTCTTAGCCTTCTCCAGATCATGTTCCATAAAAAGAATTGTATCATCGGCATATTGAAGAATAGAAAGTCCACCATCGAAAAGATGTGGAACCACTCCTTTAATTTGACCATCAGCCTTTGCTCTCTCAATAAGGATAGCCAACATATCAGCCACAATATTAAATAGTAAAGGCAATAATGGATCCCCTTGTCTCAGTCCTTTCTTGGTTTGGAAGTATTTGCCAGTATCTTCATTTACTTTAATGGCAACACTTCCCCCAGACACAAAAGACTGAATAAGAGAGCGCCACTCCTTAGAAAAGCCTTTCATTGAGAGTGTTAAGTTTGCTGGTATATTATTTTCAAAAAAAGGCGGCCAGATCTAGATCTAGATCTGGCAAAAAAATTGTCGGAGCTTCTAGGAGACCTTGCTCGTGGCCACAACCTACTATCACATGCATGTGCGAGAGGCCATGTCCATGTGGATCACCGGAGATGGTGGAGGAGGATGAGGCCACCGGAGGTCGTCGCCGGAGGTGGAGGAGGAGATGGTCGGTGTGGTTGTGGAGGCCATGGCCGGAGTGGTCGCCGGAGGAGGAGGAGGTCGCCGGAGGAGGAGAAGGTCGCCGAAGGAATAGGAGGAGGAGGAGAGTGGAGGAGGAGGAGAGTGGAGAAGGAGGAGGAGAAGGGGAGAAGAAGGAGAGATGGAGGAGGAGAAGGAGGAGAGGTGGAGGAGAAGGAGAGATGGAGGAGGATAAGGAGGACAAGTGGAGGAGAAGGAGAAGTAGAAGAGGGAGAGGTGGTAGGTGTTATATAGGTGTGGTAGGTGGCTGTTTTGAATTTGAATCCATTCAGGTTATAGGAGGCGCATATTGCTCCATATGTGCCTCCTATACTTCAAACTATAGGAGGCACATATTGCTCCATATGTGCCTCCTATACTTCGAACTATAGGAGGCACATATGACCATATGCGCCTCGCCTATGCTGTTGGAGATATGCCCTAGAGGCAATAATAAATGTAGTTATTATTATATCTTTGTGTTTATGATAAATGTTTACATTCATGCTATAATAGTATTAACAAGGAAACATTAATACTTGTGTGATTTGTAAACTTAAATTGAAGTCCCTAGTAAAGCCTCTTCATAATACTAGCTTGTTGGTTAATACATGATTGTGGTTTTCCTATCATGAACATTGAGATGTTATTAACAACAAGATCATATCGTTAGGAGAATGGTATGATGGACATACTCCTATAGATAAACGTAGCATAAAGATCAAGTCATTTTAATAGTTCAATTGATATATGCTTTCTGATACATAGTAACCTAATTCCTTCGACCATGAGATCATGCATATCACCTTCACCGGAAGGATGCTTTGATGACATCAAACACCACACCGTAACTGGGTGGCTATAAAGGTGGCATTGAGTGTTCGGAAAGTATTGGTTGAAACACATGGATCAAGAGTGGGATTTGTCCATCCATATGACGGATAGATATACTCTGGGCCCTCTCGGTGAAATGTCATCCAATTATCTTGCAAGCATGTGACTGGCTCACAAGGGATCACATATCACGGGAACGAGAAAAGAGTACTTATCAGTAACGAGGTTGAACTAGGTATGCAGAGATACCGACGATCATAACCTCGGATGAGTAAACTATCGTGAGACAAAGGGAAATTGGTATCGTATGTAAGTGGTTCATTCGATCGCAAAGTAATCTTAGAAATATGTGGGAGCCATATGAATTTCCAGATTCCTCTATTGATTATTGTTTGGAGAAGTGTCTCGATCATGTCCGCATAGTTCACGAACCGTAGGGAGACACACTTAAGGATTCGACGTTGTTTGAGTAGTTATGGAATGATGAGAAAGAGACCGAATGTTGTTCGGAGTCTCGGATGGGATCCGGGATATCACGAGGAGATCCGGAATGGTCCGGAGAATAAGATTCATATAAGGAAAGTCCTGTTTCGGGGTTGGAGAATGGTTCCGGTGTTTTCATCGGGAATGTTCTAGAAGGTTCCGGAAGGTCCGACACTCCGGAGGGGAAGGGTACATGAATGTGTCATAACAAGTTGGAATGGTTGCATCATGTACTAGGTGTCATCGCTGAGCGAAATAAAGGAATAAATCAAATCCTAGTTTGAAAAGTCAAACGGCAATTTGAAAAAGTCAAACGGCTATTTTGCTTGGTGGAGGGAGAGTAGGAAACCTACTTGGGGAGGAGTTCCTCTCCCTCCACTCGCCGGCCTTGGAAGCCGAGTTGGGGAGGGACTCCCCTCCCCTTGGTCGGCGCCTCCCACCTATATAAGGAGGGGCAGGGCTGCCCCTCCAAGCACACAAGTTGCCCCCCGCAAACCCTAGCTCCAAGCCGTCGGCGCCGCCACCTCCTGCTGCCGCCGCCTAGGGCAAACCCTAGCCGCCAACTTGGGCTTCCCCAAGCCCTAGTTGTTGGACTATCCCTCTCTCCTTGGTGTGTCTAAACCCTAGATCACCGAGGCTCTCTCATAGTCCACCATACTCGCTCCGGCTTAAGGCGAAGCCCTGCGAGATCTCCCCTCTACTTCTGGTACCACGCCGTCATGCTGCCGGAATCGCGAGGAGAGTGCTACAACCTCTGATGTCTGCTGGAACAAGGGAGAGGAAGGTCTTCGTCGAGTACCGAACGTGTGACCGACTGCGGAAGCGCTGCCGGAACGCAGCGCCGGAAGGATCGTCTACGTGATCTTGAGATCGGGAAGAGTACGACTACATCACCCACGAGAATCCGCTCTCGTTAAACACTTTGGAATCTTCGAGGGTGAGTTATTCCATCGACTTGTTGCTACAATCTAGTAGATAGATCTTGGCTTGTTTGTTTGTATGCGGTAGAAATTTTTTGTTTTCCATGCTACGAACCCCAACATATGCGGCCACCTACCTCCACCCGGGCTTGCATGAGTTACTTGAGGCGCACTCTAGAGAAGGAAGAGACTACACTTACATATGAGTGTCAACCAATGGAGGTTGAGCGAGCTTCTATGGTGAATCAATGGGGGAAATGAGGTGGGGAGGAGGAGGGGGCGACCATATTTGTCTTGGTGGAGGAGGAAGAAGTGAGACAAGTGAGTGGGGTGGTAGTTGGCTCCATGTGCAAAAATCTAGAAAAAAGTGGTGCCAGGTTATAGGAGGCGCATATTGCACAATATGTGCCTCCTATATTTCAAACTATAGGAGGCACATATAGCAATATGCGCCTCGCCTATGCGGCCACCTACCTCCACCCGAGCCCGCAGGAGTTACTTGAGGCACATATGACCATATGCGCCTCGCATATTATCAAATATAGGAGGCACATATGATATATGTGCCTCGCATATTCGAGCACCTACCAACACACGGGCCCACAAAGATTATGCGAGGCGCATTCTGTCCATACGGGCCTCGCTATCTGATATATAGGAGGCGCATATGCTAGAATGCGCCTCGCATAATCTGGGGTTACTTGATTTTGCCCGTACAGGGATTATAGGAGGCGCATTTTTAACATATGCGCCTCGTCTATTTTTATACTACAGGTGCATGGAGAAGGAGTGTGCCTCGCCTATTTTATAGGAGGCACATATGGTCTAAATGTGCCTCCTATAAACATGTCTCCTATAGCCTTTTCTCTAGTAGTGGTTTGCTAAAGGAAAGCCCAATTAACTGTCGTATGCTTTCTCAAAGTCAATCTTGAACAATACACCATTCAATTTTTTGAGTGTAGTTCATGGATTGTTTCATGCAGAATTACAACACCATCTATGATATTTCTTCTTTGCATGAACGCAGTTTGAGACGGGCTAACAACATTGTCAGCGACCGAGTTTAGTCTAATCGTGGCAACTTTAGTAAAAATCTTAAAGCTAACGTTAAGCAAGCAGATTGGACGATACTGTTGTATACGTTCTGCATCTAGGATATTTTAACCTTAGGCAGTAAAATTATATTGTAAAAGTTAAGTCTAAAGAGATCCAATTGTCCGACTTGTAAAAACCCAAATAAATTCATCAAGTCCTCCTTGATAACGTCCCAGAATTTTTGGTAAAATTCCGCTGGGAAGCCATCGGGTCCTAGTGCTTTGTTATGTTCCATTTGAAAAACTACTTTCTTGACCTCTTCCTCGGTATATGAGGCAGTTAGAAAGCTATTTTCTTCATCAGAAACCTGGGGTATATCGGACGTTTGAGACTCATCCATAGAGAAAGAATTTTCCTCTGGGGCCCCAAACAAGGATTTATAATATTTAGTGATATATGACTTCAGATGCTCCTGTCCCTCAATCATACTTTCATCCTGAATCAGAGAGTGAATAAGTTTCTTCTTATGCTTGCCATTGGCAACAACATGGAAGTACCTAGTATTGGCATCTCCTTCCTGAATGAATTTTGCTTTAAAGCGTTGGTACCATTTGAGTTCCTCCTCGCGCAGAAGTCGGGCTATCTCCGCATTCGATTGGCTCTTAAGCTCAATTTCTTGTGCAGTTAATGGCCTGTCTTCCGCGGAAGCCTCTAAGTCATCAATTATAGATGTTAGGCATAATTTTTCGTTTTTAAGGATACCAGCTGTGTGCCTGGCCCAGCCCCGAAGGAACTTGCGTAAAGTACGCATTTTGTTATTCCATCGTAGGATAGGCGTTTGGCCACCGACCGGTTTCTCCCAAATAGTCTTAACCATCTCGTAAAAACCATCACGGATCATCCAACCGAGTTCAAATTTAAACTCATTCGTAGACTTCCGTGGCGGTGATCCAAAAGATAAAACTAAAGGAGCATGATCCGACAAAGCCTCAATACGTTCTAGAGCGCGAACAGTTACCAAAGGGAACTTTTGTTCCCAGTCAGTATCCATAAGCACTCTATCTAGTTTTTCATATGTTGGATCCGGAAGACTATTAGCCCATGTAAATTGCCTTTCTAACATTGTAACCTCTCTCAAGTCTAGACTGTCTATAACAACATTGAACATAAAAGGCCAATGTTCATTGAACCGGCCCCGACTTTTCTCGTGAGGAAATCTAAGCAAATTAAAGTCCCCTCCTATAAGAATAGGATACGGGTTGTCCTTTGCCAAATTCACAAGCTCACGTAAAAAGTCAGCCTTATAAACATCCTGAGCGGCCCCATATACGGCGACTAAAGACCATGTGAAATTGTCAGCCTTGTTACGGATATGGAGTTTTATAAAAAAATCTCCCACCGAACTAGCTAAAACTCACATAGTCTCATCTCTAACGCCTAACAGGATTCCCCCAGATCGACCATGCGGCGGACGTGATATCCACGTAAAGTCCACTCCACCAGAAAGGCGATTGAGTAGAGCTTGTGAAAAATCCCGTCTACCAGTCTCAGAAATACCCAGAAAATCCAAATTATGGTCTCTCACACAATCAACAAATAATAAATGTTTAGCCAAGTCCCGAAGACCTCTGCTATTTGAAAACATTCCATTAATTGAGAAATTATAGGAGATTTGGATACACGGGATCTCTTTCGCGACTGCTGGATCTTTGATTTTCGACCAGAAGCTTTCAGCTCATACACAGAGGCAAGCCCGGTCTCATCAAAGTCCACCTCCGACACTTCACCGACTAAGTGAGAAAGGAGTTGACCATCTACTGTGGCATGCAACTCCTTCTCCTCAGCTAGTGAAGCATCAGGAAAAACACCGACCTTAGGAGTAACCGTTAGACGGTCAACCTCCATGTGTCGCAAAATATTAGAAGAAAAAGATACTTCCTGTATAGAGATACCCAAACTAATGCCAACATTGGCTAGTTTAGAAGAAATAACAGGAGTAGAAAAAGACAAAAAAGACTTCGAAGAACTCATTATACCTGGCGAATCTAAGTTCCTCTCCGCCTTACGCCGCATGGCCTTGAGCATAGAGTCCTCATCAGTCGCGGACGCCCCAAAGGCATCGACTCCATGGCGCACACTCCACCTGAAGGTAGTACCACTCTCCTGCACAGCGACTGGCGAAGCATCACCTGGAGAAGAAACCCGTGCTGGAGACCGAGACAACCCGGACCCCTCCTGGGTCCGGTCGCCCCCATCGACCACCGAAGTCTCCTGACCCACCAGTGGAGGCGAGACGTCCCTAAGCGTCCCCGGGTCCTCCCTGACCAGGGAGACGCGATCATCCACCTCGTCATGGTTGGCCAACCCCACCTGGGTCGGACCAAACACAACATCATCCTGAAGCTGGTCACGAACGTCGCGGTCAGCCGACCCCTCCTGGGTTAGCTTCCGCGAACACACCAAAGGAACAACCTCCTCAAGTACATGAGTGGAAACAGGAATAGATCTGCCCAAAATATGCGTTCTGGACCTTGCTGGCGAAGCTGAGCAAGACCACAGTACAGGAATGGAAACCGAATGAAGAGCCTCCTGTAACTGAGCTAGAGAAACGCGAGGCGCCAAAGTAGAACCCTTCCCGCGAAGAGGGGAATCCAAAGGAAGAGCATCCAGAAGTTGTCGACCTCGTGGAGTAACCGGATTGGCATTAAAGGGGGTGACAGCAAACACCCTCTGCACTCCCTGACTGGAAGATGTAGTCGCGAAAGTACCCTGCACGGCCGAGGAAGATCCAGAACCCACCCCCTGAGTGGCAGTAGCAGCCTCAGAAGTATCCATAGCATCCTCTAAATGCTTCCCATTGGCATCATCATCTGCATCATCATCTCCTTTTCTCCACAAGAAAGGAACAAACTCTGGTTCCGGAATATAACCCTCAGGTTCAATCCGGAAATGAAACTCAAATACCTTATGCTTGACCACGGCATCTGACACAATAAAGTGACCAAGTGAATCCTTCGCCTTAAGAAAAACCTTCATATCAAACATCTCCACGAGAATACGGACGACCCCCGCTTCCGCAGGCTGAACAGATCCACATCAAGAGTGTTCCCCATGAGTCCTCCAACAGCCCACAAGCCCTGAAAGGATCGCAAAATATGGGGTACTCCCTCCACATGTAGCCAAACCTGCTGCATCTCAAGCTTATGTGGCACCTCCTCCATCCTGTAAACCGAGAAGGTCAGCTGAGCAGTACTGAGCAGAATAGTCATCAGGATTCCATCCACCCTGTCCAAATCCTCAAACGTCGGGAAGCTCACTAAGAAGGCTGAATCTCCATGTGGCACTGCCTCCCACTTCCACTGAACCTGCACCTGGCACCGCCTGGCAATCTGCCTCTGAACGACCTCCGTTGAAACCATCGGGCAGACACTCGTACCAGAGAAATAGGGGTCTTACTATGCGCAAGATGATCCCGAGTCACAACATCCAGAATCTTGGTGAACAGAGTCTGGTCGTTGCCAATACCAGCCATATACGGAGTCAAGCGCGGCTGCTTCAGCACCGGGCACCTCAAAGTGGGATGTGAAGTGCAATCACAGATGTAACAATAGTGGACCGCCTTACAATCCTTGGTCGCATGAGTATTGACCGCACACTTCCAGCACCGAACAAGCTTCTTATTCTTCTTACCGACATCGGCCACAAACGGCCCCTCTAAAACCTGTGAAGTGACAACCATCGGCTGGTAGAGCTGCTGCTCCTACAGGGTGTACTGCCGCGAGACAGAGGTACATAAGACCCTAGCACCTGCATCTGCAGAACACCATGCTGCTGGAAACTCTGATGCTGAGGATGGAGCTGCTGATCCGACTAGGCTTGAATTACCTGTGGCTGAACCCCTCGATTCGGAGGCTGCTTCTTATTCTTTTTCCTCTTCTGAACAGCAAGCGTCGCAGCCCCCACTCCGACGGAAAACGACTGCGCTAGCTGCGACGGGACCACACCCAACTGATCTCCGGTGTGACCTCCATGGAACATAGGGCTAGGTACCGTCCCTGGCAAGTAAGACGTGGCCGGCTGACCGGCGAACGAAGGCGACTCCCCGCGGTATGGCTGTTGCAGGGGCTGAGTCAGAACAGCCTGGAGCGCATTGAAGTAGGCCGCGGGTGGTCTGAACTGGACCCCCGGCGGACACTACTAGGAAAACGCCTGTTCGTGGCGCACCTGAAAAGGCCATCCGTGGCGCACTAGCAGTGCACCACGGGCCTCGCGCTATGGCTATCTCCTAGCCGTGGCGCACTTCCTGGTGCGCCACGGTTGTGTCGAGATAGGCATGGCGCACATGCCAGTGTGCCACGGAAAGTAGTCCAGGTGTGCCACGCGTATGAAACGATAACCGTGGCGCACTACATGTTGTGCGTCACAGATATAAATTTAAAAATTCAAAAAAAAGCGACAGATCTGGATCTCGTCGTCAGTGCTGTCGCGCGTCGGTGCAGGTCGTCGTCGTCGCCTCCTCGTCGTCGTCGTCGAAACTGCAAGGAGGAGGAGTAGAAGAAGAGGAGGAAGAGGAGGAGAAGAAGAGGAGGAGGAGAAGAAGAGGAGGAGGAGAAGAAGAAGAGGAGGCCTCGGCGTCGTTGGAACTACAAGGAGGAGGAGGAAGAGGAGGATAAGAAGGAGCCCGCCGCCTCGTCGTCGGAACTGCAAGGAGGAGGAAGAGGAGGAGAAGGAGAAGGAGGAGGAGGAGGAAAATGAGAAGGAGAAAGAGAAGGAGAAGGAAAATGAGAAGGAGGAGAAGAAGAAGGAAAGGAGAAGGGAGGAAAAGGAAAAGGAGAGAAGGGGAGGGAAAAGAAAAGGGGTATGTGGGCGGGGTGGGGATTCAAATTTTGAATCCCGCCCAACTTAGTCGTAGCGCACTAGGTAGTGGTGCGCTACGGGTAAGTTGCCATCTTTTTTTTCTGCAGGAAAAAACAGTCTTTTGACCGTAACTTTTTACTCTTTTCGAATTTTGAAAATCTAAATAATCGCTAAACGACCAGTGGTGGTTGCGAGCGGATGCGAAATCTCGTTCTCGTCATTTTGGTATATTATATGATTTTTTTCGACATCGTATGCAAAAGTTACGACCATTTTACCGTGGCATGACTTTTTTTTCCAGAAAAAGTGGAAACTCATGTTTGTTAATTTTTCTAAAAACTATACCACATTACCTACCTAAAGATGAAAGGATTTTATTTTTTGAAGTGTTTATTTTTTTTTTTTTTGCAAAACCTAAAAAGGCGATCCACGGGGGGGAGGGGGGGGAGGGGGTGGTGGAGTTGGTGCATGCCACTTAGCCGTAGGGCACTCTGCCCACGGATAAGTGACACATCCGTAGCGCACCTTGACCTAGTGCGCTACGGGTACGTGTGCTGTGGCCACATGTGTCCTGGCCCACACATAGCCGTGACGCACCACCCCCATGTGCGCCACGCTTATGACAGTTAGCCGTAGGGCACCTGTGGGCAGTGCGCGACTTCTATTTAACCGTGGGGCACCACTAGCAAGTGCGGCACAGAAGTGTGGATTACCTATAGCTGTTTTCCTAGTAGTGGGAAAGAGCGGGTGACCCGATGCCGGCTGGTACACGTTCGCCACGGCGGGAGCTTGCATCGAACCATGCCCGGGTGCAGCGGCCTGTGCCGGAGAGGCCGACGAAGGACCGGGAGGCCTCATCGCGGCAGGAGGAACAACCACGGCGGAAGACACAGGAGCTCCCCGCGGCCCAGAAGCAGAGGCCGAACCCCTAGGGTTAACACCTTGACCCTGCCCCGTCATCCTAGGAGAGCAGACGACCGCGGCAAACGAAACTCCGGGTGAAAACAGAGGGCCAGGAGCCGGCGACGGTGAAGCAATGCGATCTGAGGCAGAGTAGACGGACGAAGGCTCTGGCGGCTCGGTAGAAAACGGGAAGGATTCCCGTCGCCAGACTCCTATGAGTCTATTAGCGATACCGTTCCAGGTAAATCACGGGCAAAACTCCACGTCCGATCCAGCCCTGGTGGGACCACCTGTCGGACCCACCTCCTCGCTAACCGAAACGGATTCCTCCGAACGTGACGCAAACTGCTCCCGACGCCCCTGGCTAGCGCTATCGACGGCGGCATCCAGGAACATCCCGAGAATCGGCGGCGCCGAGGACCCCTCCAAGGCATGATCTTGGGGCCCCTGGAGAGAGCCAGACCCATCGGCGAAGAAGAAGATCTCCTGCGAGCCGACGACCTCGGTGGAGAAGCGGACAACCTCCGGCCTCCCAACAGCAGCGCTGAATCTTGCATCCCCGTCCGCGCCACGCGACGCCGGCGACTCCTTCTCCCAGAACCTTGAAGCCGGTGTTGGGAACCCCATGTCTTCCCAAAATTCTTGGCGGATCTCTGCATCCGTACGCCGCCTCCGCCGGGACACAGTTGTCCAGCCAAGCTCGCCGGTGTCGTCGTCAAGAGCTACGAGCGCCTTCCGGGCGGCTAGCCTTTCCTCCGCGTCCCCCTCCGAATCGGATCCAAGGCAGAGGAACCGAGACCCAGCGGCAGTGCCCGGCGTCAACAGATCTCTTCGGGATGGGGTGACAGATCTCCTGGGGCCAGCGTCTTCCGCCGTCTACCTCTCATCGGTCCTCACTCCCTTCGTCTACTAATTCGTTGATAGCCAATGCACTTTCTCTTCGGGATGGGGTGATCTTCGCTAAACTCCAAGGATCTTCGCGAGTAGTGATGGAAGTGGACTGTTTAGACGTAGTGAACCTCTAGGACTTAGGCGTGGTTTCTCGATCAGTAGTTGCACCTATTCCGGTGGAAATTGAAGGGTTAGCTTCTTTGTTTTTATCTTTTGATGTTAATAAGCATGTAATAAGATCCGTCAATGAGTACAACAGATCCACGCGAAACGTACACAACTTCATTGCGAGGGTTTCCACGTTTTGCGCTCTGGCGATATGGACGATCTCGTCCCGCCGCCACCGCCTTTGTACGTGAGTCCGTCGGAGCGACGACGGGAGGCAGCTGCCAAGGATAGGGAGAAGACCAGGGTTCGTACGAGAGACGGAAAAGGGAACAGATCGGAAGGAGTCCGATCAGAACTCGCTAGGGACACGACGACGGGGGCGTTAAAACCCCGAGTAGCCAAGGGCTTCGACAACCACAATCGTGCATACCTCGATCTGACGAAAATCCGTGAATTGGGAGCTCGATCGGATCTTGAAGGCACGTGCGAGATGGAATCCAAGAAGGGAAGGGCAGACGAGGAGGGAAACGCGCAGACGATGCAGTCTACTGGAGGCGAGGCCTCTCGGGGGAGGGATCGTACTCAGATCCTTATGAGGCGGGTTCATGATCGGGTCTCCCAGGCTGTGGGAGGGGCTGGTTCCGCCTCCGCTGTAATCCCGGCGGGATTGTCGAAGAAATCAATGGCTGGTTGGGGCGATCATGGGGGACTCGTTGAGAGACCTTCCCGCCCGACGCTGGCCAGAGATAAACCGACAGTGCCGCTGCTACGATGGAAGGCGGATCCACAGGAAGATGTACGGGAAGCAGAGGAGGGCTGTTGGGATGACGAGGAGGGCATGGAACAAGAACCGGGGTTGCAACAGGGAGCGGAGGCACAGATCGGAGGAACAGTCAACATGGAAGATGATGTTGTTCTAGAACTTGACGACGCGGGAGAAGAGGAGGTGGCACCGGCGAGGCCGAACACATGGCAGCTCATGGCGAGATATATGGCGAACTTGAAGCCTAGCACAAAGACCATGTTCGACCGTCTCACCGAAGAAGCTTGGCATCTGCGCACAGGGATTGAATACTCGGATAAAGGGAAGAACTATTATATGATCACCCTATTCTCGCAGGGCGATTTTGACTATGTTCGGCGTGGAGGACCGTGGATTTATAACAAGAATGCACTTGTGGTCAAGGCCCTAGATGCCTCTGCCCAGCCGTCGGAGACAGTTCTAGACTCGGTGCCAATCTGGGTACGTGTCTATGATGTTGCCTGGGACAAACAGACTAAGGCCATTGGCATGAAATTCGGCAATGGCCTCGGAGTGGCGATGGAGGTGGATGTCCCTAAGACAGAGCATGAGAAGAAAGAGTTCTTGCGAGTCCGTGTTGAGCTACCATATAATCATAGACTCCAAACTCAGATCATAGCTGGGGTGAAGGACAAACCTTGGGCCACAAAAGTGTATAAGCTAAAGTATGAGAGGATCCCACATTACTGCTCACACTACGGGTTCATGGGGCATCGGATGAATGAATGTGAGAAGAAACGACAGGGTGTGCCCTCCTTGGATTACAAAGCGTACGAGCTGAGATGTAGCCCAGAGAGTCACAAATTCGCAGCATATATTGCATTAAAAGCGCTCAGCAAAGGTAGACCAATTGAGAAGGCTGATAAAGAGCTTGTTGCTCAACTTTTGAAAACAAGTCTTAGAACTGTTGAAAAGACCTGGAGGAAGGCAATAGAACAAGAAACACACGGCCAAGAGGTTGATTTTTCAAATAAAAGAAAGGGTAGATGTGGTCGAAAGAGAAAACAACTTAATCTCCTTGAAAGGGTGCGTCAGATTGAACTAAACAAAAGGGGTACATTGAGAGCACTAGCAAGATCTCTTGGTGTCCCTTATAGTACATTACAGAGAAGGTTCACATGGGGTGAATTAAGGCGCCACACAAGCAGCCTCAAACCATTTCAGTCTCTAGAAAACAAGATCAAACGGCTAAAGTTTTGCATTTCAATGGTTGATCAAACAACTATATCGAAAGCAATGCCTTCCTTCAATAATATGGAGAATATAATTCACATTGATGAAAAATGGTTTGATATGACCAAAAGAAACAGAACATATTACCTCCTTCCAGAGGAAGAAGATCCTTTGCGCACTGTTCACAACAAGAACTGCATCGGCAAGGTCATGTTCTTAACTGCGGTTGCAAAACCCAGACATGATGAGCAAAGGAATGTGACCTTTGATGGAAAGGTAGGCATATGGGCATTTGTCACGGATACTGTAGCTAAATATAACTCCAAGAATAGGACAAAAGGCACTATGGAACTAAAGATAATGATTGTTACTAGAGATGTCATGAGAGAATACCTATGTGAAAAAGTAATTCCAGCAATAGTAGAAGTGTGGCCTGACGATGGGCAAGAGGGAACAATCTTCATCCAACAGGATAATGCAAGAACGCATGTCCTGCCAGATGATCCCGCTTTTATAGCCGCTGTGCAAGCTTCGGGACTAGATATCAGGCTAACTTACCAACCTCCAAATTCACCTGATATGAATGTCCTAGATCTTTGCTTTTTCAGAGCAATCCAGTCCCTGGCATTTGAGAGTGCACCTAACACACTCAAAGAGCTGATAGAATCCGTTGAACAAGCTTACGATTCCTATGACACTGAGAAGCTTGCGAAAGTGTTTATAACCCTACAATCTGTCTTGCTGGAGGTTATGAAGGAAGAAGGAGGAAACAAAAACCAGACACCCCACATGGGAAAGGACAAACTCCAAAGGCAGGGAATGCTACCAGACACTCTAAAAGTGGATGGCGAACTATACCGGAAAACGCTGGATATGATAGCTGACTATGAGCAAAAAGTCATAGCACCAGCTCAAACAACAACTCGAAAAGCACGCAGGACGGGCCCCCAAGTAATTTTGGATGATCAGATAATGATCCCAGGAAATATATATCTGACATGGTTGAATGATCCATCAAGCCTTGTCCGTAGAAGGCACCGAGTCGGCGGTGTATGTCAAGATAGGCGAATTAATCTCAAGGTGGTCACTAAAGAAGAAGCTCAGCTGGTCACTAATGGAGAAGCTCAGCTAGTCACAGATGGAGAAGCCCAGTTGGTCACTAAAGAAGAAGCTCAAGATAGTCAAAAGGAGCTCAATGTCACTAAAGGAGAAGCTCGAGCTAGTCACTGATGGAGAAGCTCAGTTGGTCACTAAAGAAGAAGCTCAAGCTAGTCAAAAGGAGAAGCTCAGTTGGTCACTAAAGAAGAAGCTCAAGCTAGTCAAAAGGAGAAGCTCAGCTAGTCACTAAAGGAGAAGAGCCAATTGTTTTGTAATTGTGTATACTTGTGTTGTAATTGTGTACTATGTGTGTCCACTAGTGTTGTAATTGACACAATATATATTCATGTGTATACTATCATATGTGTGTCTACTTGTGTATTATCATATGTGTTCTACATGTGGGAGTGAATATTATGGACAAATATTAGTAAGATTTTGTTCCATATGTGACAAAGATAATATTATGGAAGATGGTACTGAAGTACTATACCTTCTGCAAAGAGATGTGCCTGACAAATACCCATTAATCAATTGCATGCTTCACTCCAGGTTCAAATAGTTCAAAATTAGATGCTGCTCTACCAGATCCTTCGTGTAAAGAGCAGGTTGGCTCACTTCGAGTAAATCAATGGAATCTGCAATATACCATGGCAGTAAATCAATGGGACAAGTTCTGAAGATATAGAAAACTTGGTGAGCTTAGTTAACATGTACTACATCTCTAAATATATATGCTAAACTTGATGAGCTTAATTAACATTTCAGAATAGTTTCAAGTTTTGCATTATTCAAGAAAATGAGAAAATTTAAAACATTGAAGTACTGTGTAGTATCCTGAATCAGATTTAGACTAGTATACACTATACAATATGAATCAGATTGGAGTACCTGAATCAGATTTAGACTAGTATACATTATGTGTAGTATCCATTTAAAATACTATAGTGCCAAGAGGATAAGATGAATGGAATAAGTTAACAGATGAATGAAACTGACAATCTTGGCAAAGTTAGATGGAAAACAGAGAATCGGAATAATTACAAAGTCAGAGATATATACTTGCAGCTCAGGCCTAATAAATTACATACTCCCCCCGATCCATATTACTCGACTTGGATTTGTCAAAATTTGAATGAACCTATATACTAAATAGTGTCTAGATTCATTTAAATCTAGACAAATTTGAGTCAACTAATATAGGTTGGAGGAAGTATTGTTATGAAAAATCATATCACCCTGAATATAAAAATCTTTGTTATGCTAATGCTTAAGAGCAGTATCCTGATCATACTTGGTGGGGCAATCTTGGGCTCAGACCAAACATATCCTAAATGCATGGTTGGTGAATAATAATCTATTGACAAACAATCACAATGCTCAAACAGTTGTTTCGGAGTTGCATGAAAATTGCCAAACATCTCACATGATAACAAATGTTTCGGATTTGCATGAAAATTACCAAACATCTCACATGATAACAGTTATTTCAGAGACACCCTACGTTTCTACAAGAACTCTGCCACTCTGATGAATTGATTCGCTTATTCAGGACAAACCAGAGGAGCAAAGGCTGAAAATCCAAAGTGATCAGCTGTCTGAATATGCTAAAATGGCACAACTAGAACGATATTGCTGGGGAGAGCGTGAGGCGTTCCTACTCCCGAAATCCATAATGAGCTTGGACAGCATCGGGAGCATGTTCGTCAGAGAGCGCCTCAGACAAACATTGCGCTGGCTCATGCGTCTGGATTCACCCAGAGGCCAGAACCACCCGACGAATCCGCAGAGGCGGGATCGCATCCCAGCTCGGAACCACGAATTCGCCCCATAAAATTTTTTGAAAAAATATTACGGCGTCTGTAGCGACAGATCTGACACGGGGTGGGGAGCTAGGCACGCGCGCGGAGGATAGGAGAGCGTACCGGGACCATGAAGATGATGCGGACGATGAAGCGCTGGAAGATTGGCTCGGCGTAGTGGAGCAGGTGGCGGTAGATGTGGCCTAGCGTGATGACGGTGGCCGCCGTGGCGCAGAGCAGCGCCGCCGCCGTGTATGCCACCGCCGCCCAATCCATCGGGTCGGGGCGGGTCGAGACCACCACCACCACCCGACCAGCTAGCCAGACGGGGTCCTTGGTCCTCTTGATCCCCTCCGCCCATCGAAATTCGTGCTGGCCGTCGTCCCCGACAATCCTCGAGGTACCTCCCTATGGATTCACCCCGCCGGTGACGAGCACCGCCTCAGGAGCCAGCAAAGTTAGACTCTTGGGGGGAAAGTGATCCCTTTCATCTATAATCTCCCTCGTCGTTGGGATCTGATTGGTGGAAGGCGGAGGAACTAAGGCAAGGAGACAAGGAGGAAGGATGGAGGGCGGTGAGGGAGGGGCAGAGCAGGCGGCGCGGGCGAGAGGGTGGTCGACGGCGAGGAAAGGGGAGAGTGTGAGGGAGAGAGACAACCCCGAGACCTCGGTTGTTTGTCGGAAAAAGGAGAAGGGGCGTTTTGCAAATTGTTCATCGCGTCGATTAATTCGGGCCAGAGGGAGTACTTGGGAGCATTTGCTAGAACGTTTCAAGGACAGCAAGCTCCAGCCTGAAGTTCTGTTTTTTGAGGTCGTCAAGTAGACTGGCGTATATCTTTGCAGAATGCAAACCTTTCCGGTGATTGGACCCAAATTTTACTTGTCACCATTTTGGTGTTGTTTCTCGTAGATGTGATTTCTCCATGGATTAGTCACTCACATCGAATTGGATATAAATTCTCCAGGGATGCTATAAATTTGTTCTTTTGTTAGCATATAAACTCGGAACAAAGGGATTTGTGATTTGTTCCACGTGTAATGGCATTTTATCTTAGCCATTAAATTGACAAAAGGGAGCTGTCAAAGTGAGAACATTTTGATGTATCATTTTCAGGGATGCAAAAAACTGGAATTGTCAGCTCATTTTTGTTAAGGTTTTTGTTTATTAAAATGTAGTCATTTTGCATATCTAAGCATCTGAGCATGAAAATAGATACTACTAGCTCTTAGCGTAGAAGATGAACTTAAAAGAGAACATTAAGAGAGGACTAGAGCTCGTTCGAATATATTAAGAGAGGACTAGAGCTCGTTCTAAGCATCTGAGCATGAAAATAGATACTACTAGCTCTTTCTTTGCGCTCGTTCGAATATATTACATGTTGATACATATATATATACAATTTGGTTACATGGAGATCACAACTAGGACTAGAGCATGTCTATTCGATTACATGGAGATCATTAAATCACGGGAGTCCCGTGGTATGGAATTTTCCCCTAGGGTCTATGGCATGGTTAACCAAAAATCCCGTCAATTCCTCTTGAATTGTTACCAGGCGCTCCTTCCGTTGGAGATTCTCCCGCAATTTTAACAACTATATATAAAAGAAGGATATCAATATGAATATCAATAGTCATAACAAATATTATGAATGACACTCAACACCATTGGAGGTAATAATTGTAAATATATTGTTCAGGTACATCTAGAATTGTCGCTCCGTCCCGCTCACTAACCTCCAAGCGAATGTACTCACATATGAAGTATCCACATCAATTAGTCCCTCGTGCCTGCTGGTCACATTTTACGAGAATATAATTTAATCAAATAATAATCAAGCATGATATAATGGTATTGAAACTAGAATTGAAGAGATGCGCGGACGTAGCTCGTACTACTTACCTCGACCGGATAAAAACTAAGCTCATCTTTAAATTCACCTATCGTACTCTTGGTGAATTCTTTCCAAACCCTACCCGACAAAAAAGAAGAGTCAGTACTTACTTGATATCTCAAGAAATGAACGAAAGAGACCAATAATGACTGAAATTACCTCTGGAGCATATCTTTAATGCTTGCGTACTTTGCTTCGTCTTTCTTTAGTGGGTTCTTGATTTTAACACTTTCAGTGTCAACTTTAATGATTAGCAGAATGTAATAGAAGCTGCGCATGTTATATACGTTATACGTTAGTAACTCATCAATTACACTTAACATAGAGTAAGAAAAAGTGAATGTGTGTAAGACAGTAACACTCTCACCTAAATTTTCAAGGAAATAGTATTCTCTTTTTATAGTGTTGCCTCTTTATGAACCTTAGAAAGTTACGCTCCGTGTCCTTGGGGTACTGCCGTAGTAATGGTTCATTAACTCTGCGTGGGTCGATGAACACAGTGTCAAAGATTCCCCTTCGGCACATTCCTCGCTCTTCATTCTGCATAATAGCATAGTGAGAATAATTACAGGCAATAAATAAGATGAGTTAGAGACTTTATCATAGAAATAAATGAACCACTTACAGATAACAGGAACTGACAAGACTCAAGTCGAGGGCGTCGAGTTTGAATAACATATAAAATTCCTCAAAATAAATTTGGATCTCGTATTCAACTATGAAATGCTCATTTGTAACTTTTACAAGAAGCATTATTAATCAATCCCTTATTACCTCGCACTTAGTGACGTGTTTATACCACTCATGCAGTCTTCGCATTTGTATTGGTAGAAGCTCGACCTCATTAGGTCTTACCAGAGGCTTGCCATATTTATAGTTCCATGATATTTCCGTCTGCATGGGTACATGTACACCTAGCGCTTGATCAACATTAATACAAGAACCTATAGAAAACTCCGCCACTTGATCGATGAGGAAACCCTGATCATGATCAAAATTGGGTAACACCTTGAGCGGGGAGATCGATTGTTTTGCCTGCTCTCCGAGTTGGGAAACATCTCTTTTCTCGATGCTTGCAGTACTACTTATTGTCTTCCTCCTACCAATTATCATTAGACAACGTTTGTAGTCATCAGCCTTATTTATCTCATATTGCGATGGTTGCTCAATAAAATGCTTAGCCTACTTTTTGGCTTTCGGATCAAATATTTGCTTTGGCTTGGGCTCTTTGGGTGCAAAAAAGGCTTTCACTTGGGCATCGATGATCGCTTTGGTTTCCTCATCAGTCATCTTGTAAGGTAACTTGGGAGGAGGTGGCGGAGTTTTCTTCGCCCTATTAACTTTCTTCTGAGTAGTAGTACTGCTAGTCGACCGAGCGGTCGCCTTCGGCTGACGTGGCGGCGGACTCGCACTATGGTGGATGTACCACTCCTCATCATGTGGACTTGCTAGAGGCGGCTGACTCGAAGGATATGATGGTGGACTGGGCGCCGAGCCTGGAAACACGATGTATTTCTTGCGCCATAGAATGATACCACCCCTGACTTTCCCTAGTGTCCTCTCATCTTTAGCTCCAGGGATGTCAAGTTCCAGTGATTCATATTGTTGTAGAACTTCATACACCCCGACACGAGCATAGCCATCTGGAATCTCATTGCAATGCCAGTGTGCTCTAGGTTCACAGGATAAAGCATAGCTGAGAGACGCCTTGAAGGATACATGATGAGGGTTGACTCGTCAATGCCCATTGTTATGGACTTGGGTTTGGAGAAGATGGGGATGCTGGAAGTCGTGGAACGGTTAACAGGAAAGCAACATGGGGACACGAGGTTTACCCAGGTTCAGACCCCCGGAGGGAAAACCCTACTCCTGCTTGTTTGATCTTGATTACGGTGGAACCGAAGGTTATAGGGGTGCGCAGATGCAATCTGGCGTGAGGTGTGTATGGGGTGAGTTGAGGATCCTTTTCGTCGTACCCTCCAGGCCTTTATATAGATAGGCCAGGTCTCAGGGATAGGTCGAGTCGGTTACAAATTAGGGTTGATACCCTTTGAAATTCTGTCTAGTATAAACTTGTACTCCAAGGAGTCAAAATCGCCACGGGCTTGGGCCACCCGAAATCTTCATGGGCCACGTGTCCTTGCGTGGGACTTCCTTGGGCTGGACCGGGTATGCCAATGTTGTGCACCCGTAAGGTATATCCATGTCAGTAGCCCCCGAGTGTTCAGTCGAATCATAGATTTGACTGGAGACTCTTCAATCTTTCGGGTTCTTTGTAGTTGCACTTGTTTTTCAGGAAGAAACATTTAGTTCATAGGGATTGTTTTATGCGTGCGCCTGGCTCATCCGACGGATCAAGGCCAGTTAAATGTCATAGGACAAAACAACACGATCTTCATCAGACTCGAGTCCCTGGACTCGAATCCAGAACGGTTGCTGGTGTGATTCGACTCAGGCCATTGTGGTCTTACAGGAGCCGAATCCCAGTGCTTTTCGAATGGTGTACCCAACGCGTCCATCAAGATTTTCATCGTGACTGTTGACACGGGTTTGTACTGGTAGAGCGCAGTCGGGTGCGTTACCAGGCCATCAGATGGTATCTGTAGGGATTATCTTTGCGTCGCAGACACAACATCCAAAATTTTATCACCGCGGAGGTGTTTCAGGTGGCCAAGGAGACTGTTTCTCACTTAGCATTAATTTTGGAAAAGTTGCCAAAAGATTTTGTCATATTTAATTCGAAGGATCTCAGTCGTATAATTCATATGGTGCACGACCAGCGCTCCCTATAGGACTAGCCCCCCGAGTGTCCTTCGAGTCGTAGACTCGAGAAGAGATATTAATTCAGTCGTTCTCACCAGTTTGCATATTAGTCCGAAGGACACACATTTTTTCGAATGCGCGACCAGCGCACCCTATGGGATGTAGGGTTTCATAGCATGGAAAACAAAAAATTTCTATCGCATACAAACAAACAAGCCAAGATCTATCTACTAGATTGTAGCAACGAGTCAATGGAATAACTCACCCTCGAAGATTCCAAAGTGTTTAACGAGAGCGGATTCTCGTGGGTGATGTAGTCGTACTCTTCCCGATCTCAAGATCGCGTAGACGATCCTTCCGGCGCTGCGTTCCGGCAGCGCTCCCGCAGTCGGTCACACGTTCGGTACTCGACGAAGACCTTCCTCTCCCTTGTTCCACCAGGCAGCGGAGGTTGTAGCACTCTCCTCGCGATTCCGGCAGCACAGCGGCGTGGTGCCGGAAGTAGAGGGGAGATCTCGCAGGGCTCCGCCTTAAGCCGGAGCGAGTATGGTGGACTATGAGAGAGCCCTCGACGATCTAGGGTTTAGACACGCCGAGGAGGGGGCAAGCCGGCGGCTAGGGTTAGCTAGGCGGCGGCGGCGGTTTGCCCTAGGGAGGCGGCGGTGGCAATGGAGGTGGCGGCGCCGGCGGCTTAGGGTTTAGAGGTGGAGGTGTTGGGTGTTGGGAGGGGCAACCCTGCCCCTCCCTTTATAGGTGGGAGGCGCGGCCAAGGGGAGGGGAGTCCCTTCCCAACTCGGCTTGGAGGTGGGCCGGCGGTGGGAGGAGGAACTCCTCCCCCAAGTCGGTTTCCACCTCCCTCTCCACTTCCCAAAAATAGTCATTTGACTTTCAAATAGCCGTTTGACTTTTTCAAACTAGGATTTGAATAAACCCTCTATTTTGTTCAGCGATGACACCTAGTTCATGATGCAATCATACCAACTTGATATAACACATTCATGTACCCTTCCCCTCCGGAGTGCCGGACATTCCGGAACCTTCTAGAACATTCCCGATGAAAACACCGGAACCATTCCCCAACTCCGAAACAGGACTTTCCTTATATGAATCTTATTCTCCGGACCATTCCGGATCTCCTCGTGATATCCCAGATCCCATCCGAGACTCCGAACAACATTCGGTCTCTTTCTCATCATTCCATAACTACTCAAACAACGTCGAATCCTTAAGTGTGTCTCCCTACGGTTCGTGAACTATGCGGACATGATCGAGACACTTCTCCAAACAATAACCAATAGAGGAATCTAGAAATTCATATGGCTCCCACATATTTCTACGATTACTTTGCGATCGAATGAACCACTTACATACGATACCAATTTCCCTTTGTCTCACGATAGTTTACTCATCCGAGGTTATGATCGTCGGTATCTCTGCATACCTAGTTCAACCTCGTTACTGATAAGTACTCTTTTCTCGTTCCCGTGATATGTGATCCCTTGTGAGCCAGTCACATGCTTGCAAGCTAATTGGATGACATTTCACCGAGAGGGCCCAGAGTATATCTATCCGTCATATGGATGGACAAATCCCACTCTTGATCCATGTGTTTCAACCAATACTTTCCGAACACTCAATGCCACCTTTATAGCCACCCAGTTACGGTGTGGTGTTTGATGTCATCAAAGCATCCTTCCGGTGAAGGTGATATGCATGATCTCATGGTCGAAGGAATTAGGTTACTATGTATCAGAAAGCATATATCAATTGAACTATTAAAATGACTTGATCTTTATGCTACGCTTATCTATAGGAGTATGTCCACCATATCATTCTCCTAACGATATGATCTTGTTGTTAATAACATCTCAATGTTCATGATAGGGAAACCACAATCATTTATTAACCAACAAGCTAGTATTATAAAGAGGATTTACTAGGGACTTCAATTTAAGTTTACAAATCACACAAGTATTAATGTTTCCTTGTTAATACTATTATAGCATGAATGTAAACATTTATCATAAACACAAAGATATAATAATAATCATATTTATTATTGCCTCTAGGGCATATCTCCAACAGTCTCCCACTTGCACTAGAGTCATCTAATCTATATTACATGGTAATATACCGAACACCCATGGCAGTTTGGTGCTGGTCATGTTTTGCCCTCGGGAGAGGTTTAGTCAACGGATCCGCCACATTTAGATCTGTGTGTACTTTGCAAATCTTTATGTCCCCATCTTGGACATGTTCTCGAATAGCGTGAAAACGTAGCTTGATATGCTTCAGCTTCTTGTGTGACCTTGGTTCTTGCGCATTGGCTATGGCGCCCATGTTATCACAGTAGATAGACATTGGGTCCAGCGCACTAGGAACCACACCTAGCTCTGTAATGAACTCTTTCATCCATATCGCTTCTTGTGAAGCCTCCGAAGCAGCCATGTATTCCGATTCAGTTGAAGATCTCGCCACAACGCTTTGCTTTGCACTCCTCCAGCTAACTGCTGCACCATTCAAAGTAAATACGTATCCAGATTGTGATTTAGAATCATCCGGATCGGTGTTCCAACTAGCATCGGTGTAACCATTAACAACGAGCTGTTCATCACCTCCATAAGAAAGAACCATATCCTTAGTTCTTCTCAAGTACTTAAGGATGTTTTTGACCGCTGTCCAATGATCCACTCCTGGATCACTTTGATATCTGCTAGTTAAACTAACAGCATATGCAATGTCGGGTCTAGTACATAACATGGCATACATTAGAGATCCTATGGCTGAGGCATAGGGAGTCTTACTCATCCTTTCTCTATCTTCTGCCGTTGTCGGACTTTGAGTTTTACTCAAGGTCGTATTGGGCAACATGGGCAAGAACCCTTTCTTGCTATCTTCCATTCCAAACCTCTTTAGAACTTTGTCCAAATATGTACTTTGTGACAATGATATTAGGCGTCTCGATCTATCTCTATAAATCTTTATGCCTAATATGTAAGCTGCTTCGCCAAGATCCTTCATTGAAAAACTATTATTCAAATATTCCTTGACACTATTAAGAAGGTCTACATCATTCCCAATCAACAATATGTCATCTACATATAGTATTAAGAATGCTACATAGCTCCCACTCACTTTCTTGTAAATACAAGCTTCTCCATAAGTTTGTATAAAACCAAAACTTTTGATTACCTTATCAAAACGTTGATTCCAACTTCGGGATGCTTGCTTCAATCCATAGATGGACCGTTGAAGTTTGCATACCTTGTTAGCATCTTTAGGATCGACAAAACCTTTGGGTTGCATCATATACAACTCTTCATCAATGTCTCCATTGAGGAATGCTATTTTGACATCCATCTGCCATATCTCATAATCATAATATGCAGCGATTGCTAACATAATCCTCACAGACTTTAGCTTCGCTACAGGTGAGAAAGTCTCATCATAGTCAACTCCTTGAATTTGTCGAAACCCTTTTGCGACAAGTCGAGCTTTATAGACAGTAACATTACCATCAGCATCTGTTTTCTTCTTGAAAATCCATTTGTTCTCGACAGCCTTCCGGCCATCCGGTAAGTCCACCAAAGTCCATACTTGGTTTTCGTACATGGATCCAATCTCGGATTTCATGGCTTCTTGCCATTTATTGGAATCTGGGCTCATCATCGCTTCCTCATATGTCGCAGGGTCATCGGTGTTGTCCACCAACATGACACTCATAACGGGATCATACCAATCTGGAGTGGTACGAGTTCTCGTTGACCTGCGAGGTTCTGTAGCAACTTCAACCGAAGTTTCATGATCATCATCATTAGCTTCCTCTCTTATTGGTGTAGGCACCACAGGAACTTCTTCCGGTGCTGCGCTACTCGCAATTTCGAGAGAAGGTTCGACAACCTCGTCGAGTTCTACTTTCCTTCCAGTCACTTCTTTCGAGAGAAATTCCTTCTCTAGAAAGGATCCATTCTTGGCAACAAAGATTTTGCCTTCGGATCTATGATAGAAGGTATACCCAATAGTTTCCTTCGGGTATCCTATGAAGACGCATTTTTCCGCTTTGGGTTCAAGCTTGTCCGGCTGTAACTTCTTTACATAGGCTTCGCATCCCCAAACTTTAAGGAACGACAATCTAGGTTTCTTCCCAAACCATAATTCATACGATGTCGTTTCAACAGATTTAGATGGTGCCCTATTTAAAGTGAATGCGGCTATTTCTAATGCATAACCCCAAAATGATAGCGGTAAATCTGTAAGTGACATCATAGAACGAACCATATCTAAGAGAGTTCGATTACGACGTTTGGACACACCATTACGCTGTGGTGTTCCCGGCGGTGTCAATTGTGAAAGTATTCCGCATTTCTTCAAATGCTCGCCAAACTCATAACTTAGATATTCACCTCCACGATCAGAACGTAGAAATTTAATCTTCTTGTTACGTTGATTCTCTACCTCACTTTGAAATTCCTTAAACTTCTCGAAAGTTTCGGACTTATGTTTCATGAAATAGATATACCCATATCTACTCAAGTCATCCGTGAAGGTAAGAACATAACGATAACCACCGCGCGATGCTACACTCATTGGACCACACACATCGGTATGTATGATTTCCAATAAGTCCGTAGCTTGCTCCATCATACCAGAAAATGGAGTCTTAGTCATTTTACCCATCAGACATGCTTCGCATCTTTCAAGTGATTCGAAATCAAGTGATTCAAGAAGTCCATCGGAATGGAGTTTCTTCATACGCTTCACTCCAATGTGACCAAGACGACAGTACCACATATAGGTCGAGTTATCGCTCGATTTCAAACGTTTAGCCTCAATGTTATTAATATGTGTATTTCCACTATCGAGATTCAATAAAAATAGACCATCTATCAAAGGTGCATGTGCATAAAACATATTACTCATATAAATCAAACAACCATTATTCTCGGATTTAAACAAGTAACCGTCTCGCAATAAACAAGATCCCGATATAATGTTCATGCTCAACGCAGGCACCAAATAACAATTATTTAAGTATAAAACTAATCCCGATGGTAGATGAAGGGGTAGTGTGACGACCGCGATCACATCAACCTTTGATCCGTTTCCCACGCGCATCGTCACCTCGTTCTTCGCTAGCTTCCGTTTATTCTGCAACACCTGCTTCGAGTTACAAATATGAGCAACCGAACCAGTATCAAATACCCAGGCACTACTACGAGTACTAGTGAGATACACATCAATAACATGTATATCGGATATACCTTTCTTCTTGATGTTGCCGTTCTTCAAAGCCGCCAAGTACTTTGGGCAATTCCGCTTCCAGTGACCTTCTCCCTTGCAGTAAAAGCACTCAGTATCAGGCTTAGGTCCAGCCCTGGTCTTCTTCGTCGGCGCGGTAACTTTCTTACCACCCTTCTTGAAGTGTCCCTTTTGCTTAGACTTGCCTTTCTTGAATTTGGTGGTCTTATTGACCATCAACAGTTGGTGCTCTTTCTTGATCTCCACTTCTGCAGATTTCAACATAGCAAATAGTTCTGGCAACGTCTTGTTCATGTTCTGCATGTTGTAGTTCATCACAAAGTTCTTGTAACTTGGTGGTAGTGATTGGAGGACACGGTAAATCCCCAAAGCATTAGGAATCACTATACCCAAGCTTTGAAGTTTGTTTGCGTGCCCAGACATCTTAAGCACATGCTCACTGACGGAGCTGCCCTCTTCCATCTTGCAGTTAAAGAACTTTTCAGAAGCCTCATATCTTTCAATTGCCGCATGAGTCTCAAAGATCAATTTGAGATCCTCGACAATATCATATGGGTCTGAATTCTCAAACCTTTTCTGAAGCTCCGATTCTAAACCATACAAGATAGCACACTGAACCGTGGAGTACTGAGTCTTCCGAGTGAGGTAAACATTCTTTACTTCATCGGTAGCATCAGCTGCAGGCGGGTCACCCGGCGGTGCATCCAGCACATAGGTCAAATTACCAGCTGTGAGGACAATCCTCAAATTGCGGAACCAATCCGCGAAGTTGCTTCCATTGTTTTTCAACTTTTCTTTCTCTAGGAACGCATTAAAATTGATGGTAGGGGCCGCCATTGATCTACAACATATTTGCAATAGTTTAGACTAAGTTTATGACAAATTGAGTTATAATTAATAGTTAAATTAATCTAGGTGAACTCCCACTCAAAACAACATCCCTCACATTGTTTTAGTGATCACACGAACCAAATCCACCACATCAACACCGATCATCACGAGAGTTGATATAGTTTCATTGGTGAACAATCGACATGTTCATCATATCTTACTATATGATTCATGCTTTACCTTTCGGTGATCCGTGTTTCGAGACCATGTCTGTACATGCTAGGCTCGTCAAGATCAAACCTTAGTTTCCGCATGAGCAAATCTGGCTTGCTCACGTTGTATGCACTTGCAGAATCTAACACACCCGATCATCACGTGGTGCTTCGAAACAATAAGCTTTAGCAACGGTGCTAACTAAGGGTGAACACTTTATGATTTGAAATTCATGTGCATGAGGGATCATCTTATAATGCTACCATCATCTACTAAGCAATACAAGATGCATAAAGGATTAACATTACATGCAATTCATAATATGTGATATGATATGGCCTTTCTTCTTTGTGCTTCCGATCTCCATCTTCAAGCACGAACATGATCTCCATCATCACCGGCATTGCATCAAGGTCAATGACGCTTCTCCATGGTTGTCATCCACCGGCTTCAACTATTACAACTACTTTGAATAGACACGCGGGTCTTAACATAAATTAAAGACAACCATATGGCTCCTGCCGGTTGCCAACTTACAATAAGGAACATTGCATACATCAAATATAATCACAATCATGGCCATATCACATCACTGCACACCCCTGCAAAACAAAGTTAGACGCCTCTACTTTCTTTGCATGTTTTACATGGTTTGCGGCTTTCAATAAGTGTCGTTCTAACTTACGAACTTGAACCACAACATTGATACTAGTATTGTTAATCACCCGTTGTAAATTGGATCTTAACTATGCTAGGAGAAACAGGCACCCACAAAGCCACTTATGCAATACAAGTTGCATGTCAAGCGTGGATCAAGTCTCATGAACGATGTCATGTAAGGTTAGCCCGGGCCGCTTCATCCCAACATCCCGCAAGATGCAAAGTACACAAGAAGCAATCGACAATAAAAGCATCAACGCCCACAATGACCATTGTGTTCTACTCGTGCAACAGATCTACATATAGACACGACTCTGATAGCACTGTAGGGTTTCGTAGCATGGAAAACAAAAATTTTCTATCGCATACAAACAAACAAGCCAAGATCTATCTACTAGATTGTAGCAACTAGTCGATGGAATAACTCACCCTCGAAGATTCCAAAGTGTTTAACGAGAGCGGATTCTCGTGGGTGATGTAGTCGTACTCTTCCCGATCTCAAGATCGCGTAGACGATCCTTCCGGCGCTGCGTTCCGGCAGTGCTCCCATAGTCAGTCACACGTTCGGTACTCGACGAAGACCTTCCTCTCCCTTGTTCCAGCAGGCAGCGGAGGTTGTAGCACTCTCCTCGTGATTCCGGCAGCACAACGACGTGGTGCCGGAAGTAGAGGGGAGATCTCGCAGGGCTTCGCCTTAAGCCAGAGCGAGTATGGTGGACTATGAGAGAGCCCTCGATGATCTAGGGTTTAGACACGCCGAGGAGGGGGCAAGCCGGTGGCTAGGGTTAGCTAGGCGGCAGCGGCGGTTTGCCCTAGGGCGGCGGCGGCAATGGAGGTGGCGGCGCCGGTGGCTTAGGGTTTAGAGGTGGAGGTGTTGGGTGTTGGGAGGGGCAGCCCTGCCCCTCCCTTTATAGGTGGGAGGCGCGGACAAGGGTAGGGGAGTCCCTCCCCAACTCGTCTTGGAGGTGGGCTGGCGGTGGGAGGAGGAACTCCTCCCCCAAGTCGGTTTCCACCTCCCTCTCCACTTCCCAAAAATAGCCGTTTGACTTTCAAATAGCCGTTTGACTTTTTCAAACTAGGATTTGAATAAACCCTCTATTTTGTTCAGCAATGACACCTAGTACATGATGCAATGATACCAACTTGATATAACACATTCATGTACCCTTCCCCTCCGGAGTGCCGGACATTCCGGAACCTTCTAGAACATTCCCGATGAAAACACCAGAACCATTCCCCAACTCCGAAACAGGACTTTCCTTATATGAATCTTATTCTCCGGACCATTCCGGATCTCCTCGTGATATCCCGGATCCCATCCGAGACTCCGAACAACATTCGGTCTCTTTCTCATCATTCCATAACTACTCAAACAATGTCGAATCCTTAAGTGTGTCTCCCTACGGTTCGTGAACTATGCGGACATGATCGAGACACTTCTTCGAACAATAACCAATAGAGGAATCTGGAAATTCATATGGCTCCCACATATTTCTACGATTACTTTGCGATCGAATGAACCACTTACATACGATACCAATTTCCCTTTGTCTCACGATAGTTTACTCATCCGAGGTTATGATCGTCGGTATCTCTGCATACCTAGTTCAACCTCGTTACCGATAAGTACTCTTTTCTCGTTCCCGTGATATGTGATCCCTTGTGAGCCAGTCACATGCTTGCAAGCTAATTGGATGACATTTTACCGAGAGGGCCCAGAGTATATCTATCCGTCATATGGATGGACAAATCCCACTCTTGATCCATGTGTTTCAACCAATACTTTCCGAACACTCAATGCCACCTTTATAGCCACCCAGTTACGGTGTGGTGTTTGATGTCATCAAAGCATCCTTCCGGTGAAGGTGATATGCATGATCTCATGGTCGAAGGAATTAGGTTACTATGTATCAGAAAGCATATAGCAATTGAACTATTAAAATGACTTGATCTTTATGCTACGCTTATCTATAGGAGTATGTCCACCATATCATTCTCCTAACGATATGATCTTGTTGTTAATAACATCTCAATGTTCATGATAGGTAAACCACAATCATTTATTAACCAACAAGCTAGTATTATAAAGAGGCTTTACTAGGGACTTCAATTTAAGTTTACAAATCACACAAGTATTAATGTTTCCTTGTTAATACTATTATAGCATGAATGTTATTATTTATCATAAACACAAAGATATAATAATAACCATATTTATTATTGCCTCTAGGGCATATCTCCAACATGGGAGTAGCCCCCGAGTCCGTAATGGAGTCACAGACTCGATGTAGGACTCGAAGATATTTTCGAGGTAGTGTTTCATTTTGTAATTTTGCGGGTGCGCAGGCAGCACTCCTGAGAGGAGTAGCCCCTGAGTAGTTGGTTGAGTCATAGACTCGAGTAAGTACTTATTATGATCAGTCAAAATCTGTGAGCCATTGCTAGCCTTTGCTTTGATGATGTCATTGCTGACGATTGATGATCTCAACCGTCTGCGGCAGCAGAGACGATGCAATGGGACGATTGTGGGTCCCACTATCTGAATTGACGTTGACTAGTCACGCGTAGGCGTGGTGGAAGTTACAGCGTCTCCTCGGTTTCTGCGCGTAGTGGATGGCGTGCTGGGGACGGTTCAGTTTGATGATGACATGTGGACTATGAGATCTGAGGCACGCGCTAGGGCTTCCCGATCGACGGCTCTATTTCATCGTCTTCTTCCTTTTATACGGTGGGGAAAATAGTGGTTTTATCCTTCGTCATTTGCTCCTGCCTCATCTCTATTGCCACCATTTTCGTGAGTTCTCTGCTTCGCATCACGCACTGGATGTTCTCCGTACTTTTCCTTCCTCTTTCCTCCGCCCGCATTGCCGCACTCCCTGCACCAGGATGGGCAAGCCAAAGAAGGCGTCATCTGCTACAGCCGGGACCAGCACCGCCGGCACTGACAAGAAGGCCGCTACCCTAGCCCGTATCACTAACGACAGGTGGAAGCGCACGGAGATGCGCGAGGCGGATTTGCGCAAACGGCGTGAATCTGGCCTGATATCCAAGGACAAGGACGCCTCCATCCTCCCTGATCAGGAGGCAATTCCTTGCCTACCCAAAGGATTTGGGTGATGTTTTATGCTTTTATCGTTCGAGGTCTTTCTCTGCCCGCCCATGAATATCTTTGTGGGCTTCTTTTCTTTTACGGGATTCAGTTGCATCATCTGTCTCCCAATTCTCTCCTTCACATTGCTTGTTTCATCACTCTCTGCGAGTGCTGACTCGGTATCGAGCCACACTTTGGCCTTTTCCGAAGACTCTATGTAACTACCTCGGTGAATTACGCTCCTAGTTACAAGCCTGGATGGACGGAAATGGTTGAAATAGTACGGTGGGGCCCAAATGCCACTCACAGGTAGACCTTTCGGTCGTCCCAACCATTTCCAAACATCGGGACAAGAACGGGCGGCGTAATCGGCAGGCGAAGGGATCAACTACATACACAAATGAGTATGTATGCAAGCCACCATACAACAGTACATCAGAGCCATTCCATCTAAAAAGAAAGGAAATATAGCAACGCCATACGGCAAGATCCAAATATCCTAGATAGATATAATAGTTTAGGATATCTCCTCATACATCAATCAACAGAGTATCAAGCGGAAGCGGAAGACAAAATCCGAGTACGGATAAGAAGCAAATCGGCATAAGATGCCCCATAAATAAGCAGATCCCGCCCACAGATCTCACGGATCCCCGTTCCCGGAATCTCTACACCGAATGATCGTTGCCCACATCGTCCGTCTCTTCCACCCAGTATCCATCTTGTAAGGGTACCTGTTCATCTGAACCAATAATTTATCGTGTGAGACCCTAGGGGTACTCAACAAGTCTTCATGCCTCTAAAGGGGACACAACCTGGGGTGACGCAATTGCAGCAAAAGATAAACCCTAGCAATTCTATAGATACTCGCTAACCATCCGCCTAACCAGAGATAGACGGATGTCCGTGAATTAATAACAACAGTTATAATGGTAATCTTAACAGATCCATCCTCCTCCTCGCTTACCGACGAGGAAGCGGACGAACAACCCCCATCCGTTGGCAGTTTTATTATCCATTCCGTGAGTGTTGCACTACTTACTAGTCAGGTACCTAGTCTAGTCAAATTAAAAGCGGTACTTTAGTTATGCTTGTCTATGATCGAGAAACTGTGCTCCAAGTCGTCCATAACCGCGGACACGGCTTCCAAAAAGTTTTACCCTGCAGGGGTGCACAAATAGCAACACACACTCGATATGCCTCGGAAAAACCAAATCAAAACCCAACGAGGCAGTCATGATAAAGCAATCACAGGATTCAGAAATATTTCAGGGGGCCACCCCATTAAGCTACCCGCGACGAAGTTGGCCGACTCCGAGACGGACTCAAGGTTTGCGCCAATGGCTATGAACGACTGGGAACCCGAAAATGTGACTGGGCTTGTCTACACCGCGAAAACACTCCGCTTCCCTAAACAGTATAGTGTGCAGTACCTCGCACAATTTAAATAAAGCAGTAAAGCATGGCATAAGTACAGGATAGTAAATAAAACCTCAAACTAGTTTGTGGCCCCAAGAAATAAGAATGAATGAAGCTCTGGCTCAGGGGGGTTCATAAGCATCCCGGATGTGGATAGCATGAATATTCAAGGAACAGGAATCAAGTACTCGGGGTCCTACGGGACACAAGTGAGCCTGAAAAACCAGATAGCAAGTATGGCTCACCGATGCCACTTTCATTAGTTATCCCATTACTACTCAGATTAAGTTGTATAGGTACCTCGTTATCCATCAGACACTCACATACCCTACACATGCTGTTCTACGACTCGCATGGCTCAAACAACTCCTGTAGTAATGGATCATGGGATGGAGGAACAAGCTTCGGTGGGGTTTAAAAGTAAAGGCTATGCAATACTTGGGATTCAATTTAATGCAATCGCGACTCAATGATGCAAGAATAAGAAAGAGGCAATAGGTACTATATGTATGCAAGCATGTGGTAGTGCTTGCCTGGCAGCTCAGTTGAAGCAAGGGATGGATCTGGGTAGTGTTCCTGGTTCTCTTGATATATTCCCTGCTCAGCATCTATTCGACGAAGAACCAAACAAACAAGGGCCAACATAAATAAAGTGCACAAGCATATGAATAAAGTGCATCAAGCAAACACTCATGCCATGATGAATGATGCACAATTTGCATGGCAATAAGGTAGCATGGCATGGTGAGGTGGGGTATACAATATTAAAGCATTTTATTTGGTTTTGGCCACATTTTAATCACATATTAGTTGCTGTTCACATTTTAATTATATGATGCATGCTTCAAATCAAACCTTGGAATGCATAAACAGAAAGGTCTCGTCGAGCTAATCATTTTAGACATATCATTTGTTAAATTTGGAGTTATAAATCAAAAGTTATTAATTATTTAAGTCAAAAGGGCAATTTATTGTAATTTAAATAAACTTGGAAAGTTAAAGTGTCAAAATATATTTTGAAGGCTATATTTGAAATCCTCACATTTTTTTGATTTGAAAACATATATTATTTGTATTATTTGGGTTTATAAAATAAAAGTTATTTAAAAACAGAATTAAATTTGAATTTGAATTAATTTTGAATTTTTTTTGAATTTAAACAGATATCAGAAAACCTTTTTATACCCAGACAGATCCAACCACAGTCACTGACGGGTGGGGTCAACTGCTGACTGGGCAACACACGCGTAGAAAACTTTTTAACACCGCGAGCTGCGCTAGCCTATGCAGCAGACAGGTGGGACCAGCGACCACAGGCCCACGCGACAGAGGCGAGCGGCCCAGGAACTGATAGGTGGGGCTAGGCTGGAGCGCGGGTTATGGTTTACAAAAAGCCAGGGGGTTTTCGGGGAAATGGCCACGGTGGCTGTCTGGTGGGCCTAGAGGTACCGCGGGTTTAGGGGGAAAAGTCAGGAGGGGGTTTCTGCAAAAAGGACGCCCGCGACACTGTGCTTCTTCTACGCCGCAGAGGACAGATCGGTCTGCGGTGCGCGGCGCGGCGAGGCGGGTTCGAACTCGCGACCTGGGGCGCGTGCACGGGGGCGAAGCCGCTGCGGCTAGGTGGGCTAGGTGCTAGAGGGTCCGGCGCGGCATAGATATGGGCTAAGCGGAGCGGAAGCGAGCAAGCAGCAAACGAGCGGCGTCGCGCGGAGGCCGTTCGACGGAAAGCCCGGCGAGGCCAGGGCGAGAAGGCGACGACGAGGATGTCTGGGGGTTGGGGAGCTCACCGAGAGTTGGTCGGCGGTGGAGGGTCGGCTTGGGACGCTGGCGATCGACGAGGACGCAGACAGACGGCAAGGTTAGGGTTTCACATCGGCTCGGCGGTGATCTCCGGCTCTGGTGTGTCTCCTCCTCGACGGCGGGTACAGGCAGCCTCCTAGGCGTCTCCTCGTTCTCCCAGGCTCCTTCTCGGACGTGCTGCACGGCTGGATCGACTGGGCGTGGTGGAGGCCGACGGTGGCGGCGATGGTGTAGACGGTGGCGGTGGAGAAGAGAGAGGAGAGGCAGGGCGCCTGGGGTGGATCTGGGGGAGGCAGAGGGGAGTCGTGAGGTGGTAGATAGGGACGGGAGAGGGAGGTGGTGCCGTGGGGGGAGCGGGGTAGATGGAAAAGGTGGCCTCGGCCACCTTTTTCTCCTCCCTCCTTCACGTGCTCGGTCGGGCCAGGGCAGGGGCAGGGGAGGCTTCCAGGTGGGGCAAGGAGGAGGGGGTAGACCAGGGTCGGGCTGGTGGGGCCTGCAGGCAGAGAGAGAGAGCTAGAGGGAGAGAGAGGAGTAGGCTCGGGTTAGGAGCTAGGTTAGGAGAAGGAGTAGCTAGGGTTTGTGCTAGGGTCGGGTTAGGGTTAGGTAGCTGGCGTGAGGTGGCCAAGGAGAGAGGGTGGCCAGCTAGATATAGAGAAGAGGGAGGCCGAGAGAGAGGGAGGGGTGGCATGGGTAGGTCATGGTGGGGTTTAGGAGAGAGGGGGGATTAGGTGTAGGGTTTGATGGGGGGTATGGTAGATTAGGGTTTTAGAGATAGGGAGAGATGTGGTGGATCTCTTTGACAAGATCAAGCAAGACCAAAACAAGCTCAAGCAAGAAATGGCCAAAAGAGAGAAGAAAAAGGAGGTGGTGATGGGTGGATGGAGATGATGATGAGGTTTAAGCAAGATCAAAATAGATCAAGCCCAAAAGAAGGAAAAGAGAAAGAGATGAGAGATGTGGTTTTATAAAGATCCACTCAAAATTCAAATAAAAACCAAATACTAGCAAAGGTGGCACTTGCATGGCCCATGCAAAAATATTTATTGCCATGATGATTCTTGTGAAAACAATATTGTTGCATGGCATTACTAGTTTGCATTCCCAAAATTGGAATAAAGGCCAAGCAAAAAGAATTAAAAAGGATGCCCCATGTGGAATAGCTGGAGATGACCATGTTTGAATAGAAATGGGACTTGCTAGTGTGTATGTGCCACTAGATGCTCAATAGTCCCAAAAATATTCCCACATGAGCATAAATCCAATAATAATCCATATGGAAGCTAGGACGAAGGGTTCCACTCACAAGGCATGCAAAGATGGCCATGTGGCTCTCATATATATCAATAATGTGAAAACAACATGAGGTCAAGATGAGAGCATGTGGAAAGGAATTGGATCCATCCTAACCCACATGAGCTAGAGGTAAAACCCAATAAGTGCCAAGCTCATATTTAGTTGGATGGTGGAATTATAAGGTGGTGAAATGAAAGGGTGGTGGAGTTAATAAGAGATATGCCCCCAACTCAACTTGGGCATTAAGCAATATAGCAAGATCCAAATACAATATCAAGAAGCAAATACAATTACTAATGCATATGAGATAAGAACCAAATGAAAAGGGTTTTATATGATGCTCAAATGCAAGGTGGCATGATGACATGAGCATGATATAATGATGATGCAACAATTATATGTTTGAAGGTAGCATCTATATAGACTAGGCTAGTAGCATTGCAATTGTTAGACAATTGGGATGCTACAACTCTCCCCTACTAAACAAGAATCTCGCCCCGAGATTCCTAGGAAAAAGAAAACAACACAAGGAGAGGCAGGTGTCCGAACGAAGGTGACCCTCACGTTCCCAAGTTGATGAAGAACGGAATGGTGCGACCACTACACCTTGCAAACTTGCTAGACTTGTTGCGAGTCTTGCGTTTTGCTTGAGAAACAACGGGTTAGAAGATTGTAGGATTGTCGTGAGACAAGAAGGATAGGATGGACATAGCTCCGGTTTTCTCAAGAACATGATAAAAGAATAGAACCACTTGTGAAAGAAAGGACAAGATGATGTATCATGGATAAATAAAAACACACCGTTTAGATTATAGATTTACTGATACTAGAGAGGATGAATCTTCGTCTCGCCGGAAGAAAAAGAGCTGGATTGGAGAGGTTTGAACCACTATTACAATAGCGTCGTATCTCCTCTCGGATTAGAGAAATGAAGTTCGGAAACAATATTGCCTTCAAACAATAGAGTCCCTTGATATGAAAAGAAAGATTTAGTTAGACATCGCCGGATTAGATTCTTGCTGCGCCGGTAAGAACCAAAGGATCACGCAATTGAGGTGCACGGATATAACTTCCATAGACGGATGTGAAGCTAGATCATGGTGGAATCCCGAGAAGCAAAGAATATGGAGGATCTGGAGTTTATTGTAGAGGTACTTATTGCTTTCTTTAGCCTTGAGGCTAACGCAATAGATTTGCAGCTGATGGCCTCAACCATAATTGGCTTTACCACAGAAAAAGAATTGATGAAACGAAGAGAGAGATGGTTTCCTTTCTTCTTGATTGGGGATGTCGAGCACCGGTAGAAAGACGAGGACCGAAAGGAGTTTGCGTTTGTTTCCACCAGATAATTGAAGATTTTGCTCCGTGTAGAAAGGACGAGATCACCAACAAGAGATTATTGATTACTTTCTTCGAGAGAGCACTCCGGAAAAACAAGGACGGAAGCAAAAGTATCAAGGGATAAAGGCCACTTCTAACTTCCGCGGAAGGAGTGAAATCACATTAATTCACCAATTCAATGTACAAGAGCGAATGATGAGAGTAGTGGTATGGTAGCTACTCCATCCCGCACTCAAAGCATTACTCCGCACATGAATAAGAAAACCATGCAACCCAACTACCGAAACAGACTGAAGGTATTGATAAGAAGAGCTCATGGAACTCTATTAGAAAACAAGGATAGATGCAAACGATTCACCGGATCCAAGATAGATAAGGGTGATGATGTTGTCGTCATATCATAAGTAACCAGCCACCGGAAAGATATGAAGGAAGATCACGGGGACAACTGCAAGATTCCACAGATAAAGAAAAAGATAGCACCACTTGAACAGAAGGATTACGAAAGATCTGAAAAGTCTTCATGGCCTCCGGTGGATTGAGCATAGATGATAGAACAAGAGGGTTTCCAAAGATCACTTGACGAGACTGAGGTGAAAGAACTCCATGTTCTTCTTGAAATGATTGAGAGAGATATAGCAGACTTGAGGAAAACTTCAGCGGAACGACGATGATAACTTGCCAACAAGGAAAACTCCGGGTTTGATTGAAGATGGGAGATGGAATTAACAATGAACTTGCTGATTCCAAAATTGAAGCGATCTATTTAGCAGAAGGACGTGGCCGACATAGGTGACTTCAAAAAGCCAGAATTCCCGCTTTGAGAACTTTGCACGCAGGCAGTGCTCACGAAGCTTGAGAGAAAAAGACACAGATGATGTTCCATGTCCTTCCATTGATATGGAATAGGCAAGCATATTATCAACATATACCACCATGGATGAACATGATATTCCTAGAATATCAAGTTCGAGAGGCGAGAAAAACGAACGAATGCTCGAATACTTCCTGAGCTTAACGCTCTTAGAAAGATCAATATTAAGAGCACGGGTTCGCGTTGAAGAAGATGCACTGGAAGAATAGATTATCTGGTCCTTCGGAAGGGAACAAGAAACTCCAGGATTAAGCGCTGGTGACAAAAGAATGAGTTAGCATGGACATGCTGATAAAAGAGAGATAGATAATGTTTCACACACGACTGAAAAGGAGTGTGGAAGCACAGATGTATCAAGAAAATTTTTACGCATTTTTCGGCATTAAAATACCAATAGATGCGCAAAATCACTTAGCAGATAGAGATTAGCAACAGATGCTTGCACAGAATGAGGAGTTGCTAGAAGGAAGAACACCCTTAAGAAGATGGCAACGGTTAACAAGGAGTCAGATAGATCGCACCGGTTTTCAAAAGCCTGTCAATATGGAATGTACCAACAGTTGATAACCAAAGGCAGATGGTGATAACAAAGTTGGATGCAACAGATAGACAAGGAATTACACACACACACACACTTTCTATGGTACTACGGAAACCCAGAACACGTGAATCCTAGTTTGAATTTTAAGAAGAGGATTGAAAACGTTACACTTCCTTACCAGAAAAGGGTGGGTGGGTGGGTAAGAAGAAAAGTGGAAGCAGTCCTACTCTCGCGTTTTGTTTTTCCCTAGTATACATAACTACCAAAATATTTGCTAGACAGACAACGACCATTTGGCTGAGACCCTGAAGGGCGGGATGGCTCTGATACCAATTGTAACTACCTCGGTGAATTACGCTCCTAGTTACAAGCCTGGATGGATGGAAATGGTTGAAATAGTATGGTGGGGCCCAAATGCCACTCACAGGTAGACCTTTCGGCCGTCCCAACCATTTCCAAACATCGGGACAAGAACGGGCGGCGTAATCGGCAGGCGAAGGGATCAACTACATACACAAATGAGTATGTATGCAAGCCACCATACAACAGTACATCAGAGCCATTCCATCTAAAAAGAAAGGAAATATAGCAACGCCATACGGCAAGATCCAAATATCCTAGATAGATATAATAGTTTAGGATATCTCCTCATACATCAATCAACAGAGTATCAAGCGGAAGCGGAAGACAAAATCCGAGTACGGATAAGAAGCAAATCGGCATAAGATGCCCCATAAATAAGCAGATCCCGCCCACAGATCTCACGGATCCCCGTTCCCGGAATCTCTACATCGAATGATCGTTGCCCACATCGTCCGTCTCTTCCACCCAGTATCCATCTTGTAAGGGTACCTGTTCATCTGAACCAATAATTTATTGTGTGAGACCCTAGGGTACTCAGCAAGTCTTTATGCCTCTAAAGGGGACACAACCTAGGGTGACGCAATTGCAGCAAAAGATAAACCCTAGCAATTCTATAGATACTCGCTAACCATCCGCCTAACCAGAGATAGACGGATGTCCGTGAATTAATAACAACAGTTATAACAGTTATAATGGTAATCTTAACAGATTCATCCTCCTCCTCGCTTACCGACGAGGAAGCGGACGAACAATCCCCATCCGTTGGCAGTTTTATTATCCATTCCATGAGTGTTGCACTACTTACTAGTCAGGTACCTAGTCTAGTCAAATTAAAAGCGGTACTTTAGTTATGCTTGTCTATGATCGAGAAACTGTGCTCCAAGTCGTCCATAACCGCGGACATGGCTTCCAGAAAGTTTTACCCTGCAGGGGTGCACAAATAGCAACACACACTCGATATGCCTCGGAAAAACCAAATCAAAACCCAACGAGGCAGTCACGACAAAGCAATCACAGGATTCAGAAATATTTCAGGGGGCCACCCCATTAAGCTACCCGCGACGAAGTTGGCCGACTCCGAGACGGACTCAAGGTTTGCGCCAATGGCTATGAACGACTGGGAACCCGAAAATGTGACTGGGCTTGTCGACACCGCGAAAACACTCCGCTTCCCTAAACAGTATAGTGTGCAGTACCTCGCACAATTTAAATAAAGCAGTAAAGCATGGCATAAGTACAGGATAGTAAATATAACCTCAAACTAGTTTGTGGCCCCAAGAAATAAGAATGAATCAAGCTCTGGCTCAGGGGGGTTCATAAGCCTCCCGGATGTGGATAGCGCGAATATTCAAGGAACTGGAATCAAGTACTCGGGGTCCTACGGGACACAAGTGAGCCTGAAAAACCAGATAGCAAGTATGGCTCACCGATGCCACTTTCATTAGTTATCCCATTACTACTCAGATTAAGTTGTATAGGTACCTCGTTATCCATCAGACACTCACATACCCTACACATGCTGTTCTACGACTCGCATGGCTCAAACAACTCCTGTAGTAATGGCTCATGGGATGGAGGAACAAGCTTCGGTGGGGTTTAAAAGTAAAGGCTATGCAATACTTGGGATTCAATTTAATGCAATCGCGACTCAATGATGCAAGAATAAGAAAGAGGCAATAGGTACTATATGTATGCAAGCATGTGGTAGTGCTTTCCTGGCAGCTCAGTTGAAGCAAGGGATGGATCTGGGTAGTGCTCCTGGTTCTCTTGATATATTCCCTGCTCAGCGTCTATTCGACGAAGAACCAAACAAACAAGGGCCAACATAAATAAAGTGCACAAGCATATGAATAAAGTGCATCAAGCAAACAATCATGCCATGATGAATGATGCACAATTTGCATGGCAATAAGGTAGCATGGCATGGTGAGGTGGGGTATACAATATTAAAGCATTTTATTTGGTTTTGGCCACATTTTAATCACATATTAGTTGCTGTTCACATTTTAATTATATGATGCATGCTTCAAATCAAACCATGGAATGCATAAACAGAAAGGTCTCGTCGAGCTAATCATTTTAGACATATCATTTGTTAAATTTGGAGTTATAAATCAAAAGTTATTAATTATTTAAGTCAAAAGGGTAATTTATTGTAATTTAAATAAACTTGGAAAGTTAAAGTGTCAAAATATATTTTGAAGGCTATATTTGAAATCCTCACATTTTTCTGATTTGAAAACATATATTATTTGTATTATTTGGGTTTATAAAATAAAAGTTATTTAAAAACAGAATTAAATTTGAATTTGAATTAATTTTGAATTTTTTTTTGAATTTAAACAGATATCAGAAAACCTTTTTATACCCAGACAGATCCAACCACAGTCACTGACGGGTGGGGTCAACTGCTGACTGGGCAACACACGCGCAGAAAACTTTTTAACACCGCGAGCTGCGCTAGCCTATGCGGCAGACAGGTGGGACCAGCGACCACAGGCCCACGCGACAGAGGCGAGCGGCCCAGGAACTGACAGGTGGGGCTAGGCTGGAGCGCGGGTTATGGTTTACAAAAAGCCAGGGGTTTTTCGGGGAGATGGCCACGGTGGCTGTCTGGTGGGCCTAGAGGTACCGCGGGTTTAGGGGGAAAAGTCAGGAGGGGGTTTCTGCAAAAAGGACGCCCGCGACACTGTGCTTCTTCTACGCCGCAGAGGACAGATCGGTCTGCGGCGCGCGGCGCGGCGAGGCGGGTTCGAACTCGCGACCTGGGGCGCGCGCACAGGGGCGAAGCCGCTGCGGCTAGGTGGGCTAGGTGCTAGAGGGTCCGGCGCGGCATAGATATGGGCTAAGCGGAGCGGAAGCGAGCAAGCAGCAAACGAGCGGCGTCGCACGGAGCCGTTCGACGGAAAGCCCGGCGAGGCCAGGGCGAGAAGGCGACGACGAGGATGTCTGGGGGGTTGGGGAGCTCACCGAGAGTTGGTCGGCGGTGGAGGGTCGGCTTGGGACGCTGGAGATCGACGAGGACGCAGACAGACAGCGAGGTTAGGGTTTCGCGTCGGCTCAGCGGTGATCTCCGGCTCTGGTGCGTCTCCTCCTCGACGGCGGGTACAGGTGGCCTCCTAGGCGTCTCCTCGTTCTCCCAGGCTCCTTCTCGGACGTGCTGCACGGCTGGATCGACTGGGCGTGGTGGAGGCCGACGGTGGCGGCGATGGTGTAGACGGTGGCGGTGGAGAAGAGAGAGGAGAGGCAGGGCGCCTGGGGTGGATCTAGGGGAGGCAGAGGGGAGTCGTGAGGTGGTAGATATGGACGAGAGAGGGAGGTGGTGCCGTGGGGGGAGCGGGGTAGATGGAAAAGGTGGCCTCGGCCACCTTTTTCTCCTTCCTCCTTCACGTGCTCGGTCGGGCCAGGGCAGGGGCAGGGGAGGCTTCCAGGTGGGGCAAGGAGGAGGGGGTAGACCAGGGTCGGGCTGGTGGGGCCTGCAGGCAGAGAGAGAGCTAGAGGGAGAGAGAGGAGTAGGCTCGGGTTAGGAGCTAGGTTAGGAGAAGGAGTAGCTAGGGTTTGTGCTAGGGTCGGGTTAGGGTTAGGTAGCTGGGGTGAGGTGGCCAGGGAGAGAGGGTGGCCAGCTAGATAGAGAGAAGAGGGAGGCCGAGAGAGAGGGAGGGGTGGCATGGGTAGGTCATGGTGGGGTTTAGGAGAGAGGGGGGATTAGGTGTAGGGTTTGATGGGGGTATGGTAGATTAGGGTTTTAGAGATAGGGAGAGATGTGGTGGATCTCTTTGACAAGATCAAGCAAGACCAAAACAAGCTCAAGCAAGAAATGGCCAAAAGAGAGAAGAAAAGGGAGGTGGTGATGGGTGGATGGAGATGATGATGAGGTTTAAGCAAGATCAAAATAGATCAAGCCCAAAAGAAGGAAAAGAGAAAGAGATGAGAGATGTGGTTTTATAAAGATCCACTCAAAATTCAAATAAAAACCAAATACTAGCAAAGGTGGCACTTGCATGGCCCATGCAAAAATATTTATTGCCATGATGATTCTTGTGAAAACAATATTGTTGCATGGCATTACTAGTTTGCATTCCCAAAATTGGAATAAAGGCCAAGCAAAAAGAATTAAAAAGGATGCCCCATGTGGAATAGCTGGAGATGACCATGTTTGAATAGAAATGGGACTTGCTAGTGTGTATGTGCCACTAGATGCTCAATAGTCCCAAAAATATTCCCACATGAGCATAAATCCAATAATAATCCATATGGAAGCTAGGACGAAGGGTTCCACTCACAAGGCATGCAAAGATGGCCATGTGGCTCTCATATATATATCAATAATGTGAAAACAACATGAGGTCAAGATGAGAGCATGTGGAAAGGAATTGGATCCATCCTAACCCACATGAGCTAGAGGTAAAACCCAATAAGTGCCAAGCTCATATTTAGTTGGATGGTGGAATTATAAGGTGGTGAAATGAAAGGGTGGTGGAGTTAATAAGAGATATGCCCCCAACTCAACTTGGGCATTAAGCAATATAGCAAGATCCAAATACAATATCAAGAAGCAAATACAATTACTAATGCATATGAGATAAGAACCAAATGAAAAGGGTTTTATATGATGCTCAAATGCAAGGTGGCATGATGACATGAGCATGATATAATGATGATGCAACAATTATATGTTTGAAGGTAGCATCTATATAGACTAGGCTAGTAGCATTGCAATTGTTAGACAATTGGGATGCTACACTCTAGTTCGTGAAGAGGCAATCTGGCACCAGCGGTGTTTATCCGCTCGGCGGCTGCATCATCTCTATCTGCTCCTCCGTCCAATTCTTTTCTTTTTCCATTTGCGAGTCCGTCCAGTACTGGCGCCGGAAGTGGTTCTACATCTATGACACCAAGTTGGATAGGCAACATTTTGGTCTCTCCCCTTCCAATTCTACATAGAAGATCACCCGGAAGAGGTCGTGGAATAACAACATCTTAGAGGGTGAATATGCGGAGGTGGAGAAGATCTACCAGCGGGTGGAATCTCTTTAGCTAGTGGCCGGCAAGGAGGTCAATGGTGTCGACATCATCCGCACATTCCTCAAACATCAGGTGCAACATCTCCAAGCGAGGGCGCACTCGATGTTTCTTCATGCTGGCCGCAGCGGTCCCACTAGGGTTTCGTCTGAGGAATTATCTTCATGTGACCTTGATAAAGCGCTTCGGCCTTTGATGAAGTACAAGGCCGACGAGGACCTCCCGGGGAAATCTTTTACCACCCCTTTCAGCGCCAAGAAAGTAGTCTCCTAGGTGAAATCTGTTATGTGCGCGTAGCGCTTTTCGAATGCCTTTTGCTTGCCAGCTTGCTTATATTGTCTTCTTTGGTCCTTTGTTTGCAGAGTCTCAAGGTAGCGGGGATGATGCCGCCTCTACCTAAGAAGTACACGGATCCGCTAGACAACAAGGAGGCGGAGTCCGAATCCGAGCTTCCCCCAGCACATTCTCCTTCCCTGCAAGCCCCTGAGCCGAGCGAAGGGCAGACCCGAAAGCGGTCCCGAAGTGAAACTTTGGGTGAGGCGACACCGCCAACTCCGAAGGTTCCGTCCTTCCTCGAGCAACACGGTGGGGATGAGGGTGCAACGTCCGCACCCTTTCCTGCCGTGCCTATTCGGGCGGTGGCCCTACAGCCGCCAGCCAAGAAGAAGAAGAAGGAGAAGGAACCTCCTATCTTCGATTTGTCAGACATACCGTCGTAAGTTGCGATTCACCAACTTTTGTAGTTATGCCGATTAACTGAGTATTATCCTGATGTTGATTTGGTTTCTTGCAAGTGCTAGCAGTAATCATTCAGAAGAGTCCCCTGATGAGGACACCGAAGAAATGATCACGGAATCGAAGCCGATGGCTTTCTTTCCCAATATAGTGGCCAACTCCGAGGACGAGGGTTCGAGCTCCGCGAGGCAGGAGGCTCATGCACTCGTGACTCGAAAGACGACATCCAAACCTTCAGAGTCCATTCCAGACCATGTAAGTGTACTTCTTTCGTTGCACAGGGGGAGCCCCCGAGTCCTTGTACTCATCAGACCTGCTGGCCCTTTTTGCAGCCCTTTGTCCGCGGCGCCAACCTCCTCATCTAGCAGCATCTGTCGCTGGAGGGTGAACTCAAGCATCTCCAAGGTGCGTAGGTTTCTTCTTGAATATTTGTTGAGTTTGCCAAGTTTGGTTTTGTATTTAACCCATGTTTTTTCATGCTGCAGATGAGAACAATGCTGCTCTCCGTAGGCTGGACGCTCTCGAAAAGAGCCTCGGCCAAGTGGAGAAGAAGGCAGCTAATGTTGCGGAGGCCCTTGAGCGACAGCAGAAGGAGGCCAAAGATCGTGAGAAGCCGCTCGCAGCCGCTGCAGCAGCTCGGGAGAAGGCCATGGCTGACAAGCTCATAGCTGCTGCCAAGGCTATCTCTCGTAAGCTGCCCTTGTCTCCTTTTTGGGTCTTACATATCTTGTGGTGTCTCCTCTTGTTCCTCATTCGAATTTTTTCCTGATACTATTTATACCAGATGCTTCGGGCGTCACATTTGACCGTGGCATGTTACAGCATGGAGATCTCCTGGCAGATGCCGCCCTAGCAATCGAGGATCACTGCTCTTCTTCTGTGAGCTCCCTCGACAAGTCCAAGAAGGTGCTTGCGCGCTTCTACAAGGATGTCAACCCCAAGGGCGTTGCCCTTGAGGACATCGACTCGCTGGAGGATGCTCTATCGGACGATGCTCCGGCAGAGTACAAACGCAAGCAGAAGGGAATTGGTGCCTCCATGGGGTTGGACATGGTGATGGCGTCTAGAGCCGAGATGGATCTGACCCAGGTCACGTCCAGGATGTCGATGGCGGCGGATGGCTCAGAGGTAGCTTTTGCCACCTTTGCCTCCCGATGTAAGCATTTCGGGCCTAAGCTCATCGATCTCCTGGCCAATTATTTGACAGAGCAGCAACGAGCGGCCAAGAGTAGGCAATCTGGCTCCGAAGCTGCTCCGGGTGCTGGCACTTAGGCCTGTCTGTCTTGTAGTTAGGCTAGCTTTCCTCCTTTTGCTGTAACTCATTTTGGATGAACGAATTCAACTTTCCCATGAAATGGCCTTTTGATTATGTATATGTATGAATTTGCCTTTCAACTGTTGTCGAAACTGTTTGTGATGTTCGTATTTTCCTTTTTACCCCTAGGGTCCTTCGGGTGAGGCTCCAGTGATCACTCTTCCTGTGCCTAATCCTCGCCCGTCGCTGGATGAGGCGTCGTAGTTTCCCTTCCTGCGTGATCGCGTCCGAAGTTTGGAGAAAGACATACTCAGCATCTGCGGTCATGCGGATGTGTGGAAGTCGAAGGCTGAGCGAGCCATTGCCAGGAAAGAGTTCTTGCTTAGTGAATTTCGGCAGATGGGTGAGCAACTCCAATGTGAGTCCTTGTGAACCGACGCTTTTTTCGAGTGCTCCATATTTTATGTTGGCTCACCCAATGTTCGAGTGCTCCATATTTTATGTTGCCTCACCCAATTCGTATGAACTGCCTGACACACCAAGAGCTTGAGGTCGGTGGCTTCTTCTGGATGGACCACGATCGAGCGTTCGTCCTTGCGACAGTGCAAGATCGCGTACATCAGGTTCTTCGGGTGCTGAAGCAGGCGAGGTCGTCACTTGCAGCCATTTGGGTCACCATGTTTCCCCTAGACGCTGCACCATCTAGCCTTTTGGGTCTTCTAGGGAAGTTTCGGTATGTAGGCCACGTCAAGGAGTTGGTGCGCCATCAGCTGGTTGTGGGGGTGAAGGCAACCCTGTCTCTCATTCAACTGCATCGTCGCGATGTCAATTTTGCGGAGATAGCGGTTGGAACGCCTCCTCCTCCAGGTGGCAATGTATGGGATATGCGCCCTCATTACATAGCTATGGCGCAGTATGCCGAAGAGATTGTAGATTTGTTTGAGGAACAGACGAATGCTATACTCCAGAACAATTAGGTCCTGTAAAAAATGAGATAATGTAAAGTTTGTATTTATTCGAGTGGGCTTGTAATGCCCTTTGTAAATTTTGTATGTATTGGCGCGTAGTGCATTGCATGTGCATATCCTTTTTTTTAGCCTGACGTGGTCAGCTACTCACGTTGTATGCGTTTGTTTGTCAGTCGACGAAGTCGTAAGGTGAGGCGTAGCCCCCGAGCGTGTTTTAGCGATCCGTAATGTAAAGGAAAAGATTTTCGGGCCAAGGAACTTAGCTTTATTTATTGCAAATGGGGAGGTACACTGTTCGGCTGAGTAGCCTTGGCTGAATAGCCTTATTGAAAGTAAAAGGGTAACTAGGGGTAGAAGCGTCGCAATCGTGCGACGTTCCAAGGGTTGGAGTATTCAACTCCTGATTTGATGTCCTTGAGGCGGTAGGCGCCACCTGGGATGACTTCGATGATGATGTAGGTTCCTTCCCAGGGTGACTCGAGCTTCTTGTAGCCTTCTTGCTTGAGTCAGAGGACGAGGTCTCCTTCGACGAAGGACCTTGGGCACAGCCGACGGCTATGGTAGTTGCTGAGGCTCTGCTGGTACACCGCTGAGCGGGCCGCGGCAATGTCGTGTGCCTCATCGAATGTGTTGACGGCGTCTTCGAGTGCGGCCGATGATTCGGCCTTGCTGTAAGCAATGACCCGTGGGGCCTTGTGGAGTATCTCAGCGGGTAGCACGGCTTTGGATCTGTGCACCATGAAGAAGGGCGTATAGCCAGTTGAGCTGTTTGGCATTGTGCGCAGGCTCCAGAGGACGGAGGCATTGTGCGCAAGTCTTTCAAGTGGGCATAGCAGACGCTTTTTGATGCCATTGCCTATGAGGCCGTTGGCCTTTTCGACCTGTCCGTTGGTCTGTGGGTGCGCCAGGGAAGCGTATGATATGTTGATGCCGAGGTTCCCGCAGAAGTCTTGGAATTCCTTCGAGATGAAGTTTGAGCCGTTGTCCGTTATGATGCTATGGGGCACACCGAACCTATAGACAATGGACTCCAAAAATTTGACGGCAGTTTTGCCGCTTTGGTTGGTGACGGGTATGGCCTCGATCCACTTGGAGAATTTGTCGACTGCGACCAGGAGGAATACGTGGCCTCCTAGCGAGGACTTTGGCAGTTTGCCGGTCATGTCGAGGCCCCATTGGGCGAATGGCCAGGCCACTGGTATAGGCCTCATCTCGGATCTTGCCGTGTGTGGCTTGTCCGCGTACCTCTGATAGGCATTGCACCTCTGGACTATGTCCTTGGCGTCGTTCATTGCGGTTGGCCAGTAGAAACCAGCTCGTAGAGCTTTGTCGACTAGGGTGCGGCTGCCTGCGTGATGGCCGCAGATACCCTCATTGATGTCTTTGAGGATGTTTTTGCCGTGAACGATGGTGACGCATCGCTGGAGCACACCCTAAATGCTGTGCTTGTACAGCTCACCATTGATGTTGGTGAAATCCTTTGACCGACAAGATATGCACCGGGCATCTATCGGTTCCTCAGGCAGCTGATTATTTAGCAGGTACCAAAGGTAAGGTTGCCTCCACATTTCTTCAACTTCCATGACCTGCATCAAGCTGACCAATTCAAACTTCGTGTCGAGCTTTTCAGGTCCTTTCTATCCTTCGGATAGCGTAGCCCCTGAGTGCTCTGCTTCCTTGGCGGAGCCTTTTGGGAATTTCCTCTTGATGGAGGGTATGCAGATTTGTTCGAGGAACACTCCTGGTGGCACTCGAGCACAGGTTGATCCAATGTTGGCGAGTTTTTCGGCCTCCTTGTTGCTTTCCCTACCGACGTGCCGGAGCTCACAGCCGTCGAAATGTCCTTCTAGTGAGTTGTAGAGTGCACGGTATGCGATCATGTTGGCGCTGTGAGCGTCACACTCATTCATCGTCTGTTGAACTACGAGGTTTGGATCATCGTAGATGACTAGGCGTGTTGCACCGCACACCTTAGCCATACTCATGCCGTGGATGAGGGTCTTGTATTCGGCTTCGTTGTTGGAGGCGCGAAATTTCATTTGAAGGACATACTTCATCTTTTCACCTTGAGGGGACGTCAGTATGACATCGACCCCTGCCCTAGCCTCGCACTTGGAGCCGTCGAAATGCATTGTCCAGGACCGCGACCCGTCCGGAGTATTCGGTAGCTGGAGCTCCATCCAGTGGACGATGAAGTCAGGGAGGATCTAGGATTTGATGGCGGTGCGCCGCTCGTAGATGATGTTTCGTGGAGACAACTCGATGCCCCATAGGGCCACGCACCCCGTGACTTCGGGGTTGTTTAGGATGTTCGATAGCGGGGCGTCATTGACGACCACGATTTGGTGCTCCTGGAAGTAGTGGCTTAGCCGATGCACCATCATGAATACACCGTAGGCGAGCTTCTGGTAGTGAGGGTACCTCTGCTTTGTCGGGGTCAGTACCTTGCTGAGGTAGTAGATTGGGCGTTGGACCCCATGGGTCTTGCCATCTTCGTGTCCCTCAACCACGAGTATGGTGCTGACCACCTGATGTGTGGCTGCGATGTATAGCAGCAAAGGTTCCCGTTCCTTCGGCATGACCAGGACAGGTGATGTGGAGAGCAGCTGCTTGAGGTCTTCGAACGCATCGTCTGCTTTGGGTGTCCACTCGAATTTGTCCATCTTGCGTAGCAGCTGATAAAAGGGGAGGGCCTTCTCACCCATTCGGCTGGTGAATCTGCTCAGCGCCGCGATTCGCCCAGGTAGCTGCTGGACGCCCTTGAGGTTCTTTGGCTTCTCCATGGCTAGTATGGCCCTGATTTTCTTTGAGTTCGCCTCGATGCCCCGTTGGGAGATGAAGTACCCGAGTAACTGACCAAAAGGGACTCCGAAGGCACACTTGTCTGGGTTCAGCTTGATCTTGTAGCGATCAAGGTTATCAAACGTCTCGTGGAGATCGTCGATTAGCGTCCTAGCCTCCCTGGTCTTGATTACTATGTCGCCGACATAGACCTGGATGTTGTGGCTCATCTGGTCCTTCAGACATGCTTGCATGCACCTCTAGTATGTGGCACCTGCGTTCCTTAGCCCGAAGGGCATGGTGTTGTAGCAGAATACCCTGAACGGCGTGATGAACACCGTTTTCTCCTGGTCTTCGACCTTCAGCCGAATTTGGTTGTAGCCTGAGTAGGCATCGAGGAAGGAGAGTTTCTCGCATCCTGTAGTGGAGTCGATGATTTGGTCGATCCTTGGTAGAGGGAATTGGTCCTTGGGATAGTTATTGTTGAGCGATGTGAAGTCCACGCACATCCGCAGGATGTCCGTGTCTTTTTTGGGGACCAGCACGGTGTTGGCCAGCCACTCGCCTTCTTTGATTTCCCTGATGAAGTTGGCATCGAGCAGTCTATTGACTTAGATTCCAACGGCTTCGGCTCTTGGCTCGGATAGTCGACACATCGACTGCTTGACTAGCTTCGCATCTGGAAACACATTAAGTGCGTGCTCGGTGAATTCCCTGGGAACTCCTGGCATGTCCGCATGACACCAGGCGAAAATTTCGTAGCGCTCATGGAGGAATTCGATGAGCGCGCCTTCCTATGCGGGACTCGGGTCATTGGCGATCAATGCCGTCTTAGAGGCATTCGTCGAGTGGACCTGGACCTTCTTTGTGTTGACTGTGGAATCGAACGACATGTTAGGTTTGTTTTGCCTGGTGACTGGGGGTGCCCCGTTGTCTGCCATCTCTCTGAGTCTCGTGAGCTCCTCCTGCATGCCGAACGACTGATAGATTCTGTTGAAGTCTCTGTCGTAGCTGTCGGACCTTGTGAAGCTTCCTGGGACGGTGATGACGCCCCTAGGTCCTAACATCTTCAGTAGCAGGTACACATAATGCGGTACTGCCAAGAATCTTGCGAATGCCACGTGCCCGAGGATGGCGTGGTATTGTGATGGCCAGTCCACCACTTCGAACTCTAGCCGCTCATGCCTGAAGTTATCGGGATTACCGAAGATGACGTCGAGCCATATCTTGACCAGGGGGTATATGCCCTTCCCTGGTACTATGCCATGGAACGTCATGTCCGATTGCTCCAGGGTGCACAGCGGGATCCACATCGCTGCAAGTGTGCTGGCAAACATCAGGTTGATGCTGCTGCCACCGTCCATGAAGACGCGGCTCATCTCAAATCCTACGATCTGGGCCTCGAGCACCAGGGCAGAGTGACCTGGGCGAGGGATCTGGCATGGGTGATCAGAATGGTCGAATGTGATGCAGGACTCCGAGCCGCTGAGGTACTCAAGTATGGCTAGTGGAGAGGTCACAGCCAGGATGACTTGGTGTGTTATCTTCTTCTTCTGCACCATGTTGGTTGGATGCCCCTTATGGATCATCAGGGCTCCTTTCGGTTGGGGGTACCCATCTGCACCGTAGTTTGGTGCTGGTGCGACCGGTGGTTGCGACGGTCCGCCTGGTGGTGGAGGATGAGCTCCGTGGGCGATGGCACCTGGCACAGGTGCGAATCCAGGGTTCACCGTCTGGCGCCACATTTGGGTGAGGCCCTCGTCGAGCTTCTGAAATTCTCGGCAGTCCTTGAGCATGTGACTGGCCTTCTTCTTACCATCTTCTTCGGTTTGGGCTTGACGCGCCTAATCTCCTCCTTGAAATCTGGACGCCTGGCACCATCCTTGAAGGCATCGATTGATCTTTCTTCGGAGATGTGTGCGGAGGAGTTCTTGATGTGGGACCAGTGTAGTATGTATGAGCGGATGGACTCGTTGGTCCGCTGGGTGCAGGCCCGCAGCTCTTTAATTGAGGCTGACCTCTTGCTGGTGCCCTTGAAGTGGCGGATGAAGCTGTACGCCAGCTCTTCCCAGCTTCGGATGGAGCCGGAGTATAGGATGCTGAGCCAGACCCTGGCGGCACCTGTCATTTGAAGTTGAAGACACTGTAAGGCAGTGTTCTTCTTTCCACCATGGAGCTTAACGGATGACAGCTGATGTTCGAGCCAAGCCTTTAGCTCCTGCGTGCCGTCGAATTTCGGGTTGTCCGAAGGGAGCTTGAAATTTTTTGGCATCCGCGATTGCCGAATGGGTCTGTTGAAGCATCTGGCTCCGCATAGCTCTCTGTCGTCTTCCTCTTCAGACTCAGTTGAACACGCTCGTTTGGCACGTGATTTGTCGATCTTGCGTTGGGTGAGCTCACTACGAGCATTGTAGTTGGCGTCGTAGGCTCCGATGGCGCCGGGGCAGGTCATGCTCCTCCTCGTCAGATGAAAGTGTGCGGCTTCGAGTGAACTTGATCGCAGCTTTTTTCTTCGGCTCCGCAGGAGTTTCGTCGTGGAGAACAACTCCGACGAGTCCAAGGACTGCTAGTGCAGACTTGTGCATTGCGTTCTTCGGGTCACCCACCAGAGGCGGATTGGACGCAAGATAGGTAGTTGCCGCCATGATCGCATCCCGTGGCGTTTTCGGCATGACGTTGCCGTTTGAGTCCATCGTCATGAAGGACGTGTCGAGGGCCCTAGTGACCTCGTGCCGCGCGGTGGGGTCCATGTGCTCCATGCGGGAGCAGTACTTGTTGGCATTGTTTCCATCCAAAGTGGAGCCGCTAGCGGTAGAGAGCGCAGCTCGCCGTGCGCTTGGCTCTGCGGCTGCCTGCTTACGCTTTTCGAGATCCTCCTACAGCTTCACCTGCCGATTGTGCTCATCGATCAGGAGCCAGTGGTAGGCCATCCGTGTTAGGGATATGCTATATGGGTATCCTCATAGCATGTCTCTTATCCGGATAACTCGGGTGGCCCATAGTTGGTAGCATGTCCCATGGCCTGCTGGGCGGCCCAGTTAGATGGATCCAGAAGGGAGGCCCATGCCGGATAAAGGAAGGCTACGGAGGAGTCACCGACGTACCCGGAGCCTTGAAGTGCATGACACGCTAGACTAGTTGTAAGCAGTGTAGGACTCTGTAACCTGTCTGCCTAGGACTTTTCCCTGTAACCCTAGGACCTGACGACTATATAAGTCGGGCCTATGGAAGCCTTTAGGGAAACGATAACTTAGACTCTATAGTCACCTCGCACAACGAACCAATCCCTGTAACTCGGCGTATTGCCCTTATAGTGATTTATAGCAGGAGTAGGATTCCGCCACCGTTGTGGGATCTGAACCTGGGTAAGCTGTGTAACCTCGTACCCGTCAACCGTCCGCCTTCCCCAACATATCTAAACACGCACTGTGAGAACCCCTCCATGGCGTACTCCTCAGCAATACCACGACAGTTGGCGCCCACCATGGGGCCAGAGGCGCTTCAGGCTCTTCAGCAGGCAAGGACCAAGATCTTCGCGGGAATCGGCAAAACCGTAGCCATCGGTCGCGTTCTCTTCTCCGGCAACATCCCGATCGTCCCTCCCGACGAGTTCTAGATCCTGGCGAAGACGAACCCTACGCGATGCTCGATCGTCCCCATCGGAGATATCCACCTCTTCATTGGCGAAACCGACTCGGGCACTAGTTCCCTAGGAGTCGGAGGAGCATCAAGACCCGCACGGACCGCCTACGGGCAGGATATGTTCGCGGAAGGATCGATGTCGGATCTCTCCTCGGAGTTTGCCGGCAAAGATCGGAAAAATTCAAGGCCCACCCAAACCACCCCTGTGCAGGATATAACAGTGGAAGATCGCTGTAACTCTGCCGGCTTTGCCCATGCGTCTGGACAACGGAGATCCAAGTTCGTCGGAGTGGTGACCATCTTCGATATGGCGCGTTGCATTTAGAGAGAGGGTGAAAACCCCCGCGATTACCTTGACAGGTGATGACTCCTTGATGGCGCCAGAGAACTTGGTGCTTGATGTGGAGTCTTGTTAGGAACCCCAAGAGCAAGGTGTGAAGACTATAGCAGAAAGTCTTCCCTCAGTTGAGACCGAGGTTACCGAACCAGTAGGAGGAAGGAATTGTCACACAGGTGTTGAAAGCAACACGGAGACCTTCACAACACAAACTCAAGACTTTGCCCCAACGAATCAGTGAGTTTGTCAAGCTCAGAAGTTTGCTGTAACAAAGGATTAAACGTATGGTGTGGAAGGTAATGGTTTGCAGCAAGTAAACAGGTAACAGTGGAAGATGTATCAATGGTAAAGATTGGAACGGGGTCCATAGTTCACTAGAGGTGCTCTCCTTATATAAACAACATGGCATGAAGGGTAAACAAATTACAGCGGAGCAATTGATAGGAACTGAGCAAGGCATAACAATGCAATTACTAGCTAGAAAGATCCTATGAAGTTGATTGGGCAATACAACAATATACATAGACCGTCATCCAACTGCATCTATGACTAGAAGTCCACCTTTAGGTTATCATCCGAACCCCCTCAAGTATTAAGTTGCAAGCAATAGACAACTGCTTTAAGCAAAGTGTGTAAGGTAAACAGTCCACATGTTCCATGAACAAGAGTCCATTGTTTTCTCCCTAGTAGCAACAACACATCTACAACCGAAGAGATTTCTGTCACTTCCCTCGGAAACTAGAGGCATGAACCCACTATCGAGCATAAATACCCCCTCTTGGAGTCACTAGCAAGTACTTGGCCAAGATAACCACTAGCAAAGGAGAGCATGCAAGATCACAAAAAACACAGACATGATAGAATCATAAAGATAAAACCATTAATAAAACCAACATAATAATCTCAATATCCATCGGATCCCCACAAATACAACATGCATGATTACAAATAGATTAGATCTTGATCATGAACGGAGCTCACAACATCTATACATGAAAGCACAAAGGAGGAGATACAACCATCTAGCTACTACATGGACCCATAGTCCAAGGTGGAACTACTCACGAATCATACCGGAGAGAAGGCCTCCAGGATGATCTCCCCTCCGGCACGGTGCCGGGAAGAGCTTCAGATCCCCCCGATCTAGGGACGATGGTGGCAGCAGCTACAGACGGTTTCGTGGATTTCTGATCGGGTACTCAGGGTTTCTGCATCGGGGGCTTCTTATAGGCGAAGGGGCGAGACCGGGAGGTGGCCAGGGCCACCAAACCCTAGCCAGGCGCGGGCCCACCTATGGCCGCGTCTGGGAGGCGTTTGGCCCCTCTAGCCGGCCCCTCCGGCTTTCCTCTAGACTTCTTGTTCCCTACGGAAAGTAATTGACTTTGTCCTTCGTCCCGTCCAATTCCGAGAATATTTATTTACTAACTTTTCTGAAACCAAATACAACAGAAAACATGCAACTGGCACTATGGAAACTTGTTAATAGGTTAGTACCAGAAAACATGTAAAAAGCACCTCAAAGTGTGGACAAGTGAAGCAAAGTAGATACTAAACAAGCATGGAACATCAAAAATTATAGATACGTTTCCAACGTATCAGCATCCCCAAGCTTAACTCCTGTTCGTCCTCGAGTAGGTAAGTGATAAACATAATAATTTTTGAGGTGACATGCACCCTCACAATAAAGATCCAACCATTTGCAAGCATTGAAAGATGGGATTAAAGAACTCTAAACATGTGCATGAAAGATGGAGTTCTAACAATAGGACATAGTAACTATGCATGCAACATGACAAGCTACAAACAAAGATCATGAATAACATGGATTGAAAAATGTTTGTTTGTTTCATATGCAGAAAACATAGCATAGTGGCAATCAGCTTGTCCCTCATAGAGTAGCAATATAATGCATAGGACACCTGCAAAGTGCACAAGGGTGACTAGAAACAAGTAGAACAAGAACAAGTAATAACACAATATGCATCAATTAATAAGCTTTGGAACATTGCACACAGAATGACAACTATGCTCTCTTAATGGTGCCTAAAGGTAGAAGGTGGAGACTCAATAGTGGTGGAAGAAAGGCCTTTTTGTAAAGGAAGTAGGGATTATGAGTTTCGAAAAGAGCTTCCAAAAATTATGCTACTTGTTAGCTTTCAGCCCTCATTGCCCCTATCATAAGCATCTTGAAGTGGTTAAGGTTAAAGTGGCAAAGCTGGAGTATATGCTTGACGAAGTATAAGTTGGCAATCTCATGCCCCTTAAATACAAGGGCCACACCCCATGCATACTCAACTTTGGGTCCAGATAAGTTCTTGTCACTGTAAGTATTTGCATATCATTGAGAACCGCCAACCGGGTACCCTTTGCACATGGTACAAGAGCTTTCCCATAGCCAAAATGACAAGGCAAGCAGACAATGAGCATCTCAGCAATTCTTCTTATGTACCATGGGAATATGATGCTTTTTTCTCTCTTTCCTCTTTTCTCAATGTGTCTCTTTTTTATAAGAAGAATGCTTCATAGATGTCACTATGGTGATGCTGCAAGTTTCCACCATGATTAGGAATGGCTTAGGCTAGCGGCCCAGGCGTTTCTCTAACACAGGATACAAACTCCATGGACTTACAAGTTCCCTCTTTATTTCACACCGGTGAGATCCATAGACAAAATAACATGATATCAACTGAGTACAACAAGGTACACGTGCAATGTTCAAAACGTTCCCTATGACAGCACGGTTCTGCTAATTCCAACTTATAAGTGCAAGAAATATACAACAAAGTTGTCATAATGGTTCAAGTTTATTAGGGGCAAAGAATAAAGTGTGCCATCAAGTTTGTGAGGGCTTTAATCACTAAGTTTTCACATAACAAAATAGTTTTAATTGGAAGATAGATGAAAACAAGAATATACTTTGGGATGGTGTAACACACCATGCATAGGAATATATTTAGGACACTTTGGAATAACTTGGTTTCTTGGGAGTTGGAGGCATGAGTACAACTTACTCATACAAGTGGAGGCTAGGAAAAGACTGGGAGCAACCAACTAAGAGAGCAATAATGGCCAAAATCATGCAATGCAACAAAGCAAACGAATCAAAGCAAAGAGTGGTACTACAAGTCAAGGACTAAATGATCATATAGGCTAATGGTGACTTGTCATAGTCATAACATGGTGTGAGCATGTGCCAAGTCAACCCAAGCAAAACATCAAAGGAGAATACCACAATACTATGCTTTTGCATGCTAAAACAACGTATAATTTCTTCAAGGCACATTAAGCAATCCCAACTGTTTGGAACAATACATGCTACAACAATAATCACTAAGCATAATGCCAAAACAACACCTATCATGTCATGCTAAAGTCTAAGTCTAAGTCATAGTCAATGCAAGCTCCTCTTGCACTTCAAGCAAGAACTTACTAATCCTTTCGAAACACCAAGCAAACACAGAGAGAACAGGGGTCAAAATTAAACAAACTAATCAAAGCAAACGAAAACTAAGACGCTCCAAGAACAACACAACTGTGCATGAAACAATAAAAACGAAGTGTCTAGACAGACCTGAGCTTTTTATTAATGAAGAAGGGGATGCCTTGGGCATCCCAAAGCTTTGACGCTTGTACCTCTTGGATATTTCTTGGGGTGACACCATGGTGGCATCTCCAAGCTTGATATTTTGTCCATTCTTCATCTCATTGCATCATTCTCTCTCTACACCTGAAATTTTTCCTTCATACAAAACTTCACACAATCTTCATTAGCAACATTAGCTTATTCAAAAGATATTAGACCACTGGCAAAGCTTTGGAACAGCAAGTCTTTTCACTAAAAATACAAGCTACTTTAGTAACTCCTTCAAAGAAACTCAATTTACCTGAAGAGATCAAAAAGGAATCAATAAGAAGCAAATGCAAATAATGGCAGAAATCTGTCAAAACAGACCAGCAGGTAGAAACGAATTTTTTTGAACATCTTATATTGCTCAAATCAAAAATTATTGAACTAATGAAAGTGATCTAACATACTGGGGGATTTATTCGTAAACTTTGAGCTCAATCCGAGTTACAGAGCCTCCTCACGATTTTTTTTGGTGGAGGAAAGAAATCTGTTTCGGGACGGCAACTCCCCAAATCTTACTTCCCTCTCATTAGAGGTCACTCTTGGCACAAAAAGCAAACAAAAAGGATAAGGAGAGGTTATTACAGAAGCAATAACTGCCAAGACTCAAGTAAACTCTTGGGTTATCTCCCAACAAGTACTTTTCTTTAACACCTTTAAGTTAGGCACAAGAAGCAAGAAGAATCAAGTATTTTCAAATGAAGAATTTCCCTTCTTGTTCCTTCCTTTCTTACCTTTCTTTTTCTCTTTAGGGAAGATATGATTGCTTACCGGAGGAGCAAAGTGCATGATACCTTTCCCAACATCTATCACTGCCCCAAGGTGTTTAAGTAGAGGCCTTCCAAGTGTGATTTGTCCCTGGCCTACACACTCAATAACAAGATAATCCGTAGTCACCATTTTTCCTGATATTTTTGTAAACACACCTTCAGCTATTCCAATGGGTGATATAGTGGTATTGTTGGTAAGAGAGATTTCCTCTCCTCCTTCAATAAGCCCCCAAAGACTCAAGGAATCAAAAATATTTTTAGGCATGAGACAAAATTCAGACATGATATCACAGCGAGCATCAAAAAGTGTAGTGTTTATTGAGACTTTGATTGTGGGAAACCATTTTGAAGGCTCGGAATTTATGGAAACATAATCATGGTAAGCCCTAAGAGTGTGATAGCAACTATTCATGGCAGCAATACTAGTCTCAAGATGGTTCAACCTAGCAAAAATACTTGTGAAAGAGGAATCAGACTTGCCAGGTGTACCATAGATCATGATTAATTTCCTTATGGCATCATAAGCTTCATCCTCAGTACAAAGCAAAAAATCTTTCTCAGCCACAACATGCAAAGCATATCTATAACGAAGAGCAATACCGTGGTAGAAACTATCAATAACCAAGCTGAGGCTTACCTTAGGCTCAGTTTCCCTCTGGAAAGCAGAGATTCTAGACCAAGCTTCCTTAAAACTTTCTTCACTTTTTTGCTTAAAAGTGGAGATTTCTACCATAGGGGAAATAAAGGCAGACCCCAACATGGCGGCAACTAGAGCAGGAACTAATTTTTTTGTGTTTTTGAATAAAGCAAGCAAACCAAACTAGACTATTTTTTGGGTTTTTTTTGAAAAGAGGCAAACAAAACCAAACAAAAGAAACAAAGCAAACTAAAAACAAAGTAAAGAGAAAGGAAGTGAAGGACTCCCCTAGTGAAGACGTCCTTAGCCTCCCCGGCAACGGCGCCAGAAAACTTGTTGATTACTCCTTGATGGCGCTAGAGAACTTGGTGCTTGATGTGGAGTCTTGTTGGGAACCCCAAGAGCAAGGTGTGAAGACTACATCAGCAAGTCTTCCCTCAGTTGATACTGAGGTTATCAAACCAGTAGGAGGAAGGAATCGTCACACAGGTGTTGCAAGCAACGCGGAGACCTGCACAACACAAACTCAAGACTTTGCCCCAACGAATCAGTGAGGTTGTCAAGCTCACCGGTTTGCTATAACAAAGGATTAAACGTATGGTGTGGAAGGTAATGGTTTGCAGCAAGTAAACAGGTAACAGTGGAAAATGTATCAATGGTAAAGATTGGACCGGGGTCCATAGTTCACTAGAGGTGCTCTCCTTAGATAAACAACATGGCATGAAGGGTAAACAAATTACAGCGGGGCAATTGACAGGAACTAAGCAAGGCATAACAATGCAATTACTAGCTAGAACGATCCTATGAAGTTGATTGGGCAATACAACAATATACATAGACCGTCATCCAACTGCATCTATGACTAGAAGTCCACCTTCAGGTTATCATCCGAACCCCCTCCAGTATTAAGTTGCAAGCAATAGACAACTGCTTTAAGCAAAGTGTGTAAGGTAAATAGTCCACATGTTCCATGAACAAGAGACCGTTGTTTTCTCCTTAGTAGCCACAATACATCTACAACCGAAGAGATTTATGTCACTTCCCTTGGAAACTAGAGGAATGAACCCACTATCGAGCATAAATACCCTCTCTTGGAGTCACTAGCAACTACTTGGCCAAGATAACCACTAGCAACGGAGAGCATGCAAGATCACAAACAACACAGACATGATATAATCATAAAGATAAAACCATTAATCAAACCAACATAATAATCTCAATATCCATGGGATCCCCGCAAACACAACATGCATGATTACAAATAGATTAGATTTTGATCATGAACGGAGCTCACAGGATCTATACATGAAAGCACAAAGGAGGAGATACAACCATCTAGCTACTACATGGACCCATAGTGCAAGGTGGAACTACTCACGAATCATACCGGAGAGAAGGCCTCCGGGATGATCTCCCCTCTAGCAGGGTGCCGGGAAGAGCTTCAGATCCCCCCGATCTAGGGACGATGGTGGCGGCGGGTACAAACGGTTTTGTGGATTTCTGATCGGGTACTCAGGGTTTCTGCATCGGGGTATTCTTATAGGCGAAGGGGCAAGACCGGGAGGCGGACAAAGCCACCAAACCCTAGCTAGGCACGGGCCCACCTATGGCCGCGCCTGGGAGGGGGGGTGGCCCCTCTGGCCAGCCCCTCCGGCTCTCCTCTGGACTTCTTGTTCCCAACAGAAAGTAATTGACTTTGTCCTTCGTCCTGTCCAATTCCGAGAATATTTCTTTAGTAAATTTTCTAAAACCAAAAATAGCAGAAAATAGGCAACTGGCACTGTGGCAACTTGTTAATAGGTTAGTACCAGAAAACATGTAAAAAGCACCTCAAAGTGTGGACAAGTGAAGCAAAGTAGATACTAAACAAGCATGGAACATAAAAAATTATAGATACGTTTCCAACACATCACCAGGTGGCTCCGTATATGGGCCGATCTGGCACATTACCCCAATGATGACTCTATGTATCACTTTGTGGAAGGACTGAACCAAGGTACGCTTCTCTGGCATACGCTAAGGCGGCGGAAGGCTTCAGGACGCCTCACCTTCGAAAGCATGGTGAACACCGTCAACAACTACGTGGAGGCTGAGGAGGCAACTCAGACAGCCCTTGCGCTCCTTGACGGAGCCCCTCCGCCTCAGCCACCGCCACCACCGCCTCTGGTCGTCATCGCCGCAGCTGCGCCACCACCCCCAGTCATCGTCGCTGCTGTTCCACCTCCACCACCCATCATCGGGGAAGCCCCAGCACCCTCCGACTCCGTACTTGACGTGTTGTACGCGGACATTAGCGCAGATTCGGAGGAGATAGGCTTCAGCCAGGAGGAGCTAGACTCCGCCATGCAGGAGATGGAGGAGGATTATAAACGCGACGAGAAGGCCAACAACACCGTCACATCCTGAGAGGTGTTCATCGCCATTGGGACAGCGATGGATGAAGATCAACCCAGACGAGCTCCGCCTACAGTGCTGGACAAAGGGAAGGGACCACCTGTTGCTGCCGACAATGATCGTGCAAAGGTCATGCCCCCTCCGCCTAACCCAGTACAGCAGCCGCAGGAACTCAGCACCGGTCCGAGCAACAACGACACCGCAAACCCGCCGCCTCCGGCATCTACGTCTGCTACTGCCCAAGTTACTCCAGCCGATAGAGTGATGTACGGCAATCTCCTCGTCGAGCCTATGACAGTGGCTCATATTCGCAATGTAGTCTAGCTTGACGAGAAGCGCCAGCAACTGCTGGAGGAAGCGTAGGCCATCGCGGAGCAAGGCGCAAAGATAGATCGAGATCTGGCCAACGCGCAGAAGTCAATAGAGAAAGCTAGAGCAATGGGGGCTGAGTACAAGACTCTGCTGTAGCAGCAGAAGGCTAAGAAAGCTCCGGCTCGTGTCATCAACGATCCTGGTGTATGGCGAAACCTAGTATGGGCTCCCTCGAAGCCGGCACAGGCCAAGCCATACATTGACAGTGAAGGAAGGCAGGTGATGCCCACTCCTCTCCTCAACCTCGTCGTTGCCAAGACCCTTCTAGAGCAGGATAGATCACCCGAAGCGGTGAACCGGGTCTATGACCTAGTGGCCAAGGCGATGAAACAGCAGGAAAAGGCCACCTCTCAGAGCCTTGAGTCTGACCCAGCGTTTTGCCAGCCTAGCCAGCATAAACCACCAAGGGACAGATCTCCTCTTGATGTCGGGTCCCAGACGGGTTCGTCAGAACAAAAACGGAGGGATGCGCGCAATAGGAAGGATGCTATCCCCATATCCTCTAACCATGGAGGAAAGGCCCAACCTCGTCTCCCATCTCCACCGCCCCACTCCCCCCCGACATCGCGAAGATACCAAGGCTCACCGTCATACGGATATGCCTCCACCAAGGCAGAGCGACATCGTCATCCGCGACAATGCGGAGCAGACCCTTCATGACGGAGAGCGCAACCAAGGACACAAGAGCAGGTCGTGCCACGATCCTCCATGTTCGACAAGCAACCGCGACAAGCGTGAGGCATCACAGGAGGGTAACAGCAAGAAGGCTAACCCACCGCCACCTCCGCCTCCATCGCCACCAAGTAGCCACCATGGCGGAGGAGGCCCGCGTCACTCCCGCAGCCCATCCCCTGATGGCAAGAAGAAGAAAAAAGAAGCCCGGAGCCATACGATGCATGTTCACATCTGGATAAGATCCACGAGGCCCGGGAAGGACCATACCTGGGACCATCTTGCTTTGGACCTGTGATACGGTCCGCAACTTACCCCAAAGGTTTCCGGATTGACAAGACCATCAAGACCTATGACGGCACCGCCAAGCCAGCTACATGGTTTCAGGACTACGGCAACACGGTGGATATCGCCGGGGGTAACCCCAACGTCGCCGTCAAGTACCTCCCATTGATGTTGGCGGGCACGACCCGCCAATGGATTGATGACTTGCCGGAAAGATCCATCTACAATTGGTTGGACATGCAAGAAGCATTCACCAAGAACTTCGAGGGTACGTACAAACGTCCCTGCACCGTTGGCGATCTACAGTGGTGCGTGAAAGAGAAAGACGAGAAATATCGCGGCTACCTCTCTCGCTGACTAGATATGAAGAATTTCTGCGCAGGAGTGCATGCTCAGACCTCCATAGCCGCCTTCATCGGTGGGTTGGAAAGGGGCACGTTGCTCCGACATAAGCTGAAGCGCCTCCAGGACAATCACCAGCTAGATTTGAACCAGATGATTCAGTTGACCAGTGAGTTCGCGGCTGCCGACGATGACGCTCGCGGCTTCCTGCTGGCAACGGCCGTTCCAACTAAGGCTCGAAGGAATAGCAGCACAAAGCGGAAGACCCCTCCAGAATAAAAGCAAACCTCCGACATGGTCGCTATGACCTTTGCAGGACGAGGTGATGGCAGGCAACGTGGCCGAGGACGGGGAGCTGGTCGTGGGCAACAGCGAGGCAGTGAAACTACCTCAGCAGCGCTCCGCGTTCCCAAACCTACGAGGAGTACCGCAATATGCCATGCCTCGTACACCTCGATGCCAGCGGCAAGGCCACCCACACCAACCGCCACTGCAAGTTCTTCAACGACCTTAAGGAGGACCCGGAGTCCGGATACAAGTGAAGTCGGAAGAACAGACCACGAGGCAAGGGAAGGGGAAAAAGAAGGAGGAGGAGTCCAAGGATTCAAGTGACATGGACGAGGACGTTGACCCCAAGCATGCTGCCAAGAGCGACGTCAAGGGCAAAAACCCCTTCAAGAAGAAGGCAGCAGTTTTCCACACTTTCCTTGGCACCCCCACCGTCCGACAACACAAGACCTCCATGAGGATACTGATGGCAACTCTACCCCCAGTTCCCTAATACCTACGCTGGTCAGAGATTCCAATTACTTGGGACAAGAAGGATCACCCAGACCTCATCCCTACGGAGAACCAATACGCCATGATCATCAACCCCCTAATTGACGGCAATGAGTTCACCAAATGTATGGTGAATAGTGGAAGCAGCATCAACTTCATGTACCTGGATACACTGTACAAGATGAACTTGACAGAGGCAAACCTAAGGCGGACCAGCACCATCTTCCATGGCGTAGTTCCTGGTCGGGAGGCTCGGTCCCTTGGGTGCATCACACTTCAGGTCGCTTTTGGCGATGTCAATAATTACCACCAAGAACGCATGACCTTTGAGGTGGTCCCCTTCAAGAGAGTGTACCACGTCATATTCGGCCGTGACATTTTCCACACCTTCATGTCCAAGCCATGATTTGTCTATAACAAGCTCAAGATACCCGGACCAAATGGTGTCATCACCGTATCCGGAAGCTTTACAAAGGCATGGGACTGTGAGATTGGAGAAGCAGCCTTTGCGGAAGCTATCCTCTACAACGAAGAATTCAAGGAGATCCAGAGCAAGGTCGATGCCTCGGAGATGCCCGCGTCGAAGAAACAGATTTCTGACTCCGCCCCAGCATTCAAGGCCGCCATTGGGACCAAGTCGGTGGAACTTGTGGTAGGCGATGCCTCCAAGACCACCGCCATTGGGACGAACCTGGACCCTAAATAGGAAAGTGCGCTCGTCGAGTTCCTCCGTGAGAACAGAGACATCTTTGCCTGGCAACCTACCGACATGAAAGGTGTACCTAGGGAACTTGCCGAGCACAACTTGAATATTGATCCAAATTGTAAACCAGTGAAACAACCACTACGACGCTTGGGAGACGAGAAGAGACGCGCCATAGGCAAAGAGATAGCTAGGTTACTTAAGGCTAGTTTTATCCGAGAAGTCCTTCATACCCGATGGGTGGCCAATCCTGTACTTGTCCCCAAAAAGGGAACCAAAGAATTAAGAATGTGCATTGATTACACCGGCTTGATCAAAGCATGTCCCAAAGATCCGTTTGCTTTGACTCGCATTGACCAAGTCATTGACTCAACGGCTGGCTTGGAACTTTTGTGTTTTCTCGATGCATACTCAGGATACCACCAGATCAAGATGAGGAAGTCAGACCAATTGGCCACTTCATTCACTACCCCTTACGACATGTTTTGCTATGTCACGATGCCCTTTGGGTTGAAAAACGCAGGTGCTACGTACCAGCGGACAATGCAGCGTTGCCTGCACGATCAAATTGGTCGGAACGTTCACGCCTATGTGGACGATATAGCTATGATGTCTCAAAAGTCAAACGAATTAATCTCTGACTTAAAAGAAACCTTTTATAATCTCTGAAAATACAACATGATGCTTAACCCTAAGAAGTACGTCTTCGGGGTTCCAGCCGGAAAATTGTTGGGCTTTATCGTTTCCCAGCGCGGAATCAAGGTCAACCCGGAAAAAATCAAGGCCATCTTAAACATAAACCGTCCGACATGCCTAAAGGACATACAACGGCTAATAGGTTGCGTTGCAGCAGTTAGTCGGTTTGTCAGGCGACTTGGAGAGAAGGCTCTGCCGCTATACAAGTTGCTGAAGAAGGCAGACAAATTCATGTCGACGGACGAGGAAGATGCATCATTGAAGCAGCTCAAGGAGACACTTTCCTCAGCACCTATCCTTGCAGCACCCGAGCCCGAAGAACCCATGTTAATTTACATGGTAGCCACCAACCGGGTAATCAGCATTATCGTCGTGGTAGAGTGGAAAGAACCAGGCTATGAGCACGGAGTTCAAAGACCAGTTTACTATATAAGAGAGGTCTTGACGGAGTCCAAGCAGCGTTACCCGCACTACCAGAAGATAGCCTACAGAGTTTTCCTTGCTTCTAGGAAGCTGAGGCACTACTTCCAGAAGCACCCTATCACAGTTGTGAGCAAAACTCCACTGTCCGACATCATCAACAACAGTGACGCTACAGGAAGGGTCGCGAAGTGGGGCATTGAACTTGCCGCCTTCGAGATCACCTACAAGATACGCGACGCTATCAAATTACAAGCCTTGGCAGATTTTATCGCAGATTGGACGGAGATGCTACCCCAATGCCGGAGCCAGAATATTGGGTGATGCACTTTGACGGATCAAAGCTACTCAATGGATGGGGTCTGGTGTACTACTACAGTCACCAACTGGGGAAAAGCTACACTACGTTCAGCAGATCCACTTCGAGGCTACGAACAACATGGCATAGTATGAAACACTCATTCACGGACTACGCGTAGCCAAGGATATTGGCATCATGCGCATAGTTTGTTGTGGAGATTCCGATTTGGTTTCCCAGCAGGTGGTGGCACCTGGAACGCGCGGAACCCTATGATGGCGGCATATCGAGACGAAGTGGACAAGATAGCCAAGAGCTTATTGGGATACGAGGTCAAGTATCTACTAGGGAGAAAAACGAGGCGGCTGATCTGCTGTCTAAGCTTGGATCAGGGCGCAAACGAATTCCGCCTGGCATTTTCTTGGAACATCTACAGACACCATCCGTGAAGGGAGCGCATGTGGACAACCCGGACATAGTTGACTCTTTTGTTCACATGTTGACAAAGGTCCCTACGGCTTGGACAAAACCGTTCATGGAATATCTCGTACACGGAAATTTGCCCGACGACGAAGTCTAAAGACGACAAATAGTACGTCGAGCAAAGGGCTATACCATAATTAATGGACAGCTCTACAAAAGAAGAACTTCTGGTGTATACCTTAAGTGTGTTTCCCAGCAAGAACGTATTGAAATCCTCAGCGAAATCCATCTCGGAGATTGCGGGCATCATGATGCTCCTCGATTGTTGGTAGCTAAAGCCTTCTGTCAAGGATTCTACTGGCTGACCGCGAAGGGGGACGCCGACAAGCTGGTTGAGACATGCATGAGATGCCAGTATTATGCCCGTCAACCACATGTTCCTGCTGAAGAATTGCGAACAATACCAATAACTTGGCCTTTTGCAGTCTGGGGGCTGGACATGGTTGGTCCGTTGCAGAAAACACCATGTGGGTTTACGCATCTGCTAGTAGCAGTTGATAAATTCACCAAATGTATAGAAGCTAAACCCATTAGAAAGCTCGATGGGGCATCTGCCCTTAGATTTGTCTGGGATCTAGTGGTGATATTTGGTCTCCCACATAGCATTATCACCGACAACGGCAGCAACTTGTCACTTGGAGAAGTGGAAGGTTATTGTTGGGATAAGGGCATCCGACTTGACCTTGCATCTGTGGCACATCCACAGTCCAATGGTTAGGTTGAGAGAGCCAATGGATTAATTATGCAGGGAATCAAGCTATGTCTAGAAGCACCGTTGCATAGAGCAGCTGGAGCTTGGGCGGAGTAATTACCATCTGTGCCGTGGAGTTTACAAACTACACCCAACAGATCCACCGACTACACCCCTTACTTCATGGTATATGGAGCAGAAGCCATCCTTCACGATTCACCAAGAGTTGCCGCCTACGACGAAGATGACGCTGAAGAATCCAGATGCCTAGATGTGGACCTTCTCGAGGAGGAGCGCGTATTGGCATGCCAAAGATATGCCATCTACCAGCAGAAGCTATGCAGCTACCATAGTCACCGCATTCGGCATCACTCATTTAAAGAGGGGGACCTGGTGCTCCGACTTAAGCAGAAGAAGTCACACAAATTATCCCCGCCATGGGAAGGACCGTTCATCATAAGCAAGGCGCTGCTCAATGGGTATTACTACCTAGTTGACAATCATAAACTAAAGGATAGACCCAACAAGGATCATAAGCGTAAGAGACGTGATCCGGATGATGACTACTTGAAGCTTGATCGGCCATGGAACATAGCACAGCTACGTCCTTTCTACACTTAGCATTTTTTATCTATTGTGTACCTCTTATATGATCGATCAATAAAATAAATCTCTCTGGTTCACTCATATTTCTGAGTCTTTTACCTCCTTTAGTGTTCATTTTTGGATCATATAAAACCTTTATGCACAAGTTTTGCGATTGCACTTGTGAAAATTCTGCCTACGGGTGTTAGCTTAAGTTTTCTGGTCTACATGTTCTTTGTTGTTTTTATGTGGATTTTGGAGTAGTGACTTTCGACACTTATTGTCGGCGATTTTGTGCTTAGGTTATTGATGGTGCCATTGGGCATCATCGCCTAAGCGTATAGTTCTGACAACGAGTCTTCGGACTCACGAAAAGTCAAGCATAACAACCAGAGTAACGGATAAGCCAGCACTTGCTTAAAAATATATACATGCTGGAACAAGTTCTTGAGTAGCAGGAAATAACAACCATTGTTTTCCGCCTTAAGTTAACAAGTAGTTTTTTCCGCATACAAATTCCATAGGAAGCAAATATTACATATTGTTTTTCATTCCTCTGGCGCACGTGACTTGGATGTGGCATCGTCAGCAGCAGGAGAGTCATCCTCCTTGAAGTCGGCGGTGTTGAGGGGTCCAGAGGAGCTTTGGTTGTCGCCATCAATAGTCTCCATGGGCACAAATACGTTAGGGTCGACCAACTTGGCGGCTCTGGTATCAAAACCCGCGAGCGACGCCAAGATAGCTTTATGATCTATTTTCTGGCCATCGTCGTCCATGTCGGGATACCGGAGGTCACCGTGTCGATGTCGGTGTTTTCGTAGTGCGCCTTGACCATTGACAGCGCCATCCTCGCACCGGCCCGGGTACATGAAGATTTCCAGCTTACAATACGCTCGGGGGCTCGGCGCAAGATCTCCGAGAACTTCGTTACGGAATCCACCGCTTTGATGTTAATCTGGAGGGGCTTGGCTATCTCCTTGGTCTGCTTGATGGCGGTGTTGATAAAGTTGCCGACAAGGACCATGCATTCTTTTGACGGAGGAGGCGACTGGGTCAACCCAATAGGAGCTACAAATTCTGACAAAGGAACGCATGATTTTAGTAACACAAAAAGTTCAGAGTATGTAGCTTACAGAAGTACAAGGCAGAGAATCACTTACCGAAGATGCTAATCTCAGCCTGCTGGAGAGTTTCCGCTATGGAGTCCCGTACTTGTCGGAGGATCTTGTATGCTTCGAGATTGCGCTGATTTTGCTCATCGGTAGCTTTCTTCTGCTCTTTTAGCATCGCGATCTCCTCCTTCAAGCGGTTCATCTCCGTGTTGGTGGACTCTTTCAAGACTTTCATGGAGTCCTTGTGCATCTTCAGCATATCCTTCCTCTCCAGCTTAAGGATCTTGTTTTCGCTATCCAGCTGCTGAATATGCTTGGATTTCTCCACAATGTCCTTGGCTTTGTGTAGCACCCCGGATAAATCCACTACTAGAAAATTGTATGTTAAATAATACTTTTGCATCATCATGACATCAGCATGCATCTAATTGACTAAAACTATTTTGTTAAAAGACCTACTTTATTTTCTATATTAATATCCGCCCCTCTTTGTTCAAACCAAAACCGTCGGTCCAGCCGGATCTTTTATTTATCTAAAACTATTTACAAAAGTTTATTTTAAAACAAAAGAAATAACAAAACTATTTTTTTGGGGAGGCAGTCCAGCCGGCCGGCCCAAAGGCCCAACCTGCCAGACCACCTACTACCCAAACCAAAACCTAGACTACCCTACCCCTGAAACCTAACCCTAATCCTTCCTCTCAACCCACCCTGCCGCCGCCACCCCCTAGATCCACACGCACGCCTCCTGTGTTCAAAACACGTTGAACACCCCTGGCAATATTTTCGCCCGCGGTACACCCCTCGCACGCACACAAGCCACACACCGATGCACCCTCTCGTCCATCGTGACCCCCTGTAGACCGGCCCCACCTCCTCTCCATCACGCGCTCACCCCGCGCCTCTCCCCGTACTTGTTTCCCCACCCCACGCGCCCTCGACCTCCTCCCCGACGGTGCCCCTCTCCTCCCGTGGGCATGCCGCCAGCCTTCCTTACCTTCTCCGACGCTAAGTTTCCGCCGCCGTGCGACCCAGCAGCTCCGCTGCCTGGGCCTCGACGCCGTCGGTCGCACGGTCCCTGCCTCCCGGAGCCCCTGCCTTCGATTTCGCCCATACCGCAGGCCTCGTCGTCCCCAAGCTCTGTGCGCCGCTACCGGAGTTCCTGCCTCCGTCTCGGTCGTGTCCGGCGCCCCGTTCCGCCTGGTCCCCTGCCCGCAGCATCCTCCCCACCTCGCCTCTCTGTCCGCCCGTCGTCGGCCTCCTCCTGCGCCTGCAAGGCCTCGTTGCCGGCGCGCCGAGCCGCAAGCTCGCGTCTGCCAGAGCCTGGCCCACGTGCGTCGCCTTCGTTCTTCCTGCCCCCAAGATCCTCGCCTCCTGCAAGCTTCCGCCGTCGACGCCACTGCCGTGTGGCCTGGCTCGGTCCGTGCCGACCCTCCGTCCTCGGCCTATCGCCACCACCCTGCAGAACCGCCTCCGTCGACCTATCCTGCCTCGTCCTCCTCCGGCCCGACCTTCCTCCTGAGCTCGCCCGTCGCCGTTTTCCGTCCTTGCGAACCTCAACATCGGCCACGAGCGTGCGACCGCATCACCTGGAGTTTCCTGTCGCTTCCTGCAGGTATCCTCTCTGTTGTTGAGGTGCAACACTAGCATAGTGTGCCTTGGCTTACTAAAGCACCCGTCCTAGTCGGCCAAGTCCTGCGCCTCACCTACTTTGCGTTTTTGTTCATCAGCACAAGACTGCATGTATGTTTGTGTCCTTCCGCCGTTCTGTTTCTGCTTCCGGTTGTGCTGCTGCTTGACAACGAGCCCGTCGCCTTGTTCTGTACACTGACGGCAAGGTGTATGTGCTATTGTTCTAACAAGACAAGGTCGCTATGAACCGCCAAGTTCGTCCACCACCGGTGCCACTCGAGACCGACAACGACAACGGTCGTCGGAACCCCAAGATCTCCTTCATGTATTGGATGAAACCACAAGATCGCCGATATGGATCCGATGGTCGAACCTTGAAGCCTCGTGTCCAAAGACCGATCCCAGCATCGAGACCGAACCGAATCCCCGGAGCCAAGATCGTCAGAACCATGTGTGACCCCTCCCGAGCCCCTATTTTATAAATTGCCATTTTGTACTTGTTGCATATTAAATTTCTCTTGATTGCATACATATTTGTGGTTGTTTGGGGGGCCTTATGCCGATTCACCTAAATTAAATATGAAAGCCATATGCGGGCTTTTCTAGTCTAATATTGACTCCATTTAAATTTGTGTAGCTAACCGGTGCCATGTTTTGTCTTGTTAATACAACATTTAAAATGCGGGGTATTTAAACAACATGAACCTAATAATTAATTGTCGGGACCCCGGTTCCGCTTAATATTGCCTAGTCGCATCGCATCCTTGCCATGCCATACATCATACATGCATCATGCTCGATCTTTTGTCGTAGTATTAAATGGTGCATCCGATGTGTCTTCTAGCGTTTTGCTTCTTCGCGGATTAGGCCGATGAGTTGATGCGAGAGTCGACCCGATCTTCGAATGAAACTTCGGCAATGTTTTTCAGGCGAGCAATCTCCCCCTTTCTACCTATCTTACTTTTATAGTATTTATTCCCTCCTGTTGATCTATTGCTATCTATGTTGCGATGCTCTAGTTTTCGTACCTGTGATATCCCTTGCAGCCTCATATTGCCTTGGACACATCCTATTACCTGTTGTTTGGTAGATAGTTGGACTTGCGCGTCGTAGTCGCCTGCTCAAGTGTTGTTGCGTGTCGTCCAGTACCACGGTTGTTGGAAGGCTGCCATATGCTTTATGTTGGAGATGATTATGGCTTTAATTATCGTTTAATAACTAAAATTGAAGTAGGTAAATGCAGAGGCACCGGTGGGTAATAGACAATATTTGGTTTTTAACCGCTCACTGGTGTCCCGTAGGATCCCGAGTTCTTGACACCTGTTCTGAGATCGAGCGCGCTAACCACAGGTGGGGTGTGTGGGCACCCCCATCGATTAGTACCTGATTTCAAAGTACTGTACCGGGGGCCACAAAGTAGTTTGGGGCTTTATTACTATCCTGTACTTATGCCATGCTTTACCGCTTTATTTACGATTGCGCGTGGAGCGCCTGTACTGTTTTAGATCGTGGCACGATTTCGCGGTATCGAAAAGCCCAGTCACACTTTCAGGTTCCCCGTCGTTTACAGCCGTTCTCGCAAACCCTGGGTCCGTCTCGGAGACCGGCCGACTTTGTTACGGGTAGCTTAGTGGGGTGGCCCCCCATGTGCTTGCTTTGGGTCTGGGAAACGTCGTGTCCGAAACCCCGTCGACATACCGTTGGGTGTATGTTTTGTGATCTTGTACCTACCTGATCTGACAACAAGGGTGTAGGTGCGTGTGGAAACTTTGGTGCACCCCTGCAGGGTTAAATCTTTTCGAGAAGCCGTGTCCGCGGTTATGGACGACTTGGAGCACAGTTCTCGATCATAGACAACCATAACTGAAGTTTGATGTTATAATTTGACTTGTATCCGATATGACTAGTAATCAGCTTCACTACAACGGAATGGCTAAATAAAAGTACCAACAAATGCTGGGTTTAGGATATCTCATGCTAATTGTATCTGACTAGTAAGTGTCGCAACTACAATGGAATGGTTAACTAAAATTTCCCACTGCTTATTATATCAGGATGACTATCTATACCTGACTAGTAATTGCTGCAACGATAACTAAATAAATAAAACTGCCAACTGTGTGAGTTCCTCGGTTGACTTCCTCGTTTGGTCTCGAGGGGGAAATACCAGGATGGGTATGTTTGGTGGTAGCATCAGGTTGGTTCCGTATAGGTCTTTCTTATCCCTCTCTCATAGCCGACAGTTATATCGAGTCTCTATAGGTTGTTTAGTGCATGCTGCGCTGCCGTTTCAGTCCACCATACCTATGTAGGCGAGGACCGCCAAATTCTAGCCTCGCCGTGTACTGGCCTCAGTACTGACCGCTCTCTCTCTTTTTCCTTTGCCCTTTGTCGGCACCCCTTTTGTTTAAGCAGGTTTTGAGATCGACGTCGTTAGCAGGGTTACCCTTCTGGCTTGGCCTGGGCAAGGTTATGGACGCCATTGATTATTCTTCAGGGCTCTTAGCCCCATTTGCATCTTGTCCGTAGTCGGACGCTGTATCATTTTCAAGTTGATTTGGATCTTTGTATTGTGTATCCGTATTCTTGACTTATGGAGTCATTGTTGTATATATCTGTTCTGTGGGTTCCATCGTGGACTATTGTGTAATGATATTACTTCGTTTTCCACCCGCACGAAAGTGCCTGGTGGGCACCTTTGAATCATTTCTATGCGAGTTTGGCGGGGATCGCTAAAACTTGCATAGGGCCGATTCCGAGGGTGTTACACTTTGTCAATGGCTTCTGCAAGTCGGAGAAAGAACAGTACACAATGAGTACTCGGAGAATGTTGGCACAAGACCAAGTCGGAATACGAAAACGAAAGGAAAAACAGACTCTTGCTCTTGATGATTTGTTCCTTCAAGAAGGCAGTTTTACCCTTTTTGGCTTCCAAGTCCGCACGCATCTTCTGAAACTTCTCGTTGGCCACGCCTCTCCGAGCATTCTCATTCTGTGGAAAGAAAGTTTAACGCTGTTTAGTCTACTTGGAGTATCTAGCCGGATAACTATCCACCTAGAGGCTTGGGGGCTACAGTGAGAGTTTTTTAACTTGGCAATATGCTTAGTCTTTCTTTAAGCATCTAGTCGGAACTGATTCAGTTTTCAACTAGAAGTTTGGGGACTACAATATAAAGTTTTTTAACTCAGTCATATGCTTAATCTCTCTTTCAGTATCTAGTCGGAACTAATTCAGTTACAACTAGAGACTTGGGGGCTACATTATCGAAATTGACAAACACTGCGTATGCTACTCTGAAAGTATCTAGTCGGAATAATTCATTCAAACTAAATACTTGGGGGCTACAGTGAGAGATTTTCTAGCTTAGTCACTCTTAGAGCATTCAGATGCAAAGACCTATGGTTTTCCGTCTAAATCCTCGGGGGCTACAGTGGGATACTCATATAAAATGCAAAAGGCAAATGAAACTTACAAGTGCAATGATCTTGAGGTTGGTAGCGCTCTCAGCAAGCAACTTGCCGAAGGAAAGGCTATTTCCTTGCAAGATATCTGCTTGTCGGAGAAGCTCCTCAACACCACAAGTTGGAGATGTTGGCGCTGCACCAGGAACCAAAGCAAAGCTACTCGGCGTAAGTGCCGGGTAGACTATCTTCGGGAATCCTACATTTGTCCTGGGTGCGGAGGTGCCGCCTTCTGCAGACGTTCCACTCACTACCACCACCTTACCGCTACTGATGGCATCCTTAGCCGGATCTTCAGCCATTTGAGTATTGGTACTTTCTTGCGTCGCCTATTCGCCGGCAATGACTAGCTCCGCGGAGGCACCTGAGTCCACTTCCATGGCGGAAGGGCCAGATGCATCCTTGACTTGTGAGCTTGTCGGAGCAAACGTAGGCTGGACGCTGGGAGTAATAGGGGCGATGGCGGGAGATGCGTGGGGAGACACGTCATGATGCAGCATATCTTTAATATTTCTAGAAGCCCCCAAAGTTTTGGAGGTCTTCTTCAAACTAGTAGTGGACTTCTTCCTGAAACGTGCAAAAAAGTATAAGTACATGAATAAGACGAGCAATGGACAAATGTCGGAGATAAATAAGCTTACACAACAGGGGGTGCTTTAGCAAAGGGGATTCTGGTAACCTTTCTTTTCTCCGCCTCTAGGGCAGCAGTGGACTTCTTGGAGACTCCACTCTCCGTCTTCTTCTTCTTGCCCCCGTCGGCAGCTTCAAAGATGGAGCTCTTCCGCTTTCGCGCCAGTAGGACATCATCGTCGGACACGACGGTGACTTCCTTCACCTTTGGGTCATAGATTTGGACAACCATGCTATCCTCATCTAGACTGCTGAGCTGTTAAGTGAAATCCCACAAGTGTTAGATGAAGATGGTAATGGTTAGACGGAAGAACTGGAGTATATGTCGTATACGGAAAATAAACATCATACCTGTGGGCACGTGCCGTCAACGAACATGTCATAGGTGATGGTGAAGCCTCGCTTCCTATACTTCACCTTGACGATGTCCTTGAGTCGAAGCTTGATGGAATCACTCGAGAAATTGTCCTCGGAGATGCGGAGGCTATCCTTCCTATCCTTGGTGTACTCATGCATCAGCTTCGAGCGGTGCTGCAGAGGCTGGATCCGTCTGATGAACCAGCACATGGCTAGGTCCAACCCAGTCAAACCAGTGTCTATGAACCACTCTATCCGCCTTATGGAGCGGGAGGCCTCATCGTCGGAGGGAAGGGTGGCTTGGGACCTCCATGTCGGGGCTTCAGCAGCGGCTCCGTCGACAAAGTCTGGATACGTTTCTTCTCGGCCAGCCAGAGGGATATCTGGGCCGTAGAAGTACGTATGTTGCCATTTCTTGCAAGATTCATGGCCGACGATGTCGAGGAACCACCGGCCAGGACGGATCTTAAAGCTAATTCTCCCACAGTTCCTAATTTCGTCCTTGCCGGCTCCGACTTCCTGCTTGACGGTGAATAAGTAAATAAAGAGATCTAGCCTAGGCCTAATCCCTAAGTAACCCTCACAGAGAGCCACGTAGTTGCTTAGCGCGAGGATGCTATTGGGGGAGAGGTTATGAGGCTGTACTCGGTAATGGCTACGGACGGCTAGGAATAAATTGGAGATGGGCAAGGAAACACCGCGTACCAATTGGGCTTTGAGGTACACCTTCTCTCTGGCTTGGGGAGAAGGGGTGACCTCGCCGACCGGCACCGCCCACCAGACGAGCCCCTCCGTTGCAGGGAGGTCGCCCTCGACGAGCAGCTCCTTGATGTCGCGGTCCGTGATGTCCGATCCGCGCTAGTCCCCTTTGTGGGAATCGCTTTCCTCTTCTAGGAGCTCCAGTGCCGCTGGATGGTGGTCGCTGCTGGTGGATTCGACCACCGCGGACTTGGGGATCACCAGGACCTCTAGAGGCACGAGAACAGTGCTTGCCGGCTTCGCCGCAGCATCGCCTGCCGCTGCCATGGAGGGAGCAGAGCTACTGCTTGCCATTGGAAGGGGGGAAGTGGTGATTGGAAGGATTGAAGGGCTAGGGTTTTTCACGAAACTCGCAGAGAGCTCGAGGAGCCGCTTGCTGGAGGAAGAAGATGACGCAGGAGGAGAATGAGGTGAAAAGTAAAAATCCACTACGGTTACAATTTATAACTCCTGGCATCAAGATGTTGGAATTATGCCCTAGAGGCAATAATAAAGATGTTATTATTATAATTCTTGTTCATGATAAAGTTTATATTCCATGCTAGAATTGTATTAAGCGGAAACATTAATACTTGTGTGGTTTGTGAACAACACCGTGTCCCTAGTACGCCTCTATGGACTAGCTCATTGATCATTGATGGTTAAGGTTTCCTAACCATAGACATGAGTTGTCAATTGATAATGAGATCATATCATTGAGAGAATGATATGATGGACAGACCCAAACTAAGCGAAGCAATTAGATCGTGTCATTGTGTTCATCTTTGCGAAGCTTTTCCCATGTCAAATATTGTATTCCTTAGACCATGAGATAATGCAACTCCCTGGTAGCGGAAGAAAGCTTTGAGGTCATCAAACGTCATCCTATGAGAGGGTGATCATAAAGGTGTCTCTCAGGTGATCGAAAAGTATCTGTTGGGTTGTATGTATCGAGATGGGATTTGTCCCTCCCAAGTCGGATAGATATACTTCGGGCCCACTCGGTAATCAATATCAACACCGCTTGCAAGCATGTGGTTAAGGAGTTAATCACAAAGTGATATCGGATTACGGAACGAGTAAAGTACTTGCTGTGAACGAGATTGAACTAGGTATGACGATACCGACGATCGAATCTCGGGCAAGTAAAATATCGCGAGACGAAGGGAATATATATATGGGATTGATTGAATCCTGGCATCGTGGTTCATCCGATATGATCATCGATGAATGTGTGGGAGTCAATATGGGTGCCCAGACCCCGCTGTTGATTATTGATAGAAGATCATGTCTGCATATTCTCGAACCCGCAGGGTCACACACTAAACGTGTCTCGACGCTAGGATAGATTGGATAATTGGTTTATGAATTTTTGTTCGGAGTCTCGGATGGGATCCGGGACATCACGAGAGGTTCCGGAATGGTCCGGAGAATAAGATTCATATAAGGCAGTGCAGTTTTTGGAGTTCGGAACTGTTCCGGATTAATCGGTATTGTACCGGAAGCTTCTAGAACCTTCCGAAAGGGGGCCAACGTGGTCCCACCTTCCGGGAGGGGGCATGGGCCTATGAGGGAGTGTCCTGGCCGCATTGGGCCAGGGGCACAAGGCCCCATAGGGCCCAGCCGATCCTAGATAAGTTTAAACTCGTTTAAACTAGAGATAGGGTTTCTAGATAAGGGATAAGTTTAAATCGTTTAAACTAGAGATAGGCTTGGAGGATGGGCAAGGGCTGGCTGCACCCCCCCTCTATATATAGAGGGCTGGTGCGCCCCCTCCCCCCTAACCTACACCTTCCTCCAAACCCTAGTTGCCCTGCTGCCCTCCTCTCTCCCTCCCGACTGTTTGTAGGCGAAGCCCTGCTGCAGAAATTCTCCACCATATACACCACGCCGTCGTGTTGTAGATCCAATCCATCTCTCCGCCATACTTGCTGGTCCAAGGAAGGAGGAGACGTCGAGGTGCTGCACGTGTGCATCTCACGGAGGCACCGCCACTTGTGTTGCTAGATCGGATCGGATCGCGAGGAGGAGAAGCGAGTACGACTATATCACCCACGTTCCGACGAACGTTCCGCTGTGCGAATCTTCAAGGGTATGAAGATCTAATCCAATCTCTCTCGTTGTTTGCATCTCCTAGATTAGATCTTGGCTTTCCCTCTGTTCGCTTCCGTAGAAAATTTTGATTTACTATGCTGCGAATCCCTTCAGTGGTATCAGAGCTAGATCTATGCGTAGATGTGATTCACGAGTAGAACGCAACATGGTTGTTGCGGGCGTTGATGTTTTCTGTTGCAAGCCTCTTGTTTGTGTTCTTCTTATGACGCGGGATAGTGAGATTGAAGCGGTCCAGGCCAACCTTACGCGACGTCGTTCGCGAGACCGGCTCCGCACTTGACGTGTGGCTTGTACCATACATGCGGCTGGTGGATGTCAGTTTCTCTCACTATAGTTGTCATGGGATTAACACCGGAGTTTGGCAACCATAATATCACCGTTGTGGCTTTCCGTAGGTAAGAATCGTTCTTAGCATCTACTCCCATAAGCCACGTAAAACATGCAACAACAAAGTAGAGGCGTCTAACTTGTTTTTGCAGGGAGTGTTTTCTATGATATGGTATGGCCCAAGATGTGATGTGTATATTGTATGATGATCATGTTTTGTAATGTTTCACGACTTGCATGTCGATGAGTACACAACCGGCAGGAGCCATATGGTTGTCTTTATAATTGTGTATGACCTGCGAGTCAACTTCTTATACGCCATGTAATAGCTTTACTTTATCGCTAAGTAGTTAGCAATAGTTGTAGTTGCTATTCGTGGTGGAGGCAATCATGGTGGAGTGATGGAGATCATGCCGGAACGCACAAGATGGAGATCATTGCGCGAAGATTGGCTATACCATGTCACATAAAGTTATATGCATGTGATGTTTATCCTTTTATGTATCTTATTATGCTTAGATCGCGACGGTAGCATTATAAGATGATTCCTCACTTAAAGGTCAAGATAAAAACTGTGTTCTCCCCAAGTATGCACCGTTGCGAAAGTTCGTCGTGTCCAAGCATCACGTGATGATCGGGTGCTATAGACTCTACGCTCACATACAACGGGTGCAAGCCAGTTTTGCACACGCGGAAATACTTGGGTCTAACTTGACGAGCCTAGCATGTACAGACATGGCCTCGGAACACAAGAACCGAAAGGTTAAGCATGAGTCATATGAATGATATGATCGACACTTCGTTGTCCACCATTGAAACCACATCTCTTCTCGTGATGATCAGATTAGGTGTGGTGAATTTGGATCGTGTTCACTAAACAACTTGAGGGATGTTGAATTTAGTGGGAGTTCATCTAGTAATTTGATTAGGTTGAACTATTTATCATGAACATAGTCTAAATTGTACTTGCAAAAACTGTAGATCACATGGCCAAGTCCAACTTCAACTTCAACGTTTTTGCTGAGAAAGAAAAGCTTAGAAACAATGGGTCTAACTTCACCAACTGGTTCCGCAATCTAAGAATCATTCTGTCTGGCGGACGAAAGGACTATGTCCTTGAGAAAGCGTTAGGTAACCCCCCTGCTGCAACTGCGCCGGCTGATGACAAAGCTGTCTATCAGTCGCGCAAAGATGATTATGGTGTGATTAAGAGCACCATGTTGTTTGCTATGGAACCGGAACTTCAAAATCGTTTTGAAAACTATCTCGGGCCCTTTGAGATTCTCGAGGAGCTGAAAACCATGTTTCAGACTCAGGCCCGTTCTGAGAGATATGAGATCTCTGAGAAGTTCTTTAACTGCAAGATGGAGGAAGGAGTTCCGTTAGTGAACACACCATTAAGATGTCGGGCTACACTCAACGCCTTGAGCAACTGGACTGCAAGATTCCAGAGGAGCTCAAGATTGACAGGGTTCTGCAATCACTCCCTCCCAGCTACAAAAGTTTTGTAGTGACTCATAATCAGATTGGTTCCACTGATACGATCACCGAGCTCTTCGCAAAGCTGAAGGCTGCGGAGGTGGACATCAAGAAGGATAATCATGTGTTGATGGTCAACAAGCCCTCCTTCAAGAAAGGTAAAGGTGCAAAGAAGCCCTTCAAGAAAGGCGGCGGCAAGCGCGTTTCCCCTGCTGAGAAGAAGCTCAAGTCTGGTCCCAAGCCGGACACTGAGTGCTTCTATTGCAAGGACAAGGGTCACTGGAAGCGCAACTGTCTGAAGTACTTAGCGGACAAGAAGGCTGGCACCATCAAAGGTATATTTGATATACATGTTATTGATGTTTTCCTTACTAGCCCTCGTTGTAGTGCCTGGGTATTTGATACCGGTTCAGTTGCTAATATTTGTAACTCGAAACAGGAGCTGCGGAATAGACGGCGGCTTGCGAGGGATGAGGTGACGATGCGCATTGGCAACGGATCAAGAGTTGATGTGATGGCCGTCGGCACGCTCTCCTTAGTTTTACCTTCGGGATTAGTTTTAAACCTTAATAAATGTTATTATGTGCCTGCGTTGAGCATGAACATTATTTCTGGATCGTGTTTATTGCAAGACGGTTATTCATTTAAATCGGAGAATAATGGTTGTTCTATTTATATGAGTAACATCTTTTATGGTCATGCACCTCTTGTGAATGGTTTATTTCTTCTAAATCTCGAAAAGGATGAAACACACATCCATAACATTGAGGCTAAGAGATGCAAAGTAGATAGTGATAATACTACTTATTTGTGGCACTGTCGTCTAGGTCATATTGGTGTAAAGCGCATGAAGAAACTCCATTCTGATGGACTTTTGGAGTCTCTTGATTTTGAATCATTTGACACATGCGAACCATGCCTCATGGGCAAGATGATCAAAACCCCGTTCTCCGGTATGATGGAGCGAGCAACGGACTTGTTGGAAATCATACATACCGATGTATGCGGACCGATGAGTGTTTCGACGCGCGGTGGATATCGCTATTTTCTCACTTTTACCGATGACTTAAGTAGATATGGGCATATCTATTTAATGAAACATAAATCTGAAACGTTTGAAAAGTTCAAAGAATTTCAGAATGAAGTGGAGAACCATCGTAACAGAAAGATTAAGTTTCTACGATCCGATCGTGGGGGCGAATATTTGAGTTATGATTTTCTCACGCATCTCAAAGCAAGTGGAATCGTTTCACAACTCACGCCACCCGGAACACCACAGCGCAATGGTGTGTCTGAACGCCGGAATCGAACCCTATTAGATATGGTCCGATCGATAATGTCTCTTACTGATTTGCCGTTATCATTTTGGAGTTATGCATTAGAAACCGCTGCATTCACTTTAAATAGGGCTCCATCTAAATCCGTTGAGACGACACCGTATGAACTATGGTTTGGTGCTAAACCTAAGTTGTCGTTTCTTAAAGTTTGGGGATGCGAAGCTTACGTCAAGAAGTTGATGCCGGACAAGCTCGAACCCAAAGCGGAGAAATGCGTCTTCATAGGATACCCTAAGGAAACTATTGGGTATACCTTCTATCACAGAACCGAAGGCAAAGTGTTTGTCGCAAAGAACGGTTCCTTTCTTGAGAAGGAGTTTCTCTCGAAAGAAGTGAGTGGGAGGAAAGTAGAGCTAGACGAGGTTATTGAACCTTCTCTTGAATTGGAGAGTAGCGCAGCACCTAAAATTGTTCCAGTGCCGCCTGCACCAACAATAGAGGGAGCTAATGACAAGGATCATGAAGCTTCGGACGATGCTGCTACTGAACGTCGCAGGTCGACAAGGTCGCGTGCCCCTCCTGAGTGGTACGGCAACCCTGTCTTGACTATCTTGTTAGTAGAAGACAGCGAACCTACGAACTATGAGGAAGCGATGATGAGCCCAGACTCTGAGAAATGGCTAGAAGCCATGAAATCCAAATTGGGATCCATGAGCGAAAACCAAGTATGGACTTTGGTGGACCCTCCTAGCGACCGAAAGGCCGTTGAGTGCAAATGGATCTTCAAGAAGAAAAAGGACGCGGATGGTAATGTCACCGTCTATAAAGAACGGCTTGTTGCGAAAGGTTTTCGACAAGTTCAAGGTGTTGACTACGATGAGATTTTCTCTCCCGTAGCGATGTTTAAGTCCATTCGGATTTTATTAGCAATTGCTGCGTTTCATGATTATGAAATATGGCAAATGGATGTCAAGACTGCTTTCCTCAATGACAACATTGATGAAGAGTTGTATATGATGCAACCCGAAGGTTTTGTCGATCCTAAGGATGCTGATAAAGTATGCAAACTTCAGCGTTCCATTTATGGACTGAAGCAAGCGTCTCGGAGTTGGAACCTTCGTTTTGATCAAGTGATCAAGAGCTTTGGATTTGTTCCAAATTGCTACGAAGCTTGCATCTACAAGAAAGTGAGTGGGAGCTCGGTGACGTTTCTGGTACTATATGTGGATGACATATTGATTATTGGAAATGACATCAACATGCTTAACGATGTGAAGAGTTATTTGAACAAGTGTTTTTCAATGAAAGACCTAGGTGAAGCTGCTTATATATTGGGCATCAAAATCTATAGAGATAGACAAAGACACCTGATAGCTTTAAGCCAGAGTACATACCTAGACAAAGTTCTGAAAAGGTTCAGAATGGATAAGGCATTGAAAGGTTCAGTGCCTATGTTGTCAGGTAAGATATTGAGCAAGGCTCAGTGTCCAGCTATGGTAAATGATAGGGAAGCTATGAGCAAAGTGCCTTATGCCTCGGCCATAGGTTCCATCATGTATGCCATGCTGTGTACTAGACCGGATGTGTCCAATGCTCTTAGTTTGACGAGCAGGTATCAAAGTGATCCAGGAGTGGAACACTGGACAGCCGTGAAGAACATCCTAAGGTACCTAAATAGGACTAAAGAAATGTTCTTAGTCTATGGGGGTGATGAACAGCTCATCGTAAAAGGTTACGTCGATGCTAGTTTCGACACCGACAAGGATGATGCTAAATCTCAGACAGGATACGTGTATATTTTGAATGGAGGAGCTGTGAGCTGGAGAAGCTGCAAGCAAAGCATGGTCGCGGGATCTACAGTAGAAGCGGAATACATGGCTGCTGCAGAAGCGTCAAGTGAAGGAGTTTGGATCAAAAACTTCATCACTGAGCTTGGCGTGGTTCCAAGTGCATTGGACCCACTGGAGATATTGTGTGACAACACTGGCGCCATAGCACTCGCTAAGGAACCAAGATATCATCCAAAGACCAAGCATATCAACCGCAAGTTTCATATAATCTGAGATTATATAGCAGATGGAGATCTGAAGATCAGCAAAGTACATACAGATCTGAATGTCGCAGATCCATTGACTAAACCTCTTCCACGTGTAAAACATGATCAGCACCTCAGTGCCATGGGTGTAAGATTGTTGCCAAATGTAAACTAGATTATTGACTCTAGTGCAAGTGGGAGACTGTTGGAATTATGCCCTAGAGGCAATAATAAAGATGTTATTATTATAATTCTTGTTCATGATAAAGTTTATATTCCATGCTAGAATTGTATTAAGCGGAAACATTAATACTTGTGTGGTTTGTGAACAACACCGTGTCCCTAGTACGCCTCTATGGACTAGCTCATTGATCATTGATGGTTAAGGTTTCCTAACCATAGACATGAGTTGTCAATTGATAATGAGATCATATCATTGAGAGAATGATATGATGGACAGACCCAAACTAAGCGAAGCAATTAGATCGTGTCATTGTGTTCATCTTTGCGAAGCTTTTCCTATGTCAAATATTGTATTCCTTAGACCATGAGATAATGCAACTCCCTGGTATCAGAAGAAAGCTTTGAGGTCATCAAACGTCATCCTATGAGAGGGTGATCATAAAGGTGTCTCTCAGGTGATCGGAAAGTATCTGTTGCGTTGTATGTATCGAGATGGGATTTGTCCCTCCCAAGTCAGAGAGATATACTTCGGGCCCACTCGGTAATCGATATCAACACCGCTTGCAAGCATGTGGTTAAGGAGTTAATCACAAAGTGATATCGGATTACGGAACGAGTAAAGTACTTGCTGTGAACGAGATTGAACTAGGTATGACGATACCGACGATCGAATCTCGGGCAAGTAAAATATCGCGAGATGAAGGGAATATATATATGGGATTGATTGAATCCTGGCATCGTGGTTCATCCGATATGATCATCGATGAATGTGTGGGAGTCAATATGGGTGCCCAGACCCCGCTGTTGATTATTGATAGAAGATCATGTCTGCATATTCTCGAACCCGCAGGGTCACACACTTAACGTGTCTCGACGCTAGGATAGATTGGATAATTGGTTTATGAATTTTTGTTCAGAATCTCGGATGGGATCCGGGACATCACGAGAGGTTCCGGAATGGTCCGGAGAATAAGATTCATATAAGGCAGTGCAGTTTTTGGAGTTCGGAATTGTTCCGGATTAATCGGTATTGTACCAGAAGCTTCTAGAACCTTCCGAAAGGGGGCCAACGTGGTCCCACCTTCCGGGAGGGGGCATGGGCCTATGAGGGAGTGTCCTGGCCGCATTGGGCCAGGGGCACAAGGCCCCATAGGGCCCAGCCGATCCTAGATAAGTTTAAACTCGTTTAAACTAGAGATAGGGTTTCTAGATAAGGGATAAGTTTAAATCGTTTAAACTAGAGATAGGCTTGGAGAATGGGCAAGGGCTGGCCGCACCCCCCCTCTATATATAGAGGGCTGGTGCGCCCCCTCCCCCCCTAACCTACACCTTCCTCCAAACCCTAGTTGCCCTGCTGCCCTCCTCTCTCCCTCCCGACTGTTTGTAGGCGAAGCCCTGCTGCAGAAATTCTCCACCATATACACCACGCCGTCGTGTTGTAGATCCAATCCATCTCTCTACCATACTTGCTGGTCCAAGGAAGGAGGAGACGTCGAGGTTCTGCACGTGTGCATCTCACGGAGGCACCGCCACTTGTGGTGCTAGATCGGATCGGATCGCGAGGAGGAGAAGCGAGTACGACTACATCACCCACGTTCCGACGAACGTTCCGCTGTGCGAATCTTCAAGGGTATGAAGATCTAATCCAATCTCTCTCGTTGTTTGCATCTCCTAGATTAGATCTTGGCTTTCCCTCTGTTCGCTTCCGTAGAAAATTTTGATTTACTATGTTGCGAATCCCTTCACAAGATTCGTGCAAGACGATCGAATGGTTGACGCGTGGACGACGTGTGTGGGCGCGTGCGCGGAAATTTCGCCATGTTTCCAACCGTCGTCGCCAACGGTTCGTATCGCTCGCGCGGGAAAAAAGTACATGATTGTGTTCTCTGCATGTGTGAGTTACGAGGTGTTGCTGACCTATGTCTACAATGCCCTAGCTGTCATTTGCAAGTGAACCATCACATCGGAATATTCCAGCATGGACGGATCCAGTCTGGCTACGGAAGAGTATGATAGAAGATTCAGCAATTCTCCGACTTACAAGTTGAAGACGGAGAAAACCTTGCAGGGTTCTTGGGAGGACTACAAGATATTGCTTGACGATTTGCCGACATCCATCTAGATGGAGCATTCACCCTGAAGAGGCAAGACGGCGCAAGATCTCGGAGTTCTCCGGGGTCTACTGTTGGGGATATGCTATATGGGTATCCTTATAGCATGTCTCTTATCTGGATAACCCGGGTGGCCCACAGTTGGTAGCATGGCCCATGGCCTGCTGGGCGGCCCAGTTAGATGGATCCAGAAGGGAGGCCCATGCCGGATAAAGGAAGGCTACGGAGGACTCACCGACGTACCCGGAGCCTTGGAGTGCAAGACACGCTAGACTAGTTGTAAGCAGTGTAGGACTCTGTAACCTGTCCGGCTATGACTTTTCCCTGTAACTCCAGGACCTGGCGACTATATAAGTCGGGCCTATGGGAGCCTTTAGGGCAACGATAACTTAGACTCTCTAGTCACCTCGCATAGCGAACCAATCCCTGTAACTCGACGTATTTCCCTTATAGTGATTTATAGCAGGAGTAGGATTCTACCACCGTTGTGGGATCTGAACCTGGGTAAGATGTGTAACCTCGTACCCGTCAACCGTCCGTCTTCCCCCACGTCTCTAAACACGCATTGTGAGGAACCCTCTATGGCGTACTCGTCGGCAATACCACGACAATCAGCAGGTCCCGGGAGGCATCCACATTTAGGTTTTGTTGCCTTGCACGGCTTCGCGTGCTTGGCGCCAACCTTCCTCGTTGAGGTTGATCTAGTCATAGCCGCGATTGCTTCCCTCAGTGGCTTTGTTGGCTGGGTTTCCTCTGTTTCCCTCATTCTCAACCTGCGGGTTGGGAGGTATGGCACCCGAACCCAGCGCCGGATCCGCTCCGTTGTTGACGTTGCCGTCGTGGATGATGGCGCACATGTAGCGCTCATGGGGTGGGTCGCTGCTGCCGCAACTCTCAGATCCAGAACCGTAGGTTCCTTCATCCAAGGGAGGATCGCACATATCGGAGTTGCAGCTGCTGCTATCATCCGAAACGCCCATCATCGTCGATGTGCGTAGGGCATCGATGGGTGGGACCCACGAAGCGGGCCTGATGGATGGAAGTGGCACCCGCTCTGTGAGGCGGAGGGTGCCTGTCTACCCCACCTCGAAGCAGAAGCTCCCAAACAGAATCTCGAGCCCATCGCCAACGGACTCGAAATCCTTCAGGGTGGCCAGTGAGTGGGCGGTGAAGTTGAAGGCGCCAAAGAGGAGGTGGCTCTCCGTTGCCGATGAATCGTAGATCTCTCTGGATGGAACCGTCACGACCGCACGATCAGCGTCCCTGTTTCCACAGAAGGCGCCAATTGACGAGGGTTCGACTCGTCAATGCCCATTATTATGGACTTGGGTTTGGAGAAGATGGGGATGCTGGAAGTCGTGAAATGGTTAACAGGCAAGCAACACGGGGACACGCGGTTTACCCAGGTTCAGGACCCCGGAGGGAAAACCCTACTCCTGCTTGTCTGCTCTTGATTACGGCGGAACCAAAGGTTACAAGGGTGCGCAGATGCAATCTGGCGTGATGTGTGTATGAGGTGAGCTGAGGATCCTTCTCGCCGTACCCTCCTGGCCTTTATATAGATAGGTTAGGTCTCGGGGATAGGTTGAGTCGGTTACAAATTAGGGTTGATACCCTTTAAAATTATATTTAGTCTAAACTTGACCTCCAAACAGTCGAAATCGCCACGGGCTTGGGCCACCCGAAATCTTCATGGAATGTGTGTCCTTGCATGAGTCTTCCTTGGGATGGACCGGGTATGCCAATGTTGTGCACCCATAAGGTATATCCATGTCAATAAGTTCATCACTCGCACATGTAGCTCACAACTTGTCTTCTCAGTGATATTGTCCATGGGGTAGCGATCTATCGGGTCGGCGGCCGTGGAAGCCATGCTGCTTCTCCACTGAGATGGTCCGCCAGTACTTCCTTGCAGCGGCTAATGAGTTGGCCATTGCTGGCGCATTTCGTCCATTTTCTTTTGTTGCTCCTTTAGAATAGCATATATTTCCTCGTTCTTTCTTTCTACACTATGCAACCGGTCTGCCTCCTCCTGCTCCTTCCACTTCTTTGCTCTCGCTCGACTTCTATAATATTCATTGTCCACTGGAAACCCAACCTTCCACGACACAGAAGGTCCAAAGCCTTGTGTTTGTCCTATTTTTTCAGGATTCCCGATGACCTTTGTCAACTCGTCATTCTCTCTATCGGGTTTGAACTTACTCTCTCGAACCTCCTCGATTGTTTTAACACTTGCTTCATGGGTGTAGAAATTTATGTCTTTCCATCCAATATTAACTCTCCTATTTCCATGTCATACTTCGCCCCATGCACAAGTAACCAATTCCTTACTCTGATGGGCCAGTCCTTTATAGCTGGAGTGATCCCTTGTTCACGCAAGGCTCGCTCGGCTTCCTCCCACTTAGGCACGGAAGTCCTGTAGCCACTTGTCCCCATCTTACGGTGATATTTCTTTTTTGTAGAATTTTCTTTATTCTTTTCAGACCATTTTTTTTGCTACTTCTAATTTCTTTTAGTACAGAAAGCTTTTCCGGCGAGTCCGCTGCTTCTCTAGTGTGTCAGTGAATTCTGAAACTTGTTTTTTCTTGAGATATTCATTATATAATATTTTCGTGTAGTTATTGAACTATTCAGCCATCTTTTTAAGAGCGAAATAGTTGACTTTGGACCTCATAGCATCTATGGACTGCTCAGACTCCAAGACTGATAGGGTGAAATGTGAAATGAGATTCTACCATAGTATGTCTTATATCTGTCCTCGACAAAACTCTTAGGGTTTCCATCTCCCTTTGCTGGCTTATTCCGGTTGATACTATTATATATTAAAAGTACATGATGAGCTATCAGAAAAAAGAGAATTAGTCTAGAAAATTCCATAAAAATCAGAAAGATCCGACCATTTATATTTGATAAACTAAAAATCTATAACCATTATATTAGACTTAAGTAAAAAATTGCCCACCATTGCCATTACAACGTGAATAACTATTGTTATCATATCTGGTATCTCCTCACCGTCTTATTTTAGTTTTCTTTTTATCCCAAGGTGCCACCGACGTTACAAGAAAACCTAAGAGCCTCAACCACTCAAGATGTGTTTCTCTATGCCATGATGGAGGCGAAGCAATCATGGATGCATGTGAAGCAATTACGATTGCATGCATCGCCAAAAAAGGTGAATACACTCATCTATTGCTTGTTCGTGGAGTCCTTTTCAATCCGGAGAGATACACGATCGGTGTCGAGAGATCAATCTGTAGACGCACAAGGAAGCAAGGACAAGATCCGAGGTGATATCGGCGGCGGCCCCGAGGAGAAAACCGACCCTGACAAAAAATTTCCAAAGAAGTATCTCTTGTACGTGTGCATGATTGCTCCAGCGCTGACACCGGCGCCGGAGAAGAAATTACCATCTCTTATCTTCAGTCGCAGCCCGTTGCGCGTGGATGGATACCAATCCTGCATGCACAACGCCCGTCTCCGAAGGAAGATCAATGAAGTTAATATGAGCGCGACGTGGGTCCACTAGTGTAAACGAGGTCTTTTGGTTAAGGTCGGAAATAGGTTTAACACCGGTTCGAGGCACGAACCGGTGTTAAAGGCCTACACCACCGCTCCGCGCACGGTGTTAAAGGGGTGCGCCTATATAACACACCGCAGCCCACACCCCTTCTCTCATTTTGGAGCTTAGCAAGAGGGTGAGAGGTGTGCTAGTTTGTGTTTTTTCTATGCACAAGAGGTGTTCGGTGAAATGTCCGAGAGCTCGAATTAAGTTTTTCACTCTCTCTTGTTGAAGTCTTAAAGAAATATGTTCATAACCGTGCAGGGCCGGCTCTATATTTTCCGGGGCCCTTGGACGAAGTCGATAAAAGGGCCTCTAATGACAATATATATACGTATAACTAGATATATAGATGATATATATGCCAATTTTACTTGCAAAATATTTAAAAGCATATAACCACATGTTTATAGTCGTGATGTCTATAAATAATTATCAAGCACGAAGCATTGCGATATTTAGATAGAAAAAATTAAAATGGTAGGAACACATAATAAGTATTCCATGCTAGTGAATACCTCAAAAAATCCAGCCTCCAGTGAGTTCATCGACAATTAAGCTTCAGTGCTTCGAAAAAAAGCCTGTTCATGTATTTGTAGATGCAAAATCATCGAGGACACTATTCGGTGCATCAGGCGAAGGCTACAAATTTTCCTCCTCCTTATTGTCCTTATTAACATCAACGTCTATGTTTGAATTCAAAAATTCACAATTAGTTGCTAACTTACTTCTGCAAAAATCAAAGCTATTTAGTTACTTACCCTCATGATCGACATTTGTAGTTTCATCATTGTCTTGTCTGAGTTCAGAATTTGGGTCGAAGGAATTAGCTAACTTTTTTCTCCCGTGAAATGCTCCTACACGGACGGTGCTAATGCCAAACTAATTAAAGCTAGTTAGCTAGCCTAGTGATCACAAAAGATGAGATTGAGTGATTTATTAATTTAAAGAATGAGATACACATACCGGGAGTCAGTAGGCGAGCATGTGATTTACCTAAAGGACGCACGCGCACTGACACCGCGCACAGCTTCAGGTGTACGTCGGTCGTTTAGGTCGTCACGTCGGCTCGTCGGAAACTGCCGTCTGCCGTCCTGCCGAATTGTCGATCTGCCAACAAGGAGGCAGAGGCTATGGAGATGATCAAATCGATCGGAACCGAAGGAAGGACTCCAAGCGGCAACCGGTGTCGCGTTTAGACTGCGAGTCGTTTGTTTCTGCTTGAGCTGTGTCTTTTTTTTTCAAATGATGTGTTGGTTATTCAGTACAGTTCAGAAAATTAGTAAATTTTGGGCCCCTGTCAGCATGGGCCCTTGGCCATGGCACAAGGGTGCCATGGGCTAGAGCCGGCCCTGTAACCGTGCTAGGTCAGAAGAAAGCATCTCCAAGGGCTATGTAACAGAGGAGGTCATTGAGTTCTGTGTTGATTTTATTCCTGATCTTAAGGCAATTGGTGTTCCAAAATCACGACATGAGGGGAGACTGAGGCACCATAGGATATAAAGAAATTATATGTAGAGACGGGCATTCTCTCAATCAAGCACACTACACGGTTTTACAAAGATCTATCTTGGTTGCCCCGTATATCAATGAACACAAAAGGCACCCATGGCTTCCACCATACCACTAACCCCCAGGGAGCCGGAGGCGCTTTGCGCCTCGAACTACCCCTGCCCGCCGGGCTACTGCGTCTCCGTCGGCTGGATGCTGAGCACCGGTGGCGTGCCGGTTCCTCCTGTCCCTCTAGGTCCGGCGCGTCGGATGGCCATCACGAACCACTACTACTTCGAGCTTACGCCGGAGCAGCGGAGGAATCCCAACTGGCATCCCGACTATTTCCCGATTTGGGAAGCCTTTTTCGGGGATCGGCATGAGAGGACTCTCGCCAGGCACGAGGAGGACGGCCCACCTCCTCCGAACTTCAACGAGGCCGGCCGTCAGCTGTGGTGGCGTGGTCGGACTCTCTAGAGCGTCATGGCCTATAACACTGCCGCCGACTCTAACCCCGTCTGCGCTACCCTCAAGTCCAGCCCACGCGTACTCAGTCTTCAAGGTTCAACTACGGTGACCCCGACGACGACAGCGACGACGGCCGCGGCGAGTACGACGACTACAGTGGCGAGTATTACAGGTGTAGGCTGGAGCATGACTGAATCACTCTAATATTTCAAAACAAGTTCAGACGATTGTGACTTAATCTGGCCATGTATCTTAATTTTCAGTTCTTCTATGTATCTTAATTTTTAGTCGTGCTTTGTTAGTTGCGTTATGTACTTTAATTCTAGTTCTATCGTAATAAAATTTTCTTCCCGCCCTTTTCCTCCCACACATTCTGCCCGTCCTTTCTCATTTGTTACTAGTTTGAATAGTTAGAATTTTATTTTTTTAAAACAAAAAATGTTTTAGGATTAATTATTCAAATGCAAACAATTTTCATGTTGAAAATTTTGTCAGATTCTAAAGTATACAAAAGATGCTAAATTTAAATATCCAAACAATTCAAAAATATTAATACAAAATAAAATATGATTTGCTCTAATAAAATAGGATTAGATTCCTTTTCAGATGCTTAATATTTCTTAAGTTCAAAGTTTTAGGGTTTGACTATTTTATTGTTGTCTTAATTGAATAATCAAAATTTATATGTAAGTGTTTTAATCATTTTGAAAATTTTAATCTACAGTAACTATAAAATGTTTTTATATGAATGGATAGATCTTATTTTTCTGAAAATTATGATATATTATTCATATTTTTCTGAGTTGAAATGAAAAAGATATGAATTTTATAAATTTTATCCTGTTTTTGAATTAAAAATACCCCCTTTAATGTACGAAATAAATGCCCCCCTTTAACACCGGTTCCAGCCACGAACCGGTGTTAAAGGGGGGTGTGCGCGCGAAACGAAAATCCCCCACCCCCACTTTAACACCTGTTCGTGGCTAGAACCGGTGTTAAAGGGGGGAGGGGGCGGTTATAACGCGCGCACCTCCTCTTCCTCTTCCCCTAGCCAGATCAAGGAGCAGAGAAGCACAGAGAGAGGAGCCGTCGCCGCCACGCCCACCCACGCCGTCACGCCCACCCACGCTGTTGCTGCCGCCTTGTCGTGCTCTTCTTCCGCGTCCAAGGAATCGACGCGGGGCGTCCGCAATCGACCCCCCATCAGCGCTTCTTCTCCGAGCCCGACGACCACCACCGTCGCCACTGTTTTGGTGAGAAAAGGGTTAGGGTCAGGGTGTGCTGACGTCAGGCTAAGGTAATAAGTGGTTTAATAATTCCAGAAAATGTTTAAATATTGTAAATTCAACAACTAATTATTTATATGTCAGAAAAATACAAATAATATATCAAAATGTTCAAAAAATAAGAACTATCTATTTAAGCTATAATCATGCATTATTAATCAACTTACATGACAAGTTTAATTAGAAGAACATAATGAACCCTCTCATATGCATCCGAGATTTCTTCGAATTAGGGTTTGGACCCCTCGGACCTCGTTTAAAATGATCAAGCATGTTTAGGGTTTTAATTTAATTTGTGTATTTTTTGTGTATTTTTGTATGAATAATATATATTTGTGTATGAATCCAAGTCCACTTGAATGTTTACTCTCTTACTCTAGATAATATTATTGTTTTAGAAACTATGGATCCACTCGGTAGAAACCTTGAAGAGGAAGAAATAATGGAGAACATGATCCACGATGTCACCTCATAATATTTGAACTTGGAGGGACATGATGATCGCTCAAGTAGTCATGGAGAAGATTACGACTCCGGTGAACGCACTTTAGTGATTACAAAGTCCGTCGAGGTATATGCATGGATTAAACTTGTGCTGACTTGCACCGATTGATTTGTATATATATGTATATGTATTAATTAATGCTTCTTTCTTCTTTTAGCCCTCCGGATCGACCAGCCAGCAACAATCTTCTTCTACGAAAAAGAGCAAGCGAGGCGCGAGCCATCGGTTGAAAGATCATGCAAAGTTCACGATCGAAGCAGTCCGTGTTGATGACAAGCCGATGGAGCCCAAGAAGGCCGTAGACAAATTTATACGTCAGGCTGGAGTTCTTGTTAGGAACCAAATCCCAATCATAATTGGATATTGGAATAAGTCAAAGAAGGGCGACGGTACCTTTGTCGATGAAAGATCCAAAGAAACGCTTTGGACTTCGTTGTTGGTAAATTTCACCCTACCGCCAGAGGATGATGAAAATAAACTGGTTATAAAGGAAAAGGTCAAAGAGTGGACTCTAAAGAAGATGACTGACACTTTCCACAACTAGAAGACAAAATTGAACAAATTTGGGAAAGCTCGCAAGACTCCAGATTTCAAAGACGCATATTATGCGAAGAAAAGACCTCACTGGCCCGAATTTGTGGCGTATAAGGAAGGTGCTATAGCTACAAAGAGGTCAGAAACCAATACGCTAAATGCCCAGAAGAAGGAATATCACCAGAGGACGGGGTCAGGTGGCTACATATCTCAGAGGCCTAAGTGGGAGGAAGCTGAGAAGGCCCTGCGCGCTAGAGGGATCACACCCCAGACATAGGGGTGGGACCTACATGCAATGACTTGGTTCTGCGGAATTGGGGCAAGGTTGGACCCAGAAACGGGATTGTGTATCTTCCCAACAATTTTTGCCAAACCTGTCACTGAACTCATCACGGCATATGAGGAAACAGCCGCCAGGACCTTCCATCCCGACAGAGAGAATGACCAGCTCACACGCACCATCGGTAAAAAAAGAACACCATGAACTTGCACGAGGCACAGGGGGTATGACGTGGAAGGATGGGTTTGCCTAGTGGGGCGACTCTTACAGATGGCGCGGCAGAAAATAAAAAGAGCGTACAGACCGGATGACACAGATAGAACATGCACTTGTGGCGCTACAGGCGCAAGTGAATGCACAAAAGAGCCAGCAAGCTACCAGCCCATCTCAGCGGCACGAAGAGCCTGCAATGGAAGCTGCCGGCGGCCCAGACTCTGCACGGAAAAGCAGCGTGGCTTCCACGGAGAACGTGCAGCCCATGCTTGAAATGGCGGGTCCTCGATACCCCGTGGATGAGATCACGGAGAGCGAACACGCTGAGCTGCATGTGAGATTAATGGGCTTATCCATTAAGGTGGCGGTCGGCTATGCCTTACCTCCTGTAGCTGGTGGAACTTACCACTGCCGACCGATTCCAGATGGCTATACTATTGTCGGGGTGGATGAGGTTGTGAAGGAATATGAGGAAGCACAACTTGACCATGCTACAGGTGAAGGGGAAACTCAACTCAAATTTGCAGTGAAAATAGTCTTTGGAAGAAGGAACACATCGTGCTTCCAAATTGGAGGCCACTGGCACCCCCACCGTCTCCGCAGCATCAGCAGTCTAAGCCACCTCAGCTGTCTCCAAGTCATCAGAATATTCCCCTGTCGTCCCCGCCGCGTCAGCCGTCTCCGGCGCTTCAACCATCTCCTGCGCGACAGCCATCTCCAGCGCGCCAGCCATCTCCAGCGCGCCAGCCATCTCCTGCGCGTCAGCCATCTCCAGCGCGCCAGCCATCTCCTGTGCGTCAGCCATCTTCGGCGCGCCAGCCATCTCCTGCGCATCAGCCATCTCCGGCGCTTCAGCCATCTCCTGCGCGTCAGCGTAATCGGAAGAGCACTTCCACGAAGAGCATCACTAGCACTGCCACGAAGAAATCCACAGGAAACCGTACGCCAAAGAGTTCAAGAAACTACGTCCCGCAGCCTTCCTCCAAGCTGTTGCTGGTATTACCGTGAAATCGCAGCGACGAGGAGAACAAGAGGATCTAGGAAGAAGAGGTCAAGAAATTCTTTGCACCTAGACGGGCCGAGCCAAAGGAGAAACTAGATCCGGCGGTGGTGGAGAAGTTTTACAATAATCTTTTGAAACCTGAAACCCCACTTGTGCCAGACTACGAGCGCTAGATTATGAAGGGGGATGCAAGGCGGAGGGAGTCTGAAAGTAGAAGTCATGCGGCACTCCAGAAAACAGTTCCCATGCTCGGAGAGCAGGAAAACAAATCGTGCGCCCCGCTCCAAGTGTTCGACACACGGATAGCTCCTCCTGTAAATGATTACGAGGAAGAGCTACAAAGAAAGGCCAATGAGATGGGGATGACCTACATTGCATACTTTAACATCATGGGAGACCACTTGCCCAAAGGCGATGTCAACCCCATACAGCCATGGAAGTATGGGAAGAATCTCGTCAAGAAAGAGGAGCTCAAGAATCTATCAATAAAAATACGAAGATTGCATAAGTGGTACCTTGATTTCTGCAAGACGAGAAAGGAAGAATGGATCACGACGCATATAAGAGATCAGATTTTGTTGTGCGGAGACGACGCAATCACCTTCAATATTCAAGACTTGCATTTTTATTCAATCAGAAGGAACTCGACAAAGCTGCCATCAACCTTTATTGTGTGTAAGTACTATTTCTGTAATTTCTATCTCAGCTCATTCAATTCGTATATACATATGCTCACCATATATGTATATACTATTATGCAGGAAAAATGTTATGGGATGCATGAAAGGAGGCCCTTTTGATATTGGGTTCGTTGACCCAAATAGAGTTCATGAACAAGTGGTAAAATACAAACCTAGGCAAATAGAAGATTTCTTGCTAACGTCTTTACCGAGACAACAAACCAAAAGGGAAATACTATTGCCTTACAACTTCTCGTGAGTGTTACCCTCTCTTGTACACATTCTGTTTCGGCTTACTCGATGTTAATTGTAACTGATGATGAGTTATGCGTGCATAGGTTCCACTTTATTCTGTTAGTCATTCAAGTTGACTCAGGAAAAATCCTTGTCAGGGACTCGTTACGAAAATACCAAGAGCTATGGGCAGACTTTAAAGAGATGCTTTAGAGGTAATTTCAATCATATTATCGCACTAGATCGGCAACTTTCATGACAACAAGTAATTAATTACTCCTTTATCCCTTTTCTTTGCCGGACAGGGTTTGGAAAAGGTTCATGGGCAGGGCCGTGGGTGAATGGTTAGAAGAACTAAAATTTGTAGACCAAAATGTAAGTAATACTAGCCAGCTGGGTCTGCATATCTCTTTGATTCTGCTTCCAATTCCATTATATCATGCTTTATTGATTATTATTTTGATTAAACTCTCTATTCTCGTAAAGTGCGCGTATCAGGGACCCGACAATAACTTATGTGGATACTATGTTTGCGAGTTCATTCGCAACACGATATCTGCCACGGGCCAAGCCGCAACTTAGAGTAAGTAAACAAAGTACACAACATTATTTTATTAGCATCGGTTGTGTTGAGTTTTATTCTTATATATATATATTGACCCCATTCTTCATATATATTTAGATCGAACGGATGCGGGACCAACTCCTACCATTTGACCGCATACGAGCCATTCAAGAGGAATTGGCGAGGTTCATACTTGTTGAGGTCGTCATGCCTGGCGGAGAACTCTTTAGATATCCACCAAAATGAACGTGTACAGAGATGTTATATTGTATATATGCTTGAACGTGTTTGTCTTGTACTTGATGCTTCAACGTGTACGGAGAATACCACAATAACGATGTTTGTGTATAATAATAGTTGCTTAATTATTCATATAGTCGTATGTACCAACGATGTATGTGTATTTCTCTCCCGATCGATTCCCCCCCTCCCCCACTCCCCGTCCCCGCTGAGCCGAAGAAATCCGCCCAGAACGGGGCGGCGGCAGAACTCGATAACCAGAACTCGCCCAGAACGGGGGGGGAGGGGGAGGGGGGGGGGGGGGGGGCTGAGCGCTGCGATAGGCCCACGTGCGCCACCCTTTAACAGCGGTTCGTATAAGAACCGCTGTTAAAGGGGAGAGGCTTCTAACAACGAATCCCCAACGATGATTCTGTAACCGGTGTTAGAGGCCTCTACGAACCTGTGTTAGAGGTCTTGTTTTCACTAGTGGTCGTCGTGAATCAGATTAGTTCTGTGAATCTTTCTGTAGTCAGATTGCTGCTTCCCCTGCTATAGTGAAGCTCCGTCCGTGACGACAACCATCCGCCGTCATATGCGTCTACAGCTGGGATCCAGGGCGTTCACCATCGATAGGCCGGCCCAGGTCATCCACCATCGATATTTGAACAAGGAACGTGAATCCAGGTTCACTTTACGCTCCCATCTGCCATCTCCACCTTGGTGGCGGAACATGATTCAATATGGAGTGACACTGCGGTGTGAATTATAAAAAGTTTTTTTGTCACTTCATGTTTGTGTGCACGATATCCAGCAATACCCTTGTACGATTTCTAGGCACCATTACACATCCTGGTGAATAATGTCACTCGGTGTTTCTTTTATCTCTGTTTATATTTGTTATCTGACCAGATCGATTAGTCGTTCCAACCCCTCTAGGTCAGTGTGTTCTGCGGCAAAATACTATTTAACCTTTGATTATTTACATGGCAATACTTAATTTCTGAATGCTTATTTGTTACATCAGTTTCCACAAAAGTTGGTACACAACTTCTTTTAACAATTTAAAGTGTGTTTGCTCCCTCTGTACCTCAGCTAATTTTGAACTAAACAGACAGTTATTTACTCATTATAATCTTACTATATTATGAAAATGGCAAAGATATAATAAGACGCCTTGAGGATACAGAGTAGTTCTAGAGGTCTCTGTTCTATTCTTAGAGGTTAGTGAAAAGTAGAGCACTGACAGATCCATAAATATTAGGAGGTGCACCTTGATATAGTGCAGTGCAATATTGCTGACCTGATTTACTAATGAAACTCACTGACATGTCCTCAGATTTCATGATGAGCTCAAGGACCATCAGGGATCTGATCTAAAGGAGCTTTATAATAAAGGTTTCCTAGCTATCTTGAATCCTTAAAAGTTTCTTTTATTCTCCTCACCGCAGTTCTATGGTTACTCCCTCATAGATTTGCTTCTTATATAATACGAGGCTATATTGTGAGCCATGTGCCAAAATATTGAAGAATGGTAGAAGTAATGCATTTAGTAGCTTGACTTAAAAGAAATACATTGGTAAGGCTAATGTATGTTTTGTTTCATTTAATCTTGTCATTATAACTAAAAAACTATGGTGACTAGCATCTAAATATTACCTTGTCATTGTTTTAGCGTGAATTAAAAGACATGCATTGGTAAGGCTATTGTATGTTTTCTCTCATACTATCTTGTCATTATAAATAAAAAAAATTGTGAGTAGCATCTAATTATACACATTATTTGGTTCGTTGACAATCACAACCTATCATTAGGTCAAGCAAATGACCCTCTGCATGCTAAAATGACCAAACACCTGATTCTAAAATGGCATGCGTACATCCATTTCAATGCAAATATTATTTTTGTTTTACTACCATCTGATCACGGCTATCATCTAATTCCATGGTTCTCTATTTTATTTCCTCAATATTTTTGATACAACCAATCTAGATATGTTATCACGACACAACATGTTCCCGTTGAACTTTTCATATTCACTCCTTTCTTAAGAGTTGTGCTATATCATTTCCTTATATGTTCACTACAAATATAATGAGGCTAAAAAGTTGATTTCCTCATGTTCACTAATAGATCCAGTCATGTGTGCTTTCCACCACAACTCCAAGTTGTCGCCTCCAGCTGCCTCACCATTCTGAGCAACTACGCTACCACAATAGAGCTTTGGTCTTGTATCAATGTTCTTACTGGATTTCTCAGTGCACCTCAATATCAGACCACTTTCTTACAGTTTCTTAGTTGTGATACAATATACAGAAGGAGCCTAAAGAGAGCAGGAATATAATTAATATTAGTTTGTGTAGTCAAGAGATTAAAAATAAAAAGAAGGAAAAACAATCTTCCATGGACATAGAGATCGAAATAGAAATGCAAATATAGTCACGCTACATCTTAGCTTTGCAAATTGTCTCTTCAGTTTAAGGTATGCATGGACTCTGTGCTCCTTCCGTGTTTAACTCTTTCATATATCATAGTGAATTTTTTGCCATAACTGATATTTGATAAAATTTCTAGGAACAGAACGATAATAAATTTTCCATACCCAATTCCAACATGGTTTTAGTTTTCCTAAATTATCCTAGCGCATCACAATGTAGCATTAATATCTATCTGAAAAGGCATCAAATTCTGAATATGATCAATTTTATCTTTTCGCTTTTGTCTTGAATGGCTAAATTTACTAATACAGAAAAGGGTCATAATTTCATATTTAAATCTAAATACTCTCTTCTTCAAATGGAATATAAGGCTTTGTATTGCTTAGCAAAAAAGAGTATATTTGAAACACTACAAAATAAAAAACACTTTCACACTCATATTATCTTATATAGCTTTTTAAGGTGTCTTTTGTCACAACTAAATATCAGCACAAGTCCATGTGACTAGAGGAATATGATCATTTCTCAGTAGGCAGACAGATTTTGATAAAACTTTCATATGTATATAATAAGTAGATAGAAACAAGGTGTACTTTTAAGATATGATTTTGTAATCTGGTGGAGGGATAACATAACAAATATCCTTCGGTCGTACGCATTCTATGGGAAAAGTGAAAAAAATATAGGTTAATGGATCTTTTTAGCATAAAAATTATACCCTATCAAACTAAATTGCTAATATATATTGTACTAGAAAAAGAACAAAACAATCACTAAAAACCATGACGTTAACACAATTCAACTATTTTTCAAGGAAATATCTAACATATAACAAATGGTTTTTCTTTATGATGTGAAGACTCCAGTAATATAAAACATGCAACACATACTCCGATAAGGAAAAAGTTCCAGATTTGCTTCCATATTCTATATTTCCACCGTATGTTAACAAACACCTATGGGATTTTGTTCACCCATTGGTTAGGTTCAATAGATTTAAAGTCATTATATACGACTGTTGGATTAACACCATCCCAATTTAGTTCACACATTTATTTAATATTAGTAGTATCAAGGAATTAATTTTCATCTCAGTGAAGTGTGATTAACAAAATGTCTAAGATTTTGAAAGTTAATGAGGAGGGTGAGGTTGTATCTTATATCCTCCTCAAAACCACCTCAGTGCTTCCAAATTTATATTCTCCAATCACTCTTATATCATATCTGACATTTTCTTTTGATGAAATTACACAATATACATATAATAATGGCAATATAGAATTAGTATTCAAAACAAATAAAAATGTGTTGTCCATGCAAATAGTAGTTATATGGTGCTTTTGTACAAAACTTAATAGTTGTTGGTCACGTATTAAAGATAATTAATATTCTTATGTATATCCCTTATGGTGGTTATATAAAACATATTATTTTTATCACATAACCTAAATTTTAATAAATCTTTAACTTTGAACAAACTAAAATATGATGCCCTCGCATTTGCGAGGGCCACTGTGCTAGTTGTCCCTAACAATAAATCCGCATTGATGCCCAAATGTGTTTGCGTTACTTAGGGAAAGCAATGATTTGCGCTCTGGAGAGACGGCCTCAATTGTGAGATGTGCATCGGCGGCCATCCCTTTTCCCGGGCCTCGTGTACTATTTTTACCAGACTTGGTCGATATGAAGGTCTAAAATAAGAAACATTCGTTAATATATATATATATATATATACACAAATCAATTAATGCATCTATCTAGTGATCACAAGAGGCTTAATAATATACTTCGTTAGACTTTGTTAAGTCCGGTCCATCATTTTCCAAGCCGTCATCACAATTAAAACTCGTCTACGCTTCGACTAGAGGTTCTTTCTCCAATCCATCACCGAACTCATTCAGAAACTATGAGACATCTTCTGCTCCACAGTCTTCTGCTCCACCCTGATCGACGAGCGCTCCACCATGATCGGGGAGTGCTTCACCCTGATAGGGGAGCGCTTCATCACCTCGTATCATGTGGAATAGACGCTCTTCACCTTCTCTACCGTTGAAGTCCATAGAATAACTTCTATTAAATAATGTGCATATGAGTAAAAAATTTAATAATGTACCATATCACAACAACAAAGTACTAATATCATATAACATCTCGAATAACAACAAAGTACTAATACATCTCGAATAACAACAAAGTACTAATATCATATAAATATCTCTAATACATCTAGAATAACATCTCGCTCAAACTCAACGTCGAATCCCGGTTCTGAGCTGCTGGATGTGAATACCCAAAGAGAAGTAACCATCACAGGAGTATATCACAGGATGGCAAACAATGTTGCAGAAGGAAGTTTTCCTTTTCGTCGCATGAAAAAGCAATTTTTCATTTTTCGAGCGCCAAAAACAAGGTTTTTTGTGAAGCAACCACCAAAATGCTCATTCAAAATGATACCACCACATTTTCCAAAAAGAGTGTGGATTTTCTGCCAAGGGGGATAGCTTCCCCCCAACCAACACCGTACGATCCATGCTGAGATATGTACATGCATCTGGCTATTATTTGCTGTGTTCCTGACGATGTGACACCAATGAGTGATTAGAGTGTGTTTGGACTGTCGGGCCTTGTCAGTAGTCTGCATGCATCCCCTCGGTTGGCGTTGCGTGTGTGTGTGCAGAGCATGGAAACCCGTGCTTCGTCAGTATTTTGTTTTTTGTGTCGTCCCATAACAACTACATGTGTCCCGATACTAAACAACACTAGCTAGTACAAGTCTGAAAACACATGTGAGTTAGCCAGCTAGTACTTACTTGGAAATACCTTTGGCTGTATATTAAGTTGCCTAGCCATCCCCATTGGTCCTTTTCTTACATGCGAGCTAGCCAGCTAGCTTTTTTTTACGTTTATTAGTTCTTGATTATTACATCTTTTAAGTATCTCCCCTTTCTTGACTTCACCCCGTATCCTTATTTTTTCTAGCTCCAAATAGTTTATTACTCCAAAGCTACGTACGAGTTCCAACAAATCAGGAAAGAAGCACTTAACATTGTGAAGACAATGTAATTACAACACTACACGTGCTAGACACATCGCAAGGATAGACACATCATGGACCATGTCAGTGCATATGAAATCCAATCCTGCTAGGTCGATCAAATCGGTAGAAAACAGTATACATGTGACATGCTCGTTCAACGTGTGATCATGGCAGTACATTCCCAACAAAAATCGAAAAGTGGGAAAAACACATGCAGCAGCATGCATGCACATATGCCACACCGCCTACCCTACCTTACCCGTGATCCGTACTGCCATTGCTGCGCACACAAGACTAACCGGTCAACAATCACTCCAGTTTTTTCATCGCCACAACGCATGGAAACAAACACATGCATGAGACGTTTCTGCTTTTCCTTGTCTCACGCCAGCTACTCACTTGGTTTGGACAGAAGGGGCCACGTTGCATTTGCACTAACACTATCTACTAGCAGTAGACAGAGGACTTGACACGTGCTACTGTATCGATACTCTTTACCATCAGCGTGTTGTCATGTGTCAGCTTTATTACAGATGTGTTAATCAACTATCTTTTTAAGTTGTTTTAGCACATATCTCGAAGACGCATGTTGGACGACATCTGCCGGGGGGGGGGGCAGCTATCCTCCTGGACAACAGACTATTTTCCTTTACAAAAATACTATACCACCTTACACGGAAAATATTCCAACCGGGAGATCTCAAACATTTCCGTCCACCCCTAGTAAAAAAGACAAATGTCTGCCGAACCGGCAGGAAGTGGGTCCGGTTTAAACAACAGGTACATGGTCTAATGCTCATAACTTTAAAAAATCATATTTAGACTCAAAATATGATGTTTCTTCAGATATCTAATGCAATTTTTTGTGAGGCTCATCACCTATCTTCATGCCCGCCGTTTTTACCATAGTTTGAAACTGGGAAAATTTGAAACGGGCATAAGAAATTCAAAAAAGATCTAAACAATGTAAATCATTCGTGTGGTGTTATATTATGTGACAAAGTTGCAAGTAAATAATACCAAACTTGGTAAATTGATTATGTCTCGAAAAAACCTTCACAAAATGACCTATCATGTTCGAGGTTTCCTGGCTTTCGGGTCAAATGACCAATGTTATGGCTAGAAGAAGGGCATAGTTTGTGATACTATGCCCATATTGTGCACGCATGTGCATCATGGGATGGAAAATAATTTTGTAGGAGGAAGTTTTCCTTTTCGTCGCATAGAAAAAACATTTTCTGTTTTCCGAGCACCAAAAACGGGGTTTTTGTGAAGCAACCACCAAAATGTTAATTCAAAATGCTACCACCATATTTTACAAAAATACTAGACCACCTTACATGGACAATGTTCCAACCGGGATATCTCAAACCTTTCCGTCCACCCCTGATGAAAAAAACAAATGTCTGCCGAACCGGCAAGAAGTGGGTCCATTTTGAACTATAGGTACATGATCTACATGTATATATTGATTGCATATCAAAAACCATGAAAGTCAAAATTTAGAATACATCATATGGCTTGCTTATGACCGTGTGTCCATAACCATGGAGCATCTTCATCACTGCAAAGGGCGGAATTTCATAAAACTTATTATAATCTTCTGACATTCTGTCTTGTCCTCCATTCCCATGATGTTTCTTTTCCTTGAAAGAACTATGTGGCGCTTTGGCTCATCGTTTAATGATGTATTTGTTTGCTTATTTTTTCTTTTTCTCGGTTTGGTAGACATGTCCTTCACATAGAAAACCCGAGCCACATCATTGGCAAGGACGAATGGTTTGTCTCTGTACGCATGATTGTTGAGACTGTTAGAGATATGGCCAAGAGGAAATAATAAAAGTAGTTATTATTATATCTTTGTGTTTATGATAAATGTTAACATTCATGCTATAATTGTATTAACCGGAAACATTAATACTTGTGTGATTTGTAAACATGTAAGAGTACCTAGTAAAGCCTCTTTGTAATACTAGCTTGTTGATTAATAGATGATTATGGTTTCCTAATCATGAACATTGGATGTTATTAATAACAAGATCATATCATTAGGAGAATGGTATGATGGGCATATTCCTATAGTTAAGCGTAGCATAAGATCAAGTCATTTCAATAGTTTGTTTGCTATAAGCTTTTAGATACATAGTAACCTAAATCCTTCGACCATGAGATTATGTTAATCACCATCACTAGATGGATGCTTTGATGACATGAAACACCACTTCGTAACTGGGTGGTTATAAAGGTGACATTGAGTGTTCAGAAAGTATGTGTTGAGGCACATGGATCAAGATTGGGATTTGTCCATCCATATGACGGATAGATATACTTTGGGCCCTGTCAGGGGAATGTCATAAAATTGTCTTGCAAGCATGTGACTAGTTCACAAGGTATCACATATCACATGCACGAGTAAAGAGTACTTATTGGTAACGAGGTTGAACTAGGTATGCATAGATACAGACGATCAAACCTCAGATAAGTAAAGTATCGCAAGACAAAGGGAAATTGGTATCGTATGTAAATGGTTTATTCGATCACGAAGTAATCGTAGAAATATGTGGGAGCCATATGAATTTCTATATTCCTCTATTGGTTATTGATCGGAGAAGAGTCTCGATCATATCTGTATAATTCACGAACCGTAGGGAGACACACTTACGGATTCGATGTTGTTTAGTAGATATGGAATGTGAGTAAGAGACCGAATGTTGTTTGGAGTCTCATATTGGATCCAGGACATCACGAGGAGATCCAGAATGGTTTGGAGAATAAGATTCATATAAGGAAAGTCCAATTTCGGAGTTCGGGAATGGTTTCGGTGTTTTCACCAAAATGTTCTAGAAGGTCCACCGATCCGGAGTGGGAACGGTACATGGATGAGTTACCAAATTGGAATGGTTGCATCATGTCCTATGTCACTTGGCTGGGCAATGGGAAGAGACAAATCAAACTCTAGTTTGAAAGTCAAACTCCAGTTTGAAAAAGTCAAATCCCAACATGGTTGCCTAGTGGAGGGAGGAAAGGAATCCCACCTAGGGAAGGATTCCTCCCTCCCCTTGCCGCCGGACACAAGGAGAGTTCGGGGAGGACTCCCCTCCCCTGAAACCGCCTCTCCCTCTCATAACTAGAGGGGAGGGAGCACCCCCTTTCTCCCTACTTGAAACCCTAGCCACCGGCCCCTTGCCCTCTCAAGTCGCCACCGCCTAGAAGTCCCTATAAACCACCACCTAGCTAACCCTAGCCACCGGCCACCACCTCTAAACCCTCAGCCCTCTAAACCCTAGATCTCCAAGGCCCTCTTCACTCCACCATACCCTCTCCGGATTAGGCGAAGCCCTGTGGGATTTCCCCTCTACTTCCACCATCACGCTGTCGTGCTGCTGTAATCGCGAGGAGAGATCTACAACCTCCTCCCCGTGCTAGAACAAGGGAGAGGAAGTTCTTCATTGAGTACCGAAAGTGTGACCGACTGCAGAAGCGTTGCCGAAACGTGGCGCCAGAAGGATCGTCTTCGTGATCTTGAGATCGACAAGTGAACGACTACGTCACGCACGAGAATCTGATCTTGTTAACCGCTTTGGAATCTTTGAGCGTTAGTACTCTATCAACTCGTTGCACCGATCTAGTATATTAGATATTGGCTTGTGTGTGTTCATGCGATAGAATGTTTTTGTTTTCCATGCTACGAACCCCTAAAGTGGTATCAGAGCCGTGTCTATGCATAGATCTGTTGCACGAGTAGAACACAATGTTTATTGTGGGCGTTGATGCTTTTGTTGTCGATTGCTTCTTGTGTACTTTGCATCTTGCGGGATGGTGGTATGAAGCGGCCCAGGCCAACCTTAAATGGCATCGTTCATGAGACTTGCTCCACGCTCGACATTCAACTTGTATTGTATAATTGGCTTTGCGGGTGTCTGTCTCTCCCACCATAGTGAATATTCAATTTTCAACGGGCACTTGACAATACTTGTATCGACGTTGTGGTTCTTGTTCCTAGGTTAGAACGGTTTTTATTTGAAAGCCCCAAACCACGTCAAACATGCAAAGAAAATTAGAGGCGTCTAACTTTGTTTTGCAGGGGTGTGCTGTGATGTGATATGGCCATGATTGTGATTATATATGATGTATGAAATGATCCTTATTGTAAGTTGGCAACCGGTAGGAGCCTTATGGTTGTTTTTAATTTCATTAAGACCTACGTGTCTATTATTCAAAGTAGTTTTAATAGTTGATGGTGGTGGACGACAACCATGGAGCAGTGCCATTGACCTTGACGCCACACCGGTGATGATGGAGATCATGTTCGTGCTTGGTGATGGAGATTGAAGGCACAGGAAGAAAGGCCATATCATATCACATATTATGAATTGCATGTGATGTTAATCCTTTTATGCATCTTGTATTTCTTAGACCGTGATGGTAGCATTATAAGATGATCCCTCTCACAAAATATCAAGTAATAAAGTGTTCGTCCTTAGTAGGCACCGTTGCTAAGACTCGTTGTTTCGAAGCACCACGTGATGATCGGGTGTGGTAGATTCTACGTGTGCATACAACAGGAGCAAGCCAGATTTGCTCATGTGGATACAAAGGTTAACCTTGATGAGCCTAGCATGTACATACACAGTCTCAGAACATGGAATACTGAACAGTAAAGCATGAGTCATTGATGGCTTGCACAGCTTATGTGAGCCTATTGGGAACCCCAAGAGCAGGGTGTGAAGAAGTACAACAACAAGTCTTCCCTCAGTAAGAAACCGAGGTTATCGAACTAGTAGGAGGAAGGAAACGTCACACCGGTGTTGCAAGCAACACGGAGACCTGCACAACACAAACTCAAGACTTTTCCCCAACGAATCACTGAGGTTGTCAAGCTCACCGGTTTGCTATAACAAAGGATTAAACATATGGTGTGGAAGGTAATGGTTTGCAACAAGTAAACAAGTAACAGTGGAAGATGTATCAATGGTAAAGATTGGACCGGGGTCCATAGTTCAGTAGAGGTGCTCTCCTTAGATAAACACCATGGCATGAAGGGTAAACAAAATATAGCAGTGCAATGGATAGGAATTGAGCAAGGCATAACAATGCAATTACTAGTCAGAAAGATCCTATGAGATTCGATTGGGCAATACAACAAGATACATATACCGCCATCCAACTGCATCTATGACTAGAAGTCCACCTTCAGGTTATCATCTGAACCCCGTCCAGTATTAAGTTTAAAGCAACAGACAACTGCTTTAAGCAAAGTGTGTAAGGTAAACAGTCCACATGTTCCATGAACAAGAGACCGTTGTTTTCTCCCTAGTGGCAACAACACATCTACAACCAAAGATATGTTTGTCACTTCCCTTGGAAACTAGAGGCATGAACCCACTATCGAGCATAAATACCCCCTCTTGGAGTCACTAGCAACTACTTGGCCAAGATAGCTACTAACAATGGAGAGCATGCAAGATCACAAACAACACAGACACGATAGAATCATAAAGACAAAACCATTAATCAAACCAACATAATAATCTCAATATCCATCGGATCCTCGCAAACACAACATCCATGATTACAAATAGATTAGATATTGATCATGAACGGAGATCACAATATCTATACATGAAAGCACAAAGGAGGAGATACAACCATCTAGCTACTACGTGGAACCATAGTCCAAGGTGGAACTACTCACGCATCATACCGAAGAGAAGGCCTCTGGATGATCTCCCCTCCGGCAGGGTGCCGAGAAGAACTTTAGATCCCCCTGATCTAGGGACAATGGTGGCGGCGGCTATAGACGGTTTCGTGGAGATTTGATCGGGTACTTAGGGTTTATGCATCGGGGGATTCTTATAGGCGAAGGGGGAGGCGGAGGCGGAGGCCAGGGGGCAAACCCTACCCAGGCGCGGGGTAGGGCCCACCCGCGCCTAGGGGGGTTTAGCCGCCCTGGCACGCCTCCTCGTCTCCCTCTAGACTTATTGTTCCCCATGGAAAGTAATTGACTTTGACGTTTGTCCTGTCCAATTCCGAGAATATTTCTTTAATAACTTTTCTGAAACCAAAAATAGCAGAAAATAGGCATCTGGCACTGTTGCAACTTGTTAGTAGGTTAGTACCAGAAAACATGTAAAAAACACCTCAAAGTGTAGACAAGCAAGGCAAAGTAGATACTAAACAAGCATGGAGCATAAAAAATTATAGATACGTTTCCAACTTATCAACATCCCCAAGCTTAACTCCTACTCGTCCTCGAGTAGGTAAGTGATAAAAAGAATAATTTTTGAGGTGACATGCATCCTCTCAATAAAGATCCAACCATTTGCAAGCATTGAAAGCTGGGATCAAAGAACTCTAAACATGTGCATGAAAGATGGAGTTCTAACAATAGGACATAGTAACTATGCATGCAACATGACAAGATACAAACAAAGATCATGAATAATATGCATTGAAAAACGTTTGTTTGTTTCACATACAGAAAACATAGCATAGTGGCAATCAGCTTGTCCCTCATAGAGTAGCAAATAAATGCATAGGACACCTTCAAAGTTCACAAGGGTGACTAGAAACAAATAGCACAAGAATAAGTAATATCACAATATGCATCAACTTATAAGCTTTGGAACACTGCACACAAAATGACAACTATGCTCTCTTAATGGTTCCTAAAGGTAGAAGGTGGAGACTCAAATAATGGTGGATCAAACGCCTTTTTGTAAAGGAAGCAGGGATTACAAGTTTCAAAAAGAGCTTCCAAAAATTATGGTAGTTGTTAGCTTTCAACCATCATTGCCCATATCATAAGCATCTTGAAGTGGTTGAGGTTAAAGTGGCAAAGATGGAGTATATGATTGACAAAGTATAAGTTGGCAATCTCAAGTCCCTTGAATGCGAGGGCCACACCTCATGCATACTCAACTTTGGGCCCATGTAAGTTCTTGTCATTGTAAGTATTTGCATATCATTGATAACCACCAATGGAGTACCCCTTGCACATGGTACAGGAGATTTCCCATAACCAAAATGACAAGGCAAGCAGACAATGAGCATCTCAGCAATCTTTTTATTTTCCATATGCATAGTTTTTTTATTGAGGATGCTTCATAGATAGCTCATTATGGTGATGCTACAAGTTTCCACCATGATTAGGCATGTCTTAGGCTAGCGGCCCAGGTGTTTCTCTAACACAGGATACAAACTCAATGGACTTACAAGTTCCCTCTTTATTTCACACTGGTGACATCCATAGACAAAATAACATGATATCAACTAAGTACAAAGTACAAGTGCAATGTTGAAAACGTTCCCCATGACAGCACGGTTATGCTAATTCCAACTTATAAGTGCAAGCATATACAACAAAGTTGTCACAATGGTCCAAGTTTATTAGGGGAAAAGAATATAAAGTGTGCCACAAAGTTAGTGAGGGCTTTAATCACTAAGTTTTCACATAACAAAATAGTTTTTAATTGGAAGATAGATGAAAACAAGAATATACTTGGAATGGTGTAACACACCATGCATAGTAGTTTATAGTGGACACTTTGGAATAACTTGGTTTCTTGGGAGTTGGAAGCATGAGTAGAACTTACTCACACAAGTGGAGGCTAGCAAAAGACTGGGAGCAACCAACTAAGAGAGCATAATGGCCATAATCATGCAGAGCAACAAAGCATACTAATCAAAGCAAAGAGTGGTACTACAAGTCAAGGACTAAATGATCATAGCGACTATGGTGACTTGTTCATAGTGATAACATGGTGTAAGCATGTGCCAAGTCAACCCAAGCAAAGCATCAAAGAAGAATACCACAATACTATGCTTTTGCATGCTAAAACAACTCATAATTTCTTCAAGGCACACTAAGCAATCCCAATTGTTTGGAACAAGACATGCTACACCAATAATCACTAAGCATAAGGTCAAAACAACACCTAGCATGTCATGCTAAAGTATAAGTCACAGTCAATGCAAGCTCCTCTTGCACTTATAAGAAAGAAGTTACTACTCCTTTCCAACACCAAGCAACTTATTTGCAAAACAACACAGCGAGAACGGGGGTACAAACTACTTCATTCAAGCAAAATAAACAACCTAAGCAGCAAAAAAAACTAAGATGCTCCAAAAACAACACAACTGTGCATGAAACAATAAAAACGAAGTGTCTACACAGACCTAAGCTTTTTATTGATGAAGAAGGGGATGCCTTAGGCATCCCCAAGCTTTGACGCTTGTTCCTCTTGGATATTTCTTGGGGTGACACCAAGGTGGCATCCCCAATCTTGAGATTTTCTCCATTCTTCATCTCATTGCATCATTCTCTCTTTACACCTTAATTTTTTCCTTCATACAAAACTTCACACTATCTTCATTAGCAACATTAGTGTATTCAAAAGATATTAGACCTTTGGCAAAGTTTTGGAACAACAAAGCTTTTCACTAAAAACACAAGCTACTGTAGTAACTCCTTAAAAAAGCTCAATTCATCTAAAGAGAACTCAAAAAGGAATCAATAAGAAGCAAATGCAAATAATGGTAGAAATCTGTCAAAACAGACCAACAGGTAGAAACCAATTTTTTTGAATATCTTATGTTGCTCAAATCAAAAAGTTTTGAACTAACTAAATTTATATATCATAGTGGGGGATTTATTCGTAAATTGTGAGCTTAATCGGAGTTACAGAGACTCCTCACGATTATTTTTTGTGGAGGACAGAAATCTGTTTCGGGACAGCAACTCTCCAAATCTTACTTCCCTCTCATTAAAGGTCATTCTTGGCACAAAAAGCAAACAAAAAGGATAAGGAGAGGTCATTACTAGAGTAATAACTTCCAAGACTCAACAAAACTCTTGGGTTATCTCCCAATAAGTACTTTTCTTTAACGCCTTTAAGTTAGGCACAGGAAGCAAGAAGAATCAAGTATTTTCAAATGAAGAAGCATTAACATACATACTTGCAAAGTCTTCAACTATGAAAGGTATCTCATCCAAATGGGTTTTGGAGGATCCCTTATCATCTCTCTTTGGTCTACTACTTTCATCAAAAATATTTTCAGGAGCAATCCAATCAAAATTCTTTTTAAAGGCTTCATGCATTCCAACAAGCTTAAAGGGTATGGGTATCTTAAATTATTATCTAGGCTTAGTTTTATCAGAAATACCCACAACATCTACACTTGAGCCTAGCATATTAAAACGCTCAAAGACCTTTTTGGCTTCCCTAGAAACATCATGGAATTCTTTTGATAAAGTTTCACGGATGAATTCCCTCTTTTCAACATTCTTCTCTTCTTTTAGTTTTAGGAACAAAAATTGTATGAAGGGGGTAAGGCTAACAAACCTAGCCTCTAGCATATGAACTAAAGAAGCTGCAGCAATCTCATAATTAGGAGCAAGCTCTGCTATAGATTTATCCTCAATATCCTCATGCTTTCTAACATAATTAAAGAATTCTTTAATATTATCTTTCCCAATTATGGATCCACTACCTATTGCAAGATCTTTCAGGGCGAACTTGGGGAGAAACATGGTGAGCTAGAGCATGGTGGCAGCTAGAGCAGGAACTAATTTTTTTTGTGTTTTTGAATAAAGCAAGCGAACCAAACTAGACTATTTTTTGGGTTTTTTTTTGAAAAGAGGCAAACAAAACCAAGCAAATAAAAACAAAGCAAACTAAAAAAAGTAAAGAGAAAGGAAGTGAAGGACTCCCCTTGTGAAGACATCCTTAGCCTCCCCGGCAACGGCGCCAAAAAGCTTGATGGATTGCACAATTTATGTGAGCTTGTTGGGAACCCCAAGAGCAAGGTGTGAAGCAGTACATCAGCAAGTCTTCGCTCAGTAAGAAACCGATGTTATCGAACCAGTAGGAGGCAGGAAACGTCATACAGGTGTTACAAGAAACGCAGAGACCTGCACAACACAAACTCAAGACTTTGCCCCAACGAATCAGTGAGGTTGTCAAGCTCACCGGTTTGCTATAACAAAGGATTAAACGTATGGTCTGGAGGGTAATGGTTTGCAGCAAGTAAACAAGTAACAGTGGAAGATGTATCAATGGTTAAGATTGGACCGGGGTCCATAGTTCACTAGAGGTGCTCTCCTTAGATAAATAACATGGCATGAAGGGTAAACAAATTACATCAGGGCAATTGGCAGGAACTGAGCAAGGAATAACAATGCAATTACTAGTCAGAAAGATCCTATGAAATTCGATTGGTCAATACAACAAGATACATAGACCGCCATCCAACTGCATCTATGACTAGAAGTCCACCTTCAGGTTATCATCCGACCCTCTCTAGTATCAAGTTGCAAGCAACAGACAACTGATTTAAAAATAGTGTGTAAGGTAAACAGTCCACATGTTCCATGAACAAAAGACCGTTGTTTTCTCCCTAGTAGCAACTGTAGGGGTTCGTAGCATGGAAAACAAAAAATTTCTATCGCATGAACACACATAAGCCAAGATCTATCTACTAGATTGCAGCAACGAGTCGATAGAGTACTAACCCTCGAAGATCCAAAGCGGTTAACGAGAGCAGATTCTCGTGGATGATGTAGTCGTACACTTCCGATCTCAAGATCGCGTAGACGATCCTTCTGGCGCTGCTTTCCGGCAGCGCTTCCGCAGTCGGTCACACGTATGGTACTCGATGAAGACCTTCCTCTCCCTTGTTCCAGCAGGCAGCAGAGGTTGTAGCACTCTCCTCATGAATCTGGCAGCACGACGGCGTGGTGTCGGAAGTAGAGGGGAGATCTCGCAGGGCTTCGCCTTAAGCCGGAGCGAGTATGGTGGAGTATGAGAGAGGGCCTTGGCGATCTAGGGTTTAGAGGCACCAAGGGGTGGGCTTGGCCAGCGGCTAGGGAAAGCTAGGGTTTGCCCCAAGTTGGCTAGAAGAGGAGACCTAGGCGGCAACAACACTTGGAGGTGGTGGCGCCAAGGGCTAGGGTTTAGGTGTGAGGGGAGGGGGGCGCCCTACCCCTCCTTATATAGGTGGGAGGGAGGCGGTTGGGAGGAGGGAGTCCTCCTCCAACTCCTCCTCCTTGGCCGGCTGGTGGAGGGAGTAGGACTTCCTCCCTAAGTAGGTTTCCTACTCTCCCTCCACCAAGCAAACTTCATATTTGACTTTTCAAATTGGCATTTGACTTTCAAACATGGATTTGATTTCTCTCATCATATTGCCCAGTCAAGTGACCTAGTACATGATTCAACCATTCCACATTGTCATGACACATCCATGTACCCTTCCCCCTCCGGAGTGCCGGACCTTCCAGACCCTTCTAGAACATTCCTGGTGAAATCACCGGAATCATTTCCGAACTCCGAAACAGGACTTTCCTTACATGAATTTCATTCTCCGGACCATTCCGGATCTCCTCGTGATATCCCGGATCCCATTCGAGACTCCGAACAACATTTGGTCTCTTACTCATCATTCCATAACTACTCAACATCATCGAATCCTTAAGTGTGCCTCCCTACGGTTCGTGAATTATGCGGACATGACCGAGACACTTCTCCGATCAATAACCAATAGAGGAATCTGGAAATTCATATGGCTCCCACATATTTCTACGATTACTTTGCGATCGAATGAACCACTTACATACGATACCAATTTCATTTGTCTCACGATAGTTTACTTATCCAAGGTTTTGATCGTCGGTATCTCTGCATACCTAGTTCAACCTCGTTACTGATAAGTACTCTTTTCTTGTTCCCGTGATATATGATCCCTTGTGAACCAGTCACATGCTTGCAAGCTAATTGGATGACATTCCACCGAGAGGGCCCAGAGTATATCAATCCATCATATGGATGGACAAATCCCACTCTTGATCCATATTCCTCAACACATACTTTCCGAACACTCAATGACACCTTTATAGCCACCCAGTTACGGTGTGGTGTTTGATGTCATCAAAGCATCCTTCCGGTGATGGTGATTAGCATGATTTCATGGTCAAAGGAATTATGTTACTATGTACCAGAAAGAATATAGCAAATGAACTATATTAAATGACTTGATCTTTATGCTACGCTTAACTATAGGATTATGTCCATCACATCATTCTCCTAATGATATGACCCTGTTTTTAATAACATCTTCTATGTTCATGATCAGGAAACCATGATCATATATTAACCAACAAGCTAGTTTAACAAGAGGCTTTACTAGGGACTCTTTTATGTTTACAAATCACACAAGTATTAATGTTTCCGGTTAATACAATTATAGCATGGTATGTAAACATTTATCATAAGCATGAAGATATGATAATAACCACTTTATTATTGCCTCTTGGGCATATCTCCACTTGCACTAGAGTCAATAATCTAGTTTCAAACCTGTGTGTATTCAACACCTATGGCTTTCTAGTGTTGCATGTACACGATTGCTAGTGGTCAACTGTTCTTCGGATCTGACACTTCCAGGTCCGTGTGTAATTGCATGTCTCTGCGTCTCTACGCATCACTCATTCTATAATGAGATGGCTTTGTACAAATTTGGTCCTTTGGTGAGACCTTTAATTCTTTGGGGTTAAAACATGTTGATAATATTGTCGTACAATATATCTTCATAGTATTATCCCGCTGTGAACTACACCTAGTTTGATAACAAACTACTTGACACAAATGCCCTCTTTAGCTGCTATAATAGCAGTCATATACTTAGCCTTTTGTTGTAGTATCTGTCACAATGTCTTAACTTTGAAACTCATCCAAATCCATTATGGAACTTACTTTCCATTATATTGTGCCACCCTTAGTTTAGATTGAGATAAACTTAATTTGTACTTTGTGACAAAACTAGTATCAATGTAGTACTTTTACAATGAACTAACCATCTATTTGCCACTTCTACAAAATAATATACTCTTAGTTCTTCCAAAAGATCATAAGAATATCCTTACTATTGTCCAATGATCATCTTATGAATCATTCTGGTATATGCTCATAATATTTAGAGCATAGGACATATCTGGATTTGTACATACCACAATATGATTGATATAAATACTCTTTGTGATTTCATGCATCAAGTATCAATCTATACTTGAATCTTTGTTTCACTTACCAAGTGTCAATACACTTTAATATATCATCAATATTGAACTCATTCAATCCTTTCTGTGTGAAAAGAACCTTTCTTGTAGTTTCTATATTGAACTCTTTCAATATATCATCTATGTACTTTCGGCACAACCATATTAGCGTCTATTGATGCCAAATATTTGGGTTTTGCCTAAGTCTTTCATCGGGATGAAATTCTTAATATGTGTTAATAAAATATACATAATTTCCAATCAACAATATGTCTTCCACATAATGTATTAGAAACATGTCTTAGCGCTCCCACTTAATTTCTTGTAAATGCAAGCATCTTTAACGAATTTAAACTCCTTTAACAGTTTCATCATAGTGAAGATTCCAACTCCACAATGCTTACTTCAACAATTGAAGTTTGCATATGCTTTTAGCATCCTTTGAATTAACAAAAACCTATGGACCGTGTTATGCACATGTCCTAGGTAACAATTATATTAGAAGAACTTGTTTTGCTTATTAAACTACCACATAACAAAATTATATGTAGTGGTTGCTACATTAATCCGTCTAAACTAAATATTGCTATGAAAGATCAAATCTTGTCATAGTCAAACTTTGAACATTGTTGTGAACTCTTTCCCAACATGTCGACTATTTCATAGATGTGAAACATCCATGTCTATTTCTTTATAGATCCAAACACAAATGTAAGGTCTTACACCTTTCTCGAGGGTCCTTCAAGTTCAAAACATGATTTCTCGTGTATGGAACTATCACGGATTTTATGGCTTCAAGCCATTTTATGGAGTTAGGGCCCATCATCGCTTCTTTGCATGTAGTCCGTTCATTATTCTCAAATAATGACTCAACCCTCAAATCTTGGTATTTGATTGTTTACTCGACCTACTTGGTTCAATAGAAACTTTGACCTCCGTAACCACAACCTTTGAGGCACGTGAGCCATGAGCATTGTTGCTGCCTCCGGAACACTTTTCGGTGCTGCGCAACTTTGCACCTATAGGTAAGGTTCTTTTAACCTTATCAAAGTTCTATTGTCCTCCCACTTATCTTTTCTCGAAAAATTCCTTCTCAAAGAAACTTGACGTTCTAAGTGACAAACACTTTTGTCTCCGATGTTATGGAGGAATACTTAACAGTTATTCGAAATAACATACAAAGACAGGATCATCCGACTTTGGTTGCAAACATCTTTCTTATGCATAGCATACCAATGTTTAAGAAAGGACAACTTGGGTTTTATCCCAAACCATAACTTTATATGGTGTCATTTCAACGGATTATGATGGAGCTCTTTTTAGTGGAAAAACGGTAGTCTCTAAAGCTTTTAATCTTTAAAATATAATGGCAGTTTTATGAATTACACCTTCGATCTTACCATGTCAAACAAGGTTTAATTACATATCTCGAACGCTCCATACTCTTATGGTGTTTCGGGACATGCAAATCCACAGAACAATTCCTTAAATCTTAGGTATTATGCTAAACTTGTAACTCAAATATCTTCCTTTATGATCTTATCATAAACTATTTATATTCTTGTTGCAATGATTTTGCACTTTATCTTGAATAGTCTTTGAACTTTTCAAATTTTTCATACTTCATCCTTATTAAGTAAATATTCATATATTCACTCAAATTTTCGGAGAAAGTTTATGAAGTTGAAATTCATCGCTCTTGACTACACATAATGGACTTCATACAACTATATGTACAAGTTCCAATAAGCTAGTCATCCGTTCCCTTTTGGCCTATGAACGAAGTTTTAATTATCCCTAGGAAAGTTTCACAAGCGTCATTTGATCAAAAATCAAAAGACTCCAAAATTCCATCCACATGGAGTTTCTTCATGTTTTATTTCCAATATAATTTAAATGGCGATGTCACTTCCTAAGTGATCTTTCAATCAATTTGTCTATGGATGTGATTTCTCCAACGAGATTTGTAAATCATCCATCTTTTATGGATTACGACAATTATTTGAACAACCCTTTTGTTCTCATAATACCCGATAAAACAAATCTTGAAGGCAAGCTTTGGTGTTTAACGAGCAACACAATAACCCTTTATTTGTTCTTAATGAACATCATCACTTATTAATTTGCTAGTTACTTAGGCCATTGTAGTTCATGAATTGTGTTGTTTCGTATGACGATTCATACCAACAAATGCAGTATCCAATACTCAAGAACTACATTGTTTAACAAGCAAAGAATACAACCATAACATGTATATCCTCTATATACCTAAGCTGAAAATTCTAGTATTTTCTTTTCTGCCATATATTTATGAGATTCTCTTTCAGTATTTCCTTTTCTGTTTGAAATAATCTATCATCAATAGTGGAGCCCTACACATGACACATAGTCCAAAGCGTGTATAGTTAAATACCAATGTCTTTGGACTTGCACTTTGAAGTAGATCACCATCATCAAATGTTTGGTGTTCTTTCAAATTCCTTTCTTTAGTAATATCTTGGTGTAGTAAACATTTTACCTACATCTGTAAGGTTCCCAACCTTTAATAAGGTAGAGATCCCTGTGTTTACATTGCTAGTCCCTGGATCAATAGCTAGCATCCACAGTTAAGATGTAATATCAAGAAACAAAGGTCATAATACAACTTTATAACCAGGAATAAAATAATTTATTACATCTTAAATAGCTCATTTGGCTATCTCATTACAATGCAGCATAATATAACAATAGCATGGGGTCCTTCATCTTCAAAGTTCCACATGCAGACATGTTGGTTGTAGACTTGTAATCCTAATCAACAAACTTTACTAACATCAAACAAACCTGCAACATAACAAGTTACAGCCACAAGGGTCAATACATTTGAATTGTATTGGCAAGTGATACTATGGTAGTATAGTGGAGTCTATCATCTATATGCATTTGGCTAAGTGGATCTTAGGCTTGCATTGCTCAAAATAGATTTTCCTTATCATTTGAAAACTCTAAGTTTTTGCTTGACAAAATCTTTTCCAAGGCATCTCCCAATAGAAATTGGTGATCCTTCAATCCCTTGTTCACCCACAAGATTTTAACTTAGAAATTGGGATGAGGAGATTCTTGATAGCTTCCATGTCTTCATGCTCAAATTGTCCTTTGCCAGGGACATGGCTAAGTACTTAGATTTTACACTCTACAGAGGTGGTGCACTTTCCCCACAAGACTTGGTTTCACCAAGACAAGATCTTTCAGAAGCCTTCCCTTAGACCAGAATGGACGCGTTCCAACCTATCATTCCCCTACCACCAACTGTCCATTTGGCTAAGTTATTGCAACCTATATGATCCAGGCAGAGCCCATATTGCCAAGTGGCTGCACTTGAAGCTTCTCAACATTTGACATCTCAAATCTCTTTGTTCCTGGGTGGCCATCCACAAGTGAGACACCAAGTTTTCCGCAACATACTGGACTTGGTGATGCCCAAGTTTTCCACAGCATACTGGACTTGCATGACCACTCAACACAAACCATTCCTTCCATTCCACCCAGGTGATTCATTTACTTAGTTGTTTTATTAAACAAAACACAAGTCCACAGACTTAGAAATTTTCCATAGTATGAATATATATTCCACCCTTGTTTCCTATTAGCTAAGCTAAGCATGATAGTAGTAGGAATCTTAACTTAGGAAATTTCTACTAAGGTTTCATCTACTAGGATTTCCCATGGCATGGTTTATACTTGGCAAAAATTCCATGCAAGTCCTACTTAGAAATATCACTAATGCATAGTGAAAATAATGGGACAAAAGTATGAAGCATCACTTGCCTTTTTGGTAGAGAGTATAAGTTCACTCCTTGATCTTTGCAATATTCACACTCTTCAAATCACTACAATTCAATCAAGCAAGCAATATTTCAATCTACCATTCAAGCAAAACATCACATAAAATGATAGAAACAAAACAATGCATGCAAGCATGCCAAACTTTGTTTTATTTACAAAAGTGATATATAATAGGTTATAATCATTCTAAAACACTTATTGGTCATTTTATAAAGTGGCAAAACCATTTGCAAAAGATTCTTCCTATAAACCATTTTTAAACTAAGTCATTATTTTATGTGGTTGAAATTGTCTTTAGCAAAGTAATAATTTTTATAGGGTTCACCAAATAAATTTTCAAATCATAAAACTTGGTGTTTGGGGTCAGAGAGTTTATTCCAAAGCATTTCCCAAAGATTTTCTCCCAAAAGCATTTTTCATAAATAAGCATTATTTTTATTTGACTAGAAATGGTTTAAATCAAAGATTCATTCTTTTGCTTCACCAAATATATTTTTGAAACCACAAATTGATTTCTATGGTCAGTAGGTTCAAAACAAACCATTTGCCAAAGATTTTATCCCCAAAATCATTTTAGAACAATTTTTATATTCTAAACATGCATACACAAGTTTTTGTAAAAACAAACATTTTAACAGAAGAAATTTACTAAACAAGGTGCATGGTTAGAAAGTGCTTGTCTTTCTGATTCCATTGATATAAAATTTGCAAAATTTGGACGTGTGGTTTGAAAGTTATAAATTTTACAAAATTAAACATCTAATAGGAAAGTTTCTGGTTTTTAAAACAGACAGAGGCCACGTGTCGTGTTCTTATTCGCCGGTACCGCTTCGTGCGGATCGAGAACTGTGAGGCGTTGGATCTAAGTTAGATCGAGCGGCACAGATCTATCCGTAACAGTTCAGTTAAGTGATCTATCGTATCCCTACGATCTGCATCTAACGGCTGGAGACGATCTGACCATACTCTGGCGGCGCTCAGCGGTGGCTGGCGGCGGCGACGCTCGGGCGACGGTGCTCTGGCTATTCCAAGAAGCTAGGGTAAGGGAGGGTATGCTCACCGTGTTCGCCGGGACGTGCTGGAGCTCAACGTGCTCGTGGTTGGCGAAGGGGCGCACAGAGATGATGGCGATTCCTCGCCGGAGTTGTCGTTGAAGGGAATATGCCCGAGAGGCAATAATAAAGTGGTTATTATCGTATTCCTTATTTATGATAAATGTTTATTTTGCATGCTATAATTGTATTAATATGGAAATGTTAATACATGTGTGTTTAATAAACAAAAGGTAGTTCCTAGTTATGCCTCTCTTATAAACTAGCTCGTTGATTAACAAGATGATCATAGGTTTCCTGATCATGGACATTAGATGTTGTTAATAACGAGGTCACAACATTAGTGTAATGGTGTGATGAACATTCATCTGAAGTATAGCATTACGATCAAAGTCATTGAGTTTATATTGATATAACAACTTACGAAGTGATCCTAATCCTTAGACCATGAGATCATGTCAATCACTAACACCGGAAGAGTTTCTTGATAACATCAAACGTCACACCGTAACTGGGTGATTATAAAGATGGATTCAGAACTAATAAAGTGTTATGTTGAGGCCCATGGATCGAGAGTGGAATCTGTTCATCCCGATGACAGATAGATATGCTCTGGGCCCTCTCGGTGATATCACATTGATTAGCTTGCAAGCAAGTGATTTGATCACTAGAATGTTATATCACGGGAACGAGAAAAGAGTGCATGTCGGTAACGAGATCAAACTAGGTATGGAGATACCGATGATCGAATCTCGGACATGTAATATATCGTGAAACAAAGGGATTAAGATACTAGCGTAAAAGGTTCACACGATCACAGAAGTCATCGTTGAATGTGTGGGAGTCGGTATGGATCTCCAGGTCCCGCTACTGATTATTGATCAGAGAAGGGTATCGATCATGTCTGCATTATTCGCGAACCGTAGGGTGACACACTTAAGGGATACCGACACCATTCGGAGCAAATGATATGCTAGAAAAAGAAAAGGAAATTGCAGGAATTTATTTCACTAGACACCGAAACTGTTTCGGTTGAAATTGCTGAAACTGGTTCTGCATGTGAAATGGAATACTAGCAAGGGGTTTTATGTGAATGTTTGTTAATTAAAGTAATTAACAAAATTCTGAATAAATAAATAAAAGAGTTTTATTTAAATGAGAGCTTGCATTAAATTTGGTGGAAATTTAATGCATGTGAGTGGATTTTTGAGTGGAGGCTTTTTAATGGGAGTGGAGGCTTTTAATTTTGAGTGGGAGATCCACCCACATGAATGTGGAAGAGGTGGGGGCAGCCCCCATAGCTGGCGCCATGCCCCTTGGGTGCCCCCTCTCCCCTATAAAAGGCACCCTCTCCTCCTCTCAAAGCACACCTCCTCGGGAAGGATATCTCTCCCCCCTTTAGAATTCCCCCATGGTCTCGGATCAGCGAGATACATGTTCCCGGTGGCTTTTTCTGGAAGAATTTGTTGCTTCCGCTGCTTCGCTGGAGCGAGGGCGTGGAGGTTGTCGGGGTACCTGTACGTGTGTGCGATCATGGATGCACCACTGCTTTGAGGTGCTGGACTTGATCGTGCTAGACCGGCTGGACCAGACGGACTTCATCACGATCTTGAGATCGGCAAGCGTTCGTCTACATCATCCATAAGTACAACCTCGTTAACGCTATTCGGTCTTCGAGGGTATATATTCTATGGATGTATATCCACCCGTTGCTTGTATCTAGTAGATAGATCTTGGTACATAGATGTTCCCATCGTAGGAATTTTTTTGTTTTCTATGCTGCGAACCCTACAGTGGTATCAGAGCCGGATCTATGCGTAGATACTTTGCATGGGTAGTACACATATGAGTATGTGGGCGATGATGATCATTTTATTGCTTCTTAGTTGTACTTTGGATATTGGTGGCATAGTGGGATGAAGCGGCCCGGACAAACTTTACATGTCCTCGCACATGAGACCTGTTCCACGCTTGACATGCAACTAGTTTTGCATAAGTGGCTAGCAGGTGTCTGTCTCTCCTACTATAGTCAATATCTAATTTTCAACGAGTTGTCAACAATTTGGTTATCCTCGTTGTGGTTCATGTTCGTAGGTAAGAACGGTTCTATCTTCGAAAGCCCTAAGCCACGTTAAACTTGCAATGGATAAATTAGAGGCGTATAGTTTAGATTGTTGCTGGGCTAGTGTTATGATATGGTGATGTTGTAAGTAGAATTATGAGAAGATACTCTTAAAACATGCATAACGTGTAGGTTCCATAGACCTTGGCCTTACACATAGAGGTATGATAGTGATCATACCGCGGTGCACGTGATGGAGATCATATGCGGGAACCATATCATTCCACTAATAAACATGTGATGTTTGATAGCATCTTATATTGCTTGTTTGGCGTTTTATTAGCATAATAAGATGATCCCTCATTTAGATATCAAGATAAAAATGTGTTCTTCCTTAAGTATGCACCAACAATGTTTCGTCGCTTCAAGACATCACATGATGATCGGGTGTACTTGAATCCACGAGCATATCTCGGGTGTAAGACAGTTACACACGCAAATACTAAGGTTCTTACTTGGCGAGCCTAGCATGTACAGACATGGCCTCGGAACACGGACCGAAAGGTTAAGCATGAGTCATATAGTAGATATGATGCCCATTTGATGCTCGCCTTTGAAGCTACACCGACTCACGTGATGATTGGACTTGGTGTAGTGGATTTGGTTCATGTAATCACCAAAAAGACACGAGGGATGTCGTTTTTGAGTGGGAGTTCATTTCTAATTTGGATTAGTAGAACTCAATTTATCATAAATTAAATCAAAGTGAATTTGCATAATTTGTTGTAGTCATTGGCATTCGTTCACCACCTTATGCATAGTTGTAATTGAGATAATAGAACTATAGAATTCTGGATATATATACTTTACGAACTGGTATTGTATTGTGTTGAGTGTCAATCTAAAGTTTAAAGTCCTATTGCAAACTTTCAGCAAAATTCTATTTACTCCGTGAAATTTAATAATTGGTATTAAATCGAGAGTAACAATTCCAGTGTTAGTATCTTAAGTATCATGTTTGCCTCCATGATTCTTGATTGTTTTTAAATATCAAGGTTGTCTAGGAGCTAAAAGAATTGTTTTAGAAACCATCATGTGTGACAGATATAACGATATCTGAAACAATGTTTTGGTTGCAATATGATAGAGTATAATATATGATCTCATATTGGATGAGAATTTACAAAGGTTGGAGATGCTAGACATCCTAATCATCCAAAAGGGTTTTGGAAAGTAATGTTATACAAACGATTCACCTTTATAAGCTACAGTAGCTTGATCATGAAAGTCGTCATGATAAGGATGAATAGAAGATGTATGTAAAGTGTTTACTACACTAAAAGATTACTAAAGAATGGATTTTGAAAGAATACCGATCATTTTGATGATGGTGATCTACTTCAAAGTGCAAGTCCAAAGGTATTATTATTTGAATATACACGCTTTGGACTATGTGTCATGTATATGGTGCCACTTTTGATGTTGATAAATTCTTTTAAAAAGGAAAAGGAAATGCTGAAAGAGAATCTATAAAATATATTTGGCAGAAAAGAAAAGATTGGAAATATCCAATTTAGGTATATGGATGATATACATGTTATGGTTGTATTCTTTGCTTGTTAAACAATGTGGTTCTTGGGTATTGGATACCGAATTGGTTGGTATGAAATTTCATATGGAACAACGCAATTCATGAACCACAATGGCCTAAGTAACTAACAAGAGAATATGTGATGATGTTCATCGAAAACAAACAAACCGTTGTTTGTATTTCTCGTTGACATCAAAGCTTGACTTCAAGATTTGTATTAATAATTGTTATTTGAATCAGGTATTATGAGAACAAAGGTTGTTCAAATAATTACTGTATTCCATATAAGATGGATGATTTACAAATCTAGTTGGAGAAATCACATCCATAAAACCTAATGCTAAAATGTCGCAATACAAATGATTGAAAGATCACTTACGAAGTGACATCGCCGTTTAAATTATATTGGAAAGAAAACATGAAGAATCTCCATATTCATGGATTTTTGGAGTGTTTGATTTGATCAAGTGACGCTTGCGAGACTTTCCTCGGGATAATTAAAACTTCGTTCAAAGGCCAAAGAAGAACGAACGACTAAAATATTGGAATTTATACATATCGATGTATGTAGTCCATTATGTGTAGTCGTAAGCGATGAGTTTCAACTTCATATACTTTCTCTGGAAATTTGAGTGAATATTCACTTAATGAGAAAGCAGTGTGAAATATTTGAAAATGTTCAAAGACTTTCAAGATGAAGTGAAAATCATTGTAACAAGAAAATAAATGGTTTATGATTTTATCATAAGGGATTTATTTGAGTTACAAGTGTAACAAGAAAATAAATGAATTATGATTTTATCATAAAGGGATTTATTTGAGTTGCAAGTTTAGCAAAACACCTAGATTTACATCTCCCAAAACACCAAAGGAGTATGGAGTGTTTGAGATTTTTAATGAAACCTTGTTTGACATGGTTGGATCAAAGGTGTTATTTATAAAATTGCCATTATGTTTTAAAAGATTAAAGCTTTAGAGACTTCCGCTTTTACACTGAAAAGAGCTCCATCTAGATCCGTTGAAATGACACCATGGAAGTTATGGTTTGGGATAAAACCTAAATTGTCATTTCTTAAATTTTGGTATGCTAAACATAAGTAAGATGTTTACAACCGAAGTCGGATGAGCATGTCTTTGTAGGTTATTTCGAATAACAATTGGTTATTCCTCCATAACACCAAGGACAAAAGGGTTTGTCACTTGAAACGTGAAGTTTCTTGAAGAAGGATTTTTTTCATAAATGTTAAGTGGGAGGACAATAGAACTTTGATAAGGTTAACGAACCTTAGCTAAATGTGATGAGTTGCGCAGCGCCAGAAATCGTTCCGGAGGCAGCCATAATGCTCATGGTTTATGTGCCTCAAAGGTTGTGGTCACGGAGATCTAAGTTCCTAATGAACCAAGTAGGTCGGATAAACAATCAAATACTAAGATTTGAGAGTAAATCATTATTGTTTGACAATGATGAACCAACTATATGAAAAGAAGCGATGATGGGCCCTGACTCCGTCAAATGGCTTGAAGCCATAAAATCCATGATAAGTCCATACACGATAAATCAAGTTTTGAACTTGGAAGACCCTCCAGAAAGGTGTAAAAACCTATCGGTCGTATTTGGATCTATAAAGAAACAGACATGGATGTTTCACATCTATGAAATAGTCGACATGTGGTAAAGTATTTTATGACAATGTTCAAGGAGTTGACTATGACAAGATTTGATCTTTCATAGCGATATTTAGTCTGGACGGATTAAAATAGCAACCACTACATATAATTTGGTATATGGTAGATGAATAAACAAAACAAAGTTCTTTTAATAGAATGGTTACCTAGGACGTGTACATGACACGATCCAAAGGGTTTTGTTAATTCAAAGGATGCTAAAAAGGGGCATGCAAACTTCAATTGTTGAAGTAAGCATCACGGAGTTGGAATCTTCACCGTGATGAAAAAGAGTTTTCATCAGGAGACGATGAAGATACTTGCATTTGCAAGAAATTAAGTGGGAGCGCTAAGACATATTTCTAATACATTATGTGGAGGACATCTTGTTGATTAGAAATGATGTATATTTTATTGACAAAGGTTAAGAATTTCATTTCGATGAAATACTTAGGCAAAACCCGAATATTTAGCGTGAATGTCTATAGTGGATAGACTGTGACGCTAATATGGTTGTGCCAAACGTACATATATGAGATATTGAAGGAGTTCTATATAGAAACAACAAGAAACGGTTCTTGTCGCATGGAAAATAATTGAATCAAGATTCAAGTGTATCGACACTTGATAAGTGAAACAAGATTCAAGTGCTTTGACACTTGATGAGTGAAATCACGAGAATGTTTTGATCAATCATACCATGATATGTACACATCCAGATATGTCCTATGCTCTAAGTGTTATGATCATATACCAGAATGAATCATAAAATGATCATTGGACGATAGTAAGGATATTCTTATGATCTTTTGGAAGAACTAAGAATATATTTGTGTAGAGGTGACAAACAATTACAAATAGTTCATTGTAAAGAGTTACATTGATACTAGTTTTGTCACGAGATACAAATTAAGTTTATCTCAATTTAAATTATGGGTGGCACAATGTAATGGAAAGGAGATTCCATGATGGATTTGGAAGAGTTCCAAAGTTAAGACATTGTGGCGAATACTACAACAAAAGGCTAAGTATATGACTGCTATAGTAGCGACAAAGGAGGGAATTTGTGTCAAGTAGTTTGTTATCAAACTAAGGTGTGGTTCGCAATGGGATAACACTAAAGATATATTGTGTGACAATAGTATCGACGTGTTTTAACCCCAAGGAACTAAAGGTCTCACCAAAAGACCAAATTTATACAATGCCATCTCATTAGAGAATGAGTGATGCATGGAGACGCAAAGACATGCAAATACACACGGACCTGAAAGCATCAGATCCGTAGATTATGTTAACCACTTGCAGTTGTGTATATGGAACACCAGAAAGCCATAGGTGTTCAATACGCAAAGTTTTCAAACTAGATTATTGTCTCTAGTGCAAGTGGGAGACTGAAGGGAATATGCCCGAGAGGCAATAATAAAGTGGTTATTATCGTATTCCTTATTTATGATAAATGTTTATTTTGCATGCTATAATTGTATTATTACGGAAACGTTAATACATGTGTGTTTAATAAACAAAAGGTAGTTCCTAGTTATGCCTCTCTTATAAACTAGCTCGTTGATTAACAAGATGATCATAGGTTTCCTGATCATGGACATTGGATGTTGTTAATAACGAGGTCACAACATTAGTGTAATGGTGTGATGAACATTCATCTAAAGTATAGCATTACGATCAAACTCATTGAGTTTATATTGATATAACAACTTACGAAGTGATCCTAATCCTTAGACCATGAGATCATGTCAATCACTAACACCGGAAGAGTTTCTTGATAACATCAAACGTCACACCGTAACTGGGTGATTATAAAGATGGATTCAGAACTAATAAAGTGTTATGTTGAGGCCCATGGATCGAGAGTGGAATCTGTTCATCCCGATGACAGATAGATATGCTCTGGGCCCTCTCGGTGATATCACATTGATTAGCTTGCAAGCAAGTGATTTGATCACTAGAATGTTATATCACGGGAACAAGAAAAGAGTGCATGTCGGTAACGAGATCAAACTAGGTATGGAGATACCGATGATCGAATCTCGGACATGTAATATATCGTGAAACAAAGGGATTAAGATACTAGCGTAAAAGGTTCACACGATCACAGAAGTCATCGTTGAATGTGCGGGAGTTAGTATGGATCTCCAGGTCCCGCTACTGATTATTGATCGGAGAAGGGTCTCGATCATGTCTGCATTATTCGTGAACCGTAGGGTGACACTTAAGGGATACCGACACCATTCGGAGCAAATGATATGCCAGAAAAAGAAAAGGAAAGCGCAGGAATTTATTTCACTAGACACCGAAACTGTTTCGGTTGAAATTGCTGAAACTGGTTCTGCATGTGAAATGGAATACTAGTAAGGGGTTTTATGTGAATGTTTGTTAATTAAAGTAATTAACAAAATTCTGAATAAATAAATAAAAGAGTTTTATTTAAATGAGAGCTTGCATTAAATTTGGTGGAAATTTAATGCATGTGAGTGGATTTTTGAGTGGAGGCTTTTTAATGGGAGTGGAGGCTTTTCATTTTGAGTGGGAGCTCCACCCACATGAATGTGGAAGAGGTGGGGGCAGCCCCCATGGCTGGGCGCCATGCCCCTTGGGTGCCCCCTCTCCCCTATAAAAGCCCCCCTCTCCTCCTCTCAAAGCACACCTCCTCGCGAAGGATCTCTCTCCCCCCTTTAGAATTCCCCCATGGTCTCGGATTAGCGAGATACATGTTCCCGGTGGCTTTTTCTGGAAGGATTTGTTGCTTCCGCTGCTTCGCTGGAGCGAGGGCGCGGAGGTTGTCGGGGTACCCATACGTGTGTGCGATCACGGATGCACCACTGCTTTGAGGTGCTGGACTTGATCGTGCTAGACCGGCTGGACTAGACGGACTTCATCACGATCTTGAGATAGGCAAGCGTTCGTCTACATCATCCACGAGTACAACCTCGTTAACGTTATTCGGTCTTCGAGGGTATGTATTCTATGGATGTATATCCACCCGTTGCTTGTATCTAATAGATAGATCTTGGTACATAGATGTTCCCATCGTAGGAAATTTTTTGTTTTCTATGCTGGGAACCCTACAGTCGTCTGCATCTGGCACTTGCTGTCGACGTCGAAGGCGAGCCTACGGGTCCTGCGCGAGTGAATGGCGAGCACCTGGATGTTCACAAGGCACATGCGAACAAGTTGGCATGAAACTCTGGTCGAGGCGCGCACGGGTTCAAGCGATGAGGCTCACCGGAGTTTTTTGCAGACGGCGGTGCTGTTGGTTGACGTCGTTGCCGATGCTGCAGAGCACGCGCGGGCGAGCTGGAGTTACGGGGAGGTTCTCCAGGGGGTGGGGAGTTTGTTTGGGTGGTTGAGAAGGCGAGGGGCGACGCAGTGCTGCCGGAATTTCTCGCGGAGCTCACCGGAGACAGAGGCGGTGTGGCTCCGAATTGAAACAGCCCTGGGGCAGAGAGGGCCGGGCGAGAGAGGGGAAATGGGGAGGGAACGCAGGCGCTTAAGACAGCTTGGTCGCGGGGCTGTTAAATGGCGTAGTTACAGTGTATTAACGCGAGGAAACGGCGATAGAACGGCCGGGGAGGAAAGAGGGGGCGCGGTCAGCAGCGGGTGAAGACGATGCTGACGGGGCTGTGGGGTCGCATGGCAGCGTGAGAGAGAGGGAGGAGGTGGGGTCTGGTCGTCAGCGGCGCTGGGGGTAAGTTTGCGAGTGGAAAACGTTTTACTGCGGGAGGGGGGAGATGGGCTACTGATGGCCAGGTGGGCTAGCTGGGCTGGGCTACACCTTTTCATTTTTTTTGATCTGGTTGTTTTTTCTTTTTCTTTTTCTAATATTCTGTTTTGGTTTTGTTTAATTAATTCAAACCTCAATTTGAATTCAAACCTCAACCAAAATTTGTGTAGGTTTAAATATTGATTAGTAATATAATCTGAAGTCAATTTTGGAATAAAATTTTATTCCTTTTTGGGTCTTTTAATTATTTAATTAGGCCCTTGTTTTAAATAAAATAAGGTTTATTAATAATTTCAAACACCATTTAAATTTATAAAACCTTCTAAATCTTTTCAGTATGTTTTTATTTGATCATTTGGGTGTCAAATAATTCATCTTGAATATTTGGAAAGTATTTGATATGATTCATAAATCATTTGAATTGGGTATTTGTTTTAATTCCCATGGAATTAAATATAGTTTTAATTCCCTAAATTTTACTTGGAAGATTTATTTTATTTATGTTAATTAAACAACTTTTATTCCACTTGGTTAAATTCCAAAATACTATTTTCTCATGAAGTATATAGTTATTCTTATTAGAGATTTGTCTTTATTAAAATAGGGGTAGAATGGTTAATGTCATTTTGTTTTATTTTTGGAAACTCTTTATCTTTTTATTTTATTTGGATTTGGATTATATTTATTCCATTTGCTTATGGTCTTTGCCAAGATTTAATTTGGTCTTTAAATATTCTTTATTTAATATTTCTTTCTTCATCTTATAAAATCCATATCTTTTTATTTAGAGATCCAAACTTGGTGATTCCAATTTGTAAAATCTTATTTAATATTTGTTTATCGTTTTAAATATCTTTAGGATTATTTGCTCTCCATTTGGTATGGATTTTTAGATAGGTTCTTTATTAGCTTTGGAATTTACTTTTCCTTATCTTACTAAATTCATAAGATTTTATTTATGGCTCCTAATTGAATGAAATCAATTTATATGGTTTTAATATTTCTATTTGTCATTCTTGATCATTTATAAATGTTTGTTGACAAATTTTTATATGGACCAAATCCATAGGCTTGGAGATAACTTGAAAATGATTTTGCACCATTAGGGTTTTAGGTTTGGTTTTATTTCCCAAGTGTTTAAATTTCCAGATGCATTTAATGAGAAATGCATTTCTCTTGATTTGAATTTAGTTGGATTCAAACATTAACTAAAGTTTGTTCAAGATGGGATTTTAAGTTTCCATTTAGAAACAAAAGTTTCTTTTCACCCTAAAATTCAACAATCTTTTATTTTGTTTATTTAGTTTTCACATTACAAGATTTGGAAAATCTTGGGATGTGACAACATCAAATATTCACTCTTATCATGGAATTATTCATGATCAAGCTACTTTAGCTTATAACAGTGAATCGCGAGTATATGTTGCTCTCCAAAACTTTTGGAGGATTAGGACAACTAGTGTCTCCAACCTTTTGTAAATTCTCATCAAATATGAGAACATAAACTTTGCCATATTATACTCTATCATGTTGTAATGAAAACATCATTTCAGATATCGCAATATATTCCATACATGATGGTTTCTGAAACAACTCTTTCAACTCCTAGATTACCTTGATATTGAAACTATCTTTCGAATATCAAGAATCATGGAGATAAACATGATACTTATATACTAACACTGGAATTGTTACTCTTGATTTAATACCAACTATTAAACTTCACGGAGTAATCGAAACTTACTGAAAGTTTGCAATGGGACTTTTAAACTTTAGATTAACACTTCAAAACAATATGATACCAGTTCGTAAAGTAACTAACCAGAATTTTGTAGTTCTATCATCTCAATTATAACTAAGCGCAAGGTGGTAAATGGATGCCAATTACTACAACAACTATGCAAATTCACTTTGATTTAATTTATGATAAATAGTGTTCAACTTTTAATCATATTGTTGTTGAACTCCCACTCAAAACAATATCCCTCACATTGTTTTAGTGATCACACGAACCAAATCCACCACATCAAAACCGATCATCACGAGAGTTGATGTAGCTTCAATAGCGAAAATCAACATGTTCATCATATCTACTATATGACTCATGCTATTTACCTTTCAGTGATCCGTGTTCTGAGACCATGTCTGTACATGCTAGGCTCGTCAAGATCAAACCTTAGCTTCCGCATGAGCAAATCTGGCTTGCTCACGTTGTATACACTCGTAGAATCTAACACACCCGATCATCACGTGATGCTTCGAAACAACGAGCTTTAGCAACGGTGCTTACTAAGGATGAACACTTTAAAACTTGAAATTGTGTGCTTGAGGGATCATCTTATAATGCTACCGTCGTGAACTAAGAAATACAAGATGCATAAAAAGGATTAACATCACATGAAATTCATAATATGTGATATGATATGGCCTTTCTTCTTGTGCTTCCGATCTCCATCTTCAAGCACGAACATGATCTCCATCATCACCGGTGTGGCGTCAAGGTCAATGGCGCCGCTGCATGGTTGTCTTCCACCAGCATCAACTATTACAACTATCTTGAATAATAGTCACGCAGGACTTAACGGATTTAAAAGACAACCATATGTCTCCTGCCGGTTGCCGACTTACAATAAGGAATATTGCATACATCATATATAATCACAATCATGGCCATATCACATCACAACACACCCCTGTAAAACAAAGTTAGACGCCTCTAATTTTATTTGCATGTTTTACGTGGTTTAGGGCTTTCAACAAGTGTCGTTCTAACTTACGAATAAGAACCACAACATTGATACTAGTATTGTCAATCACCCGTTGTAAATTAAATCTTAACTATGTTGGGAGAAACAGGCACCCGCAAAGCCACTTATGCAATACAAGTTGCATGTCAAGCATGGAGCAAGTCTCATGAACGATGTCATGTAAGGTTATCCCGGGCCGCTTCATCCCACCATCCCGCAACATGCAACGTACACAAGAAGCAATCGACAAAAAAAGCATCAATGCCCACAATGACCATTGTGTTCTACTCGTGCAACAGATCTACATATAGACACGGCTCTGATACCACTGTAGGGGTTCGTAGCATGGAAAACAAAAAAATTCTATCGCATGAACACACATAAGCCAAGATCTATCTACTAGATTGCAGCAACGAGTCGATAGAGTACTAACCCTCGAAGATCCAAAGCGGTTAACAAGAGCATATTCTCGTGGATGATGTAGTTGTACACTTCCGATCTCAAGATCGCGTAGACGATCCTTGTGGCGCTGCATTTCGGCAGCGCTTCCGCAGTCGGTCACACGTACGGTACTCGATGAAGACCTTCCTCTCCCTTTTTCCAGCAGGCAGCGGAGGTTGTAGCACTCTCCTCGTGAATCCGGCAGCACGATGGCGTGGTGTCGGAAGTAGAGGGGAGATCTCACAGGGGTTCGCCTTAAGCCGGAGCGAGTATGGTGGAGTATGAGAGAGGGCCTTGGCGATCTAGGGTTTAGAGGCACCAAGGGGTGGGCTTGGCCGGCGGCTAGGGAAAGCTAGGGTTTGCCCCAAGTCGGCTAGAAGAGGAGACCTAGGCGGCGGCAACACTTGGAGGTGGTGGCGCCAAGGGCTAGGGTTTAGGTGTAAGGGGAGGGGGGCGCCCTACCCCTCCTTATATAGGTGGGAGGGAGGCGGTTGGGAGGAGGGAGTCCTCCTCCAACTCCTCCTCCTTGGCCGGCGGGTGGAGGGAGTAGGACTTCCTCCCTAAGTAGGTTTCCTACTCTCCCTCCACCAAGCAAACTTCAGATTTGACTTTTCAAATTGGCGTTTGACTTTCAAACTTGGATTTGATTTCTCTCATCATATTGCCCAGCCAAGTGACCTAGTACATGATGCAACAATTCCACATTGTCATGACACATCCATGTACCCTTCCCCTTCCGGAGTGCCGGACCTTCCAGACCCTTCTAGAACATTCCTGGTGAAATCACCGGAATCATTTCTGAACTCCGAAGCAGGACTTTCCTTACATGAATCTTATTCTCCGGACCATTCCGGATCTCCTCGTGATATCCCGAATCCCTTCCGAGACTCCGAACAACATTCGGTATCTTACTCATCATTCCATAACTACTCAACAACATCGAATCCTTAAGTGTGTCTCCCTACGATTCATGAATTATGCGGACATGACCGAGACACTTCTCCGATCAATAACCAATAGAGGAATCTGGAAATTCGTATGGCTCCCACATATTTCTACGATTACTTTGCGATCGAATGAACCACTTACATACGATACCAATTTCCATTTGTCTCACGATAGTTTACTTATCCGAGGTTTTGATCATCGGTATCTCTGCATACCTTGTTCAACCTCGTTACTGATAAGTACTCTTTTCTTGTTCCCGTGATATGTGATCCCTTGTGAACCAGTCACATGCTTGCAAGATAATTGGATGACATTCCACTGAGAGGGACCAGAGTATATCTATCCGTCATATGGATGGACAAATCCCACTCTTGATCCATGTGCCTCAACACATACTTTCCGAACACTCAATGCCACCTTTATAGCCACCCAGTTACGGTGTGGTGTTTGATGTCATCAAAGCATCCTTCCGGTGATGGTGATTAGCATGATCTCATGGTCAAATGAATTAGGTTACTATGTATCAGAAAGCATATAGCAAATGAACTATATTAAATGACTTGATCTTTATGCTACGCTTAACTTTAGGAGTATGTCCATCACATCATTCTCCTAATGATATGATCCTGTTGTTAATAACATATTCTATGTTCATGATCAAGAAACCATTATCATATATTAACCAACAAGCTAGTTTAACAAGAGGCTTTACTAGGGACTCTTTTATGTTTACAAATCACACAAGTATTAATATTTCCGGTTAATACAATTATAGCATGGTATGTAAACATTTATCATAAGCATGGAGATATGATGATAACCACTTTATTATTGCCTCTTGGGCATATCTCCAACAGCAACGAAGAGATTTCGTCACTTCCCTTGGAAACTAGAGGCATGAACCCACTATCGAGCATAAATACCCCCTCTGGGAGTCACTAGCAACTAGTTGGCCAAGATAGCTACTAACAACGGAGAGCATGCAAGATCACAAAAAACACAGACATGATAGAATCATAAAGACAAAACCATTAATCAAACCAACATAATAATCTCAATATCCATCAGATCCCCACAAACACAACATGCATGATTACAAATAGATTAGATCTTGATCATGAAGGGAGCTCACAAGATCTATACATGAAAGCACAAAGGAGGAGATACAACCATCTAGCTACTACATGGACCCATAGTCCAAGGTGGAACTACTCACGCATCATACCGGAGAGAAGGCCTCTGGGATGATCTCTCCTCCGGTAGGGTGCCGGGAAGAACTTCAGATTCCCCCTGATCTAGGGACGATGGTGGCGGCGGCTACAGACGGTTTCGTGGAGATTTGATCGGGTACTTAGGGTTTCTGCATCGGGGGCTTCTTATAGGCGAAGGGGGAGGCCGAGTGTAAGGTTCCCAACCTTTAATAAGGTAGAGATCCCTGTGTTTGCAATGCTAGTCCCTGGATCAATAGCTAGCATCCACAGTTAAGATGTAATATCAAGGAACAAAGGTCATAATACAACTTTATAACCAGGAATAACATAATTTATTACATCTTACATAGCACATTTGGCTATTACATTACATTCCAGCAGAATATATATAACCATGGGGTCCTTCATCTTCAAAGTGCCATAGGCAGACATGTTGGTTGTAGACTTGTAATCCTAATCATTAAACTTCACTAATATCAAACAAACCTGCAACATAACAAGTTACAGCCACAAGGGTCAATACATTTGAATTGTATTGGCAAGTGATACTATGGTAGTATAGTGGAGTCTATCATCTATATGCATTTGGCTAAGTGGAGCTTAGGCTTGCTTTGCTAAAAATAGATTTTCCTTATCATTTGAAAACACTAAGTTTTTGCTTTGACAAAATATTCTTTCCCAAGGAATCTCCCAATAGAAATTGGTGATCCTTTCAACCTTTGTTCACCCACAAGTTTTTAACTTAGAAATTGGGATGATGAGATTCTTGATAGCTTCCATGTCTTGATGCTCAAATTGTCCTTTACCAGGGACATGGATAAGTACTTAGATTTTACACTCTGCAGAGGTAGTGCACTTTCCCCATAAGACTTGGTTTCACCAAGACAAGATCTTTCAGAAGCCTTCCCTTAGACCAAAATGGACGTGCTCCAACCTATCATTCCCCTACCACCAACTGTCCATTTGGCTAAGTTATTGCAACCTATATGATCTAGGGAGAGCCCATAATGCCAAGTGGCTGCAGTTGAAGCTTCTCAACATTTGACATCTCAAATCTCTTTGTTCCTGGGTGGCCATCCACAAGTGAGATACACAAGGTAAACCATAGAAATGGGCCTTGTGAACCACTCAACACAAACCATTCCTTCCATTCCACCCAGGTGATTCATTCACTTAGTTGTTTTATTAAACAAAACACAAGTCCTCAGACTTAGAAATTTTTCCATAGTGTGAATATATATTCCACCCTTGTTTTCTACTAGCTAAGCTAAGCATGATAGTAGTAGGGATATTAACTTAGGAAATTTCTACTAAGGTTTCATCTACTAGGATTTCCCATAGCATGGTTTATACTTAGCAAAAATTCCATGCAAGTTTTACTTAGAAAAATCACTAATGCATAGTGAAAGTAATGGGACAAAAGTATGAAGCATCACTTGCCTTTTTGGTAGAGATTATAAGTTCACTCCTTGTCTTTGAAACAAACACAATCTTCAAGTCACTACAATTCAATCAAGCAAACAATATTTCAATCTACCATTCAAGCAATTTATCACATAAAATAATAATAACAAAAACAATGCATGCAATCATGCTAAAGATTGTTTTATTTGAAAAAGTGGTTTCTAATGGTTCATAAACATTTGAAAACACCTAATGATCATTTTGTAAAGTGGCAAAGTCATTTGTAATGATTTCACTTCCTAAACCATTTTTAAACCAAGTCATTATTTTATGTGGTGAAGAAATGCTTTTAATAAGGCAACATTCTATAGAGCTCACAAAATATGTTTTCAAAACATAAAACCTTGTGTTTAGGGTCAGAGAGTTTATTTCCAAAACATTTCCCAAAGGTTTTCTTCCAAAACCATTTTTAATAATTAAACCATATTTTTATTTGACTAGAAATGGTTTAAATCAAAGATTTATTCTTTTGTTTCACCAAATACATTTTTGAAACCACAATTTGTTTCCTATGGTCAGTAGGTTCAAAAAAAACCATTTGCCAAAGATTTTATCCTCAAAATCATTTTAGAACAATTTCTATACTCTAAACATGCATACACAAGTTTCTGCAAAAACAAACCATTTAACAGAAGCTTTTTACTAAAAAAGTGCATGGTTGGCTAGGGCTTGTCTTGCTGATTCCATTGATATAAAATTTGCAAAATTTGGACGTGTAGATTTAAAGTTATGCAATTTACAAAATCACATATCTAATAGATTCAAATCTGTTTTTAAAACCAGAGTCTAGCCACGCGTCTTATTTCTATTGGTCGAAAACGTTTCGCACGGATCAAGCGATGCAGGCCGTTGGATTTTAGTGGGATCACACGGCTCAGAAGCGCGTGTACCCATTCGCTCACGTTCTATCCTAATCGTCAGATCCAAATCCTACGGTCCTAACTACTTTGACCATTGCTCAGCGGCGCTGGCGGCGGCGACTGGCGGCGGCGTGTCTGGTGGCGGCGAAGCTGGCGATGCAGGGAGCGCGGGAGGAAGGAAAGATGCTCACCGTGTTCGCCGAAGCTTGGGGAAGCTCAAGGTGGTACTGGCTGGCGGAGGGGCGCACGAGATTGTCCTTAATCGCTCACCGGAGTTGAGATGGGCCTCGGGTGCGGTCAGACGTCGACGGGGACGGCGATATACATCGTGCTAAGGCAAATAAAAGGCACCTTTAGGTTCGTATGGAAGCCGCGATCTTGTGAGTATCCAAGAGGGGGTAAGGGGCGGTCTAGACTCACCAGTAGTGCTCGCCGGAGTTGCGGGGTTCTTCGGTGGCGCTCAGACGAAGACGGAGGCGAGGTTGTGGGGAAAGCGAGAGGGAGCTGGAGGCACTGGAGTGCGCGCCAGAGTCTGGGGAAGATGTTCGCATGCTCGAGGAGGCGAGGGGTGGTGTCTACTGGCCAGAATCGTTTGCGGAACTCGCCGGAGACAGTGGCAATAAGAGGCGGAATTATCGCAGCCTGGTGGCTCCAGTGGGGTGGCATCTAGGGGGAAAGAGAGAGAAGAGGGAGGCGATTAATACCGCGTGGTCACGGGGCGGAATCACTACGTCATTGAAGAGAATTGACGACGCAAATCAATCGGCAGTAACGGGGGAAGAACTGGTCGCGGGTTGACGACGAGGTGAGCTGGTGGTGGGGTCCGCTTGGCAGCGTGAGAGAGGAGTGGGGTGATGGGGTCCACCGGTCATATGCTGTGCGGGTTCTTTTATTGGTGCGAACCGTTTTCTGCAGGGAGAGAGGGAGTGGGCTGGTTGGGCTTAGTTGGGCTGGCCGGCTGGGCTGAGTCCTTTAGCATTTTTTTTGTTCTATTTGTTTTTTCTTTTTCTTTTCCTTTATTCTGTTTTGATTTTAAACAACCAATTCAAACATTCATTTGAATTCAAAACCTTGCCAAATTTTGTGTAGGTTTAAATATTGATTTGTAACACATTCTGATGTTAATTTTGGAATTTATTTTATTCTTTTTTGGGGTCTTTTTAATTAATAAAAAGGTCCCTTGTTTTATATCCAAATAGGATTTAATAATGTCTTTAATTTCCATTTGACTTCTAAATTCTTCCAAAACCTTTCAGTAAGTTTTGTTTACTTAATGAGGTGTCAAATAATTCATCTTGAATTATTTGGAAAGGTTTTTAATCTGATTTATTAATCATTTAAAATTTGGATTTGTCTTTATTCTAATAGGATTTGGTTTAAGCCATTTTATTTTATTTTGGCAATTATTTATCCTTTTATTTTATTTGGATTGGGATTATAACTTATTACACTTGTTTATGGGTTAGGCCAAGATTTGATTTGGTCTTTAAATATTCTTTATTAATATTTCTTTCTTCATCTTATAAAATCCATATCTTTTTATTCAGAGATCCAAACTTGGTGATTCCCATTTGTAAAATCTTGTTTAATATTTGTTTATATTTTTAAATGTATTTAGGATTATTTCCTCACCATTTGGTTTGGATTTCTAGATAGTTTCTTTATTAGCTTTGGGAATTCAATTTCTTATCTTATTAAATTCATAAGATTTTATCCATGGTTCCAAATTAAGTGAAACCAACTTCTATGGTCTTATAATATTTTTGTTTGTCTTTCTTGATCCTTTGTGAATGTTTGTTGATCAATTTTTACATGGATCAAATCCATGGATTTGGAGATAACTTGGAAATGATTTTAGTACATTAGGGTTTAGGGTTTTGGATTTATTTTCCAAGTGTTTAAATTTCCAGATACATTCATTGAGGAATGTATTTCTCTTGATTTGGATTTTGTTGAATTCAAACTTTAACCAAAGTTTGTTCAAGATGGGATTTTAAGTTTCCTTTTAGAAACAAAAGTTTCTTTTCACCCTGATTTTCAACAAATATTTATTTTGTTTATTTTATTTTTCACATTACAAGATTTGGAAAATCTTGGGATGTGACACCGAGGCGGCGACCAGGGGGGGGGGGGGGCAAACCCTATCCAGGCGCGGGGTAGGGCCCACCCCCACCTAGGGAGGGTTTAGCCGCCCTGGCACGCCTCCTCGTCTCCCCTCTGGACTTCTTGTTCCCCACGGAAAGTAATTGACTTTGACGTTTGTCCCGTCCAATTCCGAGAATATTTCTTTACTAACTTTTCTGAAACCAAAAATAGCAGAAAACAGGCATCTGGCACTGTTGCAACTTGTTAGTAGGTTAGTACCAGAAAACATGTAAAAAACACCTCAAAGTGTTGACAAGCAAAGCAAAGTAGATACTAAACAAGCATGGAGCATCAAAAAATATAGATACGTTTCCAACGTATCAGTCATATAGTAGATATGATGAACATGTTGATTGTGCTCCTTTGAAACTACATCATCTCTCGTGATGATCGGGCTTGATGTAGTGGATTTGGTTTGTGTGCTCGCTAAAAAAATATGAGGAATATTGTTTTGATTGGGAGTTCACCTAGTTAATTTAAGTATTGATTGAACTCAATTTGTCATAAACTTAGTCTAAACTATTGCAAATATGTTGTAGATCATGGAGGCCCCTACCATCAATTTTAATGCATTCCTAGAGAAAGAAAATTTGAAAACAATGGAAGCAACTTCGCGGATTGTTTTTGCAATTTGAGGATTGTCCTTAATGCTGGTCAGTTGACCTATGTGTTGGATGCACTGCTGGGTAACCCACCTGCAGCTGATGGTACCGATGAGGTGAAGAATGTTTTCCTCATTTGGAAGAATCAGTACTCCACAGTTCAGTGTGCTATCTTGTATGGTTTGGAATCAGAGCTTCGGAAAAAGGTTTGAGAACTTGGACCCACATGATATTGTCTGTGAACCCAAAATGATATTTGAGGCTCACACGGCAGTTGAGAGTTATGAGGCTTTTGAAAAGTTCTTTAACTGCAAGATGGAAGAGGGGAGTTCCATCAGTGAGCATGTGCTTAAGATGTCTCGGCACGCCAATAAGCTAAAAAGCTTGAGTATAGTGATTACTAATGCATTGGGGATTCACCGTGTACTCCTATCACTACCACCTAGTTACAAGAACATTTTGATGAACTACAACATGCAGCGCATGGATAAGTCGTTACCAGAACTCTTCTCTATGTTGAAGTCTGCAGAAGTGGAGATCAAGAAAGATCACCAAGTGTTGATGGTCAATAATACCACCAATTTCTAGAAGCAAGGCAAGCCTAAGAAAAAGGGTAACTTCAAGAAGGGCGGTAAGAAATCTACCGCGCCTGCAAAGAAGACCAAGGCTGGTCCTAAGCCTGATACTGAGTGCTTTTATTGCAAGGGAGGTCACTAGAAGCGAAATTGCCCCAAGTACCTGCAGATCTGAAGAACGGCAACATCAAGAAGAAAGGTATATCCGATATACATGTTATTGATGTGTATCTTACTAGTAATCATAGTAGTGCCTGGTTATTTGATAATGGTTCAGTTGCTCATATTTGTAACTCGAAACAGGTGCTGCAGAATAAACAGAGACTAGCAAAAGACAAGGTGACGATGCACGTTGGAAACGGATCAAAGGTTGGTGTGGTCGCGGTCGTCACACTCCCTCTTCATCTACCATTGGGATTAGTTTTATACTTAAATAATTGTTATTTGGTGCTTGCATTGAGCATGAACATTATATCAGGATATTTTTTATTGAGATACGGTTACTTGTTTAAGTCCAAGAATAATGGTTGTTCGATTTATATGAGTAATATCTTTTATGGTCATGCACCTTTGATAGATGGTCTATTCTTATTGAATTTAGATAGTAGTGATACACATGTTCATAATGTAGATGCTAAACATTTGAAATTGAATGATAATTCTACATACATGTGGCACTGTCGTCTTGGTCACATTGGAGTGAAGCGTATGAATAAACTCCATTCTGATGGACTTCTTTAATCACTTGAAAGATGCGAAGCATGTCTTATGGGAAAATGACTAAGACTATATTTTCTGGTATGATGGAGCGAGCTACGGACTTATTGGAAATCATACATACCGATGTGTGTGGCCCGATGAGTGTGGCATCGCGCGTTGGTTATAGTTATGTTCTTACTTTCACGGATGACTTGAGTAGATATGGGTATATCTATTTCATGAAACATCAGTCCGAAACTTTCGAGAAGTTTAAGGAATTTCAAAGTGAAGTAGAGAATCAACATAACAAGAAGATTAAATTTCTTCGATCTGATCGTGGAGGTGAATATCTAAGTTACGAGTTTGGCGAGAATTTGAAGAAATGCGGAATACTTTCACAATTGACACCGCCCGGGAAAACGACAACGTAATGGTGTGTTCGAACATCGTAATAGAACTTTCTTAGATATGGTTCGTTCTATGATGTCACTTACAGATTTACCGTTATCGTTTTGGGGTTATGCATTAGAAACAACCACATTCACTTTAAATAGGGCACCATCTAAATCCGTTGAAACGACACCGTATGAATTATGGTTTGGGAAGAAACCTAAATTGTCGTTCCTTCAAGTTTGGGGTTGCGAAGCTTATGTAAAGAAGTAACAGTTGGACAAGCTTGAACCAAAAGCAGAAAAATGCGTCTTCATAGGATACCCGAAGGAAACTATTGGGTATACCTTCTATCATAGATCCGAAGGAAAAATCTTTGTTGCCAAGAATGGATCCTTTCTAGAGGACTTTCTCTCGAAAGAAGTGACTAGAAGGAAAGTAGAACTCGATGAGGTTGTCGAACCTTCTCTCGGATTTGAGAGTAGTGCAGCACCGGAAGAAGTTCCTGTGGTGCCTACACCAATAAGAGAGGAAGCTAATGATGGTGATCATGAAACTTTGAACGAAGTTACTACGGAACCTCGCAAGTCGACAAGGACTCATACCACTCCCGATTGGTATGATCCCGTTATGAGTGTCATGTTGTTGGACAACACCGACGACCCTGCGACATATGAGGAAGCGATGATGAGCCCAAATTCCAATAAATGGCAAGAAGCCATGAAATCCGATATTGGATCCATGTACGAAAACCTAGTATGGACTTTGGTGGACTTACCGGATGGACGGAAGGCTGTCGATAACAAATGGATTTTCAAGAAGAAAACAGATGCTGATGGTAATGTAACCGTCTATAAAGCTCGACTTGTCGTGAAAGGGTTTCGAAAAATTCAATGAGTTGACTACAATGAGACTTTCTCACCGGTAGTGAAGCTAAAGTCTGTGCGGATTTTGTTAGCAATCGCTGCATATTACGATTATGAGATATGGCAGATGGATGTCAAAATGGTGTTTCTCAATGGAGACATTGATGAAGAGTTATATATGGTACAACCCAAAGGTTTTGTCGATCCTAAATTTGCTAACAAGGTATGCAAACTTCAACGATCCATTTATGGATTGAGGCAAGCATCCCAAAGTTGGAATCAACATTTTGATAAGGTGATCAAAAGTTTTGGATTTTTACAAACTTATGGAGAATCTTGTATTTACAGGAAAGTGAGTGGGAGCTCTGTAGCATTCCTAGTACTATATCTGGATGACATATTGCTGATTGGGAATGACGTAGACCTTCTTAAAAGTGTCAAAGATTATTTGAATAATAGTTTTTCAATGAAGGATCTTCGCAAAGCTGCTTACATATTAGGTATAAAGATTTATAGAGATAGATCGAGACGCCTAATAGCACTTTCACAAAGTACATATTTGGACAAGATTCTAAAGAGGTTTGGGGAATGGAATATAGCAAGAAAGGGTTCTTGCCCATGTTGCCCAATACGAACTTAAAGTCCCACTACGACAAAAGATAGAGAGAGAGGACCAGTAAGACTCCCTATGCCTCAGCCATAGGATCTATCATGTATGCCATGCTATGTACAAGACCAGATATTGCATATGTTTTTAGTTTGACTAGCAGATATCAAAGTGATCCAGGGGTAGATCATTGGATAGCGGTCAAAAACATCCTTAAGTACTTGAGAAGAACTAAGGATATGGTTCTTTCTTATGGAGGTGATGAACAACTCGTTGTTAATGGTTACATCGATGCTAGTTGGAACACCAATCCGGATGATTCTAAATCACAATCTGGATACGTATTTACTTTTAATGGTGCGGCAGTGAGCTAGAGTAGTGCAAAGCAAAGCGTTGTGGGGAGATCTTCAACTGAATCGGAATACATAGATGCTTCGGAGGCTTCACAAGAGGCAATATGGATGAAGGAGTTCATTGTGGAGCTTGGTGTGGTTCCTAGTGTGCTGGACCCAATGGATATCTACTGTGATAACATGGGTGTCATAGCCAATGCGCAGGAGCCAAGGTCACACAAGAAGCTGAAGCATATCAAGCTACGTTTTCACGCTATTTGAGAGCATTTCCAAGATGGTGACATAAAGATTTGCAAAGTACACACATATCTGAATGTGGCGGATCCATTGACTAAACCTCTCCCGAGGGCAAAACATTACCAACACCAAACCTCCATGGGTGTTAGCTATATTACCATGTAATCTAGATTATTGACTCTAGTGCAAGTGGGAGACTATTGGAGATATGCCCAAGAGGCAATAATAAAAGTAGTTATTATTATATCTTTGTGTTTATGATAAATGTTACATTAATGCTATAATTGTATTAACCGGAAACATTAATACTTGTGTGATTTGTAAACATGTAAGAGTCCCTAGTAAAGCCTGTTTGTAATACTACCTTGTGATTAATAGATGATTATGGTTTCCTAATCATGAACATTGGATGTTATTAATAACAATATCATATCATTAGGAGAATGGTATGATGAACATACTCCTATAGTTAAGCGTAGCATAAGATCAAGTCATTTCAATAGTTCGTTTGCTATAAGCTTTCCGATACATAGTAACCCAAATCCTTCGACCATGAGATTATGTTAATCACCATCACTGGATGGATTCTTTGATGACATGAAACACCACTTCGTAACTAGGTGGTTATTAAGGTGGCATTGAGTGTTCGGAAAGTATGTGTTGAGGCACATGGATCAAGAGTGGGATTTGTCCATCCATATGACGGATAGATATACTCTAGGCCCTCTTGGTGGAATTTCATCCAATTGTCTTGCAAGCATGTGAGTAGTTCACAAGGGATCACATATCACATGAAAGAGTAAAGAGTACTTATCGGTAACGAGGTTGAACTAGGTATGTAGAGGTACCGACGATCAAACCTCAGATAAGTAAAGTATCGCGAGACAAAGGGAAATTGGTATCGTATGTAAATGGTTCATTCAATCATGAAGTAATCATAGAAATATGTGGGATCCATATGAATTTCCAGATTCCTCTATTGGTTATTGATCAGAGAAGAGTCTCGATCATGTCTGCATAATTCACGAACCGTAGGGAGACACACTTAAGGATTCAATGTTGTTTAGTAGATATGGAATGTGAGTAAGAGACTGAATGTTGTTCAGAGTCTCGGATTGGATTCAGGATATCACGAGGAGATAGGAATGTTTTGGAGAATAAGATTCATATAAGGAAAGTCCAATTCTAGAGTTTCAGGAATGGTTTCGGTGTTTTCACTGGAATGTTCTAGAAGGGTCTAGAAGGTCCACCGATCCGGAGTGGGAAGGGTACATGGATGAGTCATACCAAGTGGAATGGTTGCATCATGTCCAAGGTCACTTGGATGGGCAATGGGAAGAGAGAAATCAAACTCTAGTTTGAAAGTCAAACACCAGTTTGAAGAAGTCAAATCCCAACATGGTTGCCTAGTGGAGGGAGGAAAGGAATCCCACCTAGGGAAGGATTCCTCCCTCCCCTTGTCGCCAGCCACAAGGAGGAGTTGGGGGAGGACTCCTCTCCACCCAAACCGCCTCTCCCTCTCATAAATATCGGGGAGGGGTGCCCCCTTGCTCCTTAGTTGAAACCATAGCCGTCGGCCCCTTGCCCTCTCAAGTCGCCACCGCCTAGAAGCCCCTCTAAACTGCCGCGTAGCTAACCCTAGCCGCCGGCCACCACCTCTAAACCCTCGGCCCTCTAAACCCTAGATCGCCGAGGCCCTCTTCTACTTCACCATACCCGCTCCGGCTTAGGCGAAGCCCTGTGGGATTTCCCCTCTACTTCCACCACCACGCTGTCGTGTTGCTGGAATCACGCGGAGAGATCTATAACCTCCACTGCCTGCTGGAACAAGGGAGAGGAAGGTCTTCATCGAGTACCGAACATGTGAACGACCGCGGAAGCGCGGCCGTAACGTGGCGCCGGAAGGATCATCTTTGCGATCTTGAGATAGGCAAGTGAACAACTACGTCACCCACGGGAATCCGATCTCATTAACTGCTTTAGAATTTATTACTCTATCAACTCATTGCACCAATCTAGTAGATTAGATCTTGGCTTGTGTGTGTTCATGCGATAGAATTATTTTTCCATGCTACGAACCCCTACAAAGATGCATTGTTGTCATTCTGTACTTTTGGTCTATATTTACCCTGCCTCCTGTTAGCTTGATAGGCTTCTTCTGGTGATCTTCCTCACCATTGAACTGCTTTCCTTTCTTTCTTGCGGGATGCCTGGCCGAAATAAATCGATGACGCCCCTGGTATAGATTCTTCCTACCTTTATCCAAATATATACTTTCAGTATCATCTAAACAATACATGCATGCATTGTATCCCTTGTTTGACTATCCTGAAAGGTTACTAAGAGTAGGCTAATCATTGATGGTTACAAACAACAATGCTCGTAGGTAAAATGTCTCCTGTTTGTGCTCATCGCACTTACGTACACCTTCGTCGCGCCACAACTGTAGTAGTTTTTCAACTAATGGCCTTAGGTACACATCAATGTTGTTTTCGGATTGCTTCAAGCCTTGGATGAGCACTATCATCATAATGAACTTCCGCTTCATGCACAACCAAGGAGGAAGGTTATAGATACATAGAGTTACATGCCAGGTGCTATGACTATAGACTTGCTCCCCAAAAGGATTCATGCCATCTGTATTGAGACCAAACCTTAAGTTTCTTGCTTCATATGCAAAGCCCAGGTACTCTCTATCGATTTTTCTCTACTGCGACCCATCAGCATGGTGTCTCAACATTGATTCTTTCTTGCGGTCTTCTTTGTGCCATCGAAACAACTTGGCATCCTCTTTGTTTCTGAACAAATGTTTCAACCATGGTATTATAGGTGCATACTACATCACCTTTGCAGGAACCCTCTTCCTGGGGCGCTGCTCGCCCTCAACGTCATCAGGGTCATCTCGTCTGATCTTATACTGCAATGCACCGCATACCGGGCATGCATCCAAATTATCGCACTCCTTACCGTGGTAGATGATGCAGTCATTAATGCATGCATGTATCTTCTTTACCTCTAGTCCTAGAGGGCAGACAACCTTCTTTGCCTTGTATGTACTGATAGGCAATTCGTTATCCTTTGGAAGCTTCTTCTTTATTATTTTCAGTAGCTTCTCAAATCCCTTGTCAGATAAACCATTCTCTACCTTCCATTGCAGCAATTCCATTGTGGTACCGAGCTTTGTGTTGCCATCTTTGCAATTTGGGTACAACAATTTTTTGTGATCCTCTAACATGCGCTCCAACTTATTCTATTATTAATTTTCACATTCTCTCTATGCATCAAGAATGGCCTGACAAAGATCATCAGCGGTCTCATCTGATGCCCGTTCATCACCTTCTTCTTGTTCATTGCCTTCCATTGGAGTACCACTGTATTTAGGGAACATTGGATAGTTGTCATCGTTCTCTTCTTCTTTGTTGTCCTCCATCATAACCCCTCTTTCTTTGTGCTTTGTCCAACAATTATATCCAGACATGAAACATGACTAAATCAGGTGGATGTGAATGGTTTTTGAGGAAGAGTAATCCTTCTCATTTCGACAGACACGACACAAACAACACATAAAACCATTTCGCTTGTTTGCCTTAACCAATTCGAGGAAAGAATGCATGCCTTTAATGAATGCTTCAGACATTCGGGGAGCATCGTACATCCATTTCCAGCTCATCTATATTATAATTAAAATTTTGGATCATATAAAAAGTTTGGATCATTTTCACTACATTTACTTGTTGAAATCTAAAAATTTAGTGTGTACTAACAACATATATATAATTTTAAATGCACCAATTTTTGAATTGGACAAAACTGTTAACATAAAAAATGTTAACTTTTTAATTATTTATCTAGCAGTGAAAACCTTGCTCAATTTTGAGCTCCGAAACTCTAAAATTACACATCTCAACTTTCAATAACTTTTTGCATAATCAAAATTTGCCTAAAACTACACATCTAAAATTCCCTCTACTTCTAAAGCCTGAAATCTCGCTCTAATTCTAGAGAATTGAGCTAAACTAACAATGAGAGATGAAAGAATGAAGTTGCTAAACTTTTAGAACCTTGGTTTGATGGATGCCACCAAGTCTTGACAAATCTTGGACAAAAACTGGGGATGAACTTGAGATAGCTCGGACTCAACAAATGGCCATGAGCTGGACAGAGCAGTGGATATATAGGAAAAATGTAGTCCTGACCTATATTACAAACCAGGATTAGAGGCCACGAACTAGTCCCGGTTTGTAATATAGGTCGGGACTATAGGTCCCCTGGATTCTAGTCATTGTTGCACTCCTTTAGTCACAGTTTGTACTAGAGGTCCGCAATGAATCGGGACTAGGTGAATGCTGCCTCCTAGCCATTGAAACGAGGACGAATCAGGACTAGTGCTCACACTAGTCCCGATTCCAGACCCGTCCTGGACTAGAGCCCTGTAAAGCTCCAAACCAGAGGCATGTGTTCTACTAGTGGTGGTTGCCCAACTTAGAGGTTGTCTATCGAGGAAACACAAATGGCGCCATGATCGGACGATGGTTGGTGAGGATCACGTCACGGTTTAGGGCTTGAAGGTGCCAGCGGTGGGGTAGTAGTGATATATTTACCTGGGAAACCATGAAAATATCAAAGTGCATATTACTTACTAGTGAAGGTGGAGTGATATTATCTAGAATCTTTCTAAGAAGCCCCTTTTCCATGGTTTTTTATCGCACTTTTAGAGCACAGTTTACACTATGCACTGCTGACATTGTGTATGAGAGTAGACGTTTGTTCAGATATGGACCTACCTAGAGATATGTCTTCATACTTTACCTTTTTATGTGTGTACAATCTTATCTATTATGTGCATGGTGATCTCATCTTCTCCGGTATGTTAGAACCGTCGTGTCCCAAATCTGTGTTGCAACGAGTTTGATAATGAATTAATAACCCCTAATGCACATAACGGATCTTCTTCTTGTGGGATCAAAGGTAGCCACCCTTGGGACAATCTAGATCTGTGCTCCTCCCTTTCATGGTGTTGTTGGAAGTCTTCTTCTTCGGACGCTCCGAATGCCCCCGCACCATGTGGGATCATGGGGCTTGTCGAGCCGTGGGTCCCTGATGAGTCCAAAATTTAAGCATTTTTAACTTTTTTTGCATAAATAGAGTAGGGTCTTTGTATTTCACTATGTTTGCATGCACCTTTTGTCATTATTTCAACAGGATCCCAAATCACTCAGGCTATTATGAACTTATCAATTAAATCTGTCATATTATACTATAATATGATATTTTTAAGCGATCAAAGTCATTTTGAGGAATTACCTTTGCACCTAGGAAAATACCAAGAGAGCAGAGGCAACCAGTTCCCTAAACGACTAGTGGTATGGGCAGGGCCTGCCCGTACCGCCCGACCGTGCCATGTGTCGCTAGGTCTGCCTCATCAAATACTTTCTCCTGGCGAAGACGACAGGGGGATCCGACATTTAGAGCCACCAAAAACCTCGAAAAACCATATATGAAAGGGATCTGAAGGAGGAACTTGGCTAGGGAGAAATCCCTGCTGATACACGGATCATTGGAGGACAATGCATCATCCCCTTCATCATCAACCACTGCATCTACATCACCTCCACTATTCTCATTCTTCATCCTCTAAATATTGTTGTAATTTTAGATTCAATTGTTGTCATCGGATTGTCGACAATTACGCCATAGGGGGTCCTAACAGTGTTGAGAAGATGGGGTTTGAGACGTTGTTCCAGGAATGGTGAGCACAAGTTTACCCAGTTTCAGATCCGATTGCGGTGATCAGATCCTATTCCTGCTAGCAACCCAATGATATATCGGCAAGAGCCGGATGTTAAAGCGGATTACAAGAGAGGTTCGCCTGTGCGAGTAGGTTGTGGTTGATCTATGATCGCTGCTCTAAAGGCTCCCATAGGGCCAGTTTATATAGTCACCGATACCTAGGGTTACATGAGAGACCTATCGAGCTACATTACAGAGTCGGTAACTAGATATAGCTTGGACTACAAGTAATACTACAGGCCTAAGTCGGTAACTCTTCTAGGCCTTGTCGTAGCCGGAAGTGGCTCCTCCTCTTTCTCTGACTGGACCACCCGTGAAGAAAATCTCTAACCCGTTGGTGGGCCACCCTGGTCAGTGAGTCCTATGGGTATATCCGGAAAGTATATCCCCAATAGTAGCCCCTAGAAGTCTCCAAGATCCAAAGTCAGATAAATCGCCTAGCTTGATGGTTTCTTCGTGTTGAGAATCTTGAAGGGTTCCTGAAAAATTCTTTCAATAGTGTAGGATTCCGAGTCATCTGATTCAGATATGTTTTCTTTAACTTTAATATTTTCCTAGATCGATTCAAAACATGAGCCGGATTTTAAACATCGGTCGTGCTGTCTAACAATTTTTCAGACCAGGTCTTATCACTGACAAGAGTCCCATCAGCACGACCGTTGGTGGGCCCGTATTTTACGGAACAGAACACCTTTTTAATGCCCGCACGAGAATCAAGGGGCGGAGGAGTAGCGAGGAATCCACCTCCCTCTCTCCTATACGCGTGGCGCAAATCACGTGGTTTGAACGCGAATCTTGGTGCAAAGATAAATAAGAGAGAGGAAACCCTTCTCTCCCAGATTCATCCCTCACCATTTCATTCATTGCCTCCTCGTACTCCTTGAGCCCTGCACAGCCATTCACATATACACATCGAGAAAAAACCCCAAACACCGCCAATCTTTAAACCTTCCCCGGCGAGATGGAGGCGCCATCCAGTCCCGGAGCGGAAGCAGCGATGGGCGTGATGGCGGAGGAGAGGAAAATGTGGGGCCTTTGGGTTTCCAGCGCTATGGATAATGCCGAGCTCCAAGTTATGGAGGACGATGACTACATCATCGCTGGTGCTTGGCGGAGCGGCGCTGGAGAGGCCGTCCCTGCACCACGCAAAGGCGAACGAGTCCTCTTCGGTACGCAAGTCGACCGCGGCCTCATCCTACCACCGTCGGATTTCTTCACTGAAGTTCTACAATACTACGGTGTGCAGCTTCATAATCTTCCCCCTAACTCCTTACTTGAGCTTAGTGCTCATTGATGCGGCTCAGTTTACTGTAGAGCTTCATTGGAATACCCCAAGAGGAAGGTGTGATGAGCACAGTAGTAAGTTTTCCCTCAGTTATGAAACCAAGGTTATCGAACTAGTAGGAGTAAGGAAACAACTCCAAGGTGTTGCTAACAACTTGGAACCTTCACAACACAAACTCAAAACTTCGCCCCAACGTACAGTGAGGTTGTCAATCTCAACGGTTTGCTGAAAACAAAGGATTAAATGTATAGTGTGGAAGATAGTAGTTGCTTGTAGAAAGTAAACGGTAATAGTAGATGATGTATCAATGATAAAGGAATGGACCGGGGTCCACAGTTCACTAGAGGTGTTTTCCTTAAGATAGATAGCATGTTGGGTGAACAAATTACAGCGGGGCAATTGACAGATTGAGAAAGCATAACAATGCATATACTAGACATCTTGACTTCTACGAGATTTGATTGGGCATTACAACATAATACATAGACCGTAATCCAACTGCATCTATGACTAATAATCCACCTTTAGGTTATCATCCGAACCCCCGTCTAGTATTAAGTTGCAAGCAATAGATAATTGCATTAAGCAATGTGTGTAAAGTAAGCAATACAATTTCCCCATGGACAAAGGATTGTTGTTTTCTTGCTAGTAGCAACAACACATCTACAACCTTAGAGATTTCTGTCACTTCCCCAGATTACTAGAGGCATGAACCTACTATCGAGCATAAATACTCCCTCTTGGAGTTGCAAGCATCTATTTTGGCTAAGATAGCTACTAGCAACGGAGAGCATGCAAGATCACAAATAACATAGACATGATATAATCAATAATCAATCTGACATTGTATATCAATATCCATCAGATCCCCGCAAACACAACATGTATGATTACAAATAGATGATCTTGATCATGAATGGAGCTCACAAGATATAAACATGAAAGCACAAAGGAGGAGAAACAACCATCTAGCTACTATATGGAACCATAGTCCAAGGGTGAACTACTCACGCATCATACCGGAGGATGGCATGGTGATGAAGAAGGCCTCCGGGATGATCTCTCCCCTCCGGCAGGGTGCCAGGAAGAGCTTCAGATCCCCCCGATCTAGGGACGATGGCGGCGGCGGCTATAGACTATTTCATGGAGATTTGATCAGGTACTTAGGGTTTCTGCATCGGGATGCTTTTATAGGCGAAAGGTCAAGGTCGGTGGGCGCCCGAGGGGACCACACCTGGTGGCGGCTCCCCCTGGGCGGCGCGGCCCTAGGGTGTGGCCACCTCGTGGTCACCCTTCGGCTTCCCTTCGGACTCTGCGTTCTCTCCGGTAAAATATTGACTTCGGCTTTTGTCCCGTCCAATTCCGAGAATATTTCCTTACTAGCTTTTTTGAAACCAAAAATAGCAGAAAATAGGCAACTGGCACTGCGGCATCTTGTTAATAGGTTAGTCCCAGAAAATGTATAAAAATACCTCAAAGTGTAGACAAAACATAACAAAGTTAATACGAAACAAGCATGAAGCATCAAAAATTATAGATACGTTTACGACGTATCAAGCATCCCCAAGCTTAACTCCTGCTCGTCCTCGAGTACGTAAGTGATAAAAAGAATAATTTTTGAGGTGACATGCACCATCACAATATTGATCAAACCATTTGCAAAGCATTGATAGGTGGGATCAAAGTAATCTAAACATGAGCATGAAAGATGTAGTTCTAACAATAAGACATAGTAACTATGTTGTAACATGAAAAGGTACAAACAAAGATCATGAATAACAATGCATTGAGAGACGTTTGTTTGTTTCACATATAGAAAACATAGTATGTGAGGTATTCAGCTTGTCCCTCATGGAGTAGCAAAACATAAATGCATAGGACACCTTCAAAGTTCATAAGAGTGACTAGATACAAATAGTTCAAGAACAAGCAATATCAACATTATGAATCAATCAATGAGTTTTGGGAAAATACACATAAAACTAAGAATGACAACTATGCTCTCTTAATTGGTGCATAAAGATAGAAGGTGCAGACTCAACATAAAAGTAAGAAGAAAGGCCCTTCATAGAGGGAAGCAAGGATTTCAAGTTTCATAAAGAGCTTCCAAATATTTTGGTACTTATTAGCTTTCATCTCTCATTGCCCCTAACATAAGCATCTTGAAGTGATTAAGGTTAAAGTGAAACAAATATGAAGTATATGCTTGACAAATCATAAGTTGGCAATCTCATGTCCCTTGAGTACGAGGGTCGTTCCTCATGCTACTCAACTTTAGTCACAAGCAAGTTCTTGTCATTGTAAGTATATGTGTATCATAGAGAACAGCCAACGGGGTACCCCTTGCCCCATGACACAAGAGCTATCCCATATCAAAATGACAAGGCAACAGACAATGAGCATCTCAGCGATCTTTTTATTTACCATGAGTAGGGTGCTTTTTTCTATATTTTTCTAAAGTTGCTTCATAGATTGTTCTCTATGGTTATGATGAAAGTTTCCACCATGATTAGGCATGGCTTAGGATAGCCACCTAGGCGTTTCTGTAACACATATATAATACTCCATAGACTTACAATCTCCCCTTATATTTCACACCACCGACATCCATAAACAAAAGATCATGATATCAACTGGGTAATATGTACAAGTGTTGAAAGCATTCCCCATGACATCATGGTTCTGCTAATTCCCAACTTATGAGTGCAATCATATAGACAACATAGATGACACAATGGTTCAAGATTATTAGGTGCAAGAAAGTAAAGTGTGCCATCAAGTTTGTGAGAGATTTAATCACTAATTTTCACATAACAAGTTTAATTTGGAAGATAGATAAAACATGAATATACTTGGAATGGTGTAACACACCATGCATAGGAATTTATAGTGGACTCTTTGGAATAACTTGGTTTCTTGGGAGTTTTATGCACGAGTAGAGCTTACTCAGTGCAAGTGGAGGCTAGCAAAAGACTGGGAGCGACCAACTAAGAGAGCAATAATGGCCATAATCATGCAGAGCGACAAAACATTATAAACTAAAGCATAAAGTGGTATCACAAGTCAAAAACTAAATTATCATAGAGTCTAAGGTGACTGGTTCATGGTCTTAACATGGTGTAAGCATGCGCCAAGTCAACCCAAATAAAGCATCAAAGGAGAATACCACAATATTATGCTTTTGTATGCTAAAACAACGCATGATTCTTTCAAGGAACATTAAGAAATCTCAATTGTTTGCAACAAGTCATTATACAACAATAATCACTAAGCATAAGGTCAAATTAACATCTAGCATGACATGATAAAGTCTAAGCGACAGTCAAAACAAGCTCTCTTTTGTACCACTATAAGCATGAAGCTTCCTACTCTTTTCCAACACCAACCAACTTATTTGAAACAAAACGCGAATGCGGTGGTCCAACTAATTTATTTAGAAAACCACACAAAATAAAACTAAAAACGAAAAGTAAGACGCTCCAAGAACAACACAAAAGTGCATGAAACAATAAAAATGAAGTGTCTAGAAAGAGACCTGAGACTTTTATTGATGAAGAAGGGAATGCCTTGGGTATCCCCAAGCTTTGACGCTTGTACATCTTTAATATTTCTTGGGGTGTCACTGGTGGCATTACCAAGCTTGAGATTTTGTCCATTCTTCATCTCATCACATCGTTCTTTCCCTACACTTGAAAATTCCTTCATACAAAACTTCACACAATTCTTTATTAGCAACACTAGTGTATTGAAGATAATAAGCCTTTGGGTTTAGTTTCAACACAAGTAAAACTTCCATTAGAATACAATCTAAGCGGCAATTCCTTTTAAAAGCTCAAGTGATCAAAGAGAACTAAAAAAGAAACCAATTAAGAGGCAAATGAAAATAATGGCAGAAATCTGTCAAAACAAACCAGCAGGTAAAAACCGATTTTTTTAGAAGACATTATATTGCTCAAATGGAAAAGTGTTGAACTAACGAAAGTTAGATAACAACCAGGGGCATATTCTCAGAAAATTACAGCTCAATCTGATGTACATGGATTTTTCACTAATTTTTATAGTGAAGCACAAAAATCTGTTTCGGGAAGAGCAACTTCCCCAAATCTTACTTCTCTCTCATTAGAGGTTATTCTTGGCACAAAAAACACACAAAAAGGTTAAGGAGAGGTTATTATAGAAGAAATAACTTCCAAGACTCAACCAAAGAAAAACCTACTAAAATTTGGGTTATCTCCCAATTAGTATTTTTCTTTAACGCCTTTAAGTTAGGCATAGGAAGCAAGAATCAAGTATTTTCAAATGAAGAAGCATTAACATAAAATTTCTTGCCCCTACCTTTCTTACCTTTACTCTTATCTGTAGGGAACGTATGATTGCTTGTTGGAGAAGCAAAATTCATAATGCCTTTTCCCACATTTATTATTGCACCAAGGAGTTTTAGTAGGGATCTTCCAAGTGTAATTTGTCATTTTCCTACACATTCAATAACAAGATAATCATAGACACCACTTTCCCTAAGATCTTTGTAAACACTCCTTCAGCGATTCCAATGGGTAATATAGTGGCATTATTGGTAAAAGATATTTCTTCTCCTCCTCTAGGAAGTCCCCAAAGAATCAAAGATTTATAGATATATTTAGGCATAAGACAAAATTCAGACATGATATCACAAAGAGCATCAAAAGTTTCATTATTTATAACAACTTTTATTATAGGAAACCATTTTTAAGGTTCAGAATTTATTGGAACATAATCATGATGCTCTCTAAGAATGTTATATCATTCTTTAAAACTAGCTGTATTGGTCTCAAGAGTGTTTAATCTAGCATAAATGTTTATAAAGGAAGAATCCGATTTGCTAGGAAAATTATATGTTGGAATCAATTTCTTTATGGCATTAAAAGCTTCATCCTCATTACACTGGAGAAAATCTCCTCCTACTACAACATCCAAAGCATATCTATAAAAAAGAGAAAGACCATAGTAGAAACTGCTAAGAAACAAGCCTAAAGTCATTTTAGACTCAGTCTTTTCATGTGAAACAGAAATTCTAGACCAAGCTTCTTTGAAACTCTCTTCACTTACTTGTTTGAAAGTAAAGATCATTTCCATAGGTGACACAGTGATTGGAGCAACACTAGACATGGAAGAAACTTGAAGTAGGAACTAATTTTTTTCTGTTTTGATAGGAAAAACCAAACCAAACAAAACTATTTTTTGTAATTTTGATAAAAAGAAACAAGCAAAACAAATCAAAAGAAACTAAGCAAAACAAAAACAAAGTAAAGAGAGTGGTTGTGAGACACTCCCCTTGCAATAATCTTCTTTCTCCTTGCAAGGTGATTGACAAGGAGGAAGAGATTGAAGCTGTCCTTAACTCCCCGGAAATGGCACCAGAAAATCTTGATGTGGCTCGGTTGACGTAGAGCTTGTTGGGAGACCCCAAGAGCAAGGTGTGATGAGCACAGTAGCAAGTTCTCCCTCAGTTCTGAAACCAAGGTTATCGAACTAGTAGGAGTAAGGAAACAACTCGAAGGTGTTGCTAACAACTTGGAACCTGCACAACACAAACTCAAAACTTTGCCCCAACTTACAGTGAGGTTATCAACCTCACCGGTTTGCTGAAAACAAAGGATTAAACGTATAGTGTGGAAGATAGTAGTTGCTTGTAGAAAGTAAACGGTAACAGTAGATGATGTATCAATGATAAAGGAATGGACCGGGGTCCACAATTCACTAGAGGTGTTCTCCTTAAGATAGATAGCATGTTGGGTGAACAAATTACAACGGGGAAATTGACAGATTGAGAAAGCATAACAATGCATATACTATACATCTTGACTTCTACGATATTTGATTGGGCATTACAACATAATACATAGACCGTAATCCAACTGCATGACTAATAATCCACCTTCAGGTTATCATCCGAACCCCTTCTAGTATTAAGTTGCAAGCAATAGATAATTGCATTAAGCAATGTGTGTAAAGTAAACAATACAATTTCCCCATGGACAAACGATTGTTGTTTTCTCCCTAGTAGCAATAGCACATCTATAACCTTAGAGATTTCTGTCACTTCCCCAGATTACTAGAAGCATGAACCTACTATTGAGCATAAATACTCCCTCTTGGAGTTGCAAGCATCTACTTGGCCAAGATAGCTACTAACAACGGATAGCATGCAAGATCACAAATAACATAGACATGATAGAATCAATAATCAATCTGACATAGTATCTCAATATCCATCGGATCCCCGCAAACACAACATGTAAGATTACAAATAGATGATCTTGATCATGAATGACGCTCACAAGATGTAACATGATTTTACAAAGGATGAGAAACAACCATCTAGCTACTGTATGGACCCATAGTCAAAGGGTGAACTACTCACGCATCATACCGGAGGCTGGCATGGTGATGAAGAAGGCCTTTGGGACGATCTCTCCCCTCTGGCAGGGTACCGGGAAGAGCTTCAGATCCCCCCGATCTAGGGACGATGGTGGTGGCGGCTACAGATTATTTCATGGAGATTTGATCAGGTACTTAGGGTTTCTGCATAGGGGTGCTTTTATAGGCGAAAGGGCAAGGTGGGCGCCTGAGGGGCCCACACTTAGGGCTAGCGCCCCCTAGGCCGCACCGCCACCAGGTCTGAACGCCTCGAGGCCCCACATCGGCTACCCTTCGGACTCTATGTTCCTTCTGGTAAAATATTGACTTTGGATTTTGTCCTATCCAATTTTGAGAATATTTCCTTACTAGCTTTTCTGAAACTAAAAACAACATAAAACAGGTAACTGGCACTGTAGCATCTTGACAATAGGTTAGTTCCGGAAAATGTATAAAAATACCTCAAAGTGTAGACAGAACATAAGAAAGTCGATACAAAACAAGCATGGAGCATCAAATATTACAGATAGGTTTACGACATATCACAGTCCCGAAGCCTCATTATGCTGACTCCAAGGTTGATTTTGTCAGGCTCCATCCATGCTTCACTGAGGGTGATCCATATCGTTTCTTCGTCTGGCGTTGCCAGCAGGATGTCTGGGGGTGGCATCCTTAGCCGATCTTGTTGTCGCTGGTGGCGCACCTCTGGGTGTTCCCTATGGCTATTATTCTGCCGATGATGGGTCAGGTGAGGTACAAATGCCCTGATGGCATCTTGAGATGCAGCCGGAATAACTCCCGACCAGTCTCGTGCGGCCCTGCGAGGATGACCGTTTGATCCGGTCCTTGAGTTTTCTTCATCCCAGGGATGATGACGTTGATCCGTATCCCTGTGAGGTCCTTCATCAGTGTTTTGGCCTGCGTCAGTGTGAAAAAAATCCAAACTTGAGGACAGCTTTCCAATAAATGATGCGGCTGTCTTTTGTTGTTTCAATCCTATGTCGAGAAATGGTACGCACTGCCGGACCTATTCTGGAGATGGATTATTGGATAGGATGGCCCGAGCAGCTACAACATTCTCCATTGGCATGATGTAGACTCAGATATTCTCTCCGGTTTTACCGTCAAATAGATCTCTATGGACATCCGGGTTCCTATTAGCAAGAACCAGACCTCCCCTTGTCTTGTTTGGCAGACGCTTGAATTCTAACTGGTACTGGGCAGGATTGTCGTTGATCTGGTGTCTAAGATCGACGATGCGGGCAACTTCCTTGAGAAAAAACAAGCGATGCTTTTCTAGGTCCTCATCCCTTTTCTCCAGCTCCCCCGGAGTAAGATCCGAAGTAGTTGGGATTGGTATCGTAAGTGCATATCCGTAGATTTCACGTGCACCCTTGGTGACCAAATGTCAATCCACGGGAGGGTCAATCAGCGTGGGATTAACCGGATCTCTGTCCTGCTTCTCCATCTCGATATCTTCATCAACTTCTTCTTTGTTGGATTCCTCAGCCAGCTCTGCCGGTGTCGGGTTCTTGTTATTGTTCTTCTTCTTTGACCACCCGATAGCCCAAACGTGCATACCAATGGCAAAGACGGGTTTTGGTTCGGTAGCGAGAGATAAACTTCCATCGGTACTTTCCGTAATGGTTGGCTTTTGGACCTCGGGCGAATCTCCGGTGTCCATGTCATCTTGCGAGGTGTAGTCTTCATCCATGCTATCATACGGACTCAGAGGGTTCTCCGGCTCACCCTGCGCTTGCTTGGAGGTGTATTTTTCTCTGTACGCTGCCATCTCCTTCTCGAAGTCTCGGAGTTCCTACGACATCAGTGATTCCTGAGGGGAAGTAGGCAAGTCAGTATTTTCTCTGATAGCATCAAGAACAGAGCCGTTAGCGGCTCTAGCATCGACAAAGTCAGATTCAGAGCCCACGTAGCGCACGAAGCAATGCTTATTTTTCTTCATAGACTCGAGGTAGTAATGCAGTTGGTTTTCCGCCTATGCCATCTCAAAACTCTGCTTGATCTCGGCGATTTCTTTGTAATCGATGTAGGGGCGCTTCATCATCTGGTTTATCATGTTCCTCAAGAGTGTTTTTTCTTCTCTAGCATCAGTAGAACTGGATCCGAAGCGGATATACTCCTCATCCGTGTACCCGATCTTGACGGGGAGATCAGATTCGGATTTTTCTTCCACCACTTCTTCCACTACAAGAGTGGGCTGGGTGGGTCCAGGTTTTTCTGGGATCTTGAACTCTTCCGCCTCTACAGACAGGGAAGATCTGGAATTTTCTTCCGCCATGGTCATCACCTCCGGGGTGGGTTGGGCGGGATCAGCAAAACCGAGATAGATGTCGATCTCACCGATAAGCATGATTGTGTAGGTCATCATGGGCCCCTTAGCCAGAATCTAGGTCTCATCAATAAGGAAGAGAGGGACATCACTAGCGTAAAACACGTGACCCATGGCAATTGTTTTTCCGACTCCTGCACGCGCAGATTCCACCTGGAATGAAGCTCTGAAGGTCACATGCCCCATGGTGGGCACCAACTGTCGTTGAATTGTCGACAAGTACGCCATAGGGGATCCTGAAGGGGTTTAGAAGATGGGGTGTGAGCATATGGTATTCTGGAAGCGGTGAGCACAAGTTTACCCAGGTTCAGATCCAAGTGCAGTGATCGGATCCTACTCCTGCTAGCAACCCAGTAATATATCAGCGAGAACCGGATGTTACAGCGGATTACAAGAGAAGTTCACCTGTGCGAGTAGGTTGTGGTTGATCTATGATCTGGTGCCCTAAAGACTCCCGTAGGTCCGGTTTATATAATCATCGGGGCCTAGTGTTACAGGAGAGACCTATCCAGCAACGTTATAGAGTCGGTAACTAGATACAGCTTGGACTACAAGTAATACTATAGGCCTAAGTCGGTAACTCTTCTGGGCCTTGTCGTATCTAGAAGTGACTCCTCCTCTTTCTCTGACTAGACCTCCCTTGAAGCAAAGCTCTAACCCGTCGGTGGGCCACCCTAGTCAGCGAGTCCTGTGGGTATACCCGGAAAGTATATTCCCAATAGGCAAGCTCACAGGAATGCTTTGGAACATACCTTCTTTCTCGTGTGCAGAGCACACGAAAATGCCACCATGCGCTTTCTCCATGACGCTCGCTTGGTCGTGCTCGACATCGTCGCGGCCTTCGCCATCGCCATTTCCGCGGCGCTGTAGATGCCACACATTCTACAAAATCAACCATCCCGAATAGCAATGGGAGACCGGCCTTGTAGTACTGCTACATGGCCTATCTCAGAGGGGCCAAATATCCAAGCTTCAGCGGCGGCCACAGTGGTGGATTCTGCTAAGGCGGAGCCATATCTAAGCTTCCTAAGAGTATCTTATTTATTGGAAACTAGTTCGACTAACTGCTGAATCTTTATTTCTCATCATAAGAGTGCCAAGATATTAAAAATAAAGGTCGTGGCTAGCAACCAGATCGGGAAATGTACCAGGTCAGGTTTCCATTTTAAGTATATTTATGACGGTGTCCTTAGTTGTGTCCACAAATTATGCCTCTGCCACTATGATCATAGAATTGTAGAAACACCATCAGAAATAGGGGAAGAGGACGTGGCGTTTTAGTAAATGGTGGGCCCCGCCACCTCGATCGTTGATGGCGCGCATCCTAGGTTCGAGGATTAGTGCTCCCCATTATTGTGTGGTTTTCCATATTAGGTCGCTCGTAGCTCCGCTCCTCTCTGCTCCACTACTCTGGTCTTGCAAGTTGCCACTCCTTCCCACCATGGAACACTCTCGTCCTCCCCCTAGACTATCGTCGTCCCATCATCCCCTACCCGCCCTACCTTGCCCCCTTTCCCTGTCTCCTTGCCTCCGTCCCAACCCAGGTGCGTCTGGTAATGAAAATCATGAGGTGGGCGCTAGGTTCTCGCACAATGACGGTGGCTTTAATCTGGATCCCGCACGGAAATGGATCATGCGTGGACAGAGAACACGGAGATGGGTCCTGCCCGGTCGGAGAGCGAGGAGATGGACCCTTCAAGGCTGGAGAACATGGAGGACCACAAAACAAGGGAAGAGCATGCGGGGTGCAAAGCTTTGGTGCTCTGGATCCCATTGAACATGTCATACATCCTCCCTGAAGGGTAAGAACTGCAATTCATCTCTGCATCTCCCAATCAGCGTTTCTAGTCCAATGGTGATGGATCGGATCTGTGTTGGTGATCGTAGGACGTCTGCTGCATCCATATTTATTTTGAAGATTCAGCATGAGTGTCAGACAGAAACCTTGTCCGATGGTAGAATCACAGTTACCAATGGATTTGATTATCAGCAGACAGTAGACGTGAAGGACATAACTCTAAGTGACTTCCACATGCAATTTTGCAAGTTTCCAATTGGCCAGCATGATGAATTTGTAAGCAGGTACTACGACACAAATTCGTACACTTTCAGCGATGTTAGAACTGAGGAGGATCTATCCATGATGTGGGGTAAACACCTCAGCACGAGGACTGTGATGATGTTTGTGCACATCATTAACAAAGATACTGGGGAAGAGATTGTCCTGAATGATACCGGCCTGTGTGGAATGCAAACAGAGAAGTCTCTGTTTGCGATATCGAGCGCGACGACTGATACGTCGGAAACGTATCTATAATTTTTGATGTTCCATGCTTGTTTAGTATCTACTTTGCTTTGCTTTGTCTACACTTTGAGGTGTTTTTATATGTTTTCTGGTACTAACCTATTAACAAGATTCCACAGTGCCAGTTGCCTGTTTTCTTCTGTTTTTGGTTCCAGAAAGGCAGAAAATCAATATTCTCGGAATTGGACGGGACAAAATCCAAAGTCAATATTTTACCGTGGGGAACACGAAGCCTGAATACGAGACGGAGGACAGTCACCAGGGGGCCATACCGCATGGCCGCACGGCCAAGGTGGGCCCGTGCCTAGGGGGTGCGGCCGCCCTGGCGACCCCCCTCCCTCGCCTCTTCGCCTATAAAGACCCCCCGATGCCTAAACCCTAAGTACCTGAACAATATTCCACGAAACCGTCTGTAGCCGCTGCCACCATCGTCCCTAGATTGGAGGGGTCTGAAGCTCTTCCCGGCACCCTAACAAAGGGGAGATTATCCCGGAGGCCTTGTTCTTCATCATGCCAGCCTCCAGTATGAAGCGTGAGTAGTTCCACCTTGGACCACGGGTCCATGTAGTAGTTAGATGGTTGTATCTCCTCCTTTGTGCTATCATATTTAGATCTTGTGAGCTCCGTTCATGATCAAGATCTCATCTATTTGTAATCATGCATGTGTTTGCGGGGATCCGATGGATATTGAGATTACTATGTCAGAATGATTAATGGTTTTGTCTCATTGATTCTATCGTGTCTGTGTTGTTTGTGATATTGCAAGCTCTCAGTTGTTAGTAGCTATCTTGGCCAAGTAGTTTCTAGTGACTCCAAGAGGGGGTATTTATGCTCGATAGTGGGTTCATGCCTCTATTTAATTTAAGGGAAGTGACAGAAATCTCTAAGGTTGTAGATGTGTTGTTGCCACTAGGGAGGAAACAACGGTCTCTTGTTCATGGAACAAGTGGATTGTTTACCTTACACACTTTGCTTAAAGCAGTTGTCTGTTGCTTGCAACTTAATACTGCAAGGGGTTCGGATGATAACCTGAAGGTGGATTTATAGTCATAGATGCAGTTGGATGGTGGTCTATGTATCTTGTTGTATTGCCCAATCGAATCTCATAGGATCATGAATATCTAGTATTGCATTGTTATGCCTTACTCAGTCCTGTCAATTGCCCCGCTGTAATTTGTTTACCCATCATGCCATGTTTGTTTATCTAAGGAGAACACCTCTAGTGAACTATGGATCCCGGTCCAATCTTTACCATTGATACATCTTCCACTGTTACTGTTACTTTCCGCAAACCACTATTACCTTCCAGACCATACAGTTAATCCTTTGTTACAACAAACCGGTGAGATTGACAACCTCACTGTTTGTTGGGGCAAAGTCTTGAGTTTGTGTTGTGCAGGTCTCCAAGTTGCTTGCAACACCGTTGAGTCATTTCCTTCCTACTACAGGTTCGATAACCTCGGTTTCTTACTGAGGGAAAACTTGCTGTTGTGCTCATCACACCTTGCTCTTGGGGTCTCCCAACGAGGCATTAACACGCCATCAACAAGGTTTTCTGGCGCCGTTGCCGGGGAGGCTAAGGACGTCTTCACAAGGAGAGTCCTTCCCAACCTCTCTCTTTACTTTGTTTTTGTTTTTCTTAGTTTCTTTTGCTTGGTTTTGTTTGCCTCTTTTTATCAAAAACTCCAAAAAAAATTAGTTTAGTTTGGTTTGCTTTCTCTTATCAAAAACACAAAAAATTAGCTCCTACTCTAGTGGTCACCTTGCTCTAGCTCACCATATTGATCCCCAAGTTCACCCTGAAAGACCTTTCATTAGGTAGTGGCTCCATAATTGGGAAAGAAAATATTGAAGAATTCTTTAATCATGTTAGCAAACATGAGGATATTGAGGATAGATCTATAGCAGAACTTGCTCCTAATTATGAAATTGCTGCATCTTCTTTAGTTCATATGTTGGAGTCTACGTTTGTTAACCTTAACCCATGATACAATTTTGTTCCTTAAACTAAAAGAAGAAAAGGATCCTGAAAAGAGATATTTTATCCTAGAAACTTTACTAAAAAAGTTCAATGATGTTGCTAAGGAAGCTAAAAAGGTCTTTGAACGTTTTAATATGCTAGGCTCATGTGTAGATGTTATGGGTACTTTAGATAAAACCAAACCTAGAGAGGAAATTAAGATACCCATACCTTTTAAACTGGTAGGAATGCATGAATCCTTAGAAAAGAATTTTGATTGGATTGTTCCTAAAAATCATTTTGATGAAAGTAGTGAACCAAGGAGAGATGAGAAGGGATCCTCCAAAACTCATTTGGATGAGATACCTTTCCTAGTTGAAGAGATTGCAAGTATTGATCTTAATTCTTCGTTTGAAAATACTTGATTCTTGCTTCTTGTGCCTAACTTAAAGGCGTTAAATAAAAGTACTTGTTGGGAGATCATCCAAGAGTTTTCTTGAGTCTTGGAAGTTATTACTTCAGTAATGACCTCTCCTTATCCTTTTTGTTTGCTTTTTGTGCCAAGAATAACCTCTAATGAGAGGGAAGTAAGATTTGGGGAGTTGCTATCCTGAAACACATTTTTGTGCTCCACTGTAAAAATTTGTGAGGAATCGTTGTAAGTCGGATTGAGCTTACATTTTACGAATAAATACCCCAGTATGTTGGCTAACTTTCTTTAGTTCAACACTTTTTGATTTGAGCAACATTATGTCTTGGAAAAAATCGATTTCTACCTGCTGGTCTGTTTTGACAGATTTCTGCCATTATTTGCATTTGCTTCTTATTAATTCCTTTTTGGGTTCTTTTTGGGAAATTGAACTTTTTGAGGGAATTGCTACAATAGCTTGTGTTTTTAGTGAAAGTTTTTGAACCTATTTTTAGTGAAAGTTTTGCTTTTCTAAAGCTAAACCCAAGGGTCTATTGTCTTTTGAATACACTAATGTTGCTAATGAAGATTGTGTGAAGTTTTGTGTGAAGGTAAAATTTCAGGTGTAGAGAGAGAATGATGTAATGAGATGAAGAATGGACAAAAGCTAAAGCTTGGGGATGCCACCCCGTGTCACCCCAAGAAATATTCAAGAGGTACAAGCGTCAAAGCTTGGGGATACCCAAGGCATCCCCTTCTTCATCAATAAAAAGCTCAGGTCTTTCTAGACACTTCATTTTTTATTTTTTCATGCACAGTTGTGTTGTTCTTGGAGCGTCTTAGTTTTTGTTTGCTTTGATTAGTTTGCTTGAATAAAGTAGTTTGGACCCCCGTTCTTGCTGTGTTGTTTCAATTAAGTTGATTGGTGTTGGAAATGAGTAGAAAGTTCTTGCTTGAATAGTACAAGAGGAGCTTGCTTTGACTGTGAGATAGACTTCAGCATGTCATGTTAGGTGTTGTTTTGACCTTATGCTTAGTGATTATTGCTATAGCATTACTTGTTCCAATCAATTGGGATTGCTTAGTGTGCCTTGAAGGAATCATGCGTTGTTTTAGCATACAAAAGCATCATATTGTGCTATTCTCCTTTGATGCTTTGTTTGGGTTGACTTGGCACATGATCACACCATGTTATTGTAGGGGTTCGTAGCATGGAAAACAAAAAATTTCTACCGCATGCTCACAAACAAGCCAAGATCTATCTACTAGATTGTAGCAACGAGTCGATAGAGGAACTCACCCTCGAAGATTCCAAAGCGATTAACGAGAGCAGATTCTCGTGGGTGATGTAGTCTTACACTTGCCGATCTTAAGATCGTGTAGACGATCCTTCCGGCGCTGCGTTCCAGCAGCGCTTCCGCAGTCGGTCACACGTTCGGTACTCGATGAAGACCTTCCTCTCCCTTGTTCCTGCAGGCAGCGGAGGTTGTAGCACTCTCCTCGTGATTCCGGCAGCACGACGGCGTGGTACTGGAAGTAGAGGGGAGATCTCGCAGGGCTTCGCCTTAAGCCGAAGCGAGTATGGAGGATTAGGGTTTCCCGAAAAACTAGGGTTTAGAGATCTAGGAGGAGGAGGAGGAGGTGTCGGCGGCGGCTAAGGCGGCGGCGACGACAAACCGGCGGCGGCGAGCGGCGGTGGCGAGCTCGTGGAGAGGGCTTGGAACTTGTGTTGTTTGGGGCAGCCCTCCCCCTCTATTTATGAGAGGGAGGGGCAGCCTTGGGAGGGGTGGGTTTGAATCCAAACCCGAACCCAAGTTGGATTGAGAGAAGGACTTGTTTCTTCTCCCACTAGGAAACCATTGTTCCAGTTTGACTTTTCAAACTTCCCGTTTGACTTTCAATTTAGAGTTTTATTTCTCTCTTGCATATGCCAACACCAAGTGACCTTGGACATGATCCAATCATTCCACTTACCCATGACACATTCATGGACCATTCTCCTTTCGGACCGGTGAACCTTTTAGACCCTTCTAGAACCTCTCCGATGAAATCATCGGAAACTTTCCCGAACTCCGAAATAGGACTTTCCTTATATGAATCTTATTCTCCGGACCATTCCGGATCTCCTCCTGATATCCCGGATCCCATCCGAGACTCCAAACAACATTCGGTCTCTTACTAATCATTCCATAACTACTCAACAACATCGAATCCTTAAGTGTGTCTCCCTACGGTTCGTGAATTATGCGGACATGACCGAGACACTTCTCCGATCAATATCCAATAGAGGAATCTGGAAATTCATATGGCTCCCACATATTTCTACGATTACTTTGCGATCGAATGAACCACTTACATACGATACCAATTTCCCTTTGTCTCACGATAGTTTACTTATCCGAGGTTTGGATCGTCGGTATCTCTGCATACCTATTTCAACCTCGTTACCGATAAGTACTCTTTTATCGTTCCCGTGATATGTGATCCCTTGTGAGCCATTCACATGATTGCAAGCTAATTGGATGACATTCCACCGAGAGGGCCCAGAGTATATCTATCTGTCATATGGATGGACAAATCCCACTCTTGATCCATGAGCCTCAACCCATACTTTCCGAACACTCAATGCCACCTTTATAGCCACCCAGTTACGGTGCGGTGTTTGATGTCATCAAAGCATCCTTCCAGTGATGGTGATTAACATGATCTCATGGTCGAAGGAATTAGGTTACTATGTATCAGAAAGCTTATAGCAAATGAACTATATTAAATGACTTGATCTTTATGCTATGCTTAACTATAGGAGTATGTCCATCACATCATTCTCCTAATGATATGACCCTGTTGTTAATAACATCTCTATGTTCATGATGAGGAAACCATGATCATATATTAACCAACAAGCTAGTTCAACAAGAGGCTTTACTAGGGACTCTTTTATGTTTACAAATCACACAAGTATTAATGTTTTTAGTTAATACAATTATAGCATGGTATGTAAACATTTATCATAAGTATGAAGATATGATAATAACCACTTTATTATTGCCTCTTGGGCATATCTCCAACAGTCTCCCACTTGCACTAGAGTCAATAATCTAGTTTCAAACCTTTGTGTATTCAACACCTATGGCTTTCTGGTGTCGTATGTACACGATTGCTAGTGGTCAACTGATCTCCGGATCTGACACTTCCAGGTCCGTGTGTAATTGCATGTCTTTGCGTATCTACGCATCACTCATTCTATAATGAGATGGCTTTGTATAAATTTGGTCCTTTGGTGAGACCTTTAGTTCTTTGGGGTTAAAACATGTTGATAATATTGTCGTACAATATATCTTCATAGTATTATCCCGCTGTGAACTACACCTAGTTTGATAACAAACTACTTGACTCAAATGCCCTCTTTAGCTGCTATAGTAGCAGTCATATACTTAGCCTTTTGTTTGTAGTATCTGTCATAATGTCTTAACTTTGGAACTCATCCAAATCCATTATGGAACTTACTTTCATTATATTGTGCCACCCTTAGTTTATATTGAGATAAACTTAATTTGTACTTTGTGACAAAACTAGTATCAATGTAGTACTTTTACAATGAACTAACCATCTATTTGTCACTTCTACAAATAATATACTCTTAGTTCTTCCAAACAATCATAAGAATATCCTTACTATTGTCCAATGGTCATCTTATGAATCATTGTGGTATATGCTAATAACATTTAGAGCATAGGACATATCTGGATTTGTACATACCACAATATGATTGATATAAATACTCTTTGTGATTTCATGCATCAAGTATCAATCTATACTTGAATCTTTGTTTCACTTACCAAGTGTCAATACACTTGAATATATCATCAATATTGAACTCATTCAATCCTTTCTGTGTGAAAAGAACCTTTCTTGTAGTTTCTATATTGAACTCTTTCAATATATCATCTATGTACTTTCGGCACAACCATATTAGCATATATTGATGCCAAATATTTGGGTTTTGCCTAAGTCTTTCATCGAGATGAAATTCTTAATATGTGTTAAGAGAAGATACATCATTTCTAATCAACAATATGTCTTCCACATAATGTTTTAGAAACATGTCTTAGCGCCCCCACTTAATTTCTTGCAAATGCAAGCATCTTCATTGTCTCCGACGAATTTAAACTCCTTTAACAGTTTCATCATAGTGAAGATTCCAACTCCGCAATGCTTACTTCAACAATTGAAGTTTGCATATGCTTTTAGCATCCTTTTGAATTAACAAAACCCTATGGACTGTGTTATGCACATGTCCTAGATGACAATTCTATTAGAAGAATTTGTTTTGCTTATTCAACTACCACATAACAAAATTATATGTAGTGTTTGCTACATTAATCCGTCTAGACTAAATATCGCTATGAAAGATCAAATCTTGTCATAGTCAACCTTTGAACATTGTTGTGAACTCGTTCCCAACATGTCGACCATTTCATAGATGCGAAACATCCATGTCTATTTCTTTATAGATCCAAACACAACTGTAAGGTCTTACACCTTTCTCGAGGGTCCTTCAAGTTGAAAACTTGATTTCTCGTGTATGGAACTATCACGGATTTTATGGCTTCAGGCCATTTGACGGAGTCAGGGCTCATCATCACTTCTTTGCATGTAGTCGGATCATTATTGTCAAATAATGATTTAACTCTCAAATCTTGGTATTTGATTGTTTACCCGACCTACTTGTTTCAATAGGAACTTAGACCTCTGTGACCGCAACCTTTGAGGCACATGAGCCATGAGCATTGTTGCTGCCTCCGGAACACTTTTCGGTGCTGCGCAACTTTGCACATATAGCTAAGGTTCTTTTAACCTTATCAAAGTTCTATTGTCCTCCCACTTAACTTTTCACGAAAAATTCCTTCTCTAAGAAACTTGACGTTTTAAGCGACAAACACTTTTGTCTTTGGTGTTATGGAGGAATACTTAACTATTATTCAAAATGACATACAAAGATATGTTCATCCGATTTTGGTTGCAAACATCTTTCTTATGCATAGCATACCAATTTTTAAGAAAGGACAACTTGGGTTTTATCCCAAACCATAACTTTATATGGTGTCATTTCAACGGATTATGATGAAGCTCTTTTCAGTGGAAAAACGGTAGTCTCTAAAGCTTTTGACCTTTAAAATATAATGGCAGTTTTATGAATTACACCTTTGATCTTACCATGTCAAACAAGGTTTAATTACATATCTCGAGCGCTCCATACTCTTATGGTGTTTCGGGAAATGTAAATCCACAGAACGATTCCTTAAATCTTAGGTATTATGCTAAACTTTGTAACTCAAATATATTCCTTTATGATCTTATCATAAACTATTTATATTCTTGTTACAATGATTTTGCACTTCATCTTGAAAGTCTTTGAACTTTACAAATGTTTCATACTTCATCCTTATTAAGTAATTATTCATATATTCACTCCAATTTTCGGAGAAAGTATATGAAGTTTAAATCGATCGCTCTTGACTACACATAATGGACTTCATACAACAATATGTACAAGTCCCAATAAGCTAGTCATTCGTTCCCTTTTGGCCTATGAACGAAGTTTTAATTATCTCTAGGAAAGTTTCACAAGCGTCATTTGATCAAAAATCAAAAAGACTCCAAAATTCCATCCACATGGAGTTTCTCCATGTTTTCTTTTCAATATAATTTAAACGGCGATGTCACTTTCTAAGTGATCTTTCAATCAATTTGTCTTTCGATATTTTTAGCACTAGTTTTATGGATGTGATTTCTCCAACAAGATTTGTGAATCATCCATCTTTTATGGATTACGGCAATTATTTGAACAACCCTTTTGTTCTCATAATACCTAATAATACAAATCTTGAAGGCAAGCTTTGATGTTTAACAAGCAGCACAATAACCCTTTATTTGTTCTCGATGAACATCATCACATATTCTTTTGCTAGTTACTTAGGCCATTGTAGTTCATGAATTGTGTTGTTACGTATGACGATTCACACCAACAAATTCAGTATCAAATACTTAAGAACCACATTGTTTAATAAGCAAAGAATATAGCCATAACATGTATATCATCTATATACTTAAGCTGAACAATTCTAGTCTTTTCTTTTCTGCCATATATTTATGAGATTCTCTTTCAGTATTTATTTTTCTGTTTGAAAGAATCTATCAACATCAATAGTGGAGCCATACACATGACACATAGTCCAAAGCGTGTATAGTTAAATACCAATGTCTTTGGACTTGCACTTTGAAGTAGATCACCATTATCAAATGTTTGGTGTTCTTTCAAATTCCTTTCTTTAGTAATCTCTTGGTGTAGTAAACATTTTACCTACATCAAATATTCACCCTTATCATGGAATTATCCATGATCAAGCTAATTTTAGATTATAATGGTGAGTTGCGAGTATAATGTTGCTCTCCAAAACCTTTTGGAGGATTAGGACAACTAGTGTCTCCAACCTTTTGCAAATTCTCATCAAATATGAGAACATGACTTTTGCCATATTATACTCTATCATGTTGTAACCAAAACTTCGTTTCAGATATCACAATATCTTCCACACATCATGGTTTCTGAAACAACTCTTTCAGATCCTAGATAACCTTGATATTAAGACAATCCTTTGAATATCAAGAATCATGGAGACAAACATGATACTCATACACTAACACTTGGAATTGTCACTCTTGATTTAATACCAATTAATAAACTTCATGGAGTAACCAGAACTTACTGAAAGTTTGCAATAGGACTTTTAAACTTTAGATTAACACTTCAAAACAATACGATACCAGTTCGTAAAGTAACTAACCAGAATTCTATAGTTCTATCATCTCAATTAAAACTAAGCGCAAGGTGGTAAACGGATGCCAATGACTACAACAACTATGCAAATTCACTTTGATTTAATTTATGATAAATAGTGTTCAACTTTTAATCATATTTCCGTTGAAATCCCACTCAAAACAATATCCCTCACATTGTTTTAGTGATCACACGAACCAAATCCACCACATCAAAACCGATCATCACGAGAGTTGATGTAGGTTCAATGGCGAACAATCAACATGTTCATCATATCTACTATATGACTCATGCTTTACCTTTTGATGATCCGTGTTCCGAGACCACCTCTGTACATGCTAGGCTCGTGAAGATCAAACCTTAGCTTCTGCATGAGCAAATCTGGCTTGCTCACGTTGTATACACTCGCAGAATCTAACACACCCGATCATCACGTGGTGCTTCGAAACAACGAGCTTTAGCAACGGTGCTTACTAAGGATGAACACTTTAAAACTTGAAATTGTGTGCTTGAGGGATCATATTATAATGCTACCGTCATGAACTAAGCAATACAAGATGCATAAAAGGATTAACATCACATGCAATTCATAATATGTGATATGATATGGCCTTTCTTCTTTGTGCTTCCGATCTCCATCTTCAAGCATGAACATGATCTCCATCATCACCGGCATTGCATCAAGGTCAATGATGCCGCTCCATGGTTTTCGTCCACCAGCTTCAACTATTACAACTATTTTGAATAGACACGCGGGTCTTAATAGAATTTAAAAACAACCATATGGCTCCTCCCGGTTGCCAACTTACAATAAGGAACATTGCATACATCAAATATAATCACAATTATGGCCATATCACATCACAGCACACCCCTGCAAAACAAAGTTAGACGCCTCTAATTTTCTTTGCATATTTTACGTGGTTTGGGGCTTTCAATAAGTGTCGTTCTAACTTACGAACAAGAACCACAACGTTGATACTAGTATTGTCAATCACCCGTTGTAAATTGAATCTTAACTATGTTGGGAGAAATAGGCACCCGCAAAGCCACTTATGCAATACAACTTGCATGTCAAGCGTGGAGCAGGTCTCATGAACGATGTCATGTAAGGTTAGCCCGGGCCGCTTCATCCCACCATCCTGCAAGATGCAAAGTACACAAGAAGCAATCGACAACAAAAGCATCAACGCCCACAATGACCATTGTGTTCTACTCGTGCAACAAATCTACATATAGACACGGCTCTGATACCACTGTAGGGGTTCGTAGCATGGAAAACAAAAAAATTCTTCCGCATGCACACAAACAAGCCAAGATCTATCTACTAGATTGTAGCAACGAGTCGATAGAGGAACTCACCCTCAAGATTCCAAAGTGGTTAACGAGAGCAGATTCTTGTGGGTGATGTAGTCGTACACTTGCCGATCTCAAGATCGTGTAGACGATCCTTCCGGTGCTGCGTTCCGGTAGCGCTTCCGCAGTCGGTCACACGTTTGGTACTCGATGAAGACCTTCCTCTCCCTTGTTCCAGCAGGCAGCGGAGGTTGTAGCACTCTCGTCGTGATTCCGGCAGCACGACGGCGTGGTACTGGAAGTAGAGGGGAGATCTCGCAGGGCTTCGCCTTAAGACGAAGCGAGTATGGAGGATTAGGGTTTCCCGAAAAACTAGGGTTTAGAGATCCGGGAGGAGGAGGCGGCGCGGCAGCGGCGCTGCGGCGGCGGCGAGCGGCGGCGCTGCGGCGGCGAGTTCGTGGAGAGGGCTTGGAACTTGTGTTGTTTGGGGCAGCCCTCCCCCTCTATTTATGAGAGGGAGGGGCAGCCTTGGGAGGGGTGGTTTTGAATCCAAACCCAAACCCAAGTTGGATTGAGAGAAGGACTTGTTTCTTCTCCCACTAGGAAACCATTGTTCCAGTTTGACTTTTCAAACTTCCCGTTTGATTTTCAATTTAGAGTTTTATTTCTCTCTTGCATATGCCAACACCAAGTGACCTTGGACATGATCCAATCATTCCACTTACCCATGAAACATTCATGGACCATTCTCCTTTCGGACCGGTGAACCTTCTAGACCCTTCTAGAACCTCTCCGATGAAATCATCGGAAACTTTCCCGAACTCCGAAATAGGACTTTCCTTATACGAATCTTATTCTCTGAACCATTCCGGATCTCCTCGTGATATCTCGGATCCTATACGAGACTCCTAACAACATTTGATCTCTTACTAATCATTCCATAACTACTCAACAACATCGAATCCTTAAGTGTGTCTCCCTACGGTTTGTGAATTATGCGGACATGACCGAGACACTTCTCCGATCAATAACCAATAGAGGAATCTGGAAATTCAAATGGATCCCACATATTTCTACTATTACTTTGCGATCGAATGAACCACTTACATACGATACCAATTTCCCTTTGTCTCACGATAGTTTACTTATCCGAGGTTTTGATCGTCGGTATCTCTGCATACCTAGTTCAACCTCGTTACCGATAAGTACTCTTTTCTCGTTCCCGTGATATGTGATCCCTTGTGAGCCATTCACATGCTTGCAAGCTAATTGGATGACATTCCACCGAGAGGGCCCAGAGTATATATATCCGTCATATGGATGGACAAATCCCACTCTTGATCCATGAGCCTCAACCCATACTTTCCGAACACTCAATTCCACCTTTATAGCCACCCAGTTACGGTGTGGTGTTTGATGTCATCAAAGCATCCTTCCGGTGATGGTGATTAACATGATCTCATGGTCGAAGGAATTAGGTTACTATGTATCAGAAAGCTTATAGCAAATGAACTATATTAAATGACTTGATCTTTATGCTATGCTTAACTATAGGAGTATGTCCATCCCATCATTCTCCTAATGATATGACCTTGTTGTTAATAACATCTCTATGTTCATGATCAGGAAACCATGATCATATATTAACCAACAAGCTAGTTTAACAAGAGGCTTTACTAGGGACTCTTTTATGTTTACAAATCACACAAGTATTAATGTTTTTGGTTAATACAATTATAGCATGGTATGTAAACATATATCATAAGTATGAAGATATGATAATAACCACTTTATTTTGCCTCTTGGGCATATCTCCAACAGTTATGACTACGAACAAGTCACCATAGCCTCTATGATCATTTATTCCTTGACTTGTAGTACCACTCTATTCTTTGATTAGTAATGTTTTGTCGCTGTAGAGGTCCCAACCTGATAAGGTAGAGATCCCTGTGTTTACAATGCTAGTCCCTGGATCGAATAGCTAGCATCCATAGTTTAAGATGTAATATCAAAAAACAAAGGTCATATTACAAGTTATAACCAGGAATAAAATAATTCATTACATCTTACATAGCTCATTTGGCTAACTCATTACAATGCCGCAGATATAACTATATTGCATGGAGTCCTTCATCTTCATATGCCACAGGCAATCATGTTGGTTCTAGACTTGTAATCCCTACTCAACAAAGTTCACTAACATCAAACAAACCTGTAACATATTAAGTTACAGCCACAAGGGTCAATACATTTGAATTTTATTGGCAAGTGATTTTATATTGACATGGAGAATCTATCATCTACATGAATATTTGGCTAAGTGGAGTTTTGGCTTGGCTTTGCATAAGACAAGTTTTCCCTATCCTTTGAAAATAGTTTTTCTCTTTGACAAAACCTTTCATCACACAATGGCACACTAGATACCCTCTAGGCGCTTCCCTTGTTTACCCAACAAGTTTTAACTTAGAGAAATTGGGATGAGAAGTTCCTTGATTGCTTCAATGCCTTTGATGCTCAAATTGTCCATTGTCGGGGACACGACTAAGTACTTTGGTTTTACTCTCTCGAGAGGTGGTGCACTTTCCCCACAAGACTCGACATGCATCGAGACGAGATCTTTCAGAAGCCTTCCCTTAGACCAAATGGATGCGTTCCATCCTATCATCACTACCACCTTCTGTCCATCTGGCTAAGTTATTGTAACCTATATGATCAAGACAGAGCCCATATGCCATGTGGCTACACTGGAAACTTCTCAACACAAAACATCTCAAATCTCTTTGTTCCTGGGTGGCCATCCACAAGTGTGATACACAAGGTGAACCATAGAAATGGTTCTTGTGTAACCACTCAACACAAATCCATCCAAGCAATTACCATTCCACCCAGGTGTATCATTCACTTAGTTGTTTTATTAATCAAAAACATAGTCATTGACTTTGCATAATATCATAGCATGAATATTCCACCCTTGAAATCTTTTAGCTAGGCTAAGCATACTAGGAAAACTTTTCTCTTGACTTAGGAAAATTCCTACCAAGATATACACTATAGGATCTACTGTAGCATAGCAATATATGTAAAATAGTCCTATCAGGCATACTACAAAAATATCACTAATGCATTATTGAAAAGATAGGACTTTTGATGAACAAGGTATCACTTGCCTTTTTGGTAGAGAAACTAGGTACACTCCTTGATCTTGCAATTGTCATACTCTTCAAAGTTCACTACAATTCAATTAAGCAAGGAACACATTCAAAACTAGCATTCAAACAATTCACCACATAAAAAGATAAAACCAAGGAAATGCATGAAAGCATGCAATAGGTTGTTTTATTTTAAAAGTGTTTTCTAACAAGGCTCTAAACATTTCAAAACACCTACTGGTCATTTGTAAAATGTGGAAAATCATTTGAAACCAAGTTAGTGAAAATAGCCTTTTTAAATCATTTTTGTTTTGCTAGAAATGCTTTTATTCAAAGGAATATTTCCTAGTGTTATCAAAATATACTTTTAAATTCAAAAGTTTGTGTTTATGGTCAGAGGGTTCAAATCAAACCATTTGGAAATGGTTTTACACAAAAATCATTTTTAGAATAATTTTTATACTCAAAATAGTCCTACAAATGTTTCTGCAGAAACACCTAATTTTACCGAAGAAAAATACCAAACTAAGGCCATAGTTGCAAAGTATACATTTTCCTTATTCCATTGATATAAAATTTCTAATTTTTGGACATACATATTAAAATTTATGAATTTTACAAAATCAATCATCTAGTAGATCAAATTCTGTTTTTAAATCAACAGCTTGGCTACGTGTCATAATATAATTGGCTGATATTGTTTCTTGTGGATTGAGCCACATGGGGCGTTGGATTTAAGTAGATCTGTGTGGATCAAATCAAATAATACCGCTTCATTAAATCATCTATCTCTACCACTGGATCTGCATCTAACAACTCAGGCGTAATGACCTAAGATGGGTGGCGCTAGCTGGCGACTGCGGCGGCGGCGCGTTCGGGCGGTGACGTTTCGGCGACTCTAGGGGGTAAGGGGGTGGGGGAGATGCTTACTGAGATCGCAGAGACGTTGTGATGCTCAAGGTGGTCGCAGCTGGCGAAGGGGCGCTCGGAATCATCGTGTATTTCTTGTCGGAGATGTCACTGGCGTCGGGCACGCACGGGCTTCGTCGGAGGCGAGTATTTGGGATGCAAGCGAGCAAGGCAACACATAAGGAAGATGAGAAAGGTTGCAGAGGTTGCGAGGAAACTCACCAGAGGTCAAGGGGTGCACGAGGTCGATGGCTATGGCTCACCGGAGTTGCAGGGTTCGTCGGTGGCGCACGGGCAAGGACGGTGTCGACGCTCTGGGTCACGAGAAAGCATGCGGCTAGGGTCAATGGATGCACACAATGGTGACAAACAAACGAACTTGAACTAGAGAGCAAGGGGTGATGTGTACTCACAGGAATTGACGTCGGGTCTGTCAGAGGCCACCGTGTTGCAAGCGGAAATTAGCGTAGCCTGGTGGCTCACTGAGTGCAGCGTGTGAGAGGGAAAGGGAGAGGAGAGCGAGGGGAGTAAGTACGCATGGTCGAGGGAGCGAATTGCTGCGGCATTTACACGAATTTATGAGGATTAAAATCAGGCAGAAATGGTCAAGGGAGATAGGGCGTGGTCACCGCGGTGAGGACGACGATTACATGGAAGAGGTGGGTCCGATGCGTCAGTGGGGGTGCGGGTGCGGGTGTGGGTGCAAGTGAGAAAGGGGGCTCGCGGGGAGAGAGGGGCTGCCGGGTGGGCTGGTAGTTGGGCCAGGGGTTTGCTGGGTTGGGCCTAGGTTAGTTGGGCAGGTCAGTTTCTATTTTTTTTGAATTCCTCTTCTTTTTCCATTTTTAATTTCTGTTTTCATTCAAACCAATTTGATCTCAAACTAATTTGAATTCAGATTAATTCCAAAACTCTTCAGTAGGTTTTAATCAAATTATGTTTTGATTAATTAACTCACTTTGGAATATTTCCAAATATTCTCTTATGATTTATTATTTATTTAAATTAGGCATTAGTCTTTATTTAAATAAAATTAAATATGGTTCAAACCCATGTAATTTTATTCAAATAAAATTTTATTCCTTTATATTATTCAGTAAACTTTTATTCCATTTGCTTATGGATTAAATTCAAGATTTAATTTGTCTTTGCAATTATTTCTTATTTAATTATTTCTTTCTTTATATTATAAAATCCATATCTTTTTATTTATAGTTCCAAAATTGGTGATTCCAATTTGTATAATTTTATTTAATATTTATTTATCCTTTTAGTATTACTTTGCTCACAATTTGGTATTGGTTTTGGTTAGGAGCTTTTATTAGCCTTGGAATTATTTTGTTTATCATATTAAATTCATAAGTTTTTATCCATGGCTCCAAATTGAATGAAACCAATTTCTATGGTTTTATAATATTTTTGTTTATCAATTTTTATCATTTAGAAATATTTGTTGCTAAATTTTTATATGGATCAAAGCCATAGTCTTAGGGTGATCTTGGAGCTGATTTATTCCATTAGGGTTTTGGTTTAACTTTTCCGGGTGTTTTAATTTCAAGATTCTTTCCATGCAAGATTGCATTTGATCTTTTGAATATTTGTTTATTGCTTTCTTATTCAAATTTTGTTCAAGTAAGGTTTGATGTTTCCACTTAGAAGCAAAAAATTTCTTTTCACCCTAAATTTCAACAATTGTTTATTTTGTTTGTTTATTTTTCACATTTCAAAATTTGGAGAATTTTGGGATGTGACAGACTACCACCCTTAAAAGGAATCTCGTCCTGAGATTCGGGATGGCTAGAGTTACAAGTTGGCTTCAAGGCAACTAGGGTACTACCACCCTTAAAAGGTTATTAACTAGATTACATCTTGGCTTACTTGGTGATCTTTATGTAATTTCGCTGGACAGTTGTTTGCATAGTGTCCCTCATTTTCACACTTGAAACATGTGACAAGGTTGAGATCCTTCACAGGCTTTCTTGTCTTGTTCTTCTTCTTTTCTGGACAATGTGATGCATAATGGCCTCGCTTTTTGCATTTGTTGCACATCACTTGGCTAATGTCTTCTTTTATCTTTGGTATCACTACCTCTTGTTTGTTTTCTTTGTCCTTCTTCTTTTCTGATCATTCATTGGCATAGTGTCCCACCTCCTTTCAATTGTAACATTGCACCTGTCTAATGTCTTGCTTACTGGGGTTGGGGCACTTCTTCTTGTTCTTGGGTTTCTCCAAGGCTAGGAGTTCTATTAGTTCATTTCTTCATACTTCACCTCAAAGGTGGGAAAACTTCCTCGGTTCTTTGAATGGTTCCTAGGATAACATCCATGTTTCCTCTTTTGTCCACCATAGTGGGTCACAATGTATGGAGGTGCAAATTGAGTTTTGACTTTGTCTTCATCATTCTTGGTGGAAGTTTTTCTTTCATGGAGGTTTCCAAACACTTGATGCATTCCATCTTGTTTCATCAGTTGAACTATAGGATATATGGGGCATTGGATAGGAACATGATCATTTCCTTCACATAGGAAGCATGTAACTTGAGATGTGGGGCATTGTTTAGTTGGATGTTTCTCTTCACAATTAGGGCATTGGTCCTTATGTTCTTTATAAGTGTGCCCCATGTCTCCACAAATTTTGCAAGATTGTGTTCCTTCTATAATATCATCCTTGATATCATTGTTGTCATAATCTCCTTGTGAAAGGTTGCTCCTCATGTTGATCATCTGATTGGTCATCCTTTGCAACAATTGAGATTGGGTTTCCAAGAACTTTAGCATGGCTGGATCTAACTCAATGTTGTTGGATAAAAAATGGCTCATCACTTGATTAAACTAGGCTTGGGTTGCTAGTAGTTGCTCTCTCATGTGTATCTCTTGGTTGTTGTTGTCACCATCCTTGATGTTGTGGTCTCTCGAAGAAGTCATCTGTTTGAGTTGGATTGGGATTAGGTTAGGCAAAAGATTTCTAGAGGAAGAATTCTACTCACACACAACAAATCACGCAAAGCAATGTGCAAGCAATCACAATCATGTAGTCCACTCAAACAACAAGATTCAAGCAATCTTAGGAAACAAAATATTTTTTCTACACCACATAAGTTGGTGTGATCAATAAATCAATTTAAACTAAAAACTAGTGTGGTGGTCCAACTATGGGGTTCACTTGAGATCATTCCATTCTTCTTAGTTGTTTCTTCTTGAACAAGATTATGGTTTCCTTGGAAGAAATTCTTGCATCTTGGTCACAAGGCTCTAAGGTAATGTCTTCAATGTTTCCTCATGAGTTGAGTTTCCTTAGTCTCCAAGTTTTGAGTAATATTTCTTGTCTCACTTGTATTCCTTAGTGATGTCCCAGTAGAAGTCCTTGGTGAAACTGAAGTTGAAGTCATTGGTGATGTTGAAGTCTTTGCTCATGTTAAAGTTTTTGTCCATCAAGTTCAAAAGGAAGAGATGTAGAATCAAAACCAAAAGGGTTGAGGAAAGAGTTTACAAGATTTTTTGTAAATAAGTTTGGAACAAATTCAACTCCTATTTTTCTAAGGGGTTTTGTCCAATCCTAGGGTTACAATCCTACATGCAACACAGTGCTCTGATACCATCTGTAGAGGTCCCAACCTGATAAGGTAGAGATCCTTGTGTTTACAATGCTAGTCCTTGGATCGAATAGCTAGCATCCACAGTTTAAGATGTAATATCAAGAAACAAAGATCATATTACAACTTGTAACCAGGAATAAAATAATTCATTACATCTTACATAGCTCATTTGGCTAACTCATTAGAATGGAGCAGATATAACAATATTGCATGGAGTCCTTCATCTTCATATGCCACAGGCAATCATGTTGGTTGTAGACTTGTAATCCCTACTCAACAACTTCACTAACACCAAACAAACCTGCAACATAATAAGTTACAGCCACAAGGGTCAATACATTTGAATTGTATTGGCAAGTGATTTTATATTGACATGGAGAATCTATCATCTACATGAATATTTGGATAAGTGGAGTTTTGGCTTGCCTTTGCAGAAAACAAGTTTTCCCTATCCTTTGAAAATAGTTTTTCTCTTTGAAAAAACCTTTCATCACACAATGGCACACTAGATACCCTCTAGGCGCTTCCCTTGTTTACCCAACAATTTTTAACTTAGAGAAATTGGGATGAGGAGATCCTTGATTGCTTCAATGCCTTTGATGCTCAAATTATCCATTGTCAGGGACACGGCTAGGTACTTAGGTTTTACTCTCTCGATAGGTGGTGCACTTTCCCCACAAGACTCGACATGCATCCAGACGAGATCTTTCAGAAGCCTTCCCTTTGACCAAATAAACGCGTTCCATCCTATCATCACTACCACCTTCTGTCCATCTGGCTAAGTTATTGCAACCTATATGATCAAGGTAGAGCCTATATGCCATGTGGCTGCACTAGAAGCTTCGCAACACAAAACATCTCAAATCTCTTTGTTCCTGGGTGGCCATCCACAAGTGCGATACACAAGGTGAACCATAGAAATGGGCCTTGTGTAACTACTCAACACAAATCCGTCCAAGCAATTACCATTCCACCCAGGTGTTTCATTCACTTAGTTGTTTTATTAATCAAAAACATAGTCATTGACTTTGCATAATATCATAGCATGAATATTCCACCCTTGAAATCTTTTAGCTAGGCTAAGCATACTAGGAAAACTTTTCTCTTGACTTAGGAAAATTCCTACCAAGATATACACTATAGGATCTACTGTAGCATAGCAATATATGTAAAATAGTCCTATCAGGCATACTATAAAAATATCACTAATGCATTATTGAAAAGATAGGACTTTTGATGAACAAGGTATCACTTGCCTTTTTGGTAGAGAAACTAGGTACACTCCTTGATCTTGCAATTGTCATACTCTTCAAAGTTCACTACAATTCAATTAAGCAAGGAACACATTCAAAACTAGCATTCAAACAATTCACCACATAAAAGGATAAAACCAAGGAAATGCATGAAAGCATGCAACAGGTTGTTTTATTTTAAAAGTGTTTTATAACAAGGCTCTAAACATTTCAAAACACCTACTGGTCATTTGTAAAATGTGGAAAATCATTTGAAACCAAGTTAGTGAAAATAGCCTTTTTAAATCATTTTTGTTTTGCTAGAAATGCTTTTAATCAAAGGAATATTTTCTAGTGTTATCAAAATATACTTTTAAATTCAAAAGTTTGTGTTTATTGTCAGAGGGTTCAAAACAAACCATTTGCAAAAGGTTTTACTCAAAAATTATTTTTAGAATAATTTTTATACTCAAAATAGTTCTACAAATGTTTCTGCAAAACACCTAATTTTACCGAAGCAAAATACCAAACTAAGGCCATAGTTGCAAAGTATACATTTTTCTGATTCGATTGATATAAAATTTGTAATTTTTGGACATACAGATTAAAAGTTATGAATTTTGAAAAATCAATCATCTAATAGATCAAATTCTGTTTCTAAATCAACAGCCTGGCTACGTGTCATAATCTAATTGGCCGGTACCATTTCATTTAGATTGAGCCACGTGGGGCGTTGGATTTAAGTAGATCTGTGCGTCTCAGATCAAACAATACCGCTTCGTTAAATCATCTATCTCTACCACTGGATCTGCATCTACCGGCTCAGGCGTAATGACCTAAGATGGGCGTCGCTAGCTAGCGACTGCAGCGGAGGCGCGTTCAGGCGGTGACGTTCCGACAACTCTAGGGGGTAAGGGGGTGGGAGAGATGCTTACTGAGATCGCAGAGACTTTGTGATGCTCAAGGTGGTCGTAGCTGGCGAAGGGGCGCTCAGAATCGTCGTGTATTTCATGTCGGAGATGTCACTAGCATCGGGCACACACGGGCTTCATCGGAGGCGAGTATCTGGGATGCAAGCGAGAAAGGAAATGTGTCGGGAAGATGCGCAAGGTTGCAGATGTTGCGAGGAAACTCACTAGAGGTCAAGGGGTGCATGAGGTCGACGGCTATGGCTCACCGGAGTTGCAGGGGTCGTCGGTGGCGCACGGGAAAGGACGGTGTCAACGCATTGGGTCACGAGAAAGCATGCGGCTAGGGTCAATGGATGCGCACAGTGGTGACAAACAAACGAGCTTGAATTAGAGAGCAAGGGGCGGCGTGTACTCACCGGAATTGACTCCAGAGTCTGTCGGAGGCCGCGGTGTTGCAAGCGGAAATTAGCGCAACCTAGTGGCTCACTGAGTGTGGCGAGTGAGGGGAGAGAGGAGAGGGAGGGGAGTAAGTATGCGTGGTCGAGGGAGCGAATTGCTGTGGCATTTACATGAATTTACGAGGATTACAATCAGGAAAAAACGGTCAGGGGAGAGAGGGCGTGGTCACCGCGGTGAGGACGACGATGACATGGCGGAGGTGGGTCCGATGCGTCAGTGGGGGTGCGGATGCGAGTGAGAAAGGGGGCTCGCGGGGGGAGAGGGGGTGCCGTGTGGTCTGGTAGTTGGGCCAGGGGTTTGTTCGGTTGGGCCTAGGTTAGTTAGGCAGGTATGTTTCTATTTTTTTTTGAATTCCTTTTCTTTTTCCATTTTTAATTTCTGTTTTCATTCAAACCAATTTGATTTCAAACTAATTTGAATTCAGATTAGTTCCAAAACTCTTCAGTAGGTTTTAATCAAATTATGTGTTGATTAATTAACTCACTTTGGAATATTTTCAAATATTCTCTTATGATTTATTATTTATTTAAATTAGGCATTTGTAATTTTATATGGTTCAAACCCATGTAATTTTATTCAAATAAACTTTTATTCTTTTATATTATTCAGTAAACTTTTATTCCATTTGCTTATGGATTAAATTCAAGATTTAATTTGTCTTTTCAATTATTTCTTATTTAATTATTTCTTTCTTTATCTTATAAAATCCATATCTTTTTATTTATAGTTCCAAAATTGGTGATTCCAATTTTAATAATTTTATTTAATATTTATTGATCCTTTTAAATCCTTTTAGGATTACTTTTCTCACAATTTGGTATTGATTTTGGTTAGGAGCTTTTATTAGCCTTGGAATTATTTTCTTTTATCTTATTAAATTCATAAGTTTTTATCCATGGCTCCAAATTGAATGAAACCAATTTCTATGGTTTTATAATATTTTTGTTTATCAATTTTTATCATTTAGAAATGTTTGTTTCTAAATTTTCATATGGATAAAAGCCATAGTCTTAGGGTGATCTTGGAGCTGATTTATTCCATTAGGGTTTTAGGGTTTTGGTTTAACTTTTCCAAGTGTTTTAATTTCAAGATTCTTTCCATGCAAGATTGCATTTGATCATTTGAATATTTGTTTGTTGCTTTCTTATTCAAATTTTGTTCAAGTAAGGTTTGATGTTTCCATTTAGAAGCAAAACGTTTCTTTTTACCCTAAATTTCAACAGTTGTTTATTTTGTTTGTTTATTTTTCACATTTCAAAATTTGGAGAATTTTGGGATGTGACAATTATGGCCATTATTGCTCTCTTAGTTGGTCGTTCCCTGTATTTTGCTAGCCTCCACTTGTATGAGTAAGCTCTACTCATGCATCCAAATCCCAAGAAACCAAGTTATTCCAAAGTGTCCACTATAAATTCCTATGCATGGTGTGTTACACCATTCCAAGTATATTCTTGTTTTCATATATCTTCAAATTAAAAAGTATTTTGTTATGTGAAAACTTAGTGATTAAAGCTCTCACGAACTTGATGGCACACTTTATTTTTCTTGCCCCTAATAAAAATGAACCATTGTGTCATCTATGTTGTATATGCTTGCACTTATACATTGGAATTAGCAGAACCGTGATGTCATGGGGAACGCTTTCAACATTGCACTTGTACTTTGTACACAGTTGATATCATGCTCTTTTGTCTATGGATGTCGTCGGTGTGAAATGAAAGGGGAGCTTGTAAGTCCATGGAGTTATGTATGTGTGTTAGAGAAACGCATGGGCCGCTAGCCTAAGCGATGCCTAATCATGGTGGAAATTTGTAGCATCACCATAGTGACATCTATGAAGCATTCTTCTTATAAAAAAGAGATAGAGAAAAAAATGAGATTGAGAAAAATAAAAAAATGAGAAAAGAGTAAAGAGAGAAAAAACACCATATTACCATGGTAAATAAGAAGAATGCTGAGATGCTCATTGTCTGCTTGCCTTGTCATTTTGGTTATGGGATAGCTCCTGTACCATGTGCAATGGGTACCCCGTTGGCAGTTCTCTATGGTACACATGTACTTACTATGACAAGAACTTGCAAGTAACTAAACTTGAGTAGCATGAGGAGCGGCTCTCGTATTCAAGGGACATGAGATTGCCAACTTATACTTTTTCAAGCATATACTCCGTAGTTTTCTCACTTTAACCTTAATCACTTCAAGATGCTTATAATAGGGGCAATGAGGGCTAAAAGCTAACAAGTACCATAATTTTTGGAAGATCTTTTTGAAACTTGAAATCCCTGCTTCCCTTATGAAGGGCCTTTCTTCCACCATTATATTGAGTCTCCACCTTCTATCCTTAGGCACCAGTTAAGAGAGCATAGTTGCCATTCTTAGTTCTATGTGCATTGTCCCAAAACTTATTGATTGATGCATATTGTTGATATTACTTGTTCTTGTGCTATTTGTATATAGTCACTCTTATGAACTTTGAAGGTGTCCTATGCATTTATTTGCTACTCCATGAGGGACAAGCTGAATGCCATTATGCCATGTTTTCTGTATGTGAAACAAACAAACATTTTTTAATACATGTTATTCAAGATCTTTGTTTGTAACCTTTCATGTTGCATGCATAGTTACTTTGTCTTACTGTTAGAACTCCATCTTTCATGCTCATGTTTAGAGTTATTTGATCCCAGCTTTCAATGCTTTCACATGGTTTGATCTTGATTTTGATGGTGCATGTCACCTAAAAAATTATTCTTTTTATCACTTACCTACTCGAGGACAAGCAGGAGTTAAGCTTGGGGATGCTTGATACGTCCGAAACATATCTATAATTTTTGATGTTCCATGCTTGTTTAGTATCTACTTTGATTTGCTTTGTCTACACTTTGAGGTGTTTTTATATGTTTTCTGGTACTAACCTATTAACAAGATGCCACAGTGCAAGTTGCTTGTTTTCTTCTGTTGTTGGTTCCATAAAGGCAGAAAATCAATATTCTCGGAATTGGATGGGAAAAAAGCCAAAGTCAATATTTTACCGTGGGGAACACGAAGCCTGAATACGAGACGGAGGAGAGTCACCAGGGGGCCACACCCCCTGGCCACGCGGCCAAGGTGGGCCTGCACCTAGGGGGTGCGGCCGCCCTGGTGACCCCCTGCCTCGCCTCTTCGCCTATAAAGACCCCCCGATGCCTAAACCCTAAGTACCCGATCAATGTTCCATGAAACTGTCTATAGCCGCCGCCACCATCGTCCCTAGATCGGGGGGGGGTGATCTGAAGCTCTTCCCGGCAACCTGCCGAATGGGAGATCATCCTGGAGGCCTTCTTCTTCATCATGCCAGCCTCCGGTATGAAGCGTGAGTAGTTCCACCTTGGACTACGGGTCCATGTAGTAGCTAGATGGTTGTATCTCCTCCTTTGTGATATCATGTTTAGATCTTGTGAGCTACGTTCATAATCAAGATCTCATCTATTTGTAATCATGCATGTTGTGTTTGTGGGGATCCGATGGATATAGAGATTACTATGTCAGATTGATTAATGGTTTTGTCTTATTGATTCATCATGTCTGTGTTGTTTGTGATCTTGCATGCTCTCTATTGTTAGTATCTATCTTGGCCAAGTAGTTGCTAGTGACTCCAAGAGGGGGTATTTATGCTCGATAGTGGGTAAATGCCTCTATTTAATCTAAGGGAAGTGACAAAAATCTCTAAGGTTGTAGATGTGATGTTGACACTAGGGAGAAAACAACGGTCTCCTGTTCATGGAACAAGTGGATTGTTTACCTTACACACTTTGCTTTAAAAAGTTGTCTATTGCTTGCAACTTAATACTAGAGGGGGTTCAGATGATAACCTGAAGGTGGATTTCTAGTCGTAGATGTAGTTGGATGGCGGTCTATGTATCTTGTTGTATTGCCCAATTGAATCTCAGAGGACCATGAATGTCTAGTATTGCATTGTTATGCCTTGCTCAGTCCTGTCAATTGCCCTGCTGTAATTTGTTTACCTAGAATGCCATGTTTGTTTATCTAAGGAGAACACCTCTAGTGAACTATGGACCCCGATCCAATCTTTACCATTGATACATCTTCCACTGTTACTATTACTTTCTGCAAACCACTATTACCTTCCATACCATACAGTTAATCCTTTGTGACAGCAAGCCGATGAGATTGACAACCTCACTGTTTGTTGGGGCAAAATCTTGAGTTTGTGTGGTGCAAGTCTCCAAGTTGCTTGCAACACCTTTGAGTCATTTCCTTCCTCCTACTGGTTTGATAACCTCGGTTTCTTACTGAGGGAAAACTTGCTGATGTGCTCATCACACCTTGCTCTTGGGGTCTCCCAACAAGGTGTTAACACGCCATTAACAACCACCCAGCCTATCTTTGAGCATGATGCCTTCTCAAGCAAGCATGAAGACATCGAAATGTGTGGCAGTTAGGATGATTTTGTGGTCAAAGATGATGATGATGATGATGATGATGATGAGAAAGCATATCCAGATGTGGTTGCTGACCCTGATAGGATGGAGAGTAGGGAATATTTGGTTGATTCAAACTATGAGCCAGACTATGGGACTGATGAGGAAGAGGAATGTGAGGATGCGGAAATGGGATGCAAATAAAATGACGAAGAAGAGGACATGCTAGTGATATACTTTGATATGGACAACCCTACAATTTATGATGGGACTGTCTTTGATACTGTAGAGGAATGCAGATATGTTGTTGCTACCTATTCCATAAGAGTTGGGTTCAAATTTATCGTTGAAAAGAGAAACCAAAAGAGATTTAGGGTGCATTATAGGGAAAGTAAGGTGTGTAAATGGAGATTGCATGCATCTCCAATGCGTGGTGGACACCCATTTCAGGTTGCAATAGCTACATTTAGTTTTAGTCTTTCTCATATTTTTTCTGTTGATGGTTCCTCTTATTTATTTTTATTCCCATCAAATGCAGATCAAGTTAAACATGAAGAAACACAACTTACCTAATACTTCTTTAAGTGATAAAATTAGACCGGCGACAACCAAGTGGATTGCTGCTATGGTACTTGAGTGGGTGAGGCAGGATCGTAGCATTGGACCTGCTGAACTCAGAACTAAGCTTAGCAAAAAGTTTAACATTCTGATTCCTTACCACAGAATCTTTGATGGGAAGGAGATGGCTATAGACTTCATTCTGGGCAAGTGGACTGATAGTTTTTACATGTTGTATAGTTTCAAAGCTGAGGTAGAGAAGACATCACCTGGTAGTATTGTTGACATTGATTACGAGGTTGTGAAACGAAGAGAAAAGGTCTCAAGGGGGGTCAAGTATAAGAAATTCTTCAGGAGATGTTTTGTCTGCCTAAAGGCATGCTGGAAGGGGTTCCTAGACGGCTGCAGGCCATACATGGCCATAGACGCAACATCTTTAATAGGGAAGTTCAGGGGACAACTTGCTACCGCTTGTGCTGTGGACGCGTATAATTGGGTTTTTCCCATAGCCTATGCTGTTCTTTAGGGTGAATCGATGAAAAGATGGACATGGTTCATGCAAAGACTACGTGCAGTAATTGGTGACCCTCAAGGCTTGGTGATACACACTAGTGCATGCAAGGGGCTTCAGAATGCTTTTGATGCTGTATTTCCTGGGGTTGAGCATAGGGAATGCATGCGTCACCTCGCTACTAGATTCACGAAGAAGTTCAAAGGAAATACCTTTGAACACACTTGTGGAGATCAGCATACACGTACACCCCAAGCACGCATGCTACTTACATGCAAAACTTGTATACCATGCCAAAGCTGAAAGAATACCTCGAAAAACATCATAGCAAGTTATGGGACAGAACCAAGTTTGGTGAGTTAAGAAAAGTGGATTATGTTTGCAATAATCTGACAGAAAGGTTCAATTCTAAGATTAGGAGCATGAAGTCACTTGCAACTGTTATTTTGTTAGATGCAATAAGACGGTGTATAATGGTGAAGATAGATTTTAGGCAAAGAATTTATGCGAGAAAATTTGTAGGCCATAAAATAGTTCCAAAGGTGGTTTTGTTACTGAATGCAAGAACCAGTTCAATGAGAACGATAAAGACGGGAATGGTTAGAAGTTCCAGTACATTGGCTGAGGTTTATGCACAAGACAAGCATGGAACTGAACGGAGGTATACTATAGACATTGGAAACAAGACTTGTTCATGCAAGAAGTGGTAGGTTACTGGTCTGCCATGCCACCATGCACTGCACTTCATCTTAAAGCTAAGAGGTAGAGGTGCTAAAATAGAGAACTATGTTCATAACTATTTCTCCGTGGACAATTTTGCTGCAACTTATGCAGAAAACATACCACATATGGCTGATGAAAATGATTGGGAGATGGTCGATCCAGGATTCAAAATTGAACCACCAGTTCTTAGGAGGACACCAGGGAGGCCTTGAAATCAAAGGACTAAAGCCTTCACGAAAAAAGGTTTGAGACTAGGAGCAAGGAAGCGGAAGTGCAAACCGTGTGGATGGTTGGGCCATATAAAGAGGCTATGCAAAAACCTAGTTCCACGTGATTTTGAAGATGCTGACCATGTCCCCGTTCACATCACGGAGGCACAAGATGAGGCTTCTCAGGAAGAACTAGAAGAAGCGTAGTGAGATGACGTAGAGGAAGTGCTGCATGTGAAGGAATACAGTAATGCGCATGTGGAGGGAAACATCGGTAAGCAACAATTGGTTGAGGTCGTGGACATGTCGGCGGGGATAGGGGCAAAAAGAAACAATAGGGTAAGAGGGAGCAGAAGGGGAAGGGAACGATAATAATGGAGTTGAATTTGAATATAAAGAAGTTGCTGGGATGATTGAGGATGTTCTTGAGGATCTTTCGGCTAACTGCAGGAGAAACAATAAATCCCTGTCAATTTTGTCTTTGTACAATTCTCTGTACAAAAGGTAATTTTGAAACTTGTTTTACTTGGCATTTTGATCATTTTTTTCAGTCCTCATCAACTATTGTTTAGTGCAGCACGGGGTTGAATAGTAATAAGAGGAGCAAAGAGAAGTTGGCATAGTAACGTTGTTTCTTGAATTGAGAGTGTCTTGTATTGGACCCAGGCATGCATCCATCCTAGGTACCCCATGGGGCACAACAAACCATTTTTCCCTAAAAATTGAGTGTCTTATAGAGTACCTACATTTAGAAACCGCATTTACATGGACATAACTCTAAAAAATACATTATATGCTTGCACCATGAGATAAATTTCCACCTCCCTGGAATGGCCATGCACCATGGTGTAGCATGTGTGAAAATTTCCTCAGACCCCTGGCTGCGCCCTAATCTTGCACCTTCTTTGGGAAAACACCGGTTTTTCGAGTTCAAAAAATGGAAAGTCAAGATTTCTCCAAATGGCCAGGAAATCTCTAGTTGCAGAAGTTACTTGCGATGCCGAGAGGGAGCTATGTGCCGGATTTGGGCTCAATCCATGGAGTGGTTCCATGTTCTGGGCAATGAGGGGGGAATACAGGGGTGAAAGCCATGTTATCTCAGTTTTTCCCTCTATTATTGGGGATATGCTATATGGGTATCCTCATAGCATGTCTCCTATCCGGAAAACCCGGCTCGCCCACAGTTGGTAGCATGGCCCATGGCTTGCTGGGCGACCCAGTTAGATGGATCTAGAAGGGAGGCCCATTCCGGATAAAGGAAGGCTACGGTTGGAGTCACCGACGTACCCGGAGCCTTGGAGTACAAGAAACACAAGACTAGTAATAGACGGTGTAGGACTCTGTAATCTGTCCGGCTAGGACTTTTTCCCTGTAACCCTAGGACCTGGCGACTATATAAGTCAGGCCTATGGGAGCCTTTAGGGCACAATCCCAAACGATAACTTAGACTTTCTAGTCACCTCGCACATCGAACCAATCCCTGTAACTCGGCGTATTGCCCTTATAGTGATTTATAGCAGGAGTAGGATTCCGCCACCGTCATGGGATCTGAACCTGGGTAAACTGTGTTACCTCGTACCCGTCAACCGACCACCTTCCCCCACGTCTCTAAACATTCATTGTGAGGACCCCTCCATGGCGTACTCGTTGGCAATACCATGATAGTTGGCGCCCACCATGGGGCAAGAGGCGCTTCAGGCTCTTCAACGGGAGAGGACCAAGATCTTCATGGGAATCGGTGAAACCGTGGCCATCGGCCGCGTTCTCTTCTCGAGCAACATTCCGATCGTCCCTCCCGACGAGTTCTGGATCCCGACAAAGACGAACCATACACGGTGTTCGATTGTTCCTATCGGAGATATCCACCTCTTCATTGGCGAAACCGACTCGGGCACTAGTTCCCTGGGAGTCGGAGGAGTATCAAGGCCCGCACGGACCGCCTACGGGCAGGATACGTTCGCGGAAGGATGAATGTCGGATCTCTCTTCGAAGTTTACCGGCAAAGATCGGAAAAATTCAAGGCCCACCCAAACCGCCCCTGTGCAGGATATAACGGTGGAAAATCGCTGCAAGTCCGCCGGCTTCGCCCGTGCGTCTAGACAGCAGAGATCCAAGTTCGTCGACGTGGTTACCATCTTCGATCTGGCGCGTTGCGTTCAGAGAGAGGGCGAACACCCCCGCGATTACCTGGCCAGGTGGCTCCGCATACGAGCCGATCTGGCCCACTACCCCCAATGATGATGCTATGTATCACTTTGTGTAAGGACTGGACCATGGCACGCTTCTCCGGCATTCTCCAAGACGGCAGCAGGCGACAGGACGCCTTACTTTCGAAGGCATGGTGAACACCATCAACAACTACACGGAGGCTGAAGCAGCAGCTCAGACAGCGCTTGCGCTCATTGACGGAGCCCCTCTGATTCAGCCACTGCCACCACCGCCTCAGGACGCCATCGTCGCAGCTGCGCCGCCACCTCCAGTCATCATCGCTGCTGTTGCACCTCCACCGCCCATCATCGAGGAAGTCCTAGCACCCTCCGACTCTATGATTGACGCGCTCTATGCCAACTTCAGTGCAGATTCGAAGGAGATAGATTTTAGTCTATAGGAACAAGCCAACTACACCGTCACGTCTCGAGAGGTGTTCTTCACCATCAGGACGACGATGGATGAAGATCAACCCGGACGAGCTCCGCCTACAGCACTCGAAAAGGGGAAGGGGCCACTTATTGATGTTGACGATGATCGCGCAAAGGTCATGCCTCCTCCGCCTAACCCAGCGCAACAGGCGCAGGAACTCGGCACCGGTCCGAACAACAACACCACAAACTTGCCTCCTCCAGCATCTATGTCTGCAGCTACCCAAGTTACTCCAGCTGATAGAGTAATGTACGACAATCTCCTCGTCGAGCCACTGATCATAGCTCATATCCGAAACGTGACTCAGCTTGATGAGAAGTGCCAGCAGCTGCAGGAGGAGGCGCAGGCCATCGAGGAGCAAGGCGCTAAGCTGGATCGAGATCTAGTCAACGCGTAGAAGTCCATAGAGAAAGCTAGAGCAATGAAGGCCAAGAAAGCTCCGGCTCGCGTCATCAATGATCCTGGTGTATGGCGAAACCTAGGATGGGCTCCCTCGAGGCCGGCACAGGCCAAGCCATACATTGGCAGTGAAGGCAAACAGGTGATTCCCACCCCACTCCTTAACCTCGCCGTCGCCAATACCCTTCTGGAGCAGGATAGATCGCCCGAGGCAGTAGAACAGGTCTATGACCTAGTGGCCAAGGCGGTGAAGCAGCAGGAAAAGGCCACCTCTTAGGGGCTTGAGTCCGACCCAGCGCTTTGCCAGTCTAGCCAGTATAAGCCGCCAAGGGACAGATGTCCTCTTGATGTCGGGTTCCAGACGGGTTCATCAGAGCGAAGACAGAGGGATGCGCGCAAACGGAAGGATGCTATCCCCATATCCTCCGACCACGGAGAAAAGGCCCGACCTCGTCGCCCATCACCACCGCTCTGATCCCCCCGACATCACGAAGATCCCAAGGCTCACCATCGTACGAATATGCCCTTGCCAAGGCAGTGCGGCATCGTCATCCGCGACAACGCGGAGCAGACCCGTCATGACGGAGAGCGCAACTAAGGACACAAGAGCAGGTCACGCCATGACCCTCCGCATCCGACAAGCAACCGTGACAGGCGTGAGGCGTCGCAGGAGGGTAACAGCAAGAAGGCTAACCAACCGCCACCTCCGCCTCCGTCACCACCTAGCAGTCACCATGGCGGAGGAGGCCCGCGTCGTTCACGCAGCCCATCCCCTGTTAACAAGAAGAAGAACCCGGAGCCATACGATGCATGTTCGCGGATCGATAAGATCCACGAGGCCCGGGAAGGACCATACCTAGGACCACGTTGCTTTGGACCTGCAATACGGTCCGCAACTTACCCCAAAGGTTTCTGGATTGACAAGACCATCAAGCCCTATGACGGCACCGCCAAGCCAGCCACATGGTTACAGGACTACGGCAATGCGGTGGAGATTGCCGGAGGCAACCCCAACATCGCTGTCAAGTACCTCCCGTTAATGTTGGCGAGCACGACCCGTCAATGGATCGATGACTTGCCGGAGAAATCCATCTGCAATTGGTTGGGCATGCAAGAAGTGTTCACCAAGAACTTTGAGGGTACATACAAGCGTCCCTGCGCTGTTGGCGATCTACAGCGGTGCGTGCAAGAGAAAGACGAGACATCTCGCGCCTACCTCTCCCACTGGCTGGACATGAAGAATTCCTGCGCAGGAGTGCACGCTCAGACCACCATGTCCGCCTTCATCGATGGGTTGGAAAGGGGCACGTTGCTCCGACATAAGCTGAAGCGCTTGCAGGACAACCACCATCTTGACTTGAACCAGATGATTCAGTTGGCCAGTGAGTTCGCAGCCGCTAATGACGATGCTCGCGGCTCGTTGCCGGCAATGGCCGTTCCAACTCAAGCTCGGAGGAACAACAGTACAAAGCGGAAAACCTCTCCAAAAGAAAAGCAATCTACCGACATGGTCGCTATGACTTTTGCAGGACGAGGTGATGGCGAACAGCGTGGCCGAGGACGGGGAGCTGGTCGTGGGTAGCAACGAGGAAGTGAAACTACCTCGGTGCCACTCCGCGTTCCCCAAACCTACGAGGAGTACCGCAATATTCCGTGCCTCGTACACCTCGATGTCAACGACAAGGCCACCCATACCAATCGACACTGCAAGTTCATCAACAACCTCAAGGAAGACCCGGAGTCCGGCTACAAGCGGAGTCGGAAGAATAGACCATGAGGCAAGGGCAAGGGGATGAACAAGGAGGAGGAGTCCAAGGATTCAAGCGACATGGACGAGGATGTTGACCCCAAGCACGCCGCCAAGGGCAAGAACCCCTTCGTGAAGAAGGCGCCAGTCTACCACACTTTTCTTGGCACCCCCACCGTCCGACAACAGAAGACCTCTATGAGGATCCAGATGGCTACTCTACCCCCAGTTCCCCAGTACCTGCTCTAGTCGGAGGTTCCAATTACTTGGGACATGACGGACCACCCAGACCTTATTCCTACGGAGAACCAATACGCCATGGTCATCAACCCCTTGATTGACGGCGTGGATCACCAAGTGTATGGTGGATAGTGGAAGCAGCATCAACATCATGTACCTAGATACACTGCAGAAGATGAACTTGACGGAGCCAAACCTAAGGCGGACCAACACCATCTTCCACGGCGTAGTTCCTGGTCGGGAGGCTCGGTCCCTTGGGTGCATTACATTTCAGGTTGCCTTTGGCGATGTTCATAATTACCGCCAAGAGCACATGACCTTTGAGGTGGTCCCCTTCAAGAGCATGTACCACGTCATATTCGGCCGCGACATATTCCACACGTTCATGGCCAAGCATGCTTCGTCTACAACAAACTCAAGATACCCGGACCAAACAATGTCATCACCATATCCGGAAGCTTTACCAAGGCAAGGGACTGCGAGATTAACGAAGCAGCCTTCGCGGAAGCTGTCCTCTACAACTAAGAATTCAAAGAGATCCAGAGCAAGGTCGATGATTCAGAGATGCCCGCGTCGAAGAAACAGATCTCCGACTCCACTCCTGCATTCAAGGCCGCCATCGAGACCAAGCCGGTGGAAATTGTGGTAGGCGATGCCTCCAAGGTCACCGCCATTGGGACGAACCTGGATCCCAAATAGGAAAGCGTGCTCGTCGAGTTCCTCTGTGAGAATAGGGACATCTTTGCTTGGCAGCCTTCCGACATGAAAGGTGTATCTAGGGAACTTGCCGAGCACAGCTTAAACATTGATCCAAAATGCAAACCAGTGAAACAACCTCTACGACGTTTCGGAGACGAGAAGAGACGCGCCATTGGCAAAGATATATCTAGGTTACTTAAGGCTAGATTTATCCGAGAAGTCCTTCACACCCGATGGGTGGCCAATCCTGTACTTGTCCCCAAAAAGGGAACCAAAGAATTAAGAATGTGCGTTGATTACACCGGCTTGAACAAAGCATGTCCCAAAGGTCCGTTTGCTTTTCCTTGCATTGACCAAGTCATTGACTCGACGGCTGGCTCGGAACTTTTGTGTTTTATCGATGCATACTCAGGATACTGTTGGGAATATGCCCTAGAGGCAATCATGTATGATGAGATTTCCCATTGTATTCATAAATATATTAAGTAGTCCTTGTATGAACATCTGATGTGTATCATTGAATATGTGATTCGGTTGTGGAACTATGCATTCATGTTGTTTGTACTAAATATCCTTGGTCATTGAGGTCGTGCTGGACACACAACTTAGACCAATGTGAAAGTTGGCTTGATGACTCGGTTCCACTTGTCATGAGCATGGAGATGCTATTCCAACTTACACAGATTCGGTTAAAGAGTTTAGCGAGTCGGATTGACCCATATTGAGGTACAACGAACAAGTTGTCATTTGTATATCTCAATCAATGTAATCCTTAGACCTGAGGTTGTTGCATAGTCCGAGTTGAGGATCACCGACTTAGGTTCTGTCAAACGCTGATCCGTAACTAGACAGTTATAAAGGCATGGTTCGGGTCGACTGAGAATCAAGCTGCGTGATGTGAATAACCAAGATGGGATTTTGCCCCTCCACTCGGAGAGATATTCTCTGGGCCCTCTCATGAGATATGATTCGGAAAGCATGGCCATGCACGACTCGGTTAAGTGTTAACCGAGGCGATCGACTAAGAGTTAGTCGGGTGAATCACTTATCTCGGATCGAGAAGAGAGTCGGACTATTTAAGGGATGACATATATTCGCCTATAGTCTGACAAGGTATATCGTGAGGCAAAAGGGACTCGGACGTAAGTCGCATTGGAAAGGCAAGTCGTCATGACTCTTTGGTACTTGGGAGTCGGCACGTTCTGCTAGGAGCCGCTACCGACTGATCGATTGTGAGTCGGACTCCAATCGTGTCCAAGTAGCCATGAGCCTGCGGGGTCACACACTTAAGAGCGGGAGCAAGTTCGGATTGGATCCGAATCTATAATCTGGTTGGGTTGGACCTAAACCAGATTAGGACTGAGTTAGTGAGTTGGACTCACGGTGACTAGTGTTATATGGGCTTTAGTGAATGGGTCGCGCGAGCGGAGCCCACGTTCACTCCCTATATATAGTGGAGCACCGTAACCCAGAAAGGTTAATCTTTGTTCGGTTAGGTCATTCCATGTGTTGGAAACCCTAGCTCCACAGCAGTCCATCCGCCGTTACGAACCTAGCAGTTCGCCGCCAGCGCTCCTCCTTGTACGTGTGGATACCAGCAGAGGTGTTGTGCGATCAGCACCAGGACGATCGGATCGTTAGGACTGCACTGCATCAACTGACGCGCTTCATCAGTAATCCGCAACCGCGCGTCTAGTGGTAAACCTCGTGGCCTTCTACCTCAGCTAGATCTTGGGATCACCACGTTAGAGGAAAAGGTTTTGTTTTATCTCTGCGTGGCCCAACAGATACCACCAGATCAAGATGAGGAAGTCGGACCAATTGGCCACTTCGTTCACTACCCCATACGAGACGTTTTGCTATGTTACGATGCCCTTTGGGCTGAAAAACGCAGGTGCTACGTACTAGCGGACAATGCAGCCTATGTAGACGATATCGCGGTGATATCTAAAAAGTCAAATGACTTAATCTCGGACTTAAAAGAAACCTTTGATAATCTCCGGAAATACAACATGATGCTTAACCCTAAGAAGTGCGTCTTCGGGGTTCCAGCCGGCAAATTGATGGGTTTCATCGTTTCCCAGCGCGGAATCGAGGTCAAACCGGAGAAAATCAAGGACATCTTAAACATAAACCGTCCGACATGCCTAAAGGACATTCAACGACTAATAGGTTGTATTGCAGAAGTTAGTCGGTTCGTCAGCCGACTTGGAGAGAAGGCTCTTCCGCTGTACAAGTTGCTAAAGAAGGCAGACAAATTCACATGGACGGACGAAACAAATACATCATTGAAGCAGCTCAAGGAGATTCTTTCCTCAGCGCCCATCCTTGCAGCACCCGAACCCGGAGAACCCCTGTTAATCTACATGGCGACAACCAACCGGGTAATCAGCATCGTCGTCGTGGTAGAGCGGAAGGAACCAGGCTATGAGCACGGAGTTCAACAACCAGTTTAATATGTGAGCGAGGTCTTGACGGAGTCCAAGCAGCGTTACCCGCACTACCAGAAGATAGCTTATCGAGTATTCCTTGCTTCTCGGAAGCTGAGGCATTACTTTCAGGAGCACCCAATCACAGTGGTGAGCAAGACTCCACTGTCTGACATTATCAACAATAGCGACGCTACGGGAAGGGTCGCAAAGTGGGGCATTGAACTTGCCGCCTTCGAGATCACCTACAAGAGATGCGACGCTATCAAGTCACAAGCCTTGGCGGATTTTGTTGCGGATTGGACGGAGATGCCAGATGCTACTCCGTTGCCGGAACCAGAGTACTGGGTGATGCACTTTGACAAATCCAAGTTACTCAATGGCTCGGGGGCTGGTGTATTGCTACAGTCACCAACAGGAGACAAGCTACACTACGTTCTGTAGATCCACTTTGAGGCTACAAACAACATGGCAGAGTATGAAGCACTCATTCACGGACTACGTGTAGCCAAGAATATTGGCATCAATCACATAGTTTTCTATGGAGATTCCGACTTGGTTGCCCAGCAGGTGGCTGGCACCTGGAATGCACGGAACCATATGATGGAGGCATATCGACACGAAGTGGACGAGATAGCCAAGGGCTTCTTGGGCTACGAAGTCAAGTATGTACCTAGGGAGCAAAACGAGGCAGCTGATCTGCTATCTAAGTTTGGATCAGGGTGCAAAAGAATTCCGCCAGGAGTCTTCCTAGAGCATCTACATACACCATCCGTGAAGGGAGCCGACATCGACAACCCGGATAGAGCTCACTCTTTCGTCAACATGGTGATAAAGGTTCCTCCGGCTTGGACAAAACCGTTCATGGAATATCTCGAACACGGAACTTTGCCCGACGACGAGGTCGAAAGACGGCAAATAGTACGACGAGCAAAGGGTTATACCATAATCAATGGACAACTCTACAAAAGGAGCACTACTGGTGTATACCTAAAGTGTGTTTCCCAGCTAGAAGGTATTTAAATCCTACACGAAATCCATCTCGGAGATTGCGAGCATCACGCCGCTCCTCGATCGTTGGTCGCGAAAGCCTTCTGGCAAGGATTCTAATGGCTGGCCGCGAAGGCGGACGCCGACAAGCTGGTTGAGACATGCATGGGATGCCAGTATTATGCCCGACAACCACATGTTCCTGCTGAAGAATTGCGAACAATACCGATAACTTGTCCGTTTGCAGTCTGGGGGCTAGACATGGTGGGACCGTTACAGACAGCACCATGTGGGTTTACACATCTGCTTGTAGCAGTTGATAAATTCACTAAATGGATAGAAGCTAAACCCATTAGAAAGCTTGATGGGGCAACTGCCCTCAGGTTTGTCCGGGATCTAGTGGTGAGATTTGGTCTCCCACATAGCATTGTCACCAACAATGGTAGCAACTTGTCACTCGGAGAAGTGGAGGATTATTGTTGGGAGAAGGGCATCCGACTTGACCTTGCATCTGTGGCACACCCACAATCCAATGGTCAGGTTGAGCGAGCCAATGGATTAATTCTGCAGGGAATCAAGCCACGTCTTAAAGCACCGCTACATTGAGCAGCTGGAGCCTAGGCGGAAGAATTGTCATCTGTGCTGTGGAGTTTACGAACTACACCCAACAGATCCACCGGCTACACCTCTTACTTCATGGTATATGGAGCAGAAGCCATCCTACCTTCCGACATACTTCACGACGCACCAAGAGTCGCCGCCTACGACGAAGATTACGCTGAAGAATCTAGACGCCTAGATGTGGACCTTCTCGAGGAGGAGCGCGTTTTGGCATGCCAAAGATACGCCATCTACCAGCAGAAGCTACGCAGCTACCATAGTTGCCGCGTTCGGCATCGCTCGTTTAAAGAGGGGGATTTGGTGCTCCGACTTAAGCAGAAGAAGTCACACAAACTATCCCCGCCATGGGAAGGACCGTTCATCATAAGCAAGGCGCTGCTCAATGTGTCTTACTACCTCGTTGACAATCGCGAACTGAAGGATAGACCCAACGAGGATCATAAGCGTAAGCGACGTGACCCGGATGATGACTACCCGGAGCTTGATCGGCCATGGAACATAGCACAGCTACGTCCTTTTTACACTTAGCATTTTTTATCTAATTGTGTACCTCTTATATGATCAATGAACCAAAGCCCTCTGGTTCACTCATATTTCTGAGTCTTTTACCTCCTTTAGTGTTCATTTTTGGACCATATAAAACCTTTATGCACAAGTTTTTCGATTGCACTTGTGAAAATTCCGCCTACGGGCATTAGCTTAAGTTTTCTGGTCTACACGTTCTTTGTCGTTTTTATGTGGATTCTGGAGTAGTGACTTTTGGCACTCATTGTCGGCGATTTTGTGCTTAGGTTATTGACGGTGCCATTAGGCATCATCACCTGAGCGCATGGTTCCGACAACGAGTCTTCCGACTCACGAAAGGTCAAGCATAAGAACCAAAGTAATGGATAAGCCAGCACTTGCTTAAAAAATATATGCATGCTGGAAACTGGTTCTTAAGTAGCAGGACATACAACATTGTTTTCCGCCTTAAGTTAAATACATAGTTTTTTCCGCATACACATCGAAGGTGAAACAAATATTACAAGGTTGTTTTTCATTCCTTTGGCGCAGGCGACTTGGAAGCAGCGTCATCAGTAGCAGGAGAACCACTCTCGAAGTTTGCGATGTGAAGGGACTCAGAGGATCTTTGGTTGCCGCTATCGATGGTATTCATCGGCACGAAGACATTGACGTCGACTAACTCGGCAACTCTGGTATCATAGCCCGCAAGTGATGACAATATGGATTCGTGATTAATCTCGTTGCCATCATCATCTACGTCGGGAATGCCAGAGGTCACTGTGTCGATGTCGGCATATTCGTAGTGTGACTTCACCATGGATAGCGCCATCCTTGCGCCAGCCCGTGCACATGATGCTTTCCATCTTGTGATACGCTCGGGGGCTCGGTGCAGGATCTCCGAGTACTTAGTCACAGAGTCCGATGCCTTGATGTTGATTTGGAGGGGCTTGGCAATCTCTTTGGCTTGTGCGATGGCGGTGTTGATGAAGGTGCCGGCAATAACCATGCATTCCTTTGCCAGAGGAGGCGAACGGGTTAAACCCATAGGAGCTGCAAATTCCGAAAAGGAGCACATGAGTTCAAAAATTTAGAGTATCTAGACTATAGAAATCCAAGACAGAGAATCACTTACTGAAGATGCTAGCCTTAGCTTGCCAGAGGGTATCCGCCAAGGAGTCCTTTTCTTGTTGGAGGAGCTTGTATGCCTCATGGTGGCGTTGATTCTGCTCGTCGGTAGCTTTCTTCTGATCCCTTAAGATCGATACCTCCTCCTTCAAGCGGTTCATCTCCTCGGTGGAGGAGTCCTGCAGGGCTTTCATCGATTCTTCATGCATCTTCAGCATGTCCTTCCTCTCCTGCTTAAGGATCTTGTTCTCGTTATCCAGCTCCTGAATGTGCTTGGATTGCTCGACAATGTCCTTAGCCTTGGCAATGGTTTCTGCAAGTCGGAGAAAGCAAAGTACACAGTGAGTACTCAGAGAATGTGGGCACAAAACCAAGTCGGAATGCGAAAAAGAAAACAGACGCTTGCTCTTGGTGATCTATTCCTTCAAGAAGGCAGTTTTACCCTTTTCAGCTTCCAAGTCTGCGCGCATCTTCTGATACTTGTCGTTGGCCATGCCCCTCTGAGCATTCTCGTTCTATGGAAAAAAGAAAAAAGGTTAAATGATGTTTGGTCTGCTTGGAGCATCTATCCGGAAAAATTCCACCTAGATGCTCGGGGGCTACAGCGAGAGTTTTTAACTTAGCAATATGTTTAGTCTTTCTTTAAGCATCTAGTCGGAACTAATTTATTTTTCGATTAGAAGCTTGGGGGATACAGTATAAAGTTTTTAAATCGGATATATGCTTAGCTTTTCTTTAAGCATCTAGTCGGAACTAATTCAGTTACAACTATAGGCTTGGGGGCTACAATATTGAAATTTATAAACACTGCGTATGCTTCTCTTAAAGCATCTAGTCGGAATAATTCATTCCACCTATATGCTTGGGGGCTACAGTGAGAGGTTTTCTAGCTTAGTCACTCTTACAGCATCTAGACGCAGACCTATGGTTTTCCGTCTACATCCTCGTGGGCTACAGTGGGATACTCATATGAAATGTAGAAGGCAAATAAAACTTACAAGTGCAATGATCTTGAGGTTATTAGCACACTCGACCAGTAGCTTGCCAAAGGATACGCTGTTTACTTGCAAGATCTCTTCTTGTCGGAGGAGCTCCTCTAGACCACACGTCAGAGATGTCGGCGCTGCACCAGGAACCAGAGCAGTTCTATCCGGCGTAAGTACCATATAGACTATCTTTGGATACTCTATGGCTTTCTTGGGTGCGAGGGCGTCGCCTACGGCAGAAGTACCTGCTTCCACCACCGCCTTACCGCCATCGATGGCATCCTTAGCCGGAGCTTCAGCCATTTGGTGGGAGGCACTCTCATGCGTTGCCTGCTCGCCTACAACAGCGACCTCGGTAGAGGCACCTGAGTCCACTTCCATGGCGGAAAGGCCAGATGCCTCCTTAGCTTGTGAGCTTGTCGGGGCAGACGGGGGCTTGACGGAGGGAGTGACAGGGGCGATGGCGGGAGATGCGTCATGATGCAGCATGTCCTTAATGGTTCTAGAAGCCCCCAATGTTTTGGAGGTCTTCTTCAAGCTGGTCGTGGCTTTCTTCCTAAAACGTGCAAAATGCATAAGTATAGGAGCAAGACAGATAAATAGACAATGTCGGAGGAAAATAAGCTTACACAAGTGGGGGTGCTTTGGCAAAGGGGATCCCGGTAACTTTTCTCTTCTCCGCCTCCAGGGCGGCAGTAGTCTTCTTGGAGGCTCCACCCTCCGTGTTCTTCTTCTTGCCTCCATCGACAGCGTCAGAGGTGGAGCTCTTCCGCTTTCGCGCCAATGGAGCATCGTCGTCGGACACAACGGTGACTTCCTTCATCTTTGGATCATTGATTTGAGGAGCCATGTTGTCCTCATCTATGTCGCTAAGCTGCAAGGTGAAGAACCACCATGTTAGACGGGATGACATTTGCTAGACGGAAGAACTGGAGTATATGTCATACACGGAAAACAAACAATTACCTTTGGGCACTTGGCATCTACGAACATGTCGTAGGTGATGGTGAAGCCACGCTTCTTGTCCTTCACCTTGACGATGTCTTTGAGGTGGAGCTTGACGGAGTCGCTCGAGAAATTGTCCACAGAGATGCGGAGGCTATCCCTGCTATCGCTGGTATACTCATGCATTAGCTTCGCATGGTGCTGCAGAGGTTGGATTCGCCTGATGAACCAGCACATGGATAGGTCCAAGCCGGTCAAACCCGTTTCTACAAACCACTCTATCTGCCTGATGGCGCGGGAAGAGTCGATGTCGGAGGGAAGGGAGGCTTGGGATCTCCATGTCGAGGTTTCAGCGGGGGCTCCATCGACAAAGTCCGGGTATGTTACTTCTCGACCGGTCAGAGGGATATCTGGGCCGTAGAAGTAAGTACGCTGCCGGTTCTTGCAGGACTCGTGGCCGACAATGTCGGGGAACCGCCGGCCGGGATGAGTCTTGAAGCTTATGGTGCCGCAATTTCTAACTTCGTCCTTACTGGCTCGGGCTTCACGCTTGACGGTGAAGAAATACACGAAGAGATCTAGACTAGGCTTAATCCCTAAGTAATCCTCGCAGAGCACCGCGTAATTGCTAAGCGCTAGGATGCTATTGGGAGAGAGGTTTTGGGGCTGGACTCGATAGTGGTTCAAGACGGAAAGGAAGAAGTTAGAGATGGGCAGGGAGATGCCGCGTACCAATTGGGCTTTGAGGTACACCTTTTCTCCGGCTTGGGGAGAAGGTGTCACCTCGCCGGCCGGCGCCGCCCGCCAGGCGAGCCCCTCCATCGCAGGCAGGTAGCCCTCGGCGATCAGCTCCTTGATATCGCGGTCCGTGATGTTCGAACTGCGCCAATCGCCTTTGTGGGAGTTAAGATCCTCCTCCAGCGGCTCCAGCGCCGCTAGATTATGGTCACTGCCGGTGGACTCAACCACCGCCGAGACGGGGATGACCAGACCCTCTGGGGGCATGACGACGGAGCTCGCCGGCTTCGCCGCGGCTTCGCCCGACACCGCCATGCAAGGAGTAGAGCTGCTGCTGGCCATTGAGTGAGTTTGGAGGTGACTGGCAAGAATTGGAGCTAGGGTTTTTTGCGAGATTGCGCGGAGAGCTCGAGGGGCCCCTCGTTGGAGGAAGAAGACGATGTGAGGAGAGAATGAGGTGAAAAGTAAAATGTTCCATCGTAGTTACTATTTATGATCTCCAGCATCAAGATTCGTACATCTTGATCGGACGGTTGCCGCGTAGATGATGTGTGCATGAACGTGCGCGGAAATTTCCTCACGTCCCAACCGTCGCCGCCAAACGGTTCGTATCGCTCGCGCGGGAAAATCGGACATGATTGCGTGCTCTACATGTGTGACTTACGAGGCGTCGCTGACCTACGCCTACATCTCCCTAGCTGACATAGCCAGATGAGCCGTCACATCGGAATATTCCGCAATGGACGGATCCAGTCCGGCTACGGAAAAGTACGATGGAAGATTTAGCATTTTCCAACTTACATATTGAAGACGGAGAAAACCTTGCAGGGTTCTTTGGGAGGACTACAAGATGTTTCTTGACGATTTTCCGACATCCATCTAAACGGAGCGTTTCACATGAAGAGGCAAGACGGTGCAAGATCTCAGAGTTCTCCGGGGGCTACTATTGGGGATATGCTATATGGGTATCCTCATAGCATGTCTCCTATCCGGATAACCCAGGTGGCCCACAGTTGGTAGCATGGCCCATGTACTGCTAGGCGGCCCAGTTAGATGGATCCAGAAGGGAAGCCCATGCCGGATAAAGGAAGGCTACAGTTGGAGTCACCGACGTACCCGGAGCCTTGGAGTACAAGACACACAAGACTAGTAATTGACGATGTAGGACTCTGTAATCTGTCTGGCTAGGACTTTTCCCTGTAACCGTAGGACCTGGCGACTATATAAGTCGGGCCTATGGGAGCCTTTAGGGCACAATCTCAGACGATAACTTAGACTTTCTAGTCACCTCGCACAGCGAACCAATCCCTGTAACTCAGCGTATTGCCCTTATAGTGATTTATAGCAGGAGTAGGATTCCGCCACCACCGTGGGATCTAAACCTGGGTAAGCTGTGTTACCTCGTACCCGTCAACCGACTGCCTTCCCCCATGTCTCTAAACACGCATTGTGAGGACCCCTCCATGGCATACTAGTCGGCAATACCACGACATCTATGCTAGTCACGAATACTCAGAAAATCCCTTACTATAGCTCACCCAAAAAGCATCACATCCTGATTATTCAGGCAGTTGTCACGCGGATCGTGCCTGGCAACCATTGATCCTCTTTGATATACGGCCACATGAAATTTTTACAGTACCAAAAACCCAATATTATAGCACGAGATGGTAGTTACAACAATCACAATGCAAGACATGGCAGTTATATATATAACAATACTAACAACAGAACATTACTCATCATCATCGCCGGCGTCCTCTGATGACTTGTCGGCAACTCCCTCCTCGTAGATACGTGCCATCTCCTCGTTGGAGTCCTCCTCCTCCTCCTCATAGTCCCACGGGTCGATGTCACTTTCATCCGCTTCTGCCTCCAACTGATCCATGAACACCTCCTCGTTTCCCAAGTCAGAGTCATCCTCATAGCTGGCTCCTCTATTCCTCCTGGCCTTCTTCGTGGTGGTCTCGCGGGCCTTCCTTCGGCGCTCCTCCATATTGGATGCTGCTTGGCACTCCTCCGTCTCTGCCGGTGCACTGCGCTTCTTGGGCACGACGGGTACGAAAATCTTCGACATGGTTGGACATGTGTCCTCGAGCGTCGATGTCAATTGATCTAGGCATGGTTGGACATGTCATGGTCCCTCAGATATGCTGTCGACGGGCACGAACGATGACGCGACGAGCCAGTGACGCATGACAGTCAGCCACCGGCAAGGATCTGCCACTGCCATGGCGCGATTCCATCCTATACGAGGAAGTTGTTCAGAATGCACGATGGAAGGTATGAACATTTGGGTGCCAATCCTATAAGGGGCGCGAGGAGCACACTCATAGTCTAGTCACGTAAAAAAATTGTACTACATTGCAAAATATATATGTACTGGGAGTGTAGACATAACAAATCACAAAATGCGCCCTCTGGCAGCGTTGGGAAATGTCCAGTGCGTGCCTGTCGACGTGGAGTTCAACATTTCAGCATGTTGTGTCCGTTCAGCAGTTGCGCGCATAATGCCAACCCCTTGAACATGTGAATGATGCTCGTAAGCACGCACGCTGGACGTGCAGCCCGCAATTACTTCCTCGTAGTCCCACCCTGGCCCCTTTATCCATGGGATATTAGGAACCACGCGTCAAAGCCCACTGAACCGTCCATGTTATTAAATCTAGTCCAATCGAGTCCCATCGTGCGTACTGTGGGGTTTTATTCCCTGGTTCTACCAGTCTCCCTTCTTTGAGAAGGAAGCAACATAGGCCATCGATTAACAAACAAATGGTGGATGTAGGTTGAGATAGCACCGGAGTAAATGGTGGTCTTGTATAAGACTGTACCATGGACTAGACTCTTTGACCATTCACCCCCACCCATCACTTTCTTCTTCCTCCTGCCCCCACATTCCTCCATCTGCATTAGCCATGGCTCCACGGAAGAGAGGCGGATCGACCATGCATGCAGAGAGAAACGATAGAGCTCGCCGCTATAAAATTATTTATCGACCAGCTACTCAATCCCCACTCGCACAGAGGCCTAATATATCCTAGCAATGGTGCTAAATGTTCCAGCAGGCGAGGGTTCCTCCCGGTATAGTCTGCTTCTTCTTCTCTGTTTTCTTATTCTATGTCTACTTCTTCTTCTTCTTCTTGTTACTCTGCTACATATTCCAGGTCAGGTGGGCCCACGCCTAGGGGTGTGGGCCCCCTGAGGCCCCTCTTCGTCCCTCCTTCTAGCTTCCTTCGTCTTCTGGTAAAATAATATGTTTCCATATTTTTCTAGTATTTTTCTGATCTTTGCGAAATTGCATCGAAACGCCTTCTTTTCCATCAGAATCGAGACTCCGGCAGTCCATCCTCCAAGAATCATCCAAGATGCATAAATAGATGAAAAGCCATAAGTAATACCTCATAATAAGACAAATATCAATGAATATAGGTAAATTATGATATAGAAAGGTGATGCAAATTGGGCGTATCAACTCCCCCAAGCTTAGACTTCGTTTGTCCCCAAGCTAAAACTGAGCTCAGTAAACATGTCCACAGGTTTATGGAGTGAAGTGTCGATAAAAGAATACGAACAAGAAGCATCACACTTACCATTGCACAACTCATAGAAGAGAGCAACTCACCATTATATAACTTATCTTGCAACCAAGTACAGCAGTCACAATAGAGATGCATAAAGATAAATCATAATTGGAATTGGCAAACTTGTTTTTGGTCAGAGAACACCTGGCAAACAGTTTCGCAAAAGCTTTTTGTAGAAGTTTCAGAACAGGAGCACTCCTGGCTCAAAAAGGTTTTTCACAAGTGAAGGCTTTCAAAGTAATATTCAATAGATAGGAGTTTTATGCAAACAAGGAGGATGAAGAACATGATTGAATAAATCACCATATGAATGCTTGAAACACAACAACTCAAAAGCTTGCTGGAGATAGAGAGGAAGTAGGTTTACTGACTCAACTTTCTAAGTGGGAGAAAGGTCCCTTTATAGAGGGAAGCAGGGATTACAGGTCATAAAGAGCTTCCAAAAATTATGGTACTTTTTAGCGTTCAGCTCTCATTGCCCCTATCATAAGCATCTTGAGATGATTAAGGTTAAAGTGAACAAATATGGAGTATATGCTTGACGAAATATAAGTTGGCAATCGCATGTACCTTGAATATGAGGGCCACTCCTCATGCTACTCAACTTTGGTCACAGGTAAGTTCTTGTCATTGTAAGTATTTGCATATCATTGAGAACCGCCAACGGGGTACCCCTTGCACATGGTACAGGAGCTTTCCCATAACCAAAATGACAAGGCAAGCAGACAATGAGCATCTCAGCAATCTTTTTATTTACTATGTGCATAGATTTTTGTTGAGGATGCTTCATAGATGACTCACTATGGTGATGCTGCAAGTTTCCACCATGATTAAAACAAATGATACAAAATACCTGAAAGCTTTTTCTTTCTTTCTTTTTCTTTCAAACTAATGCCACTGACTAGAACTCGGTTTTCCAAAACCAATTTATATCCACTTGATGATCCCAAGGTGGTGCCAATACTGATCAACAAGATCCATCATATAATAGAGATTGCAAACTAAAATAAGAAGTGCAAAAAGTAGAAGATGAGACTTCTCATTAATATTCAATAAAGGCACTCACACCAAGGGATACATAGATAATAAACTAAAGGAGAGATACTTCCACATGCAAACCAAACTATAAGATAACCTCTATACCACAGATATGAATCCACTAAAAAGGTAAAAGATAAAAGATAATGGTGGTGATACCGCGGCACTCCCCCAAGCTTGGAACAAGCCAACGGGATGCCAAACCTGATGACGAATTACTCCTTCGATGGTGGTGGTGGTATTCTCTTGATAAGCTCCTCAATAAGTTTCTTCAAATCTCCATATCAAATGTCAGAGTACGAATTAACTCTGAATTATGCTCAATGCATCCCATGATCAATTTGGACCGAGGATCCCAGTCCTTGTTATTCTTTCTCCATTCTTCCAAATTAGAGTGTTTCTTCCCTGCACGGTTAGATCAAGGGGTACTAGGAGGAAGTGTGCGTGGAGAGAGGATATGACGCGGAGTTCTTCCTCCTGTAGACATCCGTGCTGTCCTATTAAGCTTGGTAGGTCGTGCCACCAAACCAATGCTTGCGACGGTAGTGCGAGTGTCCGGTTGCTTGTCCTCCTCCATGCCACCTTCATACCCTATCGAAATCTCCTCCTCCTTGGGGACTTGAGGTTCTTCTTTCTCGGCCTCCTTGCCTTTTTCGTTGGCGATGGTTCTCTAAACTTGAGAAGATTTCCTGACAGAAACAGATTGAAACGAAAATACGACGAGAACACGATGCACGAACCTCAGGGGATCTGGGGGGTTATATATTACTAAGTTTCAATGCATAAGGAAGGTTTTGACACGGAAACGAGGTGGAGACGGAGTTCGAGGGGGAACACCCCCCTCAGGCGCGCCCAGGCTGGGCCCGCGCCTGGGGTGGGTTTGTCCACCCCGGGCCCCGTTTCCTCTTCAGTTTCATCTTGTAACTTCCCTTATGTATTAAAAACATAAAAAATATAAAAAGATTGGGGTTTCACGAACCTTCTGTTTTCACCACTTTTACCTATTCAAAGACGAACTCTGTAGATCTTTCTCCTGAGAATTTCCTTCATACAAAACTTTTGCACAAACTCAATGAAAACATTAGTGTAAGCGAAAACAATAAACCTTTGGTAAACACTTCAACTGAAAACCCATCAAAACAAAAGCTTCCGTAAGAGGCAAATGCAAATGATGGCAAAAATCTGTTAAAACAGACTAGCAGGTAAAGATTGATTTTTTTCAAAGACCTTTTGTTGCTCAAATCAAAAAGTTTAGAACTGATGAAAGTTGGCTAACAACTTGGAGAACAAGCTCAGAAAAATACAGCTCCATCCAAATTACTGATATTCCTCACAAATTTTTACAACGCAGCACAAAAATCTGTCCCAGGACAACCACTTTTCACAACTCCTCTACTTCACAAAAGTAGTTGAACTTGACACAAAAACCAAAACAAAAAGGATAAAGAGTGGTTACTACTGAAGTAATAACTTACAAGACTCAACAAAACTCTTGGGTTATCTCCCAACAAGTACTTTTCTTTAATGCCTTTAAGTTAGGCTTGAAACTTTCAAAGATGCTCACAAAGTATATATATATATTTGAAGTGAAAGAGAGCATCAAGAAGCAAATAACCAACACACTTGAGTCTAACCCACTTCATGTTCATGGGGGTATCATGAGAAAACGAATTGTTGAAACAAAAAGCCACAAGCACAGGAAGACAAAACAGATGCAACTTCAAAGCTTTCAACATAAAATGGGGAAACTTAACATCATTGAGATGCATAAAACCATGTTTCCCTCTCTCATAATATACTTCAGTAGCACTTTGAATAAAGTTGACAATATAACTATCACTGGCAACAACTTTATCATCAGAATAAGCATACTGACAGTCATCAAAAAGAGGCCCAAGGTCATAGACTGGATCAATAGAAGCAAGTTGTTCCATCCTGAAATCTTTATTAGGCAAGCTATTTTCACAAGGAGATTTAGCTAATTTGGAAAAGTTGAACTCATAAGAATCTCCATCAAACTTAGTTAAAACTTTTTCCTTCTTACAATCAATAATGGCTCCACAAGTGTTCAAGAAAGGTCTACCAAAAATGATAGGACAAATTTTGCTAGTTGTTGAATTAAGCACTAGAAAATCAGCAGGATATTTGATCTTAGCATAGAGAACCTCCACATCTCTTACAATGCCAATGGGGCAAATGGTTTCCTTATTATCAAGGTGGATAACCACATCAATGTCCTCTAGCTCACAAGGACCAATCTCATGCATAATTTCCCTCTAAAGCTCATAAGGAATAGCACTAGAATTAGCACCAATATCACATAAACCATATTAGCAATGATCACCAATTTTAACAGAAAGCACATGAACACTAGCTTTTATATCCTTACTATGATGAGATATAATATTAGAAGCGTCTTCACAGAAGACAATGTGCTCATCCTCTATATTTCTCGTGACAGTGTCTTTCACAATAGCTACCATAGGTTCATCACTCAAATGCTTACCAGGCTCCACAGTTTTCATTGTACCTTTGTTATTTGCACTAATAATCATAGAATACTCCTTTACCTTAGCTGGATAAAAGAGAGATGCCATCTCCTCCCATTCCATGGATTGTCCATTCTTCAACAGCTTATACCATTCTTCAGCTCTCCCTTTCAAGTATATGGAGAGTAACTTCTTCTTCACCTATTAAGTTGTGATACCTGCACACTTAAACAACCCGCATAATTCATGGATAAAAAGCAAGTGATCACCGGGATGGACAGTTCCATCCCCAAAATAATAATTATCCATAACACGATTAACAATACTTGTAGGTATCCTAAAAGTATCTATCTCAACAGGAGATGGTTCATCTACTACGCTAGAAGTGGTAGTAGTTTTCCCAAATAGAAAACCAAGTGGGTTATCCATATTGGAAACAAAGTAACAAGCAGTAACAAAAGCAATACTCACAGTAAAAGTTTCCTTTACCAGTTCCACTCTTCAATAGCGCTTCACTCCCCGGCAACGGCGCCAGAAAATAGTCTTGATGACCCACAAGTATAGGGGGTGTATCGTAGTACTTTCGATAAATAGGAGTGTCGATCCCAACGAAGAGTAGAAGGTGCTAAACAGTGGTATGGAGTAGGAAATCCCCATGAATACTTAGCAAATGAATTTTTAGTGGTTTTCTGACAAGGCAACAAAACAAAGAGCAAGTAACAGAAGTAACGAACAAACGGAGCAAGTGGCACAATCCTTTCTTAGCAAAGGATAAACCGGTGGAAATACTTATAAGGACCAAACGTTCTCGAGGACACATGGGAATTCTGTCAAGTGATTTTGCTTCAAATAACTGAGTACTCTTCTTTGGTGTTTGTAAGTGTTGTGTGGGTGAACGTGTGCTAAATACCGCCCTTCCTAGGACTAATACATACTTGTGATTAAACCCCCTGCAAACATCCGTAACTACAGGAAAGTAATTAAGATATAAATCTAACCACAGCCTTAAACTCTGAGATCCTACGCTCCCTTGTGCAAAGGTTTCCTAACGGGGGTTCAGGTTTCTGTCACTCCGGAAACCCCACAATTAGTATCCAAATACACAATGCATTCCCCTGGGCCCATAAATGGTGAAGTATCATGTAGTCGACGTTCACATGAAACCACTAGAAGAATACCACCATAACTTAAATACTAAAACATTGAATAATAACTCATCACAGATTCACTACTAACAACATGTCTTCTCCCATGTCCTCAAGAACTAAACAAACTACTCACAAGACATCATATGGATCAAGATAAAAGATGATATGGCAATGGATAACAATATAAACATAAACAATAATCCAATGGTTCCACTCAAAAGCATCAACTACAATAGTAATTAACACCGAGAAAGTTTCCCCTAAGAACTAAAGCAATATCCAACACAATTATTACAGCAGGACGGAGTGCTGCTGATGGTGCTGGTGGAGATGATGGTGTGGATGATGATGATGATCCTGATGAAGCCTAGCTTGATGACGGTGTTGATGGCGACGGTCTCCCCTCTCTGGGAAGGAATTCCCTCGGTAGAAATCTGTCTGCCGGAGATATCTTTCTCTCTCGGTGTTTTTCGCCCCCCAGAGGCGGCGGAAATCTATCTATGGTCGCTCCCCAAGCCTTAGGGTTTCGTAGGGAAGATATAGGCGAAGGGGTAGAGTCGAAGGCTGGGCAGATGGGCCACACCTGCCCTAGGCGCGGGGTCAGGTGGGCCTGCGCCTAGGAGTGTGGGCCCCCTAAGGCCCCTCTTCGTACCTCCTTCTGGCTTCCTTCGTCTTCTGGTAAAATAATATGTTTCCATATTTTTCTGGTATTTTTTTGATCTTTGCGAAATTGCACCGAAACTCCTTCTTTTCCATCAGAATCCAGACTCTGGCAGTCCATCCTCCAAGAATCATCCAACATGCATAAACAAATGAAAATCCATAAGTAATACCTCATAATAAGACAAATATCAATGAATAGAGGTAAATTATGATATAGAAAGGTGATGCAAATTGGGCGTATCACAGGGGAACCCTACAGTCTATATGACAAACCCTGTGTAGCAACTCTCATCAGATCTGATCAACGTCTATCGCCTCATTCTGTTCAGCCACAACAGGGGCCTCTACATCCACTACAACCTATCCAACAACATCAGAAATGGCAGCCAGGAAGAACACCTTCCTGGTTTGCTTCTTTTGTCGCATAATCTACATCAGATCATCGGTATCCAAAACCTCTATGAATTCCTGCTTCTTATGATGCCACCACCGGAGTCGTGCCATCTGCTTAGGGAAAATAATGATTTCCTTACCAATCATCTCTCTTAGTTCAATAAGAGTTATGTTTTTGGAATCGATAGCTATCTCCACAGTACATCAAAACTGGCTTATTAACTCTGCCATCAAGTTTTGCTGTATATGAATCCACCTCTAGGTGTATATTGAACTTAGCTTGATCAATATCTGATGGTCCATAAACTCGAGAAGCAGAAGCTCTGGCAGCAATATCTTTAGTATCTGCATACATATCATCAATTATCGCTTCAACTTTCACCTAACAATCAGCTACACAACACTCCCAAAGCATCTGAAGCTCATGGGAGTGCTCAATTTGCATATAGGTATCACTCATGTTACTCCACACCAATTTTTCCCTCTGTCTGGATCCCCAAGGAATCCTAGCATGAAGAATATCTATCAGCTGCAAAACAGAGACAACCTCTTTGCAGTTGACAAGCAGACGCACATCCTGCCCGAACACAACCCTCTCGCAACCAAAATGTAGTTTTGTAGTGTACTGGCGGACATGAACCGTAAACTCATATAGGTCCGTTGCATTGAAGTTGTTCCTAATTCGATTAAAAAGGGGACGTTTCAGTTGATTCGACTCTACTTTTCAGTAACTCGACTACTTGCAAGACAAGGCACAGAAAAGAAAAATTCACCTCTCACTCTTCTCTCCAGTTGTTTTCTTCAAGATCTGGGTTGCACAACCATGCACTGCAGCCGAACACTCCGCCGTCGGCCTAGCTTTTTTATTCAACCCATTGCTTGTAGGTACCCTGATAGCAGACTTCTGGCTGACCTCCTCGCTAACCTGGGTTGCAGACCCCCCTGCTGCTTCGCTTGTTTGGTGTTGTGCCCGAGACGCTAGCTCCGACGGAGCCAAATCAGTCGTTGACGTAGCTACCACCTTGGCCTCGCTAGACATGCTGGGGATGGATATGGCGGGACAGGGAGAAAAGGGACCGCCGTCGCCAGATTCAGTGTGTGTGTTTGGGTGGGAAGGGGTGGGGATGTGTGGGAGGGGGAGGGGTAGGGAGAAAAACGACCGCCGTCACCGCCAAACCGGATTCGGTGTGGGGAGAAGGAGAAAAAGGACCGCCGCCAGCGGATTCAGTGTCAGGGGTTAGGATAGTACAAAAATGGATTTTCCTGTGCAACACGTGCAGCGTGACTTAGAAGTGGTATGGAAAGGGTACGACATGTACTAATGTGACAGAATATCCTGACATAACGACTAAGATTTGAAAATATTTGGTTTGGCCACCATTCACTCAAAATACCCCTCTCGGTAATTATGCCCTCCCCAACTTTTCAAATCGCGGTGATTCCACGCAACTCGGACCCTGCAATTCCTTTGCCTGCAAACTTTTGGGCCACAAAGTAACAAGGCCCCAAAACAGGGCGCGAGCGGTGGTGGAACGGCGCGAGCCCCCGGGCCTTTTTTCCTGCTCCCATCGGGAGAGGTTGTCACGAGGCTTGCTGCAAGCGACCATGCTGATGCCTCCCGCTGAAGTCCCTTGGCGCGCCTCAGCCCCCTACCTGGCGCGCCAAATGTCGGAGATTTTTCCCATGAAGGAACTAGGGTCCAATGATCCTTGGTTCAAGAGGGGGCTAAACACATGTTACCAAGGAACCTCGGTGACGATGGTGACAGCGGATCAAGAGCCACGACAGAGAGATGACATAGGGTTTTTTACCCAGGTTTGGGACCCTCATGAGGAGGTAAAGCCCCTACTCCTGCTTTGTTGTATTGCTCGCTTGGCTTCGCGAGGGTACAATGGAGGTTGAATGTCTAGGGTTTATATTGCAGGGGATCCATCCTATCTACAGTAGGAGAAGGGGCCTTTATATAGGGTGGAGCCAGGCCTCTTCCCCCCAAACATTGGGAGGGAAGGGTCACCACATTCCCGTGCTAGGGGGCATGGCTTCGTCTTGTCCTCTTCTGGCCGCCTGCCAGCTGTGGTATCAGTGTTGTGGACGGTCGTTGTACTGTGTTGCTGCCCCTTTGCGCCAAAGCTGCCTTCCAGACCCTGCCAGGCCCTTGCATCATCCCCCCTTCTTTGCACCAAAGGGGGAGTGGAGCATCTTGATTTTCCGAGGTGTTCCAGTCCTTGCATGGAATGCCCGTTGGCACGTCGTCTTGCACACTGGGGTCCAAACTGTAGGGTTCGCAGCATAGAAAACAAAAAAATTCCTATGATGGGAACAACTAAGTACCAAGATCTATCTACTAGATACAAGCAACGGGTGGATATACATCCATATAATACATACCCTCAAAGACCGAATAGTGTTAATGAGGTTGTACTCGTGGATGATGTAGTCGAACGCTTGCTGATCTCCAGATCGAGAAGAAGTCCATCTGGTCCAGCCGGTCCAGCACCATCTAGTCCAGCACCGCAAAGCAGTGGTGCATCCGTGATCGCACACATGTCCGGGTACCCCGACAACCTTCGTGCCCTCGCTCCAGCGAAGCAGTGGAAGCAACAAATCCTTCCATAAAAATCCACCGGAACATGTATCTCACTGATCCGAGACCATGGGGATATTCTAAAAGGGGGAGAGAGATACTTCACGAGGAGGTGTGATATGAGAGGAGGACAGGGAGGCCTTTTATAGGGAGAGGGGGCACCCCAAGGGGCATGGCGCCCAGCCATGGTGGCTGCCCCCACCTCTTCCACATTCATGTGGGTGGAGCTCCCACTCAAAATGAAAAGCCTCCACTCCCATAAAAATGCCTCCACTCAAAAATCCACTCACATGCATTAAATTTCCACCAAATTTAATGCAAGCTCTCATTTAAATAAAACTCTTTTATTTATTTATCCAGAATTTTTTTAATTACTCTAATTAAAAAACATTCACATAAAACCCCTTACAACATTTCAATTTCAGATGCAGAACCAGTTTTAGCAATTTCAGCCGAAACAGTTTCGGTGTCTAGTGAAATAAATTCCCACGCTTTCCTTTTTCTTTCTCTGGCATATTATTTGCTCCAAATGGTGTCGGTATCCCTTAAGTGTGTCACCCTATGGTTCACAAATAATGTAGAAATGATCGAGACCCTCTCTGATCAATAATCAGCAGCGGGCCCTGGAGATCCGCACTGACTCCCACATATTCAACGATGACTTCTGTGATCGTGTGAACCTTATACGCATGTAACTCAATCCCTTTGTCTCGCGATATATTACATGTCCGAGATTCGATCATCGGTATCTCCATACCTAGTTTGATCTCGTTACCTACATGTACTCTTTTCTCGTTCCCGTGATATAACATTCTAGTGATAAAATCACTTGCTTGCAAGCTAACTAATGTGATATCACCGAGAGGGTCCAAAGTATATATCTCCATCATCGGGATGGAAAAATTCCACTCTTGATCCATGAGCCTCAACATAATACCTTCCTAGCACTGAACCCATCTTTATAATCACCCTGTTACGGTGTGACGTTTGATGTTATCAATATACAGTTTCGGTATTAATGATTGACATGATCTCATGGTCTAAGGATTAAGATTACTTCATATGATGTTATAGCAGTGTAAACACAATGAATTTGATCGTAATGCTATACTTCGGATGAATGTTCATCACATCATTCCAACAATGTTGTGACCTCGTTATTAACAACATCCAATGTCCATGATCAGGAAACCTTTGATCATCTTGTTAATCAACGAGCTAGTTTATAAGGGAGGCATAACTAGGAATTTTCTATTTGTTTATTAAACACATATGTATTAACGTTTTTGTATTAATATAATTATAGCATGCAAAATAAACATTTACCATAAATAAGGAATACGATAATAACCACTTTATTATTGCCTCTCGGGCATATTCCCTTCACAAACCATGGAGCCTCACCCTCGCGAGGCCTCCGTCCAGAGGTCTCGGCGGTCACTGTGGTTGATCCTCGGGGCGTCGCGTTATCCATGTGCCCTCGCGAGGGCTGTGCTCCTTCAAGCCCTGCTAGGGAATGACTTCTGGCACCGGCATCTTGATAGGACGGGGCACCCCTAGTGCCAATAGTCCGATATGCTTGGATTGCTCGACGATGCTTTTTGCCTTGGCAACAACTTCTGCAAGTCGGAGAAATAACAACACTATGAGTACTCGGAGAAAACAAGCCCAAAAATGGATTAGTAAGGAACTGAAAAATAGACTCTTGTTGTTGGTTATCTGCTCCTTTAGATAGGCGGTTTTACCCTTTTGAGCCTCCAACTCCTTGTGGATCTTGGCAAATTTTTCATTGGCAGTGACTTTATGAACATTCTCATTATGCACAAATAAAATGCTTAGTTTCCTTAGAGCATCTAGCCGGAACTTTGTCAGTTTCACCAAGAGGCTCGGGGGCTACAATATGAGTTTTTACTCTAAAATATACTTAGTCCTTTTTAAATCATCTAGTCGGAACTAGTTCAGTTTCACCTTGAAGCTTGGGGCTACAATATCAAAATTTATAAACACTGCATATGCTACTCTGAGAGTATCTAGTTGGAATTGTTCATTCAACCTAGATACTCGGGGGGCTACACTATCAAGTTTCTTCACTTGGTCACACTTAGAGCACTCATACCAAAAGACCTATGGTTTTTCGTCTTAGTACTCGGTGTCTACAGTGGGATATATAAAGTGAGATGCAAAGTATCGAAGTTTTACAAAGTCAATGATCTTGAGATTGTTGGCGGATTCCAAATACAAGTTGCTAAAAAATGTTGTATTACGTTGGATGATCTCCGCTTGCTTGAGCAATTCCTCAAGACCCAATGTCGTAGGAGTTAGGGGTGCACTAGGAGAACCACTTGCTGGTGCAGAAGTAGCTCTAGCCTGCCTTGAGACGGTTTTTGCATCCATAGGATTAGGGGGATATGCCTGGCTCGTGGTCACTATTGCATTAGCTCCCACCATCAGCTACTTCCCTTTCTCGGTGGCTCCTTAGCCGGAGCTTTAGCCACTTGGGAGGATCTGCTTTCCTGTGTCGCCTAGCCATCGGGAATGACGTCCAAGACGGCAGCGCCCGAGACATTCCGAGAAGGATTATTGTCTACCTCGATGACGAAGGCTTTGGGTGCAGTGGTAGATGGCGCTCCGGCAATGCTTGTAGAAGGCTTGGCGGCAGGGGTAGGGGAGAAATGGCGGGGGAGGACTAGTCCAACATGTCACGTATATTATTGGATCCTCCAGAAGTTTTGGAGGTCTTCTTTAGACTCTAATTGGTTCTCTATCTAAAACACACAAAAGATTGGCAAGTATAAGTACAGAAAGGAGTAACAAAACTACAAAGTCAGAGAAAAAGATACTTACACAACGACAGGTGCCTTGGTTAAGGGGATGTTGGTAGCTTTTATTTTCTCCGCCTCTAGGGAGGCAGTGGTTTTCTTGGAGACTCCACTCTCCACTTTATTCTTCTTGCCCGCGCTAGTAGTGTCATAGGTTGAGCTCTTCCATTTTCACACTACCGGAGCTTGATGATCCTTCAAGGTATCATTGTCGGACACAACTGTAACATCCTTCATCTTTGGATCATAAACATGGGCGGCCATGTCGGTGTCCTCCAAGTCCCCCCAACTGTTAAGTGGAAAAAGTGTTAGAGAAATTGGTGCGCCGAAGACGGATTAAGTGGAGTATATGCAAAATAATGCCGGAATCAAACTACCTTTGGGTATTCGCTATTTTCGAACATGTCGTAGGTGATGGCGAAGCCATTCTTCCTGTCCTTCACATTGATAATGTCCTTAAGACGAATCTTGATGGAGTCACTGGATAAGTTTCCATCGAAGATTTGAATGGGATCCTTCCTCTCCTTAGTGTACTCATGCATCAGCTTGGCACGATGTTGTAGGGGTTGGATGCACCTGTCAAAATAGCACATGGCTAAGTCCAAGCCGATTATACATTCGACAATGAGAAACTCGATTTGCCTTACAGTGTGAGAGGCTTCGTCATTAGAGAGAAGGAGGTCTTGGACCTCCAGGTGGAGGCTTCAGCGGCTTCCCCATCGACAAAGTCGTAGTAATAGCCTTCTCGTCCAGTCAGAGGGATATCTGGGTCTGAGAAGTAGATCCTCTACAAATTCTTGCAGGATTCATGCCCCACGATGTCGAGGAACCGCCGGCCAGGATGGATCTTGAAGCTTATGGTTCCGCAATTCCTAAGCTCATCCTTCGAGTCTCCAGATTATCTCTTGACGGTAAAAAAGTATATGAACAAGTCTAACCTAAGTCTAATCCTAAGTATCCCTCACAAGACTACAAAGTTGTTAAGTGCAAGAATGCTATTGGGAGAAAGGTTACGAGGGAGAACCCGGAAATGCTGGAGGACTTGGAGATAGAAGTCGGAGACTGGGACAGAGACGCCACACACCAGCTATGCTTTGAGGTAGACCTTCTCTCCGGCTTGGGGAGAAGGGACCACCTCGTCGGCCGGCACCGGCCGCCAGACCAGGCCCTCCGCTAAGGGAGGGTACCCTTCGGATACCAGCTCCTTCAGGTCCATGGTGGTGACATACGATCCTCTCCAGACTCCCTTGTGGGAGTCGGATTCGTCCTCCAATGGCTCAAACGCCGCTGTTCTTTGGTCACCGCCGGTGGATTCCACCACCATAGACACCGGCACCACTACTACCTCTAACGGTATTTGCATGTCTGACGACGACTTCTTCGAGGCTTCAGACAGCGCCTCCATGTACGTGATGCTAATGCTACTAGCCATTGGGACTAGGAAGATGATGGAAGGTGGAACGGCCGCTAGGGCTTTTCCGTGCGTGGAGATCGAGGAGTATCTTGGCGAGAGGATGAAAAAGACGCATAAGGGGAAATTTGAGTAAAAGGAATTCTCCTCCGTAGTAAATATTTATAACCCTGGCGTCAAGATTTGTGCGCAAACAATCTGACGATCGACGTGTCGACAACGTGTGTGCGAGCGTGCGTGGAAATTTTGCGACGTCCCTCTGTTGCCGCTTGACGTTTTGTATTTTACACACAGTAAAATCTTTATGATTAACTGCTTCCATATGTGAGTTTCGAGGTAGCATAGGTTGTAGCCTACATCATCCTACTTACAGCAGCAGAGAAAATTCCCATCTGAAGATTCCGGCATGAACGGATCCTATACGACTACTAGAAGAGTAAGAAGGACTCGATGATTCTATGACTTACATGTTGAACACGCATAAGATTGTAGCGTTATTTGGAGTACTTCAAGATATTGCTTGACGAATTTCCGACATCACCTAGACGGAGCATTCAAGACTAAAGGGCAAGACGGCGAAGGATGTCAAAGTTCTATGGGGGCTACTTTTAGGGATATGCTAAATGGGTATCACCATAGCACTTCTATAATATGGATAACCGGGGTGGCCCACAGTTGGCAAGGCCTATGGCATGCTGATGACTTCAAGTGCACAGATCCTTTGTAGCTAGTTTCGAAATAAATATATCGATCCCACAGGGAGAAGTAGGCAAAAGGCTAAAATGCTTTTAACTAAAACTAAAGGAAGTACTTAAGGAATAATTCTAAGATGCAAGAAAGGTAGAATTGTTTTTGGGTTTTTGGTTGAGTAAAACACTAAAGTAAAGTGAAGTAAAACTTAATGTAGAAAGTAGTAATCGCGTGTGTAAGAAAGATTGAAACTGCAATAGGGAAAAAGGCGTTCTCGGGGAGTGGTGGATACACCGCTAGCAATTTAAACTAAGTAATCAAGATTATTATAATGAAATATTATCAAGATATGCATGTATGTGAGAGGAGCTCCATATATGGACGATTAGGCAGCAACCACTGCTCACATCATCCTTCATAACCACAGTTGACAGATAAACGACATCAATCATATTATCCCGGTATTAAGGGATATCTCTCATGGCATGGACATGGCTTAATGAGTTCTCCTTGCTTCCCCAAGTTATTACGTAAAGGATGACAACAAATTTATAGTCACAGTAAGTGCTACCATCCCTCCGTCTACCAACAAGTAATCCTCTTCATCAAGTCCCCGCAAGAGGCAAATATTAAGGAGGTGCACAACTCCCAACATCAATATGAAGACAATTAACACATACATATAAATTATGTATAACATATAATCTCTATTTCATCTCAATCATATACTTGGGTTTCTCCATATCCCCAAGAACTAATGATCTACTCAGACATGGAGCCAAATGTCACATCCCAAGATTTTCCAAATCTTGTAATGTGAAAAATAAATAAACAAAATAAATTATTGTTGAATTTTAGGGTGAAAAGAAACTTTTTGGAAACTTAAAATCCCATCTTGAACAAAATTTGGTAAAAGTTTGAATTCAACAAAAATCCAAATCAAGGGAAATGCATTCCTCAATGAATGTATCTGGAAATTTAATCATTTGGAAAATAAATCCAAAACCCTAAACCTAATGGAAGAAAATCATTTTCCAAAGTTATCTCCAAATCCATGGATTTGATCCATACCAAAATTGATCAACAAATATTCACAAAGGATCAAGAAAGACCATAGAAGTTGGTTTCACTCAAATTGGAACCATAAATAAAATCTTATGAATATAATAAGATAAGGAAATTGAATTTCCAAAGCTAATAAAGCCCTTACCAAAAACCCATACCAATTGCTGAACAAATAATCCTAAAGGGATTTAAAAAGATAAAAAAATAATAAAGAAAGTTTTCATAGTTGGAATTACTATTTTGAATCTTTAAAATAAAAAGATTTGGTTTTCAAAAGCAAAGTAGAATTTATAAATAAAGATTGTTTTATAGAGCCAAATTAAACCTTGGCCAATATTTTGAAATAAAATGTTTTGTTTTGATTAAAATTAGTAAAGGCTTATTTAAATAAAATAATATCTAATTTTATTTAAGTAAAGGCTTTTCCCATTCTAAATAAACACTAAAACCTATTTATTTATTTTAAATAAGTTTTCCAAGTATCTTGTATTCTCAATTAAAACCTACTGAATGATTTTGGTACTATATTAGTTTTCAAAATAAAGTTTTTCATAAAACAAATCCTATTTGAATTATTAACTAAGGTCCATTTTATTTAATTGTTAATGGAGCTTAAAATAAAAATGTTATTTTATTTTAAACAAGTTTTCCAAGTATCTTATACTTTCAAATAAAACCTACTAATTTGGTTTTGAAAATATTTGGATTTCAAATGGAAATTTTATTAATTAAATCAAACCCTATTTTATTAAATAACTAAAGATCCATTTTATTTAATTATTGAATGGATCCTAAAATGAATAAAAATATTATTTTATTTTGGAATGTTGGTTTATGTTGATAAACAGAACCAAGTTCAAAGTTGTGAAGTTTGGTGATTGTTTGAATCAATTTGAATGTTGTTTGATAGTTTGAAATTCAAAACAGAAATTAGATTTAGAAAAAGAAAAATGTTTCGGACAGAAAAAAATAGTGCAAACGACCCAGCCCAACAAGGCCAGTAACCAGCCCAGTTTCCTCTCCAGAGAAAAACGATTCGCACTCAGAATCTAACTCAGACAGAGGCTAACTAGTGGACCCTCCCCTCACTCTTTTTCCCACTGACGACTGGACCCCACTCCTCCTGTTCTTCCTCCTCACCCGCGCGACCTCCTTCCCCCAAACCTCGCTGCCGTTGCTGCCATTCAAAGCCGCGATCAATTCGCAGTAATACCGTGCCTTAAACCTCGCCGTGACTGCACGCTATTAAACGCCTGCATCTTCTCCTCCTTTCCCCTCTGTCGCCACTCCTTCTCCGCCCCGAGGCTGCCACAATTCGGCCCAGCACTCCCTCTGTTCCGACGACACCACGGTGACGATTCCGGCCAAGCCACACCACCTCCTGCCTCCCTGACCTTGCACCCAGACTCACCACTTCTTGACGCATCTCCCAGTGCCTTTCGTTCGACCGCGGGCGCCCCAGAGCGTCAGCTACGTCAAGCTTCCGAACGCCGCCGCGTCTGCAACCTCTCCGACGACCTCCCCCGGTAAACGCTGACCGCCCCAAGCCTCCTCGTTCACACTCCCTCACTCGCCTCGGTCTTGCGCAACTAACCCTGACCTCTGTTTGTCTTTTCGTGACCAGTAGCCTCGGCTTCGACGACGACCTGCAGCACCGCCGTCTGCCTCTTGCTCCGACGAAGCCTCCAGGTAGTAAATGGCCACCCCTTGTCCTTCCGATGATACGCCTGTGTTCAGTGCACTCGCCCGCATCTAACGGCATCTGTTTCTTGCCCTCTGGTGGACAGCAGCCCCGTCCCCGTCGTCAAGCAGAAGCTCCTGGCGCCACCCCTAAACTCCGGCGAGCAATTAACCGCAACCTTGCGCGCCCCTCATCGAACCATCAGCATGTTGAGCATCGCCGTGACCCCCTGAGCCCGGTGAGCAACTCCCCTTTCTCCCTCACCTCCTGTAGCATCGGCACCGTCATCGACCGACAGCTCCGCCGCCAGTAACCACCACAGCGCCGCCCATCTGTGGCTGGTGTGCCTAGCACGGTTAGATCGTAATCGTATGGCCACGATAGAACTTAACTGAAGCGTAAGTAGCCTCTGCGCGCCGCACGATTTAACTTAAATCCAACGGCTGTCGTCGCGTGATCCAGCCGAAACGGTACCAGCGAATAGGAGAGTGCCGCGTGTCACGTGTTCTGCTTAAATACAGATTTGAATCTGTTATAGATTCAATTTTCAAACCTCTGTAACTTTCAAACCACACGTCCAAAAATTACAAATTTTATATCAATGGATTCAGTGGAACCAGACCTAGCCAACCATGCCCTTGGTTTAGCAAATAGTATCTGTTAATTTACTTGATTTTGCAGATTCATTTGTGTGCTTGTTTAGATTAGAAATTTTTTTGAAAAATGATTTTAGGGTTAAAACTTTTGCAAAATGGTTTGTTGTGACCTTACTGACCCTAGGAACCAACCCATGGTTTGGAAAATGAATTTGGAAAAGTTTAGAATGGATTAATTGGTTTAGTTCATTTCTAGCTAAATAAAACTATTGATTTGTTTATGAAAATGGTTTTGAATGGAAAACTTTGGAGGAAATGGTGTATTTTGAACCTACTAACATTGGGAAACACTTTGTGGATTCAAAAATGAATTTGGTGAAACAAAATAATGATTCTTTGATTTAAAACCATTTCTAGTCAAATAGAAATGTGGTTTATTTATTAAAAATGGTTTTGGAAGAAAACCTTTGGAAAATGTTTTGTTTTAAACTCTCTGACCCTAAATACCAAGTTCTATGGTTGGAAAACAAATTGGGTGAACCCTATAGGTTAATGCCTTAGTAAAAATATTTCTACACCACATAAAATGATACTTTATTTTGAAAATGGTTTTGAAATGAAACCTCTTTGCAAATGACTTGGCCACTTTACAGAATGACCAAATAGGTGTTTGCAAATGTTTATGACCCATTAGGAACCAATTCTTCAAACAAAACAAAGCTTGGCATGCTTGCATGCATTACTTTGACCTTATGATTTTATGTGTGTTGTTTTGCTTGATTGGTAGATTGAGTTTGTGCCTTGCTTGATTGAATTGTAGTGAATTGAAGAGTGTGATTGTTGCAAAGATCAAGGAGTGAACCTATACTCTCTACCAAAAAGGAAAGTGATGCTTCATACTTTTGTCCCATTATTTTCACTATGCATTAGTGATATTTGTAAGTAGGACTTGCATGGAATTTTGCTAAGTGTAAACTATGCCATGGGAAATCCTAGTAGATGAAACCTTAGTAGAATTTCCAAAGTTAAGATTCCTACTACTATCATGCTTAGCTTAGCTAGGAGAAAACAAGGGTGGAATATATATTCATGCTATGGAATATTTCTAAGTCTGTGGACTTGAGTTTTGTTTAATAAAACAACTAAGTGAATGAATCACCTGGGTGGAATGGAAGGAATGGTTTGTGTTGAGTGGTTCACAAGGCCCATTTCTATGGTTTACCTTGTGTATCTCACTTGTGGAAAGCCACCCAGGAACAAAGAGATTTGAGATGTCAAATGTTGAGAAGCTTCAAGTGCAACCACTTGGCATTATGGGCTCTGCCTGGATCATATAGGTTGCAATAACTTAGCCAAATGGACAGTTGGTGGTAGGGGAATGATAGGTGGGAACGCGTCCATTCTGGTCTAAGGGAAGGCTTCTGAAAGATCTTGTCTTGGTGAAACCAAGTCTTGTGGGGAAAGTGCACCACCTCTGCAGAGTGTAAAATCTAAGTACTTAGCCATGTCCCTGGAAAAGGACAATTTGAGCATCAAGACATGGAAGCTATCAAGAATCTCCTCATCCCAATTTCTAAGTTAAAATCTTGTGGGTGAACAAGGGTTAAAGGATCTTCAATCTTTGATTGGTAGATGCCTTGGGAACGATTTTTATCAAGCAAAAACTTAGTGTTTTCAAATGATAAGGAAAATCTATTTTGAGCAAAGCAAGCCTAAGCTCCATTTAGCCAAATGCATATAGATGATAGACTCCACTATACTACCATAGTATCACTTGCCAATACAATTTCAAATGTATTGACCCTCGTGGCTGTAACTTGTTATGTTGCAGGTTTTGTTTGATAATAGTGAAGTTTAATGATTAGGATTACAAGTCTACAACCAACATGTCTTCCTGTGGCACTTTGAAGATGAAGGACCCCATGCTTATAGATATTCTGCTGCAATGTAATGTAATAGCCAAATGAGCTATGTAAGATGTAATAAATTATGTTATTCCTGGTTATAAAGTTGTATTATGACCTTTGTTTCTTGATATTACATCTTAACTGTGTATGCTAGCTATTGATCCAGGGACTAGCATTGTAAACACAGGGATCTCTACCTTATTAAAGGTTGGGAACCTAACAGATGGTATCAGAGCATTGTGTTGCCTGTAGGATTGTAACCCTAGGATTGGACAAAAACCCCTTAGAAAGGTAGGAGTTGAATTTGTTACAAAATTTATTTACAAACAATCTTGTAAATTCTTTCCTCAACCATTTTGGTTTTGATCCTACATCTTGTCTATTTCAAACTTGATGGATAAGGCCTCAACCATGAGCAAAGACTTCAACTTTATTTTTACCAAGGACTTCACCAACTCAAGTGATTTCAACCTTATTCTCAACAAGGACTTCAACCTTGGATACCACTAAAGACTACAAGTGAGACAAGAAATGTTACTCAAGACTTGAAGACTAAGGAAAAACAACTTAGAAGGAACCATGACCACCTTTGAAGTTTTGTGACCAAGACACAAGAATTCTCCAAGGATACAAAGATCTCATTCAAGAAGAATCAACCAAGAAGGATGGAAAGATCACAAGTGAACCATATAGATGGACCACCATATTTTGTTTAAGTCAAACCCACCAACTTATGTGGTGTAACAAAAAAAAATATTTTTGGTTGCCTACAAATGTGTTTGCACCTTTGTTGTTTGAATGGAATGTTTGTTTGACTGCTTGCACATTGCTTGAGTGAATTGTGATGTGTGTGGTTAGAACTATTTCCCTAGAAATCTTTTGCCTATTCTAATCCCAATCCAACCCAAACAGATGACTACTCCAAGAAACTCCAACATCAAGGATGGTGACAACAATGACAACCAAGAGGACAACATGAGAGAACTCATAGTAACCCAAACCCAGTTGAACCAAGTGACAGCTCAATTTATAGCCAACACTAGTGAGGTAGATCCAACCATGCAAAGGTTTTTGGAAACCCAAACCCAATTGTTGCATAAGGTGACAGATCAAATGATCAACATGGGAAACAACTCTTCCCAAGGATTTTGTGACAACAAGGATGACAAAGATGATATTCTAGAAGGAACCCAAGCTTGCAATATTTGTGGAGACAAGGATCACACTTCCAAAGAGCATGAAGATCAATGCCCCAATTGTGAAGAGGAACATCCAATTGACCAATGCCCCACATCCCAAGCTACTTGCTTCCTATGTGAAGGAAATAATCATGTCCCTATTCAATGCCCCATCTATCCTATAGTTCAACAAATGAAGCAAGATGGAATGCATCAAATGTTTGGAAACCTCCATAAGGGAACAATTTCTACCCAGAAAGATGAAGACAAAGGAAAATCTCCACTTATACCTCCATGCAATATGACCCAATTTAAAGGACCAAAGAGGAGGCATATGAATTATCCAAAGAGCAATAGAAGGTCAAGGAGACCAGTAGACATTCCTACCTATGAGATAACATATGAGGAACATGAACTAGAAGCACTCCTAGCTTTGGAGAAACCCAAGAAGAAGAAGGACAAAAGCCATGTGCAATGTAAGCATTGTAAAGAAATGGGACATTATGCCAATGAATGCCCAGAAAAGAAGAACCAAGGAAATAAACAAGAGGCAATGATACCAAAGGAAAAGAAAGATATCAGCCAAGTGATGTGTTTCAATTGCAAAGAACCAGGACACTATGCAAGCAATTGTCCAGAAAGGATGAAGCACAAGATAAACAAGCCTATGAAGGATCTCAGCCTTGTCACATGTTTCAAGTGTGGAAACAAAGGACACTATCCAGATGTTTGCCCAGAGAGATTTCAACAAGATCCCAAGGAAACGAAGATGTAGTCTAGTTGGAAAATTTTAAGGGTGGTAGTACCCTAGATGTTTTGAGCCTACTTGTAACCCTATCCTTCCCAAATCTCGGGACAAGATTTATTTTAAGGGTGGTAGTCTGTCACATCCCAAGATTTTCCAAATCTTGTAATGTGAAAAATAAATAAACAAAATAAATTATTGCTGAATTTTAGGGTGAAAAGAAACTTTTTGGAAACTTAAAATCCCATCTTGAACAAACTTTGGTAAAAGTTTGAATTCAACAAAAATCCAAATCAAGGGAAATGCATTCCTCAATGAATGTATCTGGAAATTTAATCATTTGGAAAATAAATCCAAAACCCTAAACCTAATGGAAGAAAATCATTTTCCAAAGTTATCTCCAAATCCATGGATTTGATCCATACCAAAATTGATCAACAAATATTCACAAAGGATCAAGAAAGACCATAGAAGTTGGTTTCACTCAAATTGGAACCATAAATAAAATCTTATGAATATAATAAGATAAGGAAATTGAATTTCCAAAGCTAATAAAGCCCTTACCAAAAACCCATACCAATTGGTGAACAAATAATCCTAAAGGGATTTAAAAAGATAAACAAATAATAAAGAAAGTTTTCATAGTTGGAATTACTATTTTGAATCTTTAAAATAAAAAGATTTGGTTTTCAAAAGCAAAGTAGAATTTATAAATAAAGATTGTTTTATAGAGCCAAATTAAACCTTGGCCAATATTTTGAAATAAAATGTTTTGTTTTGATTAAAATTAGTAAAGGCTTATTTAAATAAAATAATATACAATTTTATTTAAGTAAAGGCTTTTCCCATTCTAAATAAACACTAAAACCTATTTATTTATTTTAAATAAGTTTTCCAAGTATCTTGTATTCTCAATTAAAAACCTACTGAATGATTTTGGTACTATATTAGTTTTCAAAATAAAGTTTTTAATAAAACAAATCCTATTTGAATTATTAACTAAGGTCCATTTTATTTAATTGTTAATGGAGCTTAAAATAAAAATGTTATTTTATTTTAAACAAGTTTTCCAAGTATCTTATACTTTCAAATAAAACCTACTAATTTGGTTTTGAAAATATTTGGATTTCAAATGGAAATTTTATTAATTAAATCAAACCCTATTTTATTAAATAACTAAAGATCCATTTTATTTAATTATTGAATGGATCCTAAAATGAATAAAAATATTATTTTATTTTGGAATGTTGGTTTATGTTGATAAACAGAACCAAGTTCAAAGTTGTGAAGTTTGGTGATTGTTTGAATCAATTTGAATGTTGTTTGATAGTTTGAAATTCAAAACAGAAATTAGATTTAGAAAAAGAAAAATGTTTCAGACAGAAAAAAATAGTGCAAAGGACCCACCCAACAAGGCCCAGTAACCAGCCGAGTTTCCTCTCCAGAGAAAAACGATTCGCACTCAGAATCTAACTCAGACAGAGGCTGACCAGTGGACCCTCCCCTCACTCTTTTTCCCACTGACGACTGGACCCCACTCCTCCTGTTCTTCCTCCTCACCCGCGTGACCTCCTTCCCCCAAACCTCGCTGCCGTTGCTGCCATTCAAAGCCGCGATCAATTCGCAGTAATACCGCGCCTTAAACCTCGTCGTGACTGCACGCTATTAAGCTCCTGCGTCTTCTCCTCCTTTCCCCTCTGTCGCCACTCCTTCTCCGCCCCGAGGCTGCCACAATTCGGCCCAGCACTCTCTCTGTTCCGACGACACCACGGTGACGATTCCGGCCAAGCCACACCACCTCCTGCCTCCCTGACCTCGCACCCAGACTCACCACTTCTTGACACATCTCCCAGTGCCTTTCGTTCGACCACGGGCGCCCCAGAGCGTCAGCTACGTCAAGCTTCCGAACGCCGCCGCGTCTGCAACCTCTCCGACGACCTCCCCCGGTAAATGTTGACCGCCCCGAGCCTCCTCGTTCACACTCCCTCACTCGCCTCGGTCTTGCGCAACTAACCCTGACCTCTGTTTGTCTTTTCGTGACCAGTAGCCTCGGCTTTAACGACGACCTGTAGCACCACCGTCTGCCTCTTCCTCCGACGAAGCCTCCAGGTAGTAAATGGCCACCCCTTGTCCTTCCGATGATACGCCTGTGTTCAGTGCACTCGCCCGCATCTAACCACATCTGTTTCTTGCCCTCTGGTGGACAGCAGCCCCGTCCCCGTCGTCAAGCAGAAGCTCCTGGCGCCACCCCTAAACTCCGGCGAGCAATTAACCGCAACCTTGCGCGCCCCTCGTCGAACCATCAGCACGTTGAGCATCGCCGTGACCCCCTGAGCCCAGTGAGCAACTCCCCTTTCTCCCTCACCTCCTGTAGCATCGGCACCGTCGTCGACCGACAGCTCCGCCGCCAGTAACCACTGCAGCGCCGCCCATCTGTGGCTGGTGTGCCTAGCACCGTTAGATCGTAATCGTATGGCCACGATAGAACTTAACTGAAGCGGTAAGTAGCCTCTGCGCGCCGCACGATTTAACTTAAATCCAACGGCTGTCGTCGCGTGATCCAGCCGAAACGGTACCAGCGAATAGGAGAGTGCCGCGTGTCACGTGTTCTGCTTAAATACAGATTTGAATCTGTTATAGATTCAATTTTCAAACCTCTGTAACTTTCAAACCACACGTCCAAAAATTACAAATTTTATATCAATGGATTCAGTGGAACCAGACCTAGCCAACCATGCCCTTGGTTTAGCAAATAGTATCTGTTAATTTACTTGATTTTGCAGATTCATTTGTGTGCTTGTTTAGATTAGAAAAATTGTTTAAAAATGATTTTAGGGTTAAAACTTTTGCAAAATGGTTTGTTGTGACCTTACTGACCCTAGGAACCAACCCATGGTTTGGAAAATGAATTTGGAAAAGTTTAGAATGGATTAATTGGTTTAGTTCATTTCTAGCTAAATAAAACTATTGATTTGTTTATGAAAATGGTTTTGAATGGAAAACTTTGGAGGAAATGGTGTATTTTGAACCTACTAACATTGGGAAACACTTTGTGGATTCAAAAATGAATTTGGTGAAACAAAATAATGATTCTTTGATTTAAAACCATTTCTAGTCAAATAGAAATGTGGTTTATTTATTAAAAATGGTTTTGGAAGAAAACCTTTGGAAAATGTTTTGTTTTAAACTCTCTGACCCTAAATACCAAGTTTTATGGTTGGAAAACAAATTGGGTGAACCCTATAGGTTAATGCCTTAGTAAAAATATTTCTACACCACATAAAATGATACTTTATTTTGAAAATGGTTTTGAAATGAAACCTCTTTGCAAATGACTTGGCCACTTTACAGAATGACCAAATAGGTGTTTGCAAATGTTTATGACCCATTAGGAACCACTTCTTCAAACAAAACAAAGCTTGGCATGCTTGCATGCATTACTTTGACCTTATGATTTTATGTGTGTTGTTTTGCTTGATTGGTAGATTGAGTTTGTGCCTTGCTTGATTGAATTGTAGTGAATTGAAGAGTGTGATTGTTGCAAAGATCAAGGAGTGAACCTATACTCTCTACCAAAAAGGCAAGTGATGCTTCATACTTTTGTCCCATTATTTTCACTATGCATTAGTGATATTTCTAAGTAGGACTTGCATGGAATTTTGCTAAGTGTAAACTATGCCATGGGAAATCCTAGTAGATGAAACCTTAGTAGAATTTCCAAAGTTAAGATTCCTACTACTATCATGCTTAGCTTAGCTAGGAGAAAACAAGGGTGGAATATATATTCATGCTATGGAATATTTCTAAGTCTGTGGACTTGAGTTTTGTTTAATAAAACAACTAAGTGAATGAATCACCTGGGTGGAATGGAAGGAATGGTTTGTGTTGAGTGGTTCACAAGGCCCATTTCTATGGTTTACCTTGTGTATCTCACTTGTGGAAAGCCACCCAGGAACAAAGAGATTTGAGATGTCAAATGTTGAGAAGCTTCAAGTGCAACCACTTGGCATTATGGGCTCTGCCTGGATCATATAGGTTGCAATAACTTAGCCAAATGGACAGTTGGTGGTAGGGGAATGATAGGTGGGAACGCGTCCATTCTGGTCTAAGGGAAGGCTTCTGAAAGATCTTGTCTTGGTGAAACCAAGTCTTGTGGGGAAAGTGCACCACCTCTGCAGAGTGTAAAATCTAAGTACTTAGCCATGTCCCTGGAAAAGGACAATTTGAGCATCAAGACATGGAAGCTATCAAGAATCTCCTCATCCCAATTTCTAAGTTAAAATCTTGTGGGTGAACAAGGGTTAAAGGATCTTCAATCTTTGATTGGTAGATGCCTTGGGAAAGATTTTTGTCAAGCAAAAACTTAGTGTTTTCAAATGATAAGGAAAATCTATTTTGAGCAAAGCAAGCCTAAGCTCCATTTAGCCAAATGCATATATATGATAGACTCCATTATACTACCATAGTATCACTTGCCAATACAATTTCAAATGTATTGACCCTCGTGGCTGTAACTTGTTATGTTGTAGGTTTTGTTTGATAATAGTGAAGTTTAATGATTAGGATTACAAGTCTACAACCAACATGTCTGCCTGTGGCACTTTGAAGATGAAGGACCCCATGCTTATAGATATTCTGCTGCAAAGTAATGTAATAGCCAAATGAGCTATGTAAGATGTAATAAATTATGTTATTCCTGGTTATAAAGTTGTATTATGACCTTTGTTTCTTGATATTTCATCTTAACTGTGTATGCTAGCAATTGATCCAGGGACTAGCATTGTAAACACAGGGATCTCTACCTTATTAAAGGTTGGGAACCTAACACCAAACAACATCATGGCAATGGTAATGGAAACGATTATCGATGAATAGTACTTGTATAAATCCACAACTAGTGCAAGAATTACAATAAGATCTAGATGGGATGGATGGAGATGATGGTGGTGATGAAGATGCAGCGGTTGATGAAGATGGAGATCGATGCCTTGGCCTCCCAGATCTACTTAGGGCGAAGATGGATCCCTAGGGCAAGTTCCCCCTCCAGATCCCTTCTGAATGTGAGGTTTTCAGCGATTTATGGGTGTTTTGTATGTCGTCTCCCTGATCTAGTTGCACAGGGTGAAACTATTTGAGGAGGCGGTGTCGACGCCAACTATACGGCCGGAAATGTTTTCCTGCCATATAGTTGGTCGTTACCTCTTCTGTATCCTCCAATAGCTTCGGGGTTTCTTCTGCTATTATTGATATTCCCCAAATAAGCAATTTACGTAGTTTTTGGCTCCTTTTCACTCCAATATAACTGGTCCAGGAATTGTGTCCATCAGATCCATCATCTGTCTTGATCCTGGTGAAAATAAACATAAAAGGTGTGTGCGAATGACGTAAAATACCAAGATCCTACAACTACAATGCAAAATAATAATCTAAAACATGACACAAATATGCACTCATCAACTTACCCAAGCTTAGACTCTTGCTCGTCCCGAGCAAGTTTAGCTTAATGGATGTGATCCTCATATTCATGAAGCTGAGTCAATAAAATAAATGAGGCAGTTGTAGTATGTGTTTATAATAAAGGATACATATAAATAAGTTCACGAATAGTAACTTACTTCGAACCATCCGAATAATATTAGAAGGCTTCCACACCTTAGCAATTAACAGTTCACAAAAGATTATTATCAACATGATGTAGTTCAACCGAATGAGTTAGTGAGGTAGTCCTAAGTGTTTTTAGAATTAACATATTCACTTGGGTTAGAAATCTCAAACGTCTCTTTGTCTAACTACAATATAGTTGTATATGCCTATTTGGTCTTTGAACATTCACTCTTTTTCTTCATCTTTCTCTTTCTTCTTTCTCTATATATATTCATGCTCACACTTTTGTTTAAGTGATGTGCAAAGGAGCTAGACATACATTCCACTTCATGTAGTGGTTCCAAAGTTCAACGATCTCAATTATCAAATTCCAAATGTATATGAAGCATCTTTATAACTTGAATATTCTACCTCATCTTGTTCTCACTCTATTTTATAGCACTTATAATTTCCCCTTTGTTCAAGTTTTTTTATTTTTCATCTTAATTAGTTAGATAATCTCTCCTTTTTGTAAATCAGACCATTGACCTACAACATATTGATCAAATTAACTTTGTATGTTCCGTTAATGCCAATTGTGCGGAGGACTCCTATTGCTATCAAAGAGTGTGAAAGTACAAAGGACGTCGCCTAGAGGGGGGTGAATAGGCTTTTTAAAAATATTACGGTTTAGGCTCATATAAATGCGGAATAAAAATAATGTTTAATTTATTGAGCACAAAACCTAACTACTAGGTTCAACTAAGTGCACCAACAACCTATGCTAAGCAATACAAGCAACAAGGTGATAGCAAGATAAATACTTTAAGCATGATGGCTATCTCAAAGAAAAGTGCATAAGTAAAGGGCTCGGTTGAGAGATAACCGATGGACGCGGAGATACTTTAAGCACGATAGCTATCACAAAGATTTGTTTCCCGAGTTCACTTACAAAGAAGCTACGTCTTCGTTGGAGAGGTGCGATGGCGCAATGCGCTCCGAATGCCATAAATGGATCACCTCGAGGTGTGGTGGCTCGATGCTCACCCAACGCCACACAAGGCCTCACCCCGGATGCGGAAGCACGCAACTCACCGACGCCACAAAAGTCTCACCCTATTCTCCCGAGTGCGCACCACAAAAGGCGGGCACTCGCTCCACTATGGGACTCTTGAGGGCGGTCACCGAACCCGTACAAGATTGAGGCTATCTCCAAAACTCAATTGGAGGCTCCCAACAACAAAGCCACAAAAGGCTATAACACCACAAAATGCCAACAAAGCCACAAAAGGTGAATCTCCGAGGAGAACTCAAACCTATGCACCCAATGCAAGGGCAAGTCCTTCTCTCCCAAATTCCAACAAATCTACAAAAGCTATTGGGGGATAAGGGAGGAAGAACACAAGAGGAGAACACAAAACTCTCCAAGATCTAGATCCCGATGATTCCTTCACAAAGAAGGGATTTGACTTGAAGGGTTGTAGATCTAGATCTCCTCTCATTTTTTCCTCAAAAAGATGTAAGAATCATGGGAGGGGGAGGGAGTAAGAAAGCACAAATAGGTCAACAATGGTGGGCAAAAACGAGATCAAAAGATGGGGAACCATTGGGGAAGAAGCCCCCTTAAATGGACAAGGAAAAACTAACCGTTTGGGCCAGATTCGCGTACCACCGAAACTTCCAGCAAAAAGAAACACAAGTTATTGGACCTGACCGGAATTTGGGTCGGAACATGGGCCGGAACATCCGCTCAAGCAAAAATGGAGGATAGCATTGCACGAAAACTTCAATAACTTTTAATTCCGGACTTTGTTTTTGATGATCTTGGGCTCATTTTGAAGAGAACCAAAAGCTCTACAAGATTATTCAAAGAAACATCATAGTCTAGCATGGAAGGATAAAACCAAATTGAGAAAGGTATGACCTCTCTAGAAGCGATGAACCAGTAAAACCTCCAAAATCCAAAAAACAAGAAGTTGAGCTTGGAAACTCCTATTGGGATGAAACCAATTTTGTTGGGAAGATAAAACCAAGTAGAACCCAACAAAATGTTAAATATTGGATACCACCAAGGGAGAAAATATCAAGTATATATATGTGAGATATCTCCTAAGGTGTGAATCCGGAAAAACCCGCACAATCAAGAATACAGTAAGATATGCAAGGAAAATCCTTATTTGATGAAGTAGAGATTATTATGATGATAACCACAATATCTATATCCTCTCATGGAGAAGAACCAAATAACAACTAAGAAATATGATGCTATGAATGCAAATGTTTGAGCTCTCTCTGAACGATGCGATCAAGACACCCGCTTGAGAGCCCCTCTTGATAGTACGGCTATCTATCCTAAACCCGGTCTTCCAACAACACGAGACCGACAAGAGAGAGGCCCTATCAAGATCATACCTTTGCCTTGAGCAATACACTTGAACTTGATGTAGACCATGTTGTTCTTCTCAAGTGGGAACACCTTTCTTGATTGCTCTTGCTTGATGAAGATGAGGAATTGCTCCCCCATACTCCATGGAAACCTCTTCTTTGAACTTCTCTTCATCACTCCATGATCACGAGGATGGCAAGCTTAAAGCATGAGGTCTTCTAGAGATGGCGCATCTTGAGCTTGCCCTTCTTCATCCCTTCTTGATGTTGATCCATCTTGATGCAACTCTTTGCACTTGTCTTGATCAACCTTCAAGCTCCATCTTTCTTCATGATTCCAATGGCACAAAGCCCTTGGACATTTCTTCATATTTCAACCTTGAGACCAAGACATGGCCCAAGCGATGCCAATGGACAAACCTAGAACTGAAACTCAATTTACACATTAGTCCATAGAGATTGTTATTAATTATGAAAACCACACATGGGGGCATACATGCCCTTTCAATCTCCCCGGTTTGGTAATTGATGACAATACCTTAGCGAGGGTTTAAATATGACAATTGGCAACCAAAGCGGTTCCCAAAAATCAAATATTACACAAGTATGTGATGTTGGTACAACCAAAATATATAGAGCAAACTCCCCCACAATCTATGCATGTGTGATGAACTTGAATTTCATTGCATCGATTGCCAACCGTCACCGTTGGTTGAGTTTCCTCTATATATTCAACATGCAAAGCAGCCACAAAGATGCAAGTGTATGAGAGTAAAATGCTTAAGAACACAATAAAAGCAAAGGACAACTTCCCTTAAACCCTCCAAAACTTCTCCCCCATTGGCATTGATTGCCAAAATGGGGGAAAAGTTCTAGACGACCAATATAGTGAGAATTCCTCCAAAGGTGTGCGTATGCACAAGTCAAATGATGAGTACTTGGGAGGAAGTAAAACTATATTGAGGACCCAAAGATTGCAAAAAGACAATAAAAGTAAATAAACTTCAACAAATGAAGCGAGCAACCAAAAGATCCAAAAGGACCAATTGAGAAACCAACAAATGATATCAAATGGAAACAACAACAAAAAGAGTGTTTAAATGAAAATAGAGAAGCTCCCCAAACTTTGTGAAAATATTAGAATACTTGTATTTGAATACAATATGCAGAAATATGGAATCCTCACTCCCCCATAAGCATTTAAACCACAAGAAATGAGAAAGAAGGAAAATGTGCACTATTAAATGAATTAGAGAAGCTCCCCAAAGATTGTGCACCAATTATAGTAATTGTATTTGGAAACAATGTGCACAACCATGGACTCCTCAATCCTCCAAACTCATCTAACAACGCACTCAAAGTTTAATAAATTTGGAAGCCACCGAAGAATCACAAAGGAAAAAGAGGTGGTTCCAAGAAATGCAAAAACAACCAAAGAATGATCTTCTCTTGTCTGTGTAAATTTTTAGGTGGAAAATATCACAAAGACAAATGTCCACCAAGAAATATGAATAAACAAAATAGATACACAAGAAAGCATATGAAAGGCAAAACAAAAGTCATAGAATATACCAATAAGATGTTTTGCTTGAAAGCATTCCCAAGGGCTCAACTATATCTTATTGTACATCGATGAGCTTTAAACACCAACAAACTCCATACATTACTACTATAACCAAGGGAAGAAGGGATAGAAGGAATATATGTAGAAAGTAAACAAGTATAAAAAAATCAACTTTGTAAACATACTCACTATTGCACATGAGAGATATTGAGGAAACGATATGCAATAAAATTTATAGATTGTCATATTTGGGATTGGTGAATCATGAGAATGATTTAGTATAGTCCACATTATATGCACTCATCTCAGTATACATACATTTGCAATAGAGAGAACTTTTTCAAAGCCAAAGCAAGAAATCCAACATATGTAAGTACACAAATTCATGCCAACAAGCAACCTACAAAAGGTTGGGAACAAGATATGTTTGCATGAGAGAGATACTTGTTATCGAGATATAATTGGTATGATGAAGAAAATATGAATTCCTTGATCATCCTAGCTTGCATCCAATTGGCATGTAGACGCCACTTCTTCCTTGTTCAAGATACAAGCACCCAATATATATCCCCAATGTACCTAAAACACAAATAAGTACACTATGGTCCCCAAACAAATTGGGTCCAAAGTAGTTAGTGCAACTACAATACATAAGAGAGCCTCCACACAAATATGTGCATATTGATATGAAATTGAATTTCAGGCACATCTTAGCCCTTTAGGATTTGGTGGAGTTTCCCCTATATATTGGATCAAAGAAAGCAAGCATGCCATAATATATACAAGAAGTAAATATGCATGCATAAGACTTTCAAGAACCAAAACTAGATACAATTTTAACAAAAACACCAAGTAAACCAATAAGATATACAACAAGGTGTGACTCGACAAAAGGTGTCCAAATTGTATCAAAGAACCAAATCAACACATGAAAGAACACAAGTTCAACAAATGAACTCTAAAGAGCAAAACAGATAAAAGATAGACAAAAATACCAATGCTCAAGGATTTATCTCATCCTAAAATATCAAAACAAGTGACAAAGAATGATATAAAACAAACACCTAAAGAGAGCAAGGTTCAAACAACCAAAACAAACTCTTCACACTTTACATGATGACACACAAAGTACCAACACAAAAAGGATCGAGCTTCGAAGCAAAAAATGGATCAAAACAAGAAGCGTAAAACAATGTCCTAGATAATATAGGAGATCTCCCCCATAAGTAGAGCATTCTAATTTTTTTACTTTGAATGCAAGATGCCCACAAATGAGATCATCACTACAACCTACACTAAAAAAAATACAAGTGGATACCAAAAAAAGAAGATCCACAAGATGCAAAGAAAGCTTGGGAGCAAAAATAAAAAACATTTTCTTGGCAAAGGATAGGAAAATAAGAAAAGGCCAAAGTGAATATGATCAATAAAATCTACCATATATGGAGTACCAATTTTCCAAAGACAAGAAATATAAGGGAAATTTTCCCGAGGTGGTTTGCAAGGATATCACGATCATATTCAAACCAAGAAGCATATAACAAAGCATGAGAAATGATCTTGATGCTTCGAGAGAGATTCTTGATTGCTTCAAATAGTCACACAATCACTAGTTATTAGATTAAATAGAAGCAAGTGGTTCCCATGAGGATATATAGATCCAAATATGAGGAAACACATACCAAGAATCACTCTCACACACAAGATCCAAGAGAGGAGCAATAAAACATCCAAGCAAATTGGAACTTGTATGAGAAAATGTGCCACATAGGAGCTATAGAATTCTCAATATCGATTCTAAGTGGCACTACCTCAAATGTCCATATTTTCTAGGATTGTAATATGCACAAAGTATACAACTCCCCCATAATGTGATAAACCAAGAAATCTCAACAAGAGGAAAAAATATCAAAATAGAGGTATTAATGGACATTATGGAACTTGAGTTTCTCATGAGAGAGACATACCACCACTAGTAGAGAAAACCCTACCGCCGGCGAACAGAAAAGGCTCATCGTCGGCGTCTTCGTGCTCGCTGGCGACCTCCTCGCCGGTGGTAAGTCCTCATCGCCGGCGCCTCTGAGTTTCTCCGGTGATAATATACATCTACCGCCGGCGAGCAGCAGCGAACGCCGGGGGTACACCTATATCGCCGGTGCTTTGCTATATTTCTGGTGGTAATCTACGCTAGCGCCAGCGAGTAGCAATAAACGCAGGGGGTAAATACGCTTGTCGGCGCCTGCTTATATCACCGGTAGTAGTTTCGTACACACAAAATCTATTTCGCCAGGGATAGACCAACTGTTTCACAGGGGTAATATTACCAGGAGTTAAAAAAAGAAAATCAATATACACATAGAATACATTGTAATCTTGATAGAATACATATGATAATGACAGAATACACAGCAGATACAGGAAATACACATATGTTCAAACCATGCATCAATAACATTCAAACAATTCACACAAGTGTAGAAAGTGACCATATCTGATATAATATTATAAGTCTCCAGAGTTGTATGACACATTCAAATAGTTTCACACATTCAAACAGTTCATAGTTCATACAATAGATACCTACTGGACTCCAACTAGCAAATAGACTCCTCCACATCTCCATCCCCCGCCCCACTAGAGACATCATCACGACGAGCATAGCATATTGATACGCGAGCATCATCACGACGAAGGGGGTCAACCGGGTCCTCCACATCTCCGTCCTCCGCCCCGCTAGAAACCTCGCGCAGCGAGTTTCCGCCTCTTCCAAAGTGGCATAGCCCTTGTAACTATTCCCGCAGAAACGGTGGACCTGCCTCCTACAATCCTCCTAGTCGTCGTAGACTCCGGGAACCCTGCCCTCATACACGACATACCACAGCATCTGCGCGCACACACACACAAGAAAGAAATGTTAGTGTTGTCACCACATATTCATAATAGAGATATAAATATAGGTATGCAAAAAAGAAAAGGCATCGGATATAGCTAAGTAATTCTATAACTAACATTTGCATGGAAAGATAGGTATGCAAAAAGAAAAGCATAAAATAAACTAATCGTAATTCTATGACTAACATTTGTAGGAGACAAGTTTGTGACTCAATCAGGTTTTCTTCGGCTTTGGCAGGAAGGGATGGATGCCACCTAACGTGGTGAATGTCCTCCCATCGGCGACGACAGCTAAGCGGTCCTCGATCTCTACATTAGTCAGCGGGATGCCGATGTAGTTAAATGTGGCACCCCTAGTCAAGACATCCCTCTTGATTATCATGCCAATCTCCCGCTAGATAGCACGGAACTCGGCTCTGATGTTTGCATCAGTCGTTTTCGTCATGTCTCTGCACCTTTTCTCAAGACCGGATGGCATCAAGAGTTTCTCCTCATCCTTTGCGTACTCCCTCATCTGTAGGATGGCGAACCAGGGATCCATCCCATTGTTAGTCGACGATTGCCTAAGGCAGGGGAAATTGGTTACATGGGATTTCACATAGATGACTTTGGATCTTTTCTCATACTTGAGTGGGCCAACCGCGGGTCTGGAACCGTTGAGGGCTTTATCAAGAGTAGACTTGACGTCGGTGTAGTCTTTTTGCATGTCTCTCCCGGAGTCGAGCTAGATGACATGGGAATAATACGGTTGAAAGGCGATGAGTACACACCCATTCTCTGTATGCAAAACAGTTGGAATAAACCATCATCCTCGACTATTAAGGAAATTCACGAAAGAATGTAATAGTGGGAAGTTTAGCGACCGACTACTTACTCAGTAAAGTATGGAAGGAGAAAGCAAGACTTGTCCTTATTCGCCACCAAAAAATCCTTGATATACTTCACGACAAACGCTTGTTCCTTGTCGACGGTGCCTACGGTCATATAGAAGGGGTCCATGATAGCGAGGTGCGGGGTCTTATCCACGATGATATCGTGCGCCATTTTTAGCGATACCAGTCGGACCATGTTTTGATCGAGCCATAAGATGTGGAAGAACTTGAAGATGCCTTCATACATGATGAAGAACAACTCGCTGGGGTGGTGGTGACAAAGCCACAGTTAGTGGGGACCCTGACCGTGAAGAGCGGGTAGGAGGGATTTTTATCTTGGAGAAGCTGCTGCTCCAGATACCTAACAGTATCATGCAGGCTACTCAGGTCCGGAGAGAGCGTCTTGACAATGTGGTCCGGTAGGATCGGTTCACCAAGATAATGCATCGTCCTCCACTTGGCCGGCAGCTTGTCGAGAACCACTTTCTTGCTTGCTGCGGCGTCTTTCCCAAGCTTCAGCTTCCGCTTCCTGCCCTTCTTATGGCACAGAGGGGTGCCAGTTTGTCTTATCACCTCGATGGTCGTATCACGGAGTGTCCTCGGGGTAACCTTAGCATGCGGCGGAGCGGTGAAGGCGGTAGCGTCTTCCTGATCGAGCGTTTATTGAGAAGGGAAGAGCTTCTTCTTCGTCATGGTATCACGGGCAAGTGCCTTAGAAGGAGCAACATCAATGGGAGCCTCCAAATCAGCGATGAACGAATTGATGGGAGCCTTATCGATGTCCACCGCGTTGTCGTGCTCATGTGTCTCGGGCTCGGGAGGATCATTGGCAGGTGGAGGAGTGACCCTTTGGCTTTCCGCCGTAGGCATAGACGCTGGAGTGACCCTTTGTTGGCTTGCCACCATAGGCACTGATGTTGGAGTGACCATTTCTTTGGCGGTCTTCAGCCGAAGTAGGGCTTTCGGCCATATAAGGACATGATTCTTTAGTTGCCCGACCTTCAGCTCGTCTTTGGTACCCAGGGTTGATGAGGAGGAACCAATTGTGCGCATCCCAGGTATGACAGATCCACCTCAACCCGGTGCATGCTATCGTCCATAGGCTTGTAGTGGAACGTCCGGTGTGTTGGGTTCATGATGCGTCCCCTCGCAACATCCTTGAGCTTGTTGTCCACATACATGAGCATGGTGCAAGGAACACTTTGCACCACCTTCGGGTCGGTGACCAAGACAACACCCTCCACCACTGTAGGGCTCGTGACAAGTTTCCCATCCATCTCTTTATGGTACCGGGACCTAACAAATGCCCTGAAGAGCGGGTTCTTGTACTTGGACCAAGGGTTCTTGATGCCCTTCTCTGCGTAGCTCTGGTCATCCTTCCGCCACTAGTCCTCCTTGCCGTCATAGTCACGGCAGCCGAGACGGTGGTGACCGACATTCTTCTCCGCCAGCTCCTTTCCCCAGGCCGACTGATACTTGGTGTAGGCTAGCTCCTCATTTTCCAGGAAGCACGTGTAGTCCTCGGGCGTAAGCCGTGGGAAGTGGCGCTTGATCTCTTCCCATGGCTCGTCGCCAGCAATCATCCCCCTTAGGATGGTTTTATATCCGCTGAGGTTCCTAGTGAACCTGCCGAGGGCGAACTTGTTCAGGATGTTCTCCTTGGGATCCAGGCTCGTGAAGCCCTCGGGGAACAGGTACCGCGCAAGCAGCCGCAAGAGGAGTTGGTCCTGGATATGCTTCTTCTTCTTCGTTCGGAGTTTTGTCTCGTTGACATTGACGATGTCCCGAATGATAGCTCCCAGCTGGAGGCCATACCCGCTCGCGAGATGCTTCGGCTTCGTAGGGGTACCGGTCTTGGGGTCCACCGCTGTAAATGTCGCCTTCGTGGTGCCGACCGTGTTCGTTCGCCGCTTCTTCCGTTCCCTGTTGGCCGAAATTGTTGTCTGCGAGCCACCCCCGACGATGCTACTATCGGTGGTCTCGTCGCCCCTCTCATGACCGCCATCAAGGCGGTCATCGACGCCCATCTCCTCACTGCCATCATCGGTGGTCTCGTCGTCTTCTTTGCCTCGGCCCCCTACCTCCTCCATCTCTATCTCCTGGGACATGAGCCTGTAGTGCTCCTCTAAGTCTCGCTGGCCCCGATCGTCTTTGTTGCGGTTTCCACAAGACGACATGGCTATACCGAGCACTACACAAGCAAAAAGAAAGGATTTTAGATACACAAATTCACGGCGAAAATTCGGCATGACCTTTGCTAAAAATGGTCATGCCTGAGTGCCAGAAATTCGCTGGAATAGAAATTAATCGATATTCCGGTGGAACATTGGCACTCAATGTACCTGCACAACATTCACAGCTGCAGCAACACAGCTAAAGCCACCATATTTGGCACAAAAACAGGGGCAACCATAGCTAAACCACTAGAATTCAACCACCATGGCACCAAAACAAGGGGCAGCCGTAGCTAAACCACCAGAATTCGACGACCATATCACAAAAATAGGGGCAACCATATCTTAAGCCACCAGAATCCATCTCACAACATCACCAAATAAAAAGGTTCTCACCGAGGGTTCCGAGCACCTAGAGCGTAGGCTTGACGTAGCGCGCGGTTGCGGACGAAGTGGATGTGGTGGTGCATGGGCCTCCTCCTCCACGTTCTTCTGCAAAAAGAGAACATATTAGGAAAATTAGTTAGCTAACTACATACAACATCTCATATGAAAACAGGAGCATCTCATTTGACAGCAACATTAATTATGGCATGTGCATGTGATTTGAACAAAACAGGAGCATCTCCACGGGGTAACCATATCGGTTTATAGAATACTACTAGTAACCATGTGCCATAACAGACCGAGAATGAATGACAATATCCAAAACGGATTAGGAAGGGAGTATTTTTATTATATATTTTATTAAGGAAAGCGCAGGGTCAAATCTTCCCGTGTCCAAAGATTTGTGGGCTGATTTACATTGCTTAGTCCAATGTAATGTACTTCAACAAAGATACTAATAAGAAATGGTTAATTTATAATGTACTGTACTTCAATAAAATTGTCAACAAAAATAGAAAAATAACGTGTACACCATTTTCAGACCATCATTCTCATCAAGCAGCATGTTGTAAGATTTAGGCAAAATGTTGTATGATTAAAGAGGAAAGAACAGCAACATCAAGACAGTAGCATGACAACATCATAATAAATTAATGCAGATTAAAGAGAACATACTACTCCCTCTATAAAGAGAACCCGAGGAACTGCTAGACGATGGACGAGGGATAGGACCAGATCAGGTGTGTAACTAATGGATGATTGAAGTAAGGCGCGAGATATTTACTTGGGCCTGGATAGTGATTTGATCCGGCAGAAAACAAACACGGAGTCGACGTTCGGAAGGAGATAGCTGAGGTAGACGTCGCGGCTGAGACTGAATTTTTCTAAAACTGGATCGACAGCGGTAGTCAGCGAAGTACGACGATCTTTAGAGGAGTTATGCGATCAGCTCAGTGCTCCATTTTGGGCGAAGTTTGATTATACAGAAAGGTGGATCTGCCTAGAAGAGTAACCCATGAAGTGTTGCGCCGGATTTCAACCACAGAAGATGGGGCCAGGGTGGGAACATAGAGGAAACTCTGTTGTTAACTGTCGGAAAATTGACCTGACAGACATCGCATCAGCGGTGATTTCTGTCGATCTTTCACGGAAGATTCCGAGTTGTATAAGCGATGGATTGGCGTGCCGTTTGAAGATAGGTGATACTTGATGTTCCCTCTATGAAGTAGATTACTGGTCGGTGCCAGAGAAGACCCGAAGTGGCCGGAAAACATGTGGGGACAAAGGGGATGTGGAAGGCGTCTCTACTGTTGTGGTTGTCTGCAGATGCGCGCGTGCTGCAGAGCGGCAAGCGGTGCTAGCAAGCGGCAGGGAGGGAGGCGGCTGCTGGCTCGCAGGTGTTGCGGCAGCTAAGACATTGGTACAAGGGCGAGGAGGGGGAGATGGAGCTCACTAGGAGGGTACTGGCGGGTAGATCAATCCCCAGGGTTGACGGAGACAGCCTCGAGTGAGGTAGACAGTGACGACAAGAGGTGGACGGTCACTGTAAGAACGCAGCGTTGAGCTCGCTCTTGGACGGACCCAGCTCCTGGCTTCAACAAGGAAGCGCTGGTGGTCATGGCGGATCCATTCCCATGCCCAGCTTCGTTTGTGGAGGCAAGGATCGATGGCGCGAACTCGTCTTCTTCGGTGGTGATCTTTGGGAATCTGATGCTCTCGATTGATTTTCTGTGGAGAACAAGAGGAGGAAGTGGCGGCGGTGTAGAAAAAGAATGGAGGCGCTAGGGTTTCGGGGCTAGGAACTTGGGAAGTTTTAGAAGGATGGGAGAGAGGGAGAGGGAGGAGAGCCAGACAGAGGGGGAGAATGGGAGAGGGGGAGAGGAAGGTGGTACCTGCGGGAGGCCGACAGACGGGACGGTGATGGCTTCTCCACGGCAAATCTGGCCATCGGGCCGTGCCTGGGCGGGCTGGCCCGCGGCACGCCAAAAAAGGCCCGGCCCAAGCCCGGCACGGCACGCGGCTGGCGGGCCCGTGCCGGCCCGTGGCACGCGGGTGTCGTGCCCGTGCCGGCAGGCCAGGCACGCGGGCCAGGCACGGCACGGCCCGTTTGTCCAGGCAGGCGAGCGGCACGCGGGCCGGCCTGCCAGGCACGCGAGGGCCCGCCACGCGCCGAGCCAGGGGGCAGGCGGGAATTTGAAATTTCGGGGGAAGCAGGGGGGAGCGGGGGGGGGTGGGGCCAGGGGGGCGTTTGAAAATTTGATTCAACCGGGGGGGGCAGGGGGAGCGGGGGGGGGGGGGGGGGCGGGCAGGGCCATTTTTTTGTCATTTTGACTGTTTGGTTAGGGTTTGAGGGTAGTTTGGTCCTTTTTTTGTATTTTTAGGGTTTTAGGTCATTGGGAAGGGTTTTTTGGTCCGAATTTGATCAAATTTTTGCTATAAAAAGGGCAGCACACCCTTCTCAATCTCCACACCATCCAACCCCTCTCTCATATCCTACACCAACACATGGCTAATCCCAACCAATTTCTTTTCAATCCCGAAGATTTCGGGGTCGATATCAATATTCCTCCCGACTTTAATACTTCTCCCTTCCACGGTAATGACAACATCGACACCATGCAATATCCATATACCCCCTTCGAGCAACCAACACCATCAAACACAAGTTCTCCTAATACATCCACCACTTCTGCTAGCCAAATTTCCACCTCTATCGGTAGCAAGCGGCGGAAAAAAACCTCTAGCATCTGGCAGCACTTTGAGGAAGAAGAATATATTGACGCCAAAGGTGTGACGAAGATGAGAGCTCGGTGCTTGCATCCGGGTTGCTTGAGCAAGTTTGCTCTACAGGTGGGAGGAGGGAACGGCCACATGACGAGGCACGCGAAGACCCACGCCATGGCAGATGGAGAGGCCGCGGCGATCCAGAGCAGGATCAACTTCAACCCCGACGGCACCTCCCGAGGTATATTTGTCTATGATTCAGCTCGTCAAAGAGATGCTCTTGCAACAATGATTGTCGTTAATGATTTACCATTAGGGTTTGGCGAGTCTCCTGGTTTTGTTGAATATATTAGAACTGCTCACACCCCTAGTTTTACACCAGTCTCTAGACAAACTACAACTAGGGATATGAGAAAGCTAGCCAAATGGAAGGGTTTAGTGGGGTTCTTTCGCTCTTAAGTTTTACCGTAAATGTTAGCTATGATCAATATTCACTTGATGTCAAGGACAAGCTGCAGGATGTTTATTCTAAGTACGAGCTTAAGTATGGCCCAGCTGTGGCACACAGACCTCCGGCAGTACCGGCATCCGGTAGGGGTAAGAAAAAAGTGTGGGGCAAAATATTTGGTACTTCCACGGCCACGCCTAGCTCATCCACACAAACTCCCATGCTTCAAGGTGGAGGGGAGTTAGCAAAGTATCTGAATAGTGCAGTACTTGCTACTAATGATGATGACGACGACGACTTCGACATACTTCAGTGGTGGCAGGAGAAAAGGTCAACATATCCGGTGCTTTCCATATTAGCACGGGATGTGCTATCGGTGCCTGTCTCAACTGTCTCATCGGAGTCTGCTTTCAGTCTTGCTGGAAGAATAATTGATGATAGAAGAACTAGTCTCACTCCCGATATGGTGAAAACACTGATATCTGTCAAAGATGGAGAACTAGCCAGAAGAAGAGCCCAGCACACCACCGAGAACCCAGAACTGATAGCCGCGTTCGAAGCTATGCGGTGGACTGAAGACCAAGATGAAACTTAGTTGTAGGATTTTTTAATCTCTTTGTAATTTTTATTCTCTTGTGTAATTTTCTCTTCTTTTTAGAGCCAGCTGTACTCTTTTCCCTTCCCAGGGATGGAAGGTTTTAATGAGGCAGCTAATAATGAAGGCCAATTTTTATCCCCATACAAACTTGTCTCCCTTTCCTTCCCGCCCTTTCCCTCCCGCTCTTTCCTTCCCACCATTTCCTTCCCGCCCTTTCCTTCCCGCCCTTTCCTTCCGAGTCTATAAAACCCACCTATACATTAAGGTGAGTAAGCATGCCAACATGTCGACTTTTCCATCCGATCGTAGTTTTTTACCCCTGATGTCTGAACACCTTTTGTGTTTTGCTAGAAATTTTAGAATCGACAAGATCCAAGTTCCATTTGAGGAACTCATCGGTAGTGATGTTTTTCTCAATGAGCTGGGTGAGGCATTATGTACAAAAGGGTGGCCATCGAGGAAATCTGAGGAAATACGACAAGAACTTCTCAGGATCAATGCAAGGTGGACCAAGCTGAAATTTGGTTGTGAAGCTTCGAGAGAGAGGTTTATTGATCAACCTTCGTTGTGGATAGAAGAGAGCAAGGACGAAGATGATATCTTCATGCCGCCTTTCGAGAAGAAGGTGAGAGCTTCCTGGGAGAAGGAGCAGGCCAAGAAGGCCAAGAAAAAGGCATCGTCAAAGGGCAAGGACAAGGCATCGTCGAAGGGTAAGGGTGAGGCATCAGTGGAGGATGACGATGATGACTTCATGCTGCCTTTCGGTAAAAAGCCGAGAGCTGTCTGGGAGAAGGAGAAGGCCAAGGGCAAGGGCAAGGGTAGGAATTTGTAAATCTTATATCCCCATATTGCCCCTCCCTTACTTTTTCCTCCATGTTTCCCTTTAAATAGACCAACCCACCACTCTCATTCTCCACACCACCACTCTCATTCTCCACACCACCACTCTCATTCCCCACACCATCACTCTCATGGCTGCTGAACCAAATCCCAACCAACCGATACCCCCCAACCCCAATCAACCAATAAGAAGACGCCATCTTTGGGAGCAGGACTACGATGAAGAATTTGTTATGATAGATGGTGTCGAAGTGCACCAAGTTAGGTGCAAAAGATGCGACCGTCTCTTCATCTTGCACAAGGGACATGGATCTGGTTACTTGCACAGGCATGTCGAGTTTCATCTGAGATCAGTTCGAGGGAACTAGTTAGTTGATGTAATTTTTCTTTTCTTTTCGAGCGGTTGTACTCTTTTTCCTTGCTAGGGATGTAAGGTTTTTTAATGAGACAACATCAATAAAGCTCAGTTTTTATCCCATATAAAAATTTGTGTCATTTTACTATTTTTTTGACATTTTTTAGCATTTTTTCGGACTCAAATCGAAAAAACAGACAAAAACAGAAAAAACAGGCTAAACGGGCCAAAACGGCCCCGCGGGCCAAACATGCCGCGGGACGGCCCGGGTAGCGCTGGGTCCGGGATCGGGCCGCCAGGCTGGGCATGCGTGCCGGCCCGGCACGGCACGTGGCCTGGCGGGCCACGACGGGCCGTGCCGCGTGCCGGCCCGTTTGCCGCGAGTCGGGCCTAGGCCGTGCCGGGCCGGCCCGTTGGCCAGATTTGCTCCACGGGGGTCTCCTCCTTCTCCGGGCGGTCGATGAGGGGCGTGGCTCCGTCCACGGGCTCCTACGAGGTGGAGAGGGTTAGGTAGTGCAGGGAGAGGGGAGAGAGGAAGGAAGGGGAGAGGAGGCAGGGGACTCACCTCGCTGATGGCGGACGGCGGCGGATCGACGGGGACGACAACGGGCGCACGGCGGCGGATCGACAGGGATCGACGATGATCTGATCTGAGACGGGGATCGGCGGCGGATCGACAGTGATCGTTGATCTGATCTGAGACGGGGACGGGTCTCACTGAACAGGGTGGGGATCGATCTGACGGGTGGGACCCACAACATTACCCCGGCGTTTTCGCAAAGACGCTGGTGATAAAGCTAGGGTCACTGGCAGGCGGGCCATCCCGTGCTACCCCCGGCGGTTTGGGACGAATTCGCCGGTGGTATATTTAGGTGGGTCCAGGGTCACTGATCACTGCTTCCAGGTTTATTTAGGTGGTATATTTAGGTGGGGCCAGGATCACTGATCACTGCTGCCAGGTTTATTTAGGTGGTATATTTAGGTGGGGCCAGAGTCACTGATCACTACTGCCAAGTATATTTAGGTGGGGCCAGGGTCACTGATCACTGCCAGCCCGTGCTACCCCGGCGGTTTGGGGCGAATTCCATGAGGCAACAAATAACGTTAAAACACATAAAATGTTAGCGCATGGAATTTCTTCGGAGGCAACAAACACACACGCATGAAATTATAGCGCAATTCCGTCGGAGACAACAAATAACACACATAAAATGATAACACAATTTCATCAGAGGCAACAAACACACATAAAATGATAGGGCAATTTCTTCGGAGGCAACAAACACACGCATGAAATGATAGCGCAATTCCGTCGGAGGCAAAAAATAACACACATAAAATGATAGCGCAATTTCGTCGGAGGCAATAAACACACATAAAATGATATATATATATATATATAGCGCAATTCTGTCGGAGGCAACAATTAATAACACACATAAAATGATAGCGCAATTCCATTGGAGAGTCAAAAACACACATAAAATGATAGCGCAATTTCGTCGGAGGCAACAAACACACATAAAATGATATATATAGCGCAATTCCGTCAGAGGCAACAAATAACACACATAAAATGATAGCGCAATTTCGTCGAAGGCAATAAACACACATAAAATGATATATATAGCACAATTCCGTCGGAGGCAACAATTAATAACACGCATGAAATGATAGCGCAATTCCATCGAAGAGGCAAAAACACACATAAAATGATAGAGCAATTTCATCGAAGGCAACAAACACATATAAAATGATAGCGCAATTTCTTCGGAGGCAACAGACACACACATAAAATGATAGCGCAATTCCGTCAGAGGCAACAAATAACACACATAAAATTATAGCGCAATTTCGTTGGAGGCAACAACAAACACACAAATGATATATATATAGCGCAATTCCGTCGTAGGCAAAAATTAATAACACACATGAAATGATAGAACAATTCCATCGGAGAGGCAAAAACACACATAAAATGATAGCGCAATTTCGTCGGAGGCAACAAACACAGATAAAATGATAGCGCAATTTCTTCGAAGGCAACAAACATACACATATATAAAATGATAGCACAATTCCGTCGGAGGCAACAAATAACACACATAAAATGATAGCGCAATTTCTTCGGAGACAATAAACACATATAAAATGATATATAGCGCAATTCTGTCGGAGGCAACAATTAATAACACACATAAAATGATAGTGAAATTCCATCGGAGAGGCAAAAACACACATAAAATGATAGCGCAATTTCGTCGGAGGCAACAAACACACATAAAATGATAGTGCAATTTCTTCGGAGGCAACAAACACACGCATGAAATGATAGTGCAATTCCGTCGGAGGCAACAAATATCACACATAAAATGATAGCGCAATTTTGTCGGAGTTAATAAACACACATAAAATGATATATATATATATATAGCACAATTCCATCGGAGGCAACAATTCATAACACGCATGAAATGATAGCGCAATTCCATCGGAGAGGCAAAAACACAGATAAAATGATAGCGCAATTTCTTCGGAGGCAACAAACACACATAAAATGATAGCGCAATTTCTTTGTAGGCAAAAAACACACACACATAAAATGATAGCGCAATTCCGTCAGAGGCAACAAATACCACACATAAAATGATAGCGCAGTTTCATCGGAGGCAAAAACAAACACACATAAAATGATATATATAGCGCAATTTCGTCGGAGGGAACAATTAATAACACGCATGAAATGATAGCGCAATTCCATCGGGGAGTCAAAAACACACATAAAATGATAGAGCAATTTGGTCGGAGGCAACAAACACACATAAAATGATAGCGCAATTTCTTTGGAGGCAACAAACACACACATATATAAAATAATAGCGCAATTCTGTCGGAAGCAACAAATAACACACATAAAATGATAGCGCAATTTCTTCGGAGGCAACAAACACACAGATAAAATGATAACGCAATTCCGTCGGAACAGGCTACACATAACACACATAAAATGATAGCGCAATTTCGTCGGAGGCAATAAACACACATAAAATGATATATAACGCAATTCTGTAGGTTAATTAAGTTAGTTGCAAATGATCCGTCACCTCCGTAGGAGTTTAATATTATATATATAGTACACACTTATACATAAAATCATTAATAAGTGATACATCACACCAAAATCCTACTGTTTCTTCTTCGCACTCTGATTCTTCTTCTTGCACTTCTTCTTGGTATTTTTTGAATTGACGACCCCGCCAGTCTCATCATCGTGACTCCTTGTGTACGGAGTTGTTGTAGCTGACGACATAGGCAATGTGGTCCTTCTTATTTTTGTGTATGTTGCATCGTCTTCATCGGGTTCTTCCATCATCGGGTCTCCGACGAGTCCGTCAAAGTCTTTCTCGTTGGCGACTCCATCCATTCCGATGAGGGCCCTTTTGCCTCTCCTCACGATGACACGGCTAGGCCTTGATGGGTCGGTAATGAAGAAGCATTGCTCGACGTGCTTAGCCAGCACCCATGGCTCATTTTGTGCGGTGGGTTTCTTGGTCTTGGATTTGTTGGGCATACGCATGGTGGTAAAATACCCGTCTTCTTTTCTGACATCTGTAGCCCATCTGACACGGAACATCGGTAGCTTCTCCCCGACGTAGTCGAGCTCCCAAATTTCCTCGATCCTTATGTAGTATATTTTCTTGTCTTCACCCGTGTAAGATTCCATCATCACACCCGAGTTCTGATAGTTGCTCCTTTTGTCTCTCTCCTCCATGTATAATATGTAACCGCTGATGTCGTATGCTTGATAAGTCATGAGGTTTGGCGTGGACCCATAAGACAAAGCCACTGTGATTCTGTCCGCGATGCTTGTCATTGGCGGGGGAGTGGCATCAATCTGGTCTTTGAACCGGCACGCGAAAGAGGAGTTGTGCGCTCTAAATACCTATTCTTCCGTCATCGGCATGTTAGCATTGTTCTCGATCGTGGTTTTGTGCTTTTCCACACAAGGCATGGCATCGTCCATGTGCTGTAGCGCTACTAAGTGGGCCCTATCAAAGTCGGCTCTCCTATCACACTGATCAACGTCCATTTCCTTCTTTCCAGTGCGGAGGCCTACTCCCTCGAACCTGCCGAGGTGCTTGTTCGTGGGCAAACCAATCGGACGTGGGTTTTCCTCGTTAAGATAATTCTTACAGAAAGAGACGCACTCCTCGGTGAGAAAGCCATGGACGATGATTCCATCCGGATGTGCCTTGTTATGGACGTATCTTTTGATGATTCCGTTCATTCTTTCTAACGCCATCATGTTGTGAAGGAACGGAGGCCCGAGATCCTCGATATCATCCACTATATGCAACAGCAGGTGGACCATGATGTTGAAGAATGCAGGCGGGAAGTACATCTCCATCTCGGATATGATGGTGACGATCTCTTCCTGCAGCCGCCCGAGTTTCTTGACGGTTATCGACTTCCGAGTGATGATGTCGAAGAAGTTACAGAGGCTAGCCAGCGTTGCATGGACGTGCGGTTCTATGATCCCTCGCATTGCAACCATAAGTATCTACATCATCATGATGTGATAGTCATGAGACTTCATCCCGCTTAAGATTCCTTTCGTCGGGTCCAACCATCTACGTATTAGCCCCGCGTAGCCTAAGGGATACTTGGTTCCGAGGAGGCAACCGATCATCTGTTCAAGCTCGCTAGGATATAGAGTGAAGCAGGAGGGGCGCGGGGTTTCACTCTTCTTCGACCTTTTTCCCTTAGGATCTTCCGTCTCCTCCTCAATCGGCTGCTTCCCCGCCCTTTTGCGCTTGCGATAGTTTTTCTCCTCCTCAACCATAGAAGAAGACGGCGGGGGGTGAAGCTCTTCTCTGATATTCAGGGACTTTAGGTCGTGTCTTGCTTTCGGCCCATCTTTGGTCCTATCCGGCATGTTGAGCAGAGTGCCAAGCAAGCTTTCGCACACGTTCTTCGTGATATGCATGACATCAAGGCTATGAGGCGTACCGAGGATCTTCCAGTACGGCAAGTCCCAAAACACGGACCTCCTTTTCCATACCCCCATGAGCGGACTGTGTTCCTTTTCCTTCTTCTTATCTCATCGCTTCCGCTTATGCTTCTTTATCTTACCTAGCAGAGGGCAGTGTTTCCATCTTTTCAACAAAGCATCGATCTCCTCGCTGCTGCGCTTAGGCGGAGGTACTTCGAGCTCATCCTTGCCGTTGAACAGATCTCCACACTTCCTCCACGGGTCATTCTCGGGTAGACACATCCGAGTCCTCATGTAGACGGTTTTCGAAGACCCAGGATCCTTACAAAGCTGAAGAAACAACGTCCTTTCCATGCACCTCACACAAGCCTTGTGTCTGTGGCACACCTGGCACGCGATATATCCGTATCCGAGATAGTCTTGCACTGTCGTGATCAGCGCTGCTTTCAGATGGAATGTTTGTTGGAGGTGAGCGTCCCATGTTTCTACCCCTTCGTCCCACAAGATGGCTAGCTCCTCCTTCAATAGCTCAAGATACAGGTTGATATTGCTCCCTGGCTACGTCGGCCCTTGGATTAGCATGCTCATGTGTATGTACTTCTTCTTTAGGCATAGCCATGGGGGGAGGTTGTACATCCATACAAACACGGGCCAGGTGTTGTGCTTGGTGCTCTGGTTGTCGAACGGATTGAGTTAGTCAGTGCTTGCACCCAGTCTGATGTTCCTTGGTTCTTTCCCGAAATGTTCGTACTCATCATCTAATGCTTTCCACTGGCTTGCATCCGAAGGGTGCGTCAGCACTGGGTTTTCAACCCTCACTGGATCCTTCATCACCGCCTCCTTCCTTTCTGCATGCTAGTGCATGAGCTTCACTTCCTTGGTGTCCACGAAGTACCGCTGGAGACGGGGCCTGAGGGGGAAGTACCACACAACTTTTCGAGGAGCTTTTCTCGTCCCTCTCTTGTACCGAGGCTCGCCGCACCTTGGGCACGTGGTCAAGTCCTTGTGCTCGTTCCGATAAATCATGCAGTCATTGATGCAGGCGTGGTATTTTTCATGTGGTAAATCGAGAGGGCACACCACTTTCTTGGCCTCTTGTAGGCTACCTGCCCACGTGTTATCTATAGGTAATTGCTTCTTCAAGTATCGGAAGAGTTCGTCTGTGCTTGCATCATTCCATCCGTATCTTGCCTTCATCTCTAGAAGATCGAGAGTTACTCTCAAGCCGGTATCCTCCGGCCCGCGACCTGGGTCGTACAACGGAGTTCTCGAGTCTACCTCCAGTTGATCCAGCTTAGACTTCCGTCTACCAGCGAGAATAATTTCCTGAACATGAGGGTCATGCACGGCAGCGGTTAGCGGGGTATTCCTACTCCTGTCCTTGTCGTCTGCATGTTCTTCTTCTTCCCGACATTGTTCATCACGACCGTCATCGTCGTGTGCTACATCCCATTCTTCTCCCTCCTCATCATCTTCATTTTCGTGTTGAACGACATCCTCTTCCTTATTATGGTCAAAGTCATCAACATCATCTTCATCATCCATCCACAGAGTAGTGTAGCCATCCATGAAACTATACCTGAGGAGGTGCTCATTCACCGTGCGTGACAAGGGATCAAACAATGACGATAGTTTGCATTTGCAACACAGACATCTTATTTCCCAGAGGTTATTTCGATACATGTTGGTAGTCGCGTGTTCCACTTATCTATCCACCATGCTTTCCTTCATCTCGATGACCATCGTTGCCTGCACAATAAGAGAATAAATTAGAACGTTACCGTCGCCTTGCTTGGCTGCTTTCACGGAAAAAATCGGCATGAACTTTGCTAAAAATGGTCTCGTCGGAGTGCCAGAAATTCGCCAGAACGGAAGTTAATCGACATTCCGGCAAAACATTGGCAAATCATTGTACATGCACACATTCCACCGGCAAAACAACACAAAAAGGTCCACATATGCGTGCAACCACGCCAACACTCATGCACATTCCACCATATATATTATACCTATTAGTTGACGAGAGGTCCAAGAGCACCAGTAGAGAGAAGTGGAGGGAGATAACAGGTAGAGAGAAGTGGGAAATAAAGGTGGTGGGGGAGATGGATCTAGATCTTGCTAGCTAGATCTACTAATACATGCGAGGGGAGCGACATCTCCACAAATATATTAAACTTTGTTGATTGAATTAGCTAAAATAGGTGGGGAGAAGTGGGGGAATGAGCTAGCAAAGCTTAGTCTTGAGTTTCCAAGAAAGGGAGAGCTAGTGGTGAGTGAGGAGGTGTTGCTAATGGCTGGTTCATGACCTTGTAATAAGTGCCAGGTTACCGGCGAAGCAAGCCCTAAACGCCGGTGGTAGTCCTTTACCACCAGCAAAAAGAGACAACTCGCCGGCGGTAACAACACGGCCCAGTGGCCCACCCGTCCCCCGCCATGCATCCCCGGCGAGCGCTGCCTGTTTCGCCGGCGGTATAAGTACCTATCCCCAACGAGCAGGTGTCCTTCCGCCAGCGGTAAGTGGCGGCCCAATCTGGGGGCACGAGGCTCACCGTATCCCTGGCGTGCGCGCAATGTTTTCGCCGATGCTAATTTTTCTAGACCCGGCGAGCACGGGCTCTTTCGCCAGCGGTAAGTTGCAGCCCATCCGGGGCACGCGGCCCACCCTATCCCTGGCGTGCGGGAGCCCCTTTCGCCGGTGGTACTTCTTCTATCGCCGGCATGTAGTTTTCGTTTCGCCGGTGGTAATGTTATGCAGGCCTGGAAGCGCTTACCGCCGACGAGGAAGGTCCCACTTCGCCGGTGATAAGGATTGCTGCTATAAGGTTTTCTCTACTAGTGCACATAGAGACTATATAAACATGCAATAAAACTACTAGGTGGTTTTCCTCATGTACACACATTTTAGGATTGTGGAATGCCCAAGAATGACACTCCCCCAAAACGGAATAGCCCATTAATCCCTCACAAGAGACAAATAAGATACCTACTAGAAACAATAAAGGCTCCAAACCAAGAAACACAAATACATGGTGTGCCAACGAACATACACAAATATACATCATAGGTCAATAAGTAAGTGGGAAGCACAACATGTACAAACACATGCAAGGTACACAACCAACACATTCACAAGGGTGCAAGTAACTATAAATGTAAATGAGTTTATCACAAGTTACTGGAAGAAGGAACATTGGATAAGGAATAGAAGCATGATAACCAATGACTTGACTTTGATAACAAGAATATGATGAAGATCCCTCAATTCTTCATAAGGTAGCCAAGTCTTCAATGCCCTCCAAAAACACCTATTGATCAAGTTTTAGCTTTTTGGTCCCCAACCAAGTTGGGTCCTAAGAAGTTAGTCACAATAGGCTTGGCCACCCAAATGGTTCTTTTCTTGACACCACTTTGGGCACCAACAATTTTGGCAAACACATTGCCACCCTCATCCTTACGAAGTGAATAAGCATCATCAATCAAGATAGGATGGGATGAGGAGTTACCCATGGTGCATGGGGAAGAAAGGTGCCCCTTCTCACGGCATATGTACCAAGTTCTTGTCTTGCCATCTTTCTTCTTGGGAGGAGCTGCACCATGAAGAAGAGCTTGAGGCTTCTTGGGAAGTGGACCATCTTGAGCTTGTGGAGGAGCTTGAGGCCGCTTTTCTCGTTGCTTCTCACTAAGAGGCTTCTTCTTCAATGGGCAATCCCTCACATGATGCCCTTCTTCCTTGCACTTGAAGCACACAATGTTGTCTGAATTCTTCACTTGTCCTTGGCCCTTCTTCTTGTTTCCCTTGTGCTTCAACACATTAGTGGGCTTGTTCTTGATGTTTAAGTTGAATCCAAGCCCACTCTTGTCACTTGGGGGTCGTCGCACACTCCACATGTTCTTGAGTGTGGTCTTCCCTTCATGACACCTTTTCAAGTCATTCTTCAAAGAAGTGACTTGAGCCTTGAGCTCTTTGATTTCCTCTACATGGTTAGTATCAACAACAATACTAGAGGAAGTAGATGCTTCATTGTTAGAGCAACAAGGCAAGGAATAAAATTCATCACAAGATATAGCATGGTTGTGAGAGGATGAATTACAAGGACTAGCACATGACAATATAACATTTGGAGTAGATATAGTGCTAATGTCCACATGAGGCCCACTTTATGTTACCTTTGACACAATGGCCTCATGAGCTAACCATAGCCTACCATGGGAGACTAGAAGATCCTCATGTAAGCTTGAGAGCTTGGCATGACTTTCTTCTAATTTCCCATAGTTGCTAGTTAGCAAAGCAAGTTGAGCCTTTAGCTCAACATTCTCCTTCAAGATATATGCTTCACAAGAAATAGAGTTAGTAGCACAAGCATCATCATTTAATGCAAGAGGTGAGGGAAACTTGGAAAGCTCTTTAGAATATGAAGCTTTAAGTTGCTCATGTGACTCGGTGAGTTTGATGAGCTCCCCCTTGATGACCCTAGAGCCATTTTTTAGGTGCTCAAAATCCTCAAGGAGTTTAGCATAAGCAACTTCAAGTTCATCATTTTTAATTTGAAGGTCACTTGCCACCTCAAACTCTCTATCATGAGATTTCTTTACTCTAGATAGTTCTAGAGCAAAGGTCTCCTCAAGAGATTCCTTAGTGGTTTGTTCCTCTTCAAGAGCTACATTTAGATTTGGAATTTCATTAGATTACTCACGCTCAAGACTACTTATTTTATCTATTGTGTCCTCATGCTCATATATTAGTTTCTTACTTTCAATAGCACAAGTAAAGATTTCAATGAAAGTAGAGCAAGCATTTTTATTTGGATGAAGAGCACAAAGGACTAGCCCCCCTTCTATTTTAAAGAAGCAACATGATCATCTACTTCTACATGATCAAAATTCACATCAACATGAGATATATTAGGATCCAAAGGATAGGTTACCTTTGAACCCTTATCCATGAGGCACAAGTGAACATTGGGAGAATTTGATGATGGGGGAACACATGAAGATCCAATCGCAACCTTGCCTTGGCCCACACATTCTTCAATTTCATTTACATGGATAACAACACAAGTACTAGAGGAAATAGAAGCACATTTATCATGGCAACCAGGCAAACCAAGCATATCATCATGAGACATATTCAAGGCATTTATACATGATATGCAAGGGCAATCAACACTAGGATGTGAATCACATATGGTCCTACACGTGTTCATGACGAAAGATACAACATTGCAATGAGATAGAGACAAAGGATCATGAATGGAAATCTCACTATCTACATTGCAAGTTCTATCACCACTCACCATATCATTACCTTGTGACAACTCACATGTTGGTGTAGTGGAAGAAGATGAGAACTCATCACAGCCGGAGGTGGAGGGAACATAATCATCCTCATTAAGCTTGGACACATCATATTTTGCTTGAAGCTTGGTACATATATCATGAGTGTTCCGGAAAGGCATGATTGAGGAAATAACTACAAAGCTCACAACATTAACAAGCACATTAGATGCTTGAGCTTCAATATAAGAGTTTGTCTCCTCCTCCAAAGATAGATTTTGGGGATCCTTAGGAGGAGACAAGCCCATATATAGAATTTGCTCAATATTTGGGTCAATAGCCCGGAAATGACTAAGCATGCGAGTATGCCAAACATCATAATGAGTGCCAACAAATGTAAATGTGTGATAGTGCACTAAACCCCTAGGAGACATCTTTACTCTCGAGGCGGTGAAGCCTAAAATCAAGAGACCTCGCTCTGATACCAAATAAAAGTGCAAAGGACGTCGCCTAGAGGGGGTGAATAGGCTTTTAAAAATATTATGGTTTAGGCTCAAATAAATGCGAAATAAAACTAACATTTAATTTATTGAGCACAAAACCTAACTACCAGGTTCACCTAAGTGCACCAATAACCTATGCTAAGCAATACAAGCAACAAGGTGATAGCAAGATAAATACTTCAAGAACGATGGCTATCACAAAGTAAAGTGCATAAGTAAAGGGCTCGGTTGAGAGATAACCGATGGACACGGAGACGAAGATTTGTTTCCCGAAGTTCACTTCCAAAGAAGCTACGTCTCTGTTGGATAGGTGTGATGGCACAATGCGCTCCGAACGCCACAAATGGCTCACCTCGAGGTGTGGTGGCTTGATGCTCACCCAACACCACACAAGGCCTCACCCCGGATGCGGAAGCACCCAACTCACCGACGCCACAAAAGGCTCACCCTATTCTCCCGAGTGCGCACCAAAAAAGGCGAGCACTTGCTCCACTATGGGACTCTTGAGGGTGGTCACCGAACCCGTACAAGATTGAGACTATCTCCACAACTCAATTGGAGGCTCCCAACAACAAAGCCACAAAAGGCTACAATGCCACAAAAAGGCCAACAAAGCCACAAAAGGTGAATCTCTGTAACATCCCAAAAATACTAAACTTGGATCATAAAACTCTAATCATCAAAATTAGGGTTAACAAATTTTTTTCCAATTAAAAGTATGAAAGCATTCATATGTGTGTGTATTAAAATTTGGATTCTTTTGAATTGCCATGGTTCTGTGTTTCTTTGCTTGCAAAATGATTCTTAGGTGAAATAAACATCATCTAAACAATCCCCAAACTTTTCCCAAAGACAAACAACTCAAACTAAGCAAATGAAGTGAATGGTCATTTTGGCCAAATTAACTCCCATGCCTACTTTGGCTATCTCTAATTTTCAAAACTTAACAGAAACATGTATGGATCTTTGCACCCCTTGATAGTACCCATAATAAGGTACCAAGGCCCACTTTGTGATCATCCAAAAACATTCAAATGCTTAGTTTAAATGACAGTTTAAAATTGAAACTATTTCATATGGGAAGATCCCACTATTTCAAAAACCACTCAAACAAGTTCAATTTTCAAAACCCAAGCATCCACAGAACCCTCAACATATGCCTAGCACACCCACCAAAAATCTTTTCAAAATTCAAAACTTAAGTTCATGCGGCCATTTCATCAAACAGGTTGCACATTCAAATCAACAAAATCAAAAACACTATGTTGAGCAGTGTTTTGGGCCAACCTTGTTCCCTCTCTGGTTACAACTAGCCTTAGTAGATCATCTAGCAACATTAACTAACCTCTAGCAACACTATAAGCTGGCCATTGTCATCAATGGTGAGCAGGACGAGAGCACCCATGTCACCCCAGTGTGGACAGCAAGCTAGGAGAAGAACTAGCCGTGCCAACCTTGTCTAGCATGCAGCCCATGCCTCACCGCCCCCTCTCGACCAGCCCTAGCTCGAAGACAGCGACCAGAACTGCCAGGAACGCCGCACCCGCGCCGCTATCGACCCCGACGCGCACCGCAGAGCACGCGCCGTTCCCATGCAACCCGACCACCTCGAGCCCTCGCCATCCCAGGAGACCACCAGACATGCTCGTTTCACCGCCCGTACCCCGTAGCCACCGCTCGCCGCGGATTTCGCCGCCTCTGTCTCGCAGAGCACCGCGCGTTCCTGACCATTTGCCACAGCCCCTACATGCGCATTTAAGCCCTAGAGCATCGCCAGGAGACCGCCCGTCGATCGCCAACCTCGGCCATGCGTCTAGCCGCCCGTAGCCGTGTCTCCACCGTCGCCTGCCCATCCCTCTCGGTCTCGCCGTCGAGCCTATAAAAGGAGACGACCCCCGCTTGATTTCTTCACACCATATCACTCCCCTCATCTCACTGATCTTTCCACCCCTTAGCCGGAGCACGAGGAGCAGCAGTTCGCCGGAATTGCGCCAGAGTAGGCCGCCTCTTGAGAAGAAGGGGGCCGTTGATTTCTACCACCCTCGGAGCTTCCGCGAACACCCCTGAGTTCACCGTTGTCAACTTCTTAGTTTGCCCTCCTCGCCGTCGCCACTAGAACCCCGATATGCTCCCTACGCACCCCCACCGAGCCTCTAGGGTTCGAGCTTGCCGGTGACATGTTCATCGTCGACGACGACCCTTAGCCGTTGATCTCACTTCTAATCCAACGCACCACATCGCCCCGTACCGCTTCGCGTTTTATGAGCCACTGACCAGTAGACCCCCCTGTCAGCTAAGCCCCATGCTGCGGAGTGACACTAGGCCGGCCCAATAACCCTTCCCGCACAGCCCAATCATTTGAATTTAGATTTTTCTATTTAATTCAAACTCAGTTCTATACCTAGTTTAAAAAATCAACCCAGCTCGATTCAGTGAACCAAATTGCATGAAACCAATTTTGTTAGAAAGGTACTGAAATGCTTAATCCAAGCCCGTTGGATTCAAATCATTTGGATCTATAGATCAACCTTGGTAAATATAACAAGTCAGAAGCTATTCTACATTTAAACATTTTTCAAATTTCAACCATAATGGCTTTTGAATTGATTCCAACTCCCAAAAATCACATTTGACCATACCTTTCAGAATATATAAAAACATATGGGTTTACTGACAGAAACAATGTTCAAGTAATAAAAGAATGCCACATAGGCATTTCTAGTCACTTTAATTATTTAAAATAAAAATGGTTAAACCTTATTAAATTGTGACACCACTTTAAATCACATTCTCATGTACTGAAATATGTGGTGATGACATGTGTCAACATGATCCCATGTTTGGTTGGGATAATATTAAATCTTAAGTAGTTTTTCAATGAGTAGAAATTACTTTTCTAAAAATAAAATAAATAAGACAAATGCTTTAATCTTGTAATGTTAGTGATGATACTAGATCATCTATAGAACATCTTTGTGTGATGATTGAAAATAGTTAAGTATTGTTTGGTGATTGTGTACCTCGTATTTATTCATAGACGCTAGTACCGACCAAGGATACGAGGAGGAGGGAGGATACTACGAAGAAGAAGCCGAGGAGAACCTCAACCACTGCTCTGCTCAAGGCAAGCTTATACTGATACTTATGCAAGCCAATACTTGCAATCCTAATAATACTAGTTGATTGAGCAAGCTAACACTTGCAATTATGAAAGTTAGATAACCTATGCAATGCACTAAGCATGCTTGGTTAGACATATTTGATGATACCCCCTCCTAGTTTTACTTGCAAGCTTTCTACTTTATTTCTTTATCAAAGCTATTTCTTAGAGTTTACTTAAGTGACTTGTAGATTCTAGGAAGATAATTGAAGGTTGCATAAAGAGCATTAAATTTGGCCTAAGATAGATAATCTTGATGTCACCCTAAGGCATGAGATTGTACTTAGTTAAAACTCCACTTGTTTACCACCCCTCATTAGTACTCACCCTCACTTGTATATGGTAGTGCTAAGCATAAAACCTGATCAACTTTAGATGGGAATACTTGGTGGAAAATGGTTATGAAAACCTTAGAATGAGGAGTCATTCTACTGAGATGTTTTGACATGTGTTTCCGACCACCAGATGATTTTGATGATGAAAATGTTAAGGCATGAGCCTTAGCCCTTTATAAAACTGATGGTTGTCTGGATGCGATACCATTCCAATTTTACTGTACAACCACAATACTAGAAAATTGGGTACGGCTTGACTGGAAACTTATATACTTTAGTATGGGTTCCCTGACGGCCAAGGTCTGAGCTGAGGCTACCTTGTGAAGATTGTCCACCTGTGCAGTACGCAAGATGATAGTTGGTCATGGTTGGGAGGCCAAACTCATAGGAGAGGTGCCTATACTAGGGCGTGTAATTGAAAGGTTAGGATTTATTATCCGCATACTGAGTATGGTGAATTCAGGATTTGTTCCTGACGGATGTATCGAATATTGTGCTAAAAGTGTACAATCTCTGCAGAGTGTCAAACTATTCGAATAGCCGCGTCCGCGGTTATGGATAGTTGGAGTGGCCATAATGTTCCCCCGTCAGATGTTTTCAAAATGATTTGTGAAATGAATTGAGAATTTGACTTGACCACAATATAGTTATGATATGAAATTCAAGTTCACGCTTAGGTGTTATAAAATCTCAACTAGATTTTGTTGCTTCTGAACTTAGTAGAGGTAAATCTGGATTTTTGCAAAACAAACCTAGAGCTTAGTGTCCTATTACAAAAACCCCCTTCACTTGTTAGTATTAGTTTGCGAGTACTTAAAGAGTACTCATGGCTTTGTCCCTGGCTATTCCCGTGGCCAGACTATGAAGAGGATTACCAGGACGAAGGACCCCAGGAAGGTTACGACAACTAGGATCATCTCCCATCGTCAGCATTGCATGTGACCTCGAGGATGGAGCTTTGCCTACGCTACCGTTATTATTACGTATTTCCGCTTCTTGAGTTGTATTAAGAACTGGATCATGAGATCCTTATTTGTGTAAGACCTTATGTATGGTTTGTAATAGATGATGTACTGTGGTATCCAAATCTGTTATGTCTCGCAAAAATGGTAATCCTGGGATTGCGATGTATGGCATAACAGGCATCTGGGATTAAAAATCCGGGTGTTGACAAGTTTTTATCAGAGCCATCCTGACCATAGTAGACCCTAGTTAGACTGGACGTTTGAATCACTTAGTTTCGAAACCAAAGGAAGCAAATATTTATAAAAACTTATTCCCATTCTTATCACCTTGATTCTTTCATGAAAATTCATGTTCCTCAAAAACTCTTGCAAAATACATAAAATTTGACACACGTGATCACTCTAATAACTTACTCACCCTGTATTCTTATAGATGGACGTGAAGTACAGCACATTTTATCAGTTGGGGAATGGAGGAGACCTCATCTTTGAGTGGGATTTGGACCAGCTTTCGGAACTTCTGGAGCGTCCACACCCCAAGTTCTTCGGAGCTCGGCTCAATGATCAAGGAGGAGAAGATCTGCAGTGGCTAATTGTTGCAAGTCTCCGAGGAAAGATTGAACCTCCCACTGCTGAGGGAATTCAGTTTACCTTAAGAGAGAACAACTGGCTAGATGGACTTGCCAGAGCCATGCAGGAAGCTCTTACCCGTCTGTGTGGGCAGTGTATCAACCAGATCAAGGGTACCCGCTTTGAGTTTTGCCCAAGGCGTGATGCTATGGGACAGCCACTGGAAGCCCCATACCACCCCGAGCTGAAGACTCAGTTAGACCACCTTAGCTTCATGATGTATGATCGTCAGCAGGAATTGGACAATTGCCGTGACTACCCCAACCACAAGTCCGCCATCATCAAGACAAAGGATCACACCATCGCCATGCGAGCGAAGGATCGCAAGTCTCGCCGCCGTCAGCTCGACAAGAAGGAGCGCATCATTGCCCGTGTTCGCCACCGTATCTCGGATTTGGAGGAGACCATCCACGAGAGGGACATGTAGTTGGAGGAAAGAGAGAATGCTGGAGAGGATCTTCGTGGAGACCCCTACTCCTATATCAGCGATGATGATGATTTTCTGGAGGATCAGGCTATGGACTTCTTCACCGATGAGGATGATTTCGCCTTCATCAATGACGATGAGGATGATGAGGATGACGACTACACCGACTCCGAGGAGTAGTAGCACTTGAGCACTAGCGTAGTGAGTTGTATTCGGTCCCACTGTATCGTAGTTTCCAGAATGGTTCTTAAAACCATCTTTTTTTTATTGTTTTGTGGTGTGTGTTGTATCCTGTGTTATGAATGAATGAATGAAAAGCAAGTTGCTAGGAAATCTGAGTCAAACTTTAAAAACTTTTCAAAGTCCCAGAACCTTAGAAATTTCCCTCTTTTCTCATGATCTATCTCAATCTTCAGATGCCTCACGGAGGAAGTGGTTCATCCCCGGACCCGATGTTGCAGATCCTGCAAATGTTGGTTTCTGACCGCAAAGCTGAAAGAGCAGAACGTCAAGCCAACCTAGCCACCCTTCAGCACATATCTCAGATGACCAATAATAATCAAGGCCAAGGAAATCAGGACAACCATGGATCTAAGCTCAAAAATTTCCAGAACACCAACCCACCTGTTTTCACTAAGTCGGAAGAGCCCTTAGATGCGGATGATTGGCTGCAAACCATGGATAACAACCTAGAAGTCGCTGGAGTGGAAGCTAACGAGAAAGTTCTGTTCGCCACCCACTATCTAGCCAGATATGCAAGAGCATGGTGGAACAACGTTCGTGCAATGACCGGAGGATAGATGATGACCTGGGAGGAATTCAAGGTCAAGTTCAGCAGAACCCATGTGCCACCGGGTTTGATCAAGAGAATGAGAGATGAATTCAGAGAACTGAAGCAAGGAAGGATGACCATAGTGGAATACCGTGACAAATTATTGTGATTAGCTAGGTATGCCCCGGATGAGATCGACACTGAAGCCAAGAAGAAAGAAAGATTCTTGAATGGTCTGCATGATGAGATGCAGACGGTGTTGGTCAATATCCCCTTTGCTTATATTGAAGCCCTTGTTGACTCTGCCATCCAGATGGAAGGAAAGATCAACCAAGCCAACGAGAACCGCAAGCGTCGCATGATGCATCAGCCAGGAACCCATCAGACCCCAAAGTATCGCCCCAACCCATCTCCAGCATTTGCCCTGAGAACCAACAGACCCCCGATGAACCGTCCGACCTATCCCAACTGTGGAAACCCAAGGCCCGGAGGAAATCACAACAACCCCGGCAACTCTGGCAATTTCAACCGTGCCCCACCCAAGTTCAACAACAACAATGCCGCCGCCAACACCAACACTGCCCCGAGGACTGGAAGCAATGATGTGCATGTTGCAGCAAAGGACAAGTCGCAAGTGACTTGTTATGACTGTGGAAATAAGGGTCACTACTCCAATGAGTGCCCCAAGAAGAATGCCGCAGCCCCCAATGCAAATGCCCTAGCTCAACAACAGCGTCGTGTTCAGCCCAGAAGAAGGTTTGCCCCAGGGAATTCGCTCAACCGCAACGGCCGTCTTTTTCTCATGCATGCTGAAGAAGCCCAGGAAGCGCCAGACGTCGTGCTGGGTATGTTTTATGTTAATTCAATACTCGCTAGAGTGTTGTTTGATTCTAGTGCATCGCACTCGTTTGTCACCGAAGAATTTTCATGCAATAGTAAGATTCAACCCACCAAACTAAAGCACGTTATGATTGTTCAAATCCCCGGTTCAACCACCAAAGCTAGGAAAATTTGCAAAGCCGTCCCCATCTGAATCCATGGCATAGATTTTTATGCTAATTTGATAGTACTTGGAACTAAAGGTTTGGAAGTAGTACTAGGAATGGATTGGATGTCCAAACATAAAGGATTAATTGACTGTGCCAAGAAAGCCATAACCATGACCAGTATAGCCGGAAAATCAGTCGAGCATGTATCTAAAATCTTACCTCGTCAATTCAAGTGCAACAAGAGTATAGCCCAACCTACCATTGACCAAGTCCGGATAGTATATGAATACCCCGATGTATTTCCAGATGTTCTGCCTGGTATGCCCCCATATCGGGATATCGAGTTTATCATTGAACTAATCCCCGGAACAGGACCCATAGTCCAGAGACCCTATAGTATGAACCCGTCTGAACTAGCGGAACTGAAGAAGCAACTGGATGCCATGTTGCAAATTGGACTAATTCAACCAAGTGCGTCACCATGGAGATCACCTATTTTGTTCGTGGCCAAGAAAGATGGAGGTAACCGTTTGTGTATGGATTATCGGAAGTTGAATGATGTCACTATCAATAACAAGTACCCATTGCCCAAGATAGAATATTTGTTTGATCAGTTGACCGGTGCCAAAGTGTTTTATAAGATTGATCTTAGAACAGGCTATCATCAACTCAAGATTCGCTAAGAGGATATTCCAAAGACTGCCTTTACCACCAGATTTGGATTATACGAGTATACTGTCATGTCTTTTGGATTAACCAATGCCCCCGCTTATTTCATGAATCTCATGAATAAGATTTTTATGGAGTTCCTGGATAAGTTTGTCGTTGTTTTCATCGATGACATACTGATTTATTCCAAATCAGAAGAAGAACATGAGCTACATCTAAGGACCATTCTTGGAAACCTTAGAGAGCATCAGTTGTATGCCAAGTTTAGCAAATGTGAATTCTGGTTACATGAGGTAGGATTCCTTGGCCACATTGTATCAGCCGGAGGAATTGCTGTTGACCCTGCAAAGGTGAAAGATGTCAAAGATTGGCAAGCCCCAACCACTCAAACCCAAGTTCGTGCATTTCTCGGATTGGCGGGATACTACCGCAAGTTCGTAGAAGGATTCTCGAGTATCGCTAGACCCATGACCCAATTGTTGAAGAAGGACAAGAAGTTTGAATGGACGGACAAATGTGAAGCAAGTTTTCAAGAACTCGAGAGAAGATTGACTTCAGCCCCAATCTTAAGCATGCCGGATATCACGAAGCCCTTTGACGTGTATTGTGACGCATCCAAGATCGGTCTCAGATGTGTGCTAATGCAAGAAGGCAAAGTTATATCTTATCTATCTCGACAACTGAAACAACATGAGCAAAATTACCCAACCCATGACCTCGAACTCGCCGCCGTAGTTCTAGCCCTGAAGACATGGAGGCACTACCTGATGGGAAACCGTTGTGAGATTTATTCGGATAACAAGAGCCTGAAGTATATATTCACTCAGAAGGAGCTAAATATGAGACAGAGAAGATGGATTGAGCTAATCAAGGATTACGGTCTGGACATTCACTATCACCCCGGTAAAGCCAACGTGGTAGCAGATGCCCTTAGAAGATTGTCGTGCCGCTTGAACTCCATGATTTTGGAGGAGCAACCAAGATTGCACAAAGAGATGGAAGAATTTCGAATGGAATTAGTGAGTGAAGGATTTTTGGCTAGCATATAACTTCAACCCACTTTTGATCAGCCAGATCAAACAGGCGCAGAAAGGAAATGCTAGTATCGACGGAATAAAGTGTCGTATCGGTACATGCAAGGTACCCGGATTCACCGAGGACGAAGAAGGAGTTCTGTGGTACAAAGGACGCCTTTGTGTACCAGCAGATTCTGAGTTGAAAGAAGTGATTCTGAAGGAAGCTCATGATACTCTTTATTCTATCCACTCCAGAGGAACGAAGATGTATCAAGATTTGAAAGAACAATTTTGGTGGCATAAGATGAAGAGAGAAATCGGAAGCTATATCGCCAAGTGTGATATATGTCAGCGAGTCAAGGCGGGACATCAAAGACCCGCTGGATTGTTGCAACCCCTGCAGATTCCGGAAAGGAAATGGGATTCCGATGGAATGGACTTTATCACTGGATTGCCTACTTCTAGTAGGGGAAATGACTCTATCTGGGTCATAGTGGACAGATTGTCCAAAGTCGCCCATTTCTTACCAGTCAAGACCACATATCAGAGTTCGAAGCTAGCGGAGTTATACATCGCTAGAATCGTCAGTTTGCACGGAGTCCCCAAGAACATCGTATCAGATCGAGGAACTCAGTTTACCTCGAGATTCTGAAAGAAAGTCCAAGAAGGTTTAGGAACCCGACTAGATTTCAGCACCACTTATCACCCTCAGACCGACGGACAAATGGAGCGAGTAAATCACATACTTTAAGACATGTTGAGAGCATGTGTGTTAGAGTATGGATCTAAATGGGAAGACTGTCTGCCATTCGCAGAATTTTCATACAACAACAGTTATCAAGCTAGTTTGCAAATGGCCCCATTTTAATTCATGTATGGAAGGAAGTGTCGCACCCCTTTGAACTGGCCGGAAGTAGGAGAGAGTCAGATTTTCGGACCCGATATCCTAGGAGAAGCAGAAGAGGAAGTTCACAAGATTCGTGAGCACCTCAAGACCGCCCAATCCAGACAGAAGAGTTACGCCGATAAGAGATGTCGAGACCTCGCCTTTAACATAGGAGATTTTGTGTATCTGAAAGTGTCGCCGTTAAAGGGAATGCAGCTTTTCCAACTCAAGGGAAAGTTAGCCCCCAGATATATAGGCCCCTTCAAGATCCTGAACCATCGAGGAGAAGTGTCGTATCAATTGGAACTGCCCAAAGAGATGTCAGCCATGCACAATGTGTTCCATATCTCATTACTTCGCAAGTGCCTCGAAGTTCTGGAGAAGACTAAAGTGTTCAAGAATATTGATCACCGAACCATAGAGATCAACGATGACCTGACCTATCCCGAAGTACCCATCCATATTTTGGAAGAAGCTTTCAGAACTACCAGAACCCGAAGCATCAAGTTTCTCAAGATTCAATGGAGCAACCACACAGAAGAAGAAGCTACCTGGGAGCGCGAAGATCATATCAGGACGGAGTTTCCTGATCTCTTCAAATCCTAGGTAATCTTTTTCGTCCTTTTTCAAATCTCGGGACGAGATTTTGTTTAAGAGGGGAAGGTTTGTAACATCCCAAAAATACTAAACTTGGATCATCAAACTCTAATCATCAAAATTAGGGTTAATCAAAAACCTTTCCAATTAAAAGTATGAAAGCATTCATATGTGTGTGTATTAAAATTTGGATTCTTTTGAATTGCCATGGTTCTGTGTTTCTTTGCTTGCAAAATGATTTTTAGGTGAAATAAACATCATCTAAACAATCCCCAAACTTTTCCCAAAGACAAACAACTCAAACTAAGCAAATGAAGTGAATGGTCACTTTGGCCAAATTAACTCCCATGCCTACTTTGGCTATCTCTAATTTTCAAAACTTAACAGAAACATGTATGGATCTTTGCACCCCTTGATAGTACCCATAATAAGGTACCAAGGCCCACTTTGTGATCATCCAAAAACATTCAAATGCTTAGTTTAAATGACAGTTTAAAATTGAATCAATTTCATATGGGAAGATCCCACTATTTCAAAAACCGCTCAAACAAGCTCAATTTTCAAAACCCAAGCATCCACAGAACCCTCAACACATGTCTGGCACACCCACCAAAAATCTTTTAAAAATTGAAAACTTAAGTTCATGCGGCCATTTCATCAAACAGGTTGCACATTCAAATCAACAAAATCAAAAACACTATGTTGAGCAGTGTTTTGGGCCAACCTTGTTCCCTCTCTGGTTACAACTAGCCTTAGTAGATCATCTAGCAACTTTAACAAACCTCTAGCACCACTGTAAGCTGGCCATTTTCATCAATGGTGAGCAGGCCGAGAGCACCCATGTCACCCCAGTGTGGACAGCAAGCTAGGAGAAGAACTAGTTGTGCCAACCTTGTCTAGCATGCAACCCATGCCTCACCACCCCCTCTCGCCAGCTCTAGCTCGAAGACAGCGACCAGAACCGCCAGGAACACCGCTCTCGCGCCGCTATCAACCATGCAGACACGCACCGCAGAGAACGCACCGTTCCCACGCAACCCGACCACCTCGAGCCCTCGCCGCCCGCCAGCATGCACCCCACCGTCCCAGGGGACCACCAGACATGCTCGTTTCACCGCCCGTACCCCATAGCCACCGCTCGCCGCGGAGTTCGCCGCCTCTGTCTTGCAGAGCACCGCGCGTTCCCGGTCATTTGCCACCTCCCCTACATGCGCATTTAAGCCTTTAGCATCGCCAGGAGACCGCCCGTTGATCGCCAACCTCAGCCATGCCTCTAGCCGCCCGTAGCTGTGTCGCCACCGTCGCCTGCCCATCCCTCTCGGTCTCGCCGTCGAGCCTATAAAAGGAGACGACCCCCGCTCGATTTATTCACTCCATATCACTCCCCTCATCTCACTGATCATTCCACCCCTTAGCCGGAGCACGAGGAGCAGCAGTTCGTCGGAATTGCGCCAGAGAAGGCCTCCTCTGGAGAAGAACGGGGTCGTTGATTTCGACCACCCCCGGACCTGCCGCGACCACCCCTGAGTTCACCGTCGTCGACTTCGTCGTTTGCCCGCCTCGCCATCGCCACTGCAGCCCCGGTATGCCCCCTACGCACTCCCACCGAACCGCTAGGGTTCGAGCTCGCCGGTGAAATGTTCATCGTCGACGACGACCCTCAGCCGTTGATCTCACTTCTAATCCAACTCACCGCATCGCCCCGTACAGCTTCGCGTTTTATGAGCCACTGACCAGTAGACCCCCTGTCAGCTAAGCCCCGCGCTGCGGAGTGACACTGGGCAGGCCCAATAACCCTTCCCGTGCAGCCCAATCATTTGAATTTAGATTTTTCTATTTAATTCAAACTTAGTTTTGTACCTAGTTTCAAAAATCAACCCAGCTCGATGCAGTGAACCAAATTGTATGAAACCAATTTTGTTAGAAAGGTACTGAAATGCTTAATCCAAGCCCATTCGATTCAAATAATTTGGATCTATAGATCAACCTTGGTAAAAAATAACAAGTTAGAAGCTTTTTTACGTTTAAACATTTTTCAAATTTCAACCATAATAGCTTTTGAGTTGATTCCAACTTCCCAAAATCACACTTGACCATACCTTTCAGAATATATAAAAACATATGGGTTTACTTACAGAAACAATGTTCAAGTAATAAAAGAATGCCACATAGGCTTTTCTAGTCACTTTAATTATTTAAAATAAAAGGTTAAACCTTATTAAATTGTGACACCACTTTAAATCACATTCTCATGTACTGAAATATGTGGTGATGACATGTGTCAACATGATCCCATGTTTGGTTGGGAGAATATTAAATCTTAAGTAGTTTTTCAATGAGTAGAAATTGCTTTTCTAAAAACAAAATAAATAAGACAAATGCTTTAATCTTGTAATGTATGTGATGATACTAGATCATCTATAGAACATCTTTGTGTGATGATTGAAAATAGTTAAGTATTGTTTGGTGATTGTGTACCTCGTATTTATTCATAGATGCTAGTACCGACCAAGGATACGAGGAGGGAGGATACTATGAAGAAGAAGCCGAGGAGAACTTCAATCACTGCTCTTCTCAAGGAAAGCTTATACTGATACTTATGCAAGCCAATACTTGCAAGCCTAATACTAGTAGTTGATTGAGCAAGCTAACACTTGCAATTATGAAAGTTAGATAACCTATGCAATGCACTAAGCATGCTTGGTTAGACATATTTGATGATACCCCCTCCTAGTTTTACTTGCAAGCTTTCTACTTTATTTCTTTATCAAAGCTATTTCTTAGAGTTTACTTAAGTGACTTGTAGATTCTAGGAAGATAATTGAAGGTTGCATAAAGAGCATTAAATTTGGCCTAAGCTAGATAATCTTGATGTCACCCTAAGGCATGAGATTGTACTTATTTAAAACTCCACTTGTTTACCACCCCTCATTAGTACTCACCCTCAATTGTAAATGCTAGTGCTAAGCATAAAACCTGATCAACTTTAGATGGGAATACTTGGTGGAAAATGGTTATGAAAACCTTAGAATGAGGAGTCATTCTACTGAGATGTTTTGACATGTGTTTCCGAACACCAGATGATTTTGATGATGAAAATGTTAAGGCATGAGCCTTAGCCCTTTATAAAACTTATGGTTGTATGGATGCGATACCATTCAGATTTTACCGTACAACCACAATACCCGAAAATTGGGTAGGGCTTGACTGGAAACTTATATACTTTAGTATGGGTTCCCTCACGGCCAAGGTCTGAGCTGAGGCTACCTTGTGAAGATTGTCAACCTGTGCAGTACCCAAGATGATAGTTGGTCATGGTTGGGAGGCCAAACTCACAGGAGAGGTGCCTATACTAGGGCGTGTAATTGAAAGGTTAGGATTGATTCTCCGCATACTGAGTATGGTGAATTCAGGATTTGTTCATGCCGGATGTGTCGAATGTTGTGGTGAAAGTGTACAATCTTTGCAGAGTGTCAAACTATTCGAATAGCCGCGTCCGCGGTTATGGACAGTTGGAGTGGCCATACTGTTCCCCCGTCAGATGTTTTCAAAATGATTTGTGAAATGAATTAAGAATTTGACTTGACCACAACAGAGTTGTGATATGAAATTCAAGTTCCCGCTTAGGTGTTATAAAATTTCAACTAGCTTTTCTTGCTTCTGAACTTAGTAGAGGTAAATCTGGCTTTTTGCAAAACAACCCTAGAGCTTGTCCTATTACAAAACCCCCTTCACTTGTTAGTATTAGTTTGCGAGTACTTAAAGAGTAGTCATGGCTTTGTCCCTGGCTATTCCCGTGGCCAGACTATGAAGAGGAGTACCAGGACGAAGGACCCCGGGAAGGTTACGACAACTAGGATCATCTCCCATCGTCAGCATTGCCTGTGACCCCGAAGATGGAGCTTCGCCTACGCTATCGTTATTGTTACATATTTCCGCTGCTTGAGTTGTTTTAAGAACTGGATCATGAGATCCTTATTTATGTAAGACCTTATGTATGGTTTGTAATGGATGATGTACTATGGTATCCAAATCTGTTATGTCTCGCAAAAATGGTAATCCTGGGATTGCGATGTATGGCATAACAGGCATCTGGGATTAAAAATCCGGGTGTTGACAATCTCCAAGGAGAAATCAAACCTATGCACCAAATGCAAGGGCAAGTCCTTCTCTCCCAAATTCCAACAAAGCTATAAAATCTATTGGGGAAATAAGGGAGGAAGAACACAAGAGGAGAACACAAAACTCTCCAAGATCTAGATCCCAATAATTCCTTCACAAAGAAGGGATTTGACTTGGGAGGATTGTAGATCTAAATCTCCTCTCACTTTTCCCTCAAAAAGATGTAAGAATCATGGGAGATAGTAAGAAAGCTCAAATAGGTCAACAATGGTGGTCAAAAACAAGCTCAAAAGATGGGGAACCATTGGGGAAGAAGCCCCCCTTAAATAGGACAAAGAAAAACTAACCGTTTGGGCCAGATTCGCACACCACCGGAACTTCCGGCGCCCCCACCAGAACTTCCGGAAAATAGAAACACAAGTTACTGAACCTGACCGGAACTTGGGTCGGAACTTGGGCCGGAACTTCCGCTCAAGCAAAAACGCAGGATAGCATTGCATGAAAACTTCAATAACTTTTGATTTTGGACTATGTTTTTGATGATCTTGGGCTCGTTTTGAATAGAACAAAAATCTCTACAAGATTATGCAAATAAACATCATAGTCCAGCATTGAAGGATAAAACCAAATTGATAAAGGTATAAACTCTCTAGAACCAATGAACCGGTAAAACCTCCAATACCCAAAACATAAGAAGTTGAGCTTGGAAACTCCTATTGGGATGAAACCAATTTTGTTGGGAAGATAAAACCAAGTAGAACCCAACAAAATGTTAAATATTGGATACCACCAAGGGAGAAAATATCAAGTATATATATGTGAGATGTCTCCTAAGGTGTGAAGCCAGAAAAACCTGCACGATCAAGAATACAATAAGATATGCAAGGAAAATCCTTATTTGATGAGCTAGAGATTGTTATGATGATAACCACAGTCTCTAGATCCTCTCATGGAGAAGAACCAAATAACAACTAAGAAATATGATGCTATGAATGCAAAGGTTTGAGCTCTCTCCGAACGATGTGATCGAGACACCCGCTTGAGAGCCCCTCTTGATAGTATGGCTATCTATCCTAAACCCGGTATCCCAACAACACGATACCGACAAAAGGGAAGCCATATCAAGATCATTCCTTTGCCTTGATCAATCCACTTGAACTTGATGTAGACCATCTTGTCCTTCTCAAGTGGGAACACCTTTCTTGATTGCTCTTGCTTGATGAAGATGAGGACTTGCAAATTGCTCCCCATACTCCATGGGGAAAATTCTTCTTTGAACCTGTCTTCATCACTCCATGATCACGAGGATGGAAAGCTTCAAGCATGAGGTCTTCTAGAGATGGTGCATCTTGACCTTGCCCTTCTTCATCCCTTCTTGAGGTTGATCCATCTTGATGCAACTCTTTGCACTTGTCTTGATCAACCTTCAAGCTCCTTATTTCTTCATGATTCCAATGGCACAAAGCCCTTGGACATTTCTTCATATTTCAACCTTGAGACCAACACATGGCCCAAGCGATGTCAATGGACAAACCTACAAGTGAAACTCAATTTATACATTAGTCCATAGAGATTGTCCTTAATTACCAAAACCACACATGGGGGCATACATGCCCTTTCAGAGTGCAAGTAAAATCATACTCGATCAATTCATATATCCAATAAGACAAACTCAAACTCAATAATGCTTCATATATTATAATAAACTCAGAATTTCATAAGAGGGACTGACTATTCCTGAAGGGAATTCTAATGATGCAAGCTTTATTTATGAGATCGAACTAATGTGAAACTAAAATAGTAAACTTGTAAGATTGATTACAAGGTTTTAAAGATCTCCCCAAGCTTGGAATCAAGCTAGGCAGGATGAATAACTCTCTGTCGGTACCTATTCTTCCTCCTGGGTTGGAAGAGTATTGCCTTCTTCTCCTTGGTTGCTAACTTTAGCTATGCTTGCGAGGCAGATGCTGAGCTTGGCCATGTCGTATTGAAGCTTCAAAAAATTTATCTAGAGGAATTTATTATCATCTGTCAACTCAAAAACAGTTTTAATTAAGAAACCAACTCTACCATCGATGTCATTAACCTTTTTCTCGAGGAATTTGTTCATCATCCAGTAGGAGTCAATCCCTTCTCCAATAGTTTCAACACATTCTTGGGTTTAAGAGGTGGCTGACTAAGAAGAGGTTTATAATAATATCTCATGTTGTGACGGTAAGGATTAGGGATATACTCATCCTTGCTCCTTCTCTGATATGATTGCCTCATCATCTCCATCCTTTGCGGGAACATGTCCTCCCAATTCGGGAGAGTCTTGATCATTGAGCTGGATGATAATGATGCTTATTTTGGTTCTATTACCTCAATCCTCTTCACGGGCTTCTCTTCCTTCTTCCTCCAAATCTTGTTGACATGGAAAGGCTGCATGGCTTCGCTGCACGGATGTTGTTAGAAGGGGCTTGTATGGAGATGGAGATGCTTTTTCGAGGCTAGAGGCTGTAGCTCTACGAAAACTTAATGAAAAAGGTTAGATTCGATCAGCTTTAAAAGGGGAGGTCAAAAACCCTACCCGCCTTTCATAACGAGCGACTATATGGGAGCAACCCGTATAGATCCCGCCGTATAGTTATGAACCGACTATAGATTTTTTTAGCTATAGTGGTACCAACTATATGTCCGCAACTATATGGTCGGGAAATTTCTTTCCGCTGTATAATTGGTCGCTAAACCTTCTGTATGTTGGTATAAAAATTGGAGATGCGCTGAAATAACTATACGGCCACAACTATACGACTAGAAATTTCATTATCGTTGTATAGTTGGTCGTTAAGGCTACTGTACACATCAAATTATATCTGTTTATTTGGGAATTATTAATTAATCCGAGACTTAATGAAATACCAAGCTTTGACAGAAAAATGACAGCTTAAATTTTTGACCAACATTAACATTCATTGAACGCATTTTTTATCATAACTGGAGCTTCACTGCTCCCGATGCATAAGGTTCGTCAACTATATAGGGGCCTTCCCACATTGATTAAGCTTTCCTAGAAACAACTTAAGATGAGAATTATAGAGCAAAACCTTATCTCCACTTTTAAAGACCTTATTCTATATTTTTCTATCATGCCATCTTTTTACTTTTTCCTTAAACAATCTAGCATTTTCATAAGCCTCACTCCTAAACTCATCTAAAGCATGTATGTCTAATAAACGTTTTTCTCCTACTGCTTTAAGATCATAGTTTAAGTTCTTGATTGCCTAAAATGCTCTATGTTCCAATTCTAAAGGTAGGTGGCACGCCTTACCATACACCATCTTATATGGTGTCATACCCATCAGCTTTTTAAATGCAGTTTGGTATGCCCAAAGAGTGTAATTTTGCTTGTATGAATAATCTTTCTTGATTTATACACCGTCTTCTCGAGTATGGTCTTTAGTTCTCTATTAGAGAGTTCCACTTGACCACTCGTTTGACGATGATATGGTGAAGCAACACGGTGAGTTACTCCATACTTGCAGAGGATTTTCCTGAAAGTTCCTTTCATAAAATGAGAACCACCGTCAGTAATTAAAAATCTAGGAACTCCAAACCTGGGAAATATGACATCCTTGATCATTTTCATGAAACTAGCTGCATCTGCATGGTTAGTTGGAATAGCCTTCAACCCATTTAGTAACATAATCAACAGCAACAATAATATGAGTGTAGCCATTTGATTCTATAAAGGGTCCCATGTAATCCATTCCCCACACATCAAATGGTTCAATTATAAGACTATAATTCATTGCCATCTCTTGTCTTATGCCTATATTACCTCTTTTCTGGCAAGCATCACAATATTCCACATACTTGTGTGCATCCTTGAACAAGGTGGGCCAATAGAATCTGGATTGAAGTACATTTTATGTAGTTCGCTTGCCTGCATGATGTCCTCCATACGGGCTGTCATGACAAGCTTGCAAAACTGCATCATTTCATGATTAGGAACACACTTTTGAATCATTTCGTCAGGTCCATGACGATAAATAAACGGATCATCCTGAAAGTAATATTTGAGATCATTAAAGAATTTCATTCATTTATTTCTTGTTATACCAGGAGGTACAAATTTTACTGCAAGATAATTAGCATAATCTTCAAACCAAGGATCAGCGACTTCAACATTTTCTAAGTATTCTCCCGGAAATGACTCATTTATAGGTACGGGGTTGGTAATTATTCCTTCCATCCTAGAGAGATGATCTTCTACTGGATTATCCTTACCCTCCTATCTACTATTTTCAAATTATATTCTTGTAGTAATAACACGCACCTAATCAACCTGGGATTTGAATCCTTTTTAACAAGAAGGTGACACAAAGCTTGGTGATCTGTATGAATTATTACATTAGAATTAATAATGTAAGATCTAAATTTATCACAAGCAAAAATTATAGCCAGAAATTCTTTCTCCGTAGTAGAATAATTTTTCTGAATCTTATTAAGACTTCTACTAGCGTAATTAATAACATTTAAATTTTTCCCGTCTCGCTGTACTAATATAACTCCTAAAGCATAGTCACTAGCATCACACATGATTTCAGAAGGTTCATCCCATTTTGGGGATTGCATGATAGGTGCTGAAACTAATTTGTGTTTAAGATTTTCAAAGGATGCAATGCAATCATGGTCTAAGTAGAACAAAGTTTCTTTCTCAAGAAGGTTAGTAAGAAGCATAGCTATTTTAGCAAAATCCTGTATAAAACGCTTGTAAAAACCTGCATGTCCCAGAAACATTTTTAAGTTTTTAATGTCTTGAGGTATGGGAACATTTTCTATAGCACTTATATTGGTCTTATCCATTTCTATACCTTTTTTGAAACCTTCTGTCCAAAAACTTTACCTTCTCTTTCCATGAATCGACATTGCTCCCAATTCAAAACTAAATTTGATTATCTACATCTCTGCAAAACCTTGGTTAAATTGTAGAGATAATTATCAAATGTTGTTCCACAAACAACAAAATCATTCTTTAGGACTTTCATAGTCTTCTCAACAAGATCATCAAAGATTTTAAAAATGCATTCTTGAAAGGTTGCAACTTCATTACATAAGCCAAACGGGATTAATCTATAAGCATAAGTACCATAGGGACATGTGAAAGTTGTTTTCTGTCGTGGTGGTGGCATGGCATATGACATTGGTAGGATTAAGTTGGGTGCCAAAGGGGTGCTTGTGGTCACTGGGGAGGGAGTGCACGGTCGAGCCATGCACGAAGAATAAGAAGAACTATCCATGGCTTAGCAGTTCGATTGATACCCCAAAGATTACAAGTGCTCCTTGAGCTGTATAAGCTAGAGTTCTCAGCACTAGTTCACTACTTTGTCCAACCTTCTTCTACTACTACTATGCCCTCCCTTATATAGGCAGTGCTAGCTAGCTAATACCCCTTTGGGTTCTAGGGTTTACTGTTTGGATCTTGGTCCCTACAATGTGGGCCGGGTCATGGGCTTGCCCTAAGCCCAGAGGCCCGGTCCATAAAGCTTGACAATTAACGGTCTTCTGGTACGCTGCTTCTTGTTCCTTTTGGCGTCATGCTGTTACTTTGTACGTCAGCGTATGCTTTGGGTGTCACCCGGCTCCTTTTGTGTCACTCGGCGTCGCCCTTCTCTTTTGACCATGATTTACCATGGTCCCTCCTCAACCTTACTCGGAAAGGTGCCACGCGTCCTTCTTGACTCGGCCCTTCCTCGGTCGACTCGGCTCGTCGTTTCCTGCAAGGGTTACAACTTTGTCTTATGCGGGCCGACATAGTTTGTATGTCGGCTTTCATGCTTATCTTACCCGACCGTTCTTACCCGACCTGGTTCTTTCTTTACTCGGAGCCAAACCAGCTGTGCTATGTTTCCCCTCTCGTGACCCTACCGGGGGTTATCCCCCCCGACATTAGTCCCCGAAGCTGGTGAGTTCTAGCAGTTCAAGCTGTTAGGCGTCTCCAGGTTCCTTTTGTGTGAGTGGAACTTAGTTTTTGTCTTTATCTGTCGCAATTTCGCACCTTGTCAGGTCAGTCTGACAATTTCCGGGTCGACTCTTTGACTTCTTGGCTCATTCTTGCCTCGAGCCGAGTTATTTTGGCCAATTCTGAGTCATTTTTAGGCGCGCTTCAGTCACTGATAGCTGGTAATCATGATTACTTGCCTCAATTTTTGTTCCAAGCTCTGGCGGCACAGTGACGGCTGCGCAGTTATTCCTCGTCACTATGGCAGTCCCATCGACCTGCGCCTCTTGTCCTTCTAGTCATGACGTGGCACGGGATTTTTCGTGTATCCTTGGCTACGTGGCGCTTGCTGATTGGCTTTCCCTGCCTGGTACACGGCCACACGCTGGACGCACGACACAGATAGATCCCACGACCGGGGTTTTTACTGTCCTTAAGTAGGGGTTGGGAGTTTCCACTTCCCCCACGCCCGTTTAGTTTTCCCTTGCCCTTTCTTCTTCCTTGCGCCCGCAAAATAAAACTACCCCCTTTGCGGTTTCCTCTTCCTCCTGTCCTTGTGTTGCAATCGTCCCTTTCTTCTTTCCATTCCACTACGGGTCCACGCTGTTCCAAGCCTCTTCCAACCGCGGAGGAGACAGAATTTGCTGATCTCATGGATGCTCGCGACGGCGCCGATGGTGCTGAGGAGTAGGAGATTCCCGCCGGCGAGCGCGGTGGCTGGGAAGGCTCGGAGGTATCCACCGAACAAGTGGAGTGGCTCCGCTCCACCAGACGCATTCCACTGCAAGTGGATTGCCGTCTTCCCACCAGTGAGATTTCTCCCAAACCCCAAGCTAACGAGCGGGTGGTTTTCCTTTCTCATTTTGAATGCGGTTTCGCTCTTCCTGTGAGCACCTTCTTCTCCTTGTTCCTTTCCACCTTCCATCTGCAGACCCACCATCTTCCTACCAATGCGATTGGCTCTCTTTCTTGCTTCATCTCTACTTGCGAGGCCTACCTTGGAATTTGGCCCACAGTTCCTTTATGGGCCAAATAGTTTGGCTTTAAGGTTCAGGTTGTTCCCCAGCCTGGCGCTCCTTGATCCGAGAAGAGGCTGACTCGGTGTGGTGCTGCTAGTATCACTCCCAGGATAGATTCCATCTTTCCTTGGGTTACTGGTATTGACTCCTGCAAAAATTGGCATAGGACTTTCTTCTATGTCAAAAACAGCGGGTCTACCAATAACATTCGGCTTCCCCCTTTCTCGGATGAGGTTACCAACAAGAAGCACTGGCAGCTTGACCCGCATGACCAAGACGTCGCGGTAAACGAGGCTAACACGATCTTGGAAAGGTTGCTGTCACCGGATGAAAACTTTCATCTTGCCAAATCTGACCTCATGTGCACCTTCGTCTCACGCCGGGTAAGCCCCATCCAAGCGAGGAGCCACAAGATGTGCTTCATGAGTGTCTCTCATGATCCCACTCGGCACTCCACTAAGGAGCTCACCAATGACTCCATCGCCCGCCGAGTAAGCTCAATCTTCAAACTGAACTTGGCGGATGACTGGGCTTGGAGTTGCCCACCGTTTAGCCGGGTCAGGCCTGTCCCCTGGGTAAGTTTTCCGAATCACTTTCTCGCCGAGTAGGCTTTAGCTCTTTTGCCACTCTTAGTTTAGTTTTTTTAGTTTCTCATTATGTTTGTCCTCCGCATAATCTCCTTCACCAGGTTGATGACAGTACTGTACCTCCTGCTGGTTATAACGGGGATCGCTCCGACTCGGATGAGGTCGAGTATGACCTGGAGTGTTTCATGCCTATCCTGCACACTGCGGCTGCTTCAGCTTCGGGTAAGAGTCAATCTATCAATCCCTTACAAGATTGGTCTGACGATGATGAGGATGATGATTGTACGCTTTTGGAGGTATATGCCTTGTGACCTTAATCTCCCAGCTTATCCGAGTAAGCCCGTTATTTACTTATGCAGTTGGCCAGGTACATGAGACTCCTCCTCTCGCCATGGGTGGTGTCGACAAGGTCTCCGTCGCCAGCCCGAAGCGACGCGGAGCTTCCTCCAGCACCCAGCCGGCCAAGAAGAGCAAGCTCACTCCGGCAGCTTCTGCTGCCTCTGATGCTACCAGCCTGGTTGAGACTCGTCAAGCTGCCGGGCGCCGAGTCACACGCCGAGTCACACACCGAGTCGTCCGTGACCCGGTTGTCACCGGGTATGTTTTTGCACTCTGCCTTCTCTGTTCTTTTCTTTTTCGTCACTGACGTTTTCTTATATATGTCTCGTTGTTTTCAGCGCCGCACCTTTGTCGGTAAGCCAGGCTGCATCTACCATTGCCTCGCCGCTAAGGCTTGCGCCTCCTCCAACTGACTTGGCGGTGCCGAGTCCCGTCCGGGTTAAATCTCCCACTGTTGAGGCTCAAGCCTCTTAGTGTCAGTCAGACCTGGTGGGTCATACGGCTGACGCCCCTGGTGCTGGCCAGGAGAAACTTCCTGATCTTGGAGCCCGTGACTCTGGAGCCGAGAAACCTTCCGCCACCAGTTCCTCTGTCATCGGCCCTTAGGCCGGTGTGAATGAACAACTTCCTGATCTTGGAGCCAGCAAAACCGCTGAGCCCAGTCAGCCGGCTCCACGATCTTATCCAAATCCCCCTGCTCCCTCTCCAATTCTTTCAAAGGGCTAGACCCATCCCAAGGCTTCTGGCTCTGCTCGCCCTACATCCGGAAAGTCCACCTCCTCTAAGCAGACAACGCTGGTCTGCGCTCTGGGTTCTGCTCCCCAGATCCAGGCTCCGATTATGGCGACCATGATCGCTTCAACGGGTAAGGGGGGTGAATCCGCGGCTGCTGGGTCAGGTGATGGCTCTATGGCTGTTACCCTCCATGCTACTGCCACAGTAACTCGTGCCAATGTGGGAACCACCCTGAAAACGGGTCAGGTTCCCACTCGGACACTCAGTGGCAAGAGCCTATGTTCGGCTGAGCCTTACGCCATGGCATGGAATGCAGCTGGCGAGAAGGAGGTTAGCACCCGTGCCGGCAAGAAACTGAAGCTAGGCCCCAAGGCCGTCTCTGACATGACCCAGCAGGCCATTTCTTTGATGGCCCGTGCCGACGAAGTGAACAAGGTAAAATAACTTCTTATCTTTTGTACTATTGAGTATTTCCTTTATGCATATCACCTAGTCCCCGAGGTTACGATTGAGTAAGGAACTTACTCGGCCGTAAGCTCTCACTAATCACTTTAATCTTTGAATACCAAGCTTGCATGTTAGAGCTTAGATCCCTAGCCCTCGAGGTTACTGTCGAGTAAGGAACTTACTCGGCTGTAAGCTCTTAAGATCTTTTAATTCCTTTATGCCAAACTCATGTTATAGCTTCAATCCCTAGCCCTCGAGGTTACTATCGAGTAAGGAACTTACTCGGCTGTAAGATCTTAAGCTCTTTGATTTCTTTATGCCAAACTCATGTTAGAGCTTCAATCCCTAGCCCCTCGAGGTTACTGTCGAGTAAGGAACTTACTCGGCTGTAAGCTCTTAAGCTCTTTGATTTCTTTATGCCAAACTCATGTTAGAGCTTCAATCCCTAGCCCTCAAGGTTACTGTCGAGTAAGGAACTTACTCAGCTGTAAGATCTTAAGCTCTTTGATTCAGCCGGCTGCTTGACTTGACCTTTCTTTATTGTATATCCTCTTTTTTTAGCTCACGCATAACGAGCGCACCAAGGTGCACCAAGCTCTCGTCCTGGCGCATCGCAAGCTCGAACTTGCGTATGAGAAGCTACACACTGACACCCACGACCAAGGTAATATCCTTACCCGTCCTTTTTTCTTTTTGGCGTTCTTTTCTTTGGTTCATTATCTCAATCCTTTCTCGTTCTTTTTTCGCAGCCTCCGCTCAGTCCACAATAAATGCTCTTCACTTGCAGATCAGCGAGGCCGAGAGTAAGTTTCTTGCTTTATTGATGTGATAGCTGAAATTTTCTGCTGGTGCTGACAAGTAATCTTTTCGAATAAGCAGAGAAGCACCAAACCGAGCTCCAGAAGGAGCGAGACGAGGTGACTCGGTTGAAGAAGCTGATTGCCGAGTCGGAGTAGAAGAACTTGGCCGAGGTGAAAGGGTTGAGGGAGGAACTTGCTGAGAAGAATGAGCAGCAGGCCGCCAGCACCGAGAAGACCAAGAGGCTGCTCGATGAGGCCGAACCATCGGTCGAGTCAGCAAATTTGAACTTTGACGCCCTTCAAGCCAAGGCCAAGACTTGGCATAGGAAACTCGCCGCCATCAACTTCTTTCTCGGTAGTGAGTTCTTACTCTTTGCGCATTATATGAGTCCTTCTGGACTTCTTCCATCTTCCATTGTTATTTACTAACTTTCTCTGTTTGCTTGCAGAGAATTTTCCTGAGGCCGATATGTTTGCCATCCGATCCATGAAGAAAGTGAGAGCCGAAGCTGGTGCTCCTGCTGACGGCGAGGTGTCTATGGAGGAGATTCTCGAAGCAGTGTCTAAACGGGTCAAGACCCTCAGGTCTTGCGGTGTGGATCTGCTCAAGTTGGCTATCCACGCCTTTCGCATGATCTGGCTAGACGAAGATGCACCCAATCTCATTGAGCCCCTTGCCGATAGATTGCTCCTTACTGAAGACCGGCTGGATCAATGGCATGAGTCGGCCGGCCGAGCTGCAGCGGACAAGGCTCTCTCCTTCGTGCTCACATAAGGGGGGATGGAAAATGGTACGAGGACATCAACCTTGATGTTCTCGCTCGCATAAGGGGGGATGGCAAATGGATGAACGATCCGGAGCTGATCAAGAAGCGCCAGGAGCGAGCTTATGCCATGATCAAGTACACCATGGTGCACGCTTGGTGCGACGGGCCCAGCTTCCTTGATCTTGGCGACCCGCCTGTCGAAGTTGCTGACGAAGAGGGTGGTGACAGCGAGGCAACCGAGTCAGATGATCCGGATGACCTGGCCACAGATGCCCCTCACTCGGTCGATGCTCCAAGCACTACTCCTGGCTCCGAGAGTGCTCCTCCGAGTTCTTCTGCTCCTTAGGCTAACAAACACTCAAACTTTGATCAGATCCCCGGTATGCCGGGTACATATGTAACATACATTGCACTTTTAAGTTTGATTTTATGCCTATTAATGGGCTTTATATATTTGCGTTATGTTCTAAGTGTGAATTATTCAAGGGCAAGTCCCCGAGTTTCATTTTGCCGTGTCACCTTTCCTTGACTTTGGCCCCTGTCTACCTTTTTCAGGGTTCGACATTAGAGTCTCAAAGTACTAAGGATATAGTTAACGGGTATGAAACTTGGATCACTTGGTCGAGATTACTCGACACGTAGTATAACGCGACCTGCAGAGAGTTAGGCAAAAAACTAAAGCCGACTCGCGTTTCTCCTTTGTACTTATCCGGCGTTCGTGTTTACCCGTCTTACATCTTTTTATCTTTCTTGCCATAAAGCCGTGTTTTCGGACAACAACATAGTCTAAGAGTTGATTTCTTCTGAGTAAACAGTACTTGTTACGAGATAAATTTCGGGTATCACGCCAGCCGACATAAAATAATTGAGATGGAAAATTTAAGGGGTAGTCCCCGAGTCAGTTTTTCAAACCATACCATTTTATTATCAACACATAGCCGGCACACACGTCCGACATATGAGAGTTCGAGTGATACATGCATTGCTTCTCCTAAGTATAGAAGGGACAAAGTAGTGCCACATTCCATGGCCTTTTGGTCTCATCTCCTGACCTGTCCGCCTTGTTCTTTTGTGCTTCACGAGCGTCTATGAGATAATACGAATCATTGTGCAATGCTTTGCTTACAATGAACGGACCTTCCCATGGGGGTGATAACTTATGCATTCCTGATGTGCGCTGCACCAGCCTGAGCACCAAATCCCCTTCTCGAAAAACACGAGGTTGCACTTTTCGGCTATGGTAGCGTCGGAGATTTTGTTGATATATAGCAGATCTGGATAATGCCAGTTCCCTTGCTTCTTCGAGTAAGTCTACTCCATCTTCTCGAGCCTCTTTTACCTCGGCTTCCGAGTATTGCCTTATCCTTGGCGAGTCATATTCTATGTTGGCAGGCAAAACTGCTTCAGCCCCATATACGAGGAAAAATGGCATATAACCAGTTGACCGATTCGGAGTTGTTCTTAGGCTCCACAGTACTGAGGGTAGTTCCTCTATCCAACAACCAGGTGATCTCGGGAGTGGTTCCATTAAGAGGGGTTTTATCCCTGACAGAACTAAGCCATTATCCCGTTCAACTTGTCCATTTGATTCTAGATGGGCGACTGATGCTACATTGAGTCTTATTCGTTGTTTCCCATAGAAGTGAGGAAAAGCTCCTTCGGCAAAGTTCGTGCCATTGTCAGTGATCACACTGTGTGGGTAACCGTATCTGAGGATTATATCCCTTAAGAATGTGACAGTTGTTTTACCGTCAATTTCTTGATTGGTTTCACTTCTATCCACTTGGTGAACTTATCAATCATGACCAAGATATGATTCATGCCTCCCCTTGCTGGTTTGAATGGTCCTACCATATCTAGGCACCATACTGCAAAAGGCCAAGTGATTGGTATAGTCTTCAATTCAGACACTGGTAAATGCGACTTGGATGAATAATGTTGACAACCACTGCATCTTCCGACTAACTCTTGCGCTTGTGCCAATGCGCTTGGCCAGTAGAATCCATGTTGGAATGCCTTGGCTACCAATGCTCTTGATGACGCATGGTGCCCCCACTCTCCTTGATGGATATCCAATAAGATCTCCTGGCCTTTCTCTGGGCTGATACAACGCTGCAGTACACTTGTCACACTTCACTTGTATAGTTCCTTGTTGATTATGGTGTACGCTTTTGCTCTTCGTGCCGTTTGCCTTGCCAGTGTTTCATCACTCGGCAAGGTCCCATCTTTCAAATAGCTGAATATTGGTTGTGCCCACGTTGGTATTAGTGGTTTCGGGTCTGCTTCAACATCAATATCCATTGGTTCCGCCGACATATGCTCTGCCGACATGACCTGAGGAGTCCCCGAGTGTGATTCAGCGATCCCTAAATTTAACGGATCAGTCCCCGAGTGACTCGAACCTACCCCCGAGTCGATGTCCATTGGCACTGCATCTGATTCCTGAATCGCCAGGATGACCCTGATTGATTCGGACTCTGGTGACGGCTTGATCGATGGCTTCCTGAGATGCTCTGGTGCTACCCCTGGTGGTATTGCTTGCCTAGATGATCCTAGTTTGGATAGTATGTCTCCTGCCTCATTTTCTGCTCTAGGAATGTGATAAAATTCACAACCGTCAAAATATCCCGAAATTTGTTGCACATGGAAACGATATAATGTCATGTTTGCGTCCAGCGCATCCCAATGTCTAGACATTTGCTGAATCACCAAATCCGAATCGCCAAAACACATGATCATTTTGATACCAATTTCCTTGGCTACTTTAATGCGATGGACAAGTGCTTCATACTCGGCAACGTTGTTAGAAGCAGCAAAATGAATCTGCAACACGTACCTCAGTTGATCCCTCTTTGGATATGTGAGCACTATCCCGGCGCCTAGACCCATTTTCATCTTGGACCTGTCAAAATGCATTTTCCAGTAATTCGGATCTGGCAGTGGTGGTTCGTACTGCATTTCCATCCATTCTACAAAGAAATCTGCAACAGCTTGAGATTTTATTGCATCTCGCCTATTATATTGTAGAGTGTATGGTGCCAATTCGATGGCCCATTTGGCGACTCAGCCGCTGGCATCTTTGCTGCCCAATATATCCGAGATAGGTGCCTCGCATATTACCCGGATTGGGTGTTCTTGAAAATAATGTTTCAGCTTCTTTGTTGCCATATATACCCCATATGTCATCTTCTGATAATGCGAGTAATTCTGTTTCGAGACAGAGAGCACTTCGCTCAAGTAATACACCGGTCTTTGGACTAATTTGCCCCCTTATTCACGTTCAACCACTATTACTGCACTTACAACTCTGTTGGTTGCGGCGACATAGAGCAACATTGTCTCCTTGGATAATGGTGATGCTAATATTGGTGTTGTTGCCAACATTTTCTTTAATTCATGGAAAGCGCTATCAGCTTGCTGTGTCCATGTGAATTTGTCTGATTTCTTCATCAGCTGATATAGTGGTAGGGCTTTTTCACCTCGCCCTACATTTTTCCGAGTTAAGCTTCATCCGGAATATTCTCAAGTTTGTGAATGTTTGACGCAAGTCCTCAATTAGAGTATGACTTTGTTTGGTTTTTATTACCACGTCATCGACGTATACTTGAACATTTTTGTCCAATTGATCTTACAAGAATTTTTGCATGCATATTTGATATGTTGCGCCTGCATTTCTCAATCCGAATGGCATGGTGCGATAGCAATAAGCCCTGTACGGGGTGATAAAGGCTGTCTTTATTTGATCATTTGGATTCAGTGGTATCTGATGGAATCCTGAATACGCATCCAGAAACGACAACAACTCACACCCAATAGTAGAATCTATGACTTGATCGATCCGAGGTAGGGGAAATGGATCTTTTGGACACGCCTTATTGAGGTTCGTGTAATCAATACACATGCGCCATACCACTTCTACGTTTGGGTCATCTTTTTTCTTCTCGACCAAGACTGGATTTGACAACCAGTCCGGGTGCAGTACTTCCATGATGAATCCAACAGCTAAAAGTCTTGCAATCTCGGCAGCTATTACTTTCCTCCTATCTTCGACGAAGTGGCGGAGGGGTTGCTTCACCGGCTTGGCATCTGGTCTTACATGAAGAGAGTGCTCAGCCAGCTCCCTCGGAACTCCTTGCAGATCTTGAGTGGACCATGCAAAGATATCCCGATTCTCACGGAGGAAGCTGGTGAGCTCGCTTTCCTATTTGTCTATAAGGCCAACCCCAATGGTAACTATGCGCTCTGGGAAAGTTTCATCCACTTGCACCTTCTTGGTTTCCTTTGTAGCTTGAAATGACACACTGCCATGAGGGTTGGTGAGTGCCGGCATGGATATTTGTGCTGCTTTGGCCAATGCTACCACTTCCAACATCTGACTTTTCTCTTGTGCTATGACGAGTGACTCGGCCAGTGAAGATCCGGCTGAGGCAGAAGCAATAGATCTTTTGTAGTCCCCTTCAACAGTGATCACCCCACATGGGCCTGGCAGCTTCATCTTTAAGTAAGCCATATGGGTAGTAGCCATGAATCTTCCCATATCCGGCCTGCCGAGTAAGGCGTGATATGAGCTGACCAAATCCACTACCTCAAACTCTATGGCCTCAGTGCGACAGTTCTCTCTGTTGCCGAATAAGACGTCGACCCAGATCTTGCCAATTGGCTCACAGGACAATCCCGGCACAATACCGTGGAAAGTGGTCTTAGTCGGCTCCAACATGTTCATGGTAATGCCTAACTTGAGAATTGATCCTTATACATGATGTTGATGCTACTGCCACCGTCAATTAGCACTTTTGAAAACTTGACATTGATATCTGGGCCCATGAATGTTGGATCCAAAACCAGAGCATATCCTCCTAGGGTTGGCATGATCTTGGGGTGATCTTTTATACTCCAAGTTATCTCTTGCTCAGACCAATGCATGTAGTTGGGGATTGCAGGCATCGTGGTATTCACCTCCATCATTCGTCGCTGCTGGCTCTTTTTGTCATTTGGCTCTGTGACAAAAACAACATAACTCTGGTGATGTTCTCTGTACTCATTTCTAGTTCCATGACCGACATGAGCGTCATCACCTCTTGGATTATGCACCTGGTGCACAACTTCTCTTCTTTCTTGATTCTGATACCTCGGCTGCCTGTTTTCATCTGTTGTCTGCTCCCATTATCTGAGCATTTCCTCCTGTAAGTGGTGGAGGGGGAGGTGGTGGAAGCTGCTTATTCGGCGAGTCCACTCTATCTCCTTTCTGAAACCAAGTGCATTGCCTCGTCGTGTGATTGGCTGGTTTACTCGGACTAGGCGTGTGAATCTTACACGGCTGATCCAGCATCATCTCATAGGTGTATTTTTGTCGGTCCTGATACTGCTTCCTCTGATCGTATGGCCTTTTGCCGTCATTCTTTGCACCCATTGCTGTTGTCCATTTGTGCTTTGACGCTGACTGCTTCCAGCATTTGGATGATCCTGAATCACAGCCGCAACCTAAGTCGAACCATACCTGTAATCTGGTCTTTCGTCTCTTCTCTTGCTTCTGTATTCGGATCTTTCCTGGCGCCTTTGCGACCCGGCAGCGTCATAGATCTGAGTCTCAGTCATCCCGTCTGCCGACATGAGCAGCGGATGAGTCGGATCTCCTAACGCATACGAGTAAGCGATTCTTATCATCTCTGCTAGCCTTGCCGGCATATCTCTTTGCAACCTTTGCCACATCACACTTCCATGTCTACATCCTTGTGCAAACCATGCGATTGCTTGTGACTCGATTACCCCTTCACAAGAGTTATGCATCGTACACCACCTTGTGAGGAATTCCCTGTCTGTTTCATTCGGTCTTTGCTTGCACATTGCTAGTTGTTGTGGGCGATTCGGCCTCTTGTAAGTGCTCGTGAATTGCTCACGAAAGCATCGTGAAAATCGATCCAACTATTGATGCTTCCGGGTGGCAAATTGTTCAACCAAACCCGACCTGGTCCTTCCAGCATCTGCGGCACATAACATACTGCCCATCTCAAGTTTCCCTGCACGATCTTCACAGCGGTTCCATAATCTATGAGCCAGTCCTCTGGATTTGTGCTTCCATCATACGTTTTTGTCCCTCTGGCCAGCTGAAAATTTGGCACCGGTGGCTCCTTCATGATCCTTGGGCCAAAGCACGATGGACCCTGCGGACCTTGCGATTCAATTATCCCTGCCATTTTTATTCGGTCAAGATTTAGCCTTGCATCATCCGGCTGAAGGTTCCTGCCTCCAAATCTTGCTCCCATTGCTTGATATGCATGATCTGGCAGTTCATAACCATCATTTACCATAGCTGAGTAACCATCATTATACTTATTCGTGTTCGGGTCAGCAGGCTGTTGAACTGCTTTTCCCTCGCTTTGCTGTCTTCTTTCTGGCTGAGCTAGTGCGTTATTCGGAGCTGGATTTCCTCCTCCTGCCGAGTGAGTTCCGCGCCTAGGATGAGGCGCAAATTTTTTCTCTCCGATGTCATTTCTTTGCCCTGCTTTTTCCTGGTTTTCATTTCCTTGGGGATTATTTCTTTTTTCCCCTTGCGCATGCGCCGGGTTTCCTTGAACCACTGCCAGATCATAGGCGACCATCTGCTTGTTTCTTCCAGAATCCACACTTTTTTCTTTTCTCGGCCTAGGCGCCACTCCGGGTGAGGATGCTGTGTGCCCAACCGATCTCGCCGAGACAGGAGTCGCCGAGTGAACTAGCTGTGACCTCCCTGCTATACCCGGATTTGCTCTGTAATATGCCTCATTCAGCATGCTGGATGCTTTTACTAGTTCATTGACTCGTTCTTTGTTGCCTTTTCTTTGCTTCCCCCTCCAAGTGGGGTAATTATGAAATTGCTGCTTCTGCTGCTCGCAGATTAGCTGCTGCTATGTTATATGTTGGACGCATGGCTATCTCATTGCTGTTCTCCGCTGTTATCTTTGATGTCGCATCTGCCAGCTCTTCGTTGAGGTTCCTTCCTCTCAATCTCGTTGCATCAAGCCGGGTCTTTGCACCCTTGACTCAATTTGCCGAGTTAAGCTCTCGGATGGTGATATCCACGTCCTGCTATAACTGTACTAGATCCTTGGCTTTCTCCAGGACTTTTATCCTGGCTTCCTCCAACTCGGCTTGCACACGTGCCGGGTCAGTTGCATGTGCCACTAGCTCTGCCAACTTGTCTATCGCTTCCTGCAGCTCCTTATCCCTCTTGCTCCTAGCTATGTTCTTTGGTTTTTACAGCGGCGCCTTTGCTGTTCTTGTAGCCCTTGGCATTTCCTCATGATTTCCTCCCTCTGCGTTCTCATTCACTACTGGAACTACTGGGGGAGCTGCGGGGTTTGGGGTTGTCATCATTACCTCCATGGAGACGAGTTGGTGTGGTTTCCCAGCGACAGGAGCCGTTGGAGGATCCGGCGCCAGGACGACGTGCTCAGGATATGCGTGCTCCACGCGCACCACGACGTAGACCTGGTGCTCGCCAAACTTGATGAAGCGACCACCTCTAGGGAACGGCTTGGTCCCAAAGCAGCCTGTGTTGTCGCTGACGAAGTTGAGCGCTCCAAACCTCTAGATGAGGCCGAAGTAGACGAGCTTGCCGGTCTTGGCGATGATGTTGCCCGTCGGGATGAAGACTCCATCAAGCACCTTCTTCTGCCCCACGGTGGGCGCCAACTGTCGTGGTGGTGGCACGGCAGATGCCATGGGTAGGCTTAAGTTGGGGGCCGAATGGGTGCTTGTGGTCACCGGGGAGGGAGTGCACGGTCGAGCCATGCACGAAGAACAAGAAGAACTCTCCAGACTTAGCAATTCGATTCATACCCCAACGATTACAAGTTCTCCTTGAGCTGTATAAGCTAGAGTTCTCAGCACTAGTTCACTACTTTGTCCAACCTTCTTCTACTACTGCTATTCCCTCCCTTATATAGGCAGTGCTAGCTAGCTAATACCCCTTTGGGTTCTAGGGTTTACTGTTTGGATCTTGGTCCCTACAATGTGGGCCGGGTCATGGGCTTGCCCTAAGCCTAGAGGCTCGGTCCATAAATCTTGACAGCTAACGGTCTTCTAGTACGCTGCTTCTTGTTCCTTTTGGCGTCATGCTATTACTTTGTACATCAGCGTATGCTTTGGGCGTCACCTGGCTCCTTTTGTGTCACCCGGCGTCGCCCTTCTCTTTTGACCATGCTTTACCATGGTCCCTCCTGAACCTTACTCGGAAAGGTGCCACGCGTCCTTCTTGACTCGGCCCTTCCTCGGTCGACTCGGCTCGTCGGTTCCTGCAAGGGTTACAACTTTGTCCTGTGCGGGCCGACATAGTTTGTATGACGGCTTTCATGCTTATCTTACCCAGCCATTCTTACCCGGCCTGGTTCTTTCTTTACTTGGAGCCAACCTAGATGCGCTATGTTTCCCCTCTCGTGACCCTACCGGGGGTTATCCCGCCGACATTTTCTCTTGATCTTCGGGCTATATAGCAATTTGAGAATAACCAGAATAACATCAAGAAAACAAAAATAAGAATTACTGCTTAGTATTTCTAAAATTCTATCTATGAATGGTACAGGTTTATGATTTTTCTGCGTCTCACGGTTTAGTTTTCTAAAATCTATGCACATGTGATACCAAATAATAGGTCTTATAGGGACTATCTCACCATCCTCATCCATGGCAGCATCAAGACCCCCATGTCTTGGTATGCAATGAGCTGGGCTAACCCATTTACTATCATAAATAGGATATATTATGCTGGCATCTAATTAGCATATAAATTCTTTTCTCACTAGTTCTTTCATTTTCGGATGAAGCCTTCTGTGTGTGTCAACTACAGGTACATCATCTTCAAGCATGGTAATCTTATGAGTGATAGTGGATAGATCTATTCCTTTAATATCACTTAGAGTATACTCAAATGTTTCATGATGTTTGATCAAAACTGAAGTAAGTTTATTTGTTTCATTTTCTGATAATTTTTTACTAATAATAAAAGGACATTTATTTTCATTATCTAAAAATTCATACCTCATATTGTCTAGAATTCATTTCAATTCAATTGGCAGAGGTTCTTCATCTCCTTTTCTTACCAGTTCTTCATAGTCATGTGGGTTTTGTGCTTCTGGAACATAGTCAAGGTAATCATCCATGTCTTCTCTTTCCTCGTCATCTAGTGCCTCTTCCCAATTAACTAAGGTCCTTTCTAATTCATCTTGGGGAGTGATGAAATGTGTAGAGGTTCATAGCATTGAAAGCAAAAAAATTCTATCACATGAACGCACACAAACCAAGATCTATCTACTAGATAGTAGCAACGAGTCGATAGAGTACTAACCGTCGAAGATCCAAAGCGGTTAACGAGATTGGATTCTCGTGGGTGATGTAGTCGTTCACTTGCTGATCTCAAGATAGCATAGATGATCCTTCCGGTGCCGCGTTTCGGCAGCTCTCCCGCAGTCGGTCACACGTACGATACTCTATGAAGACCTTCCTATCCCTTGTTAGCAGGCAACGGAGGTTGTAGCTCTCTCCTCGTGATTTCGGCAGCACGACGGTGTGGTGATGAAAGTAGAGGGGAAATCCCGCAGGGCTTCGCCTAAGCCAGAGCAGATATGGTGGAGTAGAGAGAGCCTCAGGGCTAGGGTTTAGATGTCGAGGGAAGAGGGCAGCCGACGGCTAGGGTTTAGGCTGGACGGTAGCGGCTGTTTAGAGGGGATCTAGGGCGCCGGCAACTTGGGAGGCAGCGGCGGCCTAAGGATTGGGTCTTGGGCGCCGAGGGCAAGGGGAATACCTTGGGATGCACCCCCACCCCCACCTTATATTGGTGGGGGCGTCCAAGGTTGTTCCTAGCCCAGGTGGAAACCCTTCCTAACTTAGAAACTCTCCCTAACTCGGAAACCATGTTGGGATTTGACTTTTCCAAACTACCTTTTTGACTTTCAAATTAGAGTTTGATTTCTCTCTTCCAAGTGTCTAGCCAAGTGACCTAGGACATGATGCAACCATTCCACTTTGTCATGACACATCCATGTACCCTTCCCCATCCGGTTCGGTGGACCTTCTAGACCCTTTTAGAACATTCCAGTGAAAACACCGAAACCATTCCCGAACTCCGGAATTGGACTTTCCTTATATGAATCTTATTCTCCGGACCATTCCGGATCTCTTCGTGATATCCGCGATCCCATCTGAGACTCCGAACTACATTTGGTCTCTTTACTGTCACATCCCAAGATTTTCCAAATCTTGTAATGTGAAAAATAAATGAATAAAATAAAACTTTGTTGATTTTCAGGGTGAGAAGAAACTTTTTGAATTCAAATGGGGACCTTCAAACCTATTTTGATCTGGATAAATCCTAAAAGGTTTGGTTTTCAAATGAAAAGGGAGATTTATAAATAAGGATTATTTTATAAGCCAAATTAAAACTTGGCCAAGCCTTTTTGAAATAAAATATTTCTATTTGATAAAAATGGTAAAGGGTTATTTAAATAAAATAATAAGGATTTAATATCCAAGTTTATTAAAATAAAGGTTTTATTATTTATAAACATCAAAACTTATTTATTTTATTCTAAACAAGTTTTCCAAGTATTCCTTGTTTCCAAATAAAACCTACTGATTTGGTTTTGGAAATATTTAGATTTCAAATGGAGATTTTTAAATAAATTAAAACACATTTTGATTTATTAACTAATGTCCATTTTATTTAATTATAAATGGACCCTAAAATAAAATTATTATATTACTATTGGCTTTTGGACTTTGGTCTATGTTGTTAAACAGAACCAAATTCAAATGCAAGGTTTGGTGAAAGTTTAATTTGATTTGAGTGTTTGATTGTTGTTTGAAATTCAAAACAGAAAACAGATTTGGAAAAGAATAAAACATTCAGAAAGAAAAAATGAAAACAAACCTGACCCAACCCACCTGGCCCAGGAAGCCCACACGCAGCCCAGTCTCTCTCCCCCTCTGCGAAACATTTTCCACTTAAACTCGCACCCGCAGAGCAACTGACTCGTGGACCCTTTTCCCTAACCCTCTCACTCACTGACGCCGGGACCCCACCTCTCCTATTCATCATCTTCAACCCGCGTCGATTACTCCCTGCCGTTGCAGCCAGTAAACGCCGGCGATCAATTCGCGTTAATGGCCGCATTACTCCACCCCGCGACCACGCCCATTTAACCACCCTCGTCTTACCTCTCTTTCCCCCCAGATAGCTCCCCCTCTCGGCCTCCAGGCTGCCCTGAAGTGTATTTGCACCGCCACTGCTCCGACGAGCTCCCTCCTCGATTCCGGCCGAACCTCGCCACCCCTTGCCTTCCTGAGCACACCGCCATGATCCCCACTCCCAGACGCACCTTCTCGTATCATCCGTTCACCCGCGGGCGCCCCAGAACGTCGTCTTCGACAAGCTCTGAGCGCCGCCGCGCCTGCTACTTCTTCGACGACCTCCCCTGGTAAGAACCGACCACCCCGCACCCTCTCCTTCATGCACGCAGCTTCGCCTTGATCTTACGCATCTAACCGTGTCCTCATTTTCCCTCGGGGCGAACCGCAGCACCGTCCTCGATGACCACCAGACGAACCGACGCCAGGAGCAACTCCGGCGAGCCATTACCCTCACCCCTGTGCGCCCCTCGTCGAACCAACAACACGTTGAGCTTCCCCAGTACCCTGCATACACGGTAAGCATCTCCGTTAGCCTCTTTGCTTCCTGCATCGCCAGCTCCGCCGTAGGCAAACACGCCGCCGCTGTCTGCCGCCGTCTGCGCCGCCCGAGTATGGTCGATTAGATTTACGCCGTTAGATTTAGATCCTGTGGTTAGGAATAGAACCTGAGCGAAAGGGTATGAGCACATCTGAGCCGCGCGATCTGTTTTGATCCAACGGCTGTAGTTGCGCGATCCGTGCGAACCGGTACCGGCCAGTCATATTACGCCGCGTGGCACCAGACGAATTAAAAACAGAAAATTGAAATCAGATTTAGATGCAGATTTGAAACTCTTGTAACTTTTGATCCACACGTCCAAAATTTGCAAACTTTATATCAATGGAATCATTGGAACCAGCCCTAGCCAACCATGCAATTTGTTTAGTAAAAAGCCTCTGGTAAAATGTTTGTTTTTGCAGAAACATTTGTATGCTTGTTTAGGTGATAAAAATTATTCCAAAATGTTTTTGAGGATGAAATCTTTGCAAATTGGTTTGTGGTGAACCTACTGACCCTAGGAATCAACTTGTGGTCTTAAAAATGCATTTGGTGAAGGTTAGGATGGATTAATTGAATTAGTCCATTTCTAGTCAAATAAAAATATTAGTTTTGTTATGAAAATGATTTTTGAACAAAACCCTTGGAAAATGTTTTGATCCAAAGCTACTGACCCTAAACACCAAGTTTTGAGATTAACAACTTATTTGGTGAACAACATAAAGTTTTTACTTTGATAAAAACATTTTCCACCACATAAAATATTGATTGGATTTAAAAATGGTTTATAAATAAAACCCTTTTGCAAATGACTTTGCCACTTTAGAAAAGGACCACTTTGAACCTTACAAAGTTTAGAGCCTAGTAGAAACCACCTTTGCAAAATAAAACTATCTTTTGCATACTTGCATGCATGACTTGTTTTCTACTATTTTATGTGTGTTTGATTGTTTGATTATTGGTGGGAATGCTAGTTGATATTGCGTTTGCTTGATTGACTTGTAGTGAAGTTAGAAAAGTTTGAAACTAGCAAGGTCAAGAAGTGAACCATCATTCCCTACCAAAAAGGCAAGTTACACTATCATCTAAAGTCCTACTATTTTCATTATACTTAGTGGATTTTGAAACATGCATGAAAACGATTTCTATACTTATGCTATGCTAATCCTAAATAGGATACCTTATATATACCTTAGTGAAAACAATGTAGTTGTAAAATGCTTAGCCATGCTAAATATTTTGAGAAGAGATACATGTTGTGATTTTAAGAAGTTGAGAAAAGACTTATGTTTTATATAATAAAACATGGACTCAATGAACCACCTGGGTGGACAAGGATACTTTGAGTTTTGGACAAGGTGGCAACAAAAGGAACCATGTCTATGGCAATCTCTTTGTGTTGTGCACCAAAAGAAAACCACCCAGGAACTTAGAGATTGAACATGTTTCTCCAACTGTGGCTTTCGTGTACAACCACATGCTATTATGGCTCTGGCTTAGTCAACTACATTGGGAAGACCCATGCATTGTCTTCAGTTACTGAAAATGAGGGAACTCGAAACCCTACATGGGTGCCTGAAGACAAGCTAGCAATGGTGTATGGGAGGACCCTCTGGAAAGACTTCGTCACATTCTCAATCGGCCAGTACTCCATCTTGGTGAGTACCTATCCAGCGGCCACTGGTGGCAACAAGATGAGAGTGTGTCATGTGGGTAAAGTGTACAACTTCTGCAGAAGATAATAAAATCTAAGTACTTAGCCGTGTCCCCGGTTATGGACAATACTGAGCAACTAAAGCTTGAAGCAATGGGAAATCTCGACATTCCAATTTCTAAAAGAAAAACTTTTAAGTGACAACAAAAGACTTGAAGCACTTGGGGGTACCAAGGAGCTCAAGAGATTTGGATAAAAACTTGAAGAACTTGGGGATTTACCAAGGAGCTCAAGAGACTTTGATAAAAACTTGAAGCACTTGGGGATTTACCAAGGGGCTCAGGAGGTTTTGATAAAAACTTGAAGTACTTGGGGTGTACCAAGGAATTCAAGAGATTTTGATAAAGACACTTAGAGATTTACCAAGGAGTTCAGAAAAGATTTGACAAAAGACCAAAACCATTTTGAAAAGATAGGATAAATTTTGCTTTCTGCAAATGAGCCTGAAACCCTACTTAGCCAAATATGCATGTAATGATAGGATCCACTTATATTTCTGCATAGTAGTGAAACTTTCCAATACAATTCAAATGTATTGACCCTTGTGGCTGTAACTTGTTATGTTGCAGGTTTTTGTTTGATATTAGTGAAGTTGATTGATTAGGATTACAAGTCTACAACCAACATGTTTGCCTGTGGCACTTTGAAGATGAAGGACCCCATGCTTATGGATATTCTGCTGCAATGTAATGTAATAGCCAAATGAGCTATGTAAGATGTAATAAAATTATGTTATTCCTGGTTATAAAGTGTAATATGACCTTTGTTTCTTGGTATTACATCTTAACTGTGGATGCTATCTATTGATCCAGGGACTAGCATTGTAAACACAGGGGACTCTACCTTATATATATAAAGGTTGGGACCCTTACATTTACTCACTTTCCGTATCTACTAACAACATCGAATCCCTAAGTGTGTCTCCCTACGGTTCGTGAATTATGCAGACATGATCGAGACTCTTCTATGATCAATAAACAATAGAGGAATCTGGATATTCATATGGCTCCCACATATTTCTATGATTACTTCGTGATCGAATGAACCATTCACATACGATACTCCCTCCGATCCATATTACTTGTCACTAAAATAGATGTATGTAGACATGTTTTAGTTCTAGATACATCTATTTCAATGACAAGTAATATGGACCGGAGGGAGTACCAATTTCCCTTTGTCTCGCGATACTTTACTTATCTGAGGTTTGATCATCGGTATCTCTGCATACCTAGTTCAACCTCGTTACCGATAAGTACTCTTTTCTTGTTCCCGTGATATGTGATCCCTTGTGTGTCAGTCACATGCTTGCAAGCTAATTGGATGACATTCCATCGAGACGGCTCAGAGTATATCTATCCATCATATGGATGGACAAATCCCACTCCTGATCCATGTGCCTCAACACATACTTTTCGAACACTCAATGACATCTTTATAGACACCTAGTTACGAAGTGGTGTTTGATGTCATCAAAGAATCCATCAAGTGATGGTGATTAACATGATCTCATGGTCGAAGGATTTAGGTTACTATGTATTTGAAAGCTTATAGCAAGTGAACTATTTGAATGACTTGATCTTATTTTATGCTTAACTATAGGAGTATGTCCATCACATCATTCTCTTAATGATATGACCTTGTTGTTAATAACATCTCAATGTTCATGATCAGGAAACCATAATAATATATATTAACCAACAAGCTAGTTTAACAAGAGGCTTTACTAGGGACTCTTTTATGTTTAAAAACCACACGAGTATTAATGTTTCTAGTTAATACAATTATAGAATGTTATGTAAACATTTATCATAAGCATGAAGATATGATAATAACCACTTTATTATTGCCTCTTGAGCATATCTCCAACAGTCTCCCACTTGCACTAGAGTCAATAATCTAGTTTCAAACCTTTGTGTAATCAACACCTATGTATTTTTGGTGTTGTATTTACACGATTTCTAGTGGTCAACTGATCTTCGGATCCGAAACTTTCAGGTCCGTGTGTAATTGCATGTCTTTGCGTCTCTACGCATCACTCATTATCTAATTAGATGGCTTTGTATAAATTTGGTCCTTTGGTGAGACCTTTAGTTCCTTGGGGTTAAAACATGTTGATAATATTTTCGTACAATATATCTTCATAGTACTATCCCTCTGTGAACCACACCTAGTTTGATAACAAACTACTTGACACAAATGCCCTCTTTTGCTGCTATAATAGCAATCATATACTTAGCCTTTTGTTATAGTATCTGTCACAATGTCTTAACTTTGGAACTCATCCAAATCCATTATGGAACTTACTTTCCATTATATTGTGCCACCCTTAGTTTAGATTGAGATAAACTTAATTTGTACTTTGTGACAAAACTAGTATCAATGTAGTACTTTTACAATGAACTAACCATCTATTTGTCACCTCTTACAAAACTAATATATTCTTAGTTCTTCCAAAATATCATAAGAATATCCTTAATATCGTCTAATGATCATCTTATGAATCATTCTGGCATATGCTCATAACATTTAGAGTATAGGACATATCTGGATGTGTACATATCACAGTTTGATTGATAAACTCTCTTTGCGATTTCAATCATCAAGTATCAAAAATACTTGAATCTTTGTTTCACTTATCAAGTGTTGATACACTTGAATTTCGATTTAATCCTTTATGTGTGGCAAGAACCTTTCTTGTCATTTCCATATTGAACTCTTTCAATATCTCATCTATGTACATTTGGCACAACCATATTGGTGTCTCAATCTATCCATATAGATATTGATGCCAACTATTCGGGTTTTGCCTAAGTCTTTCATCGAGATGAAATTATTAACTTGTGTTAATAAAAGATACATCATTTCCAATCAAAAAGATGCCCTCCACATAATGTATTAGAAATATGTCTTAGCTCTCCCACTTATTTTCTTGCAAATGCAAGCATCTTCATCATCTCCGATGAATTTAAACTTTTTTAACAGTGTCATCATGGTGAAGATTCCAACTCCTCGATGCTTACTTCAACCATTAAAGTTTGCATATGCTTTTAGTATCCTTTGAATTAACAAAACCCTTTGGACCGTGTTATGTACACATCCTAGGTAACCATTCTATTAGAAGAACTTGTTTTGTTTATTCAACTACCACATAACAAAATTATATGTAGTGGTTGCCACATTAATCCGTCAAGACTAAATATCGCTTAATGAAATATCAGATCTTGTCATAGTCAACTCTTTGAATATTATCGTGAACTCTTTCCTGACATGTCGACAATTTCATAGATGTGAAACATCCATGTCTATTTCTTTATAGATCCAAAAACAACTGTAAGGTTTTACACCTTCCAGAGGGTCTCTCAAGGTCAAATCTTGATTTTTCGTGTATGGAACTATCACGGATTCTATGGTTTCAAACCATTTGATGGAGTCAGGGCCCACCATTGCTTCTTTGCATACATTCGGTTCATAATTGTAAAACAACAATGATTTACTTTCAAATCCTAGTATTTGATTGTTTACCCGACCTACTTGGTTCAATAGGAACTTCAAACCTCCGTGACCACAACCTTTGAGGCACGTGAGCCATGAGCATTGTTGCTGCCTCCGAAACACTTTTCGGCGCTGCACAACTTTGCACATATAGCTAAGGTTCTTTTAACCTTATCAAAGTTCTATTGTCCTCCCACTTAACTTTACACGGTTCCTTCTCAAAGAAACTTGACGTCCTAAGCGATAAACACTTTTGTCTTCGGTGTTATGGAGGAATACTCAACGTTTATTTGAAATAACATACAAAGACATGTTCATCCGACTTTGGTTGCAAACATCTTTCTTATGCATAGCATACCAATGTTTAAGAAAGGACAACTTGGGTTTTATCCCAAACCATAAATTTATATGGTGTCATTTCAACGGATCATGATGGAGCTCTTTTCAGTGAAAAAGCGGTTCTCTAAAGCTTTTAATCTTTAAAATATATGGTAGTTTTATGAATTACACCTTTGATCTTACCATGTCAATCAAGGTTTCGTTGCATATCTCGATTATTCCATACTCATATGGTGTTTCGGGAAACGCAAATCCACAGAACGATTCCTCAAATCTTGGTGTTATGATAAACTTGTAACTCAAATATCTTCCTTTATGATCCTATCATAAATTCTTTATTTTTTCTTATTACATTGATTTTGTACTTCATCTTGAAAGTCTTCGAACATTTCAAATGTCTCACACTTCATCCTCATTAAGTAAATATTCATATATTCACTCAAATTTTTGGAGAAAGCATATGAAGTTGAAATCCATCGCTCTCGACTACACATAATGGACTTCATACATCAAATATGTACAAATTCCAATAAGCTAGTCATTCGTTCCCATTTGGCCTATGAACGGAGTTTTAATTATCTCTAGGGAAGTTTCATGTTTTCTTCATGTTTTCTTTCCACCATAATTTAAACAACGATGTCACTTTTTAAGTGATCTTTCAATCAATTGTCTTTCATTATTTTTAGCATTATATTTATGGATGTGATTTCTCCAACTAGACTTGTATATCATCCATCTTTCATGGTATACTGAAATTATTTGAACAACCGTTTTGTTCTCATAATACCTGATAAAACAAATCTTGAAGGCAAGCTTTGATATTAATGAGCAACATAATATCCCTTTATTTGTTCTCGATGAACATCATCACATATTCTTTTGATAGTTACTTAGGCCATTGTAGTTCATGAATTGTGTTGTTTCGTATGATGATTCACACCAACAAATTCAGTATCCAATACTCAAGAACTACATTGTTTAACAAGCAAAGAATACAACCATAACACATATATCCTTTATATACCTAAGCTGAACAATTCTAGTCTTTTATTTTCTGCCATATATTTCTAAGATTTCTCTTTTAGCATTTATTTTTCTTTTCAAAAGAATCTAGGAACATCAACAGTGGCGCCATACTCATGACACATAGTCCAAAGCATGTATAGTTAACTACCAATGTCTTTGGACTTGCACTTTGAAGTATATCACAATCAGCAAATGCTTGGTGTTCTTTCAAGTTCCATTCTTTAGTAATCTTTTAGTGTAGTAAACATTTTTCCTACATCAAATATTCATCCTTGTCATGGAACTATTCATGATTAAGCTACTTTAGCTTATAAGGGTGAATCGCGAGTATAATGTTGCTCTCTAATACCTTTTGGAGTATTAGGATAACTAGTGCCTCCAACCTTTTGTAAACTCTCATCAAATATGAGAACATATACTTTTTTCATATTATACTCCATCATGTTGCAACCAAAACTTTGTTTTAGATATCGCATTATCTTCCACACATGATGGTTTCTAAAACAATTCTTTCAGCTCCTCGATAACCTTGATATTAAAACAATCTTTGAAATATCAAGAATCATGGAGACAAACAGGATACTTATATACTAACATTGGAATTGTTACTTTTGATTTAATACCAATTATTAAACTTCGTGGAGTAACCAGAACTTACCAAAAGTTTGCAATAGGACTTTTAAACTTTAGATTAACACTTCAAACCAATACGATACTAGTTCGTAAAGTAACTAACAAGAATTCTATAGTTCTACTATCTCAATTATAACTAAGCGCAACGTGGTAAACGGATGCCAATGACTACAACAAATATGCAAATTCACTTTGATTTAATTTATGATAAATAGTGTTCAACTTTTAATCATATTACTATTGAATTCCCACTCAAAACAATATCCCTCACATTGTTTTAGTGATCACACGAACCAAATCCACTACACCAAGCCCGATCATCACGTGACATGATGTAGTTTCAAAGGCGAACAATCATCATGTTCATCATATCATCTATATGACTCATGCTTTACCTTTCGGTAATCCATGTTCCGAGACCATGTTTGTACATGCTAGGCTCGTCAAGATGTAACCTTAGTTTCCGCATGAGCAAATTTGGCTTGCTCCCGTTGTATACACTCACAGAATCTAACACACACAATCATCACGTGGTGCTTCAAAACAATGAGCTTTGGCAACGGCGCCTACTAAGGACAAACACTCTATAACTTGATATTTTGAGAGAGGGATCATCTAATAATTCTATCGTTGCAATCTAAGCAATACAAGATGCATAAAAGTATTAACATCACATGCAATTTAAAATATGTGATATGATATGGCCTTTCTTCTTGTGGTTCAGATCTCCATCTTCAAGCACGAACATGATCTCCATCATCACCAGTGTGGCATCAAGGTCAATGGCACCGATCCATGGTTGTCGTCCACCATCATCAACTATTATAACTACTTTGAATAATAGCCACGCAGGTCTTAACAAAATTTAAAAGACAACCATAAGGCTCCTGCCGGTTTCCAACTTATGTAAGGATCATTGCATACATCATATATAATCACAATCATGGCCATATCATATCACAGCACACCCCTACAAACCGAAGTTAGACGCCTCTAATTTTCTTTGCATATTTTATGTGGTTTGGGGCTTTCAATAAGTACCGTTCTAACTTACGAACAAGAACCACAACATTGATGCATAAACTATCAAGTGCCCATTGTAAATTGAATCTTCACTATGATGGGAGAGACAGACACCCGCAAAGCCACTTATGTAATACAAGTTGCATGTCGAGCGTGGAGCAAGTATCATGAACAATGTCATGTAAGATTAGCTCGGGCCGCTTCATCCCACCATCCCGCAAGATGCAAAGTACATAAGAACAATTGATAATAAAAGCACCACCGACCACAATGACCATTGTGTTCTACTCGTGCAACATATCTACATATAGACATGGCTATGATACCACTGTAGGGGTTCGTAGCATGGAAAACAAAAAAAATTCTATCGCATGAATGCACACTGCCAAGATCTATCTACTAGATTTTAGCAACAAGTCGATAGAGTACTAACCCTCGAAGATCCAAAGCGGTTAAAGAGATCGTATTATCATCGGTGATGTAGTCGTTCACTTGCCGATCTCAAGATCGCATAGACGATCCTTCCGACGCCGTGTTCCGGAAGCACTCCAGCAGTTAGTCACATGTACGGTACTCGATGAAGACCTTCCTCTCCCTTGTTCCAACAGGCAGTGGAGGTTGTAGCACTCTCCTCGCGATTCTGGCAGCACGACGGCATGGTGACGGAAGTAGAGGGGAAATCCCGCAGGGCTTCGGCTAAGCCAGAGCGGGTATGGTGGAGTATAGGGAGCCTCGAGGCTAGGGTTTAGATGTCAAGGGAAGAGGGCAGCCGACGTCTAGGGTTTAGGCTAGACGATAGCGGCGGTTTAGAGGGGATCTAGGGCACCGGCGGCTTAGGGGGCAGCGGCGGCCTAGGGATTGGGTCTTGGGCTCCTAGGGCAAGGGGGATACCTTGGGGTGCGCCCCCACCGCTCCTTATATAGGTGGGGGCGTCCAAGGGTGTTCCCAGCCCAGGTGGAAACCCTCCCTAACTCAGAAACCCTCCCTAACTCGGAAACCATGTTGGGATTTGACTTTTTCAAACAACCTTTTTGACTTTCAAATTAGGGTTTGATTTCTCTCTTCCAAGTGTCCAGCCAAGTGACCTAGGACATGATGCAACCATTCCACTTTGTCATGACACATCCATGTAACCTTACCCTTCCGGTACGGTGGACCTTCTAGACCCTTCTAGAACATTCTGGTGAAAACATCGAAACCATTCCCGAACTCCGGAATTGGACTTTCCTCATATGAATCTTATTCTATGGACCATTCTGGATCTCCTCGTGATATCCCAGATCCCATCCGAGACTCAGAACTATATTCGGTCTCTTTACTCACTTTCCATATCTACTAACAACATCGAATCCTTATGTGTGTCTCCCTACGGTTCGTGAATTATGCAGACATGATCGAGACTCTTCTACGATCAATAACCAATAGAGGAATCTGGAAATTCATATGGCTCCCGCATATTTCTACGATTACTTCGTAATCGAATGAACCATTCATATACGATACCAATTTCCCTTTGTCTCGCGATACTTTACTTATCCGAGGTTTTATCGTCGGAATCTCTGCATACCTAGTTCAACCTTGTTACTGATAAGTACTCTTTTCTCGCTCCCGTGATATGTGATACCATGTGAGTCAGTCACATGCTTGCAAGCTAATTCGATGACATTCCACTGAGAGGGCCCAGAGTATATCTATCCGTCATATGGATGGATAAATACCACTCTTGATCCATGTGCCTCAACACATACTTTCCGAACACTCAATGCCACCTTTATAGCCACCCAGTTACGAAGTGGTGTTTGATGTCATCAAAGCATCCATCCGGTGATGGTGATTAACATGATCTCATGGTCGAAGGATTTAGGTTACTATGTATTTCAAAGCTTATAGCATGTGAACTATTTGAATGACTTGATCTTATGCTATACTTAACTATAGGAATATGCCCATCATATCATTCTCCTAATGATATGACCTTGTTGCTAATAACATCTCAATGTTCATGATCAGGAAACCATAATCATATATATTGTGAGGACCAGAACTTAACTTCCAGATCCCCCTGTGTTTATTCATCAATCCCAAGATCAACGTTGACGACACAGCGAAATGTATATCATTGCAGACGTACAAAATAGTAATTTATTACAAAGTCTGAATAACAACATAGTGAAATGTGTAGTGACATTTATTACATCCAGAAAACACAGCGGAAATATAAAATGCGTAGCGACTCTATCTCAGCCACAGGTAGTCGATGTAGTCCACGAGGCCTCACTCATCGGCGTCATCATAATAGTCATAGTCATCTCCTTCTCCATAGTACTCTAAACTATTAACAAAAGTATTGCCATGAGTACATGACGTACTCAACATACCCCTTATGCAAAATCTATAATATCTACATGTGGCTTCAAGGAAGGTTATATGGTTCTTTTGCATAAAACCAATTTTATTTGCAATATGGTAATAGTTTTGATGAAAGCAGTTTTTGACGAAAACATGTTTATCATCAATGTGGTAATTCTCAATAGTGTGATTGTCCATGAAAACTCACACGGTTCATAGAATCTGGGATAAGGATAGGGGCAAAGAGGGAAGTAGCAAGACAGGTTCCCGTATGTCAAGAAATATTCATGTGTCGTCCATGACCGTGGACACGGCTATTCGAATAGTTTAAACTCCGCGGAGGTTGTACACTTTTCCCACACGACACAATCCTGTCTTGACGCCCACCAGCCATCGCTGGTTTAATACACACCAATTGGTGCACCGATAGATGGATTGTGACGGAGTATTTTAGCTAGGTCCCCCAAAGATGTGACATGCCCACCGGGTATGGTGCGCGGAACTAAGATGTGACATGCCCACCGGGTAAGGTTCCCCCGCAGGCAGACACCTCATCAGCGGTACGGCGACATCAACACCTAAGGCTGACTAACTTACTTGACCAAGCCAGTGCCCATTATAGCATGTGGTTGTACGGTTGGTCACAATCTTCAAATCCAAGAGTTATTAGGACCTCATACGGCACGAACGACGGATTGCCCCCTTCATATAGTGAAGGTCGGCCAATCTCTCCTTCCTTTGATCCAGCTATCGCCCGCGCCAGTGTTTAGATGGTAAGTTTCACCTAGAGTAGAATAGAGTAGTGGAAGCAACAACGGCTAGCTCAGTGAGCTCATCAAGTTTCAAAAGGGTATATATGACCCGAGGGTCATCCAATTCCTCCGAAGAGGGGAGATCAAGGATCCTATTTATTATTGACCATGGCTAAGCAATTCTACTCTAATAACACTACTATATAGTATCTACTCAGGGTATTGTATAGCGACAGGTGTATCAAGGTATGTGTGTAACCAAAATATCATATATTTGTAAAAAAATAAAATATAATGCATTTTATAAAGTTAGGATAAGACATGGTAAGGGGCATGCCTTTGTTGTCGTGAAAGTGTTTTTTTCCAAAATCTTGATCGTGCTCGAACCCGTCACTCCCTACGCGTCATAAGGATGAACCACCGATAAATACACATTTCAAAATAACCATAAATAATATCCAAATATAAAGACCCAATAAAAAGACCCAAATAAGAAGTGTACGTTAGTTGTTCGACAAATATAGCATAAAAGAAAAGAGATCGGGGTTACACGAACGGGGTTTTGGTTACTAAGATATATAACATGGCGATCGTTCCGTTTTGTCTAGTAAAATATTTTAGAAAAACATTTGTAGCCAAAATATATAGATTACATAGCCTTGATACGAAATACACAAACAATTTATGTGCTACTAGTTACCGATATGCATACATAAATACTATAGTGCTATAATATTCCATACATGCCGATATGCATACATAAATACTATAGTGCTATAATATTCTATACATGCAATAATGATCACTTCTAAAATTCAACGGCAGTACTAACACACTATAAAATAATTAGAAGGTTTATGCTAACCAAAAAACTATTTGTTAAATTAATAACCAGCATGAGAAGCATCATGTATGAAACTAAATCCTATCACGACTAGTCTACAATCATGATGAGCAATAACATAGTTTAAGGATACAAACAAGCTGACATGCTATACTGCTAATACTCGAACCAGCTAATTAACACAATATGACAGATCGTACGGTAGTAATCAAATTAATAGGTAGGCATATACTGCTATAGCTAGGCATGTGTAAACAGTGCAAGATAATTCCGATAAATTATCATCTAAACTGGCCAAATCAATTTGTACCTGAATATGTGTAGTCTATTTGTAAAAGTAACTATCAGATTATATAACTAGCTAGCTAGCAGGAATACACTAGGCAATCTATAACTACCACTAGTAGAAAACATGCCATCCGTTCACGCCCCCTCAGAGCATTAGTCCCGGTTGTGCCATCAACCGGAACTAATGCTGGCACGCGTCCCGGTTCGAGCGGGCACGGGGCCCGGAGGCATGCGTCCCGGTTGGTAAGGAGCCATGCATCCCGGTTTATAACACAAACCGGGACTAAAGGTTGGGCGTCAGCCACGTGGCGTGGCACACACCTTTAGTCCCGGTTTGTGTTACAAACCGGGATGTATGCTCCCGCCCTCTATAAATGCAAGGCCCCAGCCCTCTGCCTCCACTCTATTTTTTCTCTTGGTGGAAGGTGTGAGGGGTGTGCTAGTTTTTTTCCCCTATGCATGCATTCAAGGTGTTTGATGAAATTTTTGAGTGAATAATCCCGTTTAATTTCTCATAGAACAAAAATAAAGAAGGTGTCCGAGACGCACTTGAGCTTTCTCCTCTTTATTTCCCTCGATCGAGGTTAGCAATCTTATATTTTCTCTGTCATTGATACAATGCATGTGTCGATGTGAATTGGTCATTTCACTATTTATGATGTCCTTTTTTTGATAAACTTACTTATATGATGTGGATGAACGGTCGGGAATGGATGTACGGTGACCGACGCGTAGCCGGGTATATGAAAGGCGTGGATAAATTTATCGATGTAGCTACGGCAAACAAAGAGAATGGTTTTATACGTTGTCCATATGTTCAATGTCGGAACAACAAGGAGTACTCTTCCTCGAAAATCATTCGCGGACACCTGATTATGAAAGGTTTCATGCCCAACTATAATTGCTGGACCAAGCACGGGGAAAGAGGGGTTATGATGGAAGATGGTGAAGAAGAAGGTGATGATGACAACTATCATCATATGTTTCCTAAATATAGTGATACTGCAATGGAAGACAATGGAGAGGAAGGAGGTGAAGAACGGGCATCAGATGAGCCGGCTGATGAACTTGTAGGGTCATTTCTGATGCAAAGCAAGACTGTGAAACAGAAAATGAGAAGTTTAAGTTAGAGGGCATGTTAGAAGATCACAAGAAATTGTCGTACCCAAATTGTGAAGATGGCAGCACAAAGCTCGGTACCACACTGGAATTGTTGCGATGGAAGGCAGAGTGTGGTCTAACTGACTCCTCATTTGAAAAGATGCTGAAAATAATGAAGCCGAAGTTTCCAAAACATAACGAACTTCCCGATAGTACCTATGAAGCAAATAAGACTCTTTGTCCTCTAGGATTAGATGTGCAAAAGATACATGCATGCATTAATGACTACATCCTCTACCGCGGTAAGGAGTATGAGAATTTAGATAAATTCTCGGTATGCAATGCATTGTGGTATAAAATCAGACAAGATGACCCTGGTGATGTTGAGGGAGAGCCCCTTCGGAAGAGGGTTCCTGCTAAGGTTATGTGGTATGCTCCTATAATACCAAGGTTGAAACGCATGTTCAAAAGCAAAGAGCATGCCAGGTTGTTGCGATGGCACAAAGAAGACCGTAAGAAATACGGGAAGTTGAGACACCCTGCTGATGGGTCACAGTGGAGAAAAATCGAGAGAGACTTCCCAGACTTTGCAGGTGACGCAAGGAACTTATGGTTTGGTCTATGTACGGATGGCATGAATCCTTTTGGGGAGCAGAGATGCAGTCACAGCACCTGGTACGTGACTCTATGTATCTACAACCTGCCTCCTTGGTTGTGCATGAAGCGTAAGTTCATTATGATGCCAGTGCTCATCCAAGGCCCGAAGCAACCGGGCAACGACATTGATGTGTACCTTAGGCCATTAGTTGAAGAACTCTTACAGTTGTGGGGCAAACCAGGTGTACGTGCGTGGGATGAGAACAAACAGGAGCCATTTGATCTACGAGAGCTGTTATTCGTAACCATCAATGATTGGCCTGCTCTTAGTAACCTTTCAGGACAGACAAACAAGGGATATAAGGCATGCACACACTGTTTAGATAAGACTGAAGGTACATATTTGCATAAATGCAAGAAGGTTGTGTACCTGGCGAATCGATGATTTCTTCTGACCAATCATCCCGTAAGAAAGAAAGGCAAGCATATCAAAGGTGAGGCAGATCACCGGAAGAAGCCTGAACTCCCTGCTGGTGATGATGTATTTGGTATGGTCAAGGACATAGAAGTAATCTTTGGAAAGGGTCCCGGCGGTCAATCAGTTCCGAACGACGTCGCTACAGGACACGCACCCATGTGGAAGAAGAAATCTATATTTTGGGAGTTGCCATATTGGAAAGTCCTGCGTGTCCGCTCTTCAATCGACGTGATGCACGTGACGAAGAATCTTTGCGTGAACCTTCTAGGATTCCTAGGCGTGTATGGGAAGACAAAAGATACACCAGAAGCACGGGAGGACCAACAAATTATGAAAGACCCAAAGAACATGCATACACAGAACAAGACGGATAAAGGGCGTCACTTAAGTCGTGCCAGCTATGCTCTTACCAAAGCAGAGAAGGAAATCTTTTTTGAAGTCCTTTACAGTATCAAGGTACCATCGAGCTTCTCATCTAATATAAATGGGATAATAAATACGGCAGAGAAAAAGTTCCAAAACCTGAAGTCTCATGATTGTCACGTGATTATGACGCAGTTACTTCCGATTGCATTGAGGGGGCTTCTACCGGAAAATGTTCGAGTACCCATTATGAAGCTGTGTGCATTCCTCAATGCAATATCTCAGAAGGTAATCAATCTAGATATTCTGCCAAGGTTACAGAAGGATGTGGTACAATGTCTTGTTAGTTTTGAATTGGTGTTCCCACCATCCTTCTTCAATATTATGATGCATCTCCTGGTTCACCTAGTGGAAGAGATTGCCATTCTCGGTCCGGTATTTCTACACAATATGTTCCCCTTTGAGAGGTTCAGGGGAGTCTTAAAGAAATATGTTCATAACCGTGCTAGACCAGAAGGAAGCATCTCCAAGGGATATGGAATAGAGGAGGTCATTGAGTTTTGTGTTGACTTTATTCCTGACCTTAAGCCGATTGGTGTTTCTGACTCGCGGCATGAGGGAAGACTAAGTGGAAAAGGCATGCTGGGAAAGAAAGCAATGATATGTAGGGACGGGGATTCTTTCACTAAAGCACACTACACAGTTCTACATAATTCCACCTTGACAGCTCCGTATATCGAGGAACACAAGAATATTCTACGCTCCAAAAACCCGGGGAAGCCTGAATCACTAATTACAGATGAACACATGAAGTCTTTCGGTGGTTGGATGCGGACACATCTCTTGAATGACACCACTGTTGGAGATCAGCTATACTTGTTGGCCGCGTCACCATCTTCTACTGTATTGAATTTCCAAGGGTACGAAATAAATGGTAATACATTCTACACGATCGCCCAAGATAAAAAGAGCACCAACCAAAATAGTGGTGTCCGCTTTGATGCAATAGACGAGAATGGACAAAAGGACACATACTATGGTTACATAAAGGAGATATGGGAACTAGACTATGGAGTCTCTTTTAAGGTTCCTTTGTTTCACAGCAAATGGGTAACCCTGAATGGGGAAGGGGTAAAGATAGACCAGTTGTAAGGAATGACAATAGTGGATCTCAACAATCTTGGTTATAGATATGAACCATTCGTCCTAGCCAATGATGTATCTCAGGTTTTCTATGTGAAGGACATGTCCTCCAGACCGAAAAAAAGAAAAAATATGCAAACGAATACATCATATGATGAGCCAAAGCATCACATAGTTCTTTCAGGGAAAAGAAACATCGTGGGAATCGAGCACAAGACAGACATGTCAGAAGATTATAATAAGTTTGATGAAATTCCGCCCTTCACAGTGAAAACTGACCCAAGCATTCCATTAAGTAAAGAAGATGCTCCATGGTTACGTCTGAAGCGATCATAAGGAAGGACATATGCCAAGAAGTTCATGCTCATATTATGTAACTCTAGTTCATGTCTTTCGCGGTTTGTGGCTTCACCGAAGGATATCTTTCGCGGTTTGTGGCTTGACCGGGACTATATATAGGGGGGCCTTTAGTCCCGGTTTTGTAGTCTCAGTTTTTAATATTAATAAATGTCTTGAGTGTTAGTCCCGTTTTGTGGCTGGAACGGGACTATGAAGAAGTTGTCCCGATTCGTACTTACCATTAAGATCTGATCTCCAAATGCGCGCGGTCACATATTAGGGAGTGCGTCTATGACCAGTTTCTTGGAGATGCCGGAGGACTGGGATCCGGCGGCATCTCCCTGAAACTGGTCGTAGTGGTGTCCCTGCTCTCGAAAACCATCTTGCAGCTTGTAACTTCTCTAACTAGATCAATACACCTGGGAGCTAACTAATTTCACATATTAGGGAGTTCCTCTATGACGAGTTTCTCGGAGATGCCGGAGGACTGGGCTCCGTCGGCATCTCCCTGAAACTGGCCGTAGTGGTGTCCCTGCTCTCGAAAACCATCTTGCAGCTTGTAACTTCTCTAACTAGATCAATACGCCTGGGAGCTAACTAATTTCACATATTAGGGAGTGCCTCTATGACCAGTTTCTCGGAGATGCCGGAGGACTGGGCTCCGTCGGCATCTCTCTGAAACTGGCACTAGTGGTGTCCCTGCTCTCGAAAACCATCTTGGATATGTCTCAAACTGGCTGGAGGACTGGACTCACAAGGATGCCTATTTATAGTACAAGCAGCTTGGCATAGTGTCGACACTTACGAAATAATGTCGACACTTACGAAATAATGTCGGCACTCACCCCTATTATTAGTGCTGACTCGTGTTTTGTCCCGGTTGGTGTCTCCAACCGGGACTAAAGGTTCATCTTTAGTCCCGGTTGGTGACACCAACCGGGACAAGGTACACGCCGCATGACATAATGTCGACACTCACCCCTATCATTAGTGCTGCCTGGCCCAGCCTGCCGAAATCCCTCCAACCGGGACTAAAGATGAACCTTTAGTATATTGAAAATCCAAACAATGAAAATCCTTCGCGTGGTGTCATATTATGTGACATAGTTGAAAGGAAAAATACCAGACTTGGTATATTGATCATGTCTCGATAAAACCTTCACAAAATGACCTATCATGTTCGAGGTTTCATGGCTTTCGATCCAAATGACCGATGTTATGTGCTGAATCACGGCATAGTTTGTGATGTTGTGCCCATATTATGCATGCATGTGGACATTGGTATGGAGAACAATGTTGTAGGACGAAGTTTTCCTTTTTGTCGCACGGAAAATCACTTTTTCATTTTCCGAGCGCAAAAAACGGGTCGTTTTGTGAAGTAACCGCTAAAGTGCCATTTCAGAATGCTACCGTCCCATTTTCCTAAAATACTAGACCACCTTACATTGACTATCTCTCAACCGGGACATCTCAAACCTTTTCGTCCATCCCGGGTAAAAAGGCCAAATGTCTGCCAAATCGGTAGGAAGTGGGTCTGGTTTGTACTACAGGTACATGATTTGTTGCCCGTGATTTTTTGAAAAAAATCATTTTAAGACTCGCAATATGTGGTTTCTTCATATATCCAATGAAAGATCTAACGATGCTCGTCCCCTATCTTCATGTGCGCCGGTTCGACCATAGTTAGAAATTCAGAAAATTCAAAACAGGCATAATAAATTCAAAAAAAATCCGAACAATGAAAATCCTTTGTGTGGTGTCATATTATGTGACACAGTTGAAAGGAAAAATACCAGACTTGGTATATTGATCATGTATCGAAAAAACCTTCACAAAATGACCTATCATGTCCGAGGTTTCATGGCTTTCGGTCCAAATGACCGATGTTATGTGCTGAATCATGGCATAGTTTGTGTTGTTGTGCCCATATTATGCATGCATGTGGACATTGGTATGGAGAACAATGTTGTAGGAGGAAGTTTTCCTTTTTGTCGCATGGAAAATCCCTTCTCCATTTTCCGAGCGCAAAAAACTGGTCGTTTTGTGAAGTAACCACCAAAATGCCATTTCAGAATGCTATCTCCCATTTTCCTAAAATACTAGACCACCTTACATGGACTATATCCCAACCGGGACATCTCAAAACTTTTCGTCCATCCCGGGTAAAAAGGACAAATGTCTGCCGAATCGGTAGGAAGTGGGTCCGGTTTGTACTACAGGTACATGATCTATCGCCCGTGATTTTTTGAAAAAATCATTTTTAGACTCGCAATATGTGGTTTCTTCAGAGATCCAATGCAAGATCTAACGATGCTCGTCTCCTATCTTCATGCACGCCGGTTCGACCATAGTTAGAAATTCAGAAAATTCAAAACGGGCATAATAAATTCAAAAAAATCCAAACAATGAAAATCCTTCGCGTGATGTCATATTATATGACATAGTTGAAAGGAAAAATACCAGACTTGGTATATTAATCATGTCTCGAAAAAACCTTCACAAAATGACCTATCATGTTCGAGGTTTCATGGCTTTCGGCCCAAATGACCGATGTTATGTGCTGAATCACGGCATAGTTTGTGATGTTGTGCCCATATTATGCATACATGTGAACATTGGTATGGAGAACAATGTTGCAGGAGGAAGTTTTCTTTTTTGTCACACGGAAAAGCCCTTTTCCATTTTCCGAGCGCAAAAAACGGGTCGTTTTGTGAAGTAACCACCAAAATGCCGTTTCAAAATGCTACCATCCCATTATCCTAAAATACTAGACCACCTTACATGGACTATCTCCCAACCGGGACATCTCAAACCTTTTCGTCCATCCCGGGTAAAAAGGACAAATGTCTGCCGAATCGGTAGGAAGTGGGTCCGGTTTGTACTACAGGTACATGATCTATCGCCCGTGATTTTTTGAAAAAAATATTTTTAGACTCGCAATATGTGGTTTCTTCAGAGATCCAATGCAAGATCTAAATGAGCCATTTCTTCCCGCCATTTCTTCCCGCCAGTTTTTCCCGCCAGTTCTTCCCTTCAGTTATCTTCCTGCCATTTGTCACTATATATATATATATATATGTAGGGTTGGCCTCCATTGTCATTGCACATCTTTAGACTCACATCTGCAACCTCATCACTCTTTCCCATGACTTCCACCGTAGCACTAACTCCCAGGGAGGCGGAGGCGCTTTGCGCCTCGAACTACCCCTGCCCACCGGGCTACTATGTCCCTGTGGGCTGGATGCTGAGCGCCAGAGGCGTGCCGGTTCCTCCTGTTCCTCTAGGAATCCCAGATGGCATCCCGATTATTTCCTGACTTGGGAAGCCTTCTTCGTGGATCGGCGTGAGAGGGCGCTCGCCAGGCACGAGGAGGATGGCCCAACTCCTCCGAACTTCAACGAGGCTGGCCGTCGGTTGTGGTGGCGCGGTCGAACTCTCCAGAGCGTCATGGCCTATGACACGACCGCCGACTCTAGCCCCCGCCTGCGCTACCCTCAAGTCCAGCCCACTCGTACTCAGCCTTCAAGGTTCAACTACGGCGACCCCGACGATAACAGCGACGACGGCCGCGACGAGTACGACGACTACAGTGGCAAGTATTAAAGGTGTAGGCAGGAGCATGACTAAATCACTCCAATATTGCAAAACAAGTTCAGCCGATTGTGGCTTAATCTGGCCATGTATCTTAATTTCCAGTTCTTCTATGTAACTTTGTGTTAGTTGCGTTATGTACTTTAATTCTAGTTTTATCCTAATAAAATTTTCTTTCCGCCCATTATTTCCTGCCCATTAATATATAAAAAATATAAGTTAATTCAAATCCAAATTAAAAGACAAAAAATGGTTTTGAATTATTTATTCAAATCCACACACTTTTATGTTTAAAGTTTTTCTAAATTCCAAATTAATATTCAAAAAATAAAAGTTAATTCATTTTAAATTTTAAATGGTTCATATTTTAAATGGTTACATTAATTATTTTTAAAAACAGAAAATGGTTTTGAATTAGTTATGCAAATTCAAACACTTTTTATGTTTAAAGTTTTTATAATTCCAAATAAATATTCAAAAAATAGAAGTTCATTAATTTTTAATTTTAAATGGTTCATAGTTTAAATGGTTACATTAATTATTTTTTAAAAATAGAAAATGGTTTTGAATTAGTTATTCAAATCCAGACACTTTTTATTTTTAATTTTTTCTAAATTCCAAATTAATATTCAAAAAATATAAGTTAATTCATTTTTAATTTTAAATGGTTCATAGTTTAAATGGTTACATTAATTATTTTTAAAAACAGAAAATGGTTTTGAATTAGTTATTCAAATTCACACACTTTTTATGTTTAAAGTTTTTCTAAATTCCAAATTAATATTCAAAAAATATAAGTTAATTCATTTTTAATTTTAAATGGTTACATTAATTATTTTTTAAAAAAAGAAAATTGTTTTGAATTAGTTATTCAAATTCAAACACTTTTTATGTTTAAAGTTTTTATAAATTCCAAATTAATATTCAAAAAATATAAGTTAATTCATTTTTAATTTTAAATGGTTCATATTTTAAATGGTTACATTAATTATTTTTAAAAAATAGAAAATGGTTTTGAATTAGTTATTCAAATTCAAACACTTTTTATGTCTAAAGTTTTTCTAAATTCCAAATTAATATTCAAAAAATATGAGTTAATTCATTTTTAAATTTAAATGGTTCATAGTTTAAATGGTTACATTAATTATTTTTAAAAACAGTAAATTGTTTCGAATTAGTTATTCAAATTCAAACACTTCTTATGTTTAAAGTTTTTCTAAATTCCAATGTAATTATCATTTAAAAAAATTACAAATTTAAACCCCAAAATAAAAAATAAGGCGGGAACAGAGAGAAAATTCCTGAAAAAATTTGAAAACAGGGTCATATGTCCCGGTTGGAGCCACCAACCAGGACTAAAGACCCCCTGCGCGTGCCCCTTGGTCTTCTGAAAAAATTGGAGTATATGTCCCGGTTGGTGGCTCCAACCGGGACGTATGACCCTTTAGTCCCGGTTGGAGCCACCAACCGGGACGTATTCTCCCTCCCCTTTATACACGACGCCCCTTCTCCTTCTCCTTCTTCCCCGTTCCTCATCAACCGCAACAGATCATCGCCGCCGCGAGGACAAGCGCTCGGACGCCGTCAGGCTGCCCAACCACCGCCCCGCTGTCAGCCTCCACGCGCTGCCCCGCCGTCGGACTCCACACGCTGCCTCGCTGTCTCTCCTCCACGTGCTCCTCGTCGGCACTCCAAGCCTCGCCGACTCCGGCCACCGCCTCCACCGCTGATTCCAGCCACCCCGAACCCCTCCGTCAAGTTTTTCGAGCTCCTGGTGAGTTTCTGAAGCTCAAGGAGAGCTCCGTTTGCCTGCTTGCTTGCTGTAGCCACCGCGTGTCGTGTCCGAGCAAGCTCCGTTGCTCACCGCCATCGTGATCACTGTTCCAATGACCACAAGCGGGCGGTGCTGCCACCACTAGGTCCACCTCGATCTCCTCTTTCCAACTAGCCTACCCACTAGCCCGCGCGTGCAGTGAATCGACGGATTCGAGCCCAACCCGAGGATCCCCATTGCTGATGTCATGCTGACATCAGCATGAGGCAATATATCCTATTTTCTTTTTATTAAAATCATTCCTGTAATTCTTTTTTGGAAATAATTATAATAACCCATGGGGCCCAGACATCAGTGACTGTGAGTAGCCCCATATCGAGTGAGAAATGTTTCCCGGCTTATGGTGACGTCAGCCTGAGGTCATAAATGTTTTAAAATTGATTAAATAAATTTCAGAAAATGATTTAATATTGTAAAATCAATAACTTATTATTTATAAGTCAGAAAAATATGTATAATATACAAAAATGTTCAGAAAAATGAAACCTACCTCTTTAAGCTATAATAATGCATTGTTAAGCAACTTAACTGACAAGTTTGATTAGAAAAACATAGTAACCCCTCACAGGTGATTCCGGAGTTTCCCCGAGTTAGGGTTTGCGCCCCTCGGAACCCCGTTTAATTTGTCGAGCATGCTTTAGGGTTACTTTTCAATACAATTTAACTTGGCATATCATCATACTTGCTTGATCATTGCATCGACACCATGTGTTGATGGTTCCACTCTCTTTCTGGCTTTCGGTTCTTTGCGGTAGAATACGAGATCGAGATCAAAGACCAAGGTCAACACCATCGAAGATCGAAGATTTCTTGATAGCCATCGTATTGTAGATGCTTAGCCATGATATTAGTTTTCATAGACCCCAGTTGAATCGATGTTGCACCTAGGGTTAGACGGTGTGTCCTCGCCAGGGCATCCCGAACCCGAGGGTTGATTGATTGCCGCCTTTCTTTCCGGTATTGGTTCTTCGCTTTATACACGACGCGCCTGATGTAATAAATTGTTTGTTAATTCCAGAAAATGATTAAATATTGTAAAATTCACATCTTATTATTTATAAGTCAGAAAAATACAAATAATATATCAAAATATTCAGAAAAATGAGTTCTACCTTTTTAAGCTATAATCATGCATTGCTAATCAACTTTAATGACAAGTTTAATTAGAGAACTAAATCAACCCCTCTCATGTGTTTCCGGAGTTTCCCGAGTTAGGGTTGTCAACCCTCGGAACCCCGTTTAAATTGCCGAGCAAGTTTTAGGGTTTCATTTCAATGCAATTCAACTTGTCATATCATCATCCTTGTTTGAGCATTCGGCCTATCCCTCCTCCCTGACCGCCACAGCGCCTCCGTCTCCGTCCATCGCCACGCGCTCCAGCCGCCCCTTCCCTTTTAGTGTGTATGTATATATTGTGTATATATATAGTGTGTATGTACATATTTTTATTATTGTGTATGTATATATTAGGGTTTCTCTGAATTAGGGTTTATCCGTTTTTCCACCTATGCAGAAAATATGGACCCACACGTCAGAGAAAAAGAAAAGGAAGAGTTGATCCAAGGTGTGATCCGCGGGGAAGAAAATTTAGATGTATCGACGTTTCTGAACAACTCCGGTAAGGGTGATCCTCTTTTTGCCGGAATAGACGACTTGTTTGAGGTTGAAGGTGTTGCCTTCCGCGAGGGAGAAGGCGATGCCTTGTGTAATCGAGAAGACGACCGCTCTGGCGAGGTGCATGTAATATAATTAATTCATTAATTAATCATCTGCTATCTATATAGAAATAGTAACGATGATCTTTCTTCTTTTAGCCCTCCGGATCGAACAAATCTACTGAAAATAGCGGACGAGGCCCAACCAAAAAGTTGGAAGACCATGAGAGGTTCAGGATCAAGGATATCGCTGAAGACGGCAAACCGACGACTCCCGAAGTTGTCGCAATCAAATTTGTGGCACAATGCGGAGTAATCGTTAGGGACTTAATCCCGATCACCATTCAAAATTGGAATAGGCCTGCTGATGCTAAAGAAGAGGGAACATGTTTGTTTGTCCCTAACAAGGCCAAAGATTTACTGTGGAAGAGGCTCATGGTTAATTTCAAACTACCGAAGATAGAGCTGGATCCAAATGCGGAGGATCCAGTTGAGGACGCCTTAGAACATGGGAGAGCCATGGAGGCTAAGGTCAGGGAGTGGGCTATGAAGAAGATGGCCCAGTGTTTCACCAACTAGAAGAAAAGATTGCACCTTAACTATGTCGTGAAAGAGAAGACTCGGTTTGAGAAGATAAAACTATTCTGGGCTGAGTTTGTAAATTACAAGACATCAGAAAAAGCTAAGAAAATGTCTGCAGCGAATAATTTGAATTCTGCTAACAAGAAGTATCACCATATTATGGGGCAAGGTGGCTATAGGGCTGGCATTCCTAAGTGGGAGAAACTTGAGAATGAACTGCGTGCTAAAAAGATCACCCCAGAGACAGACGATTGGGTAGAACATGCAAGGAATTGGTTTTACAGGCATGGGGGCATGTTGGACTCGGAAGGGATGTGTATATATAACATACGACATAAAGAAGACCCCTTGCCAATCGAGAGGATGAGAAAAGCAGTAAAGGCTGTTAAAGATGGGGACTTCATTCCCGATAGAGAGAATGATGAGCTCACACTCGCCCTTGGAAATAAGGAACATGATGAACGAACACGAGGCACAAGAGGCTCCCAACCATGGAGGACTGGGTTTACCGGAGAGGGGAAGAAATATCCTGATAGAAGCCGTTAGAGGAGAAAGGACAGGACGGAAGTTGAAGCAGATATTCAGAAAGAGCGAATGCGTATAATTGAAGAACGAATAAAGCAACAACAAGATGAAATTAACGCACTTAAAGAGCAAAGTACTACCGGCCCATCTCAGCAGCACACTGCATTCGATGCTACCGGCCTATCGAATAATCGAAAAAGCAGTGTGGCTTCCACCGAGGTCCCGGGTGATGACAATGGTGATGACGATGGTGCACCGACGATGGCTCCTGTTGGCTACCCAGTGGATGATATCACAGAGATGACACACTGCGAGCTACATGTCAAAGTTGTGAACATATCAATGAAGGTGGCGGTCGGCTATGCCTTACCAATTGGACCCACACCAACTTACCATTGTCGTCCGGTTATAGAGGGCTACGCTGTTGTTGGGGTGGATGAAATCATGCCCACCTTTGAAGTTTTGGATCTTCACTACCCTGCAGGTGAAGGAGATGTGACTGTACTGGGAGACGCAACAAACGTCACCATTCTATGGCCGAAGGAATGTATCGTACTTCGAAATCACACGCCAAGGCCATCTTCGCCGCCGCCTCACCCGTCTCCAGCGAGGTCGTCGCCGCCGCGGCAGCCGTCTTCGTCGCCTCACCCGGCTCCGTCGCCTCACCAACCTCCAGCGCAGTCATCGCCGCGGGAGCCATCGTCGGCGCCTCAGCATAAAAAGCGTAAGCGTACCGCTACTCTCCGTCGTGGTAAGTGATCGCCGAAACATAAACAAGAGCCTCTTCCAAAAGTACCAAAGGTTCCTCCCAAGAGAGCTTATGACTGTACTGAAGAGGAGACTGCGGCGATCGTTGATGCGGAAACGATAGCGTTTTTCGCTAAGCTGAGGCGGCCGAAAGAGCCAGAGTTCCCCAGCACCAAAGAAGAAAACGCCAAAGTGTTGAAAATGCTAAAGACTCTTCATCAACCCGAGCCAAAGCTGTCATCAGACTATAAGCGTTCTATTCTCAAGTCACATGCGGCACAAAAAGGCTCGAAGAGCAGTACTGATGTAAGCGAGAAATCTGTTGCCCAGCTCAAAGAACAAGCAAAACAGTCTTGCGCCCCTCTCAAGGTGATTTCCCAAACCAATGTGGGGTCAAGCAAATATGGGGCCGAAGAGCAGTATGATCCAGAGGTAGTTGCACAATACGGAGAAGCTGCCGCTGCTCAAGGTATGAGTATTTCCCAGTACTTATCCCAGTTAGAGTACTTCCCCGTGAGTGAAGTAGCATACAAATACCAGTACAGCAAACCTCTCATCAAACCTGAGGAGGTAAACAATCTTCCAACAAAAATGCGAAGATTGCATAACTGGTACATGCATGCCACAAAGGCCGGGGCTAACTGGATAGTGCTAAGGGTTACAAAAAAGCATCATGGGAAAGAAAATGATCACATGATATCCGTTGAATTTGATGAACTATTTCAATTATTCAATCAAGACGCCTTGGACAAATCGATCATCAGTGCCTATTGTTTGTAAGTACTAATTCTGTAATTAATTTAGTCTCCAGCTATCTCACCTTGTTTATTGCATGTATATAATCATACTGTAATATGCAGAATGAAGATTCTCGAATGTAGCAGAGGACAAATCTATGACATTGGCTTCATTGACCCATATTGGGTTCATGAAGCTAATCTCAAAACAAGCCCCCAGGATACGAAGGATAATATAGTACATGCGTTAAGGTTTCAAGAAACCAGAAGGGAAATACTTTTTCCTTACAACTTCGAGTGAGTGTTATTGTCTTCTATACACTTTCTATTTCACTTACTCGATGTTAAGTATATAATTGATTAGTTATGCATTCGCAGCTTCCACTATATTCTGTTAATCATTCAACTTGACAAAGGGCGTGTACTAGTCATGGACTCGAAACATAAACCCCTTGAGCAGTGGAAGGACATGCAGATGCTTCTCCAGCGGCAATTCTAATCATTACGACACTATATCGGCAACGTTCATGAATTTTATGATATCAAGTAATTAATAACTTATTTTATTTGTTTTCTTCGCCGGGCAGCGCTTAGAAACGGTTCACCAATAAGGCTAGGGGTGTTTGGAAACCGGAGCTTACATTTGAAGCACTAGATGTAAGAACCACTAGCTATATCCGCGCATCTCTTTGATTCTAGTTTTGATACAGTTATTATCATGCTTGATTATTATTTTGATTGAACTATGTTCTCGTAAAGTGCCTGACACAGGGACCAGGTAACAATCTATGTGGATACTATGTTTGCGAGTTCATCCGGCAGACGTGCGATGAGAAGGGAAGAAATTTAGATCAACTCCACGTACGTAAACAATTTCTATAGTTTTTAATTACAATCAAATTGTGTTTAGTTTCATTCATATAGGCTGACTCCTTTTTTAAATCAGATCGAACGTCTACGGGACGGTCTTCTTCCAAAGGATCGCGTACGAGCAATTCAGGAGGAATTGGCGGGATTCTTGGATGCAGAAGTCCTAAACCCAAAAGGGGAATACTATTCGGCTGTGTATAGATAATAGGGATTGTAAAAAGAGCAACTTTTGTATGTAGTGCACGAACTCGATCCGTGTATCGAATGTAATATTGTCATGATGATCTTGTGTAATATAACGGTTCCTTCATTGATAAGTGCAAAACACTAAATAAACAATAAAACAACCTAAATGAATTCTCTGCCATGGCACAAAAAGTGGCGAAAATGCTGCCGCGAAAAAGTGGCGAAAATGTGCCAAAATGAATTCTCTGTCGCGACAGAGAAATGGGCCAAATCTCTGCCGCGGCAGAAGGTTATTTGTCCCGCTTCGTGTTACGAACCGGGACTAATGCTCCACCCCCCTCGCCCTCTGACGCCGCCACGTGTACCCCCATTTGTCCCGGTTGGTGGGGCAACCGGGACTAAAGGTTGGGGCTTTAGTCCCGATTGCCCCGTCCCGGTTGGGTAACCGGGACTAATGCCCCTTACCATTCGGGTCCAATGGGGCGTTTTCTACCAGTGACACGCACACCTGGGCTAGACTGAATGACACATTTCGTTCCAGCTACGAGCCAAATCACCCAAGCTCCTTCGTCTCCCCATACCCATGTACATCAGCCAAAGAACCATACCATTCTTCGTATTCCCGCACGAACAACGCGTCAACAGCCAGACTAAAAATGCCCAGCAATGAAGGCCTTGATTACTAGAAATAGCCGCCATTACATCACCGTATTTCAAGCCCCATATATCTCTCGGTGTCTCTCTCCTGCCATTCCACACCACCACCGGAGCATTGGCCGGATCCTATCCTAGTTCATTTCGGAGAGCTCGCTGGTTGCCGCACGAGACGCCGACCACACTTCTGGCAAGGATAGGGCGAGAGCGGGACGAGCTGCTGTGCCACCGGAAGCACGAGGACGTAGAGAGCCGACTCGTGGACTAGAAGGACGAGACGCAGATCGCCGGAGACGCACTTCGCCTCCATTCATCTCAGTTCATCATCTTCATCCGACAATCGTGTCGCACTCGGTGAGCTTCGGCACAAATCCTTCCACACAAATCCTATCGGCACATATGCCTACCTCCTAGACATGTTTTCCCGCCGTAGCTTTGTAGTTTACGGCGGTGCCGTTGAACCGAATGTCGATCGATGGCATGGGCGTGCAGACCACTTTTTACACCTCCGATTTGATGAAGCTTCACACAGAAAACGTGCCGGTTAATTCTAGGAACCCACCGGTGTTTGTAGATATGATTATTTTTGATGTTTATCAAACTGTTTTGAGGATAGATTTGAATTTGGTGCATTGCTGTGAGCATATGATTATGTCGCTGTAGTTGCATGCAGGTTTCTAGTTGATTTGTTTTTAGAATCATTGATTTCAGAACATCACGTACACCCCTGCACATGGTCGTCCATGTGCACTGGTAGAAAACGCCCCATTGGTCCTGGTGGGTAATGGGCATTAGTCCCGGTTACCCAACCAGGACGGGGCAATCAGGACTAAAGCCCCAACCTTTAGTCCCGGTTGCCCCACCAACCGGGACAAATGGGAGTACACGTGGCGACGTCAGAGGGCGAGGGGGGTTGGAGCATTAGTCCCGGTTCGTAACACGAACAGGGACAAATAACCTTCTGCCGCGGCAGAGATTTGGCACATTTCTCTGCCGCGGCAGAGAATTCATTTTGGCACATTTTCGCCACTTTTTCACGGCAGCATTTTCTTCACTTTTTGTGCCGCGGCAGAGAATTTATTTAGGTTGTTTTATTATTTATTTAGTGTTTTGCACTTATCAATGAAGAAACCGCTATATTACACAAGATCATCATGACAATATTATATTCGATACATGGATCGAGTTCATGCACTACATACAAAAGTTACTCTTTTTACAATCCCTATTGTCTATACACAGCCGAATAGTATTCCCCTTTTGGGTTTAGGACTTCTGCGTCCAAGAATCCTGCCAATTCCTCCTGAATTGCTCGTACGCGATCCTTTGACAGAAGACCGTCCCATAGACGTTTGATCTGATTTAAAAAAGGAGTCAGCCTATATGAATGAAACTAAACACAATTTGATTGTAATTAAAAACTATAGAAATTGTTTACGTACGTGATGTTGCTCTAAATTTCTGCCCTTCTCATCGCACGTCTGCCGGATGAACTCGCAAACATAGTATCCACATAGATTGTTACCTGGTCCCTGTGTCAGGCACTTTATGAGAACATAGTTCAATCAAAATAATAATCAAGCATGATAATAACTGTATCAAAACTAGAATCAAAGAGATGCGCGGATATAGCTAGTGGTGCTTACATCAAGTGCTTCAAATGTAAGCTACGGTTTCCAAACACCCCTAGCCTTGTTGGTGAACCGTTTCCAAGCGCTGCCCGGCAAAGAAAACAAATAAAATAAGCTATTAATTACTTGATATCATAAAATTCACGAACGTTGCCGATATAGTATCGTAATGATTAGAATTACCGCTGGAGAAGCATCTGCATGTCCTTCCACTGCTCAAGGGGTTTATGTTTCGAGTCCATGACTAGTACATGCCCTTTGTCAAGTTGAATGATTAACAGAATATAGTGGAAGCTGCGAATGCATAACTAATCAATTATATACTTAACATCGAGTAATTGAAATAGAAAGTGTATAGAAGACAATAACAGTCACTCGAAGTTGTAAGGAAAAAGTATTTCCCTTCTGGTTTCTTGAAACCTTAACGCGTGTACTATATTATCCTCCGTATCCTGGGGGCTTGTTTCGAGATTAGCTTCATGAACCCAATATGGGTCAATGACGCCAATGTCATAGATTTGTCCTCTGCTGCATTCGAGAATCTTCATTATGCATATTACAGTATAATTATATACATGCAATAAACAAGGTGAGATAGCTGGAGACTAAATTAATTACAGAATTAGTACTTACAGACAATAGGCACTGATGATTGATTTGTCCAAGGCATCTTGATTGAATAATTGAAATAGTTCATCAAATTCAATGGATATCATTTCATCATTTTCTTTCCCATGATACTTTTTTGTAACCCTCAGCACTATCCAGTTAGCCCCGGCCTTTGTGGCATGCATGTACCAGTTATGCAATCTTCGCATTTTTGTTGGAAGATTGTTTACCTCCTCAGGTTTGACGAGAGGTTTGCCGTACTGGTATTTGTATGCTACTTCACTCACAGGGAAGTACTCTAACTGGGATAAGTACTGGGCAATACTCATACCTTGAGCAGCGGCAGCTTCTCCGTATTGTGCAACTACCTCTGGATCATACTACTCTTTGGCCCCATATTTGCTCGACCCCACATTGGTTTGGGAAATCACCTTGAGAGGGGCGCAAGACTGTTTTTCTTGTTCTCCGAGCTGGGCAATAGATTTATCGTTTGCATCAGTACTGCTCTTCGAGGCTTTTTGTGCCGCATGTGACTTGAGAATAGAACGCTTATAGTCTGATGACATCTTTGGCTCGGGTTGATGAAGAGTATTTAGCATTTTCAACACTTTGGCTTTTTCTTATTTGGTGCTGGGGAACTCTAGCTCTTTTGGCCGCCTCAGCTTAGTGAAAAACACTGTCGTTTCCGCATCAACGATCACCACAGTCTCCTCTTTAGTACAGTCATAAGCTCTCTTGGGAGGAACCTTTGGTACTTTTGGAAGAGGCTCTTGTTTACGTTTCGGCGATCGCTTACCATGACGCAGAGTAGCGGTACGCTTACGCTTTTTATCCTGAGGCGCCGGCAATGGCTCCCGCGGCGATGGCTGCGCCGGATATTGGTGAGGCGACGGATCCGGGTGAGGCGACGAAGACGGCTGCCGCGGCGGCGACGACCTCGCTGGAGACAGGTGAGGCGGCGGCGAAGATGGCCTTGGCGTGTGATTTCGAAGCACGATACATTCCTTCGGCCATAGAATGGTGACGTTTGTTGCGTCTCCTAGTACAGTCACATCTCCTTCACATGCAGGGTAGTGAAGATCCAAAACTTCATAGGTGGGCATGATTTCATCCACCCCGACAACAGCGTAGCCCTCTGTAACCAGACGACAATGGTAAGTTGGTGTGGGTACAATTGGTAAGGCATAGCCGACCGCCACCTTCATTGATATGTTCACAACTTTGACATGTAGCTCGCAGTGTGTCATCTCTGTGATATCATCCACTGGGTAGCCAACAGGAGCCATCGTCGGTGCACCATCGTCATCGCCATTTTCATCACCCGGGACCTCGGTGGAAGCCACACTGCTTTTTCGATTATTCGATAGGCCGGTAGCATCGAATGTAGTGTGCTGCTGAGATGGACCGGTAGTACTTTTCTCTTTAAGTGCGTTAATTTCATCTTGTTGTTGCTTTATTCGTTCTTCAATTATACGCATTTGCTCTTTCTGAATATCTGCTTCAACTTCCGTCCTGTCCTTTCTCCTCTGACGGCTTCTATCAGGATATTTCTTCCTCTCTTCGGGAAACCCAGTCCTCCATGGTTGGGAGCCTCTTGTGCCTCGTGTTCGTCCATCATGTTCCTTATTTCCAAGGGCGAGTGTGAGCTCATCATTCGCTCTATCGGGAATGAAATCCCCATCTCTAACAGCTTTTACTGCTTTTCTCATCCTCTCGATTGGCAAGGGGTCTTCTTTATGTCGTATGTTATATATACACATCCCTTCCGAGCCAACGTGCCCCCATGCCCGTAAAACCAATTCCTTGCATGTTCTACCCAATCGTTTGTCTCTGGGGTGATCTTTTTAGCATGCAGTTCATTCTCAAGTTTCTCCCACTTAGGAATGCCATTCCTATAGCCACCTTGCCCCATAGTATGGTGATACTTCTTGTTAGAAGCATTCAGCTTATTCGTTGCAGACATTTTCTTAGCTTTTTCTGATGTCTTGTAATTTACAAACTCAACCCAGAATGGTTTTATCTTCTCAAACCGAGTCTTCTTGAAATCCGGAGTCTTCTCTTTCACGACATAGTCAAGGTGCAATCTTTTCTTCCAGTTGGTGAAACACTAGGCCATCTTCTTCATAGCCCACTCCCTGACCTTAGCCTCCATGGCTCTCCCATGTTCTAAGGCGTCCTCAACTGGATCCTCCGCATTTGGATCCAGCTCTATCTTCGGTAGTTTGAAATTAACCATGAGCCTCTTCCACAGTAAATCTTTGGCCTTGTTAGGGACAAACAAACATGTTCCCTCTTCTTTAGCATCAGCAGGCCTATTCCAATTTTGAATGGTGATCGGGATTAAGTCTCTAATGATTACTCCGCATTGTGCCACAAATTTGATTGCGACAACTTCGGGAGCCGTTGGCTTGTCATCTTCAGCGATATCTTCGATCCTGAACCTCTCATGGTCTTCCAACTTTTTTGTTGGGCCTCGTCCGCTCTTTTCAGTAGATTTGTTCGATACGGAGGGCTAAAAGAAGAAAGATCGTTGTTACTATTTCTATATAGATAGCAGATGATTAATTAATGAATTAATTATATTACATGCACCTCGCTAGAGCGGTCGTCTTCTCGATTACACAAGGCATCACCTTCTCCCTCGCGGAAGGCAACACGTTCAACCTCAAACAAGTCGTCTATTCCGGCAAAAAGAGGATCACCCTCACCGGTGTTGTTCAGAAACGTCGATACATCTAAATTTTCTTCCCCGTGGATCACACCTTGGATCAACTCTTCCTTTTCTTCGTCTCTGACGTGTGGGTCCATATTTTCTGCATAGGTGGAAAAACGGATAAGTCAAAACGGATAAACCCTAATTCAGAGAAACCCTAATATATACACACACAATAATAAAAATATATACATACACACTATATATACATACACACTAAAAGGGAAGGGGCGGCTGGAGCGCGTGGCGATGGACGGAGACGGAGGCGCTATGGCAGTCGGGGAGGAGGGATAGGCCGAATGCTCAAACAAGGATGATGATATGACAAGTTGAATTGCATTGAAATGAAACCCTAAAACTTTCTCGGCAATTTAAACGGGGTTCCGAGGGTTGAAAACCCTAACTCGGCAAACTCCGGAAACACATGAGAGGGATTGATTTAGTTCTCTAATTAAACTTGTCATTAAAGTTTATTAGCAATGCATGATTATATCTTAAAAAGGTAGAACTCATTTTTCTGAATATTTTGATATATTATTTGTATTTTTCTGACATATAAATAATAATGATATGAATTTTACAATATTTAATTATTTTCTGGAATTATAAAACAATTTATTACATCAGGAGCGTCGTGTATAAAGCGAAGAACCAATACCGGAAAGAAAGGCGGCAATCAATCAACCCTCGGGTTTGGGATGCCCTGGCGAGGACAGACCGTCTAACCCTAGGTGCAACATCGATTCAACTAGGGTCTATGAAAACTAATATCATGGCTAAGCATCTACAATACGATGGCTATCAAGAAATCTTCGATCTTTGATGGTGTTGACCTCGGTCTTTGATCTCGATCTCGTATTCTACTTCGAAGAACCGAACGCCAGAAAGAGAGGGGAACAATCAACACATGGCATCGATGCAACGATCAAGCAAGTATGATGATATGACAAGTTAAACTGTATTGAAAAGTAACCCTAAAGCATGCTCGACAAATTAAACGGGGTTTCGAGGGGCGCAAACCCTAACTCGGGGAAACTCCGGAATCACCTCTGAGGGGTTACTATGTTCATATAATCAAACTTGTCATTTAAGTTGCTTAACAATGCATGATTATAGCTTAAAGAGGTAGGTTTCATTTTTCTGAACATTTTGGTATATTATACATATTTTTCTGACTTATAAATAATAAGTTATTGATTTTACAATTTTAAATCATTTTCTAAAATTTATTTAATCAATTTTAAAACATTTATGACCTCAGGCTGACGTCACCATAGGCTGGGAAATATTTCTCACTCGATCTGGGGCTACTCACAGTCACTGATGTCTGGGCCCCATGGGTTATTATAATTATTTTCAAAAAATAATTACAGGAATGATTTTAATAAAAAGAAAAGAGGATATATTGCCTCATGCTCATGTTAGCATGACATTAGCAATGGGGATCCTCGGGTTGGGATCGAATCCGTCGATTCGCTGCATGCGCGGGCTAGTGGGTAGGCTAGTTGGAAAGAGGAGATCGAGGCGGACCTAGTGGTGGCAGCGCCGCCCGCTTGTGGTCATCGGAACAGTGGTCACGATGGCGGCGAGCGGCGAAGCTTGCTCGGACACGACGCGCGGCGGCTACAGCAAGCAAGCAGGCAAACGGAGCTCTCCTTGAGCTTTAGAAACACACCAGGAGCTCGAAAAACTTGACGGAGGGGTTCGGGGTGGCCAGAATCAGCGGTGGAGGCGGTGGCCGGAGTCGGCGAGGCTTGGAGCGCCGGCGAGGAGCACGTGAAGGCGTGACAGCGGGGCAGCGCGTGGAGTCCGACGGCGGGGCAGCGTGTGGAGGCCGACAGCGGGGCGGTGGTTGGGCAGCCTGACGGCGTCCAAGCGCTTGTCCTCGCGGCGGCGGCGATGATCTGTTGTGGTTGATGAGGAACGGGGAAGAAGGAGAAGGAGAAGGGGCGTCATGTATAAAGGAGAGGGAGAATACGTCCCGGTTGGTGGCTCCAACCGGGACTAAAGGGTCATACGTCCCGGTTGGAGCCACCAACCGGGACGTATACTCCAATTTTTTCAGCAGACCAAGGGGCGTGCGCAGGGGGTCTTTAGTCCCGGTTGGTGGCTCCAACCGGGACATATGACCCTGTTTTCAAAAATTTTCAGGAATTTTCTCTCTGTTCCCGTCTTATTTTTTATTTTGGGGTTTAAATTTTTAATGTTTTTTAAATGATAATTACATTGGAATTTAGAAAAACTTTAAACATAAGAAGTGTTTGAATTTGAATAACTAATTCGAAACCATTTACTGTTTTTAAAAATAATTAATATAACCATTTAAACTATGAACCATTTAAATTTAAAAATGAATTTAACTTATATTTTTTGAATATTAATTTGGAATTTAGAAAAACTTTAAACACAAAAAGTGTTTGAATTTGAATAACTAATTCAAAACCATTTTCTGTTTTTAGAAAATAATTAATGTAACCATTTAAAATTAAAAATGAATTAACTTATATTTTTTGAATATTAATTTGGAATTTAGAAAAACTTTAAACATAAAATTGTCTGAATTTGAATAACTAATTCAAAACCATTTTCTAATTTTAAAAATAATTAATGTAACCATTTAAACTATGAACCATTTAAAATTAAAAATGAATTAACTTATATTTTTTGAATATTAATTTGGAATTTAGAAAAACTTTAAACATAAAAAGTGTCTGAATTTGAATAACTAATTCAAAACCATTTTCTATTTTTAAAACATAATTAATGTAACCATTTAAACTATGAACCATTTAAAATTAAAAATTAATTAACTTATATTTTTTGAATATTTATTTGGAATTTAGAAAAACTTTAAACATAAAAGGTGTTTGAATTTGAATAACTAATTCAAAACCATTTTCTGTTTTTTAAAAATAATTAATGTAACCATTTAAACTATGAACCATTTAAAATTAAAAATGAATTAACTTATACTTTTTGAATATTAATTTGGAATTTAGAAAAACTTTAAACATAAAAAGTGTCTGGATTTGAATAAATAATTCAAAACCATTTTCTGTGTTTTAATTTGGATTTGAATTAACTTTTATTTTTTATATATTAATGGGCGGGACAAAAGGACGGGAAATAATGGGCGGAAAGAAAATTTTATTAGGATAGAACTGGAATTAAAGTACATAACGCAACTAACACAAATTTACATAGAAGAACTAGAAATTAAGATACATGGCCAGATTAAGCCACAATCGGCCGAACTTGTTTTGCAATGTTGGAGTGATTCAGTCATGCTCCTACCTACACCTGTAATACTCGCCACTGTAGTCGTCGTACTCGTCGCAGCCGTCGTCGCTGTCGTCGTCGGGTTCGCCGTAGTTGAACCTTGAAGGCTGAGTACGAGTGGGCTAGACTTGAGGGGAGCGCAGACAGGGGCTGGAGTCGGCGGCCGTGTCATAGGCCATGACGCTCTAGAGAGTCCAACCGCGCCACCACAACCGACGGCCGGCCTCGTTGAAGTTCGGAGGAGGTGGGCCATCCTCCTTGTGTCTAGCGAGCGCCCTCTCACACTGATCCACGAAGAAGGCTTTCCAAGTCGGGAAATAGTCGGGATGCCATCTGGGATTCCTCCGCTGCTCCGGCGTGAGCTCGAAGTAGTAGTGGGTCGTGATGGCCATCCGACGCGCCACACCTAGAGGGACAGGAGGAACCAGCACGCCTCCGGCGCTCAGCATCTAGCCGACGGGGACACAGTAGCCCGGGGCAGGGGTAGTTCGATGCGCAAAGTGCCTCCGCCTCCCTAGGAGTTAGTGCTACGATGGAAGTCATGGGAAAGAGTGATGAGGTTGCAGATATGAGTCTAGAGATGTGCAATGACAATGGAGGCCAACCCTACATATATATAGTGAGAAATGGCAGGAAGATAACTGAAGGGAAGATCTGTCGGGAAAAATTGGCGGGAAGAAAAATGGCTCATTTAGATCTTGCATTGGATCTCTAAAGAAACCACATATTGTGAGTCTAAAAATGATTTTTTCAAAAAATCACGGGCGATAGATCATGTACCTGTAGTACAAACCGGAACCACTTCCTACAAATTCGGCAGACATTTGTCCTTTTTACCCGGGATAGACGAAAAGGTTTGATATGTCCCGGTTGGGAGATAGTCCATGTAAGGTGGTATAGTATTTTAGGAAAATGGGACGGTAGCATTCTGAAACAGCATTTTGGTGGTTACTTCACAAAACGACCCGTTTTTGCGCTCTGAAAATGGAAAAGGGCTTTTCCGTGTGACAAAAAGGAAAACTTCCTCCTGCAACATTGTTCTCCATACCAATGTCCACATGCATGCATAATATGGGCACAACATCACAAACTATGACGTGATTCAGCACATAACATCGGTCATTTGGACCGAAAGCCATGAAACTTCAAACATGATAGGTCATTTTGTGAAGGTTTCTTCGAGACATGATCAATATACCAAGTCTGGTATTTTTCCTTTCAACTATGTCACATAATATGACACCACGCGAAGGATTTTCATTGTTCGGATTTTTTTTGAATTTATTATGCCCGTTTTGAATTTTCTGAATTTCTAACTATGGTCGAACTGGCATGCATGAAGATAGGGGAAGAGCATCATTAGATCTTGCATTGGATCTCTGAAGAAACCACATATTGTGAGTCTAAAAATGATTTTTTCAAAAAATCACGGGCGATAGATCATGTACCTGTAGTACAAACCGGACCCACTTCCTACCGATTCAGCAGACATTTATCCTTTTTACCCGGGATGGACGAAAAGGTTTGAGATGTCCCGGTTGGGAGATAGTCCATGTAAGGTGGTCTAGTATTTTAGGAAAATGGGACGGTACCATTCTGAAACGGCATTTTGGTGGTTACTTCACAAAACGACCCTTTTTTGCGCTCGAAAAATGGAAAGGGATTTTCCGTGCGACAAAAAGGAAAACTTCCTCCTGCAACATTGTTCTCCATACCAGTGTACACATACATGCATAATATGGGCACAACATCACAAACTATACCGTGATTCAGCACATAACATCGGTCATTTGGACCGAAAGCCATGAAACCTCGAACATGATAGGTCATTTTGTGAAGGTTTTTTCGAGACATGATCAATATACCAAGTATGGTATTTTCCTTTCAACTATGTCACATAATATGACACCACGTGAAGGATTTTCATTGTTCGGATTTTCAATATACTAAAGGTTCATCTTTAGTCCCGGTTGGAGGGATTTCGGCAGGTTGGGCCAGGCAGCACTAATGATAGGGGTGAGTGTCGATATTATGTCCTGCGGCGCGTACCTTGTCCCGGATGGTGTCACCAACCGGGACTAAAGATGAACCTTTAGTCCAGGTTGGAGACACCAACCGGGACTAAACACGAGTCAGCACTAATAATAGGGGTGAGTGTCGACACTATGCCGAGCTGCTTGTACTATAAATAGGCATCCTTGTGAGTCCTGTCCTCCAGCCAGTTTGAGGCATCTCCAAGATGGTTTTCGAGAGCAGGGACACCACTACGGCCAGTTTCAGGGAGATGCCGATGGAGCCCAGTCCTCCGGCATCTCTGAGAAACTGGTCATAGAGGCACTCCCTAATATGTGAAATTAGTTAGCTCCCAGGCGTATTGATCTAGTTAGAGAAGTTACAAGCTGCAAGATGGTTTTCGAGAGCAGGGACACCACTATGGCCAGTTTCAGGGAGATGCCGACGGAGCCCAGTCCTCCGGCATCTCCAAGAAACTGGTCATAGAGGCACTCTCTAATATGTGAAATTAGTTAGCTCCCAGGTGTATTGATCTAGTTAGAGAAGTTACAAGCTGCAAGATGGTTTTCGAGAGAAGGAACACCACTACGACTAGTTTCAGGGAGATGCCGCCGGATCCTAGTCCTCCGGCATCTCCAAGAAAATGGTCATAGAGGCACTCCCTAATATGTGACCGCGCGCGTTTGGAGATCAATCTTAATGGTAAGTACGAATCGGGACAACTTCTTCATAATCCCGGTCCAGCCACAAAACGGGACTAACACTCAAGACATTTATTAATATTAAAAACTGAGACTACAAAACCAGGACTAAAGGCCCCCCTATATATAGTCCCGGTCAAGCCACAAACCATGAAAGATATCCTTCGGTGAAGCCACAAACCGCGAAAGACATGAACTAGAGTTACATAATATGAGCATGAACTTCTTCGCATATGTCCTTCCTTATGATAGCTTCAGACGTAACCATGGAGCATCTTCTTTACTTAACGGAATGCTTGGGTCAGTTTTCACTGTGAAGGGCGGAATTTCATCAAACTTATTATAATCTTCTGACATGTCTGTCTTGTCCTTGATTCCCACGATGTTTCTTTTCCCTGAAAGAACTATGTGACTCTTTGGCTCATCATATGATGTATTCGTTTGCATATTTTTTTCTTTTTTTCGGTCTGGAGGACATGTCCTTCACATAGAAAACCTGAGATACATCATTGTCTAGGACGAATGGTTCATCTCTATAACCAAGATTGTTGAGATCCACTGTTGTTATTCCGTACAACTGGTCTATCTTTAACCCTTCCCCATTCAGGTTGACCCATTTGCAGCGAAACAAAGGGACCTTAAAAGAGACTCCATATTCTAGTTCCCATATCTCCTCTATGTAATCATAGTATGTGTCCTTTTGTCCATTCTCGTCTATTGCATCAAAGCGGACACCACTATTTTGGTTGGTGCTCTTTTTATCTTAGGTGATCGTGTAGAATGTATTCCCATTTATTTCGTACCCTTCGAAATTCAATACAGTAGAAGATGGTGACGCAGCCAACAAGTACAGCTGATCTCCAACGGTGGTGTCATTCAAGAGATGTGTCGGCATCCAACCACCGAAAGACTTAATGTGTTCATTTGTAATCCGTGATTCAGGCTTCCTGGGTTTTTGGAGCGTAGAATATTCTTGTGTTCCTCGATATACGGAGCTGCCAAGGTGGAATTATGTAGAACTGTGTAGTGTGCTTTAGTGAAAGAATCCCCGTCCCTACATATCATTGCTTTCTTTCCCAGCGTGCCTTTTCCACTTAGTCTTCCCTCATGCCGCGAGTCAGAAACACCAATCGGCTTAAGGTCAGGAATAAAGTCAACACAAAACTCAATGACCTCCTTTGTTCCATATCCCTTGGAGATGCTTCCTTCTGGTCTAGCACGGTTTTGAACATATTTCTTTAAGACTCCCATGAATCTCTCAAAGGGGAACATATTATGCAGAAATACCGGACCGAGAATGGCAATCTCTTCCACTAGGTGAACCAGGAGATGCGTCATAATATTGAAGAAGGATGGTGGGAAAACCAATTCAAAACTAACAAGACATTGTACCACATCCTTCTGTAACCTTGGCAGAATATCTGGATTGATTACCTTCTAAGATATTGCATTGAGGAATGCACACAGCTTCACAATGGGTACTCGAACATTTTCCGGTAGAAGCCCCATCAATGCAATCGGAAGCAACTGCGTCATAATCACGTGACAGTCATGAGACTTCAGGTTTTGGAACTTTTTCTCTACCATATTTATTATCCCCTTTATATTAGATGAGAAGCCTGACGGCACCTTGATACTGTAAAGGACTTCAAAAAAGATTTCCTTCTCTGCTTTGGTAAGAGCATAGCTGGCATGACTTAAGTGACGCCCTTTATCCATCTTGTTCTGTGTATGCATGTTCTTTGGGTCTTTCATAATTTGTTGGTCCTCCCGTGCTTCTGGTGTATCTTTTGTCTTCCCATTCACGCCTAGGAATCCTAGCAGGTTCACGCAAAGATTCTTCGTCACGTGCATCACGTCGAATTAAAAGCGGACACGCAGGACTTTCCAATATGGCAACTCCCAAAATATAGATTTCTTCTTCCACATGGGTGCATGTCCTGTAGCGACGTCATTCGGAACTGATTGACCGCCGGGACCCTTTCCAAAGATTACTTCTATGTCCTTGACCATACCAAATACATCATCACCAGCAGGGAGTTCAGGCTTCTTCCGGTGATCTGCCTCACCTTTGAAATGCTTGGCTTTCTTTCTTACGGGATGATTGGTTGGAAGAAATCGTTGATTCGCCAGGTACACAACCTTCTTGCATTTATGCAAATATGTACCTTCAGTCTTATCTAAACAGTGTGTGCATGCCTTATATCCCTTGTTTGTCATTAATGCATGCATGTATCTTTTGCACATCTAATCCTAGAGGACAAAGAGTCTTCTTTGCTTCGTAGGTACTCTCGGGAAGTTCGTTATGTTTTGGAAACTTCGGCTTCATTATTTTCAGCATCTTTTCAAATGAGGAGTCAGTTAGACCACACTCTGCCTTCCATCGCCACAATTCCAGTGTGGTACCGAGCTTTGTGCTGCCATCTTCACAATTTGGGTACAACAATTTCTTGTGATCTTCTAACATGCCCTCTGACTTCAACTTCTCATTTTCTGTTTCACAGTCTCGCTTTGCATCAGAAATGACCCTACCAAGTTCATCAGCCGGCTCATCTGATGCCCGTTCTTCACCTCCTTCCTCTCCATTGTCTTCCATTCCAGTATCACTCTATTCAGGAAACATATGATGATAGTTGTTATCATGATCTTCTTCTTCACCATCTTCCATCATAACCCCTCTTTCCCCATGCTTGGTCCAGCAATTATAGTTGGGCATGAAACCTTTCATAATCAGGTGGCCGTGAATGATTTTCGAGGAAGAGTACTCCTTGTTGTTCCGACATTGGACACATGGACAACGTATAAAACCATTCTCTTTGTTTGCCGTAGCTACATCATAAATTTATCCACGCCTTTCATATACCCGGCTACGCGCCGGTCACCGTACATCCATTCCCGACCGTTCATCTGCATCATATAAGTAAGTTTATCAAAAAACAGGACATCATAAATAGTGAAATGACCAATTCATATAGACACATGCATTGTATCAATGACAGAGAAAAGATAAGAATGCTAACCTCGATCGAGGGAAATAAAGAGGAGAAAGCTCAAGTGCGTCTCGGACACCTTCGATATTTTTGTTCTATGAGAAATTGAACGGGATTATTCACTCAAACATTTCATCGAACACCTTGAATGCATGCATAGGGGAAAAAACTAGCACACCCCTCACACCTTCCACCAAGAGAAAAAACAGAGTGGAGGCAGAGGGCTGGGGCGTTGCATTTATAGAGGGTGGGAGCATACGTCCCGGTTTGTAACACAAACCAGGACTAAATGTGTGTGCCACACCACGTGGCTGACACCCAACCTTTAGTCCCGGTTTGTGTTAAAAACCGGGACGCATGGCCCCTTACCAACCGGGACGCATGCCTCCGGGCCCCGTGCTCGCTCGAACCGGGATGCGTGCCAGCATAAGTCCCGGTTGGTGGCGCAACCGGGACTAATGCTCTGAGGGGGCGTGAACGGATGGCATGTTTTCTACTAGTGTGTGGTGTTGATACTCTTCCGTGCGCGCGCGTGCATGTGAGTCGATCAGCAGGCCTAGCTCAGCTTGGCTGCCTATGCTAGCTAGTTCAGCAAAGACATAATGAGGTGACAGAGAATACTATGAGCATGTATAAGAAAAAAAATAGGAATAAAGGTACGACATGCTGGTGCACCCATGCATGGATGCATGCACGTGCATGTGTTAACACAAAGAACCAAATCCAACGTTATTTTGTAAAGAACCAAATAAGAATAAAATTTGCAATTTAAAAGAAGATTGATAGAACTTTGAGAAATTAATCTCCTTCTTTTATATGTCAAATGAATTTTCAAAATATAAGCAATTGATTTAAACAGCACCAAACAAAAAGTTTTTTTTTAAATTAACCGCGTTGTAACATTCCTTGTAAAAAATCGACTAGTAAAAAAATCAGGATGTTACATATATTAACCAATAAACTAGTTTAACAAGAGGCTTTACTAGGGACTTTTTTATGTTTACAAACCACACAAGTATTAATGTTTCTGGTTAATACAATTATAGCATGTTATGTAAACATTTATCATAAAAATTAAGATATGATAATAAACACTTTATTATTGCCTCCTGAGCATATCTTCAACAAAATGAATTGCGGCTAGCTCGGCAATTGTTTTCTCTTCCTTGATATCTTCTATCTCATATGGCCTCTTCTTTAGATTGGCGAAGTGGAATGTCATTTCCTCTTCTCCAAACATCATTGAAATAGTCTCCTCCTTATTATCAATTCGAGCTTTGGTTATAGAGACAAAAGGCCTGCCTAAAAGAACAGGACAAAAAGTACCTTGAGGCATATCAACAATATGAAAATCAAGAGGGTACATGAGTGATCCAGTAAAGACATAGACATTGTGAATAAGACCTTCCGGTTTTATATTAGTTCTATTAGACAAATTAATGTTAGTGTCTACCGGTTCCACATCTGGATTATTTGAATTGTAGCGAAGTTCCTCATAAAGTGATGAAGGAATAATATTTATAGTGTAAATCGGCTCACAAACTCCGTATAAGAAAGTTTTTGCACAATATATAGAGGTCATAGGTTTAGAAGTTTCTCTACCTCGTATCCTACCTGTGATGAAGTCTGAAGTTTCAAATTCTAGCATAAGCACTTCATTCTCCATGATTCGTGCTTCCATAAGATCCTTAAATATAACAATATTTGCATTGGTAGCATCGGGGTTCTTCTCTAGTTTTTTGATCTTCTCCTTATATCCACTTCCTCCCTGTACTTTTTCTTAATATTCTCTTGAATAGTATCAGAGGAAAATTCTACCAATGACGCATTCTCCCTTGCTTGTTTCTTTTCTTCAAGGGGTTTATAAGGTTCCCATCCTGTAGGTACTTGTAGATGCCCTGCATAATTCTCAATAATTTTGTTTGCTGAATAAGAATCAATACCAAGTGTTTTAATCATCGCACAAGTCCTTTCATCTGTAAGGAAGTCGTTAACACAAGCATATTTAGAAGAACTATTCATATTTCTCTCCTCATTTTTAAAACTTCCTGTTACTAAGCCCTCCATAGAAAGTATTGGTGATTAACCAATCAGGCAAACGATGATGGGGGCAATTGTCTAGATAGCTCTTATACCTTAGATAACCTTCATATAAACTCTCATCGGGATTATTTTTGAAACTAATAATAATACCTCTCATCCTGTGAGCTTTGCTTTATGAATAGTATTTTGATAGGAAATTGATTTTCAAATTTGTCCATGTCCTTAGTGCTTCTGCACAAAAGGATCTATACCATTTGTAAACATTATTAGAGAGAGTTTGTCTAAACAACTGATTTTGACTTTATCAAGGTCACAATTATCAAATATAAAGGAACCAAAAACATCTTCAAAGAATTGTAAGTGTCCATATGGACTTTCTTCATTGGTTCCTGCAAACTTCTTAGAGTTAAGTAATTCAAATAATAGGGGATGGATCTCAATACCATCGGGGTTTATGCTTTTATTGACAGTTATAAAAGCGTCCATGGGCGAAACCATATTCCTTACTGCCTCAAGCTGCATTAAATGCTGAGTGTTGTCCATTGCTATGGTCCAGCAACTCAAATAAAATATTAGTACAACGAAAGTAAATTACTAAAAGTAAAGTGACTTATAGCGCTAAGCTCCCCGGCAACGGCGCCAGAAAATAGCTTGATGACTGCAAGTGCGCAGATCGTTTGTAGCTAGTTTTGAAATAAAGATATCGACCCCACAAAGAGCAGTAGGCGAAATACTAAAATCCTTTTAACTAAAAATAAATGAAGAACTTAAGGAATAATTATAAGATGCAAGAAAAGTAGAATTGTTTTTGGGTTTTTGGTTGAGTAAAACAGTAAAGTAAAGTGAAGTAAACGTTAATGCATAAAGTAGTAATCGCGTGTGTAAGAAAGATTGAAACTGCAATAGGGGAAAAGGCATTCTCGGGGAGTGGCGGATACATCACTAGCAATTTATACTAAGTAATCAAGATTATTATAAAGAATATTCTCATGATATGCATGTATGTGGGAGGAGCTCCATATATGGACGATTAGGCAGCAACCTCTGCTCACACCATCCTTCATAACCACAGCTGACAGATAAACGATATTAATCATATTATCCCGCTATTATGGGATTTCTCCCGCGACATGGACATGGCTTAATGAGTTCTCCTTGCTTCCCCAAGTTAGTACGTAAAGGATGACAACGACTTTATAGTCACAGTAAGTTCTACCATCCCTCCGTCTACCAACAAGTAATCCCCTTCATCAAGTCCCCACAAGAGGCAAATATTAAGGAGGTGCACAATTCCCAACATCAAGATGAAGACAATTAACACATACATATGATTATGTATAACATAATAATCTCTATTTCATCTCAATCATATACTAGGGTTTCTCCATCTCCCTAAGAACTTATGATCTACTTAGACATGGAGGCAAACAACATCATGGAAATGGTAATGGAAACGATTATTGATGAATAGTACTTGTATAAATCCACAACTAGTGCAAGAATTACAACAAGATATAGATGGGATGGATGGAGATGATGGTGGTGATGAAGATGCAGCGGTTGTTGAAGATGGAGATCGATGCCTTGGCCTCCCAGATTTGCTTAGGGCAAAGATGGATCCCTAGGGCAAGTTCCCCCCAGATCCCTTCCGGAGGTGAGGTTTTCGGCAATTTCTAGGTGTTCTGTATGTCGTCTCCCTGATCCAGTTGCATGGGATGAAACTATTTGAGAAGGCAATGTCGGTGCCAACTATACGGCAGGAACTATATGGCTAGAAAAGTTTTCCCGCTGTATAGTTGGTCGTTAACTCTTCTGTATCCTCCAATCGCTTCGGGGTTTCTTCTGGTATTATTGATATTCCCCAAACAAGAAATTTACATAGTTCTTGGCTCCTTTTCACTCCAATATAACTGGTCCAAGAATTGTGTCCATCGAATCCATCATTTGTCCTAATCCTGGTGAAAATAAACATAAAAGGTGCATGTGAACGCTGTAAAATACCAAGATCCTACAACTACAATGCAAAATAATAATCTAAAACATGATGCAAATATGCACTCATCACCTTCTGGGCGACCCAGTTAGACGGATCAAGAAAGGAGGCCCATGCCGGATAAACGAAGGCTATGCTATAGTCAAACACCAATCTGGAGCCTTGGAGTGCAAGACCTGAAGACTAGTTAGTGCTAGTGTAGGACTTTGTAACCTGTCCGGCTAGGACTCTTCCTTGTAACCCAAGGTTCTTGCGCTTTATAAGCCAGAACTCTCAGAGCCTTTAGGGCACATCTCATATCACCTCTCATAGCGAACCGATCCCTCTAACTCGGCATATTGCCATTACAATGATTTATAGCAGGAGTAGGAGTCTGCCACCGTCGTGGGATCTGAACCTGTGTAAGATGTGTTACCTCATACTCGCCAACTCGCTGCCTTCCTCCACCTCTATAAACATGCTCTATGAGGACCCTGCCATGGTGCACTCATCGGCAATATCACAACAAATGTCAATTTGTAAATCCAGACAAAAACAATAGAATCATTGTTAGGGGTGACCCCTTAGGGTTGCCCGATCTTTCACGAATCTCCATGGAACTACATGGGAAAGAAAGGGAAAGGGAGAAGGTAGCAGAAGCAAACACACACCTCACGAATAACACGATAAACACACTCAAAACTCACATGATACAAGGCCGATTGCTCCCTCTAGTGCTCACCAGTCCGATAGAATCCTCGCAAGGAAAGATCAGTCAACGTGCGCCCATCAAATCCACATCGTAGAGGGAAGAACACCTTAGAGAGGATCTTGATAACTTTACTAGAGCCAACTCAAAGTAAAGACCTTGTACAACTAAGTATGCTCAAAGGCACAATCCATAGAGGTGGGTGATTATAGGGTTCCTCATGAAGGGAAGGAGGCATAACTAGAAGTGATCCATCTTGGGGGTTTCTAGTCTATCACCTATGTCAAAGGGATACATGAACGGGTGGGGGTTCTATTATAGTCCATCCACTAAACAAGGGGTATTTTGAGGATAAAACTAGGGTTTGGATCGGAATAAGGGGATACATGGGCCAAGGGCCCATCTGTTGGCACGCAGGCCCATCACTTAGGTCGGAGACTCTAGGTGGACGAAGATTATGGGTTAGTCTTTGGGGTTGACTTCGGGGTCCCCGTTGTAGCTTCTGGAAGTGGGGGCAGAGTCCTTATGGGAGTCCTGAGGTGGAGACTCTAGTGCGTTTGGCTGGAGACTCCGATATAGAGGGCCGGAGACTCGAGGGCGGATGGAGATTACGGTGTGGTCATCGCTCTTCGAGATTGTCTTCGGGGAGGTGTACTAGGAGCTTCGGGAAGATGTCTGGAGTCCGGTCCAGAGTCCTAGGCGAAGACTCCGGTGTTAGAGGCCAGAGACTCCAGGCGTCAAGGATGGAGACTCCGGTGCTTCAGCTGTTGCTTCTTTCATCTCGTCTTCCAAGCCTCCGTCTTGTCAGTATTGATGCTCCCGGATTCCTCCCTTATCTCCGTGCTTTTCGGTGTGAACCTATCATGGTCATAGGACGGAGTATGAAGTAGTATATCATTCAAAAGGGTAGGAAGTGGTATCGCATGACGACTTGGTATAAGTTGGAGACCTTGATGTTGTAACGACCATAGGGCAGGCTACATCAGCTTCCCCTTTCAAAAAGAGTCGTCCTCGACTCTACATGCTCATCACAAAGTAGAAGAGGTCAAAATACATTCTTGATTCTGGGGTTCACCATATAGTCGTCCTCGGGAAGATTGACTTGACAACACTTCAATGTTCCTTCACTTTCCATGAAGCCTACAAAGCTCACAACAAAAGCGAAGCAACACTCAAAGAGTATACAATTCATTTAGATTATAGCATGAGTCCTCAAGTAGAAGGAAGTCACCTTATCTTATAGAGATAGCTCGACGGCGGGTAGCCATATGTAACTCTCTTTGGTTCTTCTTGTCAACACATGGTTGGTAGAGGTTGACGTGTATGCATTTGTACCTTAACACAACAAAGACCAAGCAAAATATTTCCGTGCATGATATAGGAGCATGTCATTTGTGGCATGTCCATTATTGTTCAAAACACTATTAGCACAATACAAGGATAGCAAATGGAATGCATATGCAAGGTCAATGTACATGGAAATTGTTTGAACATCATCCAAATGTGGGAACTCAAGAACTCCATATAATGTACTAGTGTGGCACTCAAAGCAATTGACTAAAATTTTGATCAGCATTTTTGATGCAAGACTAGGAGAATTTGGCAAAAACACATGAGGAAGAATATCCAAAATAACTTCACTATGTGTGCAAACCAACCATTGGAAAGAGAAATTGTTGAAACTGTTGGATGCCATATACATATCATTGAAAGCAAATACCATGGGAATATGAGTATCCCAAGCGAAAACAAAAACATCATGTTTGCAAACAAACCATATAAAAGAGCAAGTGGTCTGTATGTCTGTTGCACCAACGATACAAGATACTTGGAAGCTCTCATGACAATACATGCTCATAAAGGCATTATGGTTGCACACAAAACAACGGAAATAGAAATTGTTCAACATTTTTGTTGCAACACACAAAGCATCAATATCCAATATCAAAGAAACATGAATGTCACAAGGTGAGATAATACTATCAACATGCTTGCAAGAAAACCATAGGAAGGAGCAATTTTTCAACATGAAAGATGCAAAGCATGCAAAAGGTACCAGAGTTGGGTTCGATCTTGAACTCACTGGTGGGATGCTCTTGAGATCTCTTTTTGTCAACTCATGCTCAACCGAGGTTGACAATATAGTGCGGGTACCTATACACATCATACACAAAAGTAAGAACGTGTGTGCATGTTAGACAAACACATCATCCATGATGACGTATCTCTTCTTGTGCACATCACCATTAATGTCAATAAAGTGTAAAATAGTGCATGATGAGTATGAAAGTGGGGAACATGCTTATAATGGAAATCATCAAAATCTCCAAAAATTGAGAAATCTATGGAGGCATCTCATTACAACCCATGTGATAAGTATGTTGCAATAAAAACAATTGATAGACAAATTATTCAACTTATTGCAAGCAACGGAAAAATTGGATAACTACCATGGAAAAGCATGTCCAAAGCAATATTATGGTTGCTGACAAACATAGGGAAATAGAAATTGTTCATCAAGTTTGTCGCAATACTACAAGCAATTTTATCATTATTCCAAGAAAAACATTTGAAAGAGCAATTTTTCATCATATTGCAAGCAATGGACGGATACACAAAACATTTATAGCATGGAATGTGTATGGCAACATCATCACAATCAAATAATTTCACATGATCAACATTATGCAAAGGCAAAGTATCACATGGAAACATGAAAGAATCATATGAAATGTCACAAGTAGCATCCATAGCATGCCAATCATCACAAGTCATCATGTCCACTAGTGGGATCATGGCATCATCAACACCCTTATTTTTACCTTGTTCATACCTCTCATATAAAGTGGGTGTTGTGGTAGTACCGGCCTCCTTGTGGAAGACTTCATCTTCTTGATGTATCCATGGTGTAGCATCATGTTCATGCACCATGTACATCTTCTACAATTGAGGCATCATTGCTTCATCGCTCGGCGCATCTTCATCCATGGAACCTAGTACAACATAAGAGAACACACTAGAGGTAGAGGGTAGTTTGTTAGAAATCGAAATGGTCTCACTTGACCTATCAACTACCACTCTCAACTCACTATGTGTAACACTCATGCCCTCAAAGTGGAAGCACTCAATCTCACATAAGGTGGAGTCACTCATCTCACTATTGTTCTCACTCAAGTGGGCTAAGTGGCTCTCTTACTCACATGGGATTGGTACCACATCATCACTCAAGCATATAAGGATAGGCTCGGTTTTCTCAACTTCATGTGCCTCCTTTGGTGAAGGGAAAATCCCATGCTCACCATTCTTTACCTTCTTATCAACATCTTGTAATGTAGGCTCTTTACTTGGAGCTTTATCATCCGTCCTCGTGGCCATCTTGGCTTGTTTAGACATCCTCTTGGTTTACTTGTCCAACTTGGCGAAGTAGAGGTCTTCATTTTCCTTGTTAATGAGGTATTGGAATGCAATCATAGTCATTGAAGCTTGATGGCATGGAGGAAGGATTTCTCTTGGTGCCATTTTTGTGGTGTAACTAATAGTTGAAGGTGCCTTAGGATGGTGTCGACGAAGTTCATTTGTAACACCCTCGGATCGGCCCTATGCAAGTTTCAACAATTCCCGCCAAACCCGCATAGAAACGATTCAAAGGTGCCCACCAGGAACTTTCATGCGGGTGGAGACAAAGTAATATCATTACACAATAGTCCAAGATGAAACCCACATAACAGATATATACAACAACGACTCAAAGAGTCAAGAATACAAATATACAGTACAAAGATCCAAATCACCTTGAAAACGATACAACATCCGACTAAGGACAAGATGCAAATTGAGCTAAGAGCCCTGAAGAATAACCAATGGCGTCCATAACCCTGCCCAGGCCAAGCCGAAAGGGTAACCCTGTTAACGACGTCGATCTCAAACCTGCTAAACAAAAAGGGTTGTCGACAAAGGGCAAAGGAAAAACAGAGCGGTCAGCACTGAGGTCAGTACACAACGAGTCTTAGAATTCGGTGGTCCTCGCCTACATAGGTATGGTGGATCGAAGCGGTAGCGTAGAATGCACTAAACAACCTATAGAGACCCAATACAACTATCGGCTATCAGAGAAATATGAGAAGGACCTATTCGGAACCAACCTGATACTACCACCAATCATACCCTTCCTGGTATTTCCCCCTCGATACCAAATGAGGAAGTCCTGCCGAGGAAACTCACACGGTTGCCAATTTTATTCATTCCTTTACATGGTGGTTATCCAACTTACTAGCCATATCAGATACAAGTCAAATTTATAATAGTAAACTTTAGTTATAGTTATCTATGATCGAGATACTATGCTCCAAGTCGTCCATAACCGCGGACACGACTTTTTAAAAAGATTTAACCATGCAGGGGTGCACCAAAGTTTCCACACGCACTTCGACCCTTGTTGCCAGATCAATTAACATACTTCCATAGGTATGTCGGCGGGACCTAGGACACGTCGCTTTCCCAAACCCAAAGCAAGTACATGAGGTCCACCCGAAAGAGATACCTGTACGAGGTATAGCTAATCCTCCTCGTATGGACTCTAGGCTTGCGTACACTTGCACGAGAGCAGAGGTCATGGACAAAATATTCCCGTGACAGAGTGCCACACCTACGCAACAGTAATAAACGCTCATCGAGCAATAGGTAATAAACATGGCATAACATGGCATACATGGCATAACATGGCATGAAAACTTCAAACTATTTTGTGCCCCCCAGTACAATACTTTGAAATCAGATACTAAGCCGGTATGGGTGCCCAGACACCCCACATGTGGTTAGCATGCTTAGTCTCGAAACATGTGTCAAGAACTCGGGTTCTAGGTCGACACAAGTGGGCGATTAACAACCAAATGTCAACTATTACCCACCGGAGCCTCTTCATTAATTATTTCCATTTTAATATTTAATTAACCAACTATAAATAAACCCATGATCATCTCCACCTTTATGAATATGACAACCGCCAACAACGTTGGAACTTCGACGACACGAAGCGACACCTGAGCAACCGACTACGACTCGCGAGTCCAACTGTCTACCCAAACAACAGGCATTAGGAGGTGTCCAAGGTAATATAAAGGCTGTAGGGATATATAAAGGGGTACAGATTCTATAGCATCGCAACACAGATAGCAATAGATCAACAGGAGGAAGTAAAGACTATAAATGTAAAATAGGGAGAAAGGGGAGAATGCTCGCCTGATAACATTGTCGAAGATACACCGAAGATCGGGTCGACACTCGTAGCAACTCATCGGCCTAATCCGTGAAGAATCAAAGCACTAGAAGAAACACCGGATGCACTACTTATTACTACGGTAGAAAACCGGGCGTGATGCATGATGATGTATGACATGGCAAAGGTGCGATGCAATTAGGCAATATTAAGCGTAACCGGGGTTCCGACAATTATTTAATAGGTTCATGTTGTTTAGTTACCACGTAATTTAAATATTGGCTTAACAAGGCAAAACATGGCGGTTCACTACACAAATTTAAATGGGACCAATATAAGACTAGGAAATCCCGCATATAGTCTCCATATTTAATTATGAGGTGATTCGACTAAAAGCTCCTAAACCACATGAAGATGTATGCAATATGATCAATTTATATGCAACAAGTGAAATTGTCATATATTAAAAATATAGGGGTCTCGGATAGGGGTCACACATGGCGGTTTGGCAATCTTGGGGCTCAGAGGGGTTTGGGTTCAGACGTCGGGATCAGTCTTCGGATCATGGCATCAGGGCTTTGGTTTCCGGAAGCAGGCTCTTGGCATTCCAGGCAGGAGACCTGTGTGCCAAGGATTCGGCCTTGCATCTCCGGTGGCAACAAGGACCTACACATGGTTGCGTGGTCTTCAGAAAACATCATTGGGATTACAAAACGAGGCTGTCATAGCCGATGTAGCCAAGATCATCACACTTCCACCTCATTTAGGTTCAAAAATAGTGCCATTCGTCAACATATATCGCAAAACCGTAGGAAAACAGAGAACCAACAATGCATGAGCACTACAGCAGGGATACGCGCGGCAGAAGGTACTCATGGAGGCCGGGTCTGGAAGGTGGGCGAGCGTCGCCGCTGGACTACAGTGGTTAGGAAGGATGGCGACCGGCAGCGAGGAGATGCGCTCGCGGCTTGCAGCAGAGGAGGGGCCGGCGGCCGGGCGCGCAGAGGCGGTGACTGGGTCAAACAAGGGCTTTGACAAGGAGGCCTAGAGGCCGGGACGGCGAGCATCGCGCGGGCGGCGTCTGGACGGAGGGGCTCCGACGGCGAGGCCACGACCAACACGAGAGGGAGGCCAGGGAGCTCCACGGGGCGGCGCGAGGCGGATCACAGCGGCCCTTGCGGGGTCACGGCCGGAGACGCGGGAGGTGAGGCGGTGGAGGCGCGGCCTCCGGCGAGCGGGGACAGACGGCTCGAGGTGGCGCGGAAGACGAGGGAGGAGACCGGCGACAAGGCGGCCGGCGGAGCAAGGACCATGCGGGGGCGAGCGACATAGGGAGCCCGTGGCTGCGACGGTCGCACGTGAGAGGGAGCGTAGAGGCGAAATCAGGGAGGAAGGGGTGCGGGGAGCGGCCTCACGAGGAGACGAGTGGGACCGAGTGGAGGAGTGGGTCACGGTCGAGGCGAGTCGCTGGGTTCGCATCGCGATGGTTGGGTATCGCGGGAGAGTAGGGCCAGGGAGAGGTTCGGGTGTGCGTGGGTGGTTTGGCGGCCGAGTGTGTTGCATGACATGCAGCCGTGTGCGGTGTGTATGTGGTGTACCGGGTCGGTTAGGTAGGGTGAAGCGACGCGTCGGGGTGGGTTGGTAGGTGTGTGCGTTTGGGTGCATAGGGTGCGTGGGTTTGTTCGGCTGGGTCTAGGGTTAGGGTTTCTAAGATTAGGGTATAGTCTAGATAGATCTAGGGTAAGGGTTTAGGGGTAGTAGGTGGTCTATCTAGTTGGGCCATTTGGGCCTGACCGAATGGACTGCCTTCCCCAACAAAACATTTTTTTATTTCTTTTAAAATAAACTATTTTGTAAATAGGTTTTAGACAAACAGAAGATCCTGATGGACCTAGGGTTTTTATTTGAAATAGAGAGGGGGTTATTAGATAACAAAGGTAGGATTTTAGAAAATAGTTCTTAGGCAACATATGCATACAAACATGAAGATGCTTAAATGCAATTTGGCATGATGACATGAGCATATGGTGCTAGTAGTCGTTTTATCAGGGGTGCTACAATTCGACACCACTAACAATGGATCTCGCCCTCGAGATCCGCCTCCTGGTATGGGAAGAAGGCCGATGGTCTGAATCTTATTGCTTCATGTAGATCTTCACAAGACCACTAACAAGGATTCTTGCTCCATCTTGAAATTGGCGACACCATCAACAAGGATTATTGCTCACGTTCGTCGAGAGAACACTCAGACGAAACACAGACGAAGGAAGAGGTCTCAAAAGGTAAAGCCACCTCTAACTTCCGTGGAAGGAGTAAGAATTGCATCGATCCACCATTCAATGCACAAAAGCGAATGATAAGAGTAGTGGTATGGTCGCCACTCCATCCCGCACTCAAAACGTTACTCTATACACGAACAAATGGATTTTGCAACCAACCCTCGGAATTCATACTAAAGATCTCGAAAAATAAGGTACGGAAGCAAAGGAGTGATGCAGATTCTTTATCGGATCTGATGGAGATGAGGTCGTCGCATTGAAAAACACCTGAAGATACAAAGGAAAAATTTAGGGAATTTTTGGTTCACTGAAGGTACAACAGATGGAAACTTCATCGGATATCATGAAGACCGAATGTCGAAGCACTGTTACAAGAGGAAGGAAGAGAAACCCTGAAGGTACGACGAAAACCCAACCACAAGAAATCCTGGACTCGCAGAAAAGATAAGAGAGCAGATTCAAAACACGCGAAGGTAAGAAGAGAATAGCAGAGGGGTAAGGAGTAAAAGCAGACCTAATAAGATCTATCCAACCGATTTTTTAAAATAGTTTTGACATTCTACAACGTCCGTTAGCTAGGTTATCCTACAGGCTGGACCAGTAGGGTATCGCAACTGTGGAGCTCTGATACCTCTCTATAACACTCTCAGATCGACCCTATGCAAGTTTCAGGGATTCCCGCCAAACCCGCATAGAAACGATTGAAAGGTGTCCACCAGACACTTTTATGCGGGTGGAAAATGAAGTAATATAATCTACAGTAATAATATTAAAAGACCCAGAGGGTCTGATCCAAACAATCTACACCGTTCACATGCCTAAATCTAATCGTCTGATGCCGCCCCGATGATGAGTTTTCCGTCGACTTGGATATTACCCACAATGCCACCGTCCAGTAAAATCATATACCTGCCTGTTCGTTCTTAGTTTTTTCCCCTTCCACAAGGCTTCTCTCCACCATAAAATAGAGGAACGGCTCACGGTCGCGGGGAAGCAGAGGTCAGACACCTCGGTCGATCCGCGGAGGTTGTGCGGGTAGTGGATCTGAATACGAGAAGGTCCAAGGCCTCCCCTCTCGTGGGTGGTTGTTGAGAGAGGGAGGGAGTCAATCCGTGGAGGCGGCGGCGCTGAAGAGGAGCAGGTCCGCGGCCTCAGGACTCCTTGCTGGCTGCAGAAGAGGAGAAGGTGCACGGCATCCTTATGATCCCCCTGGTGGGTGGTTGTTGAGCGGTGGAGGGAGGCGAGGAAAGATTTGAGGGAGGTGGATTAGCCCTTCAGGTGGCGAGGATCAGAGATGGGAGGCGCTGCGGAGGAGCTCCTCGCGGGGGAGACCCGCCCAAGCATGGCGGCGGTAGGCGGGGGCATGGCAGCCTGGGATGGCGGTCGAGCAACGCCTGCGCTGACGCTGGTGGTGCTATCGCATCACTGGTGGGAATACAATAGATTACCATGGTGGTGAGCTGGATGGCCAGTACCCTGATGCAGGACGACCGCGTCCTACCGGCGACGGCCCAATCTCCGCAGTACAGGACCACGCCATAGTCACGGGCCAACGTGCACAAATCACTGACATGTAAAGAAGTGTCAGCGGTAAATTCAGAGGCATGAACTGAACGAGCACGTGAGGAGGAGATGAGAGAGGACAGATTCGCTTCTACCGTACAAAAAATTGAGATCTCTCGGTTGGCCTGTGGTGTAAACTTCAATTTTATTGATACGTAAATAATGGTCCATGTCTACCTTTGAGTTGTTTATTACTTTAACTTTGGATTTACATGCTCTTCTTGTTAAGGAAGTACTCCCTCCATTCCGGATTATAAGGCAAATACTATTTTGAGAAAATAGTTTGATCGTAAATTTGATCAACAATATATGAATCATATGTCGTAAAAATTATACCATCGAAAGCGTATTTTAAATATGAATCTAATGGTATAATTTTTGTTAAATATAGTTTGTATTTTATTGACTAAATTTATAGTCAAACTATTTTCTCGATTTACATATTTGAATAATAAACCGGAATGGAGGTAGTAGTTAGATGCATATGTTTCTGAACAATTAGTGAAGCACTGTTTTTATTGATATGAACGATTAACGTAGAACGAAAAAAGTATAACACTCTTTGGATATTCATTCACTTTTGAATCATTATTTTCAACAATTTGATTATTGAGTTATTTAATTATCATGGAATTTTAATCAAATTTGAGAATGTTGGCCTGGGTGAACATAATAAGGTCAGAACTTTTTTTTTGAAAAAAGGAACAAGTCATCGTTTTTTTATAAGACTTAACTGATCCATACTGATATTTAAACCTATAAAAATAATACCTCAAAAAATAAACATATAAAAATAAATGAGCCTACTGTAAAGAAGTGTCACCATAGGCTGGGAAACATTTCTCACTCGATCTGGGGCTACTCACAGTCACTGATGTCTGGGCCCCATGGGTTATTATAATTATTTCCAAAAAAGAATTACAGAAATGATTTTAATAAAAAGAAAAGAGGATATATTGCCTCATGCTAATGTCAGCATGACATCAGCAATAGGGATCCTCGGGTTGGGCTCGAATCCGTCGATTCGCTGCACGCGCGGGCTAGTGGGTAGGCTAGTTGGAAAGAGGAGATCGAGGCGGACCTAGTGGTGGCAGCGCCGCCCGCTTGTGGTCATCGAAACAGTGGTCACGATGGCGGCGAGCGGCGGAGCTTGCTCGGACACGACGCGCGGCGGCTACAGCAAGCAAGCAGGCAAACAAAGCTCTCCTTGAGCTTCAGAAACTCACCAGGAGCTCGAAAAACTTGACGGAGGGGTTCGGGTTGGCCGGAATCAGCGGTGGAGGCGGTGGCGAGGAGCACGTGGTGGCGCCGGCGAGGAGCACGTGGTGGCGCGACAGCGGGGCAGCGCGTGGAGTCCGACGGCGGGGCAGTGCGTGGAGGCCGACAGCGGGACGGTGGTTGGGCAGCCTGACGGCGTCCGAGCGCTTGTCCTCGCGGCGGCGGCGATAATCTGTTGCGGTTGATGAGGAACGGGGAAGAAGGAGAAGGGGCGTCGTGTATAAAGGGGAGGGAGAATACGTCCCGGTTGGTGGCTCCAACCGGGACTAAAGGGTCATATGTCCCGATTGTAGCCACCAACCGGGATGTATACTCCAATTTTTTTAGCACACCAAGGGGCGCGCGCAGGGGGTCTTTAGTCCCGGTTGGTGGCTCCAACCGGGACATATGACACTGTTTTTAAATTTTTTTAGGAATTTACGCTCTGTTCCCGCCTTATTTTTATTTGGGGTTTAAATTTGTAATATTTTTTAAATGATAATTACATTGGAATTTAGAAAAACTTTAAACATAAGAAGTGTTTGAATTTGAATAACTCATTCGAAACCATTTACTGTTTTTAAAAATAATTAATGTAACCATTTAAACTATGAACCATTTAAATTTAAAAATGAATTAACTTATATTTTTTGAATATTAATTTGGAATTTAGAAAAACTTTAAACATAAAAAGAGTTTGAATTTGAATAACTAATTCAAAACCATTTTCTATTTTTAAAAAATAATTAATGTAACCATTTAAAATATGAACCATTTAAAATTAAAAATGAATTATCTTATATTTTTTGAATATTAATTTGGAATTTAGAAAAACTTTAAACATAAAAAGTGTTTGAATTTGAATAACTAATTAAAAACCATTTTCTGTTTTTAAAAAATAATTAATATAACCATTTAAAATATGAACCATTTAAAATTAAAAATGAATTAACTTATATTTTTTGAATATTAATTTTGAATTTAGAAAAACTTTAAACATAAAAAGTGTCTGAATTTGAATAACTAATTCAAAACCATTTTCTGTTTTTAAAAATAATTAATGTAACCATTCAAACTATGAACCATTTAAAATTAAAAATGAATTATCTTATATTTTTTGAATAATTTGGAATTTAGAAAAACTTTAAACATAAAAAGTGTCAGGATTTGAATAACTAATTCAAAACCATTTTCTATTTTTAAAAAATAATTAATGTAACCATTTAAACTATGAACCATTTAAAATTAAAAATTAATTAACTTATATTTTTTGAATATTTATTTGGAATTTAGAAAAACTTTAAACATAAAAAGTGTTTGAATTTGAATAACTAATTCAAAACCATTTTCTGTTTTTAAAAATAATTAATGTAACCATTTAAACTATGAACCATTTAAAATTAAAAATGAATTAACTTATATTTTTTGAATATTAATTTGGAATTTAGAAAAACTTTAAACATAAAAAGTGTCTGGATTTGAATAAATAATTCAAAACCATTTTTTGTGTTTTAATTTGGATTTGAATTAACTTATATTTGTTATATATTAATGGGCGGGAAAAAAGGACGGAAAATAATGGGCGGAAAGAAAATTTTATTAGGATAGAACTGGAATTAAAGTACATAACGCAACTAACACAAAGTTACATAGAAGAACTGGAAATTAACATACATGGCCAGATTAAGCCACAATCGGTCGAACTTGTTTTGGAATGTTGGAGTGATTCAGTCATGCTCCTGCCTACACCTGTAATACTCGCCACTGTAGTCGTCGTACTCACCGCGGCCGTCGTCGCTGTCGTCGTCGGGGTCGCCGTAGTTGAACCTTGAAGGCTGAGTACGAGTGGGCTAGACTTGAGGGTAGCGCAGGCGGGGCCTAGAGTCGGTGGTCGTGTCATAGGCCATGACGCTCTAGAGAGTCCGACCGCGCCAGCACAACCGACGGACGGCCTCGTTGAAGTTCGGAGGAGGTGGGCCATCCTCCTCGTGCCTGGCGAGCGCCCTCTCACGCCGATCCACGAAGAAGGCTTCCCAAGTCGGGAAATAGTCGGGATGCCATCTGGGATTCCTCCGCTGCTCCGGCGTGAGCTCGAAGTAGTAGTGGTTCGTGATGGCCATCCGACACGCCACACCTAGAGGGACAGGAGGAACCGGCACGCCTCTGGCGCTCAGCATCCAGCCGACAGGGACACAGTAGCCCGGCGGGCAGGGGTAGTTCGAGGCACAAAGCGCCTCCGCCTCCCTAGGAGTTAGTGCTACGGTGGAAGTCATGGGAAAGAGTGATGAGGTTGCAGATATGAGTCTAGAGATGTGAAATGACAATGGAGGCCAACCCTACATATATATATAGTTAGAAATGGCAGGAAGATAACTGAAGGGAAGAACTGGCGGGAAGAAATGGCGGGAGAAAAGCAGGAAAAAAATGGCGGGAAGAAAAATAGCTCATTTAGATCTTGCATTGGATCTCTGAAGAAACCACATATTGCGAGTCTAAAAATGATTTTTTCAAAAAATCGCGGGCGATAGATCATGTACCTGTAGTACAAACCGGACCCACTTCCTACCGATTCATCAGACATTTGTCCTTTTTACCTGGGATGGACGAAAAGGTTTGAGATGTCCCGGTTGGGAGATAGTCCATGTAAGGTGGTCTAGTATTTTAGAAAAATGGGACGGTAGCATTCTAAAACGGCATTTTGGTGGTTACTTCACAAAACGACCCGTTTTTTGCGCTCGGAAAATGGAAAAGGGCTTTTCCGTGCGACAAAAAGGAAAACTTCCTCCTGCAACATTGTTCTCCATACCAATGTCCACATGCATGCATAATATGGGCACAACATCACAAACTATGCCATGATTCAGCACATAACATCGGTCATTTGGGCCGAAAGCCATGAAACCTCGAACATGATAGGTCATTTTGTGAAGGTTTTTTCGAGACATGATCAATATACCAAGTCTGGTATTTTTCCTTTCAACTATGTCACATAATATGACACCATGCGAAGGATTTTCATTGTTCGGATTATTTAGGAATTTATTATGCCTGTTTTGAATTTTCTGAAGTTCTAACTATGGTCGAACCGGCGTGCATGAAGATAGGGGACGAGCATCGTTAGATCTTGCATTGGATCTCTCAAGAAACCACAAATTGCGAGTCTAAAAATGATTTTTTCAAAAAATCACGGGCGATAGATCATGTACCTGTAGTACAAACCGGACCCACTTCCTGCCGATTCGGCGGACATTTGTCCTTTTTATCCGGGATGGACGAAAAGGTTTGAGATGTCCCGGTTGGGAGATAGTCCATGTAAGGTGGTCTAGTATTTTAGGAAAATGGGACGGTAGCTTTCTGAAACGGCATTTTGGTGGTTACTTCACAAAACGACCCTTTTTTGCGCTCGAAAAATGGAAAAGGGCTTTTCCGTGTGACAAAAAGGAAAACTTCCTCCTGCAACATTGTTCTCCATACCAATGTCCATATGCATGGATAATATGGGCACAACATCACAAACTATGTCATGATTCAGCATATAACATCGGTCATTTGGACCGAAAGCCATGAAACCTCGAACATGATAGGTCATTTTGTGAAGGTTTTTTCGAGACATGATCAATATACCAAGTCTGGTATTTTTCCTTTCAACTATGTCACATAATATGACACCACGCGAAGGATTTTCATTATTCGGATTTTTTTTGAATTTATTATGCCTGTTTTGAATTTTCTAAATTTCTAACTATGGTCGAACCGGCGTGCATGAAGATAGGGGACGAGGATCGTTAGATCTTTTATTGGATCTCTGAAGAAACCACATATTGCGAGTCTAAAAATGAGTTTTTCAAAAAATCACGGGCGATAGATCATGTACCTGTAGTACAAACCGGACCCACTTCCTGCCGATTCGGCAGACATTTGTCCTTTTTACCCGGGATGGACGAAAAGGTTTGAGATGTCCCGGTTGGGAGATAGTCCATGTAAGGTGGTCTATTATTTTAGGAAATGGGACGGTAGCATTCTGAAACGGCATTTTGGTGGTTACTTCACAAAACGACCCGTTTTTTGCGCTCAGAAAATGGAAAAGGGATTTTCCGTGCGACAAAAAGGAAAACTTCCTCATGCAACATTGTTCTCCATACCAATGTCCACATGCATGCATAATATGGGCACAGCATCACAAACTATGTCGTGATTCAGCACATAACATCAGTCATTTGGACCGAAAGCCATAAAACCTCGAACATGATAGGTCATTTTGTGAAGGTTTTTTCGAGACATGATCAATATACCATGTCTGGTATTTTTCCTTTCAACTATGTCACATAATATGACACCACGTGAAGGATTTTCATTGATCGGATTTTGAATATACTAAAGGTTCATCTTTAGTCCCGGTTGGAGGGATTTCGGCAGGCTGGGCCAGGCAGCACTAATGATAGGGGTGAGTGTCGATATTATGTCCTGTGACGTGTACCTTGTCCCGGATGGTGTCACCAACTGGGACTAAAGATGAACCTTTAGTCCCGGTTGGAGACACCAACCGGGACAAAACGCGAGTCAGCACTAATAATAGGGGTGAGTGTCGACATTATTTCGTAAGTGTCAACACTATGCCGAGCTGCTTGTACTATAAATAGGCATCCTTGTGACTCCAGTCCTCCATCCAGTTTGAGGCATCTCGAAGATGGTTTTCGAGAGCAGGGACACCACTACGACCAGTTTTAGGGAGATGCCGACAGAGCCCAGTCCTCCGGCATCTCCGAGAAACTGGTCATAGAGGCACTCCCTAATATGTGAAATTAGTTAGCTCCCAGGCGTATTGATCTAGTTAGAGAAGTTACAAGATGCAAGATGGTTTTCGAGAGCAGGGACACCACTACAACCAGTTTTAGGGAGATGCCGCCGGATCCCAGTCCTCTGGCATCTCCAAGAAACTGGTCATAGAGGCACTCCCTAATATGTGACCGCGCGCGTTTGGAGATCAGATCTTAATGGTAAGTACGAATCGGGACAACTTATTCATAGTCTCGGTCCAGCCACAAAACGGGACTAACACTCAAGACATTTATTAATATTAAAAACTGAGACTACAAAACTGGGACTAAAGGACCCCCTATATATAGTCCCGGTCAAGCCACAAACCGCGAAAGATATCCTTCGGTGAAGCCACAAACCGCGAAAGACATGAACTAGAGTTACATAATATGAGCATGAACTTCTTGGCATATGTCCTTCCTTATGATAGCTTCAGACGTAACCATGGAGCATCTTCTTTACTTAACGGAATGCTTGGGTCAGTTTTCACTGTGAAGGGCGGAATTTCATCAAACTTATTATAATCTTCTGACATGTTTGTCTTGTCCTCGATTCCCACGATGTTTCTTTTCCCTGAAAGAACCATGTGATGCTTTGGCTCATCATATGATGTATTCGTTTGCATATTTTTTCTTTTTTCGGTCTAGAGGACATGTCCTTCACATAGAAAACCTGAGATACATCATTGGCTAGGACGAATGGTTCATCTCTATAACCAAGATTGTTGAGATCCATTGTTGTCATTCCGTACAACTGGTCTATCTTTACCCCTTCCCCATTCAGGTTGACCCATTTGCAGCGAAACAAAGGGACCTTAAAAGAGACTCCATAGTCTAGTTCCCATATCTCCTCTATGTAACCATAGTATGTGTCCTTTTGTCCATTCTCGTCTATTGCATCAAAGCGGACACCACTATTTTGGTTGGTGCTCTTTTTATCTTGGGCGATCGTGTAGAATGTATTCCCATTTATTTCGTACCCTTGGAAATTCAATACAGTAGAGATGGTGACGCGACCAACAAGTATAGCTGATCTCCAACAGTGGTGTCATTCAAGAGATGTGTCCGCATCCAACCACCAAAAGACTTCATGTGTTCATCTGTAATCAGTGATTCAGGCTTCCCCGGGTTTTTGGAGCGTAGAATATTCTTGTGTTCCTCGATATACGGAGCTACCAAGGTGGAATTATGTAGAACTGTGTAGTGTGATTTAGTGAAAGAATCCCCGTCCCTACATATCCTTGCTTTCTTTCCCAGTGTGCCTTTTCCACTTAGTCTTCCCGCATGCCGCTTAAGCTCAGGAATAAAGTCAACACAAAACTCAATGACCTCCTCTGTTCCATATCCCTTGGAGATGCTTCGTTCTGGTCTATCACGGTTATGAACATATTTCTTTAAGACTCCCATGAACCTCTCAAAGGGGAACATATTGTGCAGAAATACCGGACCGAGAATGGCAATCTCTTCCACTAGGTGAACCAGGAGATGCGTCATAATATTGAAGAAGGATGGTGGGAACACCAATTCAAAACTAACAAGACATTGTACCACATCCTTCTGTAACCTTGGCAGAAATCTGGATTGATTACCTTCTGAGATATTGCATTGAGGAATGCACACAGCTTCACAATGGGTACTCGAACATTTTCCGGTAGAAGCCCCCTCAATGCAATCAGAAGCAACTGCGTCATAATCACGTGACAGTCATGAGACTTCAGTTTTGGAACTTTTCTCTGCCATATTTATTATCCCCTTTATATTAGATGAGAAGCCCGACGGCACCTTGATACTGTAAAGGACTTCAAAAAATATTCCCTTCTCTGCTTTGGTAAGAGCATAGCTGGCACGACTTAAGTGACGCCCTTTATCCATCTTGTTCTGTGTAGGCATGTTCTTTGGGTCTTTCATAATTTGTTGGTCCTACCGTGCTTCTGGTGTATCTTTTGTCTTCCCATACACGCCTAGGAATCCTAGCAGGTTCACGCAAAGATTCTTCGTCATGTGCATCACGTCGATTGAAGAGTGGACACGCAGGACTTTCCAATATGGCAACTCCCAAAATATAGATTTCTTCTTCCACATGGGTGCGTGTCCTGTAGCGACGTCGTTCGGAACTGATTGACCGCCGGGACCCTTTCCAAAGATTACTTCTATGTCCTTGACCATACCAAATACATCATCACCAGCAGGGAGTTCAGGCTTTTTCCGGTGATCTGCCTCACCTTTGAAATGCTTGCCTTTCTTTCTTACGGGATGATTGGTTGGAAGAAATCGTCGATTCGCCAGGTACACAACCTTCTTGCATTTATGCAAATATGTACCTTCAGTCTTATCTAAACAGTGTGTGCATGCCTTATATCCCTTGTTTGTCTGTCCTGAAAGGTTACTAAGAGCAGGCCAATCATTTATGGTTACGAATAACAACCCTCGTAGATCAAATGGCTCCTGTTTGTTCTCATCCCACACACGTACACCTAGTTTGCCCCACAACCGTAAGAGTTCTTCAACTAATGGCCTAAGGTACACATCAATGTCGTTGCCCAGTTGCTTCGGGCCTTGGATGAGCACTGGCATCATAATGAACTTACGCTTCATGCACAACCAAGGAGGCAGGTTGTAGATACATAGAGTCATGGGCCAGGTGCTGTGACTGCAGCTCTGCTCCCCCAAAGGATTCATGCCATCCGTACTTAGACCAAACCATAAGTTCCTTGCGTCACCTACAAAGTCTGGGAAGTCTCTCTCGATTTTTCTCCACTGTGACCCATCAGCAGGTTGTCTCAACTTCCCGTCTTTCTTACGGTCTTCTTTGTGCCATCGCAACAACCTGGCATGCTCTTTGTTTCTGAACATGCATTTCAACCTTGGTATTATAGGAGCATACCACATAACCTTAGCAGTAACCCTCTTCCGGAGGGGCTCTCCCTCAACATCACCAGGGTCATCTCGTCTGATTTTATACCGCAATGCATTGCATACCGGGCATTTATCTAAATTCTCATAGTCCTTACCGCGGTAGAGGATGCAGTCATTAATGCATGCATGTATCTTTTTCACATCTAATCCTAGAGGACAAAGAGTCTTCGTAGGTACTCTCGAGAAGTTTGTTATGTTTTGGAAACATCGGCTTCATTATTTTCAGCATCTTTTCAAATGAGGAGTCAGTTAGACCACACTCTGCCTTCCATCACAACAATTCCAGTGTGGTACTAAGCTTTGTGCTGCCATCTTCACAATTTGGGTACAACAATTTCTTGTGATCTTCTAACATGCCCTCTAACTTCAACTTCTCATTTTTTGTTTCACAGTCTCGCTTTGCATCAGAAATGACCCTACCAAGTTCATCAGCCGGCTCATCTGATGCCCGTTCTTCACCTCCTTCCTCTCCATTGTCTTACATTGCAGTATCACTGTATTCAGGAAACATATGATGATAGTTGTTATCATCATCTTCTTCTTCACCATCTTCCATCATAACCCCTCTTTCCTCGTGCTTGGTCTAGCAATTATAGTTGGGCATGAAACCTTTCATAATCAGGTGGCCGCGAATGATTTTCGAGGAAGAGTACTCCTTGTTGTTCCGACATTGAACACATGGACAACGTATAAAACCATTCTCTTTGTTTGCCGTAGCCACATCGATAAATCTATCCACGCCTTTCATATACCCGGCTACGCGCCGGTCACCGTACATCCATTCCCGACCGTTCATCTGCATCATATAAGTAAGTTTATCAAAAAACAAGACATCATAAATAGTGAAATGACCAATTCACATCGACACATGCATTGTATCAATGATAGAGAAAAGATAAGATTGCTAACCTCGATCGAGGGAAATAAAGAGGAGAAAGCTCAAGTGCGTCTCGGACACCTTATATATTTTTGTTCTATGAGAAATTGAACGGGATTATTCACTCAAACATTTCATCAAACACCTTGAATGCATGCATAGGGGAAAAAACTAGCACACCCCTCACACCTTCTACCAAGAAAAAAACAGAGTGGAGACAGAGGGCTGGGGCGTTGCATTTATAGAGGGCGTGAGCATACGTCCCGGTTTGTAACACAAACCGGGACTAAAGGTGTGTGCCACGCCACGTGGATGATGCCCAACCTTTAGTCCCGGTTTGTGTTACAAACCGGGACGCATGGCCCCTTACCAACCGGGACGCATGCCTCCGGGCCCCGTGCCCGCTCGAACCGGGACGCGTGCCAGCATTAGTCCCGGTTGGTGGCGCAACAGGGACTAATGCTCTGAGGGGGCGCGAACGGATGTCATGTTTTCTACTAGTGTGTGGTGTTGATACTCTTCCGTGCACGCGCGTGCATGTGAGTCGATCGGCAGGCCTAGCTCAGCTTGGCTGCCTATGCTAGCTAGTTCAGGAAAGACATAATGAGATGAGAGAGAATACGACATGCTGGTGCACCCATGCATGGATGCATGCACGTGCATGTGTTAACACAAAGAACCAAATCCAACGTTATTTTGTTAAGAACCAAATAAGAATAAAATTTGCAATTTAAAAGAAGATTGATAGAACTTTGTGAAATTAATCTCCTTCTTTTATATGTCAAATCAATTTTCAAAATATTAGGAATTGATTTAAACAGCACCAAACAAAAAGTTTTTTTTTAAATTGACCGCGTTGTAACATTCCTTGTAAAAAATCGACTAGTAAAAAAATCAGGATGTTACATATATTAACCAACAAACTAGTTTAACAAGAGGCTTTACTAGGGACTTTTTTATGTTTACAAACCACACAAGTATTAATGTTTCTGGTTAATACAATTATAGCATGTTATGTAAACATTTATCATAAGAATTAAGATATGATAATAAACACTTTATTATTGCCTCCTGAGCATATCTTCAACAAAATTAATTGCGGCAAGCTCGGCAATTGTTTTCTCTTCCTTGATATCTTCTATCTCATATGGCCTCTTCTTTAGTTTGGCGAAGTGGAATGTCATTTCCTCTTCTCCAAACATCATTGAAATAGTCTCCTCCTTATTATCAATTCGAGCTTTGGTTATAGAGACAAAAGGCTTGCCTAAAAGAACAGGACAAAAAGTACCTCGAGGCATATCAACAATATTAAAATCAAGAGGGTACATGAGTGATCCAATAAAGACATAGACATTGTGAATAACACCTTCCAGTTTTATATTAGTTCTATTAGATAAATTAATGTTAGTGTCTACCGGTTCCACATCTGGATTATTTAAATTGTAGCGAAGTTCCTCATAAAGTGATGAAGGAATAATATTTATAGTGGAAATCGGCTCACAAACTCCGTATAAGAAAGTTTTTGCACAATATATAGGGGTCATAGGTTTAGAAGTTTCTCTACCTCGTATCCTACCAGTGATGAAGTCTGAAGTTCCAAATTCTAGCATAACCACTTCATTCTCCATGATTCGTGCTTCCATAAGATCATTAAATATAACAATATTTGCATTGGTAGCATCGGGGTTCTTCTCTAGTTTTTTGATCTTCTCCTTATATGCTCTTCCTCCCTGTACTTTTTCTTAATATTCTCTTGAATAGTATCAGAGGAAAATTCTACCAATGACGCGTTCTCTCTTGCTTGTTTCTTTTCTTCAAGGGGTTTATAAGGTTCCCATCCTGTAGGTACTTGTAGATGCCCTGCATAATTCTCAATAATTTTCTTTGCTGAATAAGAATCAATACCAAGGGTTTTAATCATCGCACAAGTCCTTTCATCTGTAAGAAAGTCGTTAACACAAGCATATTTAGAAGAACTATCATATTTCTCTCCTCATTTTTAAGACTTCCTGTTACTAAGCCCTCCATAGAAAGTATTGGTGATTAACCAATCAGGCAAACGGTGATGGGGGCAATTGTCTTGATAGCTCTTATACCTTAGATAACCTTCATATAAACTCTCATCGGGATTGTTTTTGAAACTAATAATAATACCTCTCATCCTGTGAGCTTTGCTTTCTGAATAGTATTTTGATAGGAAATTGATTTTCAAATTTGTCCACGTCCTTAGTGCTTCTGCACAAAAGGATCTATACCATTTGTAAACATTATTAGAGAGAGTTTGTCTAAACAACTGATTTTGACTTTATCAAGGCCACAATCATCAAATATAAAGGAATCAAAAACATCTTCAAAGAATTGTAAGTGTCCATATGGACTTTCTTCATTGGTTCCTGCAAACTTCTTAGAGTTAAGTAATTCAAATAGTAGGGGATGGATCTCAATACCATCGAGGTTTATGCTTTTATTGACAGTTATAAAAGCGTCCATGGGAGAAACCATATCCTTACTGCCTCAAGCTGCATTAAATGCTGAGTGTTGTCCATTGTTGTGGTCCAGCAACTCAAATAAAATATTAGTACAATGAAAGTAAATTACTAAAAGTAAAGTGACTTATAGCGCTAAGCTCCCCGACAACGGCGCCAGAAAATAGCTTGATGACTGCAAGTGCGCAAATCGTTTGTAGCTAGTTTCGAAATAAAGATATCGACCCCACAAAGAGCAGTAGACGAAATACTAAAATGCTTTTAACTAAAACTAAATGAAGAACTTAAGGAATAATTCTAAGATGCAAGAAAAGTAGAATTTTTTTTGGGGTTTTGGTTGAGTAAAACAGTAAAGTAAAGTGAAGTAGAAGTTAATGCATAAAGTAGTAATCACGTGTGTAAGAAAGATTGAAACTGCAATAGGGGAAAAGGCGTTCTTGGGGAGTGGCAGATACATCGCTAGCAATTTATACTAAGTAATCAAGATTATTATAAAGAATATTCTCATGATATGCATGTATGTGGGAGGAGCTCCATATATGGACGATTAGGTAACAACCTCTGCTCACACCATCCTTCATAACCACAGCTGACAGATAAGCGACATCAATCATATTATCCCACTATTAAGGGATTTCTCCCGCGGCATGGACATGGCTTAATGAGTTCTCCTTGCTTCCCCAAGTTAGTACGTAAAGGATGACAACGACTTTATAGTCACAGTAAGTTCTACCATCCCTCCATCTACCAACAAGTAATCCCCTTCATCAAGTCCCCACAAGAGGCAAATATTAAGGAGGTGCACAATTCCCAACATCAAGATGAAGACAATTAACACATACATATGATTATGTATAACATAATAATGTCTATTTCATCTCAATCATATACTAGGGTTTCTCCATCTCCCCAAGAACTTATGATCTACTCAGACATGGAGGCAAACAGCATCATGGAAATGGTAATGGAAACGATTATTGATGAATAGTACTTGTATAAATCCACAACTAGTGTAAGAATTACAACAAGATATAGATGGGATATATGGAGATGATGGTGGTGATGAAGATGCAACGGTTGTTGAAGATGGAGATCGATGCCTTGGCCTCCCAGATTTGCTTAGGGCGAAGATGGATCCCTAGGGCAAGTCCCCCCAGATCCCTTCCGGAGGTGAGGTTTTCGGCAATTTCTAGGTGTTCTGTATGTCGTCTCCCTGATCCTTTTGCATGGGGTGAAACTATTCGAGAAGGCAGTGTCGGCGCAAACTATACGGCGGGAACTATATGGCTAGAAAAGTTTTCCCGCCATATAGTTGGTCGTTAACTCTTCTGTATCCTCCAATCGCTTCGGGGTTTCTTCTGGTATTATTGATATTCCCCAAATAAGAAATTTACATAGTTCTTGGTTCCTTTTCACTCCAATATAACTGGTCCAAGAATTGTGTCCATCGGATCCATCATTTGTCCTAATCCTGGTGAAAATAAACATAAAAGGTGCATGCGAATGCTGTAAAATACCAAGATCCTACAACTACAATGCAAAATAATAATCTAAAACATGATGCAAATATGCACTCATCACCTTCTGGGAGACCTAGTTAGACGGATCAAGAAAGGAGGCCCATGCCGGATAAACGAAGGCTATGCTATAGTCAAACACCAATCTGGAGCCTTGGAGTGCAAGACCTGAAGACTAGTTAGTGCTAGTGTAGGACTTTGTAACCTGTCCGGCTAGGACTCTTCCTTGTAACCCTAGGTTCTTGCGCTTTATAAGCCGGACCTCTCAGAGCCTTTAGGGAACATCTCATATCACCTCTCATAGCGAACCGATCCCTCTAACTCGGCATATTGCCATTACAATGATTTATAGTAGGAGTAGGAGTCTGCCACCGTCGTGGGATCTGAACCTGTGTAAGATGTGTTACCTCATACCCGCCAACTCGCTGCCTTCCTCCACCTCTCTAAACATTCTCTATGATGACCCTTCCATGGTGCACTCATCGGCAATATCACAACAAATGTCAATTTGTAAATCCAGACAAAAACAATAGAATCATTGTTAGGGGTGACCCCTTAGGGTAGCCCGATCTTTCACGAATCTCCATGGAACTACATGGGAAAGAAAGGGAAAGGGAGAAGGTAGCAGAAGCAAACACACACCTCACGAATAACACGATAAACACACGCAAAACTCACATGATACAAGGCCGATTGCTCCCTCTAGTGCTCACCAGTCCGATAGAATCCTCGCAAGGAAAGATCAGTCAACGTGCGCCCATCAAATCCACATCGTAGAGGGAAGAACACCTTAGAGAGGATCTTGATAACTTTACTAGAGCCAACTCAAAGTAAAGACCTTGTACAACTAAGTATGCTCAAAGGCACAATCCATAGAGGTGGGTGATTATAGGGTTCCTCATGAAGGGAAGGACACATAACTAGAAGTGATCCATCTTGGGGGTTTCTAGTCTATCATCTATGTCAAAGGGATACATGAACAGGTGGGGATTCTATTATAGGCCAGCCACTAAACAAGGGGTATTTTGAGGATAAAACTAGGGTTTGGATCGGAATAAGGGGATACATGGGCCAAGGGCCCATCTGTTGGCACGCAGGCCCATCACTTAGTTCGGAGACTCTGGGGTGGACGAAGATTCTGGGTTAGTCTTTGGGTTTGACTTCGGGGTCCCCGTTGTAGCTTTTGGAAGTGGGGGCGGAGTCCTTATGGGAGTCCTGAGGTGGAGACTCTAGTGCGTTTGGCTGGAGACTCCGATATAGAGGGTCGGAGACTCGAGGGCGGATGGAGATTACGGTGTGGTCATCGCTCTTCGAGATTGTCTTCAGGGAGGTGTACTAGGAGCTTCGGGAAGAGGTCTGGAGTCCGGTCCAGAGTCCTAGGAGAAGACTCCGGTGTTAGAGGCCAGAGACTCCAGGCGTCAAGGATGGAGACTCCGGTGCTTCAGCTGTTGCTTCTTTCATCTCGTCTTCCAAGCCTCCGTCTTGTCAGTATTGATGCTCCCGGATTCCTCCCTTATCTCCGTGCTTTTCGGTGTGAACCTATCATGGTCATAGGACGGAGTATGAAGTAGTATATCATTCAATAGGGTAGGAAGTGGTATCGCATAGAGGATCGGATTCACCTTTGGAGTCCATGACGACTTGGTATAAGTTGGAGACCTTGATGTTGTAACGACCATAGGGCAGGCTACATCAGCTTCCCCTTTCAAAAAGAGTCGTCCTCGACTCTACATGCTCATCACAAAGTAGAAGAGGTCAAAATAAATTCTTGATTCTAGGGTTCACCATATAGTCGTCCTCAGGAAGATTGACTTGACAACACTTCAATGTTCCTTCACTTTCCATGAAGCCTACAAAGCTCACAACAAAAGCGAAGCAACACTCAAAGATTATACAATTCATTTAGATTATAGCATGAGTCCTCAAGTAGAAGGAAGTCACCTTAGCTTATAGAGATAGCTCGATGGAGGGTAGCCATATGTAACTCTCTTTGGTTCTTCTTGTCAACACATGGTTGGTAGAGGTTGACGTGTATGCATTTGTACCTTAACACAACAAAGACCAAGCAAAATATTTCCGTGCATGATATAGGAGCATGTCATTTGTGGCATGTCCATTATTGTTCAAAACACTATTAGCACAATACAAGGATAGCAAATGGAATGCATATGCAAGGTCAATGTACATGGAAATTGTTTGAACATCATCCAAATGTGGGAACTCAAGAACTCCATATAATGTACTAGTGTGGCACTCAAAGGAATTGACTAAAATTTTGATCAGCATTTTTGATGCAAGACTAGGAGAATTTGGCAAAAACACATGAGGAAGAATATTCAAAATAATATCATTATGTGTGCAAACCAACCATTGGAAAGAGAAATTGTTGAAAATGTTGGTTGCCATATACATATCATTGAAAGCAAATACCATGGGAATATGAGTATCCCAAGCGGAAACAAAAACAACATGTTTGCAAACAAACCATATAAAAGAGCAAGTGGTCTGTATGTTTGTTGCAACAACGATACAAGATACTTGGAAGCTCTCATGACAATACATGCTCATAAAGGCATTATGGTTGCACACAAAACAACGGAAAGAGAAATTGTTCAACATTTTTGTTGCGACACACAAAGCATCAATATCCAATATCAAAGAAACATGAATGTCACAAGGTGAGATAATACTATCAACATGCTTGCAAGCAAACCATAGGAAAGAGCAATTTTTCAACATGAAAGATGCAAAGCATGCAAACGGTACCAGAGCTAGGTTCGATCTTGAACTCACTGGTGGGATGCTCTTGAGAGCTCTTTTTGTCAACTCATGCTCAACCGAGGTTGACAATATAGTGCGGGTACCTATACACATCATACACAAAAGTAAGAACGTGTGTGCATGTTAGACAAACACATCATCCATCATGACTTATCTCTTCTTGTGCACATCACCATTAATGTCAATAAAGTGTAAAATAGTGCATGATGAGTATGAAAGTGGGGAACATGCTTATCATGGAAATCATCAAAATCTCCAAAAATTGAGAAATATTTGGAGGCATCTCATTACAACCCATGTGATAAGTATGTTGCAATAAAAACAATTGATAGACAAATTATTCAACTTAGTGCAAGCAACGAAAAAAATTGGATAACTACCATGGAAAAGCATGTCCAAAGCAATATTATGGTTGCTGACAAACATAGGGAAAGAGAAATTGTTCATCAAGTTTGTCGCAATACTACAAGCAATTTTATCATTATTCCAAGCAAAACATTTGAAAGAGCAATTTTTCATCATATTGCAAGCAATGGACGGATACACAAAACATTTATAGCATGGAATGTGTATGGCAACATCATCACAATCAAATAATTTCACATGATCAACATTATGCAAAGGCAAAGTATCACATGGAAACATGAAAGAATCATATGAAATGTCACAAGTAGCATCCATAGCATGCCAATCATCACAAGTCATCATGTCCACTAGTGGGATCATGGCATCATCAACACCCTTATTTTTACCTTGTTCATACCTCTCATATAAAGTGGGTGTTGTGGTAGTACTGGCCTCCTTGTGGACGACTTCGTCTTCTTGATGTATCCATGGTGTAGCATCATGTTCATGCACCTTGTACATCTTCTACAATTGAGGCATCATTGCTTCATCGCTCGACGCATCTTCATCCATGGAACCTAGTACAACATAAGAGAACACACTAGAGGTAGAGGGTAGTTTGTTAGAAATCGAAATGGTCTCACTTGACCTATCAACTACCACTCTCAACTCACTATGTGTAACACTCATGCCCTCAAAGTGGAAGCACTCAATCTCACATAAGGTGGAGTCACTCATCTCACTATTGTTCTCACTCAAGTGGGCTAAGTGGCTCTCTTACTCACATGGGATTGGTACCACATCATCACTCAAGCATATAAGGATAGGCTCGGTTTTCTCAACTTCATGTGCCTCCTTTGGTGAAGGGAAAATCCCATGCTCACCATTCTTTACCTTCTTATCAACATCTTGTAATGTAGGCTCTTTACTTGGAGCTTTATCATCCGTCCTCGTGGCCATCTTGGCTTGTTTAGACATCCTCTTGGTTTACTTGTCCAACTTGGCGAAGTAGAGGTCTTCATTTTCCTTGTTAATGAGGTATTGGAATGCAATCATAGTCATTGAAGCTTGATGGCATGGAGGAAGGATTTCTCTTGGTGCCATTTTTGTGGTGTAACTAATAGTTGAAGGTGCCTTAGGATGGTGTCGACGAAGTTCATTTGTAACACCCTCGGATCGGCCCAATGCAAGTTTCAGCGATTCCCGCCAAACCCGCATAGAAACGATTCAAAGGTGCCCACCAGGCACTTTCATGTGGGTGGAAACAAAGTAATATCATTACACAATAGTCCATGATGAAACCCACATAACAGATATATACAACAACGACTCAAAGAGTCAAGAATACAAATATACAGTACAAAGATCCAAATCACCTTTAAAACGATACAACATCCGACTACGGACAAGATGAAAAATGAGCTAAGAGCCCTAAAGAATAACCAATGGAGTCCATAACGCTGCCCAGGCCAAGCCGAAAGGGTAACCCTATTAACGACGTCGATCTCAAACCTGCTAAACAAAAAGGGTTATCGACAAAGGGCAAAGGAAAAAGGGAGCGGTCAGTACTGAGGTCAGTACACAACGAGTCTTAGAATTCGGTGGTCCTCGCCTACATAGGTATGGTGGATCGAAGCGGTAGGGTAGAATGCACTAAACAACCTATAGAGACCCAATACAACTATCGGCTATCAGAGAAATATGAGAACGACCTATTTAGAACCAACCTGATACTACCACCAATCATACCCTTCCTGGTATTTCCCCCTCGATACCAAATGAGGAAGTCCTGCCGAGGAAACTCACACGGTTGCCAATTTTATCCATTCCTTTACATGGTGGTTATCCAACTTACTAGCCATATCAGATACAAGTCAAATTTATAACAGTAAACTTTAGTTATAGTTATCTATGATCGAGATACTATGCTCCATGTCGTCCATAACCGCGGACATGACTTTTCAAAAAGATTTAACCATGCAGGGGTGCACCAAAGTTTCCACACGCACTTCGACCCTTGTTTCCAGATCAATTAACATACTTCCATAGGTATGTCGGCGGGACCTAGGACACGACGCTTTCCCAAACCCAAATCAAGTACATGAGGTCCACCCGAAAGATCTACCTTTACGAGGTATAGCTAATCCTCCTCGTACGGACTCTAGGCTTGCGTACACTTGCACGAGAGCAGAGGACATGGACAAAATATTCCCGTGACAGAGTGCCACACCTACGCAACAGTAATAAACGCTCATCGAGCAATAGGTAATAAACATGGCATACATGGCATAACATGGCATGAAAACTTCAAACTAGTTTGTGGCCCCTAGTACAATACTTTGAAATCAGATACTAAGCCGGTATGGGTGCCCAGACACCCCACATGTGGTTAGCATGCTTAGTCTCGAAACAGGTGTCAAGAACTCGGGTCCTAGGTCGACACAAGTGGGCGATTGACAACCAAATGTCAACTATTACCCACCGGAGCCTCTTCATTAATTATTTCCATTTTAATATTTAATTAACCAACTGTAAATAAACCCACAACCATCTCCACCTTTATGAATATGACAACCGCCAACAACGTTGGAACATCGACGATGCGAAGCGACACCTGAGCAAGCGACTACGACTCACGAGTCTAACTGTCTACCCAAACAATAGGCATTAGGATGTGTCCAAGGCAATATAAAGGCTGTAGGGATATATAAAGGGGTACAGATTCTATAGCATCGCAACACAGATAGCAATATATCAACAGGAGGAAGTAAAGACTATAAATGTAAAATAGGGAGAAAGGGGGAGAATGCTCGCCTGATAACATTGTCGAAGATACACCGAAGATCGGGTCGACACTCGCAGCAACTCATCGGCCTAATCCGTGAAGAATCAAAGCACTAGAAGAAACACCGGATGCACTACTTATTACTACGGCAGAAAACCGGGCGTGATGCATGATGATGTATGACATGGCAAAGGTGCGATGCAATTAGGCAATATTAAGCGAAACCGGGGTCCCGACAATTATTTAATAGGTTCATGTTGTTTAGTTACCACGTAATTTAAATATTGGCTTAACAAGGCAAAACATGGCGGTTCACTACACAAATTTAAATGGGACCAATATAAGACTAGAAAATCCCGCATATAGTCTCCATATTTAATTTTGAGGTGATTCGACTAAAAGCTCGTAAACCACATGAAGATGTATGCGATATGATCAATTTATATGCAACAAGTGACAATGTCATATATTAAAAATATAGGGGTCTCGGATAGGACTCACACATGGCGGTTTGGCAATCTTGGGGCTCGAAGGGGTTTGGGTTCAGACGTCGGGATCAGTCTTTGGATCATGGCGTCAGGGCTTTGGTTTCCGGAAGCGGGCTCTTGGCATTCCAGGAAGGAGACCTGTGTGCCAAGGATTCGGCCTTGCATCTCCGGTGGCAACAAGGACCTACACACGGTTGCGTGGTCTTTAGAAAACATCATCGATTCTTGGGATTACAAAACGAGGCTATAATAGCCGATGTAGCCAAGATCATCACACTGCCACCTCATTTAGGTTCACAAATAGTGCCATTCATCAACATATATCGCAAAACCATAGGAAAACAGAGAACCAACAATGCATGAGCACTACAACAGGGATACGCGCGGCAGAAGGTACTCATGGAGGCCGGGTCTGGAAGGTGGGCGAGCATCGGTGCTGGACTATAGCGGTTAGGAAGGATGGCAAGCGGCAGCGAGGAGATGCGCTCACGGCTTGCAGCAGAGGAGGGGCCGGCGGCCGGGCGCGCAGAGGCGGTGACTGGGTCGAACAGGGGCTTTGACAAGGAGGCCTAGAGGCAGGGACGGCAAGCATCACGCGGGCGGCGTCTGGATGGAGGGGCTCCGACAGCGAGGCCGCGACCAACACGAGAGGGAGGCCAGGGAGCTCCACGGGCAGCGCGAGGCGGATCACAGCTGCCCTTGCGGGGTCACGGCCGGAGACGCGGGAGGTGAGGCGGTGGAGGCGCGGCCTTCGGCGAGCGGGGACAGACGGCTCGAGGTGGCGTGGCAGACGAGGGAGGAGACCGGCGACAAGGCGGCCGGCAGAGCAGGTACCATGCGGGGGCGACCGACATAGGGAGCCCGTGGCTGCGGCGGTCGCACGTGAGAGGGAGCATAGAGGCGGAATCAGGGAGGAAGGGGTGCGGGGAGCGGCCTCGCGAGGGAGACGAGTGGGACCGGGCGGAGGAGTGGGTCACGGTCGAGGCGAGTTGTTGGGTTTGCGTCGCGATGGTTGGGTCTCGCGGGAGAGTAGGGCCAGGGAGAGGTTCGGGTGTGCGTGGGTGGTTTGGCGGCCGAGTGTGTTGCATGACATGCAGGCGTGTGTGGTGTGTATGTGGTGTACCGGGTCGATTAGGTAGGGTGTAGCGACGCGTCGGGGTGGGTTGGTAGGTGTGTGCGTTTGGGTGCACAGGGTGCGTGGGTTTGTTCGGCTGGCATAGAGGTGGGTCTAGGGTTAGGGTTTCTAAGATTAGGGTTTAGTCTAGATAGATCTAGGGTAAGGGTTTGGGGGTAGTAGGTGGTATATCTAGTTGGGCCATTTGGGCCTGACCGAATGGACTGCCTCCCCCAACAAAACATTTTTTTATTTCTTTTGAAATAAACTATTTTGTAAATCGGTTTTAGACAAACAGAAGATCCTGACGGACCTAGGGTTTTTATTTGAAATAGAGGGGGGTTTATTAGATAACAAAGGCAGGATTTTAGAAAATAGTTCTTAGGCAACATATGCATACAAACATGAAGATGCTTAAATTCAATATGGCATGATGACATGAGCATACGGTCATGATGATGCACCAAACAAAACAACGAGCAATTTTCTTGTAGTCGTTTTATCCGGGGTGCTACAATTCGACACCACTAACAATGGATCTCGCCCTCGAGATCCGCCTCCTGGTACGGGAGGAAGGCCGATGGTCTGAATCTTATTGCTTCATGTAGATCTTCACGAGACCACTAACAAGGATTCTTGCTCCATCTTGAAATCGGCGACACCACCAACAAGGATTATTGCTCACGTTCGTCGAGAGAACACTCAGACGAAACACAGACGAAGGAAGAGGTCTCAAAAGGTAAGGCCACCTCTAACTTCCGTGGAAGGAGTAAGAATTGCATCGATCCACCATTCAATGCACAAAAGCGAATGATAAGAGTAGTGGTATGGTCGCCACTCCATCCCGCACTCAAAGCGTTACTCTATACACAAACAAATGGATTTTGCAACCAACCCTCGGAATTCATACTGAAGATCTCGACAAATAAGGTACGGAAGCAAAGGAGTGATGCAGATTCTTTATCGGATCTGATGGAGATGAGGTCGTCGCATTGAAAAACACTGGAAGATACAAAGAAAAAAATTAGGGAATTTTTGGTTCACTGAAGGTACAACAGATGAAAACTTCATCGGATAGCATGAATACCGGATGTCGAAGCACCGTTACAAGAGGAAGGAAGAGAAACCCTGAAGGTACGACGAAAACCCAACCACAAGAAATCCTGGACTCGCAGAAAAGATAAGAGAGCAGATTCAAAACACGCGAAGGTAAGAAGAGAATAACAGAGGGGTAAGGAGTAAAAGAAGACCTAATAAGATCTATGCAACCGATTTTTAAAAATAGTTTTGACATTCTACAACGTTCGTTAGCTAGGTTATCCTACAGGCTGGACCAGTGGGGTATCGCAACTGCTGAGCTCTGATACCTCTCTGTAACACCCTTAGATCGACCATATGCAAGTTTCAGCGATTCCCGCCAAACCCGCATAGAAACGATTAAAAGGTGTCCACCAGACACTTTCGTGCGGGTGGAAAATGAAGTAATATATGTTGAAGTGTATAAGTAGATTGCACTAGCTCTTTCCATGAGTTCGGACTTTTGGTTGCGTTGGCTAGTGCATGAAGCTTGACATGGTATCAGAGCCTAAGGACTCGAGTTCGAGTCCTGGCTTTCGCAATTTATCCTAAAATTGTTGTAGACCCCTTTGTGTCCACGTATAGGCCTCTTGAGTTATACGTGAGTTTCGCGCGCCGTCGCTCTCTTTTGGTTGCACGTGCTGACTTCTCTCCATCACAGGTGAGAGGGGGTGTTGAAGTGTATAAGTAGATTGCACTAGATCTTTCCATGAGTTCGGACTTTTGGTTGCGTTGGCTAGTGCATGAAGCTTGACAATATAATCTACACTAATAATATTAAAAGACCCAGAGGGTCTGATCCAAACAATCTACACCGTTCACATGCCTAAATCTAATCGTCTGATGCCGCCCCGATGATGAGTTTTCCGTCGACTTGGATATTACCCACAATGCCACCGTCCAGTAAAATCCTATACCTGCCCGTTCGTTCTTAGTTTTTTCCCCTTCCACAAGGCTTCTCTCCATCGTAAAATAGAGGAACGGCTCGCGGTCGCGGGGAAGCAGAGGTCCGACACCTCGGTCGATCCGCGGAGGCTGTGCGGGCAGCGGCTCTGAATACGAGAAGGTCCAAGGCCTCCCCTCTCGTGGGTGGTTGTTGAGAGAGGGAGGGAGTCAATCCGTGGAGGCGGCGGCGCTGAAGAGGAGCAGGTCCGTGGCCTCGGCCCTCCTTGCTGGCTGCAGAAGAGGAGAAGGTGCACGGCCTCCTTATGATCCCCCTGGTGGGTGGTTGTTAAGCGGTGGAGGGAGGCGATGAAAGATTTGAGGGAGGTGGATTAGCCCTTCAGGGGGCGAGGATCAGAGATGGGAGGCGCTGCGGAGGACCTCCTCGCGGGGGAGACCCGCCCAAGCGTGGTGGCGGTAGGCGGGGGCATGGAAGCCTGGGATGGCGGTCGAGCAACGCCTGCGCTGACGCTGGTGGTGCTATCACATCACTACAAGAAACAACTGATGGGAATACAATAGATTACCATGGTGGTGAGCTGGATGGGCAGTACTGATGGGTTTCACAGCATAGTAAATCAAAAAATTTCTACGGATGCGAACGGGAAAGCCAAGATCTAATCTAGGAGATGCAAACAACGAGAGAGATTAGATGAGATCTTCATACCCTTGAAGATTCGCACAGCGGAACGTTCGTCGGAACGTGGGTGATGTAGTCGTACTTGCTTCTCCTCCTCGCGATCCGCTCTGATCTAACACCGCAAGTGGCGATGCCTTAGAGAGATGCACACATGCGGCACCTCGACGTCTCCTCCTTCCTCGGTCCAGCAAGTATGGTGGAGAGACGGATTGGATCTACAACACGACGGCGCGGTGCAAGTGGTGGAGAGTTTCTGCAGCAGGGCTTCGCCTACGTGCAGTCGGGAGGGAGAGAGAGAGGAGGGCAGCAGGGCGTCTAGGGCTTGAGGAGGAGGTGTGTGGGGGGTGCGCCCCCAGCCCTCTTTATATAGAGGGGTGGGCGGCTAGCCCTTGCCCCTCCCCCAAACCCTAGGGCCGGCGGCCAAGGAGGTTGGATCCCCCCTTCTAGAAGCTTTCCTAGGGTTTAGCCCTAGGTTGGCCGGCTGGGCCCTATGGGGCCTTGTGCCCCTGGCCCAATGCAGCCAGGGCACTCCCTCATAGTCCCATGCCCCCTCCCGGCTGGTGGGGCCATGTTGGCCCCCTTTCCTGAAGGTTCTAGAAGCTTCCGGTACAATACCGATTAACCCGAAACAATTCCGAACTCCAAAAACTGCATTGCCTTATATGAATCTTATTCTCCGGACCATTTCGGAACCTCTAGTGATGTCCCGGATCCCATCCGAGACTCCGAACAAAAACTCATAAACCAATTATCCAATCTATCCTAGCGTCGAGACATGTTAAGTGTGTGACCCTTCGGGTTCGAGAACATGCACACATGATTTCTATCAATAATCAACAGCGGGGTCTGGAAACCCATATTGACTCCCACACATTCATCGATGATCATATCGGATGAACCATGATGCCAAGATTCAATCAATCCCATATATATATTCCCTTCGTCTCGCGATATTTTACTTGCCCGAGATTTGATCGTCGGTACCGTCATACCTAGTTCAATCTCGTTCACAGCAAGTACTTTACTCGTTTCGTAATCCGATATCACTTTGTGATTAACTCCTTAACCACATGCTTGCAAGCGGTGTTGATATCGATTACCGAGAGGGCCCGAAGTATATCTCTCCGACTTGAGAGGGACAAATCCCATCTCGATACATACAACCCAACAGGTACTTTCCGATCACCTGAGAGACACCTTTATGATCACCCTCTCATAGGATGACGTTTGATGACCTCAAAGCTTTCTTCCGATACCAGGGAGTTGTATTATCTCATGGTCTAAGGAATACAATATTTGACATAAGAAAAGCTTCGCAAAGATGAACACGATGACACGATCTAATCGCTCTGCTTAGTTTGGGTCTGTCCATCATATCATTCTCCCAATGATATGATCTCATTATTAATCGACAACTCATGTCTATGGTTAGGAAACCTTAACCATCATTAATCAATGAGCTAGTCCATAGAGGCATACTAGGGACACGGTGTTGTTCACAAACCACACAAGTATTAAAGTTTCCGCTTAATACAATTCTAGCATGGAATATAAACTTTATTATGAACAAGAATTATAATAATAACATCTTTATTATTGCCTCTAGGGCATAATTCCAACAGTCTCCCACTTGCACTAGAGTCAATAATCTAGTTTACATTTGGCAACAATCTAACACCCATGGCACTGAGGTGCTGATCATGTTTTGCACGTGGAAGAGGTTTAGTCAATGGATCTGCGACATTCATATCTGTATGTACTTTGCTAATCTTCAGATATCCATCTGCTATATAATCTCGGATTATATGAAACTTGCGGTTGATATGCTTGGTCTTTGGATGATATCTTGGTTCCTTAGCGAGTGCTATGGCGCCAGTGTTATCACACAATATCTCTAGTGGGTCCAATGCACTTGGAACCATGCCAAGCTCAGTGATGAAGTTCCTGATCCAAACTCCTTCACTTGACGCTTCTGCAGCAGCCATGTATTCCGCTTCTACTGTAGATCCCGCGATCACGCTTTGCTTGCAGCTTCTCCAGCTCACAGCTCCTCCATTCAAAATATAAATGTATCCTGTCTGAGACTTAGAATCATCCTTGTCGGTGTCGAAACTAGAGTCGACGTAACCCTTTACGACGAGCTGTTCATCACCTCCATAGACTAAGAACATTTCTTTAGTCCTATTTAGGTACTTTAGGATGTTCTTCACGGCTGTCCAGTGTTCCACTCCTGGATCACTTTGATATCTGCTCATCAAACTAAGAGCATTGGACACATCCGGTCTAGTACACAGCATGGCATACATGATAGAACCTATGGCCAAGGCATAAGGCACTTTGCTCATAGCTTCTCTATCATTTACCGTAGCTGGACACTGAGCCTTGCTCTATATCTTACCTGACAACATAGGCACTGAACCTTTCTTTGCCTTATCCATTCTGAACCTTTTCAGAACTTTGTCTAGGTATGTACTCTAGCTTAAAGCTATCAGGCGTCTTTGTCTATCTCTATAGATTTTGATGCCCAATATATAAGCAGCTTCACCTAGGTCTTTCATTGAAAAACACTTGTTCAAATAACTCTTCACTTCGTTAAGCATGTTAATGTCATTTCCAATAATCAATATGTCATCCACATATAGTACCAGAAATGTCACCGAGCTCCCACTCACTTTCTTGTAGATACAAGCTTCGTAGCAATTTGGAACATATCCAAAGCTCTTGATCACTTGATCAAAACGAAGGTTCCAACTCCGAGATGCTTGCTTCAGTCCATAAATGGAACGCTGAAGTTTGCATACTTTATCAGCATCCTTAGGATCGACAAAACCTTCGGGTTGCATCATATACAACTCTTCATCAATGTTGCCATTGAGGAAAGCAGTCTTGACATCCATCTGCCATATTTCATAATCATGAAACGCAGCAATTGCTAATAAAATCCGAATGGACTTGAACATCGCTACGGGAGAGAAGGTCTCATCGTAGTCAACACCTTGAACTTGTCGAAAACCTTTCGCGACAAGCCGTGCTTTATAGACGGTAACATTACCATCCGCGTCCGTTTTCCTCTTGAAAATCCATTTGCACTCAACGGCCTTTCGGTCGCTAGGAGGGTCCACCAAAGTCCATACTTGGTTTTCGCTCATGGATCCCAATTCGGTTTCATGGCCTCTAGCCATTTCTCAGAGTTTGGGCTCATCATCGCTTCCTCATATTTCGTAGGTTCACTGTCTTCTACCAACAAGATAGTCAAGCCAGGGTTGCCGTACCACTCAGGAGGGGCACGCGACCTTGTCGACCTGCGACGTTCAGTAGCAGCATCGTCCGAAGCTTCATGATCCTTGTCATTAGCTTCCTCTATTGTTGGTGCAGGCGGCACTGGAACAATTTCAGGTGCCGCGCTACTCTCCAACTCAAGAGAAGGTTCAACAACCTCGTCTAGCTCTACTTTCCTCCCACTCACTTCTTTCGAGAGAAACTCCTTCTCAAGAAAGGAACCGTTCTTTGCGACAAACACTTTGCCTTCGGTTCTGTGATAGAAGGTATACCCAATAGTTTCCTTAGGGTATCCTATGAAGACGCATTTCTCCGCTTTGGGTTCGAGCTTGTCCAGCATCAACTTCTTGACGTAGGCTTCGCATCCCCAAACTTTAAGAAACGACAACTTAGGTTTAGCACCAAACCACAGTTCATACGGTGTCGTCTCAACGGATTTAGATGGTGCCCTATTTAAAGTGAATGCAGCGGTTTCTAATACATAAACCCAAAATGATAACGGCAAATCAGTAAAAGACATCATCAATCGGACCATATCTAATAAGGTTTGATTCCGGCGTTCAGACACACCATTGCGCTGTGGTGTTCCGGGTGGCGTGAGTTGCAAAACAATTCTGCTTGCTTTAAGATGCGTGAGAAAATCATAACTCAAATATTCACCTCCACGATCGAATCGTAGAAAATTAATTTTTCTGTTACGATGGTTCTCCACTTCATTCTGAAATTCCTTGAACTTTTCAAATGTTTCAGATTTATGTTTCATTAAATAGATATACCCATATCTACTTAAGTCATCGGTAAAAGTGAGAAAATAGCGATATCCACCGCACGTCGAAACACTCATCGGTCCGCATACATCGGTATGTATGATTTCCAACAAGTCCGTTGCCCGCTCCATCATACCGGAGAACGGGGTTTTGATCATCTTGCCCATGAGGCATGGTTCGCATGTGTCAAATGATTCAAAATCAAGAGACTCCAAAAGTCCATCAGAATGGAGTTTCTTGATGCGCTTTACACCAATATGACCTAGACGACAGTTTGCATCTCTTAGCCTCAATGTTATGGATGTGTGTTTCATCCCTTTCGAGATTCAGAAGAAATAAACCGTTCACAACAGGTGCATGACCATAAAAGATGTTACTCATATAAATAGAACAACCATTATTCTCCGATTTAAATGAATAACCGTCTTGCAATAAACACGATCCAGAAATAATGTTCATGCTCAACGCAGGCACATAATAACACTTATTAAGTTTTAAAACTAATCCCGAAGGTAAGACTAAGGAGAGCGTGCCGACGGCCATCACATCAACTCTTGATCCGTTGCCAACGCGCATCGTCACCTCATCCCTCGCAAGCCGTCGTCTATTCCGTAGCTCCTGTTTCGAGTTACAAATATTAGCAACTGAACCAGTATCAAATACCCAGGCACTACAACGAGCGCTAGTAAGGAAAACATCAATAACATGTATATCAAATATACCTTTGATGGTGCCAGCCTTCTTGTCCGCTAAGTACTTCGGACAGTTGCGCTTCCAGTGACCCTTGTCCTTGCAATAGAAGCACTCAGTGTCCGGCTTGGGTCCAGACTAGAGCTTCTTCTTAGCAGGGGCAACGCGCTTGCCGCCGCCTTTCTTGAAGGGCTTCTTTGCACCCTTACCTTGATTGAAGGTGGGGGGCTTGTTGACCATCAACACATGATTATCCTTTTTGATGTCCACCTACGCAGCCTTTAGCTTTGCGAAGAGCTCGGTGATCGTATTAGTGGAACCAATCTGATTATGAGTCACTACAAAACTTTTGTAGCTGGGAGGGAGTGATTGCAAAACCCTGTCAATCTTGAGCTCCTCTGGAATCTTGCAGTCCAGTTGCTCAAGGTGTTGAGTGTAGCCCGACATCTTAATGGCATGCTCACTAACGGAACTCCCTTCCTCCATCTTGCAGTTAAAGAATTTCTCAGAGATCTCATATCTCTCAGAACGGGCCTGAGTCTGAAACATGGTTTTCAGCTCCTCAAGAATATCAAAGGGCCCGGGATAGTCTTCAAAATGATTTTTAAGATCCGATTACATAGCAAACAACATGGTGCTCTTAATCACACCATAATCATCTTTGCACGACTGATAGACAGCTTTCTTATCAGTCGGCGCATCTATAGCAGGGGCGTCACCTAACGCATTCTCAAGGACATAGTCCTTTTGACCGCCAGAGAGAATGATTCTCAGATTGCGGAACCAGTTGGTGAAGTTAGACCCATTGTTTCTAAGCTTTTCCTTCTCAGCAAAAACGTTGAAGTTGAAGTTGGACTTAGCCATTTGATCTACAATATTTGCAAGTACAAATTAGACTATGTTCATGATAACTAGTTCAACTTTTAATCAAATTACTAGATGAACTCCCACTAAATTCAACATCCCTCAAGTTGTTTAGTGAACACGATCCAAATTCACCACACCTAATCCGATCTTCACGGGAAGAGATGTGGCTTCAATGGTGGACAACGAAGTGTCGATCATATCATTCATATGACTCATGCTTAACCTTTCGGTTCATGTGTTCCGAGGCCATGTCTGTACATGCTAGACTCGCCAAGTCAAACCCAAGTATTTCCGCATGTGCAAAACTGGCTTGCACCCGTTGTATGTGAACGTAGAGTCTATAGCACCTGATCATCACGTGATGCTTGGACACGACAAACTTTCGCAATGGTGCATACATGGGGAGAACACAGTTTTATCTTGATCTTTAAGTGAGGAATCATCTTATAATGCTACCGTCGTGATCTAAGCATAATAAGATACATAAAAAGGATAAACATCACATGCATATAACTTTATGTGACATGGTATAGCCAATCTTCGCGCAATGATATCCATCTTGTGCGTGCCGGCATGATCTCCATCACTCCACCATGATTGCCTCCACCACGAATAGCAACTACAACTATTGCTAACTACTTACCGATAAGTAAAGCTATTACATGGCATATAAGAAGTTGACACACAGGTCATACACAATTATAAAGACAACCATATGGCTCCTGCCGGTTGTGTACTCATCGACATGCAAGTCGTGAAACATTACAAAACATGATCATTGCATACAATACACACATCACATCTTGGGCCATACCATATCACAGAAAACACTCCCTGCAGAAACAAGTTAGACGCCTCTACTTTGTTGTTGCATGTTTTACGTGGCTTATGGGAGTAGCAAGCTAAGAACGATTCTTACCTACGGAAAGACACAATGGTGATATTATGGTTGCCAAACTCCGGTGTAAATCCCATGACAACTATAGTGAGAGAAACAGGCATCCACCAGCCGCATGTGTGGAACAAGCCACACGTCAAGTGCGGAGCCGGTCTCGCGAACGACGTCGCGTAAGGTTGGCCTGGACCGCTTCAATCTCACTATCCCGCGTCATAAGAAGAACACAAACAAGAGGCTTGCAACAAAAAACATCAACGCCCGCAACAACCATGTTGCGTTCTACTCGTGAAACACATCTACGCATAGATCTAGCTCTAATACCACTGATGGGTTTCGCAGCATAGTAAATCAAAAAATTTCTATGGATGCGAACGGGAAAGCCAAGATCTAATCTAGGAGATACAAACAACGAGAGAGATTAGATGAGATCTTCATACCCTTAAAGATTCTCACAGCGGAACATTCGTCGGAACGTGGGTGATGTAGTCGTACTTGCTTCTCCTCCTCGCGATCCGCTCCGATCTAACACCGCAAGTGGCGATGCCTTCGAGAGATGCACACGTGTGGCACCTCGACGTCTCCTCCTTCCTCGGTCCAGCAAGTATGGTGGAGAGACGGATTGGATCTACAACACGACGGCGCGGTGCAAGTGGTGGAGAGTTTCTGCAGCAGGGCTTCGCCTACGTGCAGTCGGGAGGGAGAGAGAGAGGAGGGCAGCAGGGCGTCTAGGGCTTGAGGAGGAGGTGTGTGGGGGGTACGCCCCCAGCCCTCTTTATATAGAGGGGTGGGCGGCCAGCCCTTGCCCCTCCCCCAAACCCTAGGGCCGGCGGCCAAGGAGGGAGGAGTGGGGGGCAAGTTCCCCCCCTTCTAGAAGCTTTCCTAGGGTTCAGCCCTAGGTTGGCCGGCTGGGCCCTATGGGGCCTTGTGCCCCTGGCCCAATGCGGCCAGGGCACTCCCTCATAGGCCCATGCCCCCTCCCGGCAGGTGGGGCCACGTTGGTCCCCTTTCCGGAAGGTTCTAGAAGCTTCCGATACAATACCGATTAACCCGAAACAATTCCGAACTCCAAAAACTGCATTGCCTTATATGAATCTTATTCTCCGGACCATTCCGGAACCTCTCGTGATGTCCCGGATCCCATTCGAGACTCCGAACAAAAACTCATAAACCAATTATCCAATCTATCCTAGCGTCGAGACACGTTAAGTGTGTGACCCTTTGGGTTCGAGAACATGCAGACATGATCTATCCTATCAATAATCAACAACGGGGTCTGGAAACCCATATTGACTCCCACACATTCATCAATGATCATATCAGATGAACCACGATGCTAGGATTCAATCAATCCCATATATATATGTAGGGTTCATAGCATAGAAAACAAAAAATTTCCTACGATGGGAACAACTATGTACCAAGATCTATCTACTAGATACAAACAACGGGCGGATGTACATCCGTAGAGAACATACCCTTGAAGACCGACAAAGCTTAACGAGTCCAAACTCGTGGTTGATGTAGACGATCTCTGGCCGATCTCAAGATCGAGAGGAAGTCCTAGCGCCGCAAAACAGCAGCGCATCCGTGCTCGCACACACGTTCGAGGCACCGAGCAACCTCCGCCTCCTCGCTCCAGCGATGCAGCGGAAGCACAACTCTTTCTTGCCGAATAGCCACCGGGAACATGTATCTCTCTAGTTCGAGACCATGGGGGATAAATTCTAGAGGGGGAGAGAGATCCTTCACGAGGAGGTGTGAGTGAGAAGTGAGAGGAGGGGCTCCTTATATAGGGGAGGGAGGGCAGCCCAAGGGGGCATGGCCGCCGGCCATGGAGGGTGCCCCCACCTCTCCCTCATTCATGTGGGTGGACACTCCACTCACAAAATGGCCCTTCAATTTTCTCCACTCAAAAACCCACTCAAATTCCCATTAAATTTCCACCAAATTTAATACAAACACTCATTAAATAAAACTCCTTTTATTTATTCAGAATTTTGTCAATTACTTTAATGACAAACATTCACATATAACCCCTTGCTAGTATTTCATTTCACATGCAGAAACACTTTCTGCAATTTCACCCGAAAACCCGTTTCGGTATCTAGTGAAATAAACTCCTGCGCTTGTTATTCTTTTCGGCATGAAACTTTTGCTCCAAATGGATGTCGGTGTCTCTTAAGTGTGTCACCCTACGGTTCACGAATAATGCGGACATGATCGAGACCCCTCTCAGATCAATAATCAGAAGCGGGATCTGGAGACCCATACTGACTCCCACACATTCAACGATGACTTTCTTGTGATTGTCGGAACCTTTTACGCTAGTATCTTAATCCTTTTGTTTCGCGATATATTACATGTCCGAGATTCGATCATCGGTATCTCCATACCTAGTTTGATCTTGTTACTGACATGCACTCTTTTCTCGTTCCCGTGATATAACATTCTAGTGATCAAATCACTTGCTTGCAAGCTAACCAATGTGATATCACCGAGAGGGCCCAGAGTATATCTATCCGTCATTGGGATGAACAAATTCCACTCTCGATCCATGGGCCTCAACATAACACTTTATTAGTTCTGAATCCATCTTTATAATCACCCTGTTACGGTGTGACGTTTGATGTTATCAAGAAACTCTTCCGGTGTTAGTGATTGACATGATCTCATGGTCTAAGGATTAGGATCACTTCGTAAGTTGTTATAGCAATATAAACTCAATGACTTTGATCGTATTGCTATACTTCGGATGAATGTTCATCACATCATTACACTAATGTTGTGATCCTGTTATTAACAACATCCAATGTCCATGATCAGGAAACCTTGATCATCTTTTTAATCAACGAGCTAGTTTATGAGAGAGGCATAACTAGGAACTTCCTTTTTGTTTATTAAACACACATGTATTAACATTTCCGTATTAATACAATTATAGCATGTAAAATAAACATTTATCATAAATAAGGAATACGATAATAACCACTTTATTATTGCCTCTCGGGCATATTCCCTTCAATATATTCCCTTCGTCTCGCGATATTTTACTTGCCCGAGATTTGATCGTCGGTATCGTCATACCTAGTTCAATCTCGTTCACAGCAAGTACTTTACTCGTTCCGTAATCCGATATCACTTTGTGATTAACTCCTTAACCACATGCTTGCAAGCGGTGTTGATATCGATTACCGAGTGGGCCCGAAGTATATCTCTCCGACTTGGGAGGGACAAATCCCATCTCGATACATACAACCCAACAGGTACTTTTCGATCACCTAAGAGACACCTTTATGATCACCCTCTCATAGGATGACGTTTGATGACCTCAAAGCTTTCTTCCGGTACCAGGGAGTTGTATTATCTCATGGTCTAAGGAATACAATATTTGACATAAGAAAAGCTTCGCAAAGATGAACACGATGACACGATCTAATTGCTCTGCTTAGTTTGGGTATGTCCATCATATCATTCTCCCAATGATATGATCTCATTATTAATCGACAACTCATGTCTATGGTTAGGAAACCTTAACCATCATTAATCAATGAGCTAGTCCATAGAGGCATACTACGGACACGGTGTTGTTCACAAACCACACAAGTATTAAAGTTTCCGCTTAATACAATTCTAGCATGGAATATAAACTTTATTATGAATAAGAATTATAATAATAATATATTTATTATTGCCTCTAGGGCATAATTCCATCAAGTACCCTGATGCAGGACGACCGCGTCCTACCGGCGGCGGCCCAATCTCCGCAGTACAGGACCACGCCATAGTCACGGGCCGACGTGCACAAATCACTGACATGTAAAGAAGTGTCAACGGTAAATTCAGAGGCATGAACTGAACGAGCACGTGAGGAGGAGATGAGAGAGGCCAGATTCGCTTCTACAATAAAAAAATTGAAATCTCTCGGTTGGCCTGTGGTGTAAACTTCAATTTTATTGATATGTGAATAATGGTCCATGTCTACCTCTGAGTTGTTTATTACTTCTAACTTTGGATTTACATGATCTTCTTGTTAAGGAAGTACTCCCTCCATTCCGGATTATAAGGCAAATACGTATTTCGAGAAAATAGTTTGACCGTAAATTTGGTCAACAATAAATGAATCATATGTCGTAAAAATTATACCATCGAAAGCGTATTTTAAATATGAATCTAATGGTATAATTTTTGTTAAATATAGTTTGTATTTTATTGACTAAATTTATAGTCAAACTATTTTCTCGATTTACATATTTGAATAATAAACCGGAATGGAGGTAGTAGTTAGATGCATATGTTTCTGAACAATTGGTGAAGCACTGTTTTTATTGATATGAACGATTAACGTAGACCGGTAAAAGTATAACACTCTTTGGGTATTCATTCACTTCTGAATCATTATTTTCAATAATCTGAGTATTGAGTTATTTAATTATTAGGGAATTTTAAACAAATTTGAGAATGTTGGCCTGGGTGAACATAATAAGGTCAGAACTTTTTTTTTTGAAAAAAGGAACAAGTCATCGTTTTTTATAAGATCTTAACTGATCCATACTAATATTTAAACATATAAAAATAATACCTCAAAAAATAAACATATAAAAATAAATAAGCCTACTGTAAAGAAGTGTCACCATAGGCTAGGAAACATTTATCACTCGATCTGGGGCTACTCACAGTCACTGATGTCTGGGCCCCATGTGTTATTATAATTATTTCCAAAAAAGAATTACAGGAATGATTTTAATAAAAAGAAAAGAGGATATATTGCCTCATGCTGATGTCAGCATGACATCAGCAATGGGGATCCTCGGGTTGGGCTCGAATCCGTCGATTCGCTGCACGCGCGGGCTAGTGGGTAGGCTAGTTGGAAAGAGGAGATCGAGGCGGACCTAGTAGTGGCAGCGCCGCCCGCTTGTGGTCATCGGAACAGTGGTCATGATGGCGGCGAGCGGCGGAGCTTGCTCGGACACGACGCGCGGCGGCTACAGCAAGCAAGCAGGCAAACGGAGCTCTCCTTGAGCTTCAGAAACTCACCAGGATCTCGAAAAACTTGACGGAGGGGTTCGGGGTGGCCGGAATCAGCGGTGGAGGCGGTGGCCGGAGTCGGCGAGGCTTGGAGTGCCGGCGAGGAGCACGTGGAGGCGCGACAGCGGGGCAGCGCGTGGAGTCCGACGGCGGGGCAGCGCGTGGAGGCCGACAGCGGGGCGGTGGTTGGGCAGCCTGACGGCGTCCGAGCGCTTGTCCTTGCGGCGGCGGCGATGATCTGTTGTGGTTGATGAGGAACGGGGAAGAAGGAGAAGGAGAAGGGGCGTCGTGTATAAAGGGGAGGGAGAATACGTCCCGGTTGGTGGCAACAACCGAGACTAAAGGGTCATACGTCCCGGTTGGAGCCACCAACCGGGACGTATACTCCAATTTTTTTAGCAGACCAAGGGGCGTGCGCAGGGGGTCTTTAGTCCCGGTTGGTGGCTCCAACCGGGACATATGACCCTGTTTTCAAAAAATTTCAGGAATTTTCTCTCTGTTCCCACCTTATTTTTTATTTTGGGGTTTAAATTTGTAATGTTTTTTAAATGATAATTACAATGGAATTTAGAAAAACTTTAAACATAAGAAGTGTTTGAATTTGAATAACTAATTCGAAACCATTTACTGTTTTTAAAAATAATTAATGTAACCATTTAAACTATGAACCATTTAAATTTAAAAATGAATTAACTTATATTTTTTGAATATTAATTTGGAATTTAGAAAAACTTTAAACATAAAAAGTGTCTGAATTTGAATAACTAATTCAAAACCATTTTCTAATTTTAAAAATAATTAATGTAACCATTTAAACTATGAACCATTTAAAATTAAAAATGAATTAACTTATATTTTTTGAATATTAATTTGGAATTTAGAAAAACTTTAAACATAAAAAGTGTTTGAATTTGAATAACTAATTTGAAACCATTTTCTATTTTTAAAAAATAATTAATGTAACCATTTAAACTATGAACCATTTAAATTTAAAAATGAATTAACTTATATTTTTTGAATATTAATTTGGAATTTAGAAAAACTTTAAACATAAAAAGTGTTTGAATTTGAATAACTAATTCAAAACCATTTTCTGTTTTTAAAAAATAATTAATGTAACCATTTAAAATATGAACCATTGAAAATTAAAAATGAATTAACTTATATTTTTTGAATATTAATTTGGAATTTAGAAAAACTTTAAACATAAAAAGTGTCTGAATTTGAATAACTAATTCAAAACCATTTTCTGTTTTTAAAAATAATTAATGTAACCATTTAAACTATGAACCATTTAAAATTAAAAATGAATTAACTTATATTTTTTGAATATTAATTTAGAATTTAGAAAAACTTTAAACATAAAAAGTGTCTGGATTTGAATAACTAATTCAAAACCATTTTCTATTTTGAAAAAATAATTAATGTAACCATTTAAACTATGAACCATTTAAAATTAAAAATTAATTAACTTATATTTTTTGAATATTAATTTGGAATTTAAAAAAACTTTAAACATAAAAAGTGTTTGAATTTGAATAAATAATTCAAAACCATTTTCTGTTTTTAAAAATAACTAATGTAACCATTTAAACTATGAACCATTTAAAATTAAAAATGAATTAACTTATATTTTTTGAATATTAATTTGGAATTTAAAAAAACTTTAAACATAAAAAGTGTTTGAATTTGAATAAATAATTCAAAACCATTTTCTGTTTTTAAAAAATAATTAATGTAACCATTTAAAATATGAACCATTTAAAATTAACAATGAATTAACTTATATTTTTTGAATATTAATTTGGAATTTAGAAAAACTTTAAACATAAAAAGTGTTTGAATTTGAATAACTAATTCAAAACCATTTTCTGTTTTTAAAAAATAATTAATGTAACCATTTAAAATATGAACCATTGAAAATTAAAAATGAATTAACTTATATTTTTTGAATATTAATTTGGAATTTAGAAAAACTTTAAACATAAAAAGTGTCTGAATTTGAATAACTAATTCAAAACCATTTTCTGTTTTTAAAAATAATTAATGTAACCATTTAAACTATGAACCATTTAAAATTAAAAATGAATTAACTTATATTTTTTGAATATTAATTTAGAATTTAGAAAAACTTTAAACATAAAAAGTGTCTGGATTTGAATAACTAATTCAAAACCATTTTCTATTTTTAAAAAATAATTAATGTAACCATTTAAACTATGAACCATTTAAAATTAAAAATTAATTAACTTATATTTTTTGAATATTTATTTGGAATTTAGAAAAACTTTAAACATAAAAAGTGTTTGAATTTGAATAACTAATTCAAAACCATTTTCTGTTTTTAAAAATAACTAATGTAACCATGTAAACTATGAACCATTTAAAATTAAAAATGAATTAACTTATATTTTTTGAATATTAATTTGGAATTTAAAAAAACTTTAAACATAAAAAGTGTTTGGATTTGAATAAATAATTCAAAACCATTTTCTGTGTTTTAATTTTGATTTGAATTAACTTATATTTTTTATATATTAATGGGCGGGAAAAAAGGATGGGAAATAATGGGCGGAAAGAAAATTTTATTAGGATAGAAAGGAATTAAAGTACATAACGCAACTAACACAAAGTTACATAGAAGAACTGGAAATTAAGATACATGGCCAGATTAAGCCACAATCGGCCGAACTTGTTTTGGAATTTTGGAGTGATTCAGTCATGCTCTTGCCTACACCTGTAATAATCGCCACTGTAGTCGTCGTACTCGCCGCGGCCGTCGTCGTTGTCGTCATCGGGGTCGCCGTAGTTGAACCTTGAAGGCTGAGTACGAGTCGGCTGGACTTGAGGGTAGCACAGGCGGGGGCCAGAGTCGGCGGCCGTGTCATAGGCCATGACGCTCTAGAGAGGCCGACAGCGCCACCACAACCGACGGCCGGCCTTGTTGAAGTTCGGAGGAGGTGGGCCATCCTCCTCGTGCCTGGCGAGCGCCCGATCACGCCGATCCACGACGAAGGCTTCCCAAGTCGAGAAATAGTCAGGATGCCATCTGGGATTCCCCCGCTGCTCCGGCGTGAGCTCGAAGTAGTAGTGGTTCGTGATGGCCATCCGACGCGCTACACCTAGAGGGACAGGAGGAACCGGCATGCCTCCGGCGCTCAGCATCTAGCCGATGGGGACACAGTAGCCTGGCGGGCAGGGGTAGTTCGAGGCGCAAAGCGCCTCCGCCTCCCTGGGAGTTAGTTCTACGGTGGAAGTCATGGGAAAGAGTGATGAGGTTGCAGATATGAGTCTAGAGATGTTCAATGACAATGGAGGCCAACCCTACATATATATATAGTGAGAAATGGCAGGAAGATAACTGAAGGGAAGAACTGGCGGGAAAAACTGGCGGAAAGAAATGGCGGGAAAAAATGGCGGGAAGAAAAATGGCTTATTTAGATCTTGCATAGGATCTCTGAAGAAACCACATATTGCGAGTCTAAAAATGATTTTTACAAAAAATCACGGGCGATAGATCATGTACCTGTAGTAAAAACCGGACCCACTTCCTACCGATTCAGCAGACATTTGTCCTTTTTACCCGGGATGGACGAAAAGGTTTGAGATGTCCCGGTTGGGAGATAGTCCATGTAAGGTGGTCTAGTATTTTAGGAAAATGGGACGGTAGCATTCAGAAACGGAATTTTGGTGGTTACTTCACAAAAAGACCCGTTTTTTGCGCTCGGAAAATGGAAAAGGGCTTTTCCGTGCGACAAAAAGGAAAACTTCCTCCTGCAACATTGTTCTCCATACCAATTTCCACATGCATGCATAATATGGGCACAACATCACAAACTATGCCGTGATTCAGCACATAACATCGGTCATTTGGACCGAAAGCCATGAAACCTCGAACATGATAGGTCATTTTGTGAAGGTTTTTTTGAGACATGATCAATATACCAAGTATGGTATTTTTCCTTTCAACTATGTCACATAATATGACACCACGCGAAGGATTTTCATTATTCGGATTTTTTTAAATTTATTATGCCCGTTTTGAATTTTCTGAATTTCTAACTATGGTCGAACCGGCGTGCACGAAGATAGGGGACGAGCATCGTTAGATATTGCATTTGATCTCTGAAGAAACCACATATTGCGAGTCTAAAAATGATTTTTCCAAAAAATCACGGGCGATAGATCATGTACCTGTAGTAGAAACCGGATCCACTTCCTACCGATTCGGCAGACATTTGTCTTTTTACCCGGGATGGACGAAAAGGTTTGAGATGTCCCGGTTGGGAGATAGTCCATGTAAGGTGGTCTAGTATTTAGGAAAATGGGACGGTAGCATTCTGAAATGGCATTTTGGTGGTTACTTCACAAAACGACCTGCTTTTTGCGCTCGGAAAATAGAAAAGGGCTTTTCCGTGCGACAAAAAGGAAAACTTCCTCCTGCAACATTGTTCTCCATACCGATGTCCACATGCATGCATAATATGGGCACAGTATCACAAACTATGCCGTGATTCAGCACATAACATCGGTCATTTGGACCGAAAGCCATGAAACCTCGAACATGATAGGTCATTTTGTGAAGGTTTTTTCGAGACATGATCAATATACCAAGTATGGTATTTTTCCTTTCAACTATGTCACAAAATATGACACCACGCGAAGGATTTTCATTGTTCGGATTTTTTTTGAATTTACTATGCCCGTTTTGAATTTTCTGAATTTCTAACTATGGTCGAACCGGCGTGCATGAAGATAGGGGACGAGCATCGTTAGATCTTGCATTGGATCTCTGAAGAAACCACATATTGCGAGTCTAAAAATGATTTTTTCACGGACGATAGATCATGTACCTATAGTACAAACCGGACCCACTTCCTACCGATTCGGCAGACATTTGTCCTTTTTACCCGGGATGGACGAAAAGGTTTGAGATGTCCCGGTTGGGAGATAGTCCATGTAAGGTGGTCTAGTATTTTAGGAAAATAGGATGGTAGCATTCTGAAACGGCATTTTGGTGGTTACTTCACAAAACGACCCGTTTTTTGCGCTCGGAAAATGGAAAAGGGATTTTCCGTGCGACAATAAGGAAAACTTCCTCGTGCAACATTGTTCTCTTTACCAATGCCCACATGCATGCATAATATGGGCACATCATCACAAACTATGCCGTGATTCAGCACATAACATCGGTCATTTGGACCGAAAGCCATGAAACCTCGAATATGATAGGTCATTTTGTGAAAGTTTTTTCGAGACATGATCAATATACCAAGTCTGGTATTTTTTATTTCAACTATGTCACATAATATGACACCACGCGAAGGATTTTCATTGTTCGGATTTTCTTTGAATTTATTATGCCCGTTTTGATTTTTTTGTATTTCTAACTATGGTCGAACCGGCGTGCATGAAGATAGGGGATGAGCATCGTTAGATCTTGCATTGGATCTCTGAAGAAACCACATATTGCGAGTCTAAAAATGATTTTTTCAAAAAATCACGGGCGATAGATCATGTACCTGTAGTACAAATCGGACCCATTTCCTACCGATTCGGCAGATATTTGTCCTTTTTACCCGGGATGGAAGAAAAGGTTTGATATGTCCTGGTTGGGAGATAGTCCATGTAAGGTGGTCTAGTATTTTAGGAAAATGGGACGGTAGCATTCTAAAACGGCATTTTGGTGGTTACTTCACAAAACGACCCATTTTTTGCGCTCGGAAAATGAAAAAGGGATTTTCCGTGCGACAAAAAGGAAAACTTCCTCCTGCAATATTGTTCTCCATACCAATTTCCACATGCATGCATAATATGGGCATAGTATCACTAACTATGCCGTGATTCGGCACATAACATTGGTCATTTGGACCGAAAGCCATGAAACCTCGAACATGATAGGTCATTTTGTGAAGGTTTTTTCGAGACATGATCAATATACCAAGTCTGGTATTTTTTCTTTCAACTATGTCACATAATATGACACCACGCGAAGGATTTTCATTGTTCGGATTTTTTTTGAATTTATTATGCCCGTTTTGAATTTTCTGAATTTCTAACTATGGTCGAATCGGCGTGCATGAAGATAGGGGCGAGCATCGTTATATCTTGCATTGGATCTCTGAAGAAACCACATATTGCGAGTCTAAAATTGATTTTTTTCAAAAAATCACGGGCGATAGATCATGTACCTGTAGTACAAACCGGACCCACTTCCTACCGATTCGGTAGATATTTGTCCTTTTTAACCGGGATGGACGAAAAGGTTTGAGATGTCCCGGTTGGGAGATAGTCCATGTAAGGTGGTCTAGTATTTTAGGAAAATGGGACGGTAGCATTAGGCATTTTGGTGGTTACTTCACAAAACGACCCGTTTTTTGCGCTCGGAAAATGGAAAAGGGATTTTCCATGCGACAAAAAGAAAAACTTCCTCCTGCAACATTGTTCTCCATACCAATGTCCACATGCATGCATAATATGGGCATAGCATCACAAACTATGCCATGATTCAACACATAACATCGGTCATTTGGACCGAAAGCCATGAAACCTCGAACATGATAGGTCATTTTGTGAAGGTTTTTTTGAGACATGATCAATATACCAAGTCTGGTATTTTTCCTTTCAACTAAGTCACATAATATGACACCATGCGAAGGATTTTCATTGTTTGGATTTTCAATAGACTAAAGGTTCAGCTTTAGTCCCGGTTGGAGGGATTTCGGCAGGCTGGGCCAGGCAACACTAATGATAGGGGTGAGTGTCGACATTATGTCCTGCGACGTGTACCTTGTCCCGGATGGTGTCACCAACCGAGACTAAAGATGAACCTTTAGTCCCGGTTGGAGACGCCAACCGGGATAAAACACGAGTCAGCACTAATAATAGGGGTGAGTGTCGACATTATTTTGTAAGTGTCGACACTATGCCGAGCTGCTTGTACTATAAATAGGCATCCTTGTGAGTCCAGTCCTCCAGCCAGTTTGAGGCATCTCCAAGATGGTTTTCGAGAGCAGGGACACCACTACGGCCAGTTTCAGGGAGATGCCGACGGAGCCCAGTCTTCCGGCATCTCTGAGAAACTGGTCATAGAGGCACTCCCTAATATGTGAAATTAGTTAGCTCCCAGGCGTATTGATCTAGTTAGAGAAGTTACAAGCTGCAAGATGGTTTTTGAGAGCAGGGACACCACTATGGCCAGTTTCAGGGAGATGCCGACAGAGCCCAGTCCTCCGGCATCTCCGAGAAACTGGTCATAGAGGCACTCCCTAATATGTGAAATTAGTTAGCTCCCAGGTGTATTGATATAGTTAGAGAAGTTACAAGCTGCAAGATAGTTTTCGAGAGCAGGGACACCACTACGACCAGTTTTAGGGAGATGTCGCCGAATCCCAGTCCTCCGGCATCTCCAAGAAACTGGTCATAGAAGCACTCCCTAATATGTGACCGCGCGCGTTTGGAGATCAGATCTTAATGGTAAGTACGAATCAGGACAACTTCTTCATAGTCCCGGTTTAGCCACAAAACGGGACTAACACTCAAGACATTTATTAATATTAAAAACTGAGACTACAAAACCGGGACTAAAGGCCCCCCTATATATAGTCCCGGTCAAGCCACAAATCGCGAATGATATCCTTCGTTGAAGCCACAAACCGTGAAAGACATGAACTAGAGTTACATAATATGAGCATGAACTTCTTGGCATATGTCCTTCCTTATGATCGCTTCAGACGTAACCATGGAGCATCTTCTTTACTTAACGGAATGCTTGGGTCAGTTTTCACTGTGAAGGGCGGAATTTCATCAAACTTATTATAATCTTCTGACATGTCTGTCTTGTCCTCGATTCCCACGATGTTTCTTTTCCCTGAAAGAACTATGTGACTCTTTGGCTCATCATATGATGTATCCGTTTGCATATTTTTTCTTTTTCTTTTTGGTCTGGAGGACATGTCCTTCACATAGAAAACCTGAGATACATCATTGGCTAGGATGAATGGTTCATCTCTATAACCAAGATTGTTGAGATCCACTGTTGTCATTCCGTACAACTAGTCTATCTTTACCCCTTCCCCTTTCAGGTTTACCCATTTGCAGCGAAACAAAGGGACCTTAAAAGAGACTCCATAGTCTAGTTCCCATATCTCCTCTATGTAACCATAGTATGTGTCCTTTTGTCCATTCTCGTCTATTGCATCAAAGCGTACACCACTATTTTGGTTGGTGCTCTTTTTATCTTGGGCGATCGTGTAGAATGTATTCCCATTTATTTCGTACCTTTGGAAATTCAATACAGTAGAAGATGGTGACGCGGCCAACAAGTATAGCTGATCTCCAACAGTGGTGTCATTCAAGAGATGTGTCCGCATCCAACCACCGAAAGACTTCATGTGTTCATTTGTAATCAGTGATTCAGGCTTCCCCGGGTTTTTGGAGCGTAGAATATTCTTGTGTTCCTCGATATACGGAGCTGCCAAGGTGGAATTATGTAGAACTGTGTAGTGTGCTTTAGTGAAAGAATCTCCGTCCCTACATATCATTGCTTTCTTTCCCAGCGTGCCTTTTCCACTTAGTCTTCCCTCATTCCGCGAGTCAGAAACACCAATCGGCTTAAGGTCAGGAATAAAGTCAACACAAAACTCAATGACCTCCTCTGTTCCATATCCCTTGGAGATGCTTCCTTCTGGTCCAGCACGGTTATGAACATATTTCTTTAAGACTCCCATGAATCTCTCAAAGGGGAACATATTGTGCAGAAATACCGAACCGAGAATGGCAATCTCTTCCACTAGGTGAACCAGGAGATGCGTCATAATATTGAAGAAGGATGGTGGGAACACCAATTCAAGACTAACAAGACATTGTACCACATCCTTCTATAACCTTGGCAGAATATCTGGATTGATTACCTTCTGAGATATTGCATTGAGGAATGCACAAAGCTTCACAATGGGTACTCGAACATTTTCCGGTAGAAGCCCCCTCAATGCAATCGGAAGCAACTGCGTCATAATCACGTGACAGTCATGAGACTTCAGGTTTTGGAACTTTTTTTCTGCCATATTTATTATCCCCTTTATATTAGATGAGAAGCCTGACGGCACCTTGATACTGTAAAGGACTTCAAAAAAGATTTCCTTCTCTGCTTTGGTAAGAGCATAGCTGGCACGACTTAAGTGACGCCCTTTATCCGTCTTGTTCTGTGTATGCATGTTCTTTGGGTCTTTCATAATTTGTTGGTCCTCCCATGATTCTGGTGTATCTTTTGTCTTCCCATTCACGCCTAGGAATCCTAGCAGGTTCACGCAAATATTCTTCGTCACGTGCATCACGTCGATTGAAAAGCGGACACGCAGGACTTTCCAATATGGCAACTCCCAAAATATAGATTTCTTCTTCCACATGGGTGTGTGTCCTGTAGCGACGTCGTTCGGAAATGATTGACTGCCGGGACCCTTTCCAAAGATTACTTCTATGTCCTTGACCATACCAAATACATCATCACCAGCAGGGAGTTCAGGCTTCATCCGGTGATCTGCCTCACCTTTGAAATGCTTGCCTTTCTTTCTTACGGGATGATTAGTCGGAAGAAATCGTTGATTCGCCAGGTACACAACCTTCTTGCATTCGTGCAAATATGTACCTTCATTCTTATCTAAACAGTGTGTGCATGCCTTATATCCCTTGTTTGTTTGTCCTGAAAGGTTACTAAGAGTAGGCCAATCATTGATGGTTACGAATAATAACCCTCGTAGATCAAATGGCTCCTGTTTATTCTCATCCCACGCACGTACACCTGGTTTTCCCCACAACTGTAAGAGTTCTTCAACTAATGGCCTAAGGTACACATCAATGTCGTTGCCCGGTTGCTTCGGGCCTTGGATGAGCATTGGCATCATAATGAACTTACGCTTCATGCACAACCAAGGAGGCAGGTTGTAGATACATAGAGTCACGGGCCAGGTGTTGTGACTGCAGCTCTGCTCCCCAAAAGGATTCATGCCATCCGTACTTAGACCAAACCATAAGTTCCTTGCGTCACCTGCAAAGTCTGGGAAGTCTCTCTCGATTTTTCTCCACTGTGACCCATCAGTAGGGTGTCTCAACTTCCCGTCTTTCTTACGGTCTTCTTTGTGCCATCGCAACAACCTGGCATGCTCTTTGTTTTTGAACATGCGTTTCAACCTTGGTATTATAGGAGCATACCACATAACCTTAACAGGAACCCTCTTCCGGAGGGGCTCTCCCTCAACATCACCAGGGTCATCTCGTCTGATTTTATACCGCAATGCATTGCATACCGGGCATTTATCTAAATTCTCATACTCCTTACCGCGGTAGAGGATGCAGTCATTAATGCATGCATGTATCTTTTTCACATCTAATCCTAGAGGACAAAGAGTCTTCGTAGGTACTCTCGAGAAGTTTGTTATGTTTTGGAAACATCGGCTTCATTATTTTCAGCATCTTTTCAAATGAGGAGTCAGTTAGACCACACTCTGCCTTCCATCGCAACAATTCCAGTGTGGTACTGAGCTTTGTGCTGCCATCTTCACAATTTGGGTACAACAATTTCTTGTGATCTTCTAACATGCCCTCTAACTTCAACTTCTCATTTTCTGTTTCACAGTCTCGCTTTGCATCAGAAATGACCCTACCAAGTTCATCAGCCGGCTCATCTGATGCCCGTTCTTCACCTCCTTCCTCTCCATTGTCTTCCATTGCAGTATCACTGTATTCAGGAAACATATGATGATAGTTGTTATCATGATCTTCTTCTTCACCATCTTCCACCATAACCCCTCTTTCCCCGTGCTTGGTCCAACAATTATAGTTAGACATGAAACCTTTCATAATCAGGTGGCCGCGAATGATTTTTGAGGAAGAGTACTCGTTGTTGTTCCGACATTGAACACATGGACAACGTATAAAACCATTCTCTTTGTTTGCCGTATCCACATCGATAAATTTATCCACGCCTTTAATATACCCGGCTACGCGCCGATCACCGTACATCCATTCCCGACCGTTGATCTGCATCATATAAGTAAGTTTATCAAAAAACAGGACATCATAAATAGTGAAATGACCAATTCACATCGAAACATGCATTGTATCAATGATAGAGAAAAGATAAGATTGCTAACCTCGATCGAGGTAAATAAAGAGGAGAAAGCTCAAGTGCGTCTCGGACACCTTTTATATTTTTGTTCTATGAGAAATTGAACGGGATTATTCACTCAAACATTTCATCAAACACCTTGAATGCATGCATAGGGGAAAAAAACTAGCACACCCCTCACACCTTCCACCAAGAGAAAAACAGAGTGGAGACAGAGGGCTGGGACGTTGCATTTATAGAGGGCGTGAGCATACGTCCCGGTTTGTAACACAAACCGGGACTAAAGATGTGTGCCACGCCATGTGGCTGATGCCCAACCTTTAGTCCCGGTTTGTGTTACCCCTTACCAACCGGGACGCATGCCTCCGGACCCGTGCCCGCTCGAACCGGCACGCGTGCCAGCATTAGTCCCGGTTGGTGGTGCAACCGGGACTAATGCTCTGAGGGGGCGCGAACGGATGTCATATTTTCTACTAGTGTGTGGTGTTGATATTCTTCCGTGCGCGCGCGTGCATGTGAGTCGATGGGCAGGCCTAGCTCAGCTTGGCTGCCTATGCTAGCTAGTTCAGGAAAGACATAATAAGGTGACAGAGAATACTATGAGCATGTATAAGAAAAAAATAGGAATAAAGGTACGACATGCTGGTGCACCCATGCATGGATGCATGCACGTGCATGTGTTAACACAAAGAACCAAATCCAACGTTATTTTGTAAAGAACCAAATAAGAATAAAATTTGCAATTTAATAGAACATTGATAGAACTTTGAGAAATTAATCTCCTTCTTTTATATGTCAAATGAATTTTCAAAATATTAGGAATTGATTTAAACAGCACCAAACAAAAAGTTTTTTTTAAATTGACCGCGTTGTAACATTCCTTGTAAAAAATCGACTAGTAAAAAAAATCAGGATGTTACATATATTAACCAACAAACTAGTTTAACAAGAGGCTTTACTAGGGACTTTTTTATGTTTACAAACCACACAAGTATTAATGTTTATGGTTAATACAATTATAGCATGTTATGTAAACATTTGTCATAAAAATTAAGATATGATAATAAACACTTTATTATTGCCTCCTGAGCATATCTTCAACAAAATGAATTGCGGCTAGCTCGGCAATTGTTTTCTCTTCCTTGATATCTTCTATCTCATATGGCCTCTTCTTTAGTTTGGCGAAGTGGAATGTCATTTTCTCTTCTCCAAACATCATTGAAATAGTCTCCTCCTTATTATCAATTCGATCTTTGGTTATAGAGACAAAAGGCCTGCCTAAAAGAACAGGACAAAAAGTATCTCGAGGCATATCAACAATATGAAAATCAAGAGGGTACATGAATGATCCAATAAAGACATAGACATTGTGAATAACACCTTCCAGTTTTATATTAGTTCTATTAGACAAATTAATGTTAGTGTCTACCGGTTCCACATCTGGATTATTTAAATTGTAGCGAAGTTCCTCATAAAGTGATGATGGAATAATATTTATAGTAGAAATCGGCTCACAAACTCCGCATAAGAAAGTTTTTGCACAATATATAGGGGTCATAGGTTTAGAAGTTTCTCTACCTCGTATCCTACCTGTGATGAAGTCTGAAGTTTCAAATTCTAGCATAACCACTTAATTCTCCATGATTCGTGCTTCCATAAGATCCTTAAATATAACAATATTTGCATTGGTAGCATCGGGGTTCTTCTCTAGTTTTTTGATCTTCTCCTTATATGCTCTTCCTCCCTGTACTTTTTCTTAATATTCTCTTGAATAGTATCAGAGGAAAATTCTACCAATGACGCGTTCTCTCTTGCTTGTTTCTTTTCTTCAAGGGGTTTATAAGGTTCCCATCCTGTAGGTACTTGTAGATGCCCTGCATAATTCTCAATAGTTTTCTTTGCTGAATAAGAATCAATACCAAGGGTTTTAATCATCGCACAAGTACTTTCATCTGTAAGAAAGTCGTTAACACAAGCATATTTAGAAGAACTATTCATATTTCTCTCCTCATTTTTAAGACTTCCTGTTACTAAGCCCTCCATAGAAAGTATTGGTGATTAACCAATCAGGCAAACGGTGATGGGGGCAATTGTCTAGATAGCTCTTATACCTTAGATAACCTTCATATAAACTCTCATCGGGATTATTTTTGAAACTAATAACAATACCTCTCATCCTGTGAGCTTTGCTTTCTGAATAGTATTTTGATAGGAAATTGATTTTCAAATTTGTCCATGTCCTTAGTGCTTCTGCACAAAAGGATCTATACCATTTGTAAACATTATTAGAGAGAGTTTGTCTAAACAACTGATTTTGACTTTATCAAGGTCACAATCATCAAATATAAAGGAACCAAAAACATCTTCAAAGAATTTTAAGTGTCCATATGGACTTTCTTCATTGGTTCTTGCAAACTTCTTAGAGTTAAGTAATTCAAATAATAGGGGATGGATTTCAATACCATCGGGGTTTATGCTATTATTGACAGTTATAAAAGCGTCCATGGGCGAAACCATATTCCTTACTGCCTCAAGCTGCATTAAATGCTGAGTGTTGTCCATTGTTATGGTCCAGCAACTCAAATAAAATATTAGTACAACGAAAGTAAATTACTAAAAGTAAAGTGACTTATAGCGCTAAGCTCCCCGGCAACGGCGCCAGAAAATAGCTTGATGACTACAAGTGCGCAGATCGTTTGTAGATAGTTTCGAAATAAAGATATCGACCCCACAAAGAGCAGTAGGCGAAATACTAAAATGCTTTTAACTAAAACTAAATGAAGAACTTAAGGAATAATTCTAAGATGCAAGAAAAGTAGAATTGTTTTTGGGTTTTTGGTTGAGTATAACAGTAAAGTAAAGTGAAGTAAAAGTTAATGCATAAAGTAGTAATCGCGTGTGTAAGAAAGATTGAAACTGCAATAGGAGAAAAGGCATTCTCGGGGAGTGGCGGATACATCGCTAGCAATTTATACTAAGTAATCAAGATTATTATAAAGAATATTCTCATGATATGCATGTATGTGGGAGGAGCTCCATATATGGACGATTAGGCAGCAACCTCTGCTCACACCATCCTTCATAACCACAGCTGACAGATAAACGACATCAATCATATTATCCCGCTATTAAGGGATTTCTCCCGCGGCATGGACATGGCTTAATGAGTTCTCCTTGCTTCCCCAAGTTAGTACGTAAAGGATGACAACGACTTTATAGTCACAGTAAGTTCTACCATCCCTCCGTCTACCAACAAGTAATCCCCTTCATCAAGTCCCCACAAGAGGCAAATATTAAGGAGGTGCACAATTCCCAACATCAAGATGAATACAATTAACACATACATATGATTATGTATAACATAATAATCTCTATTTCATCTCAATCATATACTAGGGTTTCTCCATCTCCCCAAGAACTTATGATCTACTCAGACATGGAGGCAAACAACATCATGGAAATGGTAATGGAAACGATTATTGATGAATAGTACTTGTATAAATCCACAACTAGTGCAAGAATTACAACAAGATATAGATGGGATGGATGGAGATGATGGTGGTGATGAAGATGCAGCGGTTGTTGAATATGGAGATCGATGCCTTGGCCTCCCAGATTTGCTTAGGGCGAAGATGGATCCCTAGGGCAAGTCCCCCCCAGATCCCTTTCAAAGGTGAGGTTTTCGGCAATTTCTAGGTGTTCTGTATGTCGTCTCCCTAATCCAGTTGCATGGGATGAAACTATTTGAGAAGGCGGTGTCGGCGCCAACTATACGGCGGGAACTATATGGCTAGAAAAGTTTTCCCGCCGTATAGTTGGTCGTTAACTCTTCTGTATCCTCCAATCGCTTCGGGGTTTCTTCTGGTATTATTGATATTACCCAAATAAGAAATTAACATAGTTCTTGGCTCCTTTTCACTCCAATATAACTGGTACAAGAATTGTGTAAATCGGATCCATCATTTGTCCTAATCCTGGTGAAAATAAACATAAAAGGTGCATGCGAACGCTGTAAAATACCAAGATCCTACAACTACAATGCAAAATAATAATCTAAAACATGATGCAAATATGCACTCATCACCTTCTGGGCGACCCAGTTAGACGGATCAAGAAAGGAGGCCCATGCCGGATAAACGAAGGCTATGCTATAGTCAAACACCAATCTGGAGCCTTGGAGTGCAAGACCTGAAGACTAGTTAGTGCTAGTGTAGGACTTTGTAACCTGTCCGTCTAGGACTCTTCCTTGTAACCCTAGGTTCTTGCGCTTTATAAGACGGACCTCTCAGAGCCTTTAGGGCACATCGCATATCACCTCTCATAGCGAACCGATCCCTCTAACTCGGCATATTGCCATTACAATGATTTATAGCAGGAGTAGGAGTCTACCACTGTCGTGGGATCTGAACCTGTGTAAGATGTGTTACCTCATACCCGCCAACTCGCTGCCTTCCTCCACCTCTCTAAACATGCTCTATGAGGAACCTTCCATGGTGCACTCATCGGCAATATCACAACAAATGTCAATTTGTAAATCCAGACAAAAACAATAGAATCATTGTTAGGGGTGACCCCTTAGGGTTGCCCGATCTTTCACGAATCTCCATGGAACTACATGGGAAAGGGAGAAGTTAGCAGAAGCAAACACACACCTCACGAATAACACGATAAACACATGCAAAACTCACATGATACAAGGCCGATTGCTCCCTCTGGTGCTCACTAGTCCGATAGAATCCTCGCAAGGAAAGATCAGTCAACGTGCGCCCATCAAATCCACATCGAAGAGGGAAGAACACCTTGGAGACGATCTTGATAACTTTACTAGAGCCAACTCAAAGTAAAGACCTTGTACAACTAAGTATGCTCAAAGGCACAATCCATAGAGGTGGGTGATTATAGGGTTCCTCATGAAGGGAAGGAGACATAACTAGAAGTGATCCATCTTGGGGGTTTCTAGTCTATCATCTATGTCAAAGGGATACATGAACGGGTGGGGGTTCTATTATAGGCCAACCACTAAACAAGGGGTATTTTGAGGATAAAACTAGGGTTTGGATCAGAATAAGGGGATACATGGGCCAAGGGCCCATCTGTTGGCATGCAGGCCCATCACTTAGGTCGGAGACTCTGGGATGGATGAAGATTCTGGGTTAGTCTTTGGGGTTGACTTCGGGGTCCCCGTTGTATCTTCTGTAAGTAGGGGCGGAGTCCTTATGGCAGTCCTGGGGTGGAGAATCCGGTGCGTTTGGCTGGAGACTCCGATATAGAGGGTTGGAGACTCGAGGGCGGATGGAGATTACGGTGTGGTCATCGCTCTTCAAGATTGTCTTCGGGGAGGTGTACTAGGAGCTTCGGGAAGAGGTCTGGATTCCGGTCCAGAGTCCTAGGCGAAGACTCCGGTGTTAGAGGCCAGAGACTCCAGGCGTCAAGGATGGAGACTCCGGTGCTTCAGCTGTTTCTTCTTTCATCTCGTCTTCCAAGCCTCCGTCTTGTCAGTCTTGATGCTCCTGGATTCCTCCCTTATCTCCGTGCTTTTCGGTGTGAACCTATCATGGTCATAGGACGGAGTATGAAGTAGTATATCATTCAATAAGGTAGGAAGTGGTATCGCATAGAGGATAGGATTCACCTTTGGAGTCCATGACGACTTGGTATAATTTGGAGACCTTGATGTTGTAACAACCATAGGGCAGGCTACATCAGCTTCCCCTTGCAAAAAGAGTCGTCCTCGACTCTACATGCTCATCACAAAGTAGAAGAGGTCAAAATACATTCTTGATTCTGGGGTTCACCATATAGTCGTCCTCGGGAAGATTGACTTGACAACACTTCAATGTTCCTTCACTTTCCATGAAGCCTACAAAGCTCACAACAAAAGCGGAGCAACACTCAAAGAGTATACAATTCATTTAGATTATAGCATGAGTCCTCAAGTAGAAGGAAGTCACCTTAGCTTATAGAGATAGCTCGATGGCGGGTAGCCATATGTAACTCTCTTTGGTTCTTCTTGTCAACACATGGTTGGTAGAGGTTGACGTGTATGCATTTGTACCTTAACACAACAAAGACCAAGCAAAATATTTCCGTGCATGATATAGGAGCATGTCATTTGTGGCATGTCCATTATTGTTCAAAACACTATTAGCACAATACAAGGATAGAAAATGGAATGCATATGCAATGTCAATGTACATGGAAATTGTTTGAACATCATCCAAATGTGGGAACTCAAGAACTCCATATAATGTACTAGTGTGGCACTCAAAGCAATTGACTAAAATTTTGATCAGCATTTTTGATGCAAGACTAGGAGAATTTGGCAAAAACACATGAGGAAGAATATCCAAAATAACATCATTATGTGTGCAAACCAACCATTGGAAAGAGAAATTGTTGAAAATGTTGGATGCCATATACATATCATTGAAAGCAAATACCATGGTAATATGAGTATCCCAAGCGGAAACAAAAACAACATGTTTGCAAACAAACCATATAAAAGAGCAAGTGGTCTGTATGTTTGTTGCAACAACGATACAAGATACTTGGAAGCTCTCATGACAATACATGCTCATAAAGGCATTATGGTTGCACACAAAACAACGGAAAGAGAAATTGTTCAACATTTTTGTTGCAACACACAAAGCATCAATATCCAATATCAAAGAAACATGAATGTCACAAGGTGGGATAATACTATCAACATGCTTGCAAGCAAACCATGGGAAAGAGCAATTTTTCAACATGAAAGATGCAAAGCATGCAAAAGGTAACAGAGCTGGGTTCGATCTTGAAATCACTGGTGGGATGCTCTTGAGAGCTCTTTTTGTCAACTCATGCTCAACCGAGGTTGACAATATAGTGCGGGTACCTATACACATCATACACAAAAGTAAGAACGTGTGTGCATGTTAGAGAAACACCTCATCCATCATGACGTATCTCTTCTTGTGCACATCACCATTAATGTCAATAAAGTGTAAAATAGTGCATGATGAGTATGAAAGTGGGGAACATGCTTATCATGGAAATCATCAAAATCTCCAAAAATTGAGAAATCTATGGAGGCGTCTCATTACAACCCATGTGATAAGTATGTTGCAATAAAAACAATTGATAGACAAATTATTCAACTTATTGCAAGCAACGGAAAAAATTGGATAACTACCATGGAAAAGCATGTCCAAAGCAATATTATGGTTGCTGACAAACATAGGGAAAGAGAAATTGTTCATCAAGTTTGTCGCAATACTACAAGCAATTTTATCATTATTCCAAGCAAAACATTTGAAAGAGCAATTTTTCATCATATTGCAAGCAATGGACGGATACACAAAACATTTATAGCATGGAATGTGTATGGAAACATCATCACAATCAAATAATTTCACATGATCAACATTATGCAAAGGCAAAGTATCACATGGAAACATGAAAGAATCATATGAAATGTCACAAGTAGCATCCATAGCATGCCAATCATCACAAGTCATCATGTCCACTAGTGGGATCATGGCATCATCAACACCCTTATTTTTACCTTGTTCATACCTCTCATATAAAGTGGGTGTTGTGGTAGTACTGGCCTCCTTGTGGACGACTTCGTCTTCTTGATGTATCCATGGTGTAGCATCATGTTCATGCACCTTGTACATCTTCTACAATTGAGGCATCAATGCTTCATCGCTCGGCGCATCTTCATCCATGGAACCTAGTACAACATAAGAGAACACACTAGAGGTAGAGGGTAGTTTGTTAGAAATCGAAATGGTCTCACTTGACCTATCAACTACCACTCTCAACTCACTATGTGTATCACTCATGCCCTCAAAGTGGAAGCACTCAATCTCACATAAGGTGGAGTCACTCATCTCACTATTGTTCTCACTCAAGTGGGCTAAGTGGCTCTCTTACTCACATGGGATTGGTACCACATCATCACTCAAGCATATAAGGATAGGCTCGGTTTTCTCAACTTCATGTGCCTCCTTTGGTGAAGGGAAAATCCCATGATCACCATTCTTTACCTTCTTATCAACATCTTGTAATGTAGGCTCTTTACTTGGAGCTTTATCATCCATCCTCGTGGCCATCTTGGCTTGTTTAGACATCCTCTTAGTTTACTTGTCCAACTTGGCGAAGTAGAGGTCTTCATTTTCCTCGTTAATGAGGTATTGGAATGCAATCATAGTCATTGAAGCTTGATGGCATGGAGGAAGGATTTCTCTTGGTGCCATTTTTGTGGTGTAACTAATAGTTGAAGGTGCCTTAGGATGGTGTCGACGAAGTTCATTTGTAACACCCTCGGATCGGCCCAATGCAAGTTTCAGCGATTCCCGCCAAACCTGCATAGAAACGATTCAAAGGTGCCCACCAGGCACTTTCATGTGGGTGGAAACAAAGTAATATCATTACACAATAGTCCATGATGAAACCCACATAACAGATATATACAACAACGACTCAAAGAGTCAAGAATACAAATATACAGTACAAAGATCCAAATCACCTTTAAAACGATACAACATCCGACTACGGACAAGATGAAAAATGAGCTAAGAGCCCTGAAGAATAACCAATGGAGTCCATAACGCTGCCCAGGCCAAGCCGAAAGGGTAACCCTATTAACGACGTCGATCTCAAACCTGCTAAACAAAAAGGGTTATCGACAAAGGGCAAAGAAAAAAGGGAGCGGTCAGTACTGAGGTCAGTACACAACGAGTCTTAGAATTCGGTGGTCCTCGCCTACATAGGTATGGTGGATCGAAGCGGTAGGGTAGAATGCACTAAACAACCTATAGAGACCCAATACAACTATCGGCTATCAGAGAAATATGAGAACGACCTATTTAGAACCAACCTGATACTACCACCAATCATACCCTTCCTGGTATTTCCCCCTCGATACCAAATGAGGAAGTCCTGCCGAGGAAACTCACACGGTTGCCAATTTTATCCATTCCTTTACATGGTGGTTATCCAACTTACTAGCCATATCAGATACAAGTCAAATTTATAACAGTAAACTTTAGTTATAGTTATCTATGATCGAGATACTATGCTCCATGTCGTCCATAACCGCGGACATGACTTTTCAAAAAGATTTAACCATGCAGGGGTGCACCAAAGTTTCCACACGCACTTCGACTCTTGTTTCCAGATCAATTAATATACTTCCATAGGTATGTCGGCGGGACCTAGGACACGACGCTTTCCCAAACCCAAATCAAGTACATGAGGTCCACCCGAAAGATCTACCTTTACGAGGTATAGCTAATCCTCCTCGTACGGACTCTAGGCTTGCGTACACTTGCACGAGAGCAGAGGACATGGACAAAATATTCCCGTGACAGAGTGCCACACCTACGCAACAGTAATAAACGCTCATCGAGCAATAGGTAATAAACATGGGATACATGGCATCACATGGCATGAAAACTTCAAACTATTTTGTGGCCCCCAGTACAATACTTTGAAATCAGATACTAAGCCGGTATGGGTGCCCAGACACCCCACATGTGGTTAGCATGCTTAGTCTCGAAACAGGTGTCAAGAACTCGGGTCCTAGGTCGACACAAGTGGGCGATTGACAACCAAATGTCAACTATTACCCACCGGAGCCTCTTCATTAATTATTTCCATTTTAATATTTAATTAACCAACTGTAAATAAACCCACAACCATCTCCACCTTTATGAATATGACAACCGCCAACAACGTTGGAACATCGACGATGCGAAGCGACACCTGAGCAAGCGACTACGACTCACGAGTCCAACTGTCTACCCAAACAATAGGCATTAGGATGTGTCCAAGGCAATATAAAGGCTGTAGGGATATATAAAGGGGTACAGATTCTATAGCATCGCAACACAGATAGCAATAGATCAACAGGAGGAAGTAAAGACTATAAATGTAAAATAGGGAGAAAGGGGGAGAATGCTCGCCTGATAACATTGTCGAAGATACACCGAAGATCGGGTCGACACTCGCAGCAACTCATCGGCCTAATCCGTGAAGAATCAAAACACTAGAAGAAACACCGGATGCACTACTTATTACTACGGTAGAAAACCGGGCGTGATGCATGATGATGTATGACATGGCAAAGGTGCGATGCAATTAGGCAATATTAATCGAAACCGGGGTCCCGACAATTATTTAATAGGTTCATGTTGTTTAGTCACCACGTAATTTAAATATTGGCTTAACAAGGCAAAACATGGCGGTTCACTACACAAATTTAAATGGGACCAATATAAGACTAGGAAATCCCGCATATAGTCTCCATATTTAATTTTGAGGTGATTCGACTAAAAGCTCGTAAACCACATGAAGATGTATGCGATATGATCAATTTATATGCAACAAGTGACAATGTCATATATTAAAAATATAGGGGTCTCGGATAGGACTCACACATGGCGGTTTGGCAATCTTGGGGCTCGAAGGGGTTTGGGTTCAGACGTCGGGATCAGTCTTCGGATCATGGCGTCAGGGCTTTGGTTTCCGGAAGCGGGCTCTTGGCATTCCAGGAAGGAGACCTGTGTGCCAAGGATTCGGCCTTGCATCTCCGGTGGCAACAAGGACCTACACACGGTTGCGTGGTCTTTAGAAAACATCATCGATTCTTGGGATTACAAAACGAGGCTGTAATAGCCGATGTAGCCAAGATCATCACACTGCCACCTCATTTAGGTTCACAAATAGTGCCATTCATCAACATATATCGCAAAACCATAGGAAAACAGAGAACCAACAATGCATGAGCACTACAGCAGGGATACGCGCGGCAGAAGGTACTCATGGAGGCCGGGTCTGGAAGGTGGGCGAGCGTCGGCGCTAGACTACAGCGGTTAGGAAGGATGGCGACCGGCAGCGAGGAGATGCGCTCGCGGCTTGCATCAGAGGAGGGGCTGGTGGCCGGGCGCACAGAGGCGGTGACTGGGTCGAACAAGGGCTTTGACAAGGAGGCCTAGAGGCAGGGGCGACAAGCATCGCGCGGGCGGCGTCTGGACGGAGCGGCTCCGGCGAGGCCGTGACCAACACGAGAGGGAGGCCAGGGAGATCCACAGGGCGGCGCGAGGCGGATCACAGCGGCCCTTGCGGGGTCACGGCCGGAGACGCGGGAGGTGAGGCGGTGGAGGCGCGGCCTCCGGCGAGCGGGGACAGACGGCTCGATATGGCGCGGAAGACGAGGGAGGAGACCGGCGACAAGGCGGCCGGCGGAGCAGGGACCATGCGGGGGCGAGCGACATAAGGAGCCCGTGGCTGCGGCGGTCGCACGTGAGAGGGAGCGTAGAGGCGGAATCGGGAAGGAAGGGGTGCGGGGAGCGGCCTCGCGAGGGACACGAGTGGGACTGGGCGGTGGAGTGGGTCGCGGTCGAGGCGAGTCGCTGGGTTTGCATCGCGATGGTTGGGTCTCGCGGGGGAGTAGGGCCAGGGAGAGGTTCGGGTGTGCGTGGGTGGTTTGGCGGCCGAGTGTGTTGCATGACATGCAGGCGTGTGTGGTGTGTATGTGGTGTACCGGGTCGGTTAGGTAGGGTGCGGCGACACGTCGGGGTGGATTGGTAGGTGCGTGCGTTTGGGTGCACAGGGTGCGTGGGTTTGTTCGGCTGGCACAGAGGTGGGTCTAGGGTTAGGGTTTCTAAGATTAGGGTTTAGTCTAGATAGATCTAGGGTAAGGGTTTGGGGGTAGTAGGTGGTCTATCTAGTTGAGCCATTTGGGCCTGACCGAATGGACTGCATCCCCCAACAAAACATTTTTTTATTTCTTTTGAAATAAACTATTTTGTAAATAGGTTTTAGACAAACAGAAGATCCTGACGGACCTAGGGTTTTTATTTGAAATAGAGAGGGGGTTATTAGATAACAAAGGTAGGATTTTAGAAAATAGTTCTTAGGCAACATATGCATACAAACATGAAGATGCTTAAATGCAATATGGCATGATGACATGAGCATACAGTCATGATGATGCACCAAACAAAACAACGAGCAATTTTCTAGTAGTTGTTTTATCCGGGGTGCTACAATTCGACACCACTAACAATGGATCTCGCCCTCGAGATCCGCCTCCTGGTACGGGAAGAAGGTCGACGGTCTGAATCTTATTGCTTCATGTAGATCTTCATGAGACCACTAACAAGGATTCTTGCTCCATCTTGAAATCGGCGACACCACCAACAAGGATTATTGCTCACGTTCGTCGAGAGAACACTCAGACGAAACACAGATGAAGGAAGAGGTCTCAAAAGGTAAGGCCACCTCTAACTTTCGTGGAAGGAGTAAGAATTGCATCGATCCACCATTCAATGCACAAAAGCGAATGATAAGAGTAGTGGTATGGTCGCGACTCCATCCCGCACTCAAAGCGTTACTCTATACACGAACAAATGGATTTTGCAACCAACCCTCGAAATTCATACTGAAGATCTCGACAAATAAGGTACGGAAGCAAAGGAGTGATGCAGATTCTTTATCGGATCTGATGGAGATGAGGTCGTCGCATTGAAAAACACCGAAAGATACAAAGAAAAAATTTAGGGAATTTTTGGTTCACTGAAGGTACAATAGATGAAAACTTCATCGGATAGCATGAAGACCAGATGTCGAATCACCGTTACAAGAGGAAGGAAGAGAAACCCTGAAGGTACGACGAAAACCCAACCACAAGAAATCCTAGACTCGCAGAAAAGATAAGAGAGCAGATTCAAAACACGCGAAGGTAAGAAGAGAATAGCAGAGGGGTAAGGAGTAAAAGCAGACCTAATAAGATCTATCCAACCGATTTTTTAAAATAGTTTTGACATTCTACAACGTCCGTTAGCTAGGTTATCCTACAGGCTGGACCAGTGGGATATCGCAACTGCTGAGCTCTGATACCTCTCTGTAACACTCTCAGATCGATCCTATGCAAGTTTTAGCGATTCCCACCAAACCCACATGGAAACGATTGAAAGGTGTCCACCAGACACTTTTATGCGGGTGGAAAATGAAGTAATATAATCTACACTAATAATATTAAAAGACCCAGAGGGTCTGATCCAAACAATCTACACCGTTCACATGCCTAAATCTAATCGTCTGATGCCTCCCCGATGATGAGTTTTCCGTCGACTTGGATATTACCCACAATGCCACCGTCCAGTAAAATCCTATACCTGCCCGTTCGTTCTTAGTTTTTTCCCCTTCCACAAGGCTTCTCTCCACCGTAAAATAGAGGAACGGCTCGCGGTCGCGGGGAAGCAGAGGTCCAACACCTCGGTCAATCCGCGGAGGCTGTGCGGGCAGAGGCTCTGAATACGAGAAGGTCCAAGGCCTCCCCTCTCGTGGGTGGTTGTTGAGAGAGGGAGGGAGTCAATCCGTGGAGGCGGCGGCGCTGAGGAGCAGGTCCGCGGCCTCGGGCCTCCTTGCTGGCTGCAGAAGAGGAGAAGGTGCACGGCCTCCTTATGATCCCCCTGGTGGGTGGTTGTTGAGCGGTGGAGGGAGGCGAGGAAAGATTTGAGGGAGGTGGATTAGCCCTTCAGGGGGCGAGGATCAGAGATGGGAGGCGCTGCGGAGGAGCTCCTCGCAGGGGAGACCCGCCCAAGCGTGACGGCGGTAGGCGGGGGCATGGCAGCCTGGGATGGCGGTCGAGCAACGCCTGCGCTGACGCTGGTGGTGCTATCGCATCACTACAAGAAACAACTGATGGGAATACAATAGATTACCATGGTGGTGAGCTGGATGGCCAGTACCCTGATGCAGGACGACCGCGTCCTACCGGCGGCGGCCCAATCTCCGCAGTACAGGACCATGCCATAGTCACGGGCCGATGTGGACAAATCACTGACATGTAAAGAAGTGTCAGCGGTAAATTCAGAGGCATGAACTGAACGAGCACGTGAGGAGGAGATGAGAGAGGCCAGATTCGCTTCTACAATACAAAAAATTGAGATGGTGTAAACTTCAATTTTATTGATACGTAAATAATGGTCCATGTCTACCTCTGAGTTGTTTATTACTTCTAACTTTGGATTTACATGCTCTTTTTGTTAAGGAAGTACTCCCTCTATTCTTGATTATAAGGCAAATACGTATTTCAAGAAAATAGTTTTATCGTAAATTTGGTCAACAATATTTAAATCATATTTCGTAAAAATTATACCATCGAATGCGTATTTTAAATATGAATCTAATGGTATAATTTTTGTTAAATATAGTTTGTATTTTATTGACTAAATTTATAGTTAAACTATTTTCTCGATGTACGTATTTGAATAATAAACCGGAATGGAGGTAGTAGTTAGATGCATATGTTTCTGAACAATTAGTGAAGCACTGTTTTAATTGATATAAACGATTAACGTAGACCGGTAAAAGTATAACACTCTTTGGGTATTCATTCACTTCTGAATCATTATTTTCAACAATCTGAGTATTGAGTTATTTAATTATCAGAGAATTTTAATCAAATTTAGGAATGTTGGCCTGGGTGAACATAATAAGGTCAGAACTTTTTTTTTGAAAAAAGGAACAAGTCATCGTTTTTTTATAAGACCTTAACTGATCCATACTGATATTTAAACATATAAAAATAATACCTCAAAAAATAAACATATAAAAATAAATGAGCCTACTGTTATTCAATCGTTTATAACATATCTATTTCTCGGCCACAACATGATGAGTAACTGTTGAGTCATGAGTTGGCATATATACACAAACATGATTGCACAAAAAATTAGTGACCAAATAATTGCCATATGACTCCTTCACAACGCATGGATATTTGACTTTGCTGTCACTAATGCTTGTCACTAATGCGCCTGGAAGTTTGTCTAAATTGAAGGGAATATATTTTTGCAGCTTTAGAAGTTTTTGCAAAATTGGGATTAATTTGAGAATTGCATAAAATGTGCATGTGCATGTGCGTGATTACTAGTTATACAATAGTCCACGATAGAACTCAAATAACAGATATATACAACAACGACTCAAAGAGTCAAGAATACAGATATACAGTACAAAGATCCAAATCACCTTGAAAACGATACAGCATCCGACTACGGACAAGATGCAAATTAAGCTAAGATCCCAAAAGAATAACCAATGGCGTCCATAATCCTGCCCAGGACAAGCCGGAAAGGTAACCCTGCTAACAACGTCGATCTCAAACTTGTTAAACAAAAAGGGCTACCGACAAAGGACAAAGGAAAAAAGGGAGCGGTCAGTACTGAGGCCAGTATACAGCGAGTCTTAGAATTCGGCGGTCCTCGCCTACATAGGTATGGTGGACTGAAGCGGCAGCGCAACATGAACTAAACAACCTGTAGAGACCCAATACAACTGTCGACTATCAGAAAAAGATGAGAAGGACCTATTCGGAACCAACCTGATACTACCACCAATCATACCCTTCCTGATATTTTCCCCTCGATACCAAACGAGGAAGTCCTGCCGAGAAAACTCACACGGTTGGCAATTTTATTCATTCCTTTACATGATGGTTATCCAACTTACTATCCATATCAGATACAGTCAAATTTATAACAATAAACTTTAGTTATAGTTATCTATGATCGAGATACTATCCTCCAACTCGTCCAGAACTGCGGACACAGCCTTTCGAAAAGATTTAACCCTCCAGGGGTGCACCAAAGTTTTTACATGCACTTCAAACCTTGTTGCCAGATCAATTAACATACTTTCATAGGTATGTCAGCGGGACCTAGGACACGACGTTCTCTCAAACCCAAAGCAAGTACATTGGGGCCACCCGAAAGAGCTACCCATACGAGGTATAGCTAATCCTCCTCGTACGTAATCTAGGGTTGCGTACACTTGCACGGGAGCAGGGGTCATGGACAAAATATTCCCGTAACAGAGTGTCGCAACTACGCAACAGTAATAAATTCTCATCGAGCAACAGGTAAAAATATGGCATAACATGGCATACATGGCATAACGTCGCATGAAAACTTCAAACTAGTTTGTGGCCCCCAGTACAGTACTTTGACATCAGGTACTAAGCCGATAGGGGTGCGCAGACACCCCACATGTGGTTAGCACGCTCAGTCTCGGGCCAGGTGTCAAGAACTTGGGTCCTAGGTGGACACAAGTGGGCGGTTAACAACCAAATCTCGATTATTACCCACTGGTGCCTCTTCATTAATCATTTCCATTTTAGTATTTAATTAACCAAATGTAAATAAACCCACTATCATCTCCACCTTTATGAATATGCCAACCCCCAACAACATTGAAACCTCGACGACGCGAAGCGACACCTGAGCAAGCGACTATGACTCGCGAGGCCAACTATCTACCCAAACAACACGCATTAGGAGGTGTCCAAGGCAATATAAAGGCTTCAGGGATATATAAAGAGGTACAGATTCTATAGCATCGTAACATAGATAGCAATAGATCAACATGAGCAAGTAAAGACTATAAATGTAAAATAGGTAGAAAGGGGGAGAATGCTCGCCTGAAAACATTTTCGAAGATACACCGGAGATCGGGTCAACACTCGCAGCAACTCATCAGCCTAATCCGTAAAGAAGCAAAGCACTAGAAGAAATACCGGATACACTATTTATTACTATGGTAGAAAACTGGGAATAATGCATGTATGATGTATGACATGGCAAAGGTGCGATGCAATTAGGCACTATTAAGTTGAATCGGGTTCCCGACAATTATTTAATAGGTTCATGTTTTTTAGTTACCCCGTAATTTAAATATTGGCTTAACAAGGCAAAACATGGCGATTCGCTACACAAATTTAAATGGGACCAATATAAGACTATAAAATCCCGCATATGGTCTTCATATTTAATTATGAGGTGATTTGACTAAAAGCTCCCAAACCACATGAAGATGTATGTGATATGATCAATTTATATGCAACAAGTGAAAATATCATATATTAAAAATATAAGGGTCTCGAATAGGGATAACACATGGGGGTTTGGCGATCTTGGGGCTCCCAAACCACATGGCGGCCTTGCATCTCCAGTGGCGACAAGGACCTACACATGGTCGCGTGGTCTTCAGACAACATCATCAATTCTTGGGATTACGAAATGAGGTTGTAATAGTCGATGTAGCCAAGATCACCACACTGCCACCTTATTTAGGTACACAAACAATGCCCTTTGTCAACATATATCGCAAAACCACGGTAAAACAGAGAACGAACAATGCATGAGCACTGCAGCAAGGATACACGCGGAAGAAGGTACTCCTGGAGGTCGGGTCTGGAAGGTGGCCGAGCATCGGCGCTGGACTACAGCGGTCAGGGAGGATGGTAACCAGCAGCGAGGAAATGCGCTCGCGGCTTGCAGCAGAGGAGGGGCCGACGGCCGGGGGCACAGAGGCAGTGGCTGGGTCAAACAGGGGCTTCGACGAGAAGGCGCAGAGGCAGGGACGACGAGCATCGCGCGGGCGGCGGCTAGACGTAGGGGCACCTACAGCGAGGCCACGACCAGCGTGAGAGGGAGGCCGCGGAGCTCCACGGGGCGGCGCGAGGCAGATCACGAAGGCCCTGGCGGGGTCACGGGCGGAGACGTGGGAGGTGAGGCAGTGGAGGCGCGGCCTCCGGCGAGCAGGGACGGACGTCTCGAGGTGGCGCGGAAGACGAGGGAGGAGACCGGCGACGAGGCGGACGGCGGAGCTGGGACCATGTGGGGGCGAGCGACACAAGGAACCCGTGGCGGCGGCGATCGCACGTGAGAGGGAGCGCAGAGGCGGAATCAGAGAGGAAGGGGTGCAGGGAGCGGCCTCGCGAGGGAGACGGGGTGGGACCGGGCGAAGGAGTGGATCGCGGTCAAGGCGAGTCGCTGGGTTTGCATCGCGATGGTTGGGTCTCGCGGGGGAGTGGGGCCAGGGAGAGGTTCGGGTTGCGTGGGCGGTTTGGCGGTCGAGTGTGTTGCGTGATGTGTAGGCGTGTGTGGTGTGTATGTGGTGTACCAGGTCGGTTAGGTAGGGTGCAGCGACGCGCCGAGGTGGGTTGGTAGGTGTGTGCATTTGGGTGCACATGGTGCGTGGGTTGGTTCGGCTGGGACAGAGATGGGTCTAGGGTTAGGGTTTCTAAGATTAGGGTTTAGTCTAGATAGATCTCGGGTTAGGGTTTGGGGATAGTAGGTGGTCTATCTAGTTGGGCCATTTGGGCCTGACCGGATGGATTGCCTCCCCCAACAAAATTTTTTTTTTATTTTATTTATTTATTTTAAAATAAACTATTTTGTAAATAGTTTTTAGACAAATAGAAGATCCTGACGGACCTAGGGTTTTGCTTTTAAAGACAAAGAGGGTTATTAGATAACAAAGGTAGGCTTTTATAAAATAGTTTTTAGGAAACATATGCATACAAACATGAAGATACTTAAATGCAATTTGGCATGATGACATGAGCATACGGTCATGATTATGCACCAAACAAAACAACGAGTGATTTTCTAGTAGTGGTTTTACCCGGGGTGCTACATCATTGGCGTGCCTTGCCGAGGGTTTATGTTGGTGAAGCACTTGGTCATCCACATGACAATCACGACGATGGTCATTTGTCTTGGCACTCTTCTTGTGCTTGTGGTGCCTTCTTGAGCTTGATTGAGCATTATGGATGGTGCTCATCGTGAATTCTTCATCTTTATGGCAAAGATGCCTTTGACAATGTCTTGTATCCTCTGATGTTTGTCGAAGGTTCTTGTTTCTTTGCACCTCTTGTTATATATGATGTTTGTACGCCACTCTTCTTGGGGTAGGTGGTGCTTGGTGCCTTGGAGGGGGTGGTGCTTGGCGCCTTGGAGATGGTGGAGCTTGACGCCTTCTAGGTGATGGAACTTGATGCCTTGTGTAGATAGTGGCGCTTGATGCCTTGGAGGTGGTGGCACTTGACGCCTTGGAGGTGGATCATCGAAGTAGGTGGTGATCTTTGGTGTGGCACGCTTGGCCTTAAAGGTCATGGATTATTGATGATGCGCCTCCTCTTGCTTAGAATAGTAGTCTTCCATCTCCAAGGGGTGGAGGAATCCTTCATGGCTCATAGAAGAGCCATCAAAGTCGATGAAGTTCCTGGGTCCTCCAAGCATGTGGAGCCGTTGTCGGTGTAGTGCTCCATCATGTCCTCTGTACTTGTGGAGTCGTAGTCATGATGGCTCATCATGGATTCTTCATAGATATCATCCTTGGTTCCGGGGTCCCTATACATGATTCGCATGACCAAGTTTTGTATATGGAAGTGGTAGAGGGTGTTGGGGATGCAACATCAAACCTTACTTTACCTTGGAAGATAGTACCGTCCAAGTGGACACAATTGAGCGCAATAAACCAAGCAAAGTGAAGTTCACGCGGAACACAAAAACCAACTAACAACTAAAAAACATACACACACAAAGCTTATGGTGGATAGGTATGAAAAGTGGCATGTCAAGAAACAATCCGCAATCAAGATGTTGTAATGGCAAGTAAAGAACCACAATGATCACAAAGCAAAACAAGTCAATCCACAAGATAGGAAATATGTACAAGGAAACACATACGATGGGATAAATGGGACCTGTGCGACGGAGGAAGTGAGCTAAGAACCAAATAATTACCTAGATAAGACTATAAACTCGGGTCGAACAAATACAAGAAGATACGCTAGTTCGATTGTAATAAATTGGTGGGATACAAGATATGCACAATAAGTACCTCCTATATGATGTTCATAGATCTTACGCTTCCTATTCTATGAGGCACTTGTATATTTATTTTTCTTTTCATTTTTATCTTTTTTTTTTCTTTTTCACTTGCCTTTTCATTGTGCCAACAACTATACAAGATAACAATATGAGATAACGCGCTCACAACTTTTGCTCGGAAATCTACAAGGTATCTAATTTGCATAGCCAAAGCAATCATAGGAGTAACTAGTCTCAATAGGTGTTTGTTAGTCGCAAAGATAGTGGAGTTTATAAAGGAATGCAAGTGGGGAAAAGTTGCGGAATGTTTACACCTTTCGTCGATGATCTTCACCCTTTATTGTTGGATTCCACCTTGCTCGCGGAATTTCGATGGAGTATATAGCATGGACAACGTGGATGATGATGTATATCTCCTTGTCCTCTTCTAAACAATCTAAAGAACACCAAAATCCGAGTTCGAATTCAAAAGTTATGCTCAAAATCATGAAGTAGTTTTTCTGTCTGCAGGGGGCCGAGACTCCGGTCTGAAGTCACTAACTCCGAAAACTCCGCTCCTGGGCCAGAGACTCCGGTCTGGTCGATTCCAGGACGTCAAGAACTCGTCCGGGGCGCATTTTGGGCGGAAAAAGTTGAACCAAAACCTCAAATTGATGGGGAAATCAAGGAATTAGGCCATGGGAACACAGGGGAAGCTAGATCAATAAGTTTAGCAAGTAATCCATGTATCAAATCCTACCAAAACTCACTCAAATCTCATATTGATCCAAAACATGAAATTGGGCTCTTTTTTTGGAGATTTTCGAAATTATGGTGGATAGAAGAAAATTTTGTGGAGAAATTCATGAGCAATGAGGCTCTTGATACCAATATGTTAGGGGTGACCCTTTAGGGTTTCCTGATATTTCATGAATCTCCGTGGAAATCGATGGGAAAGCGAGGGGAAAGGGAGAAGGTAGCGGAAGAGAACACACACCTCATGAAGAACACGATGAACACACGCAAAACTCACACGATACAAGGTCGATTGCTCCCTCTGGCAGTCACCGGTCCGATAGAATCCTCGCAAGGAAAGATCAGTCAACGTGCTCCTATCAAATCCACATCGGAGAGGGAAGAACACCTTGGAGAGGATCTTGATAACTTTACTAGAGCCAACTCAAATTAAAGACCTTGTACAACTAAGGATGCTCAAAGGCACAATCCATAGAGGTGGGTGATGATAGGGTTCCCTCGTGAAGGGAAGGAGACATAACTAGAAGTGATCCATCTTCGCGGTTTCTAGTCTACCATCTATGTCTAAGGGATACATGAAGGGTGGGGGCTTTATTTATAGGCCAGCCACTAAACAAGGGATAGTTTGGGGATAAAACTAGGATTTTGAACGGAATAAGGGGGTACATGGGGCAAGGTCCCAGCTGTTGGCACGCAGGCCCATCACTTAGGCCGGAGACTCCGGGGTCGAGGGCCGGAGACTTCGGGGTAGCCGGAGACTCCGGGATAGTCTCCGGGGTTGACTCCGGGGTCCTCAATGTAGCTCCTGGAAGTGTGGGGTGGAGTCCTTGTGGGAGTCCTGGGGAGGAGACTCCGGTGTAGAGGACCGGAGACTCCGGGTTGGATGAAGACTCCGATGTGGTCGTCGCTCTCCGGGCTTGCCTTCGGGGAGGTGTACCGGGAGCTCCATGAAGGGATCCGGAGTCCTGGGCGGAGACTCCGGTGTTGGGGGTCACAGTAGCTATCATGTACTAAATCAAGCAGGAAAGTGAAATCTATCTATTATATAATACTAAAAGTGCATTACGGGCTAACCAGAAATTAGAGAATTAGACTAGAAATCCCACAAAAATCACAAACATCTGGCCATCAATTTTATTAATTAGGCAATTACAACCGATGGATTTTAAAAGTAGTCTATTGACAACAATGTTCACAATAATTACCCACCAATGCCCTTAAATTTTTATCTTTCCTCAAAAAAGTAGACAAGAAAAACCTAATCTGCAGCTGCCGCCTTCATGCACGTTGCCGCCACCGTATTCTGATCCTTGGCGTCGAATTTGCATCAGTACGTCGGCACTCCTCAATCACACATTCTCTTTGATCTTTTCACTGTTATGCATGTCCTTCCTCCTCTCTTGGCGAGTAGGCATGGGCGTCGATTAGGAGACACAATGGGAAAGATACGACTAGAGGCACACCCGCACATGCTAGGTCGTCCAGCGACAATAATGACAGTAGTAGTCCCAAGGCCAATCGCGAATTTGCAATCCTTCGATTGTCACGTAAGTAAGGTTGCACCTTGCATGCACCTTAAATTGTTTAATTGTTACCAGCACATGTGGACAAATACTGACCCATATGAAATCTTGCCAGAGTATAGCTAGCTGATTGATCCAGTTATATACCATGTGCCCTATGTGTATGACTAGCTAGGAACATGTACGCATGATTTCACAATCTTCCACTACTCATCGGTTGATAGCTGCGATCTGCTTTTTGTAGGGTTATTGTCGTTATCCTATCATTCATGCAGTGCGATCGACAGACCATGTAAGGCGATAGAAGGACTGGCACGTATCACATCGGTGAGATTTTGCATAGATTTAATTCAGATGGGTTTAAGGGAGGGAACTAAATGGTGTACTGAGCATCCGAGGATCGTATGATGTCGTGGGAATGGTCACGGCAGATGCTGCGATTGGCAGCGAGTAGTAGAACGAGCGGCAACGACAGCCAACCATCTCCGGTGCGAGATGATGGCAAAAAGAGATTTACCCAGGTTGGGTAAAGACCTACTCCTGCTAGATTGTATTGATTAGAGAGTACAAAGGGCGAGCTCGGCAGCTAGGCGGCGAGTCGAGGGGGTGTATGATCGAACGTAAGTGTTATGTGCGTGCCGTCGGGAGGTTTATATAGAGTTACCTTGCTAGGGTTTACAGATCTACAACCGAGTTAGATAAGGACTCGGAGGGTTTTGACCTAATCCGACTGAGCTTAGCTATGCTTTTGGGCCTTCAGCTTCCAGTCGCCGGGCTTCCTCTTGGGTAGCAGTCTAGTCGCCGTCCTGCAGGCCCACTCGCTGGGAGTATGATCCAGTAGGGAACGTCTTGCTGGGTATACCCTACTCGGCATATCCCCATCAGTAGTCCCTGAGGCCGTCGTTGATTCGTCATAGGTGTTCTTTGACAGTCAGAGTATTCGGGTCCAATTTGGACGCCCAGTCGAATCGGCGATGGAATCCTTCAATGAGAGAAAGAATCATTATCATGCATCTTCAGTCGCGATAACGGCGACCAGTCGAATCGCCAATTTGGCATGTGGTCGAGTCGCAGCTTTGGCGAATGGGTCGGCGAGTCGATTAGACGAAGTTGGACCGTCAGCCTGGTTAAACTAGCAGTTGGGTAATCCAACGGTAATATCGGCGTAATCACCGCACGGTAACGGCTCCCCGAAATTGGCGGGAACCAACCGCTATATAAGGAGAGTGACGGGTGAATTGCGAGCATTCCTCACATTTCCTCTGACCCCGCGCGCCCTTTAATCTCCCATTCCCTCTAGAGTCTCCAGAGCGATCCAGCGAGCCTAGACCCTCGAGTCGATGGCGCCTCTGAAGGAATTTTGGGGGAAGTCCAATGTACCAGGACGACGCTGAAGTCCTTCGAGGACGCGGGGATTCTCTGCACCGGTAGATGGCGAATTCCCGCAGCCGGGGAGGTGGAGCCAGATCCACGCGCCGGCGAATTCATCTGTTTCACTAGCTATCTCGAGAGGGGGCTCGGATTCCCCACCTAGCTCTTCTTCCGCCGATTATGTGCGTACTACGGCATCCAGCCATCAGATCTGGGGCCCCACAGCATCGAGCAACTCGCCATCTTCGTGGCGTTCTGCAAGTGTTATTTGGGCTGCCGCCCGTACTTCCCCCTGTGGCAGGACTTGTTCCATGGGAGGATTGGTCACGAAGGGGCAGGCGGCCTCATGCTAGCAGCGGGTGGCCTCACTTTCCAGCTGAAGTCGAAGGCCTCCTTCCTCGACCTCATGCTACTGAAGAAGGCGGCAAGAGAGTGGAAGAAACACTGGTTCTATGTTAGTGAGTCGACGCCGAACGGCGAGGTGCCACTCCCGGCGTACTCCATCGAGTGGACCGAGCCGCGCCGGCTCCAAGTCACCAAGCTCCCGCATGGGCAGCGGATGATTGTAGATGAAATGCTGACGATGATTCGCCAGCTAAAGAAGGATGGTCTCGAGACCATCAATTTATATAATTGCTGGCTCGGGCGGCGATTGGTGCCCCTAGCTAGCCGTGCCCACTAGATGTATGAGTACACCGTCAAGGAGGACGGGACCAAGGCCTGCACCGCCGAGTGGAAGGCGGACGATTACGCCTCCATGTTGAGGAAGATCACTGACGCGGAATACCGCGATCCGAAGGCCAGGATCGCCCCATACACCGCGAAGCGCAAGGCTCCATCGATAAGTTGTTTTTTTCTTGTATATTTCGCAGTCGCATAAATGCAGTTGCGGTTTTACTAACCATGTATTGTTGGTTCAGCTGTTCCAAGTCGTGGAGGGCTAGCTCCCTCCCGCCAACGACAAAAGCTCGGACGAGGCCGAAGGGGACGAGAGCGAGTCCTCCCCCGACGAGAACAACGATGGAGATGACGACGATGATGAGGCCATGGAGGTCGCCGCACCTGCGTTTCGGAAAACTCATGGGCAGCGGCAACGCGAGATCGAGGCCAGAAAGAGCCTCAAAGGTAACGATGGGGGTGAGGGCGAGGCCCACGAACATAGTTCGCGGCGCGTGGCCACGCCGTCAAAGAATAAGTCGCTGAAGAATAAGAAGAAGAAGGAGGCGCCCAGGGCGATGTCGCTGCCTCGGTCAGCGACTAGCTCCGAGGCGACTAGCACGACCGATGATGCTGGGGCCGAAGCGTCGAGGAAGGCGCCGGAGGTGGCCGGTATGGCCGTGGTGGAGGATAAGGTGCCGCTGGCATCACTTCCACCCCCATTCTTAGCATTCACAGGCCTCGGGGCTGCTTCAGCCGCAGAGGCATCACCATCAAGGGAGGCACCCGCGTCGACCGGAGGGGATCTTCCTACTGCCGCGGCCTCGTCGAAGAAGAAGGCCTCCGTGATGTGGGCTCCGACCCTGTTTGAGATGGGCATCAGCCGCAAGCTGGTCCCAGAACTAGAGAAGCCGGCGCACATCCGCACCGGTCTACGCTACATCCCAGTCGCCAGGTGAATGTTTTGCCATGTCGACTTGGATTACTAGTTTGTAGATGTTGTCTGAATTTTTGATCATTTCCTTTGCAGGACTGGCGCGAAGAAGATTGGTCACCCTACGGTGGCCAAGGTCCCAGTAGACGCCTCAGGAGAGGAGGCTGATCCCTCAAAGAAGAGGAAGGGCGGCGACGCCGAGGCACCCGCTGAGGGCGTGAAGAATATGAAGGGAGACGATGTCGTCATCGTCTTGGACGAGCCGATCGACGCGCCAAGTGAAGCTCCGACTAGAGTGGATGCGGCCGTGAAAGGCCGTCATGGACGCAGGGTTGCAACAGGTGGAACCTGCGGAGCTGGTTGGGGCGTCTGACCCTAGGATGAGTGCTTCGGGAGCGGCGGTGGTGACCTTCCCTCGTTTCATGGTGAGGGCCTCTACTACGAGTGTCTCGGCGCAATCATCCCAGGTGCCCGAGATTTTGGGCTCGGACGTCGAGTAGCGTCACGGGCGCACGCCTCTTGTGATGCCGTCAGTGGACGCGGTCGAGCTGCACAACATGCTGGGCGTGGCTATTCAGGTATGTCCAGTCCCCGAGGATCTGGACACGGTCGATCTGCACAGCATGCTGGGCGTGGCTATTCAGCGGGCAAATTCTTATTGCTTTTGTTGTCCAGTCCCCGAGTGGCTAGTCGCTGAATTTCAGCGACTAGGCACTTAGGAGTTTCTTTGATGTTTGCTTATGTTACTTGGGCCTCCAGCGTGTGTAGACGGAGCGACTGGCCACCAAAGAGCGTCTAGAGTGCGAACTTTGATCTGTGCGAGAGGTGAACCAGCAGTTGCAGGCGACCGCGGGTAGGTGTTTTGAATTGTGGGCTTCATTACTTCCTTGTGCTTGATTGTGATCTCACCCCGTTTTGTGCAGAGGGACATTCGGCCGCGGTTGCCAAGGCCTGCAAAGGCTTTTTCCCGGTCGGCGAAGTGATGGCCGTCCAGTCGTTGTTGACCACCGCAGAGAAGCGGGTTGCCGACCTGGAGAAGGAGCTCAAGGCCGCTAAGGCGGAAGCGAGCTCGGCGGAGGAGAGGGCCAAGGCGGCTGTTGCTGCCGCAGCTGAAGAGCAGAAGGTTTCTGATGCTCTTGTCGCAGGGCTGCAGAATGACTTTTTGGGTCTTCGGGGGTGGACTCGAATCGTGCGTCCTTCTGACGCTAAGTTGTTTGTTATTCTACAAGGAAAATTCTTGATGACCAGCCCGAGGCGCAGTCGTATGACACAAGGCAGTGCGTCACCATGCTGGTGGATTCTGCCGCCCTTTCGGCGACCTGCATTCGCGCGTACATCCAGGAGATCTCGCCGACGGGAGTGATTCCCAGCGAGCTCACGAAGGTGTGGCGCTGCCTAGAGAGGGCGCCAACAGTGGTGGAGTACATGTCGCAGTCGGCTTTTCGCCGCGGGGCCGCGACTGCACTGAGCCTTGGGCTTGCTCACTTCCCCGATGACTTCGACCTCGACGATGTCACCAGCGGGTACCCCTCGGCGAACTGGCTCTGTTGAAATTGCCGAGGTGTTTAAGTTGACCGATTGGGCCGCTGTGTACTCCGAGCGAGTGCTAGTGATGGGCAACCTTCTGCCGTACCAGGAGACGATCGTCGCTCCGAACGACCTCGAGCCGGCGCATCGCGACTTCAAGACGGAGCAGCCGTTCCGATCTGTGATGGAGGGCACCTTGACCATGCTCCCGTCAAACCCGTGGGTCCCCTTCATCCGTGTTCATTGTAGCGGTGGCACGTCGTCCTCAAAGCCTGCGGAGTAGACAACTTTACCGATTGGCGTTAATTTAAATAAGTGTATGTCTGCCCTTGTAAGCGAACACTTTTTTTTGTTGCCGTAAGGAATGCAAGTATGCTTGTGTCAGCTTTAATTTGAGTTTGGATTGTTTTGTTGTGCGAGTCCTCGAGTGCGTCCGCCCTTTAATGGGGTTTACCTCGTGTTTCTCCGTGTATGTTTGTTTGTATATTGTTAGTTAATTTAGGTCGACTCGACGTGGCTCGGGGAGCTAGTCGCTTGGTGAACCCAAGGGGTTCTCTGTACTTAGCTGTTTTCCCGGACGCGAACAGGGTCGGCTGGATGAGTCCCCGAGCGTGATACTTAGACATTCTAGTCACATGCTCAAGGTAGGTGAGGACAGAGCGCGTTGTGATTGGCATATCTCTCCGCCTGACTCGAGCAGTCAGTCGCATGGCGAGTCCATGGCACACTCCCATACTTGGTGTTTTCCCTGGCCGTGTAGGTTTGGACTGGCGTCAGTCCCCGAGCGTGATACTTGACTGTTCGAGTTGCTGCGCCGAGGATGCGGAGGACTGGGTCGCTGGGAAGCGAGTGCGGTTGTCTTGGCCCTACAGGCCAGTCGAGCGAGGCGACTCCAATGGGGGATCTAGGTTAGCGGTTTCATGGACGACGCAGGGCCCAAACTTTGTCGATGCCCTTGCATCGCACTACTTAGTCGTGCGGGTCGCGCGACCAAGGGTTGACTTCCGTGATCAGCGTAATGCTGTTTTCACGAGTGCGAATAGCACAAGGGTTGGAGAGTAGACACAATTTGTGCGAATAAAACATCTTTATTGTATGGCGGGGGGAGTACAGGTCAGAGTTCTAGGTGTAGAACTTCCTTAGGAGGTTTACATTCCACAGCCGCTTGACGTCGAGTTGTCCGTCGCCTCGAACGTCGATGAGGTAGTAGGCATCGTTGTCTAGGACTCGCCCTATGGTGAATGGTCCCTCCCATGGGGGAGAGAGCTTATGCATGCCCTTCTTGTCCTGGATCAGTCGCGGGACCAGGTCGCCTTCCTGGAAGGTGCGAGTGCGGACTTGGCGGCTATGGTAGCGGCAGAGTCCCTGCTGGTAGATGGAGGTGCAGGAGCGAGCCAGGTTGCGTGCTTCATCGAGTTGGTCGACCCTGTCTTGGTGTACGAGCTCGTTGTCCGCCTCCACGTAGTTGACGACCCGGGGTGAGTCATGCTCGAGGTCAGTTGGCATGACGGCTTTGGCGCCGTATACCATGAAGAAGTGCGTGAACCCGGTCAATCGGTTAACGGAGGTGCGGATGCCCCAAATGACGGAGGGGAGTTCCTCGACCCAACATCCCGGAGTTCGCTCGAGGGGAACTTGCAGTCGTGGCTTGAGGCCGTGGAGGATGCTCTGGTTGGCGCGTTCCGCCTGGCTGTTGGACTCCGGGTGGCGACTGAGGCGAGGTCGAGCTATATGTTATGCTCTTCGCAGTACTCAGCCATGGCGCCCTTGGCGAAGTTGGTGTCGTTGTCCATGATGATGTTGTGCGGGAATCCGTAGCGGTAGATGAGCTCGAGTAGGAATTTGACGACGGTCTTCCCGTCGCACATGCAGACTGGCTTGGCCTCCACCCACTTGGTAAATTTGTCGACTGCGACCAGGAGGTGGGTGTAGCCAGAGGGCGCCTTCTTGAAGGGGCCCACCATGTCCATGCCCCACACGGAGAATGGCCAGGTGATGGGGATGGTCTTGAGCGCCGAGATGGGTATGTGTGTCTGGTTGGTGTACTTTTGGCACCAGACGCAGCGTAGGACAATGTCGACTGCATCGGCATGCGCGGTGAGCCAGTAGAAGCCATGTCGCATGGCTTTGGCGACTGATGACCCACAAGTATAGGGGGTGTATCGTAGTACTTTCGATAAATAGGAGTGTCGATCCCAACGAGGAGCAGAAGGTGTTGACTAGTGGTATGGAGGAGGAAATCTTTGTAAATACTTAGCAAACGGATTTTTAGGGGTTTTCTGATAAAGCAAGAAAATAAAGTGCAAGTAAATAAAATAGAAAACAATTGCAGCAAGTGGCCTAATCCTTTCTTAGCAAAGGACAAGCCGGTGGAAATACTAATGCAGACCAAACGTTCTCGAGGACACATGGGAATACTGTCAAGTGCTTTCGCTTCATATAGCTGAGTAGTCTTCTTTGGTTTTATAAGTGTTGTGTGGGTTGAACCTATGCTAATGTACCGACCTTACTTGGACTAATACATACTTGTGATTAAACCCCTTGCAAGCATCCGCAACTACAAGAAAGCAATTAAGATAAAAATCTAACTATAGCCTTAAACTCTGAGATCCTACACTCCCTTGTGCAATGGTTTCCTAACGGGGGTTCAGGTTTCTATCAGTCCGGCAACCCCACAATTAGTAGCCAAATACACAATGCATTCCCCTAGTCCCATAAATGGTGAAGTATCATGTAGTCGACGTTCACATGACACCACTAGAAGAATAGCACCACAACTTAAATATTAAACCATTGAATAATACCTCAACACAAGTCCACTACTAACAACATGACTTCTCCCATGTCCTCAAGAACTACAGGAACTACTCACGAGACATCATATGGATAAAGATCAGAGATGATAAGGTGATGGATAACAATATGAACATAAACAATAATGCAATGGTTCCACTCACAAGCATCAACTACAATAGTAATCAACACCGGGAAAGTTTCCCCTAAAAACTATGCAAGATTCAACACAATTATTACAGTGGGATGGAGTGGAGTTGATGGTGCTAGTTGAGATGATGGTGTGTATGATGATGATGATGATCCTGATGAAGTCTAGCTTGATGATGGTGTTGATGGCGACAATATCCCCTCTCCAGGAAGGAATTTCCCTGGCAGAAATCTGTCTGCCGGAGAGCTCTTTCTCTCTCGGTGTTTTCCGCCCCGCAGAGGTGGCGGAATCTTTCTGTGGTTGCCCCCCGTATATTAGGGTTTCTAGGAGAAGATATAGATGAGAGGGTGGAGCCAGAGGTGGTCCAGGGTGGCCACACCCCCTATAGGCGCGGCCTAGGGTGGTGTCGTGGTGGTAGCATGGCAGATGCCATAGGTAGGCTAAAGTATGGGGCCAATGGATGCTAGAGGGATCCGGGGAGGGAAGATATAGTGATTTCTACACTCAATTGACTAATAAGTAGATCTTTATTTCTCCTCTAAAGAGTTACAAGTGCTCCTAGAGATGTATCATAGAGAAGAAGACTGCTACACGAGCCCTTCGGTGTGAAATGAATCGATCCCCTCTCCAGGAGCCTGTGCCCTCCTTATAAAGGGGTCCCTCGGTTCCTCCTAGGGCTGACGTGACAAGCATATTCTTGGAATATGCTTGTCACAAAGTGGTAACTCGGTGGACTCCTTTCCGTGTCCCCCTTCTATCAGCGGCAAAGACACAGAGGCCCTCACATGTGTGCCTCGGGCTTCCTCACTATCACCTCCGTGATGCTTTTCTGCCCCTCTGCTGCTCTGCTCTTTGTCCTTAGCACTTGGCTCTATGTAGATTCCTCCTAGCCAACAACTAGGTTTTGACTATAGGCTCCTTCTCCTTCTCCTGCAAGTTTCCCGTTATTCTGCCTCATCTCGCATAACTCGGGTCAGCCTTCACCTGCATACAAGTCAATCAACCTTATTCGGCCGACTTAGCTCACACATCGGCCGGGTAATGTCTTAATCACTCTATATTTGCGAAGCCTCAGCTTACCTTGGCCGGATCTTGCATGATTCGGCCGACTCAGCTCATAATTCGGCTTAACGTAAGGCAGACTCCTCCCTTCTTTCCCCTATCTTGACCCTACCTGGGGTCACTCCCCCAACAGTAGTCCCCGAAGCTGGTGCGGTCCTGCCGGAAACCTCGGCCGGACCACATCAGTTTCTAGATATTTATTCTTTCTCACTTTCTGTCCGAGGTATTTCTTAGCCGACGTTCTTTTTCTACTAGCCTCTTCCTCATCTCTACCTTTTCCTGCTATGAACTATGTTCTGAGTTATTTTCTCTTGTTCGGGATATTTGCTTGGCTTCCTGAGTAAGCCTCGTCCTACGTGTACGAATCATCATTGTTCCCTAGTTTTTTGTTCCTCTACAGTGTTTACTGACATGCTACAGTGATTACTGCGCCCGTCACGTCGGTGCAGTGACGCCTCGAGTACCGCAACGGTCAGATGGCCCGATCTCCTCCCGTGTCGTGTGACCCTTGCTGTGGCTCCACTCTCTGTGCATGGTTACGCGATACACGCGATTATGCGGTTAGCGTGGCACAGCCACGATACCACTATGGCTTACCCTATGCGGTTATAAAGAGGGGAGTTGGGGTAGACCGATTCACTTTTCCCTTCCTACTCCCTTCGTCTTCTTCCTCGCGCCGCCGCCACCGTTCGTGTTCCAGTGGCCGCGCCACCGCTGTTTCCCCTCGACGGACACGCTGCGGCTCTCTGGCCCCTGCGACCTCGCCGTAGCGCCCCCGCTTTTGTGTTCTCACCGGTGAGTTTCTCTACAGCGCCGCCGCTGGGTTCCTGCGTTAGGTGTTCTTCTAGTTTTCCTCGATTTCCTGCGGCGATTCTTTCTTTGTTCCGCCTCCGCTTCCGCTACCGTCGCGACGGGGCCCTGCACCTCCAGACCTCTCCCTACTGCCAGTTACTCTTCGATTGATTCCTCCGACGAGCCCATGTCTAACTCTGCCAACGGCGCTCTCGCCGGGGAAGAGGACTTTGCGGCGGGTCCAGAACGTGGTTCCTGGCAAGGTTCCACGGTTACTCGCCGAGAGGTCGAATGGCTAATCAAGACTCGCCGAATCCCTACCGAGGTAAGTTGTCACTTACCCGGCAAAGAATCCTCCCCAGTACTTAACGAGGGTGAGTTCGTAGTGTTTATGTCCCACTTTGCTTGCGGATTCGGCCTCCCTCTTAGTGACTTCTCTAGGAGCTTCTTAGATTACTTCGGCCTTCAGTGGCATCACCTGTTGGCTAACGCCGTAGCTTCTCTGTCGGCCTTTATCTCGGCTTTGGAGGGGTACTTCGCCTCTGGCCTTCTGTAGACGTTTGTTCCAAATTCTTCCAGATCCGAGCTAACGTGGTGTCGGATAAATCTCTTCATCCTTCTGAGAAATCTCTCACCCAATGCGGGGCTGCCTCCATTACACCTCGGAAAAACTCTGTGTTTCCCCGCGTTGCAGGCCTCGAATCTTGTAAGAAGTGGCATAGATCATTTTCTATGTCAAAAACATTGGGAAAGAAGATAAGATTCGGCTCCCCGCTTTATCCATCGGTCCTCCCTCAAAGAAGAACTGGATCTATAATCCGAGGAAGACCCATGCTCTTGCCGAGGCCTTCGAGCTCCGGCTTAAGGAACTGACTCGTGCTGGGCTCTGAGGTGAAGACTTGATGACTGCGTTTGTTAGCAGCCGAATCTTCCCCTTCCAGCTCCTCTCCCACAAGCTCTGCTATATGAGTGGTCCTTTGGATCCCAACCGAGTTTCTACGGTTGAGCTTGATAATTATCAAATTTATAAACGCGTCCGGGCTATTTTTAAGACTGAGATGCCCGAGGAATGGACATGGAGACTGAGGCCATTTTCTCGCGGGAATCCTCCTTCTCGGGTAAATTAAACACAGGTGTTTCCTTCCGAGTTGTTCTTCCATTATTCTTTTGCTAACCCTCATCCACTTTTCTCGTAGAGGTTTGCGCAGCAGAAGACAGAAGATGCCGAGGTTTTGGCTCTTCCTTGGACCGCTGACCGCAATACCCTGGATAATGGAGAGCCTAGCCCGGAGGAGTTTGTCCCTAAGTCGGATGCTGCTCCTGTTCGTCCCCGGAGCAAGACCTCGGCCCATGCGGATGAAGGTGATTCGGACGACGTCCAAATTCTTGAGGTAGTTGCCACTGTGCCTATCTCTTACGCATTTTCGGCTCCTTCTTTCCCAGCTAATTAAGCGGGCCAGGTGCACGACATCGAGCCTCTTGCTTCCGAAGCTCCTGTTGCTTCGAAGAAGCGCACCACTTCGATGGACCCTTCCGATGCTGCCCCCAAGAAGCGAACCAAGAAATCTTCTCAGCACATTCCGAGGCGTAAGACTATGCCTGGGGTTGCTGGGTAAGTTTCCCTTTATGTTTTCATTTGTATTTCTTGTTTCTCTCTTTCTATTTCTAAATTAATTACTACCTTCTTTGCAGAGCTCCACTTTCTGCAAAGCCAAGCGGTCCGAGTATGACATCTCATACTACTCGGCCGCCTTCACCCTCTCCTCCGGAGGATGTTCGCGTTCCCAGTCCTCCCCGTGATGATTCTTCTCCCAGGTCAACTAATTTATCACCTCGACAAGATGATCCAATTGCTCCCCCCTTTGTTGCTGATGATACCCCTACGTCGGATCACCTGACCGACTTCTATGTCCCCCTTAAGACTCCCGAGGTTTCCCCGAATGATCCTTTGATCACCGCAGTTCCAGCTCCTGCTCCAATTCCCACCAAAGATACCACTACCTCAGCCCCTTCGGAGACTGTTGTTCCTCCTGCCTCCAAGGATGTGGCCCCCAGTGCTGAAGTCGTTTCCCCTGCCGAAGTCTCTATGACGAGCAAGAAAGTTGTTGTCACTAAATCATTGCCTTCTCAGAAGGGGACAACAAGCTCTTCTTATCCCAACATTGCTGATATACTTCGTAAGGGAGCTTCCACCGATAAACCTGGTGTTGCTCTTCCTGCTGACACTCAGCTTATTCTTCATAAGAGTCTGGTAGCAGAGGCAGTTACACAACAGGCCCGAGGTAAAGTGTTGACCCGTACCGAGAGCGGGAGCTGCCTCGGCTCACTGGTGGAGTATGTAAATAACTGGAATGTCGCTGATCAACTTGAATGAAATCCGTGTAGCCAACCATTTCAGCTTTCCGACATCAGCAGTCGCTTGCATATGGCTGCTAAAATTGTCCTTCAAAGTGATAAGATGATTGAGGTAAACGCCTTTGTTGATACTCTGTCTATATAATATACACATACTAGTCCCCGAAGCTTGCAACCGGATGATTTGTTATTCGTTTGGAAGCTTCAACTTGTTTCAAATACATTACTTGCCTAGTCACTTTTCTTCGTCATTCGGATTAGACATGGTCTAGAATATCCAGCCATCTATCTCCGAGTCAAGTTTTACTTGATTCGGTTATGCCTTAATTTTGAATATCCAGCCGTCTAGATCCGAGTCAAGTTTTAGTTGTTTCGGGTCTGTCTTACTTTTGAATATCCAGCCATCTAGATCCGAGTTAAGTTTTACTTGATTTAGATCTGTCTTACTTTTGAATATCCAGCCATCTAGATCCGAGTTAAGTTTTACTTGGTTTGGATATGTCTTACTTTTGAATATCCAGCCATCTAGATCCGAGTTAAGTTTTACTTGGTTTGGATCTGTCTTACTTTTGAATATCCAGCCATCTATATCCGAGTTAAGTTTTACTTGATTTGAATTTGTCTTACTTTGTGTAACTCGTTGTCATCTTCAGGTTGCCCATGATCGGTGGATAGCCGAATTTCAAAGGTTGCTCTTTGCACACAAGAAACTTCAAGATAAGTTTGAGGAAATTGTCCCCATTGTGAAAAAAACCGGTAAATTATCCAGTTCGTTTAGTTTATCTTACCCTTGTAAATTTAGTTGTTGTACCAACTTGTATCTTGCTGTTATGCAGCTAGTGTCAACAATTTGAATACCCGTCTTACCAAGAAGGTCGGTGTTCTTGAAGGTTAGTCACTCCTTTTGTCCTTTAATTTGTCGACTTTTTGTTTGAGGTAAATCTTGGGTATCTTACGACCTCCCGGCTTTTCTATAGCCGAGTTACGAACACTTGAAGCGTCGCATCAAGAATGCATATCTATGCCTGATATGATGCTGCATTTTTTAGAACAAGCTGCCGCTCATTCGGCGCAACTCAAGGAAAAGGATGACGAGATAACCCGCTTACGCGCCGAGGTTGAATCTCTTAAGCTTTCCCAGAAGTCTGAGTTAGAGAAGGTTGATCAAGAGTTCTCTGAAGAAAAGAACCGACTAGGTCTGCAGCTACAGAAGGGCAAGGAACTTCTTTATGCTGTCGAATTAAAGAACCAGGCGATGAGCAAGGAAATCACTCGCTTTGAGAAGAGTATGACCGACTGGTCCCGGGATCTCCAGAAAATGATGAGTTACATCCATCGTAAGTTTCTGTCTCTCATCGAGTTATTCTTTCCTCTTGCTCATCTCAACTTATATGACGTCCTTTCATGTAGATCATTTACCAAAAGCTAAACCTGTCAGCTCCAAGGCTGTGATTTCTGCTCGCGAGCGCCGAGGTGTTCCCGTTGCTCCGAATCAAGAATATTCCATGAAAGATTTTCTGATTGCCGTTGGTGTTGCTATTGGCCCAATGAAAATTATGGGAAAAGACCTGATGCAAGCAGCTATTCGAGCCTACCATGTTCTCTGACCGAATGAACCGGATATTGATGAGGTAGAAGTGCTTGTGGCGAGATTAATGGAGACTCAGACTCAACTTAATCTCTGGAGGGAATCTGTTGGAAGGGCTGGTGCTGATATGGTGCCTACAGCTGTTTTGTCATGGTACAAGGATCTCTCCCTCGATATTCTGATGAACTTGCGCACTGGCTCTCCCTGGATTGAGAACCTGGAGTTCGTTGCTCGCCGTCAAGCCCGTGCCTTCCAGTTTATCGAGTATGCTGACGTGCATCATTGGATCGAGGGGCCGAGTTTTCTTCCCAACCCGGCCGATGATGCAGAAGATGAAGATGCATCTGGTGGTGATTCGGCTGATCAAGATGAATCGGAGGATGGCTCTGATAATTCCGATGATTCCAATGACAGCTCAGATGGGGATGGCGACGCTCGATCGTCGTCCAAAGGAACTGAAGCTTCTCGAGCCCAAGGTGATGTCTCCCAGCATCCAGAGCTTGCCCCAGGCGTTACTACAGCCTCCGTCGATGCCAAGGTAACCCCTACAGAGGCCCAAACAACTTCGGAGCGCCCAGTTCCTAAGGATACACCTCTGAAGGAAACCGAGGTCATCCCGAGTGCGTCTGAGACACCCATGTCCGAAACTCCTGGTGCTGCTACTGTCCCTCCCATGGGTGATTCAGCCTCTGCCGATGTTTAGGCTCAACAACTCCTATTTATTTAAGTCCCTGGTATGACGGGTGTATGCTATCTTTGAAACAATTATCCGCCTTTTGGTACAATGTGAAATGTTTTGCCTTTGGCCTCTGATGCCCTGGTAATTGTTGTTACTCGATCTAACTGATTTTATGTGAATTGTATCTTTGCTCTGCCAAACTTTAACTTCATAAATCCGGATCATATTTTTCATACGACTGATTTTCATTTGGCATCCACCTTGTGTTTCTTATCTGTTCATGGTTGTAGAACTGTTGGTTTTGCAATTTCTCCTTGAAGGACTATGAATCCTAAGCCCATACATTTTTTAAACTGATGGCCTTACTACCTTTCTAAGGTATTTTTTGGTAAAATGATATAGATAGGGTACTTTCCTTGTTATACCTCGAATTGCTGATGTTGTCATCCGTGTTACTTTGATAGTATAAACTGTTGGTTGTTTCCTCCGTGTTATTTCTCCGTGTTACTACTCGGCTCCTGATAAAGATTGGGCTTCTGAGGCAAGTTTATATCATATTTGTGATTGATGACAGATTAGTCGGGGCAGTCCCCGAGTTATTGCTTGGGCTCCTGAGGTCCCATCTATACCCAAATGAACAAACAGTACGGGGTAGTCCCCGAGTTACTGCTTGAGTCACCGAACTTTTATATATATGCCAAAAAACAATGGACAATTTGAGGCAGTCCCCGAGTTATTGCTCGGGTTGCCGAAGTTTCACACATGCTCAAAAAATAACAAACAACATGAGGCAGTCCTCGAGTTACTGCTCGGGTCGCCGAAGTTTCATGCATAGTTAAAAGATGACAACCAATTGGGGCAGTTTCCGAGTCATTGCTCGAGCTGGCGAAATTTCATACATAGTTAAAAATGATGAATAACATGAGGCAGTCCCCAAGTCACTGCTCGGGTTGCCGAAGTGTGATACATAGTTCCAAAATAAGGAATAACATGGGGCAGTCCCCGAGTCACTGCTCGGGTTGCCGAAGTTTGATACATAGTCCAAAATAAGGAATAACATGGGGCAGTCCCCGAGTCACTTTTGATACATGCTTGATACACTGATTTGGTGCATCACGTCACAAGATGCAATACATGGATTCTAAGTGTAGAACGGACGAAGTAAGGCTATGTTCCATGGTCTTTTTGATTCATCTCCGGCCTTGCTTGCCTTGTTCTTTTCTGGTGTCTGAGTGTTGATCAGGTAGTATGCATCATTGTGTAATGCTTTACTCATGATAAATGGTCCTTCCCATGGGAGTGAGAGATTATGCATGCCGGCTGTGCGTTGCACTAGCCAAAGAACTAGATCTCCTTCTTTAAAAACTCTTGGACTGGCCTTTTTGCTATGATATCATCTGAGCTCTTGCTGATAAATAGCTGATCTTGATAATGCCAATTCCCTTTCTTCCTCTAGCAAGTCCACATCGTCTTGCCGTGATATTTCGTTTACCTCGGCACTTGTGTATTGGGCCACTCTTGCCGAGTCATGCATTATGTCAGCTGGAAGTACAACTTCTACCCCGTATATGATAAAGAATGGGGTATACCCGGTCGATCTATTTGGAGTGGTCCTGAGGCTCCACAGCACTGCTAGAAGTTCCTCAATCCAGCATCCTGCCGACCTTTGTAGCGGTTCAATTAGCCAAGGTTTTATCCGTGACAATAGTAGTCCATTTGATGTTTCTACTTGCCCATTCGATGCCGGGTGAGCCACCGAGGCAACATCGAGTCTTATGTGTTTCTCTTGGCAGAATCTAGCAAAAGCTCCTTCAGCGAAGTTTGTGCCATTATCCGTGATGATACTGTGTGGGTATCCATATCTCAAGATAATATCTTTGAGAAATTTCACCGTTGTGGGCCCATCACATTTCCTTATTGGTTTTACTTCTATCCACTTTGTGAGTTTGTCCACCATGAGCAGAATATGAGTCATTCCACCGCGAGCAGGCTTGAATGGACCTACCATATCGAAACACCACACGGAAAAGGGCCAAGTGATTGGTATTGTTTTTAACTCGGACGAAGGCAGATGTATTTTGCTGGCGTATCTCTGGCAACCATTACACCTTGCTACCAATTCCTTTGCTTCCTTCAATGTAGTCGACCAATAAAATCCATGCATAAATGCTTTGGCCACTAGGTCTCTGGACAAGGCGTGATGCCCACATTCTCCTTGATGTATATCCAAAAGGATTTTCTGCCCTTCTGCCGAGTCAACGCATCGTTGCAGTACGTTCATGACACTTCTCTTATAAAGCTCATTGTTTATGATCGTGTAGGCTTTTGCTCTTCTCACTATTTGCCTGGCCATGACCTCATCATCCGGCAAGATTTACTCTTTAAGGAATGAGAATATGGGTTGTGCCCATGTTGGCGTGACTTTTTCCGGGAAAATTATGTTGTCAATTTCCATAATTTCCGCCGACATAACATATTTGGGCTTTTCCTCGTTCACCCGTGGGTTGGACGAATTAACCCTTAAATAATTTGGGTCATATTCTTTGTCAATTTCCATTGGGACACTTCCTTCTATCTGTTCTACCGAGATACGAATTGACTCGGATTTTGGCGAAGGTGTAATCGATGGTTTTCTCAGGTGTTCCAGAGCTATGCCTGGGTGAATTGACTGCCTAGTTGATCCGAGTTTTGATAGTGTATCCACAGCATCATTTTCCGCCCGAGGTATGTGATGGAACTCACACCCATCAAAATAACCACTGATCTTCTGCACATGAAATCTATACAGGGCCATATTCGCATCTAGTGCGTCCCAATTCCCTGATACTTGCTGTACTACGAAGTCGGAATCCCCATAACAGAGAATTCGACGTATGCCAATCTCTTTCGCCATTTTTAGGCCATGGACGAGTGCTTCATACTCGGCCACATTGTTTGATGCAGCGAAATGTATCTGCAGAAAGTATTTCAGCTGATCTTTTTTCGGTGAAGTCAGTACTATTCCTGCTCCTAGCCCATTTCTTAACTTGGACCCGTCAAAATGCATCGTCCAATAGTTCGGATCTGGCAGTGGGGGCTCATACTATACTTCGGCCCAATCCACAACGAAGTCGGCCACTGCCTGAGACATAATTGCATCTCGCCTATCAAATTGCGGAGCATAAGGTGATAACTCGATTGCCCACTTTTATATTCGGCCACTCACATCTTTGTTGCTTAATATCTCGGCTATGGGTGCCTCACAAATCACTTTTATCGGGTGTTCTTCGAAATAGTGTTTGTGTTTTTTCGCCGACATGTATACTCCGTAAGCCATCTTCTGGTAGTGCGGGTAGTTTTGCTTTGAGGCCGATAATAACTCACTTAGGTAATATACCGGCCTTTGTACTGACTTATCCTCTTCGTTCCGTTCCAAAATAAATACCGCACTTACCACTCTGTTAGTAGCTGCCACATAGAGTAGCATAGGCTCTTTTGGCAATGGAGAAGCCAAAATCGATGCCGTGACCAGCATCTTTTTTAACTCATGAAATGCACTATCAGCCTGCGGTGTCCATATGAACTTGTCGGACTTTGTCATCAATTGATATAGAGGTAATGCTCTTTCCCCTAGCCGACATACGAATCGACTTAGAGAGGCAAGACACGCTGTAAATTTTTGTACATCGTTCAGGCACCTCGACAATTCCATTCTTTCAACTGCCCAGATCTTAGTTGGATTTGCCTCTATACCTCGGCTGGATACGAGGAAACCAAGTAATGTTCTAGCCGATACACCAAAGGTAAATTTTTCCGGGTGAAGTTTCATTTGAAACCTTCTCAGGTTCACGAATGTCTGCCAAATATCTTCTAGGAGCGTTTTGCTCTCTTTGGTTTTTATAACCACATCGTCCACATATACTTGCACATTTTTCCCTATTTGGTCACGCAGACATTTTTGCATACATCTTTGGTATGTTGCTCCTGCATTACGCAGGCCGAATGGCATGGTGCGATATCACTAAGGCCCATACAGGGTGATAAACGCAGTCTTTATTTGATCAGTCGGGTTTAACGGTATCTTGTGGAAACCAGAATACGCGTCTACAAATAATAACAGCTCACATCCTGCAGTCGAATCAACGACTTGGTCTATCCTAGGTAAAGAAAGAGGATCTTGGTGACACGACTTATTGAGATTCGTGTAATCGATGCACATTCGCCATACGACGGCTACATTTCGGTCATCCTTTTTCTTTTCTACCAACACCGGATTTGATAGCCAATCCGGATGAAGCACTTCCATGATAAACCCGGCTGCAAGGAGCCGAGCTATCTCATCCCCTATTATCTTTCTCCTGTCTTCGGCGAAGCGGCAGAGAGGTTGCTTCACCGGCCTTGCTCCTGGCCTTACATGCAAAGAGTGCTCAGCCAACTCCCTCGGTACACCTTGCAGGTCATGTGTTGACCACGCAAAGATATCTCGATTCTCACGGAGGAAGTTGGTGAGCTCGCTTTCCTATTTGGCATCTAGGCCAGCACCAATCGTGATCGTGTGGTCTGGGAACTGATCATCAATCTGGATCTTTTTCGTCTCTTTAGTCGGCTAGAAAGATACACTTCCATGCGGATTGGCTAATGCCGGTATATTAAGCTGTGCCGACTAAGCTAGAGCTGCCACTTCCTGAATCCTTCTTTTCTCTCTTGCAATTACCAATGACTCGACCAGGTTTGACCTGGCCGAAGCGCATTCCATTGATTTCTGTAATCCACTGCTACTGTTATTACTCCATGAGGCCCTGTCATCTTCATTTTCAAGTAAGTAATGTGACAACTTCTCATAAATTTAGCCAATGATGGCCGTCCGAGTAAAGCATGATAGCAACTTTCTAGGTCCACCACCTCAAACTCCAGATTCTTGGCTCTAGAATTCTCCCTTGTGCCGAATAACACATCTACTCAGACTTTCCCAATGGTCTCGCACGAGAGCCCCAAAACTATCCCATGGAACATGGTCCTTGTTGGTTGCAACATATTCTGTGTTATTCCGAGTTTGTGCATTGTGTCTTTGTACATGATGTTGATACTACTTCCATTATCTATGAGTAATTTCGAGAACTTCACATTGATGCTAGGCCCGACAAATGTCGGATCCAGTACCAAGGCATACGACCCTGGATTCGGCATTATCTTCGGGTGATCCTTTATGCTCCAGGTTATCTCTTGATCGGACCATGGCACGCATCTCGGTACTGCCGGCATAACTGCATTCACTTCCATATGCCGGCGATGTACGCTCTATCTATCTTGTTGTTCTGTTGTGAACACACAATATGATTGGTGATGCTCCATGTAATCATTGCGTCCATTGTTCCAGGGGTTTCCCCTTCCGTCTTGATTCTGATTTACCACTTGGTGCACTGCATCCCTCCGGTCTGGGTTATCATACCTCGGAGGGGGTGGTGGTAACATTAGCTACTGCGCATTCCCCCCGGTTAACTGATGTTGCTATTTGTGTACTTGATGTGGAGGTGCTTGTATGCCTGAAGGGTTTCCCATTGCACTTTTCATCCAAGCGCATTGGCGAGTAGTGTGATTGGCTGGCTTGGCTGGGTTAGGCGTGTGGAATTTACACGGTTGATCCAGCATGGATTCAAATGTGTACCTTGGCCTCTCCTACCATTGCTTCTTCGGTTCTGGCATCCATTGCCTTTTTCCTTCATTCATCGGCGTCCACTGTTGAGGACCATTCTTCTGTCGCTGATTGTTCCCATGACTCGGCTGATCCTGCGCAACCGCTGCCACTTGATTGGAAGAGTATCTGTAATCCGTCCTCTCGTCCCTTCTTCTGCCTCGGTATTCATTGCGCCCCGATGATCCAACACCATCTCTAACATAATGATCCTGCTGCTCCCGATGTTCTGCCGACATTAACTCTGGTTGAGTCGGATCACCTAAGGCATATGAATCTGCTATCCTGATGGTTTCCGCCAACGTGGTTGGCATATCTCTCTGCAACCTCTGCCATAATACACTTGCATATCTGCAGCCCTGAGCAAATCAGGCTATCGCTTGAGACTCGATGACCCCTTCGCATGAGTTTCTGAGGTTGCACCACCGAGTCAAGAATTCTCTATCTGTCTCATTCGGCTTATGCTTGCACATCACGAGCTGTTGTGGCATGTTTGGCCTATTATATGTACTAGTGAAATTACTGACAAACATTTCTTCAAAATCTAACCAACAGTTGATAGTTCCTGTTGGTAAATCGTTCAACCATACTCTAGCCGGTCCTTCCAATATCTGTGGGACGTATCTCACCGCCCATCTTAAATTTCCGCTAGTAAATTAACCAATCTTGTGGTTTCGTACTCCCATTGTATGTTTTTGTGCCTCTTGCCAACTGGAAATTCGGCACAGGCGGTTCGCCCATGATCCGGGGTCCAAAACACGCCGGGCCAGGTGGACCATGTTCCTCCAACAGCTCGGACCGATACAGCCTGTTCAGCTTCAATCTTGCGTCAGTTGACGACAAGTTTCTATAGATAACTCTCTCCTGTACTCCATAGTGAGTTTGTCCACCATGCTCTGCATACTCCATGTCCGAGTAGCCATCATTGTATCTATCATTTGCCTAATTTTGTCGAGCTGGTCGTGCTTCTCTCTCTTGCCGAGGTTCATACCTCGGATGAGTTTCCTACGGGGGGTACCTCCTCCCTTCCGCCGGGTTATTGTTCTCATGGTTTCCCCGTCCGAGGTTTCCGTGCTCTCTGTTTGCACGGCCAGGGTTTCTATCACCGCTATTACCTCGGCTCCCATTGCCTCTATTCTCATTAACCTTCCTGGCCACCGCTGGATCATATGGGACAATCTGCTTATTTCTTTTTCCCGAAGTCACTACTCTGTCTTTTCGCGCATTGTTTCCGGGCGAGGATGTCGCCGCCGCAGATAATGCGAGGGCAGCTCCTGCCGAATGAACCATGCGAGAAGCTCATGTCTTTGCCGGATCAGCCCTAAGCATTTCCTCATTCTGCTGGTTAGCAATGCGTACCAGCTCATTTACTCTTTCTTGTTGTTTTTTCTGGGCTTTCCCGCTTAACCCCTCCAACTCCAGGGCTGCGTCATTTGCCGCCCTGAGGTTCTTTGCCGGGGTACTATACCTCGGCAAGCCTGGATCAACCGAATCATCTGGACGATCTTCGTGCTCTTTGTTGATATCATTCATGAGGTTCTTTCCTCTTAATCTCAGTTCATCTACTCGGAAAGGGGCCACATCTAGTTTGTTTGCCCTAGCGTATTCTCGCAAGGTCCTGTTTAAGGATTCCCGCAAGGCCGACACCTTTTTGCCTCTACTAGCACTTTCTGTCTAGTTTCTTCTAACTGTGCATGTGCGTTTGACGGGTCAAGTATCGGCGCCACAGGCATAGTTAGGTTATCTATAGTTTCCCGAAGGATATTCTCTGGTCTCTCTAGAGGTGGCCATCTTACCCTTGTTGCCTTTGGAGTCACCTCCTGCACCTCGGCTGCCCTGGTCGCTGGTGGATCTACCTCGGTAGGCTTTGGAGCTGCTTGCTTCGTGGCCACCTGTCCTCCTGCCGCCGGGTCCTTGCTTGGTCTGGCGCCTGCTCCTGCTACTGGTGCCGGGCCGTCATCATCACCTCGACACTGCCTGCGGGGCGAACTCCATGCTGACCGCTAGCAGCACAGAGGGGAGGTTCCCTCGCCTCAATGACTCGGTGCGGGTAGACGCAAGAGGTGTTGACACCGACGTAGACCTTGTGAGTGCCCAGGTTGATGAAGATGCCGTTGCGCGGGGGTGCTTTCCTCCTAAAGCTGCTAGCGTTATCGGTGACGTAGTCCCAGATATCAAATCTCTAGACTAATCCAGAAACAACCCGCTCGCGGTGTGGATGAAGTTTCCCGTCCGGATCTTGACTCCATCTAGCACCGCTGCTGTTCCCACGGTGGGCGCCAACTGTCGTGGTGGTGGCACGGCAGATGCCATGGGTAGGCTAAAGTATGGGGCCAATGGATGCTAGAGGGATTCGGGGAGGGAAGATGTAGTGATTTCTACACTCAATTGACTAATAAGTAGATCTTTATTTCTCCTCTAAAGAGTTACAAGTGCTCCTAGAGCTTTATCATAGAGAAGAATAAGAAGACTGCTACACGATCCCTTCGGTGTCAAATGAATCGATCCCCTCTCCAGGAGCCCGTGCCCCTCCTTATAAAGGGGTCCCTTGGTTCCTCCTAGGGCTGACATGGCAAGCATATTCTTGGAATATGCTTGTCCCAAAGTGGTAACTCGAAGGACTCCTTTCCGTGTCCCCTTTATATCGGCGGCAAAGACATAGAGGCCCTCACATGTGTGCCTCGGGCTTCCTCACTGTCACCTCCGTGACGCTTGTCTGCTCCTCTGCTGCTCTGCTCTTTGTCCTTAGCGCTTGGCTCTGTGTAGATTCCACCTAGACAACAACTAGGGTTTGACTATAGGCTCCTTCTCCTGCAAGTTCCCGTTATTCGGCCTCATCTCGCATAACTCGGGTTGGCCTTCACCCGCATACAAGTCAATCAACTTATTTGGCCGAGTTAGCTCACACGTCGGCCGAGTAATGTCTTAATCACTCTATATTTGCCAAGCCTCAGCTTACCTCGGCCGGATCTTGCATGATTCGGCTAACTCAGCTCATAATTCGGCTTAAGGTAAGGGAGACTCCTCCCTTCTTTCCCCTATCTTGACCCTACCCGGGGTCACTCCCCCAACAGGTGGCCTGTGCCTGGGGGTTCTGGTCCCCTTGTGGCCCAACTCCCCCACCCATTCTGGCATCCTAAGAATACAGACAAGAAGCATCACACTTACCAATACACAACTTATATAAGAAAGCAACTCACCATTATATAACTTAGCTTGCAACAAGTATAGGAGTGACAATAGAGATGCATAAAGATAAATCATAATTGGGATTGGAAAACTTTGTTGTTGGTCCGAGAACAGTTGGCAAACAGTTTTCTAGCAAAGCTTTTGTAAAGAGTTTTATAACAAGAGTAATCTTTGCTCAAACATAAAAGGCTTTTCACAATGATAGATTTCAAAGTAATACTCACTTAGATAAGAGTCTTGTGCAAACAAGGAAGATAAAGAACATCATTGAATAAATCATCATATGAATGCTTGAAACACAAAAACTCAAATGCTTGTTGGAGATGGAGAGGAATAAGTTACTGGCTCAACTTAGAAGTAGAAGAAAGGCCCTTCATAGAGGGAAGCAGGGATTTCAAGTTCATAAAGATCTTCCAAAAGATTATGTTACTTACAAATCCCACTAAAGAAACAGTGGAGCATCTATTCTTCCATTGCCCTTTCAGTAAGGATTGCTGGAATAAATTGGGGATGTCTTGGCATAATCAAGGTAACAGGCTAAACATAATTTCTAAGGATAAAGAGAATAGAAACGGTAATATGTTCATGGAAAAAATTCATGTTGGGAGCCTGGAATATTTGGAAGGAGAGGAACAATTTACACTTCAAGGACATTATTCCCATAGCTCAAAACTGGAAACCCAAGTTTATTAAAGATTTTGGTCTTCTGGTGCATAGGACCAAGGAGGATCTACATCCTTTTATTCATAGTTTTGTAGCCTCTTTGTAATTTGTCTGTTCTTTTTCCCTTATTTTTGTTCTTGGTTGCCTCCTTGGCACCCCCCTTCATGTAAGTCCCCAGTTTTTATAAGTAATTGAAGAAAAGGAGGAAGTAGGGTTTTTTCCCCTACTGTCATGAGGTTCAAAAAAAAAGCTTTGATCTCTCATTTCCCATATCATAGGCATCTTGATGTGATTAAGGCTAAAGTGAAAAAAGATGGAGTATATGCTTGACGAAATATAAGTTGGCAATCTCATGTCCCTTGAGTGCGAGGGCTGCTCCTCATGCTACTCAACTTTAGTTACGGATAAGTTCTTGTCATAGTAAGTACATGCGTATCATAGAGAACCGCCAACGGAGTACCCCTTGCACATGATACAGGAGCTATCCCATAATCAAAATGACAAGGCAAGCAGACAGTGATCATCTCAGCAATCTCTTATTTACCATGGGAAAATGGTGCTTTTTTCTCCCTTTCCTCTTTTCAGTATGTCTCTTTTTTTATAAGACGAAAGCTTCATAGATTGCTCACTATGGTGATGCTGCAAGTTTCCACCATGATTAGGCATGGCTTAGGCTAGAGGCCCAGGCATTTCTCTAACACACATACATAACTCCATGGACTAACAAGATCATCTTTTATTTCACACCGACGACATCCGCAAACAAAAGAGCATGATATCAATTGGTTATGTATTTACAGGTGTTGAAAGTGTTCCCGTGACAGCAAGGTTCTGCTAATCCCAACGTATAGATGCAAGCATATACAATTTTGATGACCCAATGGTTCAAGTTTATTAGGGGCGAGAAAATAAGGTGTTCCATCAAGTTTGTGAGAGCTTTACTAACTAGTTTTCACATAACAAAATAATTTTTAATTCGAAAGATAGATGAAGCTTGAGAATTTACTTGGAATAGCAATAATGCTAATAGGCAGATATGGTGGACACAAATGGCACATGTTTTGGTTTAAGGGATTGGATGCATGAGAAGTATGCCTTCTCAATATAGGTTTTTGGCTAGCAAGGCTGGGTAGCAAGCAAAAGAGTTGAAAGAAACAAGCAAACATACAAGTAATAAAGTCAAACATGCAATCTTCCTTGAAGACACAAAATATCTTAAATAAAGAATACTAAGCTTATGAGCCAATTAAGAAAGAAAATAAATGATACAAAATACATGTAAGCTTTTTCTCTTTTCCTTTCAAACCTCAAAAAGTGTTGCTACTGACCAGATCTCGGTTTGCCAAAACCAATTTAGATCTACTTGATGCTCCCAAAGTGATACCAATACTGATCAAAAAGATCAATCTTATAATAGATATTGCAAACTAAAATAAGAAGTGCAAAAAGTAAAAGATGAAACTTCTCATTAATATTCCATCAAGGCACTCACACCAAGGGATACATAGATAACCAACTAAAGGAGAGATACTTCCATATGCAAACCAACCTATAAGATAACTTCTCTACCCAAGATATGAATCTACTAAAAAGGTAAAAAGATAATGATGTGATACCGCGACACTCCCCCAAGCTTGGAACAAGCCAAGGGGATGCCAAACCTGATGATGAATTACTCCTTCGGTGGTGGTGTTCTCTTGATAATATCTTCAATCAGTTCCCTCAAATCCTCAATCTCGAAGGTTAGAGTACGAATCAACTCCGAATTATGCTCAATGCGGTTCATGATCATGTCGGACCGAGAATCCCAGTCCTTGTTATTCTTTCCCCACTCTTCCTTCTTAGAGTGTTCCTTCCCTGGATGGTTAGAATGAGGCAAATCCCAAACAGAGGCAAATTCCCTTTAGGCACCTCTTGGAATTGTTGCGCATGTATAAGAGTATGGAAGGGATTCTTGGTACATGGAGCAAGTGACCGCGGAGCGAGGCAATGGCGTGGAGGTTTCCCTCCCGTAGACATCCGTGTTGCCCTCCTAAGCTTCATAGGGTTTGCCACCACTCCAATGCTTGCAACGGTAGAGCGGGTGTCCGAATGTTATTCCTTCTTCATGTCTTCTTCATCCCCAACCAAGATCTCCTCCTCCTTGGGGTTTTGAGGATCATATTCCACGGTCTTCTGGCCTTTTTCGTGGGCGGAGACCATGGTGCTCTAAACTTCAGAAGATTTCCTGACAGAAACAGATCGAAACGAAAACACGACGAGAACACAATATACCAACCTCGGGGAATCCAGGGGTTTATATATTACGAAGTTTCAATGCATAAGGAAGGTACTGGGCGAAAACAAGGTGGAGACGGACTCCAGGGGCTCACACCCCCTGTAGGCGCGGCCAGCTGGGGCCCACGTCTAGGGCGAGTGTGGCCCATCTGGCCTCCGTTTCCTCCTATGTTTCGTCTCGTAACCTTCCGTATGTAATAAAAACATCAAAAATATAAAAAGATAGGGTTTTCACTAACCTTCAGTTTGCAGCACTTTTACCTATTCAAAGACGGACTCTGCAGATTCCTTCTTTCCATCTCCTGAAAATTCCTTTCATACAAGGCCTTACACAAACCTCATTGGCAACATCAGTTTATGCAAAAACAATAATCCTTTAGGTTCAAACTTCAACTGAAATCCATCAAAACAAAAGCTACTGTAGCAACTCCTTTCCAAAAGCCCAAAAAGAATCTGAAAGCGAATCAATATAAGAGGTAAATGCAAATGATGGTAGAAATCTGTCAAAACAGACTAGCAGGTAAAGATTGATTTTTTCAAAAAACTTTTGTTGCTCAAATCAAAAAGTGCAAAACTAATGAAAGTTGGAAAACAACTTGGAAAATAAGCACAGAAAATTACAGCTCCATCCATCGTACTGAGCTCCTTCATAAATTTTTACAATGCAGCACAAAAATATGTCCCAGGACAGCCACTTTTCACAACTCCTCTACTTCTCAAAAGTAATGATCTTGAAACAAAAACCAAAAAAGGATAAGGAGCGGTTATTATTGAGGTAATAACTTTCGAGACTCAACAAAACTATTGGGTTATATCCCAAGAAGTACTTTTGTTTAATGCCTTTAAGTTAGGCTTGATAGTTTCAAAAATGCTCACACAGAAGATATGGATTTGAAGTGAAAGAGAGCATCAAGAAGCAAATATCCAACACATTTGAGTCTAACCCACTTCCTATACAAGGGGGTCTCATGAGAAAACAAATTGTTGAAACAAAAGTCCACTAGTATAGGAAGACAAAATAAATGCAACTTCAAAGATTTCAGCATAAAACGGGGAAACTTAATATTATTGAGATGCATAAAACCATGTTTCCCTCTCTCATAATAACTTTCAGTAGAACTTTGAATAAAGTTGACAATATAACTGTCACAAGAAACAACTTTACCACTTGAATGAGTATACTTACAATCATCAAAAAGAGGTCCAAGGTCATAAACTGGATCAATAGAAGCAAGTTGTTCAACCCTGAAATCTTCATTAGGCATATTATTGTCATAAGGAACTTTAGAAAATTTGGAAAATTCAAACTCATAAGAATCTCCATCAAACTTAGTTAAAACTTTCTCCTTTTTACAATCTATAATAGCTCCACAAGTTTTCAAGAAAGGTCTACCAAAGATAATAGAACATGTTTTACTAGCTGCCGAACCAAGCACTAGAAAATCAGCAGGATACTTAATATTACCGCAAATGACTTCCACATCTCTTACAATACCAATAGGGCAAATGGTTTCCTTATTAGCAAGGTGAATAACTACATCAATGTCCTCAAGCTCACAAGGACCAATTTCATGCATAATTTCTCTGTAAAGCTCATAAGGAATAGCACTAGAACTAGCACCAATATCACATAAACCATAATAGGTATGATCACCAATTCTAACAGAAAGCACATGGACACTAGCTTTTCTAGATTTACTAGGATGAGAAACAATATTAGAAGCGTCTTCACAGAAGACAATGTGCTCATCCTCTAAAATTTTAGTAACAAGATCTTTCACAATAGCTACCACAGATTCAATGTTTATTTGCTCATCAGGTTCCATAGTTTTCTTTGTACCTTTGTTAACCGCACTAATTATCATAGAATACTCCTTTACCTTAGCTAGGAAAGGTGTTTTCTCAACATAAGATTCAGGCAAAATACGATCAATAGTACACACTTCAGTATTTCTAACAGGAACATGATTAACAACATCTTTATAAGGTGCATGGTACTTATTCCACTTCTTTTTAGGAATTTCTATGTAAGACTTAAAACAATTGGCATTACTTTGGGAATCAAGACCATACTCAGTACTAATATCACGGAATTCATCAGTTCCCATAAAAGATTTAATGCATTCATAATCATAATTTTTACCTGACTTTCTTCCTTTGTCGTTCTCCCACACTTCAGTGTTCTCTTGAATACGGTCTAGGAGATCCCATTTAGCTTCTTCCTTCATACGTGCGAAGGACCAATACAAGAAGCATCTAGTAAATCTTTATCATGAAGAGAAAGCCTTGCATAAAAGTTATTGATAATAATATTGTTAGGGAGTTCATGAATAGGACATTTAAGCATTAGTAACTTCAATCTCCCCCAAGCTTGAGCTGTAATTTCTCCATCACGAGGCCAAAAGTTATATATTAGATTCTTATCCTTATGAATCTCACTGTGAGGATAGAATTTAGAATAAAAGAGAGGTACTATTTCCTCCCATTCCATAGATTCTCCATTCTTTAGCAGCTTATACCATTCTTCAGCTCTTCCTTTCAATGATATAGAGAGTAACTTCTTCATCACCTATTCAGTTGTGATACCTGCACACTTAAACAACCCGCATAATTCATGGATAAAAAGCAAGTGATCACCAGGGTGGACAGTTCCACCCCCTAAATAATAATTATCCATAACACGATCAACAATACTTGTAGGTATCTTAAAATGATCTATCTCAACAGGTGGTGGTTCATTTACTACCCTAACAGTGGTAGTAGTTTTCCCAAACAGAAAACCAAGTGGGTTATCCATATTGGAAACAAAGTAACAAACATAAATAAAAAACAATACTCACAGTAGAAGTTTCCTTTACCAGTTCCACTCTTCAATAGAGCTTCACTCCCCGCAACAGCGCCAGAAAATAGTCTTTATGACGCACAAGTATAGGGGGTGTATCGTAGTACTTTCTATAAATAGGAGTGTCTATCCCAACGAGGAGAATAAGGTGTTGACTAGTCGTATGGAGCAGGAAATCTCTGTAAATACTTAGAAAACGGATTTTTAGGGGTTTTCTGATAAAGCAAGGAAATAAAGTGCAAGTAAATAAAACAGCAAACAATTGCAGCAAGTTGCCCAATCCATTCTTAGCAAAGGACAAGCCGGTGCAAATACTAATGAGGACCAAACGTTCCCGAGGACACATGGGAATACTGTCAAGTGCTTTCGGTTTATATAGCTGAGTAGTCTTCTTTGGTTTTATAAGTGTTGTGTGGGTGAACCTGTGCTAATGTACCGACCTTACTTGGACTAATACATACTTTCTATTAAACCCCTTGCAAGCATCCGCAACTACAAGAAAGCAATTAAGATAAAAACCTAACCACAGCCTTAAACTCTGAGATCCTACAGTCCCTTGTGTAATGGTTTCCTAACGGGGGTTTAGGTTTCTGTCACTCCAGCAACCCCACAATTAGTAGCCAAATACACAATGCATTCCCCTAGGCCCATAAATGGTGAAGTATCATGTAGTCGAAGTTCACATGACACCACTAGAATAATAGCACCACAACTTAAATATTAAACCATTGAATAATACCTCAACACAAGTCCACTACTAACAACATGACTTATCCCATGTCCTCAAGAACTAAACGAACTACTCACGAGACATTATATGGATCAAGATCAGAGATGATATGGTGATGGATAAAAATCTGAACATAAACAATATTTCAATGGTCCCACGCACAAGCATCAACTACAATAGTAATCAACACCGGGAAAGTTTCCCCTAAAAACTATGCAAGATTCAACACAATTGTTATAGCGGGATGGAGTGTAGATGATGGTGCTAGTGGAGATGATGGTGTGGATGATGATGATGATGATCCCGATGAAGTCTAGCTTGATGATGGTGTTGATGGCGACGATCTCCCCTCTCCGGGAAGGAATTTCCCTGATAGAAATCTGTCTGCTAGAGAGCTCTTTCTCTTTCGGTGTTTTCCAACCCGTAGAGGCGGTGGAATCTTTCTATGGTCGCCCCCCATGTATTAGGGTTTCGAGGAGAAGATATAGGCGAGAGGGCGGAGCCAGAGGTGGGACAGGGTGGCCACACCCCCTGTAGGCACGACCTAGGGTGGCCCGTGCCTGGGGGTGTGGGCCCCGTGTGGCCCAACTCCGCCTCCCCTTCAGGCATCCTTCGTCTTCTGGGAAAATAGAATTTTCCGTAGTTTTTCTGGTATTTTTTTGATCGTCGCGAAATTGCATGAAAACACCGCTTTTTCCATCAGAATCCTGACTCCGGCAGTTCATCCTCCAAGAATCATCCGACATGCAAAAACAGAAGGAAAGACATAATTTACACCTCTTAATATAAAATATATCAATGAATAGAGGAAAATTATGATATAGATTGGTGATGCAAATTGGACTTATCAGCGACAAGGGACCGGGCGCCGGCGTGGTGGCTGCAGTCGCCGGCATGGATGTCTTGGAGGATCTTGTGGCCTTCCATAGGCTACACGCAGCGTTGGCACACGTCACGCTGCGCTTGTGGAGCTCGCCGTTGATGATGATGAAGGATTTGCAGCGACACACGATCATGCGTTCCTCTGTCTTGTCTGCTGGCAGGATCCCTCCCTCGAGGTAGGCAATGTATGGCGCAGTCCAGTCGCTTGGCTCCGCGATTATGGCAACCAAAGTTGGTTCTGGTTGCAGCGGGATCCCGAGGTCGATCTCCTTCGTGGCAGAGACGGGGGCTTGTGGATGGTGTCTAGGAAGACACCGGAGGGTGGCGCGTGGCGAGCCGACCCGATGCGAGAGAGGGCATCAGCCTCTTTGTTCTTGCGCCGGTCGATCCACTCAACGGAGTAGCCGGCGAAATGGCCTCCCAGCTGGTCCACTACTTGGTGGTATGCCGCCATGGTGGGGAAACGGCGTCGCATGTACCGGCGACTTGCGCACTGACGAGGTCAGAGTCACCGTAGCACCATAGGCGATTGATGTTCATCTCCTTGGCGACTCACATGCCGTGAAGGAAGGTCTTGTACTCGGCCATGTTGTTGGTGCAGGGTGTGAAGTCGAGGTACAACATGTAGCACAGCGTGTCACCCTTGGGGGAGGTGAGTACGATCCCTGCCCCTGCACCGTCTGTGTTCTTGGACCCGTCGAAGTGGAGCGACTAGTAGTGTAGGTACGACAGCTTCTCCGGCTGTTGCACCTCCTCCCAGTCGGCGAGGAAGTACGCCAGGGCCTGTGACTTGACTGCCTTGCGTGGCTTGTACTTGATATTGTGGACGCCGATCTCGATGGCCCACTTGGCGACTCGCCCAGTCACCTCGTGGTTGTGAATGATGTCCTGCAATGGCGTGGAGGAGACGACCGTGATTGGGTGCTCCTGGAAGTAGTGCGGTAGTCGTCGCTGGGCTTGGAAGACCGCGTACACCAGTTTCTAGTATTGCGGGTAGCGCTATCGCGACTCGATGAGGACCTCGCTGATGTAGTAGACGAGGCGCTGCACGGGGCGCTCCTTGCCCTCTTCTGGCCGTTCGACGACCATGACGGCGCTGACGACTCGCTTGGATGTCGCGACGTAGACGAGCATTGGCTCCTTGTCGACGGGGGAGGCGAGCAGCGGGGCCGCGAGTAGTACTTCTTTGAGTGCGTGGAGCACGTCATCTGCCTCCTTGTCCCACTTGAACATGGGGTTCTTGTGCATTAGGTGGTAGAGAGGCATTGCCTTCTCGTTTAGCCGGGGGATGAAGCGACTGAGAGCCACGACTCGCCCGACCAGCTTCTGGACGTCGGGGAGGCACTTGGGTTTGCCGAGCTGGGCGATCGTATTGATCTTGGTGGGGTTTGCCTTGATGCCTCTCTTGCAGACTACGTAGCCCAGTAGCTGTCCAGTGGGTACACCGAAGGTGCACTTCCCTGGATTGAGTTTGATCTTGTACCTCCATAGATTTGTGAAGGTTTAGGCCAGGTCGGCGAGTAGATCGCTCTGGCGATTGGACTTGACCACCACGTCATCGATGTAGACGTGGATGTTGCGGCCAATTTGGCTCGCAAGGCACTCCTGCATGCACCGTTGATAGGTCGCTCCGGCATTGTTGAGGCCGAACATCATGGCAGTGTAGCAGAAGGCACCGAATGGCGTGATGAAAGCCATCTTCTCCTCGTCCTCGACCACCATTTTGGTATGGTTGTAACCAGAGTAGGCGTCAAGGAAGCACAGCGACTTCGAGCCCGCGGTTGAGTCGATGATCTGATCAATGCGTGGGAGGACGAACTGCTCCTTTACACAGGTGTTGTTGAGGTTTGTGTAGTTGATACACATTCTCCAGGTCCCGTTCTTCTTTTCGACCAGGACTGGGTTTGCCAGCCACTTGGAGTATTTGATGGGCCGGATGAAGCCTGCAACGAGTAGACACTGCACCTCCTCGGCGATTGCTCGGCGGCGCTCTTCATTTAAGGGCCACAGCGACTGCTTGACATGTCGCGCTTTGGGGTCGGCGTTGAGTCTGTGCTCAGCGAGTTCCCTCGGGACACCTGGCATGTCGGATGGCTTCCATGCGAAGATGTCATGATTCTCACGTAGGAACTCGATGAGCGCGCTTTCCTATGCGGGGCTCATGCCGGTCCCGATCGTCACTGTTTGGTTGGAGTCGCCTGGGACCAGCTCGATGGTGCGGGTGTGTGTGGTGGCCTTGAACGCGGTCGACCCGCCGTTCTCCGTGTTGGGCCTCTTGAGTATGGCGGGGTCGTCTTTGTCGACCCCTCTTGTGTATCTGGCGAGTCCTCCACGTGGTTTGCCTCCGCGGTGATGACGGCGTCCGCGAGCTCGGCGCCTTTCTCCTCGCACTCGATGGCCATGTCGGGGTCTCCGTAGACGGTGATGATGCCGCACGGCCCTGGGAGCTTCATCGCGTTGTATGCGTAGTGCGGCGCCGCCATGAACTTGGGTAACACTCGTCGCCCCAAGACGCAGTGGTAGGGGTTGTTGAAGCTGACTAGCTCGAAGACGATCCGCTCGGTGCGGAAGTTCGCCAGTGTGCCGAAGGTGACTGGAAGCGTCACCTTGCCGATCGGGTACGCCTTCCGACCGAGGACGATGCCGTGGAAGGTGGTGATGGTTGTCTCGATCATCGACTGTGGGAGCCGCAGCCACCTGAACATGTCCAGGTAGAGTATGTTGATGGAGCTCCCGCCGTCCATCAGTGTCTTGTGGAGCCAGTAGTCGCCCACCTTGGGCTTGACCACCAGGGCGACTCGCCTCGGATATTCGATCTGTGGCAAGTGGTCCTCGTGGCTCCACGTGATGCGCTGCTCGGACCAGTTGAGAAAGCGGGGGACGTTGACCTGGGACACCACGTGGACGGCGAAGACGCGGGCGAGGACCTTCTTCTCACGCTTGGTGCCGAGCCCGGTGAAGGTGTCAAGCGATCCGACATTGTTGCCAAATGCCCCGCCGTTCGGCGGGTTGTTGTTGGGGTCCTCCCTTGCGCGACGTGCCTTCTCGATCTCCTCGAGGGAGTGGCAGACGGCGATCGTGTGCGTGGCGGGCTTCCCCTCCCTGCTATGGAACACGAAGGGTTGGTTGAGGAGGGCTGCGGGGTCGAATTTCGGCCTCGCTCGGAAGTTTCCGCCGTCGCGGTGTTGGCCTCCGTCTCGGCGGAAGCTCTTAGGGTCGCGTGGAGCGTAGCCGGCGTTGGCGACGAAGTCGACTCGCCTGTCACCGTGGCGCTTGCCGGTGAGGCGAGTGTTGCTATAGCGCAGCTCGCGCTGCCTGGCGTTATCATGGCCACTCTAGTGACGATGTCCACCTGACTTGTCGTCGGTTTCTTGGTTCTGGTCCTCTTCCGTGTACCGCTTGGCGATCTTGAGGAGGTCTGGGATGTTGTGGAGTGTCTTGTACACCCGCTTGAGCTTGGGCACCAGGGGCTCATAACGGCATGAGGTCTTGAAGCAGTGGATCGCCGTCTTTGGGTGGATGCCAGCCGCGTTGAACCACAGATCTTTCCACCTTTGGAGCCAGTTGCGGGTCGACTCGCGGGGTCCCTGGATGCATCGCTCCAGGTCATGAGGATGGTGGTGCGGGTGTAGGAACCCTCGAAGTCCCTGACGAAGTCATCGTGCATGTCCTCCCAGGAATCAATGTTGTCCGCTGGGAGGGTGTTGATCCATTTCCAAGTCGCTCCCTCTATCATCAGGGGGAGGTAGCGGGCGGTGAGGAGGTCGGTGTGCCTGGCGATTCCCATCTCCATGAGCTCTATGTCCAGCCACACGGCCGGGTCATACGTGTGATCGTAATTTTCGATCTCCTTTGGCGCTTTGAAGTTCGCCGGATATTTCTCGCCTCGTACAATCGGTCCGAAGCACTGGGGACCGACTTGGATGAGCGAGCCCCTTGGCTCACCGTCATGGCGGTTCGTGAGGGTATGCCTCAGGTCGTTTGGCTGGCGTCGCGCCAGCTCTAGTTGTTGATGATGTGGGTCCGCGCGTCGACTGGCTACTCGTTGACAGCGACCATGTTGTTCATCGGTTACGGGTCATTGGTGGAGAGCGCTGCCTGCGCGACCTTTGCCTGTAGCTGAAGGGGCTCGGGTGGCAGGCAGTTTAGGGTATTCGCCATCGATGGACGGCCGCTCGAGGCTGCCCTACTTCCGGAGGAGCAGGAGTACATGCGCCCCCGCGAGTCGGCTCCTGCGACTTGCTGCTCGACGGCCTTGGTGAGTAGGGACTTGGTGTTGGAGATATGCCCTAGAGGCAATAATAAATATAGTTATTATTATATCTTTGTGTTTATGATAAATGTTTACATTCATGCTATAACAGTATTAACCAGAAACATTAATACTTGTGTGATTTGTAAACTAAATTAGAGTCCCTAGTAAAGCCTCTTCATAATACTAGCTTGTTGATTAATAGATGATCATGGTTTCTTGATCATGAACATTTGAGATGTTGTTAATAACAAGATCATATCATTAGGAGAATGGTATGGTGGACATACTCCTATAGATAAGCGTAGCATAAAGATCAAGTCATTTTAAATAGTTCAATTGCTATAAGCTTTCTGATACATAGTAACCTAATTCCTTCGACCATGAGATCATGCTTATCACCATCACCGGAAGGATTCTTTGATTACATCAAACACCACACCGTAACTGGGTGGCTATAAAGGTGGCATTGAGTGTTCGGAAAGTATGGGTTGAGACACATGAATCAAGAGTGGGATTTGTCCATCCATATGACGGATAGATATACTCTGGGCCCTCTCGGTGGAATGTCATCCAATTAGCTTGCAAGCATGTGACTGGTTCACAAGGGATCACATACCACGGGAACGAGAAAAGAGTACTTATCGGTAACGAGGTTGAACTAGGTATGCAGAGATACCGACGATCAAAACCTCGGATAAGTAAACTATCGTGAGACAAAGGGAAATTGGTATAGTATGTAAGTGGTTCATTCGATCGCAAAGTAATCGTAGAAATATGTGGGAGCCATATGAATTTCTAGATTCCTCTATTGGTTATTGATAGGAGAAGTGTCTCGATCATGTCCGCATAATTCACGAACCGTAGGGAGACACACTTAAGGATTCGATGTTGTTGAGTAGTTATGGAATGATGAGTAAGAAACCAAATGTTGATCGGAGTCTCGGATAGGATCCGGGATATCACGAGGAGATCCGGAATGGTCCAGAGAATAAGATTCATATAAGGAAAGTCCTGTTTCGGAGTTGGGGAATGATTCCGGTGTTTTCATCGGGAATGTTCTAGAAGGTTCCGGAAGGTCCGACACTCCGGAGGGGAAGGGTACATGAATGTGTCATGACAATGTTGAATGGTTGCATCATGTACTAGGTATCATGGCTGGGCAAAATAAAGGGAGAAATCAAATCCTAGTTTGAAAAGTCAAACGGCAGTTTTGCTTGGTGGAGGGAGAGTAGGAAACCTACTTGGGGAGGAGTTCCTCTCCCTCCACCCGCCGACCAAGGAGGCCGACTTGGGGGAGGACTCCCTCCACCTTGGCCGCACCCTCCCACCTATAAAAGGAGGGGCAGGGCTGCCCCTCTTCCCTACACCCAACACCACACAAACCCTAGCCCTAGCCGCCGGCCTCCTGCAAGTCGCCGCCGCCCTAGGGTTTCCTCCTAGCCGCCGAGTTGGGGCTCTCCCCAAGCCCTAGCCACCGGCCAAGCTTCCTCCCTTGGTGCCTCTAAACCCTAGATCGCCAAGGCCTCTCTCATAGTCCACCATACTCGCTCCGGCTTAAGGCGAAGCCCTGCAAGATCTCCCCTCTACTTCCGGTACCACGCCGTCGTGCTGCCGGAATCACGAGGAGAGTGCTACAACCTCCGCTGCCTGCTGGAACAAGGGAGAGGAAGGTCTTCATCAAGTACCAAACGTGTGACCGACTGCGGAAGCGCTGCCGGAATGCAGCGCCGGAAGGATCGTCTACACGATCTTGAGATCGGCAAGAGTACGACTACATCACCCACAAGAATCTTCTCTCGTTAAACGCTTTGGAATCTTCGAGGGTGAGTTCCTCTATCGACTCGTTGCTACAATCTAGTAGATAGATCTTGGCTTGTTTGTTTGCATGTGGTAGAAATTTTTTGTTTTCCATGCTACGAACCCCTACAGTGGTATCAGAGCCGTGTCTATATGTAGATCTGTTGCACGAGTAGAACACAATGGTCATTGTGGGCGGTGGTGCTTTTATTATCAATTGCTTCTTGTGTACTTTGCATCTTGCGGTATGATGGGATGAAGCGGCCCGGGCTAACCTTACATGACATCGTTCATGTGACTTGCTCCACGCTCAACATGCAACTTGTATTGCATAAGTGGCTTTGCAGGTGTCTGTCTCTCCCATTATAGTATAGATCCAATTTACAATGGGCACTCGATAGTTAAAACATCAACGTTGTGGTTCTTGTTCATAAGTTAGATCGACACTTATTGAAAGCCCCAAACCATATAAAATATGCAAAGAAATTAGAGGCGTCTAACTTTGTTTTGCAGGGGTGTGCTGTGATGTGATATGGCCATGATTGTGGTTATATTTGATGTATGCAATGTTCCTTATTGTAAGTTGGAAACCGGTAGGAGCCATATGGTTGTCTTTAATTTCCGTTAAGACCCGCGTGTCTATTCAAAGTAGTTGTAATAGTTGAAGCTGGTGGACGACAATCATGGAGCAGCGTCATTGTCCTTGATGCAATGCCGGTTATGATGGAGATCATGTTCGTGCTTGAAGATGGAGATCGGAAGCACAAAAAGAAAGGCCATATCATATCACATATTATGAATTGCATGTGATGTTAATCCTTTATGCATCTTGTATTTCTTAGTTAACGACGGTAGCATTATAAGATGATCCCTCATGCACATAAATTTCAAGTTTTAAAGTGTTCATCCTTAGTAAGCACCGTTGCTAAAGCTTGTTGTTTCGAAGCACCACGTGATGATCGGGTGTGTTAGATTATGCAAGTGTATACAACGTGAGCAAGCCGGATTTGCTCATGCGGAAGATAAGGTTTGATCTTGATGAGCCTAACATGTACAGACATGGTCTTGGAACACGGATTACCGAAAGTTAAAGCATGAGTCATATAGTAGATATGATGAACATGTCGATTGTTCGCCATTGAAGCTACATCAACTCTCGTGATGATCGGTTTTGATGTGGTGGATTTGGTTCATGTGATCACTAAAACAATGTGAGGGATATTGTTTTGAGTGGGAGTTCACCTAGATTAATTTAACTATTAATTAGAACTCAATTTGTCATAAACTTAGTCTAAACTATTGCAAATATGTTGCAGATCAATGGCGGCCCCTACCATCAATTTTAATGCGTTCCTAGAGAAAGAAAAGTTGAAAAACAATGGAAGCAACTTCGCGGATTGGTTCCGCAATTTGAGGATTGTCCTCAATGCTGGTAATTTGACCTATGTGCTGGATGCACCGCTGGGTGACCCGCCTGCAGCTGATTCTACCGATGAAGTAAAGAACGTTTACCTCACTCGGAAGAATCAGTACTCCACAGTTCAGTGTGCTATCTTGTATGGTTTGGAATCGGAGCTTCAGAAAAGGTTTGAGAACCATGACCCACATGATATTGTCCGTGAACTCAAAATGATATTTGAGGCTCACGCGGCAGTTGAGAGTTATGAGGCTTCTGAAAAGTTCTTTAACTACAAGATGGAAGAGGGCAGCTCCGTCAGTGAGCATGTGCTTAAGATGTTTAGGCACGCAAACAAACTCCAAAGTTTGGGTATAGTGATTCCTAATGCTTTGGGGATTTCCCGTGTCCTCCAATCACTGCCACCAAGTTACAAGAACTTTGTGATGAACTACAATATGCAAAACATGAATAAGACATTGCCAGAACTCTTCTCCATGTGGAAATCTGCAGAAGTGGAGATCAAGAAAGAGCATCAAGTGTTGTTGGTCAATAAGACCACCAAATTCAAGAAAGTCAAGTCTAAGCAAAAGGCAAACTTCAAGAAGGGTGGTAAGAAAGTTGCCACACCGGCGAAGAAGACCAAGGCTGGACCTAAGCCTGATACTGAGTGCTTTTACTGCAAGGGAGAGGGTCACTGGAAGCGAAATTGCCCAAAGTACTTGGCAGATTTGAAGAACGACAACATCAAGAAGAAAGGTATATCCGATATACATGTTATTGATGTGTATCTCACTAGTACTCGTAGTAGTGCTTGGGTATTTGATACTGGTTCGGTTGCTCATATTTGTAACTCGAAATAGGTACTGTAGAATAAACAGAAGTTAGCGAAGAACGAGGTGACGATGCGCGTCGGAAATGGATCAAAGGTTGATGTGATCGCGGTCGGCACGCTACCTCTTCATCTACCATCGGGATTAGTTTTATACTTAAATAATTGTTATTTGGTGCCTGCGTTGAGCATGAACATTATATCGGGATCTTGTTTATTGTGAGACGGTTACTTGTTTAAGTCCGAGAATAATGGTTGTTCGATTTATATGAGTAATATGTTTTATGCACATGCACCTTTGATAGATGGTCTATTCTTATTGAATCTCGATAGTGTAAATACACATATTAATAACATTGAAGCTAAACGTTTGAAATTGAGCGATAACTCGACCTATATGTGGCACTGTCGTCTTGGTCACATTGGAGTGAAGCGTATGAAGAAACTCCATTCGATGGACTTTTTGAATCACTTGATTTCGAATCACTTGAAAGATGCGAAGCATGTCTGATGGGTAAAATGACTAAGACTCCATTTTCTGGTATGATGGAGCGAGCTACGGACTTGTTGGAAATCATACATACCGATGTATGTGGTCCAATGAGTGTAGCATCGCGCGGTGGTTATCGTTATGTTCTTACCTTCACGGATGATTTGAGTAGATATGGGTATATATATTTCATGAAACATAAGTCCGAAACTTTCGAGAAGTTTAAGGAATTTCAAAGTAAGGTAGAGAATCAACATAACAAGAAGATTAAATTTCTACGTTCTGATCGTGGAGGTGAATATCTAAGTTACGAGTTTGGCGAGCATTTAAAGAAGTGCGGAATACTTTAACAATTGACACCGCCGGGAACACCACAGCGTAATGGTGTGTCCGAACATCGTAATCGAACTCTCTTAGATATTGTTCGTTCTATGATGTCACTTACAGATTTACCGCTATCGTTTTGGGGTTATGCATTAGAAACAGCCGCATTCACTTTAAATAGGGCACCATCTAAATCCGTTGAAACGACACCGTATGAATTATGGTTTGGGAAGAAACCTAGATTGTCGTTCCTTAAAGTTTGGGGTTGCGAAGCCTATGTAAAGAAGTTACAACCGGACAAGCTTGAACCCAAAGCGAAAAAATGCGTCTTCATAGGATACCCGAAGGAAACTATTGGGTATACCTTCTATCATAGATCCGAGGGCAAAATCTTCGTTGCCAAGAATGGATCCTTTCTAGAGAAGGAATTTCTCTCGAAAGAAGTGACTGGAAGGAAAGTAGAACTCGACGAGGTTGTTGAACCTTCTCTCGAACTTGCGAGTAGCGCAGCACCGGAAGAAGTTCCTGTGGCGCCTACACCAATAAGAGAGGAAGCTAATGATGATGATCATGAAACTTCGGTTGAAGTTGCTACAGAACCTCGTAGGTCAACGAGAACTCGTACCACTCTTGATTGGTATGATCCCGATATGAGTGTCATGTTGGTGGACAACACCGATGACCCTGCGACATATGAGGAAGCGATGATGAGCCCAGATTCCGATAAATGGTGAGATGCCATGAAATCCGAAATTGTATCCATGTACGAAAACCAAGTATGGACTTACCGTATGGCCGGAAGACTGTTGAGAACAAATGGATTTTTAAGAAGAAAACAGATGCTGATGGTAATGTTACTGTGTATAAAGCTCGACTTGTCGCAAAAGGGTTTCGACAAATTCAAGGAGTTGACTACGATGAGACTTTCTCACTAGTAGCGAAGCTAAAGTCTGTGAGGATTATGTTAGCAATCGCTGCATATTACGATTATGAGATATGGCAGATGGATGTCAAAACGGCGTTCCTCAATGGAGACATTGATGAAGAGTTGTATATGATGCAACCCAAAGGTTTTGTCGATCCTAAAGATGCTAACAAGGTATGCAAACTTCAAAGGTCCATATATGGGTTGAAGCAAGCATCCCGAAGTTGGAATCAACGTTTTGATAAGGTAATCAAAAGTTTTGGTTTTATACAAACTTATGGAGAAGCTTGTATTTACAAGAAAGTGAGTGGGAGCTCTGTAGCATTCTTAATACTATATGTAGATGACATATTGTTGATTGGGAATGATGTAGACCTTCTTAATAGTGTCAAGGAATATTTGAATAATAGTTTTTCAATGAAAGATCTTGGCGAAGCAGCTTACATATTAGGCATAAAGATTTATAGAGATAGATCGAGACGCCTAATATCATTGTCACAAAGCACATTTTTGGACAAAGTTCTAAAGAGGTTTGGAATGGAAGATAGCAAGAAAGGGTTCTTGCCCATGGTTCCCAATACGACGTTGAGTAAAACTCAAAGTCCAGCAACGGCAAAAGATAGAGAAAGGATGAGTAAGACTCCCTACGCCTCATCCATAGGATCTCTAATGTATGCCATGCTATGTACTAGACCCGACACTGCATATGCTGTTAGTTTAACTAGCAGATATCAAAGTGATCTAGGAGTGGATCATTGGACAGCGGTCAAAAACATCCTTAAGTACTTGAGAAGAACTAAGGATATGGTTCTTTCTTATGGAGGTGATGAACAGCTCGTTGTTAATGGTTACACCGATGCTAGTTGGAACACCGATCCGGATGATTCTAAATCTCAATCTGGATACGTATTTACTTTGAATGGTGCAGCAGTTAGTTGGAGGAGTGGAAAGAAAAGCGTTGTGGCGAGATCTTCAACTAAATCAGAATACATAGCTGCTTCGGAGGCTTCACAAGAAGCAGTATGGATGAAGGAGTTCATTATAGAGCTCGGTGTGGTTCCAAGTGCGCTGGACCCAATGCCTATCTACTGTGATAACATGGGCGCCATAGACAATGCGCAAGAACCAAGGTCACACAAGAAGCTGAAGCACATCAAGCTACATTTTCACGCTATTCGAGAACATGTCCAAGATGGTGACATAAAGAGTTGCAAAGTACACACAGATCTGAATGTGGCGGATCCGTTGACTAAACCTCTCCCGAGGGAAAAACATGACCAACACCAAACTGCCATGGGTGTTCGGTATATTACCATGTAATATAGATTAGTTGACTCTAGTGCAAGTGGGAGACTGTTGGAGATATGCCCTAGAGGCAATAATAAATATAGTTATTATTATATCTTTGTGTTTGTGATAAATGTTTACATTCATGCTATAACAGTATTAACCAGAAACATTAATACTTGTGTGATTTGTAAACTAAATTAGAGTCCCTAGTAAAGCCTCTTCATAATACTAGCTTGTTGATTAATAGATGATCATGGTTTCTTGATCATGAACATTTGAGATGTTGTTAATAACAAGATCATATCATTAGGAGAATGGTATGGTGGACATACTCCTATAGATAAGCGTAGCATAAAGATCAAGTCATTTTAAATAGTTCAATTGCTATAAGCTTTCTGATACATAGTAACCTAATTCCTTCGACCATGAGATCATGCTTATCACCATCACCGGAAGGATGCTTTGATGACATCAAACACCACACCGTAACTGGGTGGCTATAAAGGTGGCATTGAGTGTTCGGAAAGTATGGGTTGAGACACATGAATCAAGAGTGGGATTTGTCCATCCATATGACGGATAGATATACTCTGGGCCCTCTCGGTGGAATGTCATCCAATTAGCTTGCAAGCATGTGACTGGTTCACAAGGGATCACATACCACGGGAACGAGAAAAGAGTACTTATCGGTAACGAGGTTGAACTAGGTATGCAGAGATACCGACGATCAAAACCTCAGATAAGTAAACTATCGTGAGACAAAGGGAAATTGATATCGTATGTAAGTGGTTCATTCGATCGCAAAGTAATCATAGAAATATGTGGGAGCCATATGAATTTCCAGATTCCTCTATTGGTTATTGATTGGAGAAGTGTCTCGATCATGTCCGCATAATTCACGAATGTTAGGGAGACACACTTAAGGATTCGATGTTGTTGAGTAGTTATGGAATGATGAGTAAGAAACCGAATGTTGTTCGGAGTCTCGGATAGGATCTAGGATATCACGAGGAGATCCGGAATGGTCCAGAGAATAAGATTCATATAAGGAAAGTCCTGTTTCGGAGTTGGGGAATGATTCCGGTGTTTTCATCGGGAATATGCCGTCGTGCTGCCGGAATCACGAGGAGAGTGCTACAACCTCCGCTGCCTGCTGGAACAAGGGAGAGGAAGGTCTTCATCGAGTACCAAACGTGTGACCGACTGCGGAAGCGCTGCCGGAACGCAGCGCCGAAAGGATCGTCTACGTGATCTTGAGATCGGCAAGAGTACGACTACATCACCCACGAGAACTGCTCTCGTTAAATGCTTTGGAATCTTCGATGGTGAGTTCCTCTATCGACTCGTTGCTACAATCTAGTAGATAGATCTTGGCTTGTTTGTTTGCATGCGGTAGAATTTTTTTGTTTTCCATGCTACGAACCCCTACACTTGGCGTACTCAATTTGCAGCACGCCCTCCCCTGTGACGTTGAGGTTGGCGACTGCTGCTCGTCCGGCGATGACATTGTCCATCGAGGTGGAGAATAGAGGGAGGCCGTTCGCATCCCGCTCTTGCAGAGAGATAAGGACTCTTGGCTGGTTGAGGGGGGGCGCGCGGCTTGATGGCGGTGGGGAAGCTCTAGTCGCTGGAGCGCCTGGTGGTGGCCGGGCACTGCCTCCTGGTGGCGCGTTCTCGCATATCGCGCGATCGACCACGCGAGCCGGGTTTTTTTCATCATCGAAGTTCAGAGCGTGGCCCTGAACTGTGGGATTCAGGCGCGTCCTGATGCGGCGCTGGTGGTAGAGCGATAGCTCCTGCGCCGTCGACTGCTCGAGGCGAAATTTTTCGCGCTCGGCTTGCTCCTTGCGCACTGCCTCCTCCAGGCACAGGCGCATGTCCTCGACCTCCCCTGCCGTGGCGGTTGGCGGGATCGGTGTGGAAAAGGGGTCCGGCGGGGCTCTCGTGCCGCTCGCCATGTAGGTCACGACGAAGCGACCGGATTCGGCGTGGACGTCACCGGAGTTCTCCGATCTGGAGTCGGAGTCAAAGATCCCGAGGATAGATGGATCCTCGAAATCCCCCACGTTGGAGACTTGGGTGATGGAGCTTGCCGGCGACGCGGCGAAAATGGATCCGGCGACTGAGGTCGGGGTCGCCAAGTCGGTGTCGTCATTGAGGGCCGCGTCGTCCGCGGCCCTGTGGGTCTCGGCCATGTTGCTGGTGGCCGAGTCGTACTCGAAGGTGGATGGTGTGGACCTGGCTCTCAGAGAGCTGATCACGCGGCGGCGACTCGTGGATGCACGCCGAATCCTCCAAGACGATGACGTCGGTGAAGCCGACGAAGAGGCTGATTGTGCCGACCGGCATGATGACGCTATGGGTGACCGGGCATGACGTCGGGACGTAGCTGCTAGGCAAGATCTGGAGGATCTCGCGGATGGCGATCATGCGACCGGTGGCGATCGTCCGGTTGATGGGAAAATAGGGTCTTGCCACAGAACACAGGCCTGACCGGGCAGGCCCCATGGTGGGCGCCACTATCGTGGGAATGCCACGGCACATGCTGCGATTGGTAGCGAGTAGTAGAACGAGGGGCAAGGGCGGCCAGCCATCTGCGGTGCGAGATGAGGGCAAATACACAGGGATTTACCTAGGTTCGGCCCGCCGGAGGGTAAAGACCTACTCCTGCTAGATTGTATTGATGAGCGAGTACAAAGGGCGAGCTCGGCGGGTAGGCGGTGAGTCGAGGGGGTGTATGATGGAACGTAAGTGTTATGCGTTCCCTCCGAAGGTTTATATAGAGTCACCTCGCTAGGGTTTACAGATCTACAACCGAGTTAGATAAGGACTCGGAGGGTTTTGACCTAATCTGAATGGGCCTAGCTATGCTTCTGTGCCTTCAGCTTCCAGTCGCCGGGCTTCCTCTTGGGTCGTGGTCCAGTCGCCGTCTTGCAGGCCCACTCGCTGGGAGTATGATCCAGTAGGGAACGTCTTGCACACTCGGCATATCCCCATCATATGATTTGTTATATAGGGATCTATCTTCTCCAAAAAAAACAAGCCAAATAAGAATCTGTAATCTACTCTATTTTTATAAGCACTTTATCATATCCATTAATTCATCTTAATTAATATAGCATACTATTGTAAGCATCCTAATAGCATGCATGCTAATTCTTTATAATTGATCTAAATAATTTTCTAAGAACCCAGGATGGAAGTTGTCTCAATCAACCGTTCAACTGTGGTAATTGATATTTCAACCATGGAAGCATTCGATGATGGAGGGTGCAACTTGGACGTGAGATATTTATAAAAGCTTCTCCTCAAGAACATGCAATGACATGTTTTCATGATTAGAGATGTAAATACATATGTATGTTAGCAATTGACATTAGCTGTGACACCCCCGGGATCAGGACTAAACAAATCCCAGACGTCCGTCTGAAATAAGGTTAACCTTGAGCTTGAGAATATCCAGTGAAGAATCGGTAACACGGCAGTGACCCTACGACACAAAAATTTATTACAGCAAGCTCATAACTGAACAGAGAACCAAATTATTACAAGCAGAGGTCACTGACCACAAACATTAAACAACGGAAGGCAAATTATGCTATTAAGTATAGCAAACTTAACAAATGGCATAAGAGGCCTGAAGCATAACGATGACGTCCCAGCCCATAGATTCTAGGCTGCCGGTCGAGAACCCGAAGCTACTCGTCGATGTCGATGTAGTACGGAACTCGTCTTCAGAGGAACAGTTACTCTGCCAAAAGTATCAACAAAGCAAGGGTGAGTACAGGGTGTACTCCGCAAGACTTATGGCTGGTGGAGTTGTTTTGCATAAAGTCATCTTTGTTTGTAAAACAAGAGAGAGAAGAAGCTCTTCTATTTAGAGTGTTTTAAAAGGGAATAAGAGAGCGATATCTCTGAAATATTGATCATCATCTTTTGATATCCACCAAATCATCATCATCTCAACCTTAACTAGGATCACCCCCTCGTCCCCATGAGGAAGCATCCTTAAGCACACATTGATCTACCAAGTTTTATGATTAGGTTCAAGTTATCTATGATCTTAGAATCTGGTCACCAAGCGTTCATAACCGTGAACACGGCTTTTCGAAAAGATTTAACCCTGCAGGGGTGTACAACTTTACCCACATGTACTAACCTTCTCTTAATGACAGAATCATTAGCCCTCTTCCTTGGAAGGCTGGCAGAGGATGGTTCGACACGACCTTTACCTTGCTTTCGCCGAGACCATGAGTCACACAATAAGTATGGTTCCACCGTAACGAGTCAAATCCCGAAGCCGGTACTTAAAGATGTGAGGCGAGGTTGGTTTACCAGGGGCGCCATCAACCCCAAGCAACCGTGGACACGCTTCCCTACCTATTATGAATGCACCTTCTTCACCCGGCAAATCTTTCAAAAGGTTTTCTATGCATATGTCGAATGGAACGCCCGAACTATGTTGTAGCATCCCAATTGTCTAACAATTGCAATGCTACTAGCCTAGTCTATATAATGGCTACTTCATATATATAATTGTTGCATCATAATTATATCATGCTCATGTCATCATGCCACCTTGCATTTGAGCATCATATAAAACCCTCTTTCTTTGGTTCTTCTCTCATATGCATTATTAATTGTATTTGCCCCTTGATATTGTAGTTGGTTTTTGATCTATTGCTAAATGCCTAAATTGAGTTGAGGGCATATCTCTTTAATTCCTTCCAACCTACTATTGTTTTTGCATGCCAACTTCCTTTGGGGTATCATTCATATTCCATCATCTAAATATGAATGTGGCATTGCTATTATTTCATGGTATTCAATCAAGCTCACATCTATTTTGGTATGGCCTTTTTCTATTCACCTACACATGGGATCATACTCAAATCCTTCCTTTTTGCCAAGTGTACTTGGTCACACCTAAGAGCTTATTTTGTTTTGCCATCTTTTAATCTTGTTCTTTGTTTGGCACAGATACATGAGGTATATATTGTTTTCCCAAAATATTCCTATGCATGCAACACTCTAGCCACATGCAATAACACCTCTTCTCTAGCCACATGAGATAAAAACACCACTATGTGGCTTTGTCTCTTGTTTAAAGGCCTTTTATTTTTTTTTCTTGCTTTGTAAAATGTGTTCCAAACCTAATCATCTATCTATGTGTGTCACCCCATTTTTCCACAATTACACCCTCATCTTTAACACCACCTTGCACTCGTCGGCTATCAAACATGTTGCACTCCTTGCATGGAAGGCCTCCTCCATCTCTCTTTTTCTTTCGGTTTGCTTGCTTTGCTAGCTAGACACCCTGGCCCAAGTGCAGCAGCGGCAGCGCATCTCCTCGCCTTGCTGAACCTGTCGCTGGCGTTCCTGAACCCTCCCTAGCCGGTGCCCCCTGGACTGGTGCATGAGCCCGCAGCAGTAGCGCTCCCACTCTCCTGGTCCAGCTGAACCCCAAGCCGGCCTTCAACTTGGATCGGTCGCATCGCCGCACCCGCCTGTGTCAATGCCCCAGCAGCAGACGCGCCTAGCCTGAACCGCCTCGCCAGCCGATCGCTAGCCACGCCTGGCCCTCTCTCTCTTCTTCTAAACCTGTCCCAACCCAACCGAGCAAACCTCCTGGTCGTTTCCTGTTTTTCTTCCCGGGACACGCACGTGATCGCCAGCCCCACCCCATACCGCGCCGTACTCACTCCCTTGCCTCGACATAAAGCAAGCAGGGCAAGCAAGACAGCCCAACCACTCCTCCATATCGATCCAGATCACCACCCCATCTCCTTCTCCCCCGTTTCACCTCTGCCTAGCCGCCTCCTTGGTCTGCCTCGCCGCCGGTGTTCCGTTGCACGTCGTCGCAATCAGGAGCCGGAGGAGAAGGGCAGCGCACAAGGAACCGTTGCGATGTCGCCGCGCTCACGTCTGCCTCTGTCATCGCCATCGGCCGCGAACTTGCCTCCACCGCCCACCCCAAGGTGAGCCACAGTCTGCGCCACCCTCTCTCATGTCCCCTGGCTCTCTCTCCCGCTCGCACGCCGCATGCCGCACGCACGCAGACTGCACTCGCCGCGCGTGCAACCGACAGCAGCGAAAACCTAGCGCACCTCTGTTCTTCCGCTTATTACGATCGATGTGGGCCGTATCCGTGCGATCTTGCTGAACCAAAGTTGTAGCCCGACCAATCCTCTTCAACTCTCCTTTTTACGGCAGGGCGAGATTCGTCTCCGTTCGGTCGCAATCGTCGTCGCAAACCAGCCCGATCTCAGCCCGTTTCTGCAAATTTTTCCGTCAGATTTTAAACCGCGAGATCTCCTCTGTTCATCTCCTTGCCCCGTCTGCTGCAGACCTCCGTTGGCGAAGCTCCAAACACCAAAGTTGTAGTCCGACGTTGGCTCTACATCTTTTGTTTTTGCAGCGTCGCAAAATTTCCAACGGTTTTCTCGCCATCGTCTTCCGAAGATCAGACCAGCTAGCTCGTTTTGCGACTCGATTATTCCGTTTCGTCAGCCTCGCGGTGAGTTTTCCGCTTAGCCCCTTACCTTTTCCCGCCTAAACCCGTGACCCCGGACTGCCCGCGTGTCAACACACAGTTGGGCCGCGCATGGATGGACCCGCTATAGTCCCGGGCCCATTCGTCTGTCCCTTTGGCTAGCTAGTGCCGTGGTGAGGAAAGTTCCGCGCGCGTCATTTTTCTGCCAGCTCAGCGCCGGGCCCATTGTCAGCGGCTTGGGCTAGTTTCACCTGGGTACAAAAAGACTCTGTGTAATTCTGTTTTAATAAAACAATTTCTGAAAATGTTTAAATACAAATTTAAATCTGTTTTAATAACTTTTAAAATATAAATCCAAATAATACAAATAATATATGTTTTGAAATCAGAAAAATGTGAGGAATTCAAATATGGCCTTCAAAATATATTTTGGACACTTTAATTTTCAAGTTGATTAAAATTACATTAAAATGTCCTTTTTCTTAAATAATTAATAACTTTTGTTTTATAACTCCAAATTTGACAAATGATATGTCTAAAATGATTAGCTCGACGAGACCTTTCTGTTTATACATTCCTTGTTTTAAATTGCAGCATGCATCATATAAATATAAAGTATACAGAAACTTATATGCGGTTAAAATGTGACTAAAACTTCATAAAATGCTTATTTCTTGTATTCCACACCTCACCCATGCCATGCTACATTATTGCCATGCAAATTGTGCATCATTCATCATGGCATGATTGTTTGCTTGATGCATTTTATTCATATGCTTGTGCACTTTATTTATGTTGGCCCTTGTTTGTTTGGTTCTTCTTCGAATAGACGCTGGGCAGGGGATATATCAAGAAACCCAGGAGCACTACCCAGATCCTTCTCTCGCTTCAACTGAGCTGCCAGGCAAGCACTACCACATGCTTGCATACATATAGTACCTATTGCCTCTATCTTATTCTTGCATCATCGAGTCGCGATTGCATTAAATTGAATCCCAAGTACTGCATAGCCTTTACTTTTAAACCCCACCGAAGCTTGTTCCTCCATCCCATGAGCCATTACTACAGGAGTTGTTTGAGCCATGCGAGTCGTAGAACAGCATGTGTAGGGTATGTGAGTGTCTGATGGATAACGAGGTACCTATACCACTTAACCTGAGTAGTAATGGGATAACTAATGAAAGTGGCATCGGTGAGCAATATCTGCTATTTGGTTTTTCATGCTCACTTGTGTCCCGTAGGACCCCGAGTACTTGATTCTTGTTCCTTGAATATTCGCGCTATCCACATCCGGGAGGCTTATGAACCCCCCTGAGCCAGAGCTTGATTCATTCTTATTTCTTGGGGCCACAAAGTAGTTTGGGGCTTTATTACTATCCTGTACTTATGCCATGCTTTACTGCTTTATTTACGATTGTGCGTGGAGCACCTGTACTGTTTAGGACCGTGACACGTTTTTGCTGTATCGACAAGCCCAGTCACACTTTCGGGTTCCCAGTCGTTTACAGCCGTCCACACAAACCTTGAGTCCGTCTCGGAGCCGGCCAGCTTCGTCGCGGGTAGCTTAATGGGGTGGCCCCCTGAAATATTTCTGAATCCTGTGATCGCTTTGTCGTGACTGCCTCGTTGGGTTTTGATTTGGTTTTTCCGAGGTTGATCGAGTGTGTGTTGCTATTTGTGCACCCCTGCAGGATAAAACTTTCTGAAAGCCGTGTCCGCGGTTATGGACGACTTGGAGCACAGTTTCTCGATCATAGACAAGTATAACTAAAGTACCGCTTTTAATTTGACTAAGTACCTGACTAGTAAATAGTGCAACACTCATGGAATGGATAATAAAACTGCCAACGGATGGGGGCTGTTCATCCGCTTCCTCGTTGGTAAGCGAGGAGGAGGATGGATCTGTTAATATTACCGTTATAACTGTTGTTATTAATTCACGGACATCTGTCTATCTTTGGTTAGGCGGATGGTTAGCGAGTATCTATAGAATTGTTAGGGTTTATCTTTTGCTGCAATTGCGTCACCCCAGGTTGTGTCCCCTTTAGAGGCATAAAGACTTGCTGAGTACCCCTAGGGTCTCACACGATAAATTGTTTGATTCAGATGAACAGGTAAACTCGCAAGATGGATACTGGGTGGAGGAGACGGACGATGTTGGCAACGATCACTTGGTGTAGAGATTCCGGGAACGGGGATCCGTGAGATCTGTGGGCGGATGTGTTTATTTATGGGGCATCTTATGCCGATTTGCTTCTTATCCGTACTCGGATCTTGTTTGCCGCTTCCGCCTGATACTCTGATGTTTGATGTATGAGGAGATATCCTAAACTATTATATCTATCTAGGATATTTGGATCTTGCCGTATGGCGTTGCAATATTTCTATTTCTTTTAGATGGAATGGCTCTGAGGACTGTTGTATGGTGGCTTGCATACATACTCATTTGTGTATGTAGTTGATCCCTTCGCCTGCCGATTACGCCGCTCGTTCTGGTCCCGATGTTTGGAAATGGTTAGGACGGCCGAAAGGTCTACCTGTGAGTGGCATTTGGGCCCCACCGTACTATTTTAACCATTTCCGCTCATCCAGGCTTGCAACTAAGAGCGTAATTCACCGAGGTAGTTACAATTGGTATCAGAGCCATCCCGCCCTTCAGGGTCTCAGCCAAATGGTCGTTGTCAGTCTAGCAAATATTTTTGGTAGTTATGTATACTAGGGAAAAACAAAACGTGAGAGTAGGAGTGCTTCCACTTTTCTTCTTACCCAACCACCCACCCTTTTCTGGTGAGGAAGTGTAACGTTTTCAATCCTCTTCTTAAAATTCAAACTAGGATTCACGTGTTCTGGGTTTCCGTAGTACCATAGAAAGTGTGTGTGTGTGTGTGTGTAATTCCTTGTCTATCTGTTGCATCCAATTTGTTATCACAATCTGCCTTTGGTTATCAACTGTTGGTACATCCCATACTGACAGGCTTTTGAAAATCGGCGCGATCTATCTGACTCGTTGTTAACCGGTGCCATCTTTTTAAGGGTGTCCTTCCTTCTAGCAACTCCACATTCTGTGAAATCATCAGTTGCTAATCTCTACCTGATAAGTGATTTTGCGCATCTATTGGTATTTTAATGCGGAAAAATGCGGAAAAATTTTCTTTGATACATCTGTGTTTCCACACTCCTTTCCAGTCATGTGTGAAACATTATCTATCTCCCTTTTATCAGCATGTCCATGCTAACTCATTCTTTTGTAACCGGCGCTTAATCCTAGAGTTTCATTTCATCTCCAATTCTCTTGGGCTAATTACATAACATGTGTCGATCCGATGCTGGTGATTGTAATTTGGTTCTCAGCATAGCTATAGGACACTTATCATGAGTGGAATATGGAAAATGCTATCAACACTATCCTCCAAATGGTGACGGTTATCTCCTGTGATTTTGAGTACACCGTGATCATATCTATGCATATTCAAGCATCTTTGGCAATCCGGAGTTTCTCAAGGCACTACGGAGGTCTATCATCTGTCCATCATGCTGCACATGTTTTTGAACTCCATATCTGCAAAATTCTCTTTGAGACGAGGGAATTGCATCTTTTCGCCTCTGGTAGTTTTGCTTGAGGTATGAGCTATCATCGTTTCTTTATCCAAGATCTCTTTATCTTTGTAACCGGTGATCCGATCGACAATGTGAACCAGGTGACATCTCTTTTTCTTCCGAAGGACCAGATAATCTATTCTTCCAGTGCATCTTCTTCAACACGAACCCGTGCTCTTAATATTGATCTTTCTAAGAGCGTTGAGCTCAGGAAGTGTTCGAGCATTTGTTCGTTTCTTCTGCCTCTTGAACTTGATATTCTGGGAATATCCTGTTAATCCATGGTGGTATATGTTGATAATATGCTTGCCTATTCGATATCAATGGAAGGACATGGAAGATCATATGTGTCCCTTTCTCTCAAGCTTTGTTAACACTGCCGTGTGCAAAGTTCCCAAACTGGAAATTCTGGCTTCTTGAAGTCACCTATCTCGACCACGTCCTTCTGCTAAATACATTACTTTAACTCTGGAATCAGCAAGTCCATTGTTAATTCCATCCTCCATCTTCAACCAATCTGGAGTTATTCCTTGTTGGCAAGTTATCATCGTCGTTCCGCTAAAGATTTTCCTCAAGGCTGCTAAATCTCTCTCAATCTTTTCAAGAAGAACATGGAGTTCTTTTCACCTCAATCTCGTCAAGTAATCTCTTGAAACCCTCTCGCTCTATCGTCTATGCTCAATCCACCGGAGGCCATGAAGACCTTCCAGATCTTGTTTTCCTTCTGTTCAAGTTGGTGCTATATTTTCTGTAGCTGTTGAATCTTGCAGTTCTTCTCCGTAATCTTCCTTCATATCTTTCTGGTGGCTTGGTACTTCCGCCATGACGACAACATCATCATCTTTATCTATCTATGAATCCGGCGAATCGTTTGCATCTATCCTTGTTTTCTAACGAAGTTCCATGAGTTATTGTCAACACCTTCAGTCTGTTACGGTAGTTGGGTTGCATGGGTTTCTTATTCATGTGCGGAGTAATGATTTGAGTGCGGGATGGAGTAGCTACCATACCACTAATCTTATCATTCGCTCCTGTACATTGAATTGGTGAATTAATGTGATTTCACTCATTCCACGGAAGTTAGAAGTGGCCTTTAACCTCGATACTTTTACTTCCGTCTTTGTTTTTCCGGAGTGCTCTCTCGAAGAAAGTAATCAATAATCTCTTGTTGGTGGTCTGTCTATTCTAGATGGAGCAAAATCTTCAATTATCTGGTGGAAACAAACGCAAACTCTTTTCTGTCCTCGTCATTCTACCGATGCTCGGCATCCCCAAACAAGATGAAAGGAAACTATCTCTCTTTGTTTCATCAATTCTTTTTCTGTGGTAAGGCCAATTATGGTTGATGCCATCAGCCGCAAATCTATTGCGTTAGCCTCAAGGCTAAAGAAAGCAATAAGTATCTCTACAATAAACTTCAGATCCTCCATATTCTTTGCTTCTCGGGATTCCACAATGATCTGGCTTCACATCCGTCTCTGGAAGTTATATCCGCGCACCTCAGTTGCGTGATCTGTTGGGTCTTACCGGCACAACAAGAATCTAATCCGACGATGTCTAACTAAATCTTTCCGTTGATATCAAGGGACTCTATTGTTTGAAGGCAATATTGTTTCCGAACTTCATTTCTCAAATCCGAGAGAAGATACGATGCTATTGTCATAGTGGTTCAAAACCTCTCCAACCTAGCTCTTTTCTTCCGGCGAGACAAAATTTTCATCCTCTCTCGTATCAGTAAATCTTTAATCTTAATGATGTGTCTTTCTTTATCCATGATACATCATCTTTTCCTTTTCTTTCACAAGTGGTTCTAGCCTTTTATCTTGTTTCTCGAAAAACCGAAGCTATGTCCATCCTATCCTTCTTGTCTCACGACAATCCTTCAATTTTTCTAACCCGTTGTTTCTCAAGCAAAACGCAAGACTCGCAGCAAGTCTAGCAAGTTATTCCGTTGTTCATCAACTTGGGAACGTGAGGGTCACCTTCGTTCGAACACCCGCCTCTCCTCGTGTTGTTTTCTTTTTCCTAGGAATCTCGGGGCGAGATTCTTGTTTAGTGGGGGAGAGTTGTAGCATCCCAATTGTCTAACAATTACAATGCTACTAGCCTAGTCTATATAATGGCTACTTCATATATATAATTGTTGCATCATAACTATATCATGCTCATGTCATCATGCCACCTTGCATTTGAGCATCATATAAAACCCTCTTTCTTTGGTTCTTCTCTCATATGCATTATTAATTGTATTTGCCCCTTGATATTGTAGTTGGTTTTTGATCTATTGCTAAATGCCTAAATTGAGTTGAGGGCATATCTCTTTAATTCCTTCCAACCTACTATTGTTTTTGCATGCCAACTTCCTTTGGGGTATCATTCATATTCCACCATCTAAATATGAATGTGGAATTGCTATTATTTCATGGTATTCAATCAAGCTCACATCTATTTTGGTATGGCCTTTTTCTATTCACCTACACATGGGATCATACTCAAATCCTTCCTTTTTGCCAAGTGTACTTGGTCACACCTAAGAGCTTATTTTGTTTTGCCATCTTTTAATCTTGTTCTTTGTTTGGCACAGATACATGAGGTATATATTGTTTTCCCAAAATATTCCTATGCATGCAACACTCTAGCCACATGCAATAACACCTCTTCTCTAGCCACATGAGATAACAACACCACTATGTGGCTTTGTCTCTTGTTTAAAGGCCTTTTATTTTTTTTCTTGCTTTGTAAAATGTGTTCCAAACCTAATCATCTATCTGTGTGTGTCACCCCATTTTTCCACAATTACACCCTCATCTTTAACACCACCTTGCACTCGTCGGCTATCAAACATGTTGCACTCCTTGCATGGAAGGCCTCCTCCATCTCTCTTTTTCTTTCGGTTTGCTTGCTTTGCTAGCTAGACACCCTGGCCCAAGTGCAGCAGCGGCAGCGCATCTCCTCGCCTTGCTGAACCTGTCGCTGGCGTTCCTGAACCCTCCCTAGCCGGTGCCCCTGGACTGGTGCATGAGCCCGCAGCAGTAGCGCTCCCACTCTCCTGGTCCAGCTGAACCCCAAGCCGGCCTTCAACTTGGATCGGTCGCATCGCCGCACTCGCCTGTGTCGATGCCCCAGCAGCAGACGCGCCCAGCCTGAACCGCCTCGCCAGCCGATCGCTAGCCACGTCTGGCCCTCTCTCTCTTCTTCTAAACCTGTCCCAACGCAACCGAGCAAACCTCCTGGTCGTTTCCTGTTTTTCTTCTCGGGACACGCACGTGATCGCCAGCCCCACCCCATACCGCGCCGTACTCCCTCCCTTGCCTCGGCATAAAGCAAGCAGGGCAAGCAAGACAGCCCAACCACTCCTCCATATCGATCCAGATCACCACCCCATCTCCTTCTCCCCCGTTTCACCTCTGCCTAGCCGCCTCCTTGGTCTGCCTCGCCACCGGTGTTCCGTTGCACGTCGTCGCAATCAGGAGCCGGAGGAGAAGGGCAGCGCACAAGGAACCGTTGCGATGTCGCCGCGCTCACGTCTACCTCTGTCATCGCCATCGGCCGCGAACTTGCCTCCACCGCCCACCCCAAGGTGAGCCACAGTCTGCGCCACCCTCTCTCATGTCCCCTGTCTCTCTCTCCCGCTCGCACGCCGCATGCCGCACGCACGCAGACCGCACTCGCCGCGCGCGCAACCGACAGCAGCGAAAACCTAGCGCACCTCTGTTCTTCCGCTTATTCCGATCGATGTGGGCCGTATCCGTGCGATCTTGCTGAACCAAAGTTGTAGCCCGACCAATCCTCTTCAACTCTCCTTTTTACGGCAGGGCGAGATTCGTCTCCGTTCGGTCGCAATCGTCGTCGCAAACCAGCCCGATCTCAGCCCGTTTCTGCAAATTTTTCCGTCAGATTTTAAACCGCGAGATCTCCTCTGTTCATCTCCTTGCCCCGTACGCTGCAGACCTCCGTTAGCGAAGCTCCAAACACCAAAGTTGTAGTCCGACGTTGGCTCTACATCTTTTGTTTTTGCAGCGTCGCAAAATTTCCAACGGTTTTCTCGCCATCGTCTTCCGAAGATCAGACCAGCTAGCTCGTTTTGCGACTCGATTATTCCGTTTCCTCAGCCTCGCGGTGAGTTTTGCGCTTAGCCCCTTACCTTTTTCCCGCCTAATCCCGTGCCCCCGGACTGCCCGCGTGTCAACACACAGTTGGGCCGCGCATGGATGGACCCGCTACAGTCCCGGGCCCATTCATCTGTCCCTTTGGCTAGCTAGTGCCGCGGTGAGGAAAGTTCCGTGCGCGTCGTTTTTCTGCCAGCTCAGCGCCGGGCCCATTGTCAGCGGCTCGGGCTAGTTTCACCTGGGTACAAAAAGACTCTGTGTAATTCTGTTTTAATAAAACAATTTCTGAAAATGTTTAAATACAAATTTAAATCTGTTTTAATAACTTTTAAAATATAAATACAAATAATATATGTTTTGAAATCAGAAAAATGTGAGGAATTCAAATATGGCCTTCAAAATATATTTTGGACACTTTAATTTTCAAGTTGATTAAAATTACATTAAAATGCCCTTTTTCTTAAATAATTAATAACTTTTGTTTTATAACTCCAAATTTGACAAATGATATGTCTAAAATGATTAGCTCGACGAGACCTTTTTGTTTATACATTCCTTTTTTGAATTTCAGCATGCATCATATAAATATAAAGTCTACAGCAACTTATATGAGGTTAAAATGTGACTAAAACTCCATAAAATGCTTATTTCTTGTATTTCACACCTCACCCATGCCATGCTACATTATTGCCATGCAAATTGTGCATCATTCATCATGGCATGATTGTTTGCTTGATGCATTTTATTCATATTCTTGTGCACTTTATTTATGTTGGCCCTTGTTTGTTTGGTTCTTCTTCGAATAGACGCTATTATTCTTGTATACATATAGTACCTATTGCCTCTATCTTATTCTTGCATCATTGAGTCGCGATTGCATTAAATTGAATCCCAAGTACTGCATAGCCTTTACTTTTAAACCCCACCGAAGCTTGTTCCTCCATCCCATGAGCCATTACTACAGGAGTTGTTTGAGCCATGCGAGTCGTAGAACAGCATGTGTAGGGTATGTGAGGGTCTGATGGATAACGAGGTACCTATACCACTTAACCTGAGTAGTAATGGGATAACTAATAAAAGTGGCATCAATGAGCAATATCTGCTATTTGGTTTTTCATGCTCACTTGTGTCCCGTAGGACCCCGAGTACTTGATTCCTGTTCCTTGAATATTCGCGCTATCCACATCCGGGAGGCTTATGAACCCCCCTGAGCCAGAGCTTGATTCATTCTTATTTCTTGGGGCCACAAAGTAGTTTGGGGCTTTATTACTATCCTGTACTTATGCCATGCTTTACTGCTTTATTTACGATTGTGCGTGGAGCACCTGTACTGTTTAGGACCGTGACACGTTTTCGCTGTATCGACAAGCCCAGTCACACTTTCGGGTTCTCAGTCGTTTACAGCCGTCCACACAAACCTTGAGTCCGTCTCGGAGCCGGCCAGCTTCGTCGCGGGTGGCTTAATGGGGTGGCCCCCTGAAATATTTCTGAATCCTGTGATCGCTTTGTCGTGACTGCCTCGTTGGGTTTTGATTTGGTTTTTCCGAGGTTGATCGAGTGTGTGTTGCTATTTGTGCACCCCTGCAGGGTAAAACTTTCTGAAAGCCGTGTCCGCGGTTATGGACGACTTGGAGCACAGTTTCTCGATCATAGACAAGTATAACTAAAGTACCGCTTTTAATTTGACTAAGTACCTGACTAGTAAATAGTGCAACACTCATGGAATGGATAATAAAACTGCCAACGGATGGGGGGATGTTCGTCCGCTTCCTCGTTGGTAAGCGAGGAGGAGAATGGATCTGTTAATATTACCGTTATAACCGTTGTTATTAATTCACGGACATCCGTCTATCTTTTGTTAGGCGGATGGTTAGCGAGTATCTATAGAATTGTTAGGGTTTATCTTTTGCTGCAATTGCGTCACCCCAGGTTGTGTCCCCTTTAGAGGCATAAAGACTTGCTGAGTACCCCTAGGGTCTCACACGATAAATTGTTTGATTCAGATGAACAGGTAAACTCACAAGATGGATACTGGGTGGACGAGACAGGCGATGTTGGCAACGATCACTTGGTGTAGAGATTCCGGGAACGGGGATCCGTGAGATCTGTGGGCGGGATGTGTTTATTTATGGGGCATCTTATGCCGATTTGCTTCTTATCCGTACTCGGATCTTGTTTGCCGCTTCCGCCTGATACTCTGATGTTTGATGTATGAGGAGATATCCTAAACTATTATATCTATCTATGATATTTGGATCTTGCCGTATGGCGTTGCAATATTTCTATTTATTTTAGATGGAATGGCTCTGAGGACTGTTGTATGGTGGCTTGCATACATACTCATTTGTGTATGTAGTTGATCCCTTCGCCTGCCGATTACGCCGCTCGTTCTGGTCCCGATGTTTGGAAATGGTTAGGACGGCCGAAAGGTCTACCTGTGAGTGGCATTTGGGCCCCACCGTACTATTTTAACCATTTCCGCTCATCCAGGCTTGCAACTAAGAGCGTAATTCACCGAGGTAGTTACATATGTGACTCATGGAATCTACTAGGCAAGTTAGTTGGTCATGAGGTTGTCTAGGCCCCGTGTGGTTGTACCCTCGTCTCGGTTCCAAAGGCAAGAAATCGGATCCTAATGGTGGCGTGCATGGGACTAGAAAAACCACATCCCACCGTGGCCTCCCATACAAGCCTTAGCATGTTTAACTCATATCACATCTGATCTCATCTCATCATGTTCTCCTATCATACTAGATTCTCTGCATCTGATACATCATCTGGATGGACCAGAACTGACAGCTATGCATGGTTAAGCAAGACATAGATATAGGCTCTAGCATTGCACCTAAGCCAAACCTAGTTATGCTAGGAGCAGTGGATCAGGTAATATAAACTCAAAGGGAGTAATGCAATAGATAGGATACTTTATCTATTGATAAAAGACCACATTAGAATCGTATGCATCATGGCAGGAATTGAAATGCTTTCGAAAACATAGGATTATATCATGGTGGGGCTATGCTTTCCTTTGCCAGTTGATAACCGATAAGCAGATCTTCAGAAGCCTTGTACTTGACTTCATTACAGTTGGTCAAGTATTGTTCGTCGATCTTCGATGTCTTGATCTTGGTCTTTAATCTCGATCTCGATATCATATTCTACCAGAAAGAAGCAAACACCGGAAAGAGAGGGAAACAATCAACACATGGTATCGATGCAATGCTCAAGCAAGTATGATGATATGACAAGTTAATTTGTATTGAAATGTAACCCTAAAGCATGCTCGACAACTTAATCGAGGTTCCAAGAGGTACAAACCCTAACTCGGGGAAACTCCGGATGTATATGAGAGGGGTTACTATGTTATTCTAACTATACTTGTCATTTAAGTTGTTGAACAATGCATGATTATAGCTTAGATAGTTAGATCTTATTATTCTGAATATTTTGATATATTATACATATTTTTCTGATTTATAAATAATTAGATATTGAATTTACAAGTTTATAACTATTTCTAAAATTATTTAAATCATTTTAAATAGGTTTACTGCGTCAAGCTGACATCAGCACACGCCCTAAATTTTTTTACACAGAGGGTTGGGCTAGCCACAGTCACTGACTGATAGGGCCCTGGGCTAAGTCAGAAGGCCACGCTGGCGGGGCTTGGTCAAAGCCCACGTCAGGCCCACGTGGACGCCACGATGATGACACATCAGTGCCACCTAGGCTCGACGGCGGCAGGGGCTCAGACGACCACGGCCACGGCGGTAGCGAGCTCGCGGGGCATCTGGGAGGCGCGCATATGGATCAGTGCGACGCGGCCGACCTCATAGTGGCGGCGCCACCCTGTTTTGGCAACTGGAGCTTCAGCAAAGATGACATCCGACGGCGAGCGGCGGGGGCGTACGTCGGCACGGCAACACAGAGCACGGGAGGAAGAGGGAGAGGGTCCTTACGGACCAGAAGCTCACCGGGAACACGGTTGTGGCGTCGGGGAAGCGAGGAGAGGTCTGAAACCGGTGAATCGATGACGACGACTGCGGCGGCCGGCGACACATCGAGCTCGATTCCAGACGATTCGGGGCACGCCTGCTTGCGCGGTTGGTCTTGGACAAACGAGGGTGGCGAGGCGAACCTCCTAGGACGATTCGCAGGGCACGGGGTGGCCGGAGAGGGCAGGGCGCCGGCGGTTCTACGGGCTAGGGTTTCGGGTCTGCTCGCAGAAGGAGGGCAGGGGAGAGCCAGGGGAGAAAGGGGGCCAGGGAGGAGAGAAGCGTGCTCGAGGAGGGTCTTATCCTCACCCAGAGGGCGGTGCGACGGTGGCGGGCATCTTGACTCCGGCGGCGGCGGAGCTGGTGACACGCAGCTGCATCGGAGCGAGCGAGAGGTGGACGACGACGATGACTCGGACCGAAACGGTATTGGGCCGGTGTGGGCTGCGGTCGGGCCGTGCTGGGCTGCGGTTTGCTGCGCAGGGCGACATGGAGAGAAGGGGAGAGAACTGGGCTGGGCCTGGTTGCTGCTGCTAGCTCTATTTTTTTAGCAAACTCTTTTCTTTTTCTGTTTTCAAATTCTGTTTTGTATTTTCCAATTCAAAACTGTTTTGAGTAATTTGAAAATACCAGAGACTTTGTGAAAGTGTATAAAATATTGAGGGAACCCTTTTATTCAGATTGGGCTCCACGATTTTGTAGTTCAAAGTACAAAACCATTTTAGAAGGTGTTAAAGAAAGAGGGGAAACTAGGGTTTTAGGGTTTGCATTTTCTTTTCTTTTGCATGCAAATTTTAAGACATGATGCTTATGATGAACAAGTAAACCCTAATTATACATTAGCTAAAACTAGGGTGTTACATTAGCTCTCTTAGATGAGATTATATAGTATATATGAACAATGGATGGTAACCAGAGTACCAGTACATATAAAGAAGATAGCTACCTTTGCTGATGTTATTGAGAACTCAGCAAGGTGATAGATGAAGTGTCCTACACAGAATACAGTTCAGCTCTACACATGCTCATCCATTTCCTCCTTGTGATCATTTGCTTTGAAGTAAAAGTGTAATCTCTGGCAACTTTTACTATTGTTTTCTTAACCCTGAAGAGAGCAAGTTTATATTTTATCTGCACCATAAGATTAATTAAATAGCATGAAGGTATTCCTCATGGTCATCCTTTCCTATGATTATACAACATTGCAGGTCAGCCGATTAAAACTCTGACGACTTTCTGATAAGTTTCCTTGCAAGAAACTCACTATTGTCTCCTACCGAGAGATATGAACAAGGACGAAGGGACCAGAGGTAATAGTGTAACACCGAGTAAGATGCTCTCTGGACTCTAATTTCTTATGCTTTAATATTTCGTGCGCGAGCCAGTCGACTGTCCTCATGCACATCCATGTCGTCTTGGATATTTGCTCATACAGACACCATGCAGCTGTGCAGCCATGCAACACATATCGATCGATGGAATTTGACGTCATGACTTGTGCCTCATGAACCGAGACGATTGGGCAGCCCAAATCTAGGTACGCATGATCCTTCATCTACTACTCTAATGTTATATAGTACTCCCTCCGTTTTAAAATATAGAGTAAATTCCACTTTTTACCCCTTATTTCTGCATTTGTGACACATATTACCTCTTAGAATGCAAATTTGTCTAGATTGCACCTCTTAGAAGCTTTGGACCTCTTTTTCGGGAGCGTATCCATTGGGTAGGGTGTGAGGTGATGACTAGAATTCAAAAATATCAACATGACAATGAGGAATGGGACATATGGATGAGAGAAGTCTAGACATAATTATCGACGATTGACATGGATATACCATACGGGTACGTGACTTCAGCATACCTGGTCCAGCCCAAGGAAGGCCCACAGCAGATATACGCTGGCCCATGAAGATTTTCGGGTGGCCAAGACCCATGACGCCTTCGGATCCCTGGAGAGCAAGACTAGCGGAGATAGGAAATTAAAAGGGGTAAAACCCTAAAACTTGTAACCGACTAGGACTATGCCTGGGACCTGCCTAAGTCTACATAAAGGCCAGGAGGGCACGTCCTAGATCTCTCGACTCATACCCTCGCACACGCATCCACGCCAGATCGAATCTGCGCACCCTGTAACCTTCGGTTCCGCCGTAATCAAGAGCAGACAAGCAGGAGTAGGGTTTTCCCTTCGGGGGCCTGAACCTGGGTAAATCTCGTGTCCCCTGGTTGCTTGTATGTTAACCGTGCCACGATCTCCAGCATCCCCATCTTCTCCAAAACCCAAGTCCATAACAATGGGCATTGACGAGATTAAACCTCGTCAATTGGCGTCGTCTGTGGGAATCGGGTCTGCTGATTGTGCGATCGTGACGGTTCCGACCCGATCGATCTACAACTCTGCGGCAACGGAGAATCACCTCCTCTTCGGCGCTTTCGACTTCACCGCCCACTCGTCGGCCACCATGAAGGATTTCGAGCCCGTAGGCGATGGACTTGAAATTTTGTTCGGGATCTTCTGCTTCCAGGTGGGTCAAACTGGCACCCTCCGCCTCCCTGAGCGGGTGCCCATGCCGTCAATCAGGCCCGCCTCGTGGGCTCCACACCCTGTGCTACGCACGTCACCATCAATAGATGAGTTTTACGACAGCAGTAGCTGTAACTCCGATCTATGTGATCCACCTTTGGATGAAGGGACCTACGGTTCCGGATCCGAAAGCTGCGGCAGCAGCCGACCAATCTGCGAGCGCTATCTATGCGTCGCAGTCATCCAAGGCGACGAGGAAACACCTAACCCGCCGCCCAACCGAAACGGCGGCGAAAACAGAAGAAGCCAGTCCCCCCACCCAACGGGGAAAACAACGGCCACGTCATCCAACTTAGCAAAGAAGGATGGGTCCAGGCGCGCCGTGCCGTCGCAGGCGACATCGTCTTACCTGCAGACGCCTCACGTGAACTACTGATGGCATACCACTACCTCCTCATCGAGGAGCACAAGAAACAAGTCAAGATGCAGGAGACGCCCGACAAACGCAAGCAAGCAGCCTCCGAGTCCAGCGCGCGACGAGCTGCGCTCTCCGCCATGGCACCCGGCTCTAGCACAAACGGAAACCAGGGAAACAAGCACCGCTCTCGGGTGGAAAACATGGACCCCAAGGAGCACCGCGACGTAACCCGAACTCTCCACACATCATTCATGGATATGGATGCCGACGGCAACATCATCTCGAAGACGCCACAAGCTACGATCATGGCAGCCACCGCGTATCTCGCGGCTCACCCACCTCCGGAGGGGGACCCGAAAAGGGCCATGCATAGGTCCGCACTCACCGGACTAGGACTAATCGGAGCTGTGCTCCACGAAGACGCTCCTGCGGAGCCGAAGAAGAAAGCTCCGGCCAGGCGCGACCGGAGCCCCACCCCATCATCCGAAGAGGAAGAGGAGCATGATCTTCCTCGAAGGAAGAAGAGCTCGCACCGCCATAAACGCGACTACGACGCCAGAGACAAGCTTACACAGCGCAAGATCGACAAAGCACGCGCCAAACGCGCATGCTCATCTGAATCTGAGATGGATGAAGACGAAGGAGAACTCTGCGGAGCTCGATGCTTCAGCAGATCTGTTCGGCGAACACAGATGCCACGCAACTTCAAGCTTCCTTCGGATACTCCGAAGTTCAACGGCACGCAAGATCCAAAATCCTGGCTCAGTGACCATCTGTCATCCGTCAAGCTTCACGGAGGCAACAAAGAAACCGCCATGCAATGCCTTCAGCTGCAGCTGACAGGCGCGGCGCGGGTCTGGCTCAGCAGCCTATCATCAGGATCCATCCGAAGCTGGGAGGAGCTCGCTTACAGCTTCATCCGAAATTTCAAAGACACCAGCAAGAGGCCTGCCTCAATCGAAGAGTTGCGAGCCTGCACTCAGAGAACGGGTGAATCTATTCGCTCGTATATACTACGCTGGTCTACAACCAAGAACTCCGCAGCACACATCTCTGAAGAGAGGGCCATCGACGCCTTCAGGGACGGCGTCAAACGCCAAGACTTCAAGGAGGAACTTGGGCGCGTAAAGCCCAAGACACTCGACCACCTCATGGAAATCGCCAACAGCTGGGCAGACGGCGAAGATTGCATCCAGCAAGCGCAATCAGATGAAGAAGACGACTACGGCCGAAGACGTGAACGCCGCAGCAAGAGGAGATCGCGCGTCTACGAGGACCGCGATGGACCCAACATGGTCGCGGCCGGCTACGCTGATCGCCGTAACGACAACAGCCGCAACAGCGGAGGATACCGCAGCAAAAACTTCCGCGACAACGGACGACCAACGCAGTCGTGGCAACGCCGCGACCGCGACAACGGACCCTCAGCATTCGACAAACTTTCGGGTCCATGCACCATCCACTTCTACATCGACAAACAGGATGGCAAAAAGAAAGCTAGCCACATGCTCAAGGACTGCCGCGAGTTCCAGAAACTCAGCGAAGGCATGGTGCAGATAAGGCAACAAGCTCCAATCCCTGCGTTCAGAAACGCACCCGCACCAGGTGAAGTAGCACACGGAGCTCCTCCACCGCCGCCTATCGGAGGCCCAAACCAACCAGTCGCACCAGCACAAAACAACGCTGGGGTCGGATACCCCCCACCAAAGGGAGCACTAAATATGATCCAGAAGGGACGCCCCACAAACAGGGTGCAGAAGAAAATCACACGACAAATCAACTTGGCCGTGGCAACTCCGCCTGCAATCCCTGAGTACCTTAGCGGATCGGAGTCCTGCATCACATTCACTCGCGCGGATCACCCTTGCCAGATCCCTCGCCCAGGTCACGCTGCCCTGGTGCTGGAGGCGCAGATCGGAGGCTTCGAGATGAGTCGCGTCTTCATGGACGGCGGCAGCGGCATCAATCTAATGTTCGGAAGCACTCTAGCAGCTATGCGGATCCCGCAATGCAGCCTGGAACAATCAGACACAACGTTCCACGGCATTGTCCTAGGAAAGAGCATATTCCCCCTGGGCAAAATAGGGCTCGACGTCATCTTCGGGAAGCCGGACAACTTTCTGCAGGAGCGACTAGAATTCGAAGTGGTGGACTGGCCATCGCAATACCACGCCATCCTGGGGCGTGTAGCATTCGCAAGGTTCCTGGCCGTCCCACACTACGCATACCTACTACTTCAAGATGCCAGTACCAAGGGGCGTCATCACAGTCCACGGGAGCTTCACCCGATCGGACCAATGCGACAGGGATTTCAACAAAATCTCCCAGTCTTTCGGCATGCAAGACGAGCTTGTAAGGCTCCGCGAGGTGACGGACAATGGGCTACCCCCAGTCACAAGGCAGAACGCACCTGACATGTCCTTCGACTCCACCATCAACACCAAGAAAGTACAGGTCCATCCGACGGATGCCTCCAAGACGGCGCTGATCGCCAACGACCTCAGCGCCGCATAGGAAGGCGCGCTCGTCGAATTCCTCCGTGAGCACTGGGAAATCTTCGCCTGGTGTCCTGCGGACATGCCAGGAGTTCCCAGGGAATTTGCCGAGCACGCACTCAACATCTTTCCAGACACCAAGCCAGTCAAGCAGTCCATCCGAAGACTGTCGGAGCCACGAGCCGAAGCTATCGGCAAGGAAATCAACAGATTACTCGCAGCAGACTTCATCCGGGAAATCAAAGAAAGCGAGTGGCTGGCAAACACAGTCATGGTCCCAAAGAAGGACACGGACATCCTGCGGATGTGCGTGGATTTCACGTCACTAAACAAACATTGCCCAAAGGACCACTTCCCCCTTCCTCGGATCGATCATATCATCGATTCGACTGCAGGTTGTGAGAAACTCTCCTTCCTCGACGCCTACTCGGGCTATAACCAGATTCGACTCAAGGTCAAAGATCAAGAGAAAACGGCGTTTATCACACCGTTCGGAGTATTCTGCTACAATACATTGCTCTTCGGGCTAAAGAACGCATGTGCCACGTACCAGCGATGCATGCAAGCTTGCCTCAAGGACCAGATCGGTCGCAACGTACAAGTCTATGTCAACGACATAGTAATAAAAACCAAGGAGTCAAGAACACTTATCGACGATCTCCGCGAGACGTTCGACAATCTTGATCGCTACAGGATCAAGCTCAACCCTGAAAAATGCGCTTTCGGCGTCCCATCGGGTCAGTTGCTCGGGTACTTCATCTCTCAGCGAGGGATCGAGGCAAACCCGAAGAAAATCAGAGCCATCATGACGATGGAGAAGCCGAAAAACCTCAAGGGCGTCCAGCAGCTCGCAGGACGAGTAGCGGCACTAAGGAGGTTCATCAGCCGCATGGGCGAGAAGGCCCTACCATTCTACCAGCTGCTGCGCAAGGCAGACAAGTTCGAGTGGACACCAGAAGCCAACGACGCATTCGAAAGCCTCAAGCGGCTCCTCTCTACCTCGCCCGTTTTGGTCACGCCAAAGGAGCGTGAACCTCTGCTGCTATACATAGTAGCCACACATCAGGTGGTCAGCATCGTACTCGTGGTCGAACGACCCGTAGAAGGCAAGACCCACGGGGTCCAGCGCCCAATTTACTACCTCAGCGAGGTCCTCACTCCAACAAAACAGCGGTACCCACACTACCAGAAGCTAGCCTACGGCGTATTCATGACGGCTCGACGGCTGAGCCACTACTTCCAGGAGCATCAGGTGATGGTCGTCAACGAGGCACCCCTGAACAGCATCTTGAATAACCCGGAGGCCACAGGATGCGTGGCCCTGTGGGGCATCGAACTGTCACCCTTGGACATCGTCTACGAGAAGCGACACACAATTAAATCTCAAGTCCTTCCGGACTTCCTGGTACATTGGATGGAACTGCAGCTGCCTGATACCCCGGACATGTCGCAATCATGGACGATGCACTTCGACGGCTCCAAGAGAGAAGCTGGGGCAGGAGCAGGGGTCATACTGACCTCCCCGCAAGGAGACAAGATGAAGTACGTTCTTCGGATGAAATTCAGAGCCTCCAATAACGAGGCCGAATACGAAGCCCTCATCCATGGCATGAGGATGGCAAAGATATGCGGCGCAACGCGCCTGGTCATCTATGGTGACTCCAACCTCATCGTCCAGCAGACGATGAATGAGTGCGACGCACACGCCGAAAACATGATAGCGTACCATGCGCTCTACAACGCACTCGAAGGAGAATTTGACGGCTGCGAGCTTCGACACGTCGGCAGAGAAAGCAACGAGGAAGCCGACAGACTCGCCAACATCGGCTCCACTTGCGCAAAGGTGCCACCAGGTGTGTTCCTCGAACAGATCTGCGTGCCATCCATCAAGCGGAAATTCCCCAAGGGATCACCCGAAGAAGCAGAACACTCGGGAGCCACGCTACCCGAAGGACACGAAGGACCCGAAAATCTGGACACAGAGGTCACTATGGTCAACTTGGTACAGGTCATGGCAGTCGAAGAAACTTGGACGCGACCGTACCTCCAGTTCCTGATAAACAGAGAACTGCCTGACAGCCCAACAGACGCCCGGCGCATATCTCGCCGGTCAAAAGCCTTCACCATCATCAACGGCGAGCTGTACAAGCGCAGCATCGCGGGTGTACTACAACGGTGCGTCACCATCGACGATGACAAAGCCATACTCCAAGACATCCATGAGGGCATCTGCGGCCACCACGCAGGCAGCCGCTCCCTTGTCGCCAAAGCTCTACGAGCAGGATTCTACTGGCCAACGGCCACGAGCAACGCAAAGGACATCGTCCGAAGATGCAATGGATGCCAGAGGTTTGCCGACAAACCACACGCACCTGGATCCGAGCTCAGACCCATACCCATAGCTTGGCCTTTTGCTCAATGGGGCCTCGACATGATCGGCAAACTGCCAAAGTCCTCGAAAGGGGGACACGTCTTCCTCCTGGTCGCAGTCGACAAATTCACCAAATGGATCAAGGCCATGCCAGTCACCAACCAGAAGGGAAAAACCGCCGTCAAATTATTCGAATCCATTGTCTACAGATTCGGCGTACTGCACAGCATCATCACCGATAACGGATCGAACTTCATCTCCGAAGAACTCCAGGACATCTGCTAAGGCCTTGGGATCAACATCACATATGCCTCAGTGGCACACCTGCAAACAAACGGGCAAGTGGAAAAGGCCAACGGCCTAATCGGCGCCGGCATCAAGAAGCGCCTCATGAGCTCACTCGAGCAAAAAGCTGGAAACTGGATGAAAGAGCTACCGTCTGTCCTGTGGAGCTTACGGACTACACCAAACAGCTCCACCGGTTACACACCGTTCTTCATGGTGCACGGAGCTGAGGCCGTGCTACCAGCCGAAGTGCGCCACCAGGCTCCATGAGTCGTCGCTTACAGCAAAGCCGAATCCACGGTTGCACTCGAAGATGCCGTCGACACACTCGACGAAGCACGGGATATAGCAGCAGCTCGATCAACGGTGTACCAGCAGAGTCTCCGCAACTACCACAGCCGTCGGCTGCGCCCAAGGTCCTTTGTCGAAGGAGACCTCGTCTTGCGACTCAAGCAAAAGCGACCGAATAAATTCGAGTCACCGTGGGAAGGACCCTACGTCATCACCGAAGTCATCCCAGGTGGCGCCTATCGCCTCAAGCACGTGGAGTCTGGAGTCGTATACTCCAACCCATGGAATATCTCGCACCTGCGACGATTCTACCCATAGCAACCTACCTCCCTTTTACTTTCAATAAGGCTTTCAACCAAGGCTACCCAGCCGAACAATGTACCTCCTCCATTACGATATAAATAAAGCTAAGTGTCTCGCCCCCAAACTTTGGTCGACTATTTTTCTGCAAATTTATTACATGCTGCAAACGCACTCGAGGGCTCCCCCCACCTCACGATTTCATCGACTGAGGACCAAACGTGTACACCTGAGTAGCTGACCACGTCAGGCAAACGAAAATGACATGTACTCAATCAAAGCACTGCGTGCTCACAAACAAGCAAACCTTTACAACAAAGGGCACAAAAATGCCCAGCCGAAATATACAAATTTTACATCTATCTGTTTATTTTCAGGTCCTACCTATTCTGAAGAATAACCTGAGCACGCTGCTCAAACAAATCTACAATCTGTTCGGCATACTGCCTTACAGCCGTGTAATGCGGACGCATGTCCCACTCGCCACCATCTGGTCGAAGAGGTGGCCCAGCTTCCACAGCAGCCAAATCTACGTCAGGGCGGTACACCCTCACGAGAGACAAAGCAGCCTTCACTCCTGCGACGAGCTGCTGCCGCACCAGCTCCTTAACAATGCTGGCACTCCGAAACTTCGACAGAAGACCTGCAAGGGTCGTCGGCACAGCATCCAAAGGAAACATGACGTGCAGCACCGAGGAAAGTGATGTCTGCACCTGGCGGAGCACCCGCGAAACTTGATAAACACAATCTTGCACCGTCGCTAGAACCATGGCGCGATCGTGATCCATCCAGAAGAAGCCGCCGGCCTCCATGTCCTGTTGAGTCAAGCAATTGACCTGAACAGCGACACACTCTTTTTCTTCCCTCGGAGCAAGATTGGCACCTGCGACAATCAAACAAAACAAGAATAAGGCCAGCAGGCTCATCCGAAGAACTGAACTACAGCTCGAAACAAGGATCAACTTACATTGCAGCTGCTCGGACAGCCGACCCAGCTCCGCCATCAAGTACTCCTCTCTGGCTGCACCACGATCCGCCTTGGACTTCCAAACGTCGGCGCGACCACGTAACCCGAGCAATTTCCTCTCCACACTGCGCACGCGATCTCGAAGAAAAGCGAGCTACGAGGAATCATCCAACGATGCTCGCAATGGCTTTGCGGATGAAGTGTCAACTGGGTCAGCACCCGAAGGAACCTATAGCAGCAGGAAAAAGAAGGCACACAGACATTCAGCAAAGGATAGAGCACAACTCGGAGGAATTCATTAAATATATAAGGCCACTACGTGGCACAAGGACGGTATTCCTCAAGATATTTACAACAAAACTAGACTACAAACTACCCTACGTCTACTATGCCTAAGGCGCGGGACACTGAGTCGCCTCGGAGCCAGACTGCCTAGCTTTGGCCTCGCCCTGCTGCCGCAGTGCGTACTCAGACAGCAAGTCAATGAGCTTGGGCCCATAACGTCTGTAGCGAGCGGAGTAGGCAACGAAGGCTACCTCGGCATCCGAGAAGTGATCTGGGGCAAGTCCAGCTCCGCTCCAGCCGCCAAGGCCATCGCCAGCCCGACAGACGCGCCGATGCCCTTCTGCTTGCGCTTGTACGCCGCAGGAGCTTCGGCTGACAGAGCTTCTGCCAGCGCATCCACATCATCAAGGGCTGCGCCCTTCGGGAAAAGCTCCTGGTAGAAGCGACCAAGAACCTCTTTCGCCTTGGCAAGGGAGTTGACGACGGTGCCGCAGCGGTCTTCGACCGCCACAGTGGCATCATCTAGAGCACTCCCGTGCTCCAGAGCACCGCGGTCGAACTCGATGCCTGCAGAATCTGAGACAAAAACAAAGAAAAACATGAAGAAAGGCAGCATAGAAGAAGACCCGAAGAAAAGGAAACACGTACAAAATTGGCACTCACCCGAAATAGCCTTGGCAGCAGCCATGAGCTTCGCCGCCACCCCTCTTTCACGAGCAGCCGCAACGGTGGCCAGCTGCTCCTCACGATCTGCGGCCTCCTACTGCAGACGCTCCTTCGCTTCGGCTGCCTTCGTCAGCTCTAGCTCAAGGCGCTCTTTCGCACCAACGGCAGCTTCGGCTTTCTGCTCCGATTGACCAAAGTTCTTTTTAAGAGCGTCGACCTCATGGAGAGAGTCATTCTGCTCCTCTGCATTTAAAGACAAGCAAGTGTCAAAGAACAGGACCAGGATAAATGAGAGAGGTATTAAAAGGCAGACGGATACCTTGAAGCTGCCGAAGATTCGCCTCTAGCGCCAGGCGCTCCCCCACCAGCCGCTTGGCCTCCTGTACAAAAGGCTGCAGAAAAAGGAAATAGCAGTAAGAAAAGGACTCGGGGGCTACGCCCAACACAAAGGAGTAAAAACAACATCAGCACACGAAGACACTCGGGGGCTTCCCCCGTGACACGAAGCAGAAAACTTACATGCTCCGATGGTGACCCCAAAGCCCCGCCTGCGAAATTCTGAGGCGCAACCACCAACACCTCCCGCACAGGAGGATCTGGAGCGGCGCCACCCGAAGTCGCCACCGTCTGAGGAGGAGGCGACGCAATGTTCGACTCCCCCATCATCTCCCGTGCACCATCACTAGAATCGTGGGAGGATTGCCTGCATACAAACCAATCAGCACAAGTGCAAAAGTCACGAAGGAACAGGAACAATAGTACAACAAGAAGACTTACGAGCCCAATGCGCTCAGGTCGAAGATAGGAGAAGCCCTTCGGGCCCTCTTCTCCTCTTTCTTCTCTTCCTTCTTCTCCTCCTTCTTTTTTTCCTTCTTCCGCTTTGCTGGCGGGTGCGGCGCAACAGCCCGCACAGGAATGGCAGGAATGGGAGAGGAAGAACCTCCATGACCATCACTATGACGCTCAAGGCCCAGAGGATTTCTGGGAGTCGGAGGAGTCGAGGCATCCGAAGACTCGCTAGAGCTCCGTGATCGCTTGCGCGTATGGTCCTGACTCGACTCGTCGGCATCCTCTGCCGGAGATCGCGCTGACGGCAGCTCGGACACGGACTCAACCACTTCATTATCCGGGGGGCATTCGGATACTTCTCGGGCAATGGTGGCACCATGCCCGGTACTTTGAAGCTCTGCAAAACATAAGGAACTTTGTTAGCAAACAAAGGAACTAAAAACACAGCCGACATAAAGCACTACGTGCACAAATCTACACCTGCGGTACGGCCAATGCCGAAGAAAATGGAGGAGTTAGTGACTTCCCCGGGATTTCTTCTCCGGCCTTGAACTTCAGCAGCGCGCGAAGAGCCCTGTCAAGATCCCCCTCGGACATTTTCTCAGCCGAAACCCTCGTTGGATCACGGCGCCCAGAATAAACAAACATCGGATGCTCCCTCGCTTGGAGAGGCTGCACCCGACGCTCAAGAAACGTTCGGATGATGTCCACGCCATTCACCTCTTTCTCTGGAATCAGCTGGAGATCCTCCACCCGACGGTAAAGGGCCTCTATCTCCTCCACCTCACCATCCAAGATTTGGTTTTTCCAAGACCTTTTTCGCTCAATCATATGGGAGGGGTCAAAAGGAACAAGAACAAAATCTTGCCCGGGCACTACGGAATCGCGGATATAAAACCATCGCCTCCGCCAGTACTAGACAGATTCGGACATGGAAAAAGAAAAGAATTGCAGATTGGGACTGAGGGAGATGATGAAACCCCCAATGGGATACACACCATCCGAACCAGATTGCCTCTTCACGGAATAGAGCTTCCGGAAGAGGCCAAAGTGCGGCTCAATACCAATCTAACACTCGCAAAATGTGATAAAACACGCAACGTGGAGAAGAGAATTGGGAGACAGATGATGAAGTTGAACCCCATAGAAGAAGAGCAGTCCACGAAGGAAGTCGTGGACCGGAAAAAAAAACCCGCGCACAACAAAGGCAAAAAACATAACCCGGTACCCAGATGGGGGACGGGGGATTACCTCATTGCCGGTGAGTTTGACGGCCTCCCTATCCTGCGGGATGAGGTTCCGCTCGCGCAGCTTGCGGAGATCACTCTCCCGCGTCTCTGATCTCCGCCAGCCACCATCGGTGACGCGAGCAGCGGCGGTGCCCTTCTTGCCTCCGGTGGCACTGGTACCAACCGTAGATGAAGACTTCTTTGTTTTCCCCATTGCGCTACGGCGGTGGTGGTGATGACAACGCAGAAAGAACGAAGGAAAAGTGGAAGGATATCTCAGCGCGCAGCAAGAATCGCTCAAGAACAAGGAGGCAGTGAACACAAGAACTGGTGCGGTGAAAAGAAACTACGATTTCACCCAAGGATTATAACAGCAAAGACGACGCACGACAGCCGTCCATCGAGAAGACCTAACGCCAACGGTAGATCTGGCCGTACACGTGTCAGCATCACAACGAATCGTCGTTACCACGTCGTCCACTTCGCGCGGGAATCAAGGAGACGTCGTAATTATCTCCACGCCGCGCGTGACCGGTCAATTCAAAGTCAGCAAGTGGGACCCACGCTTCGTCCAGTCAAGTCATCTCTGGCGTAGCAGACGCTAGAGGTCATCAATCGTCAGCACTGACACCATCAAAAGCTATACTAGCACCAACTTCGGCTCCACAGTTAAGAGTACTCACTCGAATCTTCGATTCGACTAAATACTCGGGGGCTACTCCTATCAGGAGCGCTGGCCGCGCACCCGACAGACAAATGAGGACAAATTACTTCTCTGAGTCCTACGTCGAGTCTACGACTCCACTACGGACTTGGGGGCTACTCCCATAGGGAGGATGGATTTAAGCATTCGAAAATTTTTGAGTCCTGCGGACTTAACAACTGAAACAATGCTTGAACTAAAGTCTCCGCTTGAGTCTACGACTCGAACAGACACTTGGGGGCTACTCCCATAGGGAGCGCTGGTCGCGCACCCTATGAAATCTTCAACTGCGATCTTCCAGATCAACACGCAAAAACTTTTTGGCAACTTTGCCCCAATAAAATGACCGAGCGAGCAACAATCTCCTAGGCCACCCGAAGCACCTCCGTGGTGATAAATGTTCAGATGCTGCGTCTGCGACGCAAAGATAAGACCTACAGATATCATCTGGTGGCCTGGCAACGCACCTGACTGCGCTCTGCTAGTATGAATCCGTACCAGCAGGTACGATGAAAAATCCTGACGGACGCGTTGGGTACATCAATTAAAATCACTGGAATTCCACTCCTGTAAGTCCTCCGCAGCCTGAGTCGAATTACGCCAGCATATGTTCCAGGTCCGGGTTGAGGGACTCGAACCTGAAGAAGATCGTGTCGTTTCGTCCTAAGACAGTTAACTGACCCTGATCCGTCGGGTGAGTCAGGCACACGAATCAACAATCCCTACACACATATACTATTAATATATAGCTGCACCCGAAGGATGGAAGAGTCCTCAGCCGAATCTACGATTCGACTGATCACTCGGGGGCTACTGACATGGATATACCCTACGGGTACGTGACTTCAGCATACCTGGTCCAGCCCAAGCAAGGCCCACAGCAGATATACACTGGCCCATGAATATTTTCGGGTGGCCAAGGCTCATGACGCCTTCGGATCCTTGGAGAGCAAGACTAGCGGAGATAGGAAATTCAAAGGGGTAAAACCCTAGAACTTGTAACCGACTAGGACTATGCCTGGGACCTGCCTAAGTCTATATAAAGGCCAGGAGGGCACGTCCTAGATCTCTCGACTCATACCCTCGCACACGCATCCACGCCAGATCGAATCTGCGCACCCTGTAACCTTCGGTTCCGCCGTAATCAAGAGCAGACAAGCAGGAGTAGGGTTTTCCCTCCGGGGACCTGAACCTGGGTAAATCTCGTGTCCCCTGGTTGCTTGTCTGTTAACCGTGCCACGATCTCCAGCATCCCCATCTTCTCCAAAACCCAAGTCCATAACAATGGGCATTGACGAGATTAAACCTCGTCAACGATGTCCTACGATCTTTACACATTTTGCCGCACCACATTGACGTGGCATGTCGGTCCTATCTAACGAAAACAAGAAAAATGCTTAAATGTGGTAAAACTCTGTTTAAAGCCTTCTAGATTGATATGTTCATAAAACCTCAACCAAATAGGGTAATTTGTATCACAAATTCAGAAGTAGGGGGTAAAAAGTGGAATTCACTCTAAAATATAAGATGTTTTTGCTTTTGGAAAAGAATGTATTTAGACATCTTAAAAGGAAGACGTCTAGATACATTTATCAGAGTAAACTTACATATTAAAAGACGTCTAGATACATTTGTTTCACAAAAACTAAAACCTCTTATATTATGAAACAGAAATGGAAGTGTTAGGTTGCTCTCTCCACGGTCGATCCCAACAGATCTATCGACCCATATCCGCGCCCTGATCGGGGGCACCCAACCCTCTCATGGATGGTTGGCCCCTGTGGCAGCGCTATAAAGACAAGGTGGGGTTCGGGGCACAGGTCACGAGGTTCGACGGGCCGCCACTCCCCCACCGATATTACCTACCGATCTAGGGTTCTTAGCGCGAGCCACGGGAAGCTCCCGCCGCCGCCGCTTAACCATCCTAGCCTCGCTCACGCCATCGCCCCATGGCCAACGGTTCCTCGAGCTCATCTAGCACCGGAGAAGGTTCGGTTCCCCTATTTTCCCTTCCTCTCTCTCTGTCTGCATAGATCCAATACCTAGCAACGCATCTACCGAAAGCTAGCACCGGTTCTATCAATGGTATCAGAGCAACCCGAAGCTAACTATTCATGTAGAAAAGCCAAAGACAAAGAAAGAGACAGAATCCCTAACCAGTACAGAGCGCCTACGCACACGGCCGCGCCCTTCCGCTCGATCTAGATGCGCTTCCTATGTGAGGCATCTAGAAGAAGAACCAATCCCATTCGGGACAAAGAAAGCAAAAGGAACAGCACCAACTCCCGATTTTTTTCAAAGAAACAGAACCCCAAATCGTATCGGTCGCTGACATGGAGCTCGCCGGAGAAAGGGGTGCCGCCACCTAAGACCTTTGACAGTGGCGCACCCACCCTCGCGTGGATGTGCGCGCTGGCAAAGGGGCCAGGAGGGGTTGCCGGCCACCACCGTTGTCTCTCTACTACCTCTCACGGGAGTGGAGATGTTTTCGGTGGGGTGGAAGCAGAGGAAAGGAAGAGGGAGAGGCTCTCCGCTAGCGTCGCGCCGGGCGGCGCAGCCACCTCACCTCACTCGCAGGGAGGTGCCTCCAGCGAGAGAGGAGTGGGACATTCACAGGGTTGGGGAAAAGAAAGTGAGGCTAGGGTTATGGTGTGTCAACACCCGGATTTCTAATCCCAGATGCCTGTTATGCCATACATCGCAATCCCAGGATTACCATTTTTGCGAGACATAACAGAATTGGATACCACAGTACATCATCCATTACAAACCATACATAACGTCTTACACAAATAAGGATCTCATGATCCAGTTCTTAATACAACTCAAGCAGCAGAAAGACGTAATAATAACGGTAGCGTAGGCGAAGCGCCATCTTCGGGGTCACAGGAAATGCTGACGATGGGAGATGATCCTAGTTGTCGTAACCTTCCTAGGATCCATCCTCTAGGTACTCCTCCTCATAGTCTGGCCACGGGAATAGCCAGGGACAAAGCCATGAGTACTCTTTAAGTACTCGCAAACTAATACTAACAAGTGAAGGGGGTTTTGTAGTAGGACACTAATCTCTAGGGTTGTTTTGCAAAAAGCCAGATTTACATCTACTAGGTTCAGAAGCAAGAAAAGCTAGCTGAAATTTTATAACACCTAAGTGGGAACTTGTATTTCATATCACAACTCTGTATTTCATAAGTCATTTTGAAAATATATGATGGGGGAACAGTATGGCCACTCCAACTGTCCATAACCGCGGACGCGGCTATTCGAATAGTTTGACACTCTGCAGAGATTGTACACTTTCACCACAACATTCGATGCATCCGTCAGGAACAAATCCTGAATTCACCATACTCAGTATGCGGATAATCAATCCTAACCTTTCAATTACACGCCCTAGTATAAGCACCTCTCCTGTGAGTTTGGCCTCCCAACCATGACCAACTATCATCTTGGGTACTGCACAGGTGGACAATCTTCACAAGGTAGCCTCAGCTCAGACCTTGGCCGTGAGGGAACTAATACTAAGGTATATAAGTTTCCAGTCAAGCCCTACCAAATTCTCGGGTATTGTGGTTGTACGGTAAAATTGGAATGGTATCGCATCCAGACAACCATCAGTTTTATAAAGGGCTAAGGCTCATGCCTCAACATTTTCATCACCATAAATCATATGGTGTTCGGAAACACATGTCCAAAACATATCAATAGAATGAACCATCATTCCAAGGTTTTCATAACCATTTTTCCACCAAGTATTCCCATCTAAGTTGATCAGGTTTTATTCTTAGCACTAGCATCTACAAGTGGGGGTAAGTACTAATGAGGGGTGGTAAACTAGTGGAGTTTAACTAAGTTCAATCTCATGCCTTAGGATGACATAAAGATTATCTAGCTTAGGCCAAATTTTATGTTATTTATGCAACCTTCAATTATCTTTCTAGTATCTACAATTCACTTAAGTAAACTCTAAGTAATAGCTTTGATAAATAAATAAAGTATAAATCTTGTAAGTAAAACTAGGATTGGTTTATCAAGTGGTTATGATCATATATGCTTAAGGCATATAGTTGGCATGGTAACAAGCAAGTATTTGCTTGCATAGGTATAGTATTTTGCAAGTGTTATCTTGCACAAGTATCATTATAAGCTTGCTAAGTTAATAGCTTGCAAGTATTGGCTTGCATAGGTCAACTTGATTAGTAAGGCTTGTTAAAGTAGAGTATCTTGCAAGTGTTAGCTTGCCTTGTGCAGAGCAGTGGTTGAAGTTCTCCTCGACTTCTTCTTCGTAGTATCCTCCTTCTTCCTCGTATCCTTGGTCGGTACTAGCGTCTATAAATAAATACGAGGTACACAATCACCAAACAATACTTAACTAATTTCAATCATCACACAAAAGGGTCCTATAGATGATCTAGCATCATCACTAACATTACAAGATTAAAGCTTGGTTTAATTTCTTTTATTTTTAGAAAAGTAATTTCTACTCATTAAAAAACTACTTAAGATTTAATATTCTCCAAACCAAACATGGGATCATGTTGACACATGTCATCACCACATATTTTAGTCTATGGGAATGTGATTTAAAGTGGTGTCACAATTTAATAAGGTTTAACCTTTTATTTTACTTAAATAAAGAGACTAGAAATGCCTATGTGGCATTCTTTTATTACGTGAACAATATTTCTATAAGTAAACCCAAATGTTTTTATATATTCTAAAAGGAATGATCAAATATGATTTTTGTGAGTTGGAATCAACTCCAAAGCTTTTATGGTTTAAATTTGCAAAATGTTTAAATGCAGAAAAGGTTCCTAGGACGGTGTTGATTGCGTATGCACGCGGCAAGGGCGGCGCGCGGTCTGTGGGCGTGTGTCGAGGGTGGCGCTCTGGCGCACGCTCGGCATGGTTGACAGAGGCACGGGCGCGGCGTTCCTGGGTGCTCTGGTCGATGTCTTCGAGGCAGGGCTGGTCGAGAGGGGGCGGTGAGGCACAGGTGATCTCCCAGAAAAGGTTGGCACTGCTAGTTCCTCTCCTAGCTTGCTGTCTACACTAGGGTGGCATGGGTGGCTTCCGCTATTCACCATTGATGACATTGCCAAGCTTACAATGGTGCTAGATGTTTACAAATGAGCTAGATGATCTACTAAATCCTAGTTGCAACCAAAGAGGGAACAAGTTAGGCTCAAATCACTGCTCCAAATAGTGTTTGGATTTTATTTGATTTGCATCTGCAAGGTGTTTAATGAAATGGCCGCATGAATTCAAGTTTTGAATTTTGAAAAGATTTTTGGTGGGGGTGCTTGGTTGGTGCTGGTGAGTCTGCAGATGCTTGGGTTTTGAAAGTTGAGCTTGTTTGAGTGGTTTTTGAAAAAGTGGGATCTTCCCATATGATATAGATTCAATTTAAAACTGTCCTTTAAACTATGCATTTGAATGTTTCTGGATGATCACAAAGTGTGCCTTGATACTTTGTTATGAGTACTATCAAGGGGTGAAAAGATCCAAACAAGTTTCTGTTAAGTTCTGAAAGTTAGAGACAGCCAAAGTAGGCATGGGAGTTAATTTGGCCAAAGTGACCATTCACTCATTTTGTTTCTTTTGATTTATTTGTCTTTGGGAAAAGTGTGGGGATTGTTTAGATGATGTTTATTTCGCCTAAGAATCCTTTTACAAGCAAAGAAACACATAAACAAGGCAATTCAAAAGAATTCAAAATGGGATGCATACACACATGCATGCTTTCATATTTTTATTTAGAAAAGTTTTTGTTAACCCTAATTTTGATGCATAGAGTTTGATGATTCTAGTTTAATATTTTTGGGATGTTACAAACCTTCCCTCCTTAAACAAAATCTCGTCCCGATATTTGAAAAAGGACGAAAATATTACCTAGGATTTGAAGAGATCGGGAAACTCCGTCCTGATGTGATCTTCGCGCTCCCAGGTAGCTTCCTCTTTTGTGTGGTTGCTCCACTGAATTTTGAGAAACTTGATGCTTCGGGTTCTGGTGGTTCCGAAAGCTTCTTCCAAAATACGGATGGGTACTTCGGGATAGGTCAGGTCATCATTGATCTCTATGGTCCGGTGATCGATATTCTTGAACACTTCTGTCTTCTCCGGAACTTCGAGGCACTTGCGAAGTAATGAGATATGGAACACATTGTGCACGGCTGACATCTCTTTGGGTAGTTCCAATTGATACGAAACTTCTCCTCGATGATTCAGAATTTTGAAAGGTCCGATATATCTGGGGGCTAACTTTCCTTTGAGTTGGAAACACTGCATTCCCTTCAATGGCGACACTTTCAGATATACAAAATCTCCTATGTTGAAGGCGAGGTCTCGATGTCTCTTGTCGGTGTAACTCTTCTGTCTGGACTGGGCTGTCTTGAGGTGCTCACGAATCTTGTGAACCTTTTGTTTTGCTTCTCGTAGGATATCGGGTCCGAAAATCTGACTCTCTCCTGCTTCCGACCAGTTCAAAGGGGTGCGACACTTCCTTCCTTACATGAATTCAAATGGGGCCATTTGCAAACTAGCTTGATAACTGTTGTTGTACGAAAGTTCTGCAAACGGCGGACATTCTTCCCACTTGGATCCATATTCTAACACACATGCTCTCAGCATATCTTCGAGTATTTGATTTACTCGCTCCGTTTGTCCATCGGTCTGAGGGTGATATGCGGTGCTGAAATCTAGGTGGGTTCCTAAACCTTCTTGAACTTTCTTCCAGAATCTCGAGGTAAACTGAGTTCCTCGATCCGATACAATGTTCTTGGGGACTCCATGCAAACTGACGATTCTAGCAATGTATAACTCCACTAGCTTCGAACTTTGATATGTGGTCTTGACGGGTAAGAAATGGGCGACTTTGGACAATCTGTCCACTATGACCCAGATAGAGTCATTTACCCTACTAGAAGTAGGCAATCCGGTGATAAAGTCCATTCCAACGGAATCCCATTTCCATTCCGGAATCTATAATGGTTGCAAAAATTCAGCGGGTCTTTGATGTCTGGCCTTGACCCGCTGACATATATCACACTTGGCGATATAGCTTCTGATTTCTCTCTTCATCTTATGCCACCAAAATTGCTCTTTCAAATCTTGATACATCTTAGTTCCTCCGGGGTGGATAGAATAAAGAGTATCATGAGCTTCCTTGAGAATAACTTCTTTCAACTCAGAATCTGCTGGTACACAAAGGCGTCCTTTGTACCACAGAACTCCTTCGTCTTCGGTGAATCCGGGTACTTTGCCTGTACCGATACGATGCTTGATTCCGTCAATACTAGCATTTCCTTTCTGCGCCTCTTTGATCTGGCTGATCAAAGTGGGTTGAAGTTCTATGCTAGCCAAAAATCCTTCACTCACTAATTCCATTTGAAAATCTTCCATCTCTTTGTGCAAACTTGGTTGCTCCTTCAAAATCATGGAGTTCAAGCGGCACGACAATCTGCTAAGTGCATCTGCAACCACGTTGGCTTTACCAGGGTGATAGTGAATGTCCAGATCGTAATCCTTGATTAACTCAATCCATCTTCTCTGCCTCATATTCAACTCCTTCTGAGTGAATATATACTTCAGGCTCTTGTGATCCGAATAAATCTCACAACAATTTCCCATCAGGTAATGCCTCCATGTCATCAGGGCTGGAACTACGGCTGCGAGTTTGAGGTCATGGGTTGGGTAATTTTGCTCATGTTGTTTCAGTTGTCGAGATAGATAAGATATAACTTTGCCTTCTTGCATTAGCACACATCCGAGACCGATCTTGGATGCGTCACAATACACGTCGAAGGGCTTCTTGATATCCGGCATGATTGAGATTGGGGCTAAAATCAATCTCCACTTGAGTTCTTGAAAACTCGCTTCACATTTGTCGGTCCATTCAAACTTCTTGTCCTTCTTTAGCAATTGGGTCATGGGTCTGGCGATACTCGAGAATCCTTCTACGAACTTGCAGTAGTATCCCGCCAATCCGAGAAATGCACGAACTTGGGTTTGAGTGGTTGGGGCTTGCCAATCTTCGACATCTTTCACTTTTGCAGGGTCAACGGCAATTCCTCCGGCTGATACAATGTGACCGAGGAATCCTACCTCCTGTAACCAGAATTCATATTTGCTAAACTTGTGTCAACACCCGGATTTTTAATCCCAGATGCCTGTTATGCCATACATCACAATCCCAGGATTACCATTTTTGTGAGACATAACAGAATTGGATACCATAGTACATCATCCATTACAAACCATACATAAGTTCTTACACAAATAGGGATCTCATGATCCAGTTCTTAATACAACTTCAAGCAACGTAATATGTAATAATAACGGTAGCGTAGGAGAAGCTCCATCTTCGGGGTCACAGACAATGCTGGCGATGGGAGATGATCCTAGTTGTCGTAACCTTCCTGGGGTCCATCCTCCAGGTACTCCTCTTCATAGTCTGGCCATGGGAATAGCGAGGGACAAAGCCATGAGTACTCTTTAAGTACTCACAAGTGGAAGGGGTTTTTGATAATAGGACACTAGGCTCTAGGGTTGTTTTGCAAGAAGCCAGATTTACCTCTACTAAGTTCAGAGATAAGAGCAGCTAGTCACATTTTTATAACACCTAAATAGGATCTTGTAACTCATGTCACAACTTTGTTGTGGTCAAGTCAAACTCTCACTTCCTTTCACAAATCATTTTGAAAAGTCTGACGGGGGAACAGTATGGCCACTCCAACTGTCCATAACCGCGAACGCGGCTATTCGAATAGTTTGACACTCTGCAGAGATTGTACACTTTCACCACAACATTCGATACATCCGTCAGGAACAAATCCTGAATTCACCATACTCAGTATGCGGATAATCAATCCTAACCTTTCAATTACACGCCCTAGTATAAGCACCTCTCCTGTGAGTTTGGCCTCCCAACCATGACCAACTGTCATCTTGGGTACTGCACAGGTGGACAATCTTCACAAGGTAGCCTCAGCTCAGACCTTGGTCATGAGGGATCTAATACTAAGGTATATAAGTTTCCAGTCAAGCCCTACCCAATTCTCGGGTATTGTGGTTGTACGATAAAATTGGAATGGTATCGCATCCAGACAACCATCAATTTTATAAAGGGCTAAGGCTCATGCCTCAACATTTTCATCACCATAAATCATCTGGTGTTCGGAAACACATGTACAAAACATTTCAATAGAATGATCCATCATTCCAAGGTTTTAATAACCATTTTTCCACCAAGTATTCCCATCTAAAGTTGATCAAGTTTTATGCTTAGCACTAGCATCTACAAGTGGGGGTAAGTACTAATGAGGGGTGGTAAACAAGTGGAGTTTCAACTAAGTTCAATATCATGCCTTAGGATGACATCAAGATTATCTAGCTTAGGCCAAATTTTATGCTCTTTATGCAACCTTCAAATATCTTTCTAGTATCTACAATTCACTGAGGTAAACTCTAAGTAATAACTTTGATAAAGAAATAAAGTGATAAGCTTGTAAGTAAAAACTAGGATTGGTTTATCAAGTGGGTAGGATCATCTATGTTTAAGGCATATAGTTGGCATGGTGACAAGCAAGTATTGGCTTGCACAGTATCAGTACAAGCTTGCTAAATTGCAAGTGTTAGCTTGCACATTCAACTAGTAGCATTAGGCTTGCCAGGTTAACTTGTATAGTAAGGCTTGCTAAAGTAGAGTATCTTGCAAGTGTTAGCTTGCACATTCAACTAGTAGCATTAGGCTTGCCAGGTTAACTTGTATAGTAAGGCTTGCTAAAGTAGAGTATCTTGCAAGTGTTAGCTTGCACATTCAACTAGTAGCATTAGGCTTGCCAAGTTAACTTGTATAGTAAGGCTTGCTAAAGTAGAGTATCTTGCAAGTGTTAGATTGCCTTGTGCAGAGCAGTGGTTGAAGTTCTCCTCGGTTTATTCTTCGTTGAATCCTCCTTCCTCCTCGTATCCTTGGTCGGTACTAGCGTCTATAAATAAATACGATGTACACAATCACCAAACAATACTTAACTACTTGTAATCATCACACAAAAGGGTCCTATAGATGATCTAGCATCATCACTAACATTACAAGACTAAAGCTTGGTTTAATTCCTTTTATTTTTAGAAAAGTAATTTCTACTCATTGAAAAACTACTTAAGATTTAATATTCTCCAAACCAAACATGGGATCATGTTGACACATGTCATCACCACATATTTTAGTCCATGGGAATGTGATTTAAAGTGGTGTCACAATTTAATAAGGTTTTACCCTTTTATTTTAATTAAATAAAGTGACTAGAAATGCCTATGTAGCATTCTTTTATTACTTGAACATTATTTCTGTAAGTAAACCTATATATTTTTATATATTCTAAAAGGTATGGTTAAATGTGATTTTTGAGAGTAGGAATCAACTCAAAATCTATTATGGTTTTAATTTGAAAAATGTTTGAATGCAGAAAAGCTTCTGCCTTGTTATTTTTACCAAGGATGATCTACAGATCCAAATGACTTGAATCCAACGGGCTTGGATTCAGCATTCCTAGTCCTTTCTAACAAAATTGGTTTCATTCAATTTGGTTCACTGAATCGACCTGGGTTGATTTTTGGAACTAGGTACAGAAGTGCGTTTGAAATAAAATGGAAAAGGTTAAATTCAAATAACTGGGCTGCGCGGGAAGTGATACTGGCCGGCCTGCTAAGCACAGCGCTTACGCGGGCTGGTTAAGTGGTTGTCCCCACGCGTCAGTGAGACGAGGGGGTACGAAGTGGTATGGGGCGATGTGGTGCGTTCGATCTGGTTCTAATCCAACGGCTGAGGGTCATCGTCGACGTTGGGCAACGCCGGCGAGACAGAAACCTAGCGCGGCCAGTGGGGGTCGTTGGGGGCTCACCTGGGTTCAGGCGAGGGTCGGCGAGGCGGGCGAACGACAAAGTCGACAACGGCGAACCTCCTGCTACCGGCAGCTTCTCCTGGGCAGCTCCAATCGCTAGCCCCCTTCTTCTCCAGCAGCGGCAGACTCCGGTGAAATTCCGGCGAAGTGTTGCTCGCCTTGCTCCGGGAATGGGGTGGCACGATCAGTGAGAAGAGGGGAGTGAGATGGTGTGCTCAATTCAGCTGGGGGTGGCCTCTATTTATAGTCGCGACGATGAGACCGAACGGGATGGGCAGGCGATGGTGGCGACATGGCTACGGGCTGCTAGAGGCATGGCCGGTGGTGGCGATCGCTTGGTGGTCTCCTGGCGATGCTCTACGGCTTTATTGCGCGCGTAGGGGCGGTGCGGTTTGGTCTGGAACGCGCGATGCTCTGCACGGCAGAGGCGGCATCTTCGACGGTGAGCGGTGGCTGTGCGTCATGGGGCGGCGAACGGTGATGTCTGGCGGTCTCCTGGGTCGGTGGCGATCATGTATGCACGCGGCATGGGCGGCGCGCGGTCTGTGGGCATTGGTCGAGTGTGGCGCTCTGGCGCATGCTCGGCATGGTTGCTGGCGAGCTGGGCGCTGTTCGTGTGTGTGGTCCAGGGTTTGGCAACGCTCGCGGCTGGGACAGGGAGTGGCGGTGGAGTGTTGGCTTGCTCCCAGACAAGGTTGGCACGGCTAAATCTCCTCCTAGCTTGTTGTCTCCACTAGGGTGGCATGGTGAGCTTCGGCTGTTCACCATTGATGTCATTGCCCAGCTTACAGTGAGTCTAGTGCTTGGTTTAAATTTCTAGGTGATCTACTGAGATGGTTGTGAGCTAGAGAGGGAACACGTTAGGCTTCAATCACTGCTCACAATAGTGTTTAAGATTTTGATGATTTGTGTCTGCAATGTGTTTGATGAAATGGCCGCAAGAATTTAAGTTTTGAATTTTGAAAAGATTTTTGGTGGGTGTGCTAGGTTGGTGCTGGTGAGTCTGCAGATGCTTGGGTTTTGAAAGTTGAGCTTGTTTGAGTGGTTTTTGAAAAAGTGGGATCTTCCCATATGATAAAGATTCAATTTTGAACTGTCCTTTAAACTATGCATTTGAATGTTTCTGGATGATCACAAAGTGGCCTTGATACTTTGTTATGAGTACAATCAAGGGGTGCAAAGATCCAGAAAAGTTTCTGTTAAGTTCTGAAAGTTTGAGACAGCCAAAGTAGGCATGGGAGTTAAATTGGTCAAAATGACCATTCCCTTATTTTATTTGTTTTGATTTACTTGTCTTTGAGAAAAGTTTGGGAATTGTTTAGATGATGTTTATTTCACCGAAGCATCCATTTACAAGCAAAGGAACACACAAACAAGTTGGTTCAAAAGAATTCAAAATGAAATGCATACTCACATGCATGCTTTCATATTTTTATTTAGCAAAGTTTTTGTTAACCCTAAATTTGATGATTTAGAGTTTGATGATCCAAGTTTAGTATTTTTGGGATGTTACAAACCTTCCCCCCTTAAACAAAATCTCGTCCCGAGATTTGAAAAAGGACGAAAAAGATTACCTAGGATTTGAAGAGATCGGGAAACTCCGTCCTGATGTGATCTTCGCGCTCCCAGGTAGCTTCCTATTCTGTATGGTTTCTCCACTGAATCTTGCGAAACTTGATGCTTCGGGTTCGGGTAGTTCTGAAAGCTTCTTCCAAAATACGGATGGGTACTTCAGGATAGGTCAGGTCATCGTTGATCTCTATGGTCTGGTGATCGATATTCTTGAACACTTCGGTCTTCTCGAGGACTTCGAGACACTTGCGAAGTAATGAGATATGGAACACATTGTGCACAGCTGACATCTCTTCGGGTAGTTCCAATTGATACGACACTTCTCCTCGATGATTCAGAATCTTGAAGGGTCTGATATATCTGGGGGCTAACTTTCCCTTGAGTTGGAAACGCTGCATTCCCTTCAATGGCGACACCTTCAGATACACAAAATCTCCTATGTTGAAGTCGAGGTCTCGACGTCTCTTGTCGGCGTAACTCTTCTGTCTGGACTGGGCGGTCTTTAGGTGCTCACGAATCTTGTGAACCTTCTCTTCTGCTTCTCATAGGATGTCGGGTCCGAAAATCTGACTCTCTCCTACTTCCGACCAGTTCAAAGGGATGCGACACTTCCTTCAGTACATGAACTCAAATGGGGCCGTTTGCAAACTGACTTGATAACTGTTATTGTATGAGAATTATGCAAACGGCAGACAGTCTTCCCACTTGGATCCATATTCTAGCACACATTCTCTCAGCATATCTTCGAGTATTTCGTTTACTCGCTCCGTTTGTCCATCAGTCTGAGGGTGATAAGCGGTGCTGAAATCTAGGCGGGTTCCTAAACCTTCTTGGACTTTCTTCTAGAATCTCAAGGTAAACTGAGTTCCTCGATCCGATACGATGTTCTTGGGGACTCCATGCAAACTTACTATTCTAGCGATGTACAACTCCGCTAGCTTCGAACTCTGATATGTGGTCTTGACGGGCAAGAAATGGGTGACTTTGGACAATCGGTCCACTATGACCCAGATAGAGTTATTTCCCCTACTGGAAGTAGGCAATCCGGTGATAAAGTCCATTCCAACGGAATCCCATTTCCATTCCGGAATCTGCAATGGTTGCAACAATCCAGCGGCTCTTTGATGTCCTGCCTTGACTCGCTGACATATATCACACTTGGCGATATAGCTCCCGATTTTTCTCTTCATCTTATGCCACCAAAATTGCTCTTTTAAATCTTGATACATCTTAGTTCCTCCGGGATGGATAGAATAAAGAGTATCATGAGACTCCTTCAGAATTAATTCTTTCAACTCAGAATCTGCTGGTACACAAAGGCGTCCTTTGTACCACAGAACTCCCTCTTCGTCTTCGGTGAATCCGGGTACTTTGTCTATACCAATACGCCGCTTGATTCCGTCAATACTAGCATTTCCCTTTTGCGCCTCTTTAATTTGACTGATCAAAGTGGGTTGAAGTTCTATGCTAGCCAAAAATCCTTTACTCACTAATTCCATTCGAAAATCTTCCATTTCTTTGTGCAAGCTTGGTTGCTCCTTTAAAATCATGGTGTTCAAGCGGCACGACAATCTGCTAAGGGCATCGGCTACCACATTGGCTTTACCAGGGTGATAGTGAATGTCCAGGTCGTAATCCTTGATTACCTCAATCCACCTTCTCTGTCTCATATTCAGCTCCTTCTGAGTGAATATATACTTCAGGCTCTTGTGATCCGAATAAATCTCACAACGTTTCCCATCAGGTAATGCCTCTATGTCTTCAGAGCTAGAACTACGATTGCGAGTTCGAGGTCATGGGTTGGGTCATTTTGCTCATGTTGCTTCAGTTGTCGAGATAGATAATATAACTTTTCCTTCTTGCATTAGCACACATCCGAGACCGATCTTGGATGCATCACAATACACATCGAAGGGCTTCGTGATATCCGGCATGATCAAGATTGGGGCTAAAATCAATCTCCTCTTGAGTTCTTGAAAACTTGCTTCACATTTGTCGGTCCATTCAAACTTCTTATCCTTCTTCAGCAATTGGGTCATGGGTCTGGCGATACTCGAGAATCCTTCTACGAACTTGCAGTAGTATCCCGCCAATCCGAGAAATGCACGAACATGGGTTTGAGTGGTTAGGGCTTGCCAATCCTCTACATCTTTCACTTTGGTAGGGTCAACAGCAATTCCTCCGGCTGATACAATGTGACCGAGGAATCCTACCTCCTGTAACCAGAATTCACATTTGCTAAACTTTGCATACAGCTGATGCTCTCTAAGGGTTCCAAGAATGGTCCTTAGGTGTAGCTCATGTTCTTCTTCCGATTTGGAATAAATCAGAATGTCATCGATGAAAACAATGACAAACTTATCCAGGAAGTCCATAAATATCTTATTCATGAGATTCATGAAATAAGCGGGGGCATTGGTTAATCCAAAATACATGAATGTATACTCGTACAATCCATATCTGGTGGTAAGGGCAGTCTTTGGAATATCCTCTGCGCGAATCTTGAGTTGATGATAGATAGTTCTAAGATCAATCTTAGAAAACACTTTGGCACCGGTCAATTGATCAAACAAATCTTCTATCTTGGGCAAGGGGTATTTGTTCTTGATGGTGACATCATTCAACTTCCGATAATCCATACACAGACGGTTACCTCCATCTTTCTTGTCCACAAACAAGACAGGTGATCTCCATGGTGACGCACTTGGTTGAATCAATCCAATTTCCAGCATGGCATCCAGTTGCTTCTTCAGTTCTGCTAGCTCAGACGGGTTCATACTATATGGTCTCTGGGCTATGGGTCCGGTTCCGGGGATTAGTTCGATGATAAACTCGATATCCCGATCTGGGGGCATACCGGGCAAAACATCTAGAAATACATCGGGGTATTCACAGACTATCCGGACTTGGTCAATGGTACGTTGGGCTATACTCTTGTTGCACTTGAATTGACGAGGTAAGGTTTCAGATATATCCTCGACTGATATTCCGGCTGTACTGGTCATGGTTATGGCTTTCTTAGCACAGTCAATCAATCCTTTATGTTTGGACATCCAATCCATTCCTAGTACTACTTCCAAACCTTTAGTTCCGAGTACTATCAGATTTGCATAAAAATCTATGCCATGGATTCGGATAGGGATGGCTTTGCAATTTTGCCTAGCCTTGGTGGTTGATCCGGGAATTTGAACAATCATAACATGCTTCAGTTTGGTTGGTTGAATTTTACTAGTGCATGCAAATTCTTTGGTGACAAATGAGTGCGATGCACCAGAATCAAACAACACTCGTGCAAGTACTGAATTAACAAAAAACATACCCAGCACGACGTCTGACGCTTCCTGAGCTTCTTCAACATGCATGAGAAAAAGACGGCCATTGCGGTTGAGCGAATTCCCTGGGGCAAACCTTCTTCCTGGCTGAACACGACGCTGTTGCGGAGCTGGGACATTGGCATTGGGTGTTGCGGCATTCTTCTTGTTGGGGCACTCGTTGGAGTAGTGACCCTTATTTCCACAGTCATAACAAGTCACCTGTGACTTGTCCTTTGCTGCTACAGGCACAACATTGCTTCCAGTCCTTGGGGCAGTGTTGGTGTTGGCGGTAACATTGTTGTTGTTGAACTTGGGTGGGGCACGGTTGAAATTGCTAGAGTTGCCGGGGTTGTTGTGATTTCCTCCGGCCTAGGGTTTCCACGGTTGGGATAGGTCGGACGGTTCATCGGGGGTCTGTTGGTTCTTGGGGCAAATCCTGGAGATGGGTTAGGGCAATACTTTGGGGTCTGATGGGTTCCTGGCTGATGCATCATGCGACGCTTGCGGTTCTCATTGGCTTGGTTGATATTTCCTTCCATCTGGATGGCAGAGTCGACAAGGGCTTCAATATCAGCAAAGGGGATATTGACTAACACTGTCTGCATCTCATCATGCAGACCATTCAGGAATCTTTCTTTCTTCTTGGCTTTGGTGTCGATCTCATCCGGGGCATACCTAGCTAATAACAAAAAATTGTCACGGTATTCCACTCCAGCAACTTCTAGGTTATTTTCCATGGTCTGCAGCCAATCATCGGCGTCTAAGGGTTCTTCTGACTTAATGAAAACAGGTGGGTTGGTATTATGGAAGGTCTTGAGCTTAGATCCATGGTTGTCCTGATTTCCATGGCCTTGGTTGTTGGCTAGCTGAGCTATCTGTTGCAGGGTGGCTAGGTTGGCTTGACGTTCCGCTCTTTCAGCTTCGCGGTCAGAGGTCAACATTTACAGGATCTGCAACATCGGGTCCGGGGATGAACCACTTCCTCCGCGTGGCATCTGAAGATTGAGATAGATCATGAGAAAAGAAGGAAATTTCTAAGGTTCTGGGATTTTGAAAAGTTTTCAAAGTTTGACTTAGATTTTCTAGTAACATGCTTTTCATTCATTCATTCATAGCACACGGTACAACACACACCACAACAAAGAAAAACAGATGGTTTTAAGAACCATTCTGAAAACTACGATACAGTGGGACCGAATACTACTCACTACGCTAGTGCTCAAGTGGTACTACTCCTCGGAATCTGTGGCTTCATCATCCTCATCATCATCGATGAAGGCGAAATCATCCTCATCGGTGAAGAAGTCCATAGCCTGATCCTCCAGAAAATCATCGTCATCGCTGAGATAGGAGTAGGGGCCTCCACGAAGATCCTCTCCGGCATTCTCCCTTTCCTCCAACTGCATGTCTATCTCGTGGATGGTCTCCTCCAAAGTTGAGATACGGTGGCGAAGACGGGCAATGATGCGCTCCTCCTTGTCGAGCTGACGGCGGCGAGACTTGCGATCCTTTGCCAGCATGGCGATGGTTTGGTCCTTCGTCTTGATGATGGCAGACTTGTGGTTGGAGTAGTCATGGCAGTTATCCAACTCCTGCTGATGATCGTACATCATGAAGATGAGTTGGTCCAATTGGGTCTTCAGCTCGTGGTGGTATGGGGCTTCCAGTGGTTGTCCATTTGCATCACGCCTTGGGCAAAACTCAAAGCGGGTTCCCTTGATCTGATTGATGCTCTGCCCACACAAACGGGCAAGAGCTTCCTGCATGGCCCTGGCAAGTCCGTCGAGCTAGTTGTTCTCTCTTAAGGTAAACTGAATTCCCTCAGCAGTGGGAGGTTCAATCTTTCCTCGGAGACTTGCAACAATTAGCCACTGTAGATCTTCTCCTCCTTGATCATTGAGTTGAGATCCGAAGAACTCAGGGTGCGGATGCTCCAGAAGTTCCGAAAGCTGGTCCAAATCCCTCTCAAAGATAAGGTCGCCTCCATTCCCCAACTGGTAAAACTTCTTGTACTTCACGTCCATCTAAAAGAATATAGGATGAGTAAGTTAGTAGAGTGATCAAGTGTGTCAAATTATATGTATTTTGCAAGAGTTTTTGAGGGACATGAATTTTCATGAAAGAATCAAAGGGATAAGAATGAGAATAAGTTTTTGTAAATATTTGCTTCCTTTGGTTTTGAAACTAAGTTTTTGATTCAAATGTCCAGTCTAACTAGGGTCTCCTATGGTCAGGATGGCTCTGATACCAACTTGTCAACACCCGGATTTTTAATCCCAGATGCCTGTTATGCCATACATCGCAATCCCAGGATTACCATTTTTGCGAGACATAACAGAATTGGATACCATAGTACATCATACATTACAAACCATACATAAGTTCTTACACAAATAGGGATCTCATGATCCAGTTCTTAATACAACTTCAGGCAGCGGAATACGTAATAATAACGGTAGTGTAGGCGAAGCTCCATCTTCAGGGTCACAAGCAATGCTGACGATGGGAGATTGTAACACCCTCGCCTGATAAGGCTGAGTTCATGTGTATAGTGCCAATCCATGGATCGGTTCACTGGCACACACAGTACAAAATGATACCAAATATAATTGTGCATCATAAATACAACGAATATGATCCAGAATTTACATTATTTATTCAAGTACACAGCAAAAAACTAATACAAGGTAGATCTCCATCCTTCAAATGTGCCACAGGCGAACATTTGTTGAGTGGAGTCTCGCGACCTATGAACGATCACTCAGATACGATATAACCTGCAACATGAAACATTGCAGCCACGAATGGTCAATACATTGAATGTATGGCAAGTAGGCTAAAGTGGTTAACAACAGATCTATCAACTACATGCTTATTTGGCCAAGTAGAGTTCAGGCTCATTTGCATAAAGCAACAGTTTTATCCTAACATTTGTAACAAAGTATTTTTCCAATACGATAAATAGGACACTCTGGTTCACTACCAGGTGCTCCTACCCAATTATGTTCACCCAACAAGTTTTAAGTAATTAAGAAATAAGGATGAGTGAGAAATATCATAGCATCAGTATCAGGTCGCTCAAATTGTCCATAAGCGGGGACACGGCTAAGCACTTAGTTTATACACCCTACAGGGGTTAGTACACTTTACCCATGTGACTTGGCCAGCCTAGCTCGTACCCCCACTCTCATATTGGGTGATGATTGGGAGAAGTCCAAGAAGGAACCGCTTGGGAAGTAGCTCCCCAAACCCGACACGCACCGGTCCAACCTATACTATCTACATCTCTGGATACGTGGGTTCGAGTTACCACAACCTACTGAGTCCAACCAACTGCCCATTCCATTATTGGCATATGGTTGCACATGAAAGCTACCAAACAAAGAATTCAATCCTTTCTTAGTGTCCTGGGTGCCTTTCCGCAATGATACCACCAAAAATTATCAATCCCATCACACCCAGGAGATTCATTGATTAAGTTGTTTTAGTTTTCGCAAACCAACACATTTAGAATCAACATCAGTGATGTAACCCAGCCCTCGTTCATCATAGCATGGCTAAGCACATCTACCAATGGTGGCTCATAAACAAGGAATACTAGGGAATAATATGGGACATAGCATAGCATATACACATCAATTCCTACATATGCAATTCTACAAAAACATCTACAATGCATAGAAAAATAGTAGGACATTTATGACCAAGATAGCACCACTTGCCTTTGATGTAGATGTAGTCGATTAGATAATCCTCACAATTATAATGGCCTCTTTCTTAATAACCACAATACTTGCAATCATAGTAGTTGCAATCACAGTAGTTGCACTCCTCGCAATCTAATGTTTGAAGCAAACACAACAAACACCATTCAAAACATTGCAAACATACAACAGTGCAACATTACAAGAAAACAATGATGAACAGATGCATGCATGATGATTTAATGAGTCACAATGCTTGCATTTAGTGTTCTGAACATAATTAGATTACATGATGCATGAGGAAAGTCATTTAATGCACTAAAGCTTTTATTACTAAAGTTGTATCGATTTGATATGGTGTATACCACTTTAATTGAACTAAATATGTTTATGTCGTATTAAATTGTGAACTAGATGCTACTGGATAGAGGTAATGCAATTTAGAGACAGTAGCAATTTGAATCACCTAAAAAGGAGTTATAGATATTTTCTTATGATTAAAACACTATTTCAATGGGTTTAAATATTTCTGTATGAATTTCTATTTTAACAGTACCAAATAATTTGTCATGCAATTTCTCTGTATAGATATTGTCAATACAAAACCTTAGCACTTGGATTCACCCTAATCGGAGTTATAGATCTTTTTATATGATTTAAATAGTGTTTAATGAGTTTTAAATGATTCATGTAGTTTCTGTTGCCCAAAAATCAAACTAAAATTATATCTGAAATCTCTATGAAATTGTGATTCCAGGGACATATTATTTGTAATTTTCCGAGCAGTATTTATTTTCTTATGAATTTATTACTCTAAATAGGCCATTAAACCATTTAAATATTCACGGCAAAACCTTACAGTCAAAGGCTGAACTAATTGCATATTGATGATCTACATGGAACCAGCTTTCCATCGGTATATCATTTATATTTTTGTGACAAGCAATTAATTTACTATGAATTTAATGATTTATAAAGCCATTAAAACTAATTAAATTGCTACGGGTTAAACAATCCACACAGGTTAGATCCAACCAGATATTATTAATGTACATCACAGTAGCTTCAATTTGATATATTGTTCATATTTTTCGGAGTTACAGATAATTTCCTATGAATTTGTTAACCTAAAATACCATTACAACTAATTAAATTACTGCAGTAACCACGTACAGTAAAAGTTGGATCTATTTTGATAAGATGATTCGACGTGAAATTATCTTCAATTTGATATATTATACGTAATTTTTGGACATGGTATGAATTTCTAATGAATTTTACAAGTTAGATCTATAATGTGCAATTTTAAATTCGAACGGAATATTCCAGAGAATATTCCACTGACTAGACAGGTTGACTTTGCATGCTGACTGGGACTAGATGCTGACCTGACGTTGACATGGCGTTGATGAGGAAGCTGACCGGGATGACGACATGGCACGCACCGGTTTGATTGGATCTCGACCGTCTGGATAGGATCCGGTGGCTAGAAGAAGAGATTGACCCGATTTTGGCTCAGAATAGACAAGAAATAGATCTGTGTTAGAGAGATAAATCCGTAGGTCAAATTAAAAAACTTAAAACATGAAAGTTGTGGGGAATCATTATTCCTACCTTGTCACCAAAGGAATTTGGATTTGAAGAAACGAGTGCGAGTACATCTTGGATTTACACCGTCAGATCTGAAATATTGTGATGCGAAATTCTCCGGCTGTGGTTGATGAAAAGAGGTGAGGTTTGTCGAGATTGAAAGATTTCAACGAGTTCTACAACTTTCGTTTTTTGACCGAAGGCAAACGACGAAGTCTAGATGGGTTAAAAAGCGAAATAAGATTCGGGCATATGTAGATTCAGGATTTCGAGAAGAGAAACTCGCACAGCTGTGGTTCCATGAGTTTATATGGAGATTTAGGATGGTGTAGAGATAGGTTTTGGAGTAGGGAACAAGTAGAAACAAACGGAAGTCCATTTGGAGTTGTAGATAAAAAGTTATAAGAGTTTGATTAGAGATAGGTTTGTCAAAAACCGATTCGCACGGTTTTTAAAGCAAGGCTGGGATCGATCGTCTCGTGTACGTGCGTGGCCTGGCTCGGTCGGTCCGGGTGGGCCGGCCCGCTTAGGTTTTTTTCTATTTACTTGTTTCTCTCATATCTTTTACATACGAACTCCAAATGACACGATTCTTGTTTCTAAATTTTTCTAAAGTCGAATAGATCATTGTAGGATCATATTTGTAATCTTTTTACTAGTTTGCAAGTAGTGGATTTATAAATCCTTGTATATTCCATTTTATTTATATCTTTATTTGTTTGTATTTATTCCATAACTTTTTCATACTAGCTCCAAATGAGCTCAATTTTGTTTCTAAAATTTTGTAATATTAATTGGATCTATTTAGGCTATAATTATCAATAATTTATGCCTTAGCAACACTGGGTTTTATAAATTCAATTTAATTACCTTTAGGAACATTTGGGAGAATCAACTATAGGATTTAGATACCAGGATTTGGATTCAGTTTGTGAGATCTTTGCATGGATGTAATGAAATGCTTATGAAGGCTTCATGATTTATATTTTGAAATCTTGCACACCAATTCTATAATCCATAATCAATCCATGCCCTTTTGCCTATATGGATACTTAGGTCATAACAAAAGAATATAAGATTTTGAATTCAAGGTTGAGAGGATTTTCTATTCAAAAAGTTTCTTCTCTTTGAGAATTTTCAACATAGTCAAACAATCAATCAAACTTATTTATTTATTTCACATTCCAAAATTAGGAGAATTTTGGGATGTGACAGAGATGATCCTAGTTGTCGTACTCCTCTTCATAGTCTGGCCATGGGAATAGCCAGGGACAAAGCCATGAGTACTCTTTAAGTACTCGCAAACTAATACTAACAAGTGGAAGGGGTTTTTGATAATAGGATACTAGGCTCTAGGGTTGTTTTGCAAGAAGCCAGATTTACCTCTACTAAGTTCAGAAATAAGAGTAGCTAGTCATATTTTTATAACACCTAAATAGGATCTTGTAACTCATGTGACAACTCTGTTGTGGTCAAGTCAAAGTCTCACTTCCTTTCACAAATCATTTTGAAAAGTCTGACGGGGGAACAGTATGGCCACTCCAACTGTCCATAACCGCGGATGCGGCTATTCGAATAGTTTGACACTCTGCAGAGATTGTACACTTTCACCACAACATTCGATACATCCGTCAAGAACAAATCCTGAATTCACCATACTCAGTATGCGGATAATCAATCCTAACCTTTCAATTACACGCCCTAGTATAAGCACCTCTCCTGTGAGTTTGGCCTCCCAACCATGACCAACTGTCATCTTGGGTACTACACAGGTGGACAATCTTCACAAGGTATCCTCAGCTTAGACCTTGGCCATGAGGGAACTAATACTAAGGTATATAAGTTTCTAGTCAAGCCCTACCCAATTCTCGGGTATTGTGGTTGTACGATAAAATTGGAATGGTATCGCATCCAGACAACCATCAGTTTTATAAAGGGCTAAGGCTCATGCCTCAACATTTTCATCACCATAAATCATCTGGTGTTCGGAAACACATGTCCAAAACATTTCAATAGAATGATCCATCATTCCAAGGTTTTCATAACGATTTTTCCACCAAGTATTCCCATCTAAAGTTGATCAAGTTTTATGCTTAGCACTAGCATCTACAAGTGGGGGTAAGTACTAATGAGGGGTGGTAAACAAGTGGAGTTTCAACTAAGTTCAATCTCATGCCTTAGGATGACATCAAGATTATCTAGCTTAGGCCAAATTTTATGCTCTTTATGCAACCTTCAAATATCTTTCTAGTATCTACAATTCACTGAGGTAAACTCTAAGTAATAGATTTGATAAAGAAATAAAGTGATAAGCTTGTAAGTAAAAACTAGGATTGGTTTATCAAGTGGGTAGGATCATCTATGTTTAAGGCATATAGTTGGCATGGTGACAAGCAAGTATTGGCTTGCACAGTATCAGTACAAGCTTGCTAAATTGCAAGTGTTAGCTTGCACATTCAGCTAGTAGCATTAGGCTTGCCAGGTTAACTTGTATAGTAAGGCTTGCTAAAGTAGAGTATTTTGCAAGTGTTATCTTGCACATTCAACTAGTAGCATTAGGCTTGCCAGGTTAACTTGTATAGTAAGGCTTGCTAAAGTAGAGTATCTTGCAAGTGTTAGCTTGCACATTCAACTAGTAGCATTAGGCTTGCCAGGTTAACTTGTATAGTAAGGCTTGCTAGAGTAGAGTATCTTGCAAGTGTTAGCTTGCACATTCAACTAGTAGCATTAGGCTTGCCAGGTTAACTTATATAGTAAGGCTTGCTAAAGTAGAGTATCTTGCAAGTGTTAGCTTGCCTTGTGCAGAGGAGTGGTTGAAGTTCTCCTCGGCTTCTTCTTCGTAGAATCCTCCTTCCTCCTCGTATCCTTGGTCGGTACTAGCGTCTATAAATAAATATGATGTACACAATCACCAAACAATACTTAACTACTTGCAATCATCACAAAGGGTCCTATAGATGATCTAGCATCATCACTAACATTACAAGATTAAAGCTTGGTTTAATTCCTTTTATTTTTAGAAAATTAATTTCTACTCATTGAAAAACTACTTAAGATTTAATATTCTCCAAACCAAACATGGAATCATGTTGACACATGTCATCGCCACATATTTTAGTCCATGGGAATGTGATTTAAAGTGGTGTCACAATTTAATAAGGTTTTACCCTTTTATTTTAATTAAATAAAGTGACTAGAAATGCCTATGTAGCATTCTTTTATTACTTGAACATTATTTCTGTAAGTAAACCTATATATTTTTATATATTCTGAAAGGTATGGTTAAATGTGATTTTTGAGAGTTGGAATCAACTCAAAATCTATTATGGTTTTAATTTGAAAAATGTTTGAATGCAGAAAAGCTTCTACCTTGTTATTTTTACCAAGGATGATCTACAGATCCAAATGACTTGAATCCAACGGGCTTGGATTCAGCATTCCCAGACCTTTCTAACAAAATTGGTTTCATTCAATTTGGTTTACTGAATCGACCTGGGTTGATTTTTGAAACTAGGTACAGAAGTGTGTTTGAAATAAAATGGAAAAGGTCAAATTCAAATAACTGGGCTGCGCGGGAAGTTATACTGGGCCGGCCTGCTAAGCACAGCGCTTACGCGGGCTGGTTAAGTGGTTGTTTCCACGCGTCAGTGAGACGAGGGGGTGCGAAGTGGTATGGGGCGATGTGGTGCGTTCGATCTGGTTCTAATCCAACGGCTGAGGGTCATCGTCGATGTTGGGCAACGCCGGCGAGACAGAAACCTAGCACGTCCAGTGGGGGTCGTTGGGGGCTCACCGGTGTTCAGGCGAGGGTCGGCGAGGCGGGCGAACAACGAAGTCGACGACGGCGAACCTCCTGGTACCGGAAGCTTCACCTGGGGTGGCTCCAATCGCTGGCCCCCTTCTTCTCCAGCAGCGGCAGACTCCGATGAAATTCCGGCGAAGTGCTGCTCGCCTTGCTCCGGGAACGGGGTGGAACGATCAGTGAGGAGAGGGGAGTGATATGGTGTGCTCAATTCGGCTAGGGGTGGCCTCTATTTATAGTCGCGATGATGAGACCGAACGGGATGGACAAGCGACGGTGGCGACATGGCTACGGGCTACTAGAGGCATGGTCGGCGGTGGCGATCGCTTGGTGGTCTCCTGGCGATGCTCTACGGCTTTAATGTGCGCGTAGGGGCGGTGTGGTTTGGTCTGGAACGCGCGATGCTCTGCACGACAGAGGCGGCGTCTTCGATGGTGAGCGGTGGTTGTGCGTCATGGGGCGGCGAACGGTGATGTCTGGCGGTCTCCTGGGTCGGTGGCGATCATGTATGCATGCGGCAAGGGCGGCGCGCGGTCTGTGGGCGTCGGTCGAGTGTGGCGCTCTGGCGCATGCTCGGCATGGTTGCTGGCGAGCTTGGCGCGGTTCGTGCGTGTGGTCTAGGGTTTGGCAACGCTTGCGGCTGGGATAGGGAGTGGCGGTGGAGTGTTGGCTTGCTCCCAGACAAGGTTGGCACGACTAAATCTCCTCCTAGCTTGCTGTCTCCACTAGGGTGGCATGGTGAGATTCGGCTGTTCACCATTGATGTCATTGCCCAGCTTACAGTGAGTCTAGTGCTTGGTTTAACTTGCTAGGTGATCTACTCAGATGGTTGTGACCTAGAGAGGGAACAAGTTAGGCTTCAATCACTGCTCACAATAGTGTTTAAGATTTTGATGATTTGTGTTTGCAATGTGTTTGATGAAATGGCCGCAAGAATTTAAGTTTTGAATTTTGAAAAGATTTTTGGTGGGTGTGCTAGGTTGGTGCTGGTGAGTCTGCAGATTCTTGGGTTTTGAAAGTTGAGCTTGTTTGAGTGGTTTTTAAAAAAGTGGGATCTTCCCATATGATAAAGATTCAATTTTGAACTGTCCTTTGAACTATGCATTTGAATGTTTCTGGATGATCACAAAGTGGGCCTTGATACTTTGTTATGAGTACAATCAAGGGGTGCAAAGATCCAGAAAACTTTCTGTTAAGTTCTGAAAGTTTGAGACAGCCAAAGTAGGCATGGGAGTTAAATTGGTCAAAATGACCATTCCCTTATTTTATTTGTTTTGATTTACTTGTCTTTGAGAAAAGTTTGGGAATTGTTTAGATGATGTTTATTTCACCTAAGCATCCATTTACAAGCAAAGGAACACACAAACAAGTTGGTTCAAAAGAATTCAAAATGAAATGCATACTCACATGCATGCTTTCATATTTTTATTTAGCAAAGTTTTTGTTAACCCTAAATTTGATGATTTAGAGTTTGATGACCCAAGTTTAGTATTTTTGGGATGTTACAACTTGGCATACAACTGATGCTCTCTAAGGGTTCCAAGAATGGTCCTTAGGTGTAGCTCATGTTTTTCTTCCGATTTGGAATAAATCAGAATGTCATCGATGAAAACAACGACAAACTTATCCAGGAAGTCCATAAAAATCTTATTCATGAAATTCATGAAATAAGCGGGGGCATTGGTTAATCCAAAAGACATAACGGTATACTCGTATAATCCATATCTGGTGGTAAAGGCAGTCTTTGGAATATCCTTTGCACAAATTTTGAGTTGATGATAGCCTGTCCTAAGATCAATCTTAGAAAACACTTGGGCACCGGTCAACTGATCAAACAAATCTTCTATCTTGGGAAAGGGGTACTTGTTTTTGATGGTGACAACATTTAACTTCCGATAATCCGTACACAAACGGTTACCTCCATCTTTCTTGTCCACAAACAAAACAGGTGATCTCCATGGTGACGCACTTGGTTGAATCAATCCCATTTCCAGCATGGCATCCAGTTGCTTCTTCAGTTCTTCTAGTTCAGACGGGTTCATACTATATGGTCTCTGGGCTATGGGTCCTGTTCCGGGGATTAGTTCGATGATAAACTCGATATCCCGATCTGGGGGCATACCGGGCAAAACATCTGGAAATACATCGGGGTATTCACAGACTATCCGGACTTGGTCAATGGTAGGTTGGGCTATACTCTTGTTTCACTTGAATTGACGAGGTAAGGTTTCAGATATATGCTCGACTGATATTCCGGCTGTACTGGTCATGGTGATGGCTTTCTTGGCACAGTCAATCAATCCTTTATGTTTGGACATCCAATCCATTCCTAGTACTACTTCCAAACCTTTAGTTCCGAGTACTATCAGGTTAGCATAAAAATCTATGCCATGGATTCGGATAGGGACGGCTTTGCAAATTTTCCTAGCCTTGGTGGTTGAACCGGGAATTTGGACGATCATAACATGCTTCAGTTTTGTTGGTTGAATCTTACTAGTGCAGGCAAATTCTTCGGTGACAAATGGATGCGATGCACCAGAATCAAACAACAGTCTTGCAAGTACTGAATTAACAGAAAACATACCCAGCACAACGTCTGGCGCTTCCTGAGCTTCTTCAGCATGCATGAGAAAAAGACGGCCGTTGCGGTTGAGTGAATTCCCTGGGGCAAACCTTCTTCCTGGTGGAACACGACGCTGCTGCTGAGCTGGGGTATTTGCATTGGGGGCTGCGGCATTCTTCTTGTTGGGGCACCCGTTGGAGTAGTGACCCTTATTTCCACAGTCATAACAAGTTACTTGCGACTTTTCCTTTGCTGCAACAGGCACAACATTGCTTCCAGTCCTCGGGGCAGTGTTGATGTTGGTGGTAGCATTGTTGTTGTTGAACTTAGGTGGGGCACGGTTGAAATTGTTAGAGTTGCCGGGGTTGTTGTGATTTCCTCCGGGCCTTGGGTTTCCACGGTTGGGATAGGTCGGACGGTTCATCGGGGGTCTGTTGGTTCTCGGGGCAAATCCTGGAGATGGGTTAGGGCGGTACTTTGGGGTCTGATGGGTTCCTGGTTGATGCATCATGTGACGCTTGCGGTTCTCATTGGCTTGGTTGATCTTTCCTTCCATCTGGATGGCTGAGTTGACCAGGGTTTCAATATCAGCAAAGGGGATATTGACTAACACAGTCTGCATCTCATCGTGCAGACCATTCAGGAATCTTTCTTTCTTCTTGGCTTCGGGGTCGATCTCATCTGGGGCATACCTATCTAATGACAAGAATTTGTCACGGTATTCCACTACGGTCATCCTTCCTTGATTCAGTTCTCTGAACTCATCTCTCATCCTCTTGATCAAACCTGGTGGCACATGGGTTCTGCTGAACTTGACTTTGAATTCCTCCCAGGTCATCATCTGTCCTCCGGTCATGGCACGAACACTGTTCCACCATGCTCTGGCATCTCCAGCTAGATAATGGGTGGCGAACAGAACTTTCTCGTTGGCTTCCACTCCAGCGACTTCTAGGTTATTTTCCATGGTTTGGAGCCAATCATCAGCGTCTAAGGGCTCTTCCGACTTAGTGAAAACAGGTGGGTTGGTGTTCTAGAAATTCTTGAGCTTAGATCCATGGTTGTCCTGGTTTCCGTGGCCTTGATTGTTGTGGGCTAGCCGAGCTATCTGTTGAAGGGTGGCTAGGTTGGCTTGACATTCCGCTCTTTCAGCTTCGTGGTCAGAAACCAACATTTGCAGGATCTGCAACATCGGGTCCGGGGATGAACCACTTCCTCCGCGTGCCATCTGAAGATTGAGATAGATCATGAGAAAAGAGGGTAATTTCTATGTTTTTGGGATTTTGAAAAGTTTTTAAAGTTTGACTCAGATTTTTCTAGCAACTTGCTTTTCATTCATTCATTCATAGCACACGATACAAACACACACCACAACAAGGTAAACAGATGGTTTTAGGAACCATGCTGGAAAGTACGATACAGTGGGAACGAATACTACTCACTACGCTAGTGCTCAAGTTGAAATGGATCATATGGGCACCTAGAGGGGGGTGAATAGGTGCTAACCAATTTTTAATACTTTTTCAATTTTAGGCTTGACACAAAGTAAATTCTCTAGATATGCAACTACGAGAATTTCCCTATATGTAACCCTAACTACTAAGCACGTAAAAGAGGAGCGAGGAAACCGTAGTGGAGCACGCGGAGACACAGGGATTTGTTTTACCGCAGTTCCTTCCTTGTTAAGGGAAGTACATCTGCGTTGGAGGGGTGGGCGGTTCTAAGACCACCACGCCATAATAGGCCTCACCCTATTCTCCGATGGATCTCGCCACGAGAGGCCTGATCCACCTTCTCCACTATTGGATCCCTTCGAGGCGGGAACCGGTGCCTTTTACAACACTATCGGGGCACACACCCACAACTGAATTGGGGGCTCCCGAGATGACAACAAGCTACCACAAGAACAAGGTTTATCAATATAAACAAAAACGAGGATCTAGATATTTGCAAGAAATACTAGATCGGAGGTTCTCCAAATGAATGGAGAGGAGATGAAGCGCTTGATTGCTGATGATGAAGATCGAGTTCTCCTCCTTCGATTCCCCAAGGGATGGGGCCTTTGGGTGGATCTAGGTGGAGCACTCTAGGATGAAGCTTTCAGATCTGATCTGTTCTTTTCAAGATGAATCAAGCGTTCTGGCAGGAGGGGGAAGGCTGGCTTAAATACCCCCTCCCCAGATCTGGCCGTTGCACAACTTTGGGGATGGATTATCCGCCCCCCACTTGGGGCGGATTATCCGCCCCCTGGGAAAACTCCGCCCCAAGGGCTGATTCTCCGGGGAAAACTCCGCCCCCTCTCTGGTGCTTGTGCCTTGGTGAAGCTTGGTGAAGATCTTGGGGGCGGATAATCCGGCCCCCCTGAGGGGCGGATTATCCGGCCAAGCCGGAAAGTCCGGCCAAAACTCCGCCCCCTCTCTGGGGCTTGCGCCTTGGTGATGAGCAAGGGGGGCGGATTATCCGGCCCCCCCTGAGGGGCGGATTATCCGGCGGGCCGGAAAATCCAGCCAAAATTCCGCCCCCCTTCTGGGGCTTGCGCCTGCTTGGGCAAAAAGGGGGCGGGCGGATTATCCGCCCCCAAAGGCAGAGTTCTTTTCCCTTTGTTCTCAAATAGAGCTGCAACACTTCAACACACATTAAATGATCCTTGGTATTGTTATCTAACACACAAAACACTAGGGATTAAGAAATGTTCTTTCAATCTCCCCCTTTTTGGTGTTAGATGACAATACTAGGATTTGCAATAAAACCGGCAAATGCCACCTCAAATAATGAAAGACGCTCCCCCTAGATGTGTGCATATTTAAGATTTGCATTTGAATACAAATGCACACACTAGGGAGAACACTACTTCCATAACCAAGATAATTGAAACGATGTGGTTTGGGAAACAAGGTCATACCACCGGGATGAGAATATAGCCAAAGCATACATAGATAATCCCATGAATCCCTATGCCATCAAATATGCTCCACAATTCCAGAATTCCATGAGGTCCATAATAGATAAATCCAGAATTCCATGAATACCAAACATAGTGGAGTACGACATAGTCTTACATAGACAAACACAAATAGCAAAAGAGTTCACGCTAGAAAAGGCACAAGCACGCAAATAAAAACAACTAAAATGAAAAGCTTGTGCCCGACCCTTGCAAATCCACGAGACCTGCCCGACCCTTGCAAATCCACGAGACCTAATAGAACTACTTCTCCCCCTTTGGCATCAAAACGCCAAAAAGGAAGAAGAGCGATGCTAACGCCCCTGGAGATCACTCGAATTTGCAAGAAAATCCAACGAGACCCATGAAAAACCAACTCTTCTCAAGGAAGAGGGCGGTGGCCGAAGCCACCATGTTGGAGCGCATGGCATGACACCGCGAAGATTTATCTTGAGTTCAAAACCAATGCTCATCGATGACCCACATATCACAAAATGATATTAAGGGAAATGATTTGACTTGCTTTCGGCATTATGGGGGGAGGGTTGGCCCAATCAATTAGGACCACACTCCCCCTATGTCTATGCCCGCATCTAAACCAAATACATGAATAAGAGCAAGTGAGTGTGCAAGGGTAGTCAAGCCAAGCTCCTTGAATCTATGATATTTAGCTCATTCCTCAAATAACAAAATCTTGCTTCATCAAGAGGCTTCGTGAAAATATCAGCAAGTTGGTTCTTCGTGCTCACAAAGGATAGAGCAATATCTCCACGAGCAACATGGTCCCGAATAAAGTGGTTGCGAATCTCTATATGTTTTGTTCTTGTATGATGCACGGGATTGTAAGCAATTTTGATAGCACTTTCATTGTCGCATAAAAGAGGCACTTTGTCACAATTGACACCATATTCCTTTAAAGTTTGCCTCATCCATAACAATTGAGTACAAGCACTTGCAGCAGCAACATATTCAGCTTCGACGGTTGAGAGTGAAATACAATTCTGTTTCTTTGATGACCAACACACTAGAGACCTGCCCAAGAATTGGCATGCACCAGAGGTTGATTTCCTATCATCTTTGTCACTAGCCCAATCTGAATCAGTGTAACCACATAGAGAGAAACTTGAACCCTTGGGATACCATAACCCAAAATTTGGGGAATGAACCAAATATCGGAAGATTCGCTTGACTGCCACTAAGTGGCTTTCTTTAGGAGCGGCTTGGTACTTTGCACACACTCCTACACTTAACACGATATCGGGCCTAGATGCGCAAAGGTAAAGGAGAGAGCCGATCATGGATCGGTATACCTTTTGATCCACGTCTTTACCCTTGGGATTGAGCTCAAGATGACACTTTGTTTGCATTGGGGTAGCAACGCCATTGAGATCCGTCATCTTGAACCTTTTGAGCATGTCTTGGATGTACTTAGCTTGATTAATAAAGGTTCCTCTCTAAGTTGTTTGATCTCAAATCCAAGAAAGAACCTGAGCTCACCCATCATGGACATCTCAAACCTGTCAGTCATAAGCTTTGAAAATTCATCGTTAAAAGCTTGGTTAGTAGAGCCAAAAATAATGTCATCTACATAAAGTTGGCATACAAAAAGCTCCCCATTAACCTTCTTAGTAAAAAGAGTGGGATCGATTTGCCCAACTTCGAATCCACGGTCTAGCAAAAGCTCTTTAAGGTGCTCATACCACGCACGTGGGGCTTGTTTAAGGCCATAGAGCGCCTTATCGAGTTTGTAGACATGGTTCGGAAATTTGGGGTCCTCAAACCCCGGGGGCTGCTTGACGTATACTAACTCATGTAGAGGACCATTAAGGAAAGCGCTCTTAACATCCATTTGTTGTAATTTAAAATTATGATGGGCTGCATATGCAAGAAGGATACGGATGGACTCAAGGCGAGCCACAGGAGCGTAGGTCTCGCCAAAATCAATTCCTTCTACTTGAGAGAATCCTTGAGCCACGAGTCGTGCTTTATTCCTCACAACAATGCCATTTTCATCCTGTTTGTTCTTGAAGATCCACTTGGTGCCGATAACATTGCGGCAATCCTTTGGCTTTTCTACAAGCTTCCAAACTTTGTTGCATTCGAAGTTGTTTAATTCTTCATGCATTGCAACAACCCAATCGGGGTATTCAAGAGCATCAAAAACCTTCTTCGGTTCAACCATGGAAATGTGAGCTTGATGATCACAGAAGCTTGCAAGCTCTCTTCTAGTGGATACCCTTCGTCGTAGATCACCAACAACCTTGTCAAGAGTGTGACCTCTTAGTTCAAGGTTGCGATCAGCACGAGCCTTGCGACAAGCCTCAATGTCCTTATTGTTTCTAGGAGTGGATTCAATTGTTGTATCCTTGTCTTGATTACTGCCTTGCCCTTGATCTTGATCACCGTTACTGCCAGAAGATTGTTGCTGAACATTTTCTTCAGGCCCGGATAATCCGCCCCTTGGAGGGGCCGGACTATCCGGCCTGGGAGGTGAAGCACCAGATCCATCTTCCTGAGGATGCCTGACGGGAGTTGGAGACCCAGGGCCGGATAATCCGCCCTCGGGGGCCGGAGAATCCGGCCTGGGAGCTTCAGAGTTGTTGACTTCTCCTTCGGATCCTCTGGAACGAGTTGGAGTGCCAGGGGCGGATTGTCCGCCCCTTGGAGGGGGCGGATAGTCCGGCCTGGGACTACCAACTTGTCCAGGGGACAGATGATCTTCAGCAGATGGTGGTGTCGGTGCAGGATTGTCTCCAACAGTAGGAGCTTGTTGATCTTGTGTAGATGAGGGCTCCACATGTGTGGAGCATTGTCCTTCCCGATCCGCCACAAGGGGTTCCTCAATGGGGCGGAAAAATCCCACGCCCATTCTTCTTATGGCATCTTGGGGTATTTCAACATCTGCATCACAAACATCAACTTGCCCTACAAAGGAGCCGTTACTTTCATCGAACTCCACACTACAAGATTATACAACAATCCCAGTGAGCTTGTTGTAGACTCTATAAGTGTGGGATTCGGCACCGTAACCAACAAAAATACCTTCTAAAGCGTTGGATTCAAATTTTGACAAACGGACACCTTTAATAAGAAAGAAACACTTACACCCGAATACCCTGAAGTATAAGATGTTGGGTTTGTTACCGGTAAGTATTTCATATGGGGTCTTGTCCAAGATCTTCCGAAGGTAAAGCCGGTTAGATGAGTGACAAGCAGTGGATATGGCTTCAGCCCAAAAATTATAAGGAGACTTGAATTCAGCTAGCATAGATCTTGCCATATCCATCAAAGTCCGGTTCTTCCTCTCGGCTACACCATTTTGTTGAGGGGTGTACGTAGCGGAATATTGGTGTCTAATCCCCTCTTCGCTCAGAAACTCGTTTAAAGTGTAGTTCTTGAATTCTGATCCGTTGTCACTTCTAATCGCCAAGATGGGAACATTGTGCTGACGTTGAACTTCATTGGCAAAGTCGATGACAGTTTGTTGAGTCTCACTTTTCAGCTTGAAGAAATATACCCATGTATATCTTGAGTAGTCATCGACAATGACCAAGCAATATTTCTTCCCACCAAGACTTGCATGATAAGGAGGACCAAATAAATCCACATGAAGTAATTCCAAGATCCTCTTTGATGACATTATAGTCTTCCTCTTGTGGGGAGAGTCATGCATTTTTCCTTCAACACAAGCCCTGCAAACACGATCTTTGGCAAAAGAGACATTGTCTTTTAGTCCAAGGATGTGGCCACCCTTTTGGAGACTTTGCAAAGTTCTCATGTTGACATGGGCTAAACGGCGATGCCATAGCCAGCCCACGTCGGCCTTCCCGAATAGACACATCGTACCCGAAGTGGTTTTCCCCGAGAAGTCCACCACATACAGGTCATTTTCGACGTATCCAACGAAAGCGACCTTTAGAGACTTGCTCCATAAGAGTACCACCAAATCATCAACGATAAAAACAGCAAAACCCATCTTGCCAAGGGCACGAACAGAAAGAAGGTTATAGCCAAGGGTCTCAACAAGCATGACGTCCACGAGAGAGATATCGTGGGCAACCACAACCTTGCCAAGACCCAATACCTGAGATTTAGAATTATCACCATAGGAGATTGTGATGTTATCATGATTTGGACGCATCTCCGTGATGATCTCCTTGCTTCCGGTCATATGACTAGTGCAGCCACTATCCAACACCCATTTTGACCCACCGGAAGCATAGCCCTGCAAGAAGATTACTTCTTGGTTTTAGGTACCCATTTTTCAATGGGTCCTTTCATGTTAGTAACAAGGGTCTTTGGGACCCAAATAGACCAAGCAATATATTCATCAAAAGGACCAACATAATAAGCATAAACATCGCCATAGTCATCACAAAAGAGTTCATAATTCGGATTGTGGGACCCTGCAAAACCAATATTATTAGTCTTGTCTTTTGTGACAACTTTCTCAGCAGTGCTTGTCTTTAGTTGCACATTGTTGGTATTGTTCTTCTTGGTCTTCTTCTTCTTGGACTTGGTGACATACCCAAGTCCCTCTTTACCATGATTTGACCTTTGCTTGCCAAGGACTTCATCAAGCACACCTTTGTCCTTTGTAGTGATGTCCTTGATCACTTCTTTTTCCACACTAGCATTTTTCTTGTTACTATATGTTGAGTTGGACGAGCTAGGAGTGTCATATTTGGCCAATCGACTTTGAAGCTGATCATGTGACTCATTGAGAATAGAGAACTCGTTTTTCAACGCCTTGTGAGCATTGTCAAGTTTCTCCAATTCCTCGGAGAGTCTATCATGAGCAGCCCCAAAGTCAATCCTTTCCTTCTTTAACTTCTTTGCCTTGGTGACAGCATTGTCACGTTCCTTAACAAGTTTAGTCACAATTTCTTCATGTGACTCTTCCATAGACTCAAGCCTCTCTTCAAGAGAGACCCGAGCTTCTTCTTCTTCAAGAGCATTTTTAGGGATGCAATTTCCATTGCATCCTCCCTTTCAATTCTGCCCTTTTCTTCGAGGAGTGCTTCGTTTTGGGCCAGCTGATCCATAAGAGCCTCAAAACGAACTTTGTGCTCACCTTGCAAGTTAGTATAGAAATAATCCAAAGCAATAATCTCTTCTTTAACCTTAAGACTAGCAGGATCATCCATGTCTATCATAGCCTTGGGAAAAGAAGAGTTAGAAGAAGTTACCTCGGAGCTTCTTGCCATGAGGCAAGTAGCATTCTTGTTGATGATGTTTTCGTTTGGAGAGTCGAAGAGAGATGTTGATGTAGATGTAGTGGCTATAGCAGCCACCTCTTGAGAGCTACCGTCCTCGTCCTCATCTTCACTCCCCGATGAATATTCTTCTTGAGCCACTAGAACAATCTTTGGTTGCTTCTTGAAAGGAGCATTCTTCTTTACAAACTGTTTCTTACGTGGAGCTTTTGATTTGTCCTTGAAAATGAGTCTTCCTCCATTATCCTCTCTACTTTGATATGGACACTCAGCTACGAAGTGCATCCGGTCACCACAATTAAAGCATGTTCTTAGCTTGGGACCATTTTCTTTTCTTCCATAAGCTCCACTCTTGCGATCTAGTTCAGCTTTAGCCTTGGCTGGATCTTTCCAAAAGTTTCTTGCATAAAGAGCCAAGTATTGCCCGTGGATCCTTTTTATATCCTCGGGACAGTCCATACCTTCTACCGCATATTCATCATGATCAATCACACTAGTCTTCAAGGCCATGTTGACCCCTTTTTGCATCCCCATAGCTCGAGCACGAGCATCTTCGGCATTCTTGGCAGCTACTTTGAAAGCGGCCATTTCTTGCATAACCTCATTGGATGACATGAGGTGATAGTTATGCCTACCTTGGAGACTTTTCAAATCTGTGGGCTCAAATGGCATAAGGGCACTGACATACTTGCGCTTGATCCAAGCATCATCAACATGAGCTGCACCGTGGTTTCTGAAGGTTGTGGCTATTGCCTTGAGCCTCCTATACATGTCCTCGTGGTCTTCTCCATCCAGCATATAAAATCCTTCAGCTTCATTGCTCAAGGCATCATATCTATTCCTTCTCATACTTTCATTTCCAATGAAGAGCTCGGTGAGGGCATCCCAAGCTTCTTTAGCTGTGCTAAGATGCTGAATGTGTGGCATGTCTTTGTCACCCACACCAAGCTGTATCATGTGTAGAGCTGTAGCGTTGAGTTGGCTATCAACCACTTCTCTTCTTGTGAGATTGTTGGGGTTTCCAACATGAAGACCATTTTCGATGATCTTCCACAACTCTATGGAGGAACTGCACACATGAGACTTCATCAAAAATTGCCATCGTGAGAAAGTAGATGCTGAAAGTTTGGGTGGATCACCCCTATTATGTATATGTGGGTGAGGGATAGGCGGATCAGGGGAATACACATGAGAAACCTCATTGTATCCATCCTTACTGCTATCCTTTTTCGAGGAGGAGCTCTTGCTAGTATCATCACCTACCACTTCGTTATCTTTGGAAACAGTTTTACCCGTTTCCTTGGATTGCGGAGCGGTATCCTCAGAGTTAGATGGAGGTGATACTGCGGATGTGGAGAGACGCATTATTAATTGACGCATCTCTTCCATCTTAGCCTCCATTGAACTCACCAAGGTTGTTTCCAACGTCTTGAGATCGTTCATGGTGACTACCTCCAGAGCATCATTCCCATCTCCCTTGGAACCCATACTTCTCTTAGGCGGTTAATCCCGAAATAAGAGCCGAGGCTCTGATACCAATTGAAATGGATCGTATGGGCACCTAGAGGGGGGGTGAATAGGTGCTAACCAATTTTTAATACTTTTTCAATTTTAGGCTTGACACAAAGTAAATTCTCTAGATATGCAACTACGAGAATTTCCCTATATGTAACCCTAACTACTAAGCACATAAAAGAGGAGCGAGGAAACCGTAATGGAGCACACGGAGACACAGGGATTTGTTTTACCACAGTTCCTTCCTTGTTAAGGGAAGTACATCTGCGTTGGAGGGGTGGGAGGTTCTAAGACCACCACGCCACAATAGGCCTCACCCTATTCTCCGATGGATCTCGCCACGAGAGGCCTAATCCACCTTCTCCACTATTGGATCCCTTCGAGGCGGGAACCGGTGCCTTTTACAACACTATCGGGGCACACACCCACAACTGAATTGGGGGCTCCCGAGATAACAACAAGCTGCCACAAGAACAAGGTTTATTAATATAAACAAAAACGAGGATCTAGATATTTGCAAGAAATACTAGATCGGAGATTCTCCAAATGAATGGAGAGGAGATGAAGCGCTTGATTGCTGATGATGAAGATCGAGTTCTCCTCCTTCGATTCCCCAAGGGATGGGGCCTTTGGGTGGATCTAGGTGGAGCACTCTAGGATGAAGCTTTCAGATCTGATCTGTTCTTTTTCGAGATGAATCAAGCGTTCTGGTAGGAGGGGGAAGGCTGTCTTAAATACCCCCTCCCCAGATCTGGCCGTTGCACAACTTTGGGGACGGATTATCCGCCCCCCACTTGGGGCGGATTATCCGCCCCCCCTGGGAAAACTCCACCCCAAGGGCGGATTCTCCAGGGAAAACTCCGCCCCCTCTCTGGGGCTTGCGCCTTGGTGAAGCTTGGTGAAGATCTTGGGGGGCGGATAATCCGGCCCCCCTGAGGGGCGGATTATCCGGCCAAGCCGGAAAGTCCGGCCAAAACTCCGCCCCCTCTCTGGGGCTTGCGCCTTGGCGATGAGCAAGGGGGGCGGATTATCCGGCCCCCCTGAGGGGCGGATTATCCGGCGGGCCGGAAAATCCGGCCAAAATTCCGCCCCCCTTCTGGGGCTTGCACCTGCTTGGGCAAAAAGGGGGCGGGCGGATCATCCGCCCCTGGTGGGGCCGGATTATCCGCCCCCAAAGGCAGAGTTCTTTTCCCTTTGTTCTCAAATAGAGCTGCAACACTTCAACACACATTAAATGATCATTGGTATTGTTATCTAACACACAAAACACTAGGGATTAAGAAATGTTCTTTCACAAGTGCTACTACTCCTCGGAGTCGGTGTAGTCGTCATCCTCATCATCATCGTCATCATTGATGAAGGCGAAATCCTCCTCATCGGTGAAGAAATACATAGCCTGATCCTCCAGAAAATCATCATCATCGCTGAGATAGGAGTAGGGGTCTCCACAAAGATCCTCTCCGACATTCTCCCTTTCTTCCAACTGCATGTCTCTCTCGTGGATGGTCTCCTCCAAAGACGAGATACGGTGGCGAAGACGGGCAATGATGCGCTCCTTCTTGTCGAGCTGACGGCGGCGAGACTTGCGATCCTTTGCTAACATGGCGATGGTCTGATCCTTCATCTTGATAATGGAGGACTTGTGGTTGGAGTGGTCACGGCAATTATCCAACTCCTGCTGACGATCGTACATCATGAAGCTAAGGTGGTCCAATTGGGTCTTCAGCTCGTGGTGGTATGGCGCTTCCAGTGGTTGTCCATTAGAATCACGCCTTGGGAAAAACTCAAAGCGGGTACCCTTGATCTGGTTGATACTATGCCCACACAGACGGGCAAGAGCTTCCCGCATGGCCCTAGCAAGTCCATCGAGCCAGTTGTTCTCTCTTAAGGTAAACTGAATTCCCTCAGCAGTGGGAGGTTCAATCTTTCCTCGGAGACTTGCAACAATTAGCCACTGCAGATCTTCTCCTCCTTGATCATTGAGCTGAGCTCCGAAGAACTCGGGGTGCGAACGCTCCAGAAGTTCCGAAAGTTGGTCCAAATCCCTCTCAAAGATAAGGTCTCCTCCATTTCCCAACTGGTAAAACTTGTTGTACTTCACGTCCATCTAAAAGAATATAAGATGAGTAAGTTAGTAGAGTGATCAAGTGTGTCAAATTTTATGTATTTTGCAAGAGTTTTTGCGGAACATGAATTTTCATGAAAGAATCAAAGTGATAAGAATGGGAATAAATTTTTGTAAATATTTGCTTTCTTTGGTTTTGAAACTAAGTTTTTGATTTCAAACGTCCAGTCTAACTAGGGTCTCCTATGGTCAGGATGGCTCTAATACCAACTTGTCAACACCCGGATTTTTAATCCCAGATGCTTGTTATGCCATACATCGCAATCCCAGGATTACCATTTTTGCGAGACATAACAGAATTGGATACCACAGTACATCATCCATTACAAACCATACATAAGGTCTTACACAAATAAGGATCTCATGATCCAGTTCTTAATACAACTCAAGCAGCGGAAATACGTAATAATAACGGTAGCGTAGGCGAAGCTCCATCTTTGGGATCACAGGAAATGCTGACGATGGGAGATGATCCTAGTTGTCGTAACCTTCCTAGGATCCATCCTCCAGGTACTCCTCTTCATAGTCTGGCCACGGGAATAGCCAGGGACAAAGCCATGAGTACTCTTTAAGTACTCGCAAACTAATACTAACAAGTGAAGGGGGTTTTTGTAGTAGGACACTAAGCTCTAGGGTTGTTTTGCAAAAAGCCAGATTTACATCTACTAGGTTCAGAAGCAAGAAAAGCTAGCTGAAATTTTATAACACCTAAGTGGAAACTTGTATTTCATATCACAACTCTATAGTGGTGAAGTCAAAGTCTCAATTCATTTCATAAGTCATTTTGAAAACATCTGACGGGGGAACAGTATGGCCACTCCAACTATCCATAACCACGGACGCGGCTATTCGAATAGTTTGACACTCTGTAGAGATTGTACACTTTCACCACAACATTCGATACATCCGTCAGGAACAAATCCTGAATTCACCATACTCAGTATGCGGATAATCAATCCTAACCTTTCAATTACACGCCCTAGTATAAGCATCTCTCCTGTGAGTTTGGCCTCCCAACCATGACCAACTGTCATCTTGGGTACTGCACAGGTGGACAATCTTCACAAGGTAGCCTTAGCTCAGACCTTGGCCGTGAGGGAACTAATACTAAGGTATATAAGTTTCTAGTCAAGCCCTACCCAATTCTCGGGTATTGTTGTTGTACGGTAAAATTGGAATGGTATCGCATCCAAACAACCATCGGTTTTATAAAGGGCTAAGGCTCATGCCTCAACATTTTCATCACCATAAATCATCTGGTGTTCGGAAACACATGTCCAAAACATTTCAATAGAATGATCCATCATTCCAAGGTTTTCATAACCATTTTTCCACCAAGTATTCTCATCTAAGTTGATCAGGTTTTATGCTTAGCACTAGCATCTACAAGTGGGGGTAAGTACTAATGAGGGGTGGTAAACTAGTTGAGTTTAACTAAGTTCAATCTCATGCCTTAGGATGACATAAAGTTTATCTAGCTTAGGCCAAATTTTATGTTCTTTATGCAACCTTCAATTATCTTTCTAGTATCTACAATTCACTTAAGTAAACTCTAAGTAATATCTTTGATAAATAAATAAAGTATAAAGCTTGTAAGTAAAACTAGGATTGGTTTATCAAGTGGTTATGATCATATATGCTTAAGGCATATAGTTGGCATGGTAACAAGAAAGTATTTGCTTGCATAGGTATAGTATTTTACAAGTGTTAGCTTGCACAAGTATCAGTATAAGCTTGCTAAGTTAATAGCTTGCAAGTATTGGCTTGCATACGTCAACTTGATTAGTAAGGCTTGCTAAAGTAGAGTATCTTGCAAGTTTTATCTTGCCTTGTGCAGAGCGGTGGTTGAAGTTCTCCTCGGCTTCTTCTTCGTAGTATCCTCCTTCTTCCTCGTATCCTTGGTCGGTACTAGCGTCTATAAATAAATACGAGGTACACAATCACTAAACAATACTTAACTAATTTCAATCATCACACAAAAGGTTCCTATAGATGATCTAGCATCATCACTAACATTACAAGATTAAAGCTTGGTTTAATTTCTTTTATTTTTAGAAAAGTAATTTCTACTCATTGAAAAACTACTTAAGATTTAATATTCTCCAAACCAAACATGGGATCATGTTGACACATGTCATCACCACATATTTTAGTCCATGGGAATGTAATTTAAAGTGGTGTCACAATTTAATAAGGTTTAACCTTTTATTTTACTTAAATAAAGTGACTAGAAATACCTATGTGGCATTCTTTTATTACTTGAACAATATTTCTATAAGTAAACCCAAATGTTTTTATATACTCTGAAAGGTATGATCAAATATGATTTTTGAGAGTTGGAATCAACTCAAAAGCTTTTATGGTTTAAATTTGAAAAATATTTAAATGCAGAAAAGGTTCTTCCTTGTTATTTTTACCAAGGTTGATCTATAGATTCAAATGATTTGAATCCAATGGGCTTGGATTCAGCATTTCAAGACCTTTCTAACAAAATTGGTTTCATTCAATTTGGTTTACTGAATCGAGCTGGGTTGATTTTTGAAACTAGGTACAAAACTGTGTTTGAATTAAAATGGAAAAAGTTAAATTCAAACGACTGGGCTGCACGGGAAACGATACTAGGCCGGCCCGGTGTCACACCGCGTCGCGGGGCTCAACTGACAGGGGGTTCCACCAGTCAGTGGCTCTTTAAACACGGAGCGGTACGGGGCAATCTCATCCGCACGATCTAAGTCTAATCGAACGGCTGCTACTCATCGTCCACGTCGGGCTGCGCCGGCAGGACAGAAACCTAACGCGGCAGGTGGGGGTCGTCGGGGGCTCACTGGGGCTCAGGCGAGGGTCGGTGAAGCGGGCGAACGACGAAGTCGATGACGGTGAACCTCCTGGTACCGACAGCTTCTCCTGGGGTGGATGAAATCGACGGCACCCTTCTTCTCCAGAGGCGGCCTGCTCCGGCCAAATTCTGGCGATGCGTTGCTCGCCTTGCTCCGGGAATGGGGTGGAACGATAAGTGAGGAGAGGGGAGTGAGATGGTGTGAAGAGTTTGAGCGAGGGAGGCCTCTATTTATAGTCTCGATGACGAGACCGAGCGGAATGGGCAGGCGACGGTGGCGACATGGCTACGGGCTGCTAGAGACATGGCCAGCGGTGACAATCGATCGGTGGTCTCCTGGCGATGCTCTATGGCTTTAATGCGCGTGTAGGGGCGGTGGCAAACGGTCTGGAACAAGTGATGCTCTGCGCGGCAGAGGCAGCATCTTCGACGGCGAGCGGTGGCTGTGAGGCATGGGGCGGCGAACGGGGATGTCTGGCGGTCTCCTGGGATGGTGGTGATTGCGTATGCACGCGGCGAGGGAGGCGCACGCTCTGTGGGCGTGTGTCAAGGGTGGCGCTCTGGCGCACGCTTGGCATGGTTGACAGAGGCACGGGCGCGGCGTTCCTGGGTGCTCAGGTCGATGTCTTCAAGGCAGGGCTATTCGAGAGGGGGCGGTGAGGCATGGGTGATCTCCCAGACAAGGTTGGCACGGCTAGTTCCTCTCCTAGCTTGCTGTCTACACTGGGGTGGCATGGGTGGCTTCGGCTATTCACCATTGATGACATTGCCAAGCTTATAGTGGTGCTAGACGTTTACAAATGAGCTAGATGATCTACTAAAGCCTAGTTGCAACCAGAGAGGGAACAAGTTAGGCTCAAATCACTGCTCCAAATAGTGTTTGGATTTTATTTGATTTGCATCTGCAAGGTGTTTGATGAAATGGCCGCATGAATTCAAGTTTTGAATTTTGAAAAGATTTTTGGTGGGTGTGCTAGGTTGGTGCTGGTGTGTCTGCAGATGCTTGGGTTTTGAAAGTTGAGCTTGTTTGAGTGGTTTTTGAAAAAGTGGGATCTTCCCATATGATATAGATTCAATTTTAAATTGTCCTTTAAACTATGCATTTGAATGTTTCTAGATGATCACAAAGTGGGCCTTGATACTTTGTTATGAGTACTATCAAGGGGTGCAAAGATCCAAACAAGTTTCTGTTAAGTTTTGAAAGTTAGAGACAGCCAAAGTAGGCATGGGAGTTAATTTAGCCAAAGTGACCATTCACTCATTTTGTTTGTTTTGATTTATTTGTCTTTGGGAAAAGTGTGGGGATTGTTTAGATGATGTTTATTTCACCTAAGAATCCTTTTACAAGCAAAGAAACACATAAACAAGGCAATTCAAAAGAATTCAAAATGGAATGCATACACACATGCATGCTTTCATATTTTTATTTAGAAAAGTTTTTGTTAACCCTAATTTTCATGCATAGAGTTTGATTATTCTAGTTTAATATTTTTAGGATGTTACACGATGGCTGGGGGGTGCGCTGGTTTTGACCAAGCGAGGCTTGCGCACAGCCGTCCGATGCATAGAGGGGTGATTCGACGGCGTTGGGCGGGCGACATGTTCCTCAACAGGCCGCTAGGCCGTTTTTGGCGACGCACAGCGAGCATTGAGGAGGCGCTGGGATGTGGGCCGTTTTCTTGATGCAAGAGCTGCACAGGCAAGCGCATGACGCGCCGCATAGAGAGCTTGGGTCGTTTCTCACTGCTAAGTGCCGCCCAATTTCCTGTTTAATATTTTACAAAGGCTTTTTAGATAGTTTAAATTATCTGTTTTTGATATTTTTGCATAGTTTTTTTTTACACAAAATTATCCAACGAATTTTTTTCTAGAAAATACAAAAGTAACATTAAAGTTTCTATAGAAATGTAAAGTTAATGAATTTTTTAATTTATGTTTTCCGCTGCAAATATTTAAAGGGCTCTTTTAAATTTTAAAGATAAAGAGAGTACTAAATTTTTGGGAGCATATTTAAGATTTATTCTGGTCATATTCATGTTATTTTTCTAACCAACATTGTAAATAGCATGATTATGATTAGTATCTTGTTCTAAATTATTTAAAGTTATATTCTTTTGGTTCTGTCCTACCCAATGGTGATGTAGAATTATTTGCATAAACATTTGTATATCTTAATTTTGACCAATGTTGGATTAATACATGCAATTGTTATTGTTCTCACTTCTTTGTGGTTTTTAGGAGGGTATTATTTGATGAGTTGCATCAAGGTTGTCTCCACACTGAGTGGTGACAATTACTCCGAGTGGAGAAAGAAGATGGATTTGGCCTTCATATGTGCTGAGGTGGATTAGGTCCTTGAGACCAAGCCACCTTCCTAGCCAACAGAGCCAATCCGAGAGGCTGGTGATGATGCGGAATGGGAAAGAAATAAAAAGGACTATGCTCCGCTGGAGCTGTCCTACACATTAGAGAACAGAAAGTGGCAGAATGCCAACAAGAAATGCATGACATTTATAAAGAACACGATCGAGCAAGCCATTGTTGGCTCCATCATAGAGTGTACTTCCGTTGCGGAGTACTTGGAAAAGATAAAGAGCCAGTGGACAAACATATGCAACCCAGCTGCTGAAGCAACTAGTGACAGAAAAGTACACCAGCGGTGGACACGACATCAGGGAGCATATCCTCCAGATGAGCAACATGGCTGCCAAACTAAAGCCCATGGATGCTGATCTAGAGCTAAAGCATGCTCTGCTTGTTCACTTGGTCATGGCATCACTGCCCCCAACAGTTTGACAACTTCGTTGTCAATTACAACATGGCCCCTAAAAAATGGGACATAGAAAAGACCATCGCCATGTGTGCTCAAGAAGAGGAGAGGCTCAAATCCCAGAATGGTGGTTCACTGAACCTAGTGAAGGACAACAATAAGAAAAGAAACTTCACTCAGAGAAACCATGGCTCCCCTTCTAAGCCACACGGTAAAGCTCCTATGCACTACCAGCATCATCACAGGCCTGCAATCCCAGTGGACAAAGATGCTTGTCTCCACTGTGGTAAGAAAGGGCACTTCAAGAAAGATTGCTCGGTTTTTATAAAGGAAATCATGGCAAGGAAAGGTAACAATATTGTTTATTTTGTAAATGAATCCCTGTATACACAGTTTTCAAAATCTACTTGGTTGATTCTCAGGGGAAACAGTTCATGTTGCAAATTATTTACAGGGATTCCATTCGACGAGGACTATGAAAAGAAATGAAGGATGCGTTGAAGTTTCAAATGGAGTCCAAGCAGCCGTTGAGGCCGTTGGTGACATCTCCTTGGAGCTTGCTGATGGATCAATGATCTTGCTTATAGATGTTCTCTATGTTCCTTCTTTGCATAGAGATTTAATAAGTGTGTAGCGTTTGGACAAAAAACTATCTGTGTCATTTTGGACATGGCCAGTGTGCCATTTATTGTAATAAAGATTGTGTGGGTGTTGCTTTCCTTCACAATGAGCTTTATTTATTATCTACTCGCGAAAAGTTAATTCTGTGTGTAAAGTGAAAGAGAATGTTTCCTTGTCGGATAAAGATCCAAAGAAAAGAAAGAGAACTCAAGACTCGTCGAAATTATGGCACTGTCGTTTAGGCCATATTTCAAGTGGGAGAATAGAAAGACTAGTTAAAACGATATCATTCCTCCATTAGAGTTCTCTGATATAGAGCAATGCATCGATTGCATTAAAGGAAAGTATGTAAAGCAAATAAAAAAAGGGTGCAAATCGAAGAGCCGAAACACTAGAAATTATTCACACTGACATTTGTGGACCGTTTACAGTAAAAAGTGTGGATTCTTATGACTCGTTCATAATATTCACAGATGATTACTCCCGCTATGGTTATGTGTATCCAATTAAATAAAGATCGGAAGCGTTGGATAAATTTAAGATATTCAAAGCCGAAGTTGAGAACCAACACAATAAAACAATAAAGATAGTAAGCTCTAACCATGGAGGAAAGTACTACGGTCGACACACCCCATATGGCCAAGTCCCTGGACCTTTTGAAAGGTTCTTACAGGAGACTGACATAGTAGCCCAGTATTATATGCTGGGCGAGCCTTAGCAAAATGGAGTAGCTGAAAGGCACAGCCGTACCCTTATGGATATGATGCGCATCATGCTGAGTTACTGAACATTTCCATTGGAATTGTGGATGGAGGCATTAAAAACCTCCATCCATATTCTCAATAGAGTACCAAGCAAGTCGATACTCAAAACACTGTATGAGTTATGGACAGGAAGAGTTGCCTCGCTACAACACCTAAGGGTGTAGGGGAGTCCGGCTGAGGCTAAAGTGTTCAATCCAAATATTGCAAAGCTTGACCCTAAAACAGTCATTTGCTATTTCATTGGCTATCCTAAAAAGTCAAAAGGTTTTCATTTCTACTGTCCAGACAAATACACAAAGTTTGTAGAAACGAGACATGCTGTCTTCTTAGAGGACGAAATGATGAGGGGGGCATGGTAGCTCGGAAAACTGATCTTGAGGAGAAGAGGGTGCATGAACCTAATCCGATGATTCAAGATCCTTTCTTCTTGCTACCTATTGTTCCTACATCGATAACCCCAGAGGTTGTGGTGCAAGCACCTGTTGCAACTCCACCCATGACAACAATGAGTGAGGATTCGGAACCTGTCCGTCAGGAGCCGACCGAACCCACTATTGAGCATGAAAGGGAGCAGCAACAGCCACCTCCAGAGGATATGCCACATGTTTAGACACATGATGAGCTAGTTCATGAGGCCCCTAGAAGGTCTCAAAGAGCTAGAAAGTAAGCAATTTCTAAAGATTGTAAAGTTTATAACACAGAATGGGTTCAAATGGAGAATGATCCCACTTCATTTGAAGAATCCATGAGTAGCCCTCACTCATCAAAGTGGCTAGAAGCCATGGAAGATGAGATGAGGTCGATGAGTACCAATGAAGTTTGGGACTTAGAGGAAATTCCCAAAGGAGTCAAAACAGTAGGCTGTGATGGGTCTACAAAACAAAGTATGACTCTAGAGGGAATGTGGGGAAATACAAAACACGACTTGTGGCAAAAAGATTCACACAAAGAGAAGGAGTAGATTACAATGAGACTTTTTCTCTAGTCTTATGTAAGGATTCCTTCAGAATCATAATGGCACTAGTTGCACATTTTGATTTAGAGCTGAATCAAATGGATGTAAAGACGATATTTTTAAACAACCTAAGGGTTTTGTCATGGAAGGCAAGGAAAATATGGGATGCCGCCTAAGGAAATCCATTTATGGATTAAAGCAAGCTTCGCTACAGTGGTATCTAAAATTCAATGATACCATTAAGAAATTTGGATTTAAAGATAATGTTGAGTAAAACTGTGTTTATGCAAAGTTCAAAAATGGGAGATATATCTTTCTAATTCTGTATGTGGATGGTATCTTGCTTGCTAGCAGCGATGTCAGTCTACTACTAAAAACAAAGAAGTTTTTATCCTCAAACTTCGACATAAAAGATCTTGGTGAAGATTCATATGTTTTGGGCATAGAAAATTCACCAAGATAGAGCGAATGGGTTCTAGGGCTGTCACAAAAGGCTTACCTAGAGAAGATCCTAAAGAAATATAGTATGCATATGTGCAATACCACACCTGCTCCTAGACTCAAGGGATATAGTTCTGAGAAGTTTCAATGTCCCAAAAGTCAATATGAGATCGATCAAATGAAGTAAGTACAATATGCTTTGGCCGTTGGAAGATTACAGTATGCACAGGTGTGCACTCGCCCTGACTTAGCTTTTATCACCGGGGTACTCGGTAGATATCAAGAGAATCTAGGCATATCGCACTGGAAAATGGTAAAGAAAGCTTTGTGTTATGCGCAAGGCTTAAAAGACCTCATGCTAACATATAGAACGTCTGATTCTCCAGAGATAAGAGGGTATTCAGATGCTGATTTTGCGGGAGACAAAGACGATCAAAAGTCCACGACAGGATACGTCTTCACTCTTGCAGGAGGGGCTATTTCATGGAGAAGCTCCAAATAATCAATTGTTGCATCATCCAGGATGTATGCAGAATTTATAGCATGTTATGAGGCCACGAGGAAAGCGATATGGTTAAAGAAATTTATAGCCAACTTGAAAGGGGTAGATTGCATTAGCAAACCACTAAAAATATACTGTGACAACGAGCTTGCAGTATTTTTATGCTCACAACAACGAATCAAGTAATGCTTCCAAACCAATAAAGATAAAGTATTATATTGTGAAAGATAAGATCCAAGATCACACTATAAGACTCAAGCATTTAAGGACAAATGAAATGCTTGCGGATCCGCTAACGAAGGAGCACTTAGCCGGCATGGGTTTAAGAAAAAGCCTATGATTCCTGGATCATAAGAGTCCCAAAAGTAAAGAGTTTCTTGTTTCAAAACAAGAGGTATATTGTAGCTGTCTGATTCTATTGGCATTGAGCTGTGACGATGAAACATGATCTATGTACCAATAGTGATGAAACGAGTAGAGTATAAAGTAAGAAGTAAAGTCGAGATCAAGGGGGAGAATGTTAGGTTGGTCTCTCCACGATCGATCCCAACGGATCGATTGACCCTTAACCGCACCCTGATCGGGGGCGCCCAACCCTCTCATGGTTGGTGGGCCCCTGTGACAGCACTATAAAGACAAGGTGGGGGCTGAGGCACAGGTCACGAGGTTCGACGGGCCGCCACACCCCCCATCGATATTCCCTACCGATCTAGGGTTCCTAGCGCGAGCCACGGAAAGCCACCGCCGCCGCCACTTAGCCATCCTAGCCTCGCTCACGCCGTCACCCCATGGCCAACTGGTCCTCGAGCTCGTCCAGCATCGGAGAAGGTTCGGTTCCCCTCTTCTTCCTTCCTCTATCTCTGTCTTCCTAGATCCAATACCTAGCAAAGCATCTATAAGATAGCACCGGTTCTATCAGGAAGGAGTATTTCTTTACATACGACAGAAATCAGAAATTTCTGAGACCAATTTAGTTCTAGATTATTAGCTCAAAGGGATTCAGCTATTTTCTCTGCAGTATGATAGCAGCCCGACGCCACTGTACTCTAGCATGTATTTCGTGCACGCCGCTGCTGCCACCTTATTCCGATCCCTTGGGCATGTGCATGTCTCAAGCATGCTGCTACCGCCTGCGTTTGTTTCTTTAGCCGGTCAACTTTCCTCATGAACATGAATGGTCGCCAGGTTTCAACCGCTGCCTCATACATACACCATGCATCCTTGTAGCCATGCAACGTGGATCAATCAATACAATTTGAATTTCCTCATGCATCCAATCGTCGGACAGCCAAAATCCAGGTAATACAAAAGTGAGATTTTCTTTTACTGCTTCAGCTATTTGTCCTGAACAGAATATAATCTCCTGGACTAATTTGGTTTTAAATTATTACTACCTTCGTTTTATAAAATAAGTCTTTTTAGCAAACTAAAACAGGTCGCTAAAAATGCTTATGTTATGAAACAGAGAGTAGCTCAAAGGCTAATGCAGTCTTCAGCACAGTTCTCACATGCCTTGAATGACAGAACATTAGTCTCTGAGCCCAACCATGCCCGTCTGACAGTACCATTATTAGTATGGGATGCAAGAAAAATATTACTATCCAAATTTCAGTTGCAAAGTTCCTAAATTTTATAATAAATTTATGTTATCTTTCTTTAAGACGAGTCATGAAACCAAGTTTCCCGAAGAGGCTAGCAGAAAGGAGACACAAAACCACAAGATTCAAACGGTACAATGAAAGTCACAAAAACATATATTTATGTTTACTTATTTATTTTCAAAATACAAATATATAGTTATTAGTGTTTATGAGACACATCTAGCATGCAATCGTGAAGTCGTTTCTAATTATTTCAACATATTTATTGTATGTGTAAAATTATTGCTTCAATAGCATGATAGTTTTTCTTAGTAATTGTGATTTTGTCAACCTTAGAGTATTTTGTTAACCTATTTGTCACATCCCAAGATTTTAGAAATTGGGATTAAAAAAATTGTTTTTACATGTCATTCATGAGCATTGCATTGCATCCATTCAAATTTTGCAAGCATAGAACTAGAAGAATCCAAACCCTAATTGGCATTTCCACAATGCCATACAAGCATCTATTGCAAATGGCATTATTCGCATTATAAACCTTGCACAAAAATATTCTATATACATACTAAAAGGTGTATTTTGAATTTATAAATTTTTAAAAATTGATTTGGACTCATTTGGATTCCTAAAACTCAAACTAGAAAATAATTACTAAAATAGTAAATACAAAAAAGAAAAGAATAAAGAAATAAACCTACCCTAAACCGCGAGCCAGCCCGGCCTACCAAGTCGCGCGGCCCAGCCCACCAACCACCCCTGCCGCCTAGCAATCCCGCCACCCGCCCCACATGCGCGCAGCGCGCAACGCCGCAAGCAGCGCAGCCAGCGGCCCAAGGCTGTCCCGCGGCAGAGAGAGCACCAGCCCGGTACCTCTCCCCTCTGTCACTGGCGGATGGGTCCCATCTAGCGTCTCCCTCCTCGCGACAGATACCTTGCTCGCACACAGCTCCTCGATCCCGAACGAGAATCCAGGAAATTAGACGGATTCAGTTGGATTTCTTTCCCCATGTGGACACATCCATCCTCTTATAGACCCCGAAACCCTCCTCGTCGATTCTTTCCGCAAATTTTGAAACCATAGCTGGCGTTCGAGTTCGACCCGATCTACACCGCTGCCATCGCCATTACTTAGCCCAGGTCAGGTGATACGTCGTAAATGTATCTATAATTTTTGATGCTCCATGCTTGTTTTATATCAACTTTCTTATGTTTTGTCTACACTTTGAGGTATTTTTATATATTTTCCGGAACTAACCTATTGACAAGATGCCGTAGTGCTAGTTTCATGTTTTCTGCTGTTTTTGGTTTCAGAAAATCTAGTAAGAAAATATTCTCGGAATTGGACAGGACAAAAGTCAAAGTCAATATTTTACCAGAAGGAACACGGAGTCCAGAGGGGAGATGAAGTGGGGCCACAAGACGGCCACACCATGTGGCGGCACGGCCCAGGGGGCGCGCCAGCCCTAGGTGTGGGCCTCTCGGGCGCCCACCGACCTTGCCCCTTCATCTATAAAAGCACCCTGATGCAGAAATCCTAAGTACCCGATATGATCTCCACGAAACAGTCTGTAGCCGCCGCCGTCTCCATCCCTAGATCGGGGGGGTATCCGAAGCTCTTCCCGGCACCTTCCGGAGGGGAGAGATCATCCTGGAGGCCTTCTTCATCACCATGCCAGTCTCCGGAGTGATGCGTGAGTAGTTCACCCTTGGACTATGGGCTCATACAGTAGCTAGATGGTTGTTTCTCCTCATTTATGCTATCATGTTTAGATCTTGTGAGCTCCATTCATGATCAAGATCATCTATTTGTAATCATACATGTTGTGTTTGCGGGGATCCGATGGATACTGAGATACTATGTCAGATTGATTATTGATTCTATCATTTCTATGTTATTTGTGATCTTGCATTCTCTTCGTTGCTAGTAGCTATCTTGGCCAAGTAGATGCTTGTAACTCCAAGAGGGAGTATTTATGCTCGATAGTAGGTTCATGCCTCTAGTAATCTGGGAGAGTGATAGAAATCTCTAAGGTTGTAGATGTGTTGTTGCTACTAGGGATAAAACAACAATCCTTTGTTCATGGGGCAATTGTATTGTTTACTTTACACACATTGCTTAATAAAATTATCTGTTACTTGCAACTTAATACTAGAAGGGGTTCGGATGATAACATGAAGGTGGATAATTAGTCATAGATGCAGTTGGATTACGGTCTATGTATTATATTGTAATGCCCAATCAAATCTCATAGAAGTCAAGATGTATAGTATATGCATTGTTATGCTTTTTCATTCTGTCAATTGCCCCATTGTAATTTGTTCACCCAACATGCTATTTATCTTATGGAGAACACCTCTAGTGAACTTTGGACCCCGGTCCATTCTTTATCATTGATATATCATCTACTATTTACCGTTTACTATTTACTTTCTACAAGCAAATCACTATCTTCCATACTATACGTTTAATCCTTTGTTTTCAGCAAATCGGTGAGATTGACAACCTCACTATAAGTTGTGGCAAAGTTCTGTGGTTGTGTTGTGCAGGTTCCAAGTTGTTAGCAACACCTTGGAGTTGTTTCCTTACTCCTACTGGTTCGATAACCTTGGTTTCATAACTAAGGGAAACTTGCAGTTGTGCTCGTTATACCTTCCTCTTGGGGTTCCCAACGAGCTCTACATATCTGATCCATCAAGCACTTTTCTGGCGCCGTTGCCGGGGAGATAAGGACAGCTTCAATCTCTTCCTCCCCGTCAATCACTTTTCTGGGAGAAAGAAGATTCCTGCAAGGGAGTCTCTCAAAACCAATCTCTTTACTTTGTTTTTGTTTTTCTTAGTTTATTTTGATTTGTTTGGTTTACTTCTTTTTATCAAACACAAAAAAAAGTTCCTACTATAGTTGTTATTTTTGTTGCTATGTTGTTGTCTTGCTTTATCATGCTTTCTATCAATGGATGGTTTCTTTGAAACTAGATCTTATTGGCAAGATGGGTTCACGGAAGAACAAAAATATTATTATGAGGAACACCGCTTGTCACAAAAAGGGAAACACTTATGTGAACAAATTAATAAATTGCATACCATTGCTAGAAACGTGTGCTCTACTTATAATGTTACTTATTGCTTTGATAAATCTTATTGCTGTAGGAGGTATAAACACCTCCCTTTTCAATGTGAGTATAATGATAATGTTATCATATCTTCTTATGTTAAGGGAAATTATGACTTTTATGATGTGGAACAAATTGAAGAATTTATTGCTTGGAAGGGTGCATTCGAACTTGCTAATTTGCTTGAAAATACTGATGATGCACCTTATAGATATGAGTTTTATGATATACTTAAATTTTTCTTTGATAATTACAAGGAAGAAAATAGCTATATTCTTGAATATCTTAATAGATGCTCTCCACCAACAGAAGAGACTAACGCCTTGCAGGAGCATATGGAAGAATAAATTGCTGAAACTAGAAGCTCATTAGATAAAAAAAAGAGGAGAAGAGTGATGAACAAAAGGAGGAAGAATGGATTAGCTACCCATGCCTACCTTCTAATGAGAGTAATTATTTATCCCTTATATTATTTGATTGTCCCCTTGCTTACCAAAGGAGGATGAATGTTATGTTCCTGTGGATTCTTTTGAAATATCTACTATGGGTAAAACTTGTGATAATAATTATGCTCCTATTATCTATGATAATCCTTTATTTGTGCCTAACTTCGAAATGCATGGTACTAAAGAGTTTTTCTTAGCAAATGTTTATGATGAAGCTCTAGATGATGGTCATATATTGGTTGATAATATTAATTGTACTGCTATTAAAAATGAGATTGGAGGGGCCTTGACTTTATCTTGGAACCTCATACCTGTTGAGAATGATCAGTCATCTTGTTATAAAATTATAAAAGTGGGTTTGAAGGTTTTAATCCCACTATTTTTGAGCTTGATAAAAATTATGTGTTTATAGATCATGAAAAGCATGCTGTATGTGATAGTTATATTGTTGAATTTATTCATGAGGCTACTAAAAATTATTATGAGAGAGGAAAATATGGTTGTAGAAGTTTTCATGGTACTGAAGCACCTCTCTATGTGCTGATAGTTTTAAAGTTACTCTTGTTTTATCTTCCTATGACTGTCACTTTGTTCTTTGTAAATTTATTTGCATACAAGATTACTATGCATAGGAAGTGGATTAGACTTAAATGTGTTTTGAATTTGCTTCTTGATGCTCTCTTTTATTTCAATTCATATTTCTTATGTAAGCATCTTGTCAAACTATCAATCTTAGCTAAAAGACATTAAATAAAAGCGCTTATGGGAGACAACCCATTGTTTTGTTTCAGTGAGTTTTTCTTTTGTTGAGTCTTGAAAGTTATTGCCTCTGTAATAACCTCTCCTTATCCTCTTTATATAGTTTTTGTGCCAAAAATAACCTCTAATCATATCTATACTACTTATAAAGGAGCAAACATTAACTTTGCTACACGCACCTAGGATCTATACACAAACCCATTACCACCGTAGGATTAGCCCACTAAACTCAATCTACTCCCTCCGTTTAGAAATATAAGATGTTTTAGGTTTGTGAAGAAGATGTATCTAGACACCTTTTAGTGTATAGGTTCAAATGAATCTAGACACTAAAAGGTGTCTAAATACATCTCATTCACAAACCTAAAACATCTTATATTTCCAAACGGAGGGAGTAACCGCTAGCCTTAACCAGAACTGTTTACTCGGGTGCACTTAGCGTTTTAGTTTGACGGACTCCTACCCATCCCGCCCTGGTCTACCGAACTGCATGCCGCGAAAACCGGAATCATTATCATGATGGTCCCGGTAATTACTCAACTCATTCCTCCACCTTCCTCTCTACCTTCACTTCCATCTTCTACCACCACAACACCCCAATATCCCATCTGCTTTGGTGCTTCCACACACATCCATATCTTTCTCGGCCAGAGATTCCAGCCCCTATCACGACACAAATCTGAGTCTCCACCTGTAGCAGGGCAGCCTTGCCTCACACCGGTGCCGGGACGTGCTCAATTGTGGCGGTTTCATCCACCGCGTGGAGGATGACGCGGGCGCCACCAGATTCTGGTTCCCGATGCCGACTACTCAGTCTTATGTCTCTCCTTCATGACTGAGATTGATTCATTCCCAGATTTGTCCGCCCTTATCCCTAATCCCACCACACAAAATTAGTTACATGCCCAGATTGATTCAGGGAGTGGTTAGAACCCCTCCCAACAACGCGCCTTTCCCCTTTCCTTCTGCTTTGTACCCTCCTAACTCTAGTCTCTCTGAATTTCTTTGCTTGTCCAATGCAGGTGTTTGAGGAAGGAGAAGGACCGACGATTAGGACAGGAGCAGTACCGAACCACTACAGTTGGTTTGGCTCACAAATGTTGGAGCAGACGAATACTTGCAGCATCAGAGAATAAATCATCGCAGCTGCCACCAAGGAGTTGCATATATTGCGTCCCGTGTAGATATATGAACATAAACAAATTGGTTTTTAGAAAACAAATTGGTTTCCTTGTACGAGTATGTTTTATTCTAGATTTTTGGGTGTATTTGATTGGCGCAAATATTGCATAATCAGATCTGAAGTGTGAAGACTATGCTTGAAGAGAATAATTCTTCCACGGTTCTTACATGATCAGACATGCAACTCTGTTATCTCCCGTGCTGGCCATTTTTGTACATTAGCACTTGCTTCATGTTTCTCGAGAAGGATAGTCAATAATATATAGACTGTTGGTAAAGAATATATGGTTATAGTTCTATTATGTGACAATTTGCATTTTATCATCTTTAAATCTTATTTATTTATTTCCTTGGTTGAAATCCATTTTATTTTGCAAGAAAACACTATGTTGATTGGCTTGAGTATATAACGAGACCCACTCCTGTTTATTTAGACATATTTTTACTAGCCAATCGACCAAGTTTATATTCACAATAAGTTCTTTTGGGGTTAGTGGAGTCTTCTAGGCACAACCCATGATGCCCCACGTAACATTTTTTGGATGATCTAGCATTTGTTTTCTACTCCCTCCGTTTTAAAATATAAGATGTTTTAGGTTTGTGAAGAAAATGAATCTAGACTTCTTTTAGTGTGTAGATTCACCCATAAGTTCAGTGAATCTATATACTAAAACAAGTCTAGATACATTTGCTTCACAAACCTAAAACATCTTATATTTTGAAACGGAGGGAGTAGGTGTCACCAATGATGCTAAGAGCAACCAATAAATGCTTGTGCTTATCAAAATTATTTATACTAGACAAAGTAATTCGTTGTAGAGAGTATTGCTTATTGTATTAATTGCCTAAGTTTGAGCCCGTTGACAGTTACCATCAGTGGTACAGAAACTCGAGTCGGAGGTGACCCTTGCCGTCTACAGCTTGGGAAACCTCATGATTGATGATGGTGGTGCAACAACGGCGGCATCCAGATGTAGTTCCTTCGTTACTCAAATGGGGACGACATGTTGTTCGGGGAGCTCTCTGCTGAGGCGGAGCACAAGCATTCGGACAAAGGCGGGTGGGCAGCGGCGAAGGCCGCCATGAAGGGCCTCCTGACGGTGGTGATCGTGGAAGGCGACATGGTCCACACCAGACAAGGACGAGATCGAGGCAGGGGAGGGAACCAGGAGATTGTCATGCGCGCACCTTTACCACAGCTGCATCCAGGTTAGGACAGTCTAACAATAATGATTCATGTAGTATTGAAAATCTGTACTGGTTATTCTGTTTCTGTCGCTTACGTTTCTGTTTTTATGTATTTCCGTCGCTTACATTTCTGTTTGGTAATGTCTGAAATTTCTATGTCTGAATTTGTACATCATTCTTCTATTTTAGATGAGAATTCTGTCCCACGTCTGGTAAGATTGATCTATCTTTCTCGGCTGCATCCAACAAATGAAATGTCAGCATAATGTAGATTTGATTTTGACTAATGTCCTTTTATAAGCATCTGTAGTTGTACACATCATAAAGCAATGGTAGATACTGATGCAATGATTTTTCACACCCTCTGGTTATGTTTTGTAGAGAGAAATACTAATCAATATTTTATGGGCCCATCCCACAAATAAAGCGTTTTATATGTTTGGTTTGCTTGCTTCACTATCTGGTGGCATACAGGCTGCCTGCATCATCTTCGTCGAGGTCCGTCTTTTAGAGCAACCACTCTACCTCTGTATATATACTTATGTCATCCATTTTTCCTATATATTATGCCTGCATTTGGTATGATATGAATAAACTCGTACTGAAACTACTGAGACTCCAGTAACTTTCATCATTTGTGACTTTTGTCTTATCTGCCTTCCAAAGAAAAGTATAGAGACTGTTTTAGAAGGTTTGCAAAATTATTTCACAATTTTCTATCAGTCATGCCCAAGTGATTCTTCATGGTTCAATGTTGTTGCATGTTCATAAGAGTTCTGAATTTGTTTTCTACACCAACTCTCTATGGACATTGAATACATGGTGATGGGAAGTTTGTGAATGAAAAGACAGCACGACTGCATGTTTGTATGCAGAGAAGGAAAAACATTTGTACTTGAAGATTGTTATTATAGGGTGGTCCTCTTGTTCTATGCGGCATATAATAATTTGTATCCTCCAATTAACAGTATGTGTATGTGAGTCAATAGATTCTGTGATGTGAAACTATTGTTTGTGTTTTTACAATTTAAAGTGGACTACTGCTGTTGAGAAATACTACTGCTTCAATAATATCCGAGGACAAAATTATATGGTGTCATATAAGGAATAATGATGGGATAATAATAGAGTGCCAATTTATTCCGGTAATATTAGAGCACCCATTTTATTGATGTCTAAGAATACCAGTCAATAGGATATCTGATGTTCCTACAACTCCTGTTTATGTACCTATTACTATGTTGATGCCTCAAAGTGTACTATTATCATTGAGGAATTGCTAGGGCTTGACAGATATTTGAGTATGTCTTTTTTATCAACTCTTTGTGGTGCATATATATTGTATAATGGGGTGATATGATATTAGAATGCTCATTAATTCCATCTTCAATACGGATTATAAAAGATAGAGAGTATTGAAGGCTCTTCACTCGAATAACTTTGGGTTAAACTTTTTTTTTGCATTCTTTAACTCCTAAATTTTTACAAATTTTCTCTAAAGATTTTCTCCTAAATTTTCTATTTGCAACAAATGGCCAGGAATGAAGCAGTAGCTCACATAAGATTAATTTTTTATAAAACCAGTTTTGGTGCACAAGCTATTGATGCATTTTCTTTCAAAATGTGTAAGTGTTACCTCGTCTATAATTCCCAAACAAAAAAAATGAATAAGTTGGATTGTTATTGTAAAGTTGTAGTATAAGAAATTTGGTTAGTTTACAAATATTTATGGTTGCAATGTCAATAAACTATTGACCTGATAAAATTGCTTGAGTTTTTCCACTAATAATAAGTCTTGCTCACTCTGTCAATGATAGAAAACATAAAGAAAGGGAGGAGGACATGTGCACCTTTATTTATTGTGGAAACAAGGATATATGGATTCTTTTTTGTATGATGTATCCCGAATGCTCCCCGACGACATATCTTCCAATATTTCTTCCTTTCGAAAATAATACATGTAAAGTTTTGAGTGTTTATAAAACATTGGACCATATACATGAGTTGATTCGTGTGTTGCACATGCACGCTTACTAGTGAGAGAGAAGTAAGATTTGGGGAAATTGCTGTCCCGAAACAGATTTTTGTGTTTCACTGTAAAAAATCTTGAAAAATCCCAATACGTCGGATTGAGCTGTAGTTTTCTATGCGTATGCCCCAGGTTATTATATAACTTTCGTTAGTTCAACACTTTTCTATTTAAGCAACAGAAGGTCTTTGAAAAAATCGGTTTTTACCTGCTGTTCTATTTTGACAGATTTCTGCCATTATTCGAATTTGCCTCTTATCGGTTTCCTTTTGAGTTTTCTTTGATCACTTGAGCTTTTAAAAAAAGTTGATACAGTAGATTGTGTTTTAGTGGAAGTTTTACTTGTGTTGAAACTAAACCCAAAGACTTATTATCTTGAATACACTAATATTGCTAAAGAAGATTGTGTGAAGTTTTGTATAAAGGAAATTTTCAAGTGTAGGAGAAGAATAATGTGATGCGATGAAGTATGGACAAAATCTCAAGATTGGGTACGCCACCTGTGTCAACTCAAGAAATATTCAAGAGGTACATGCGTCAAATCTTGCGAATGTCCAAGGCATCCCCTTCTTCATCAATAAAAATCTCAGGTTTTCTTTTAAAACACTTCATTTTTATTGTTTCGTGCACTATTGTGTTGTTTTTGGAGCGTCTTTGTTTTTGTTTTTAGTTTTCTTTTGTTTGGTTTTCTGAATAAATTAGTTGTACCCCCGCATTCGTATTTTCTTTCAAATAAGGTGATTGGTGTTGGAAAAGAGTAGAAAGTTTCATGCTTATAATGGTATAAAAGGAAGCTTGTTTTGACTATGACTTAGAATTTATCATGTCATGCTAGATGTTGCTTTGACCATATGCTTAGTGATTATTGCTGTAGCATGACTTGTTCCAAACAATTTAGATTGCTTAATGTGCCTTGAAAGAACATGCGTTGTTTTATCATACAAAAGCATAATATTGGTATTCCCCTTTGATGCTTTATTTGGGTTAACTTGGCACATGATTACACCATGTCAAGACTATGAACCAGTCACCTTAGCTTTCATGATCATTTAGTTTTTGACTTGATATACCACGTTATGCTTTAATTAATAATATTTTGTCGCTCTGCATGATTATGGCCATTATTACTCTCTTAGTTGGTCGCTCCCAGTCTTTTGCTAGCCTCCACTTGTACTGAGTATAAACTCTACTCGTGCATCCAACTCCCAATAATACAAGTTATTTCAAAGAGTCCACTATAAATTCCTATGCATGGTGTGTTACACCATTCCAAGTATATTCATGTTTTTATTTATCTTCTAAATTAAACTTTTGTTATGTGAAAATTAGTGATTAAAGCTCTCATAAACTTGATGGTACACTTTATTTCTTGCACCTAATAAACTTGAACCATTGTGTCATCTATGTTGTTTATATGCTTGCAAATTATAAGTTGGAAGTTAGCAGAACCATGCTGTATGGGGAACGCTTTCAACACCTGTACATATTAGCCAGTTGATATCATGATCTTTTGTTTATGGATGTCGGCGATGTGAAATAAAATGGGAGCTTGTAAGTCCATGGAGTATTATATATGTGTTAGAGAAACGCCTGGGCGGCTAGCCTAAGCCATGCCTAATCATGGTGAAAACTTGCAGCATAACCATAGTGAGCAATCTGTGAAGCATCCTCAATAAAAACCTATGCAAATAGCAAATAAAATGATCATTGAGATGCGCATTGTCTGTTGCCTTGTCATTTTGATATGGTATAGCTCCTATGTCATGGGGCAAGGGGTACCCCGTTGGCGGTTCTCTATGATACACATATACTTACAATGACAAGAACTTGCTTATGACTAAAGTTGAGTAGCATGAGGAACGATTCTCGTACTCAACGGACATGAGATTTCCAACTTATGATCTGTCAAGCATATACTTCATAATTGTTTCACTTTAACCTTAATCACTTCAAGATGCTTATGATAGGGGCAATGATTTCACTTTAACCTTAATCACTTCAAGATGCTTATGATAGGGGCAATGAGAGCTGAATGCTAAAAAGTACCATAATTTTTGGCAGCTCTTTATGAAACTTGAAATCTCTGCTTCTCTCTGTGAAGGGCCTTTCTTTTTTTACTATCTGTTGAGTCTCCATCTTCTATCTTTATGCACCAATTAAGAGAGCATAATTGTCATTCTTAGTTTTATGTGCATTGTCCCAAAACTTATTGATTGATTCATAATGTTGATATTGCTTGTTCTTAAATTAGTTGTATCTAGTCACCCTTATGAACTTTGAAGGTGTCCTATGCATTTATGTTTTGCTAAACCCACTACTAGGAAATCCTTCATCAATGACGCATCTATATTGGGCTTCTGTGGCGCATGGCAGGGACGCCACTGTTACGTCACCACTGATGAAACCTTTTGTGGCGCATTTTGGCTGATGCGCCACAGGACTCTGTTCAGTGGCGCATTCTGGAAAATGCGCCACTAAGGTAAAAACGATGCTCCACTGGTTTGAATATCAGGTATTAAAAAAATTGAAACTTGTCCAAATATATAGTATTATACAGAAACAGTATATTTGACTTAGTATATGAAAAAAAATACAAACACGAATATAGTGCCATCACACTACTTAGAGTCTGATCGAGATAGACAAGTGGTCATCATATTACAATACAAGTCAAAGGTCACGAATATTTATACAAGTGTTTGTTACAAAGTTAACCATCTCATCACATTACAAATGAAGTGTTCACCGCCTACACTAGAATCAAATAGAATACAGCTGTGATGACGGTGAGCAAGAGCAAGAGCATTAGCAATATCTTCATCTGGTTCTCCTTCCACAGGTGGTTTATCCACTTGGCTACCGCCTCCTCTCGAGTCGCGTATCCTTTGTAGCTGTTGCCGCTAAACTTGTTCACCTGTTTCTGACAGTCCTCCCACTCATTGAAGACTCCTGGAACCCAACCCTTGTACACCACGTACCACTTCGTCATCTCTATTGATAAGGCATATTAGTAAATCATGCAACAGAAAGAACTAAATTGGTTCACATGCATATGTATTCACATAAACTAAATCAAAAGATCAGTAAACATAGAAGATAGCACATCGATCATAATCATAGAACTTCGACGACAACGACCACATTAGTGAAGTTTACAACATACGACCACGGTAGTATATAGTTTGTGACACAACACTACACAGAGACATCTATGATAATTCTAGGCGCACACATCGATCAATGTTGAGAACTGCTAACGCTCGACTTCGGGAATGATAGATAGCCATCCTTCGTCATCCATGTCCTGTTGTCACCCTGTTTACGAAGAATATTTTCAATCTCCCTCTTAGTCAACCCTCTGTTGTGTTTTAGGACCCTCCCCTTGTGTTGACATCTTCCACGATGATTTCCAACAACTTAACCTGGATGCGATGGAAGTCTTCTCTAAGATCATCATCGTCCCTTCGTGCCAAATTTCCAGCCCATGCTCGGAAACTAGATGGCAGAGTTAGGTTCTGGCAATCCCGGATAAACCCTTTAAGGTGATGCATGGCGTAGAAGGCCTCCTTGGCGCCTCCAGTAGCCGGCTCCTTGACCCAGGGGAACTCGAGCATGTGCTTGAACACGTGCTTGTCATCCTTGATACATTCCCCCTTGTTGACGAAGGGACATCCCTTTTTAGCATAGCCCTTGAGAGCCTCATTCAAACACCCCTTATTCTGGTGTAGTCCTTCTTCTTCTTCTGACTCGCCGAGTCGAAATACGATGCTATCGAGTACTTTGTGCAAATGACGATAAGTGTGTAGTATTTGTCTCTGCACAACACGATTGAAATGGGATGTTGGAAAATGGAAACGGAAGAAAGCTATAAGAAAGCCTAAGTTACCAATGCTAGGGGGTGTGTGTACTTACTCGGGAAAGAAAGGCAAAAGAAGCGTGTTCGTCCTCTTGTGGTCCACCATGAACTTCTCGAGGTATGCCGTCGCCTTGGCACGCGTCTCTGATCCTTCCCTCAACTGGATATCATGCATGTAGTAGGGATCCACTATCGCGATGTAGGGGGTTTGATCTCTCTTGGTCTTCATCACCAGATTGAGCGCGAATAGGCGGACCATGTTATAGTCTAGCCGTTTTGAGAGAAACAGCTTGAAGACGTCCTCATACGCTATGAAGAACACGTCCGCGGGGGCTTCATGGATGAAGTCCACGTCCGATGGCACCTTGACAGTGAAAACCAGGTAATTTGGATCTTTGTCTTTAAGAAGAATGCCCTCTAGTGTCTTGATACTATCACTCAAAGCGAGCATATGTCCACCAGCAAGGCGAAGCAGTTCCGGAGTCAGTATCGCTTCACCGGCTATATGTATCCTGGGCAAGCCATCCTCGCGGGCTGGTACGACGTCATCCTTAGCCCAGATCCTCTTCGGAGGAGGTTGGCTCTCGGCTTTCTTACCTCTCTTCCTGTGCTTCTTCGTATTCTGAGCAGGATCCTCCACTAGGGATGCTAAGTGCTCAACGGACGCCTTTTGGAGTGTGCCAGGGCTAATGACGAATCCAACAGGTTTCTCCTGTTGATCGGCGGCCGGAGGCGTCTCTTGAGATAAACTATGGAAGACCAGGCGTTGCGTGCATGTAGTGGGACGCCCACCTTGACCCTCGCGAGCGACGAAGGGTTCTTCATCCACAGCAGGCATGTACAATCCTATGCCGGCACCGGTGTTGATGTAGTCGTCGACGTTGACAAATTCTTCATCATCATCGTTGTTGCCGCCATGTGGTGATGGTGGTGGCAGGGGCGACGGCGGTTGCATTGCGACGGCATCGCCTTGGGGCGGCCCACACGCTCCCAACAGTTGTTGGTGGCGACTGGTGGTGATGACGACGATAGGTGGCTTCCGAGGTAGTGGCCGGAAGATCGAGGTGGCGCCGGTGACAGGTGGCATCCGAGGTGGTGGCCGGACGATCGAGGTGGCGCTTAGGTGCCCCGTAAGACGAATCTGAGTCTTCGGCCATGTCAAGGGCTAGCCGTGGCATTCTGCAAGGGTCTTGTGTTTGTCGGCTCCCTGAGGTTGAAAGGGGGGTCCATGTCGTCGCACCCTGGCAACACCCGAGCAATCCGGACCCTCATCACGGCATCGTCCATTGCATTGTTGTGCATCGTGCGGTTCACCGGTTGTATGATATTTCCCTTGGCAATATCCCTCAACTCGCCGCCGGCAACTTTTTGGAGTAGTACGCAAGGAGCGTCCTGAATATCGACACATATGTGTTGGGCATCATGATCGAGGTGGCAGTCACCAAAGGCGCATAAAGAAGATGAAGTGGAGTAACTAATTAGTTACCTTGGTGAGGGCGTTGAGCTCGGCTAATGTCGACACACGGCCGATCCCGGCGGCAGGCCTATCATCAGCATTCTCCCGCGGTACTGGTGCCACCGCCGGTTGTGCGATACTGGTATTTTTGGCGGGAGCAGCAGGGGCAGCTGTGCGACGACCAGCTCATGCGGCTGCGCCGCGGCAATGGTGGCCGGCGGGGTCACCAAGTCCGGCTACGCGTTAATGTTGATGCTCGAGTTGTTGCCGCTAAAGCTGGGCACGTTTATCGACCTCCCGCATTCCAAATAGCTAGCCCCTCCATCAACCTAGGGGGGATGATCGCGCGAAGCTTCTCCTCCAATAACTTGTCCATTGCTTTCTCGTCCACTTTTTCCTCTAATGTCTTCACCTTCAACTTCAGCTCTTCAACCTCGGCTTTATCTTTAGCCGTCGACTGGTTCTTCCTCTCCCTCCTCTTCTTTGCGTCCTCTTTGTAGTACTCGGTAAACTTCATGCTTGTACCGAAGCCGGACACACGGCCAGCTGATTTTGGCGACAAATTATTCTCCCTCTTCTTGTAAGTGTTCACCGCCCTATTAAAAACAGTGTCCCATGGCTCCGCCGCCGAATCTTGGGACGACAAGTCCTCGCTAGCGTTCGATTCCTTCTCCTGCAGAGATACAAGGAGAGGTGAACCCATGCATTTAGATTCTTGGCTTAATTATTTTAATGAGAGATCCACAGTAAATTCCTTACCAGCTCATCCTCAAAGGCCTTCACATCCGGGTCGTTGGTGACGAACTCCCCTGTAACAGGGTCCAGGTAGTAACGGGCCCGGACAAATTGTCGGATCTACAGGTCTGTGATTTTCTGCCATGGGTTCTCTTTACCCAGGTGTTCAAGCTCGGCATCCTCCTTGTCCCAAATGGGATGTTTCCCTCTGTATCCGCCGCTTCCAAGCCGGTGGTTAGCTATGTTCTTCTCTCGCATAGTCTTTCCCCCACTCAGTCCATGCTTTAGAGGCAGCGGTATCTAAGTCCGCCTTGAATATCTTGAAATCTTCTTCGTCGAGCATCGGATTTTTCCTACTTATAATCTCCCAGCTTTCACCTTTGTTAATGCTGTTCTTTACCCGGGTTTTCCAGCTGCTCAAGGCGTTGCTCATCTTGGTCAGTGCTAGTTTGTTCACCGGGTTCTTATTACTCTCTAGGTTTCTGAACTTCTCTGGGAATGTGTATCGCTTGTGAAGCTTCTTAAGGAGGTTCTCGACCAAAGCATGATTACGTCGGATGTACTTCGTGTTGATCGACATGCTTTCCTGGATGATGCACCCGAGTTGCATGCCGTACCCGCAGGCAATCGATGAAGGCGCAATGGGTTGGCCACCTTCTGTGACCTCGGTGAACTCATCACAGACGTTGGTGAGCACTTGCGGCTTCCGATCCTTAATATCCTTCTTATTCTTCTGTATAGCGGATGGGTTGCCGCTGCCACCATCTTTGCGCTCGCCACCATCTGTGGTGGTGTTACCCTCCTCCCCGCCTTCACTAGTTCCGTCGTAGTCATCGTCGTCCCCCTCGTAATCTGGATCTTCCTCGTTGCCCCCAGCACCTCTGACGACGGTCGTCGGTGGTGGTGTCATTCTCATCTCCTACGCCTCCTCATGCTCTTGGGATGGCCCCCAGAACGACTTGTTGGCCTCTCGGGCTAGATCCTCGACGCTCATTTGTTTAGAAGGACCGGCCTCGTCGTTAGTCGACATGTTTGCACTTTATTACTAAAAAAAGAGGCAAAAAGTTAGCACAAATATCGACCGAAAAATTCGGCATGACCTTTGCTAATTTTTGGACCTACGAGTGCCCATTTGTCAACCGAAACGGAAGTGAATCAACACTTCGGGAGAAACGGGCAACTCAATTGAAATCCCTCCAAGAAAAAATAGCCCCACATCCCCAGTTGACAACCCCATTGACCTCATCCATCATCAATCAAGTACATAAACAGTAGCCCCATCATCCATCATCAATCAGTAGCCCCATTTCATATACAAAAACAGTAGCAGCACCATATCATGTACACAAACAGCATTAGCACCATTTCATATAAATAACAACATTAGCACCAATTCATATAAATAACAACATTAGCACCATATCATGTATACAAACAACAGCGTAGCACCATTTCATATAAACAACACCATTTCATATAAGCATAGTCCAATTTGATTTTCAGTTAATCATAGACATATCTTTCCAGTTTGATTGTATATGTACTGATTGCATCTTGCATATACACAGGAGTAATCTACACATGAAGACAATGTGCATAACACTAACAAGGGAACAGAGCAATGGGAGGAAAGCAACCTAAATTGTTTTTACTATTGAATAGTAAAAAATGCAATGTTCATAATTACTATTGAATAAAGTTTATCTAGAGTGCATCAATAGTAATTGTTTTTACTATTGAATATTAATTGATGCAATGTTCATAGCAATGGGTTTGAATTTAAATATATGTTCCAGTACAGAGCAATGGGTTTGAATTTAAACCCACTACATGGGTTCATAGCAATAGTAATTATCTAGATTACACCCACTACATGTTCTAGTATAGAGCAATGGGTTTGAATTTAAATATATGTTCTAGTACAGAGCAATGGGTTTGAATTTAAACCCACTACATGGGTTCATAGCAATAGTAATTATCTAGATTACACCCATTACATGTTCTAGTACAGAGAAATGGGTTTGAATTTAAATATATCACTATAAATCATTTCCATGTCAACCTGACAGTATAAGCCATTAGAGATTTTAACCACTAGGCACTAGATACCATATGACCAACCCAATCCAGTAAAAGAATCAAGACCAGCAACCTTATGAACATCACCATGCCAAAGCAACTATGATCAAGCCTTACAGATTGGTCATATAAATAGCCTTGAGACCATTAAATTATTTCTAAACTCATAAATTAACAGTACACCTTGGTTACAATGTTTCAGGAATGTTCACTCTTGCAGCCCAAGGTTAACAGTACACCTTATGAACAATGTTTCAGGAATGTTTCACTCTCGATTCAGCTGCAACATCTGACAACAAGAATGATACTTCGTGCCAGATTCAACTTGAACAGTTGCTAATCAAAACCGATGTGAATTATGAGTACCAAGTACCAACCCACGACAGAAGAACACCCTAGGGGGGACGGCGGTGATGTACAATCCAGGACACTACAACTGCCCGTTTGCGCACCAACCTACCCAGAGACGAGTGCCAGGACTGCAAGGCAAGAAAGGCATAGATCACATAGTGAACGTTGGATCCTCCCATCCCTTGGTCTCCTTTGACAGCTTTAAGTTAAGCTTTGATGACCCCGAGGAAAAGAACGCGAGGATTTTGCAGATTCGAGCATAGTACCCCTCGGAAGCACCGTGCTCAATTGAGTAACTTGTGTCCCTATCATGTACACACCCACAACAGGTTCAGGAATGTTTCAATGTTTCAGTACACCTTGGTTACAATGTTTCAGGAATGTTCACTCTTGCAGCCCAAAGTTAACAGTACACCTTATGAACAATGTTTCAGGAATGTTTCTAAACTCATAAATAAACAGTACACCTTATGAACAATGTTTCAGGAATGTTCACCTTACGCATTTTTTCTTACAGCTCAAGGTTTCAGGAATGTTCACTCTTGCAATCCATGGTTACAATGTTCATGACTAGTAACAGGAATGTAGCCCAAGGTTACAATGTTCACTCTGTATTACCAATATATCAAATAGGACAGTAACCTCAAGAACATTGATAAACGCATGCCAATATGTTACTACTAGGGCAGATTGGGATAAACCCTAATTGATCGACGGAGCGGCCTCGACAACCTCGTCATGCATCTAGGAGGAGAAGAACAGATGCAGAGAGAGGGGAGGGGGGAACTGGGCGATGCTCACCGAGGGGTAGACGGCGAGGTGGCATGGACGGAGAGGTGGCACTCCTGCTCTTCCTCTGCGGGCTCCTTCTCCTGCTCCTCCGCGGGCTCCGGCGGCGGCTCCTCCTCCACCACGGGCTCCTATGCCTTCTCCTCCACGGGCTCCGGCGACGGCTCCTCCACCACGGGCTCCTACTCCTCCACGGGCTCCGGCGGCGCTAGGTTTAGATTCGATCGGCGGCGCTAGGGTTCTACTGAAGGGTTTCGCAGCATAGTAAATCAAAAAAATTCTACGGATGCGAACGGGAAAGCCAAGATCTAATCTAGGAGATGCAAACAACGAGGGGGATAGATGAGATCTTCATACCCTTGAAGATTCACACAGCGGAATGTTCAACGGAACGTGGTTGATGTAGTCGTACTAGTTTCTCCTCCTCGCGATCCGATCCGATCCAACACCGCAAGTGGCGATGCCTCCGAGAGATGCACACGTACGGCACCTCGACGTCTCCTCCTTCCTCGGTCCAGCAAGTGGGGTGGAGAGATAGATTGGATCTACAACACGACGGCGTGGTGCAAAGGTGGAGAGTTTCTGCGGCAGGGCTTCGCCTATGCGCAGTCGGGAGAGAGAGAGAGAGAGAGAGAGAGAGAGAGAGGAGGGCAGCAGGTAGGCGGCTAGGGTTAAGGAGGTGTGGGGGGAGGGTGCGCCCCTGCCCTCTTTATATAGAGGGCTGGACGGCTACCCCCTTGCTCCTCCTCCAAGCCTAGGGCCGGCGGCCACATGGGAGGAGTGGGGGGCAAGTTTCCCCCCTTCTAGAAGCTCTCCCTAGGGTTTCCCCTAGGGCTTGGCCGGCTGGGCCTATGGGGCCTTGTGCCCCTAGCCCAATGCGGCCAGGGCACTCCCTCGTAGGCCCACGCCCCCTCCCGACAAGTGGGGCCACGTTGGTCCCACTCCGGAAGGTTCTAGAAGCTTCCGATACAATACCGAACAATCCGAAACAATTCCGAAATCCAAAAACTGCTTTCCCTTATATGAATCTTATTGTCCGGACCATTCTGGAACCTCTCGTGACGTCCTGGATCTCATCCGAGACTCCGAACAAAAACTCATAAACCAATTATCCATTCTATCCTAGCGTCGAGACATGTTAAGTGTGTGACCCTACGGGTTCGAGAATATGCAGACATGATCTTCTATCAATAATCAACAGCGGGGTCTAGAAACCCATATTGACTCCCACACATTCATCGATGATCATATCGGATGAACCACGATGCCCGGATTCAATTAATCCCATATATATTCCCTTCGTCACGCGATATTTTACTTGCCCGAGATTCGATCGTCGGTATCGGCATACCTAGTTCAATCTTGTTCACAGCAAGTACTTTACTCGTTCCGTAATCCGATATCACTTTGTGATTAACTCCTTAACCACGTGCTTGCAAGCGGTGTTGATATCGATTACCGAGTGGGCCCGAAGTATATCTCTCTGACTTGGGAGGGACAAATCCCATCTCGATACATACAACCCAACAAGTACTTTCCGATCACCTGAGAGACACCTTTATGATCACCCTCTCATAGGATGACGTTTGATGACCTCAAAGCTTTCTTTCGATACCAGGGAGTTGCATTATCTCATGGTCTAAGGAATATAATATTTGACATAAGAAAAAGCTTCGCAAAGATGAACACGATGACACGATCTAATTGCTCTGCTTGATTTGGGTCTGTCCATCATATCATTCTCCCAATGATATGATCTCATTATTAATCGACAACTCATGTCTATGGTTAGAAAACCTTAACCATCATTAATCAATGAGCTAGTCCATAGAGGCGTACTAGGGACACGACGTTGTTCATAAACCACACAAGTATCAAAGTTTCCGCTTAATACAATTCTAGCATGGAATATAAACTTTATCATGAACAAGAATTATAATAATAACATCTTTATTATTGCCTCTAGGGCATAATTCCAACAGTCTCCCACTTGCACTAGAGTCAATAATCTAGTTTACATCTGGCAACAATCTAACACCCATGGCACTAAGGTGCTGATCATGTTTTGCTCGTGGAAGAGGTTTAGTCAACGGATCTGCGACATTCAGATCCGTATGTACTTTGCCAATCTTCAGATCTCCATCTGTTATATAATCTCGAATTATATGAAACTTGCGGTTGATATGCTTGGTCTTTGGATGATATCTTGGTTCCTTAGCCAGTGCTATGGCGCCAGTGTTGTCACACAATATCTCCAGTGGGTCCAAGGCACTTGGAACCACACCAAGCTCAGTGATGAAGTTCTTGATCCAAACTCCTTCACTTGACGCTTCTGCAGCAGCCATGTATTCCGCTTCTACTGTAGATCCCGCGATCACGCTTTGCTTGCAGCTTCTTCAGCTCACAGCTCCTCCATTCAAAATATAAACGTATCCTGTCTGAGATTTAGAATCATCCTTGTTGGTGTTGAAACTAGCATCGACGTAACCTTTTACGACGAGTTGTTCATCACCTCCATAGACTAAGGACATTTCTTTAGTTCTATTAAATATTTTAGGATGTTCTTCACGGCTGTCCAGTGTTCCACTCTTGGATCACTTTGGTATCTGCTCGTCAAACTAAGAGCATTGGACACATCCGGTCTAGTACATAGCATGGCATACATGATAGATCCTATGGCCGAGGCATAAGGCACTTTTCTCATAGCTTCTCTATCATTTACCGTAGCTGGACACTGAGCCCTGTTCAATATCTTACCTGACAACATAGGCACTGAACCTTTCTTTGCCTTATCCATTCTGAACCTTTTCAGAACTTTGTCTAGGTATGTACTTTGGCTTAAAGCTATCAGGCGTCTTTGTCTATCTCTATAGATTTTGATGCCCAATATATAAGCAGCTTCCCCTAGGTTTTTCATTGAAAAACATTTGTTCAAATAACTCTTCACATCGTTAAGCATGTCAATGTCATTTCCGATAATCAATATGTCATCCACATATAGTACCAAAAATGTCACTGAGCTCCCACTCACTTTCTTGTAGATACAAGCTTCGTAGCAATTTGGAACAAATCCAAAGCTCTTGATCACTTGATCAAAACGAAGGTTCCAACTCCGAGATGCTTGCTTCAGTCCATAAATGGAACGCTGAAGTCTGCACACCTTATCAGCATCCTTAGGATCGACAAAACCTTCGGGTTGCATCATATACAACTCTTCATCAATGTTGCCATTGAGGAACGCAGTCTTGACATCCATTTGCCATATTTCACAATCATGAAACACAAAAATTGCTAATAAAATCCGAATGGACTTAAACATCGCTATGGGAGAGAAAGTCTCATCGTAGTCAACACCTTGAACTTGTCGAAAACCTTTCGCGACAAGCCGTGCTTTATAGACAGTAACATTACCATCCGCGTCCGTTTTCTTCCTGAAAATCCATTTGCACTCAACGGCCTTTCGGTCGCTAGGAGGATCCACCAAAGTCCATACTTGGTTTTCGCTCATGGATCCCAATTCGGATTTCATGGCCTCTAGCCATTTCTCAGAGTCTGGGCTCATCATTGCTTCCTCATAGTTCGCAGGTTCATTGTTCTCTACTAACAAGACAGTTAAGACAGGGTTGCCGTACCACTCAGGAGGGGCACGCGACCTTGTCGACCTGCGACGTTCAGTAGTAGCATCGTCCGAAGCTTCATGATCCTTGTCATTAGCTTCCTCTATTATTGGTGCAGACGGCACTGGAACAATTTCAGGTGCTGCGCTACTCTCCAACTCAAGAGAAGGTTCAATAACCTCGTCTAGCTCTACTTTCCTCCCACTCACTTCTTTCGAGAGAAACTCCTTCTCAAGAAAGGATCTGTTCTTTGCGACAAACACTTTGCCTTCGGATCTATGATAGAAGGTATACCCAATCGTTTCCTTAGGGTATCCTATGAAGACGCATTTCTCCGCTTTGGGTTCGAGCTTGTCTGGCATCAACTTCTTGACGTAAGCTTCACATCCCCAAACTTTAAGAAATGACAACTTAGGTTTAGCACCAAACCACAGTTCATACGGTGTCGTCTCAACGGATTTAGATGGTGCCCTATTTAAAGTGAATGGAGCGGTTTCTAATGCATAACCCCAAAATGATAACGACAAATCTGTAAGAGACATTATTGATCGCACCATATCTAATAGAGTTTGATTCCGGTGTTCAGACACACCATTGCGCTGTGGTGTTCCAGGTGGCGTGAGTTGCAAAATGGTTCCGCTTGTTTTAAGATGCGTGAGAAAATCATAACTCAAATATTCACCTCCACGATCGGATCGTAGAAATTTAATTTTCCTGTTACGATGGTTTTCCACTTCGTTCTGAAATTCTTTGAACTTTTCAAATGTTTCAGATTTATGTTTCATTAAATAGATATACCCATATCTACTTAAGTCATCAGTAAAAGTGAGAAAATAGCGATAACCACCGCGCGTCGAAACACTCATTGGTCCGCATACATCGGTATGTATGATTTCCAACAAGTCCGTTGCTCGCTCCATTATTCGGGAGAACGGGGTTTTGATCATCTTGCCCATGAGGCATGGCTCGCACGTGTCAAATGATTCAAAATCAAGAGACTCCAAAAGTCCATCAGAATGGAGTTTCTTCATGCGTTTTACACCAATATGACCTAGACAGCAGTGCCACAAATAAGTCGTATTATCACTATCTACCTTGCATCTCTTAGCCTCAATGTTATGGATGTGTGTTTCATTGTTTTCGAGATTCAGAAGAAATAAAACATTCATAGCAGGTGCATGACCATTAAAGATGTTACTCATATAAATAGAACAACCATTATTCTCCGATTTAAATGAATAACCTTCTTGCAATAAACACGATCCAGATATGATGTTCATGCTCAACGCAGGCACATAATAACATTTATTGAGGTTTAAAACTAATCCTGAAGGTAAAACTAAGGAGAACGTGCCGATGGCCATCACATCAACTCTTGATCCGTTGCCAACGCGCATCGTCACCTCATCCCTCGCTAGCCGCCGTCTATTCCGTAGCTACTGTTTCGAGTTACAAATATTAGCAACTGAACCAGTATCAAATACCCAGGCACTACAACGAGGGCTAGTAAGGAAAACATCAATAACATGTATATCAAATATACCTTTGATGGTGCCAACCATCTTGTCCGCTAAGTACTTCAGACAGTTGCGCTTCCAGTGACCCTTGTCCTTGCAATAGAAGCACTCAGTGTCTGGCTTAGGTCCAGACTTGAGCTTCTTCTCTGCTGGGGCAACGCGCTTGCCGCTGCCCTTCTTGAAGGGCTTCTTTGCACCCTTACCTTTCTTAAAGTTGGGGGCTTGTTGACCATCAACACATGATTATCTTTCTTGATGTCCACCTCCGCACCTTTCAGCTTAGCGAAGAGCTCAGTGATCGTATCAGTGGAACCAATCTGATTATGAGTAGCTACAAAACCTTTGTAGCTAGGAGGGAGTGATTGCAGAACTCTGTCAATCTTGAGCTCCTCTGGAATCTTGCAGTCCAGTTGCTCAAGGCATTGAGTGTAGCCCGGCATCTTAATGGCGTGCTCACTAACGGAACTCCCTTCCTCCATCTTGTAGTTAAAGAATTTCTCAGAGATCTCATATCTCTCAGAACGGGCCTGAGTCTAAAACATAGTTTTTAGTTTCTCAAGAATCTCAAAGGGCCCGGGGAACTCCTCAAAACAATTTTGAAGGTCCGATTCTATAGCAAACAACATGGTGCTCTTAATCACACCATAATCATCGCTGCGCGACTAATAAACAGCTTTCTCATCAGCCGACGCATCTACAGCAGGGGTGTCACCTAGCGCTTTCTCAAGGACATAGTCCTTTTGTCCGCTAGAGAGAATGATTCTCAGATTGTGGAACCAGTTGGTGAAGTTAGACCCATTGTTCTTAAGCTTTTCTTTCTCAGCAAAAACATTGAAGTTGAAGTTGGACTTAGCCATTTGATCTACAAAATTTGCAAGTACAATTTAGACTATGTTCATGATAACTAGTTCAAATTAATCAAATTACTAGATGAACTCCCACTAAATTCAACATCCATCAAGTTGTTTAGAGAACATTATCCAAATTCACCACACATAATCTGATCTTCATGAGAAGAGATGTGGTTTCAATGGTGGACAACAAAATGTCGATCATATCATTCATATGACTCATGCTTAACCTTTCGGTTCGTGTGTTCCGAGGCCATGTCTGTACATGCTAGGCTCGTCAAGTCAAACCCAAGTATTTCCGTGTGTGCAAAACTGGCTTGCACCCGTTGTATGTGAACGTAGAGTTTATAGCACCCGATCATCACGTGATGCTTGAACACGACGAACTTTCACAACGGTGCATACATGGGGAGAACACAGTTTTATCTTGATCTTTAAGTGAGGAATCATCTTATAATGCTACTGTCGCGATCTAAGCATAATAAGATACATAAAAAAGATAAACATCACATGCATATAATTTTATGTGACATGGTATAGCCAATCTCCGCGCAATGATCTCCATCTTGTGCGTGCCAGCATGATCTCCATCACTCCACCATGATTGCCTCCACCACGAATAGCAACTACAACTATTGCTAACTACTTAGCGATAAAGTAAAGCTATTACATGGCGTATAAGAAGTTGACACACAGGTCATACATAATTATAAAGACAACCATATGGCTCCTGCCGGTTGTATACTCATCGACATGCAAGTCGTGAAACATTACAAAACATGATCATTGCATACAACATACACATCACATCTTGGGCCATACCATATCACAGAAACACTCCCTGCAAAAACAAGTTAGACGCCTCTACTTTGTTGTTGCATGTTTTACGTGGCTTATGGGAGTAACAAGCTAAGAACGATTCTTACCTACGGAAAGCCACAACGGTGATATTATGGTTGCCAACATCCGGTGTAAATCCCATGACAACTATAGTGAGAGAAACTAGCATCCACCAGCCGCATGTGTGGAACAAGACACACGTCAAGTGCGGAGCCGGTCTCGCGAACGAGGTCGCGTAAATTTGGCCTGGACCGCTTCGATCTCACTATCCCGCGTCATAAGAAGTACACAAACAAGAGGCTTGCAACAGAAAACATCAACGCCCGCAACAAGAATGTTGCGTTCTACTCGTGAAACACATCTACGCATAGATCTAGCTTTGATACCACTGAAGGGTTTCGCAGCATAGTAAATCAAAAAATTCTATGGATGAGAACAGGAAAGCCAAGATCTAATCTAGGAGATGCAAACAACGAGGGGGATAGATGAGATCTTCATACCCTTGAAGATTCGCACAGCGGAACGTTCAACAGAACGTGGTTGATGTAGTCGTACTAGCTTCTCCTCCTCGCGATCCGATCTGATCCAACACCGCAAGTGGCGATGCCTCCGAGAGATGCACACGTACGGCACCTCGGCGTCTCCTCCTTCCTCGGTCCAGCAAGTGGGGTGGAGAGATAGATTGGATCTACAACACGATGGCGTGGTGCAAAGGTGGAGAGTTTCTGCGGCAGGGCTTCGCCTACGCGCAGTCGAGAGAGAGAGAGAGAGAGAGAGAGAGAGAGAGAGAGAGAGAGAGAGAGAGAGAGAGAGGAGGGCAGCAGGTAGGCGGCTAGGGTTGAGGAGGTGTGGGGGGAGGGTGCGCCCCTGCCCTCTTTATATAGAGGGCTGTCCGGCTTCCCCCTTTCCCCTCCTCCAAGCCTAGGGCCGGCAGCCACATGGGAGGAGTGGGGAGCAAGTTCCCCCCCTTCTAGAAGCTCTCCCTAGGGTTTCCCCTAGGGCTTGGCCGGCTGGGCCTATGGGGCCTTGTGCCCCTGGCCCAATGCGTCCAGGGCACTCCCTCGTAGTCCCATGCCCCCTCCCGACAAGTGGGGCCACGTTGGTCCCACTCCAGAAGGTTCTAGAAGCTTCCGGTACAATACCGAACAATCCGAAACAATTCCGAAATCCAAAAATTGCTTTCCCTTATATGAATCTTATTCTCCGGACCATTCCGGAACCTCTCGTGACGTCCTGGATCTCATCCGAGACTCCGAACAAAAACTCATAAACCAATTATCCATTCTATACTAGCGTCGAGACACGTTAAGTGTGTGACCCTACGGGTTCGAGAATATGCAGACATGATCTTCTATCAATAATCAACAGCGGGGTCTGGAAACCCATATTGAATCTCACACATTCATCGATGATCATATCGGATGAACCACGATGCCAGGATTCAATTAATCCCATATATATATTCCCTTCGTCACGCGATATTTTACTTGCCCGAGATTCGATCGTCGGTATCGGCATACCTAGTTCAATCTCGTTCACAGCAAGTACTTTACTCGTTCCGTAATCCGATATCACTTTGTGATTAACTCCTTAACTACGTGCTTGCAAGCGGTGTTGATATCGATTACCGAGTGGGCCCGAAGTATATCACTCCGACTTGGGAGGGACAAATCCCATCTCGATACATACAACCCAATAAGTACTTTCCGATCACCTGAGAGACACCTTTATGATCACCCTCTCATAGGATGACGTTTGATGACCTCAAAGCTTTCTTCTGATACCAGGGAGTTGCATTATCTCATGGTCTAAGGAATACAATATTTGACATAAGAAAAAGCTTCGCAAAGATGAACACGATGACACAATCTAATTGCTCTGCTTGATTTGGGTCTGTCCATCATATCATTCTCCCAATGATACGATCTCATTATTAATCGACAACTCATGTCTATGGTTAGGAAACCTTAACCATCATTAATCAATGAGCTAGTCCATAAAGGCGTAGTAGGGACACGACGTTGTTCATAAACCACACAAGTATCAAAGTTTCTGCTTAATACAATTCTAGCATGGAATATAAACTTTATCATGAACAAGAATTATAGTAATAACATCTTTATTATTGCCTCTAGGGCATAATTCCAACATCTACAAGTGTGTGCGGACTCGTGTGGGGGGAAGTTGGCAAGTGGGGGGGGGGGGAAGGGGAAGGCCGAACCGTTATTTTGGCTAAGTGTGAAGCTTCTGTGGCGCATTCCTCCGATATGCGCTACAGAAGTTTCAACTTCTATGGCGCATATTGGAGGAATGCGCCACAGAACATGTGTGCTTGGTCCAAAAGCAGTGTGGCGTTGTAGTTTGCATCAAACAACAATCTAGCCTAGTGGTCAGTCTTGGGGCTCTAAATCTGGGCAGCCCAGGTTCGAATCCTGGCTGTTTCAGACTTTTTTTCTTAATTAAAAAATATTTTTAATTATATGATACAAATATATTTAATTATGTTATATTAAAACAAGCAAGAACAAATATATATATATATGTTACAAATATATTTAAAACCAAGAACATACACATGCATATATATACGAATATCAGATATATATTTTAGTCTCTAACTAATACACAAAAAAGGTCGCACGTCGTCATGTGATGTGTCGAGATAGACTCTCTTCACAATCTTCTTGCCTTTTTTCTTCGCGGTTGAATACTTTATCCTGGACACTATGAGATTTCTTCTCGTGAATGGACAACCTGTAGTAGGTAGTGTGGTCTTTCTTCTTACTGTAGTAGTAGTAGGCATGTTGAAGTACTTGTCGAACTCCTCTTCGATCTCCGGATCGCCGTTCTTATCGAAGTCTTGCTCATTGGCGGATCCATTGCATTCTGATGATGCTCCTGTTTCCCCTCCTCACTACAACACGACTGGGCTTTGACGGGTCTGTAATAAAGAAAAATTGATAAACTTGGCTAGCGAGTATCCACAGCTCATTTTTCGTGGAGGCCTTCTTTGCCGACTTGGCATCTAGTATAACACTGGTGGTGAAATATCGGCCTTCTTTTTCGACGTTCTTGGCCCATCTAACACGGAACATCGGTACCGTCTCTCCACAGTAGTCGAGCTCCCATATCTCCTTGATCCTTCCGTAGAATCTTTCCATGACAGTAGTCTCATCATCGACGAAGGACATCATAGTTACTCCTCAGTTTTGATATTCGCTATTCATGTCCTTTTCCTCGGTGTAGAATCTGTAACCGTTGATGTCGTATGACTGATAGGTCTTTACGTTATGCGCTGGGCCCTGTGACAAGGAGAATATGAGTTGTTGATCCTCCATAGAAGGCGTCTACGGGAATTGTCCAGCAGCCTTTTCTTGAACCAACACGTGAAGCTGGAGTTGTGTTATCTTGTTACGTCTCCTTTCTTCCTTAGGCGGGCCCGGTCCACGTACTCCTGCTCGATCAAGCTTTTGTGCTCTTCCACCCAAGGGCTGACCAATTCAATGTGTTGCAGTGCGACTCGGTGTGCCCTGCCAAAGTCGGCGTGTCGATTAGCAATGCCGACATGCAGTGAGCGGTGGCCCTCGCGGTGACCATACCCAGCGAGCCTGCCGAGGTGCTTCTTGGTGGGTATTCCAACATCCTCGTTCTCGGTGGTTAGATAGTTCTGGCAAAAAGAGATGCACTCGTAGATCAGAAAGCCCTCGGCTATGCTTCCATCTGGACGGGACCTGTAGCGAACGAACCCTTTGATGCCACCATTCAGCCTTTCAAACGGCATCATGTTGTGCAGGAATGTCGGCCCGAGCTGGATGATGTCATCCACGACATGGACAAGTAGATGCACCATGATGTCGAAGAATGCGGGCGGAAATGAAATCTCAAGCTCGCATAGCATCACCACGATATCTTCCTATAGCCTGTCAAGCTTCTTCATGCCGATCGCCTTCCTAGAGATGACGTCGAAAAAGTTGCACAAGCCAAACAGCGTCTCACGGACGTGCTCGTCCATTATCCCTCGTATGGAAACTGGAAGTATCGGTGTCATCATCACGTGATAGTCATGGGACTTCATACCGCTGAACCTCTTCTTCGCTATGTCGAGATACCTGCTTATCTTGTCCGAGTAACCGTGAGGAACTTTTACTCCTAGGAGGCACCTGAAAAACTGCTCGATCTCCTCCTGACACAGAGTAAAGCAGGCAGCGCGAAGCACAACCACCTCATTCTTCTTAACCCTTTTGCGGCGACCCTGAGTCCCTTCCGTTTGATCATCATCATCACTATCAGGGTACTGAAGCTCCTTCTTGATGCCAAGCAATTTCAGGTCGTTTCTTGCTTTCGGCCCATCCTTGGTCCTCTCTGCCATGTTGAGGAGAGTGCCAAGCAGACTCTCGGTAACGTTCTTTGTGATGTGCATTACATCGAGGCTATGGGGTGTGTGGAGGACCTTCCAGTATGGCAGGTGCCAGAAAACAGACCTCGCTTTCCATACACCTAGAAGCGGCTTTGTCCTTGGTCGCTTCTTTCTTGGCGTTGGGCACTCATCCCAATTATTCAGAAGCTCCTCGATTTCTTCGCCGCTCCTCGTACGTGGGGCTCTTTCGAGCTCGTCTTTACCATTGAACAGGTCATCGCGTTTTCTCCACGGGTGATCCATGCGAAGCCATTTTCGAGTCCGTTGGAACACGGTTTTCGAAGACCCGTGATCCTTGGGTAGCTGGAGATGCGGGGTCTTATCCATGCACTTGACACATGCATTGTGTCCGTGGTTCACCTCGGCCGATACATATGTATAACCAGGATAGTCCTGCACCGTCGTGAGCAATGTGACCCTTAGAGGGAAATATTCTTTAGTGTAGGCGTCCCACGTATGGGCTGGCGTCTCCCACAACGTGGCTAACTCCTATTTCAACATCCCAAGATAAAGATGCATATCGACACCTGGCTGTTTTGGCCCCTGAATAAGAATGCTCATGTGTACGTACCTTTGTTTTGTGCAGAGCCACGGGGGATGTTGTACGGCTATACAAACACGGGCCAGGTGCTATGCGTGCTACTCTGTTTGCCAAAAGGATTGAGTCCATCGGTGCTCATACCCAGCCTGACGTTCCTTGCATCGCCCCCGAACTCTTCGAACTCGATGTCCAATGCATTCCACTGGCTAGCGTCTGAAGGGTGTGTTAGGATCTTGCCCTTCTCTGGATCATCTTTGGGTTTCTCCCTTTCCGGGTGCCATTGCATTAGCTTTGCTTTCTTAGGGTCTATGAAATATCTCTGTAGACGGGGAGTGATAGGAAAGTACCATACCACTTTTCGAGGAATTTTCTTGTTCCCTCTCTTGTACCGTCCATGGCCGCACACCGGACATGTGGTTCTCTCCGCGTACTCATTATGATAAAGTGCGCAATCATTGATGCATGTGTGGTATTTAACGTGCGGTAGGTCGAGAGGGCACACGATTTTCTTGGCCTCCTCTATACTTGTTGGCAATGTGTTCCCGTTAGGAAGACGATCATGCCAGAATTCCATGTTAGCATTGAAGCTCACATCGGTCCATTTGTGTTCCGCCTTCATCTCTAGAGCCTTGAGCGTTACACTCAGGCGTGTATCCTCGGGCCAACACCCAGGATACAATGGAGTCATCCAATCTAAATCCATTTGCGCCAGCTTGGCTTTCTCTCTGGCTGCAGCTTTGGCGTTGCTCGTCTCCTTGAGAAGCAGTTCCTAAACATGAGGGTCCCTTAACACCAAAGTTAGCAGCGTCTGGGTGTTCGCTTCTTCTCCTTCTTCATGATGGTCATGCCCGTCGACATCTCCTTCTTCGTCATGATGATCATGCCCGCCACCAGTATATTCTTCGTCATCATGACCATGCCCGTCGGGAGACTCTTCGTCTTCTCGTCCGCCCAAGTCTTCATGATGACCAACACCATTTACTACTATCTCCTCAACAAAGTCATCGGGCATGAAACCACGCCTGAGCAGGTGATCCTCCAATTGTCCAGAATCAGGGTCGATCCAGCGCTGGAGTTTACATTTTCGACATGGACATCTTATCTAGGTCTTGTTTTTCTGAATCATGTCCGCCTTGGCGTCTTTCTTATACCTAGTAACTCGACCTTTGCTCATGCTGACGACCATGGTAGCCTGCACGGTATGCACATATAGAGCAAAAGACAGAGAGTAGGTTAATTAGAAACAACACCTTATGCACACACAAAACACACATGCATGGTCGTTGCCAGAAAAATTCGGCATGACCTTTCCTAAAAGTAGGACATATGGGTGGTGCAAAAATTTGCTGAAATGGAAATGAATCAACATTTTGGCAAACATCCATGCACCACACCAGGACAGACAAGCAAAAACAAGAAACTTCTTCCCATGCAAGCATTCATGCACCACACAAGCTTCATGCACAAACATCATCTTCACGCCATGCATGCATCGCATATACACACCGCCCGTGCGACAAGCTTTACACCTACAAAACATGCATATTCATGGCCAATTACTCACCGGGTAGATTGAATACCGAGTCGAGAGTGCGATGTGAGAGAGTGTGGATCAATAGATCTATAGAGAGATAATAGTACACAAATAGAGATGTGGAGGAGAAAAGTAGGTGTGTTTTAGATCTACTAGTTGGAGAAAGGCTTTCCCTAACCAATCTATCAACTATAGTAGGTTTAAATACAACAAAATGTAGAAAATTATAGACACAATGGGGTGGGAGAGAGGAGGAAGACGAGCTAGGAGGAGGGGGAAGAAGGATGTGAAATGGATGGTGGTAGATAGAGGGGTGCAAAGCTGCCACCTTTTTTGTGCAGATCTGGTCAAAGGATTCTGTGGAGCATACAGGCAATATGCGCCACAGAAGTTCAATCTTCTATGGCCTATACTGCGTGTATGCGCCACAGAACCTTGGCCATAGGGTCCAGTGGCTAGACACTGTGGGCCATAGGGTGCAGTGGCCAGACACTATGGGCCCCTACACTCAGTGTTCTGTGGCGCATATTGTTGATATGCGCCACAGAAGTTCTTCTGTGGCGCATATCAGCTATATGCGCCACAGAACACTGAGTGCAGATCTACACAAAATAAAGGTGGCAGATATAGCTGCTTTAATGAAACTCCTCTATATATATACCACACTCCTTGTCCAAAGCAACATACCTGCCCTGATGTCTTCTTCCCACAACTCGTCGGAAGACTCGCTAGAGAGCACAACCCGCTCGCGTTCCCTGCAGCCTACTCGTAGTGGAGGGGCGAGGTCGAGGGGCAGTGCTCGGAGTCAGCCGCCGCGGGATTCGAAGGTCAACCTAATCGAGGAGGAGGCCAGACTGCAGCACGAGGCCCTCTACAACAAGGCCATGAGGTTGTATGCCGTTCTCGCGTCCCGGAGGAGAGGGCGCGCATGGCGCAACCAATCGGGTGGCGGCCGGTGCTCGACCCCAACGTGTCCATGGAGGACCACGTCCGCAGACTGCAGGCGCGCGTGAACAGTGAGGTTTGGCATCTTCCACCGCCATCGCCCCTGCTCTGTGAAGGGATTTGCAATGTTGTAGTTTGTGTATTTGCAATGATGTATGGCATTGTTGTTTTGCTGTTCAAGGCTATGCGCATGTGCATTTTGCAACGATGTATGCCACTGCACATGTCTATCTACTAGATTGTCTAGTATATTCTACCTATTCCACTGGTACTTGTTTAATTGGGAAAAGCACAAGAGGAAAATGTGTGTACTAGGAAACACTCAATATAAATAATCTGAGTAGCATTAAGCATTCTGTGGCGCATACTGCACACATGCGCTAACGAGGTTTAATCTCGTCAATGCCCATTGTTATGGACTTGGGTTTTGGAGAAGATGGGGATGTTGGAGATCGCAGAATGTTTAGCAAACAAGCAACACGGGGACACGAGGTTTACCTAGGTTCAGGCCCCTAGAGGGAAAACCCTACTACTGCTTGTCTGCTCTTGATTACGGCGGAACCGAAGATTACAAGGTGCGCAGATGCAATCTGGCGTGGAGGTGTGTATGCGGTGGTGTGCGAGAGATTGTAAGGTGTCCTCCTTGTTGTGCCCTCCCGGCCTTTATATAGAGATAGGAAGGTCCCAGGCACAGATCGAGTCAGTTACAGGTTTTAGGGTTTACCCCTTTGAATTTCCTATCTACTCTAGTCTTTCTCTCCAAGGATCCGAAGGCGTCATGGGCCTTGGCCACCCGAAAATCTTCATGGGCCGGCATATATTTGTCGTGGTCCTTCCTTGGGCCAGACTAGGTATGCTGAGGTCGTGTACCCGCGGGGTATAACCATGTCAGTAGCCCCCGAGTGTTCAGTCGAATCGCAGATTCGGCTGAGGACTCTTCAATCCTTCGGGTGCAACTCTGTCTTTCAAGAGAATGTGTAGGGATTGTTGATGTGTGTGCCTGACTCTCCCGACGGATCAGGGTCAGTTAACTGTCTTAGGACAAAACAGCATGATCTTCTTCAGGTTCGAGTCCCTCGACTCGAACTCGGAACATATGCTGGCGTAATTCGACTCAGGCCACGGAGGACTTACAGGAGTGGAATTCGAGTGAATTTAAATGATATACCCAACACGTATCACGCCTGTTGGCACAGATTCTTACTAGCAGAGCGCAGTCATGTGCGTTACCAGACCATCAGATGATATTTGTAGGTCTTATCTTTGTGTCGCAGACACAGCATCCGAATGTTTATCACCGCGGAGGTGCTTCGGGTGGCCAAGGAGGAAGTTGATCACTTAGCATTTAATTAGGGAAGAGTTGCCGAAAAAGTTTTGCATACTGATCCGAAGGATCGCAGTCTAAGAATTCATAGGGTGCGCGACCAGCGCTCCCTCTGGGAGTAGCCCCCAAGTGTCTGTTCGAGTCGTAGACTCGAGCAGAGACTTTAATTCAGCCGTTGTTCAGCTTCAGGTCCGTAGGACACAAATTTTTCGGATGCTTGGATCCATGCTCCCTATGGGAGTAGCCCCCGAGTTTGTAGTGGAGTCGCAGACTCGACGTAGGACTCGAAGAAAAATAGTTTAGTGCTGTAGTTTTTTGTTCATTTTTGGGTGCGTGGCCAGCGCTCCTGATAGGAGTAGCCCCCGAGTAGTTAGGTGAATCGTAGATTCGAGTGAGTATTCTTAGCTGTGTGGCCGAAGAATTGTGGCTTTTGAGAGTATAGCATTTGATGACGTCAGTGCTGACGATTGGTGATCTCAAGCGTCTACTGCGCCAGAGATGACGTGACTGGACGAACATGGGTCCCACCTTCTGACCTTGAATTGACCGGTCACGTGCGGCGTGGAGATAATTATGGCGTCGCCTCGATTTCCACGCGTAGTGGACGGCGTGTGAGCGAAGGTTCGCTGCTATGCTGACACGTGTATGGTCAGATCTTGCCATTGGTGTTAGGTCTTCTCGATGGACGGTTGTCATGCATTGTCTTCGTCCTTATAATCATTGGGGAAAAAGTTAGTCTGTTTTCACCGCAGCCATTCTTGTTTCACTGCTCCAATCTTCTCTGAGATTTCTTGCTGCGCGCTGGAATATCCTCGGACATTTCCTTCTTTGATTCTACGTTCTCATCGCCGGCACCGCCGCACCGCAATGGGGAAGCCTAAGAAGTCCTCTTCTGCGGTTGGCACCAGCGTTGTTGGGGGCAAGAAAAGTGATGTCGCTGCCCATGTCACCGACGGTGGCTGGCGGCGATCGGAGACGCGGGAGAGTGATCTCCGCAAGCTTCGTGAGCGGGGCTTGATCCCGCGGGATAGGGAGGCTGTCAAACTCCCTGTCAACAAGGTAATTCCCCGTCCCCTCGCTAGGTTTTGGGTTATGTTCCTGGCTTTTGTTCTTCGGGGCTTTTCCTTCCCAGTCCACAACTTCCTTCGTGGATTGCGTTTTCTTTACGGCATCTAGCTGCATCACCTATCCCCCAACTCTCTTCTTCACGTCACCTGTTTCATCACTTTTTGCGAGTGCTGGCTCGGTATCGAGCCGCACTTTGGCCTCTTCCGAAAACTCTATTCCGTGAAGAGGCAATCTGGTTCTGATGGTGTTTATCCCATTGGGGGTTGCATCATCTCCCTTCGATCCAATCTTCTTTACTTCTCTTTTTCCATGTCCGAATCTGTCCAGTACTGGTGGAGGTGATGGTTTTACATCCGCGACTCCATGGTGTCTGGGCAAGATTTTGGCCTTGCTCCTTTCGACCCCTCCCAAAAGATTGAGCCGAAGAGGTCCTGGAAGAACCAGATCTTGGATGGTGAGGTAGCGGAGATAGAGACTCTCTATCGTCGAGTGGAGGATCTCTAGTTGATTCCGGATAAGGAGGTGAACGGTGTGGATATCATCCACACTTTTCTCAAACGTCGGGTGCAACTGCTGCAGGCTAGGGCGCACCCGATGTTCCTTTATGATGGTCGTCGTGACCCAACTAGGGTTTCGGCTGAAGAATTCTCCAAGGGAGATCTCGACAGGGTCCTTCGCCCGCTGCTGAAGTTCAAGGCTGGAGAGGATATCCCGGGGAAGTCGCTGACTTCTCCGTTCTCTGCTTCTCGTCCGGTTCCTCAGGTGTAGATCCGGGACGTGCGCGTGGCGCTATTTTTGTCTGCGTTTTACTTGTATTTATTTTCCTGCTAACATATTTGCTTCTTTTGTGTAGGAGTTCAAGGTGCCGGGCATGTCGCCTCCATTGACCGAAGTATTCCTGGATGCTCCAGATAATGAGGTGGTGGACTCCATGTCCGAGCTGCCATCGGCGCGGTCTCCGGCTGAAGAAGCCAACGAGTCGAGCGAGGATCACACTCGCAAGCGCACGAGGAGCTCCAGCGAGTCGTCAGATGCTTCAACTCCACCGACCACCGGGAACCCGTTGTGCCTTGAACGTCATAGTGATGGGCATGGGGGCTCTTCCTCTCCAATTCCTGTTGTTCCCGTGCGGGCTGTGGCACCGCACCCGCCGGCGAAGCGGAAGAAGGTAGAAAAGAAGAGAAGAAAGAGGAGAAGAAGGTCCAGAATACCCCTCCCGTCTTCGACTTGAGCGACCTTGAATCGTAAGTTTCCTTAGCCCTACATTGCTTTTTCTTGTATGTTTACCTTGCGCTTAGCTAATTTGTCCTTGTGTAGCCACTCCTCCAATGACTCCTCCAGTGATGGTGCTCGGGAGATGATGGGGGAGTCGAAGGTCGTGCTTCCTCCTCCTCAGACGGTGGCCACCTCTGAAGGCGCTACTCCAGACCCTTCTCCGCAGGAGCTTCGGGTGGTTGCACCTCAGAAGGCTGCGAGCAGACCTTCGGAGTCGCCGTCAAATCATGTAAGTAATTCTGCTTTCTGCCACGGGGAAGCCCCCGAGTCTTTTTCGAATGATCTGTTGATTTTTCCTCGGGGGAAGCCCCCAAGCATCTGTAGGGTATTTTGTTGTTCGTTTTTTGTTTGAGTCACGGGGGAGCCCTCGAGCATTTTTCGTATGTGTGACTTGCTTCTGCTCGTTCTTTTGGGCGTAGCCCCCGAGCCATTCTTTTGACTGGTAGTTGTTTTTTTTTGCAGCCTTTTGTGCAAGGTGCTAACCAACTGGTGCAGCAGCACCTGGCGTTGGAGGCCAGCCTCAAACAACTTCAAGGTATTTTTATGCCTTGGTCTTTGTTTCTTCTTGCATTTTTGTCCTTCGATCCGACATTTGTATTGCTTGCTATAGACAATCACAACGCCTCTCTTCGTGAGATTGATGCTCTCAAAAAGATCCTTGGTCAAGCAGAGAAAAAGGTCGAGGTCGCCGTTGGTGCAAGGGAGTGCCTCGAGCTAGAGTTGGCCAACGCGGCCGAGGCGAAGGAGCGCCTGCAGCAGGAGGCTACGGATCGCGAGGAGCAGCTCGCCACTGCCACGGCATCACGCGAGAGAGAGAGGTGGCCGGCAAGCTTATGGCGGCTGCCAAGGCTGTTTCGGGTGAGTATCTCTGCCTTCCTCATTTTGTTTTCATAGTCTTTTTTTTGCAGTGCTTTTATTCATTCTTCTTCCTTTGTTGTCGTAGATGCCGCGGGCATCGAATTTGATCGCGATGCTCTCGAGCATGGGAGCTCTCTGTATGATGCTACTGCGGCGGTCGAAGACCGCTGCAGTACCGTTGTCAACTCGCTTGCCAAGGCCAAAGAGGTCCTTGGGCGCTTCTACAAGGAGCTTATCCCCAAGGGTGTGGCCCTCGAAGATGTTGATGCCCTGGTGGAGGCGCTGTCAGCCGAAGCACCTGCAGCGTACAAGCGCAAGCAGAAGGGCATCGGCGCATCCGTCGGGCTGGCAATGGCCTTGGCGGCTGGAGCGGAGCTAGACCTGCCCCAGGTCACTTCCCGGATGTCGACGACTGCTGATGGATCTGAGGTAGCCTTCGCCACCTATGCTGCTCGCTGTAAGCGTTACGGGCCGAAGCTGATTGATCTGCTGACCGAGTACGTGCTAAGGCAGCAGGGGGAAGCCAAGGCGAGGCAATCCGGCTCCAAGGCTACTCAGGGTGCAGCTTTGTAGGCGCTGTAGTTATAGGATAGTTGTAGCTTCTTTTGTTGTAAATATTTTGATGAACAATCCTTGTGCCACATAGTGGCTTTTGCTGCACTTAATGAATTTGCTGAGTTTCGTGCTCCTTTAACTGCTTGTTCATGTCTTTGTCTTTCTGTTAATATAGGGTCCTTCGGGTGATGATCCCGTTGACACTTCGTCTGCAGCGCAGCTGCGGCCATCCCTGGATGATGCGTCGCAGCTTGTGTTTCTTCGAGACCATATCCGTAGCCTTGAGAGAGAGTTGCTTGGGGTGCGTGGCCATGCTGACATTTGGAAATCCAAGGCGGATCGAGGAGCTGCCAGAGAGGAGTACTTGATGGCGGAGTTGCTTCGCTTGTCCGAACAGCTTCAGTGTGAGTTTTTCGAGCTGTTACTCGTTACTTCGGATGCTCCTGCTGGCCTTTCATCTTACTCTTTTGCAAGTATTTCAGGTGCTAACATTGCTCCAAGGGAGGAGAAGGAGCGTGTTGATGTTCGGATCAACTACTTGACTCAGCAGGACATGGAGGCCGGAGGGTTCTTCTGGATGGACTGTGATCGTGCCATGGTCCTTGCAACGGTGCAGGATCGCGTTCATCAGGTATCGTGGGTGCTTCGTCAGGTGAAGTCTTCGCTCGCGTCGGTTGTGCATGTAATGTTTTCGCTGGATGATGCGCCGTCGACTCTCTCTGGTCTACTGTCGAAGTTTCAGAATGTGCATCATGTCAGGGAATTGGTACGGCATCAGCTCGTCGTAGGGGTGAAGGCTGCGCTCTCCCTTGTGCGGTTACATCGTCCTGATTTAGATCTATCTGTTGTGGCGGTTGGGCTGCCCCTTCGGCCAGATGGTGGCGAGTGGGATATGCGTCCGCATTATGCGGCTGTAAGGCAGTATGCCGAACAGATCGTAGATCTGTTTGAGCAGTGTGCCAGGTTATTCTTCAGAATAGGTAGTACCTGTAAAAAAAGATAGATGTAAAATTTGTATATATTTGACTGGGCGTGTTTTGCCCTTTGTTATAAAAGTTTGGTTGTTGTTTTAGCATGTAGTGCTTTTCTCGTATACATGTCCTTTTCGTTAGCCTGACATGGTCAGCTACTCAGGTGTACATGTGTTATCCTCAGTCGACGAAGTCGTGAGGTGGGGGGAGCCCCCGAGTGCGTTTGTAGCATGGAGTAAAGTGCGAATAGTAAACAAAATTTTGGGGCGAGACACTTAGCTTTATTCATATCGTAATGGAGGATGTACATTGTTCGGCTGAGTAGCCTTGGCTGAATAGCCTTATTGAAAGTAAAAGAGGGAGGTAGCTAGGGGTAGAACTGTCGCAGCTGTGCGACGTTCCATGGGTTGGAGTATGCGACTCCAGACTCCACGTGCTTGAGGCGATAGGCGCCACCTGGGATGACTTCGGTGACGATGTACGGTCCTTCCCATGGTGACTCGAATTTCTTCGGTCGCTCTTGCTTGAGTCGCAAGACTAGGTCTCCTTCGACGAAGGACCTTGGGCGCAGCCGTCGGCTGTGATAGTTGCGGAGACTCTGTTGGTACACCGCTGATCGAGCTGCTGCTATGTCTCGCGCTTCGTCGAGTGTGTTGACGGCGTCTTCGAGTGCAGCCGTGGATTCGGCTTCGCTATAAGCGACGACCCGTGGGGCCTGGTGGCGTACTTCGGCTGGTAGCACGGCTTTGGCTCCATGCACCATGAAGAATGGCGTGTAGCCAGCTGAGCTATTTGGCATTGTACGCAGGCTCCATAGGACGGAGGGTAGCTCTTTCGTCTAGGCTCCGGCGAGTTGCTCGAGTAGGCTCATGAGGCGCTTCTTGATGCTAGCGCCTATTAGGCTGTTGGCCTTCTCCACCTGCCCGTTCGTTTGCGGGTGCGCCACTGAGGCGTATGTGATATTGATTCCGAGGCCTTCACAGAAGTCCTGGAATTCTTTAGAGATGAAGTTCGATCCATTGTCGGTGATGATGCTATGTGGTACGCTAAACCTGTAGACAATGGATTCAAAGAACTTGACGGCAGTCTTGCCCTTTTGGTTAGTGACCGGCATGGCCTCAATACACTTGGTGAATTTGTCAACTGCGGCCAGGAGGTAGACGTGTCCCCCTTTCGAGGACCTTGGCAGTTTGCCAATCATGTCAAGGCCCCATTGGGCGAAAGGCCAGGCCAAAGGTATGGGCCTGAGCTCTGACCCGGGTGCGTGCGGTTTATCAGCGAACCTTTGGCACCCGTTGCATCTTCGAACGATGTCCTTGGCGTCGTTCATGGCCGTTGGCCAGTAGAATCCAGCTCGTAGAGGTTTGGCGACAAGGGAGCGGCTGCCCGCATGATGGCCGCAGATGCCCTCGTGGATGTCTTGGAGGATGGTTTTTCCGTCGCCGATGGTGACGCACCTTTGTAGTACACCCGAAATGATGCGCTTGTAAAGCTCGCCATTGATGATGGTGAAGGCTTTGGACCGACGAGATATGCGCCGGGCATCCGTCGGGCTATCAGGCAATTCTCTGTCTATTAAGTACCGGAGGTATGGTCGTGTCCAAGTTTCTTTGACTGCCATGACCTGCATCAGGTTGACCATGGCGACATCTGTGTCCAGCTTTTTGGGTCCTTCCTGACCGTCGGGTAGCGCGGCCCTCGAGTGTTCTGCTTCTTTGGGTGATCCCTTGGGGAATTTCCGCTTGATGGATGACACGCAGATCTGTTCGAGGAACACACCTGGCGGCACCCGTGCGCAGGTGGAGCCGATGTTGGCGAGTCTGTCGGCCTCCTCGTTGCTTTCTCTTCCAACGTGCCGAAGCTCGCAGCCGTCAAAATCTCCTTCGAGTGCGTTGTAGAGTGCGCGGTACGCAATCATGTTGGCGGTGTGCGCGTCGCACTCGTTCATCGTATGTTGGACGACGAGGTTGGAATCACCGTAGATAACTAGGCGCGTTGCGCCGCAGATCTTTGCCATCCGCATGCCGTCGATGAGGGCCTCGTATTCTGCTTCATTGTTGGAAGCTCGAAACTTCATCCGGAGGACGTACTCCATCTTATCGCCCTGCGGGGAGGTCAGTATGACTCCGGCTCCCGCTCCGGCTTCACGCTTGGAGCCGTCGAAGTGCATCGTCCATGACTGCGTCATGTCTGGAGTGTCTGGCAGCTGCAGCTCCATCCAGTGTACAAGGAAGTCCGGGAGGACTTGAGACTTGATCGCGTGGCGTTTCTCATAGATGATGTCGAGAGGTGACAGCTCGATGCCCCACAGGGCCACACGTCCTATGGCCTCTTGGTTGTTCAGGATGTTGTTCAGGGGTGCCTCGTTGACGACAATTACCTGGTGCTCCTGGAAGTAGTGGCTCAACCGACGAGCCGTCATGAACACGCTGTAGGCGAGTTTTTGGTAGTGAGGGTACCTCTGCTTTGTTGGTGTCAATACCTCGCTGAGGTAGTAGATTGGGCGTTGGACCCCATGGGTCTTGCCCTCTTCGGGTCGCTCGACCACCAGTACGGTGCTCACCACCTGGTGTGTAGCTGCTATGTACAGCAGTAGGGGATCGCGCTCCTTTGGCGTGACCAAGACAGGCGAGGTAGAGAGTAGCCGCTTTAGATCTTCGAATGCGTCATCCGCCTTGGGCGTCCACTCGAATTTGTCTGCCTTGCGCAGCAACTGGTAGAATGACAGTGCTTTCTCGCCCATGCGGTTGATGAACCTGCTTAATGCCGCTATTCGTCCTGCAAGCTTCTGTACGCCCTTGAGGTTTTTCGGCTTCTCCATGGCCATGATGGCCCATATTTTCTTTGGGTTTGCCTCGATCCCTCGCTGGCAGATGAAGTAACCAAGCAGCTGACCCGATGGGACGCCGAAGGCGCACGTTTCAGGGTTATGCTTGATCCTTTAGCGGTCGAGATTATAGAACATCTCACGGAGATCATCGATGAGCGTTCTCGCCTCCCTGGTTTTGATGACTATGTCGTCGACATAGACTTGGCCATTGCGACCGATCTGGTCCTTTAGGCATGCCTGCATGCACCTCTGGTACGTGGCACCTGCGTTCTTTAGCCCGAAGGGCATTGTGTTGTAGAAGAACACTCCGGACGACGTGATGAGCGCCGTTTTCTCCTGATCTTCTACTTTGAGTCGAATCTGGTTGTAGCCTGAGTAGGCGTCAAGGAAGGAGAGTTTCTCGCATCCTATAGTCGAATCGATGATCTGATCGATCCGAGGGAGAGGGAAGTGGTCCTTCGAGCAGTGCTTGTTCAGCGACGTGAAGTCCACGCACATCCGCAGGATGTCCGTGTACTTTTTGGGGACCATCACTGTATTGGCGAGCCACTCACTTTCCTTAATCTCCCTGATGAAGTTTGCAGCGAGTAGTCTGTTGACTTCAATCCCTATGGCTTCGGCCCTGGGATCGGACAGTCTCCGAGTGGACTGCTTGACGGGCTTGGCGTCTGGAAAGACGTTGAGTGCGTGCTCGGCGAATTCCCTAGGAACTCCTGGCATGTCCGCAGGACACCAGGCGAAAATTTCCCAGCGCTCACGGAGGAATTCGACGAGCGCGCTTTCCTATGCGGGGCTGAGATCGTTGGCGATCAGCACCGTGTTGGAGGAATCCATTGGGTGGATCTGCACCTTCTTTGTGTTGACGGTGGAGTCGAAAGACATATCAGGTGCGTTTTGCCGTGTGACTGGGGGTGCCCCATTGTCCGTCACCTCGCGGAGTCTTACGAGCTCCTCTTGCATGCCAAATGATTGGGAGATTCTGTTGAAATCCCTATCGCAGTGGTCCGATCGGGTGAAGCTCCCGTGGACCGTGATGACGCCCCTGGGTCCTGGCATCTTGAGTAGCAGGTACGCGTAGTGTGGTACTGCCAAGAACCTTGCGAATGCTACACGCCCGAGGATGGCGTGATATTGTGATGGCCAGTCCACCACTTCGAACTCGAGCCGCTCGCATCGGAAGTTATCCGGTTTGCCGAAGATGACGTCGAGCCATATCTTTCCCAGGGGGAATACGCCCTTTCCTGGGACGATGCCATGGAACGTTGTGTCTGACTGTTCCAGGATGCACAGCGGGATCCGCATTGCTGCTAGGGTGCTTGCGAACATCAGGTTGATGCCGCTGCCACCGTCCATGAAGACGCGGATCATCTCGAAACCTCCGATCTGCGCCTCAAGCACCAGGGCAGCATGACCTAGGCGAGGGACCTGGCAAGGGTGATCCGAACGGCTGAACGTGATGCAGGACTCTGATCCGCTGAGGTACTCAGGGATGGCGGGTGGAGCTGTCACGGCCAGGTTGATCTGACGGGTGATTTTCTTCTGCACCCTATTCATTGGGCGCCCTTTTTGGATCATCAACACTCCTTTCGGCGGGGGATACCCGTGCCCACCGTTATTCTGTGCGGTTGCGACTAGGTGGTTCGGGCCTCCTACAGGTGGCGGTGGAGGAGCTCCATGCGCTATCTCGCCTGGTGCGGGTGCGTTCCCGAATCTAGGGTTTGGGGCTTGCTGCCTCATCTGAGCCATGCTTTCGCTGAGCTTCTGGAACTCGCGGCAGTCCTTGAGCATGTGGCTTGCCTTGTTCTTACCATCCTGCTTGTCGATGTAGAAGTGGATGGTGCATGGACCCGACAGTTTTTCGTATGCTGAGGGTCCGTCGTCGCGACCGCGGCGCTGCCACGACTGTGCTGGGCGTCCTCCATCATGGAAATTGCCTCCGCGGTATCCGCCGCTGTTGCGGTTGCCATCGGCGTAGCCAGCCGCGACCATGTCGGGTCCATCGCGATCGTCGTAGACGCACGATCTCCTCTTGCTACGGCGTTCTCGTCGTCGGCCGTAGTCGTCCTCTTCCTTCGAGTGCGCTCGGTGGATGAAGTCCTCACCATCGGCCCACCTGTTGGCGATGTCCATGAGGTGGTCGAGTGTCTTGGGCTTGACGCGTCCAAGTTCTTCTTTGAAGTCCTGGCGCTTGACGCCGTCCTTGAAGGCGTCGATAGCCCTTTCTTCGGAGATGTGCGTTGTGGAGTTTTTGGTGTTGGACTAGCGCAGTATGTACGAGCGAATGGATTCGCCCGTTCGTTGAGTGCAGGCTTGCAACTCCTCGATCGAGGCAGACCTCTTGCTGGTGCCCTTGAAGTTTCGGACGAAACTGTACGCCAGCTCCTCCCAACTTCGGATGGATCCTGAGGATAGGCTGCTTAGCCAGATCCGAGCTGCGCCTGTCAGCTGCAGCTGAAGGCATTGCATGGCGGTTTCCCTGCTTCGGCTGTGCAGCTTGACGGACGACAAGTGGTCGCTGAGCCACGCCTTGGGGTCCTGTGTGCCATCGAATTTCGGAGTGTCCGAAGGAAGCTTAAAGTTTCACGGCATCCTTGTCCGTCGGACAGATCTTCTGAAGCATCGAGCTCCGCAGAGTTCTCCTTCGTCTTCATCCATCTCAGATTCAGACGAGCATACGCGCTTGGCGCGTGCTTTGTCGATCTTGCGCTGCGTTAGCTCGTTTCGAGCGTCGTAGTCGCGGTTGCGATGGAGTGAGCTCTTATGCCTTCGAGGAAGGTCATGCTCTTCGTCCTTGGATGAGGGTGTGGGGCTGCGGTTGAATCTGACCGCAACCTTCTTTTTCGGCTCCGCAGGAGATTCTCCGTGGAGCGCAGCTCCAACGAGTCCGAGCCCGGTAAGCGCGGACTTGTGCATGGCCCTCTTAGGGTCCCCCTACGGAGGTGGGTGGGATGCGAGGTACGCGGTGGCTGCCATGATCGCAGCTTGCGGCGTTTTTGGGATGACGTTGCCGTCGGCGTCCATCTCCATGAAGGACGCGTTGAGGGCTCGGGTCACCTCGCAACGCTCTTTGGGGTCCATGTTCTCCATCCGAGAATGGTGCTTGTTCCCGTTGTTGCCGTGTGAGATGGAGCCGATGCCCATGGCGGAGAGCGCAGCTCGTCGTGCACTGGACTCCGAAGCTGCCTGCTTGCGCTTGTCAAGCACTTCCTGCATCTTGATCTGCTTCTTGTGCTCCTCGATGAGGAGCATGTGGTATGCCATCAGTAGATCTCGTGAGGCATCAGCGGGCAGGATCTTTTTGCCTGCCACGGCCTCGCGTGCTTGAGCCCATCCCTCCTCGTCGAGGTGGATGACCAGATTGTTGTTTTCCCCATTGGGTGGGGGGATTGGCTTCTCCTGTTTCCACCGTTTCTACCCTATGGGTTGGGTGGAGGATTGTGTTCCTGATCCTGGATGACCGCGGCGCACTGGTAGCGCTCATAGATCGGTCTGCTGCTGCCGCAACTTTTGGATCCGGAACCATAGGTCCCTTCGTTCGATGGCGGATCGCACAGATCGGAGTTACAGCTGCTGCTGTCATAGAACTCGTCTGTTGATGATGAGGTGCATAGCACAGGGTGTAGAGCCCACGGAGCGGGCCTGATCGATGGTAGGGGCACCTGCTCTAGGAGGCGGAGAGTGCCGGTCTGCCCCACCTGGAAGTGGAAGCCCCCGAATAGGATCTCGAGTCCGTCACCAACGGGCTCGAAGTCCTTCATGGTGGCCGGTGAGTGGGCGGTGAAGTCGAAGGCGCCGGAGAGGAGATGACTCTCCATCGCCGCGGAGTTGTAGATCGCTCGGGTTGGGACCGTCACGATTGCACAATCAGCGTCCCCAGTTCCCATAGATGGCGCCAATTGACGAGGTTTAATCTCGTCAATGCCCATTGTTATGGACTTGGGTTTTGGAGAATATGGGGATGATGGAGATCACGGAACGGTTAGCAAACAAGCAACACGGGGACACGAGGTTTACCTAGGTTCAGGACCCCGGAGGGAAAACCCTACTCCTGCTTGTCTGCTCTTGATTATGGCGGAACCGAAGATTACAAGGTGCACAGATGCAATCTGGCGTGGAGGTGTGTATGCGGTGGTGTGCGAGAGATTGTAAGGTGTCCTCCTCATCAAGCCCTCCTGGCCTTTATATAGAGATAGGAAGGTCCTAGGCACAGATCGAGTCGGTTACAGGTTTTAGGGTTTACCCCTTTGAGTTTCCTATCTACTCTAGTCTTGCTCTCCAAGGATCCGTAGGCGTCATGGGCCTTGGCCACCCGAAAATCTTCGTGGGCCGGCATATATTTGTCGTGGGCCTTCCTTGGGTCGGACTAGGTATGCTGAGGTCATGTACCCGCAGGGTATAACCATGTCATGCGCCACAAAAGTTTGTTCTTCTGTGGCGCATATGCACAAATGCGCCATAGAAGCTTGTACATAGGTGTCCAGAGTGTGGGGCCCACATAATTGTTCTGTGGCGCATATGGTGATATGCGCCACAGAAGATATAAACTTCTGTGGCGGATCTCCTTGTATGCGCCACAGAAGTTTGGTCAGAGCACGGTCAGACCCCGCCTGCTGTGGGTCCCACCAAACTTCTGTGGCGCATATGGAAGGATGCGCCACAGAAGATTCATGCTCCAACGGCTGGTGTGGGTCCCACCAAACTTCTATGGCGCATGGCTGTGGAAGATGCGCCACAGAAGTTTCATGGTTTTGTGGCGCATTGCTCCGGATGCGGCACTGGATAACTTTTGTGGTGCATGGTAAGAACCATGCACCACAGAAGGTATGTCTATCTATATCTAGTTTCCTAGTAGTGACGATGAAGGACAAGTTGAATACCACTCTTGCTATGTTTTCTATATGTGAAATAAACAAACATATTTCAATGCATTGTTATTCATGATCTTTTGTTCGTACCTTTTCATGTTACAACATAGTTGCTATGTCTTATTGTTAGAATTACATCTTTCATGCCCATGTTTACAATACTTTGATCCCAACTATCAATGCTTTGCAATACCTTGATCAATTGTGATACACCTCAAAAATTATTCTTTTTATCACTTACCTACTCGAGGGCGAGCAGGAGTTATGCTTGGGGATGCTTGATACATCGTAAACAGATCTATAATTTTTGATCATCCATGCTTGTTTTATATCAACTTTATTATGTTTTGTCTACACGTTGATGTATTTTTATACATTTTCCGGAACTAACCTATTGACAAGATGTCGCAGTGCTAGTTGCCTGTTTTCTACTGTTTTTGGTTTCATAAAAGCTAGTAAGAAAATATTCTTGGAATTGGACGGGACAAAATCCAAAGTCAATATTTTACCAGAAGGAGCATAGAGTCCGGAGGGGAGACGAACTGGGGCCACAATGCGGCCACACCATGTGGCGATGCGGCCCAAGGGGCATGCCAGCCATAGGTGTGGGCCCCTCGAGCGCCCATTGACCTTGCCCCTTCGCCTGTAAAAGCACCCCGATGCAGAAACCCTAAGTACCCGATCAGATCTCCACCAAACATTCTATAGCCGCCGCCATCTCTATCCCTAGATCAGGGGGTTTCGAAGCTCTCCTCGGCACCCTGTCAGAGGGAAGAGATCATCCCGGAGGCCTTCTTCATCACCATGCTAGTCTCCGGAGTGATGTGTGAGTAGTTCACCCTTGGACTATGGGTCCATAAAGTAGCTAGATGGTTGTTTCTCCTCCTCTGTGCTATCATGTTTAGATCTTGTGAGCTCTGTTCATGATCAAGATCATCTATTTATAATCATACATGTTGTGTTTGCGGGGATCCGATGGATATTGAGATACTATGTCAGATTGATTATTGATCCTATCATGTCTATGTTATTTGTGGTCTTGCATGCTCTCCATTGCTAGTAGCTATCTTGGCAAAGTAGATGCTTGTAACTCCAAGAGGGAGTATTTATGCTCGATAGTAGGTTCATGCCTCTAGTAATCTGGGAGAGTGACAGAAATCTCTAAGGGTTTAGATGTGCTGTTGCTACCAGGGAGAAAACAACAATCCTTTGTCCATGGGGCAATTGTATTATTTACTTTACACGCATTCCTTAATGCAATTATTTGTTGCTTGCAACTTAATACTGGAAGGGGTTTGGATGATAACCTAAAGGTGGATTATTAGTCATAGATGCAGTTGTGACATGGATATGCCCTACAGGTACCCGATGTTAGCCTACCTGGTCCGCCCGACGAAAGGCCCACTCGATGACCTACCAAGGTCCATGACGCCTATGACGTTTTGGCTGCTATGAAGCCCATATGGACACCGACGCCCAGCGCACAAGACAAGGAAAGCTCAAGACTAGAGTTTGAATACAACTTGTAACCTACTCGTATTGGCACCCCAGACCTAGCCTCCCCATATATAAAGGCTAGGAGGGTCCAACAAGGAGGGTACGACCTACAGACGCCATAACCCTCCGATAGACTAGACCACAATAGATCTACAGATCTAGCTCTCGACTCATACTTTCGCACACACCTCCACGCCAGATCGAATCTGCGCACCCTGTAACCTTCGGTTCCGCCGTAATCAAGAGCAGACAAGCAGGAGTAGGGTTTTCCCTCCGGGGGCCTGAACCTGGGTAAATCTCGTGTCCCCTGGTTGCTTGTCTGTTAACCGTGCCACGATCTCCAGCATCCCCATCTTCTCCAAAACCCAAGTCCATAACAATGGGCATTGATGAGATCCAACCTCGTCAATTGGCGCCGTCTGTGGGAACTGGGGACGCTGATTGTGCGATCGTGACGGTCCCATCTGTTGCAATCTACGATTCGTCGGCTTCTGCGGAGCAGATCTATTTTGGCTTCCTCATCGTCAACTGCGGCCAGATTACGTCTGGTCGATTCGTCTTCATCATCAACAAATCAGTGCCGACACGTCCCGTCATAGTTGCATCTCAATTTCATTGATGTCAGGCTATCAATCAAGGATTTGTCATGTGCACCAAAGGGCCGCTAGTCCCATCTGTGAGCACTGGAGCACGTAGAACCAAAAGACTAGATCGACCCAAGGATCACACTACGTGCCATAAAAGAACTCGTGTCAAAGTTTACGTCAGATTACAGCTCCACCAAACGAAAGGTCGTGGCTAATTTATTTGTCCCTTTGTCTTTTTAGATTTATCTTTCTCTCTCATCGGTTGATTAGTCTACTTGATGAATTATTTTATTTACATCTAATTCTTGATATAATGTCTTTTTGCAATACATATCTTCACAATACGTGAATCGAGCGGACCATGGGAACGAGATCGAGGCTGAGTCAACTATACGTCAGCCATGACACTCGCCGCCACATCGACTCCTTCAAACAAAGACCCGGCAACTCCGCCGCATCTACTCCGTTCCGTCGACCTCGACTACACGGTCGTGTTAAATATATTCCCAGGAGCTGCGCCGACTCCGCCGTGCGATTTTCGGCTTTGGCGACCCGGGAATCTTTCAACTGCGGTGATCCGCTACAATTTTCGGCTGCGGCGACCTGCTACGGTCTTCAGCTGCGGCGACCCGCTACGGTCTTCATCTGCGCTGACTTCGCTTCGGAGACCCACCGCGGTCTTCGACCCGATGTGATCTTCGGCTCCAACGACTCGGGGGCTCCCTCCGCTTCAACGACTAGCCGACCTTCGGCTCTAGCAACCCGCTGCGGTCCTCGGCGTCGGTGACCCGCTACGTCCTTCAGCTGCGGTGACCCGCTGCATCTTTCGGATACGGAGACCCGACGCAATCTTCGATTGCCGCAACTGGCCGCATCGGCTTCAGCGACCACGACTCGGGGGCTCCCTCGACATCGGCGACCCAATGCGGCTTTCGGCTGCGATGACCCGATACATCCTTCGGATGTGGCGACCCGGTGCAGTCTTCGACCGCGACAATCTTCGGATGCGGAGCTCTCTACCACCATCAACTTCGGAAACCCGTCGTTGCTATGATTGCGGTCCGCCGCATGACCCGCTACCGCGTCAACTTTGTCACGACAACCAACAAAGCTAAGTTTCCCTCTACTTAGAGTTGTTTTCTTTCTTAACTCGCACTCGAAACACTCGAGGATTGCGTCCTCTTCGAGTAACCTAATGTGCCATCGGCTCCACGCACTCGAGCACCTCGAACGCGACAGCCCGAGTAGCTGATTCTGCCTGATCGTCGAATCCTTGAACTCCGAGTGCCTCGGGAAGGTACTGAGACTAAGGATAATCAGGCTAACGAAAAGGCCTAGCATACAGTGCAAAAGTGTCGACCCGATCGGCACCAGAATCTTACTATACAAGCTAACAGGAAAATATTTCTTTACAAGATACAAATACTTCACAATTTTTTATGTTTTCTGCAGCCTTTAGGAACGTCGAATTACATCTCGCTATTGTATCGAGTCCTCCAACAGGAGTCGACAAAGCAACTGGCTACGCCATAAACTCAAGGCCTGAGTCAAAACCCTCCTCGGATGGTTGCATCACTTGATGCTACATAGGCACGACGCTGACTCGATGCACTTCCGGGTCAGTGGTTTCTCCTCGCATGAGTCTCCACTCGAGTCTGCGACTCGATTAGACACTCGGGGGCTACTCCTATCAGGAACACTGGTTGCGCACCCGATGTACTTCCGGGTCAGTGGTACGCCCACGACATTTTTGGCTACAACTACATGATACAAGAATCGAGTCTCTGTCCGAGTCTACGACTCCTCCAGACATTCGGGGGCTACTCCACACTAGAGCGCTGGTCGCGCACACACAAGATCTTCGAGTCCTATGTCGAGTCTACGACTCCACTACGGACTCGGGGGCTACTCCCATAGGAAGGATGGATTCAAGCATCCGAAAAATTTGTGTCATACGGACCTAAAAGTCAACAAAGACTGAATTAAAGTCTCTGCTCGAGTCTACGACTCGAACAGACACTCGGGGGCTACTCCCATAGGGAGCGCTGGTCGCGCACCCTATGAATTCTTCGACTGCGATCCTTCGGATCAGCATGCAAAAACTTTTTGGCAACTCTGCCCCAATTAACGCTAAGTGAGCAACATTCTCCTTGGCCACCCGAAACACCTCCGCGGTGACAAATGTTCGGATGCTGCGTCCGCGGCGCAAAGATAAGACCTGCAGATATCATCTGATGGCCTGGCAACGTACATGACTACGCTCTGCTAGTATAAATCCATGCCAACAGGTGTGATGAAAAATCCCGACGGACGCGTTGGGTGCATCAATTAAAAAACACTGGAATTCCGCTCTTGTAAGTCCTCCGCGGCCTGAGTCGGATTACGCCAGCATATGTTCCGGGTTCGAGTTGAGGGACTCGCACCTGAAAAAGATCATGTTGTTTTGTCCTAAGACAGTTAACTGACCCTGATCTATTGGGAGAGTCAGGCACACGCATCAACAATCCCTACACATTCTTTTGAAAGACAGAGCTGCACCCGAAAGATTGAAGAGTCCTTAGCCGAATCTACGATTCGACTGAACACTCGGGGGCTACTGACATGGATATGCCCTACGGGTACCCGATGTTAGCCTACCTGGTCCGCCCGACGGAAGGCCCACTCGACGACCTACCAAGGTCCATGACGCCTATGACGTTTTGGCTGCTATGAAGCCCATATGGACACCGACGCCCAGCGCACAAGACAAGGAAAGCTCAAGACTAGAGTTTGAATACAACTTGTAACCTACTCGTATTGGCACCCGAGACCTAGCCTCCCCATATATAAAGGCTAGGAGGGTCCAACGAGGAGGGTACGACCTACAGACGCCATAACCCCCGATAGACTAGACCACAATAGATCTACAGATCTAGCTCTCGACTCATACTTTCGCACACACCTCCACGCCAGATCGAATCTGCGCACCCTGTAACCTTCGGTTCCGCCGTAATCAAGAGCAGACAAGCAGGAGTAGGGTTTTCCCTCCGGGGGCCTCAACCTGGGTAAATCTCGTGTCCCCTGGTTGCTTGTCTGTTAACCGTGCCACGATCTCCAGCATCCCCATCTTCTCCAAAACCCAAGTCCATAACAATGGGCATTGATGAGATCCAACCTTGTCAAGTTGGATTACGGTCAATGTATTATGTTGTAATGCCCAATCAAATCTAACAGGAGTTGGGATGTCTAGTATATGCATTGTTATAGTTTATCAATCTATCAAATGCCCTGTTGTAATTTGTTCACCCAACATGCTATTTATCTTATGGAGAACACCTCTAGTGAACTATGGACCCTGGTCCATTCTTTATCATTGATATATCATCTACTGTTTACCGTTTATTGTTTACTTTCTACAAGCAAATCACTATCTTCCACACTATACGTTTAATCCTTTGTTTTCAGCGAACCGGTGATATTGACAACCTCACTGTAAGTTGGGGAAAAGTTCGGTTGTTGTGTTGTGCAGGTTCCAAGTTGTTAGCAACACCTTGGAGTTGTTTCCTTACTCCTACTGGTTCAATAACCTTGGTTTCATAACTAAGGGAAACTTGATGTTGTGCTCATCATAGCTTCCTCTTGGGGTTCCCAACGAGCTCTACATATATGAGCCATCATCAGGCTCAAACCCTTCGTTTCCGTCACCCGGCGACCCTCCTTCTCCCTATGATCCTCTTCTCCATCATCGTCGTGTCTCCTCACCCTGTTTCCCCCCTTGCAGACGCACCACAGCGAGCACGCGAGCTTGCCGGAGCTCCACTGTCGTCTGTCGCCTCCATCCGTTCGCTGCTACCACAACAAGAGCCAAAGGCCGACGAAGAGGTGACAAGAAGAACTAACGTGACGCGCAGAACCTCATCCACCACTCTCCCATCGCCGACGACCACGGGAACACCGCCGACCTTGACCTCCAAGACGCACGCCATCATATGTCACAGTCATCGCCGATGAGGTGAGGATGAACGCCTCCTAGACCCATTCGATATCTATTGAACACTCCAGATTTGATCGACCTCCTGAACCAGTGCCAACCAATCAGGACTCGCCGCATGTCGAGCATCATCAGCACATAGTTGAATCTTGTGATTGCTTACATCATTGGTTGATGCTTCTTTTATTTTATTTCTTTAGGCAATCTTTGGGTCCTCGATATAGTTCTAATTCCTCCCAAGTATTCATCATTGGATATGTGCGAACGCACACCTTTGGGGGATTTATCACTATATTGGCCTTCTAGTACTTGTCACCCATTTCGGCAATCGATGCCAATGGGGGAGAAGTTTTAGAGGGTTTAAGGGAAATGGTTTATGCCTTGAGATTGTTTCTAAGCATTTGCCTTTCATGCTCTTGCGTCTCTGTTGTTGCTTAGCATGTGGTATATATATAGAGGAAACTCCACCAATGATAATGATTGGCAATATATGCAATGAAATTCAAGTTCATCACACATGCATAGATTGTGGGGGAGTTTGCTCTATATATGGTGATGGTACCAATATCACATACTTGTGTAGTATTTGATATTGGTGCCACCATTTTATTTGTTAAATTCCTTATATAAACCCTCTCAAAGGGATTGTCATCAATTACCAAAATGGGGGAGATTGAAAGAACATGTGGGCCCCCATGTGTGGTTTTGGTAATTAATGACAATCTCTATGGACCAATGCGTGTATCAATTTGTACTTGTAGGAATTGTCCGTAGGCAATGCTTGAACCATATGTTGGCTTCAAGGTTTGGAGAAGAAGAAAGTGAAGAGGATCAAGTGGAATTGTCCATAGGCAATGCTTGAACCATATGTTGGCTTCAAGGTTTGGAGAAGAAGAAAGTGAAGAGGATCAAGTGGTGACCAAGGTGTTCAAAGAGTGATCCACAGATTGGTCATGTGAGAGTTGAGCCTTTTGCAAGGGTGTCTTGAAGAAGAAGATAGAGTTCATCATATGTATCTTCAAGACATAATCCAAATGGTGTTAGAAGTAATGATGTGCAAGATAAATATGTGCCATATCTAGAAGATATCATGCTTGAAGCTTTCCATCCTCGGTGATCATGGATCAATGAAGACAAGGTCAAACTAAAGGTTTCCCCATTTCGTATGGGGGAGCAACTTGCAAGTCTTCATCAAGCGAGTGCGTGCAAGAGCAATCTAGAAAGGTGTTCCATCTTGAGAAGGACAAGATCGCGTACATCAAGATCAAGTGGAATATGCGCAAGGCAAAGGTATGATCTTGATAGGGTTTCTTTCTTACCGGTCTCATTGTGTTAGTTGGGGAGACTGGTTTATAGGATAGACAACCGTACTATCAAGAGGGGCTCTCAAGTGAGTAACTCGATCATACCTTTCAGAGAGAGCTCAAACCTTTGCATACTTAGCATCATACTTTCTTGGTTGTTATTTGGATCTTATCCATGCGAGGTTCTAGATCTTGTGCTAATATTCATAACAAGCTCTGGTTCATCAAAAACGGATTTCCCTTTTATATCATATTGCGTTTTCGATCTTTGAGGTTTTTCCGGTTTCTCACCAAGAGAGGTATGTCACATTATAATACGTGAAATGTTCTATCTTGGTGGTATCCAATATTTTCAACAAAATACATTGCGTTTTGTTGGATAACTCTTGTTGTCCTCTTTCCAACAAAATTGGTTTCGGGTCAATCGGAGTTTCCAAACTCTAGATATCGCCATTTGAAGTTTGCCTCTTATTTGGTCCAGACCGGAGTCTCCGGTCCGCGTGGACCGGAGTGTCCCCTGGAGTCCCCGAAGGGGGCTCCAGAATTCAGCCTGGGGCAGTCTGATAGGTGGTCCGGAGGAAGGTCCGGAGACTGGCCGGAGTTTCCGGTCCATGCCTCAGACCGGAGTCTTCGGTGTGGCTGGACCGGAGTCTCTGGTCCACTTGGTTCACAGAGGCGCTGGAACAGTCTGATAGGTCGTCCGGAGGTTGGCCGGAATCTCTGGTGTAGACCGGAGTCTCCGGTCTGCACACCGGAGTCTCCGGTCTGACTTTCCCCCCAACGGGCAGAAAACGGTCAGAAATCTGTGGGCTGATGGCTTGCACAGCTTATGTGAGCCTGTTGGGAACCCCAAGAGCAGGGTGCGAAGCAGTACAGCAGCAAGTCTTCCCTCAGTAACAAACCGAGGTTATCGAATCAGTAGGAGGAAGGAAACGTCATACAGATGTTGCAAGCAACGCGGAGACCTGCACAACACAAACTCAAGACTTTTCCCCAACGAATCAGTGAGGTTGTCAAGCTTACCGGTTTCTGTAACAAAGGATTAAACATATGGTGTGGAAGGTAATGGTTTGCAGCAAGTAAACAAGTAATAGTGGAAGATGTATCAATGGTAAAGATTGGACCGGGGTCCATAGTTCACCAGAGGTGCTCTCCTTAGATAAACATCATGTCATGAAGGGTAAACAAATTACAGCAGGGCAATTGACAGGAACTGAGCAAGGCATAACAATGCAATTACTAGTCAGAAAGATCCTATGAGATTCGATTGGGCAATACAACAAGATACATAGACCGCCATCCAAACTCATCTATGACTAGAAGTCCACCTTCAGGTTATCATCCGAACCCCCTCTAGTATTAAGTTGCAAGCGACAGACAACTGCTTTAAGCAAAGTGTGTAAGGTAAATAGTCCACATGTTCCATGAACAAGAGATTGCTGTTTTCTCCCTAGTAGCAACAACACACCTACAACCGAAGAGATTTCTGTCACTTCCCTTGGAAACTAGAGGCATGAACCCACTATCGAGCATAAATACCCCCTCTTGGAGTCACTAGAAACTACTTGGCCAAGATAGCTACTAACAACGGAGAGCATTCAAGATCACAAACAACACAGGCATGATAGAATCATAACGACAAAACCATTAATCAAACCAACATAATAATCTCAATATCCATAGGATCCCCGCAAACACAACATGCATGATTACAAATAGATTAGATCTTGATCATGAACGGAGCTCACAAGATCTATACATGAAAGCACAAAGGAGGAGATACAACCATCTAGATACTACATGGACCCATAGTCCAAGGTGGAACTACTCACGCATCATACCGGAGAGAAGGCCTCCGGGATGATCTCCCCTCCGGCAGGGTGCCAGGAAGAACTTCAGATCCCCCCGATCTAGGGACGATGGTGGCGGCGGCTACAGATGGTTTTGTGGAGATTTGATCGGGTGCTTAGGGTTTCTGCATCGGGGGCTTCTTATAGGCGAAGGGGAAGGCCAAGGCGGCGACCAGAGGGGGCAAACCCTACCCAGGCGCGGGGTAGGTCCCACCCACGCCTAGGGGGGTTTAGCCGCCTTGGAACGCCTCCTCGTCTCCCCTCTGGACTTCTTGTTCCCCACGGCAAGTAATTGACTTTGACGTTTGTCCCGTCCAATTCCGAGAATATTTCTTTACTAAATTTTCTGAAACCAAAAACAGCAGAAAACAGGCATCTGGAACTGTTGCAACTTGTTAGTAGGTTAGTACTAGAAAACATGTAAAAAATCACCTCAAAGTGTAGACAAGCAAAGCAAAGTAGATACTAAACAAGCATGGAGCATCAAAAATTATAGATACGTTTCCAACGTATCATGGGCCTATAAAAAGGGGCCCTTCTTCCCCAATGTCCCTGCTCCAGTTTTATAGGCTTTCTCCTCCATTATTGATCCTCTTGAGCTTGCTCCCCCTTCAATCCCTCCCTTGATTCTTGCATATACTTTAGGGATTTGAAAGAGGAGATCTAGATCTACAATCCCACCAATCCATCTTTCCTCTAAGTGAGGGGAACATCTTGGGATCTATATCTTGGAGTCTTTTGTGGATTTCCTCCATTATTCTTCCTCTCTTATTCGCCCACAAGCTTTTGTTGCTTTGGTGGAATTTGGGAGAGAAGGATTTGAGCACTACTTGTGTTCTTGCAATTGCATTTGGTGCATCGGTTTGAGTTCTCTATGAGGATTCGATTGAGGGAATGGTGAGAAGCTTTTTACTCTTGGGTTCTTGGAACCCTAGACGGTTTGGTGGTTTTTCAGGTTCTTGGATTACTTGGGCCTCCAATTAAGTTATGGAGCTTTCCTCAAGCTTGTTTGTTGGGAGCCTCCAATTGAGTTGTGGAGAAGTGCCCCAACCTTGTGAGAGGTTCCGGATTGCCACCGACAAGTGCATCGATAGTGGAAGCATGGATCGATCCCGTTGGGGTGAGATTCACAGGAGAATAAGGGAGGCCTTTTGTGGCATTGGTGGTTTGATACCACCCCCTATCCAAACAAGACATACTCCATGTTGGGAGGAACTCGGTAAAATATCATCGTCCCCGCGTGCCTCGGTTATCTCTATACCCGGGCTTTTACTTATGCACTTTACATTGTGATAGCCTTTGTGCTTCAAGTAATCTATATCTTGCTATCACTTTGTTGCTTGTATTGCTTAGCATAAGTTGTTGGCGCATATAGGTGAACCCTAGTTGTTCTAGTTTTGTGCTCGACAAAGCAAACGCTAGTTTAATTCCGCCTTTGTTGAGCATCTCTCGGAAAAGTTTTTAAAATCACCTATTCACCCCCCTCTAGGCGACATCTGTATACTTTCAGGTGTTCCTTATAATAATACTTTTGTTCTTCCGTGAACCCAGCTTTCCAATAAGAACTAGTTTCAAAGAAACTATCCATTGATAGAAAGCATGAAAAAGCAAGGCAATAATAGACCAACAACTATAGTAGGAGCTAAGTTTTTTGTGATTTTTGATAAAAATAAGCAATCAAAACAAAGCAAAAGAAACTAAGCAAAACAAAAACAAAGTAAAGAGAAAGGTTGTGAAGGACTCCCTTTTGAAGCCGTCCTTAGCCTCCCTGGCAACGGCGCCAGAAATAGCTTGATGATGTGTAGCTCAGATCACTGTAGAACTTCGTTGGGAGACCCCAATAGGAAGGTATGATGAGCACAACAACAATTTTTTCCTCAGTAAGAAACCAAGGTTATCGAACCAGTAGGAGGAAGGAAACGATTCAAAGGTGTTGCTAGCAACTTGTAAACCTGCACAACACAAACTCAAGACTTTGCCCCAACAAACAGTGAGGTTGTCAAACCAAATTTAATGTAGTTATTTAAATGATTTAATGAACATTTTAAACTAAATAAATCATTATAAATTATCTATAGATTAGAAAAATACAAATAAGATATCTACGGATTAGAAATTTCATATACAAGATGAATACGCTGTTCGATCCAATTTTTACTGTGTACAATTACTGTAATAATTTAATTATTTTTAATAGCCTTTTTGAGTATTAAAACTATAATAAATTATTTATAGGTCATAAAATTATGAATAATATATCAAATTGAAGCTAATTTAATGTGGTTTATTAATATCAGATTATATCTAAATTTCGTGCTACAGTTAACTAGTAATTAGTTAAATAGTTTTAATAGCCTTTTGGAGTAATAAATTCATAGTAAATTATTCATAGATCTAAAAGTATAAATAATTTGTTCTTGGATTCACAATTCCATGTAGATTCTAGATATGTTCTTAGCTTTATTTTTGGTCATGGTAAACTGTTTAGATAATTTAAACTCTATTAAATAGTAATTAAATCATAAGAAAATATCTACAACTCCTATTAAGGTGAATCCAATTTCTACTGGTTTAATGTCCTATATCCAGTATAGCCCAGAATGAAATTTAATACGACAACTAGAGTAGAAGTTTCAGCAGAACTATTAAAAACCTCTTATTTGGCAACCAAGAATCAATAATCAATACCCTATTGCATTAAATGATCTCTTGCATGCATCATGTATCCTAATACTACTTAGAGAACTAAATGAAACCATTGTGATATATTAAATCATCATGCATGCATTTGTTTCATTGTTTTATTGTATTGTGCATAATTGTTATGTTTTGAATGGTGTGTTTGTTGTGCACTTGTTTTTATCAATAGATTGCAAGGAGTGCAACTTTTATGATTGTGATGAGTGCAATCTTCTCTATTGTGAGGATTATATGAATGACTACATCTACAACAAAGGAAAGTAGAGATATCCTATGCATGTAGTATGATTTTCAGTAGTGATGTATGTGTAGTTATTTTTACTACTATGTTATGCTATGACATCCAGACATGATTGCCATATCTCCATGACTTGATTTCCATTGTGCCATCGTATTGTAGTTGCTTAGCCATGCTTATTACATACAAAAAGGGAAATTCATGATTAATTATGTTATGGAAAGTTATGTTTTGCTATAATGAAAACAACTAGAATTTATTGAATATCCTTGGTGTGATGGATTGATGTTTTTGGATGGTTTATTGCGGAAATCACACCTAGGCTTTAGAGATTGAACAGGTTTCTTATGTAGTAGCTTCCAATACAGCCGCATGTCATTTTTAGTCTTGACTAAGTAAGTTGTAGGAACCTGACCCGACGTGACTAGCAGATGTAGGGGATGTAGGTTGGTATGGCTCCGTCCTGAGGGCTCAGGGTTCTGCTTCTAAAATGTTTCATCTTGGTTTTCTTCCTACCATGGCACAAAATGAGTGTAATGGTAAGAGCGGGTTGACTAGGTCGTGCGGGTAAAGTGTACAACCCCTGCAGGGTGTGTCTAAACTAAGTACTTAGCCTTGTGCCCGGTTATGGACAACTATGAGCAACTAGGCCTGAAACTGTGTGGAAGATCTCACTCATCCCAATTTCTTAATTACTAAAACTTGATGGGTGAACATGAGTTTAGGAGCATACGAAAGCTGAATTGTTTTGTTTCTACATGGGTTTATGCTGGTATGTCCTTAGAAAGATTGTTTTTAAGAAAAAAAATAATTTAAAAGTAGAGAAAAGTTATATTGCTTTTAGCAAATGAGTCTGAACTCTACCTAGCCAAATATGCATGTAGTTGCTAGATCTTTTTTACTCATTAGTTCTACTTTCCAATACATTCAAAGTATTGACCATTCATGGATTTAACGTTTCATGTTGCAGGTTGTTACGTTTCTGAGTGATCGTTCATAGGTCGTGAGACTCCACTCAACAATTATTCGCATGTGGCATATTTAAAGGATGGACATCTAACTTGTATTCATTTTCCGCTGTGTGCTTGAATAAATAATTTAAATTCTAGATCAAATTCGTTATATTTATGATACATGATTATATTTTGTATCATTGTGTACTGTGTGTGCTAATGAACAGATCCAGGGATTAGCACTATACACAGGAACTCAGCCTTATCAGGTGAGGGTGTTACACTATTGTTAATTTGTAAATAATTTTTTATTCATGATGTTTCCTTAGACTTGGTAAAATTCCAAAAATAATGTATTTTTTTATTAAATAGGGATCGCTCTCTCCTCTTATGATTTCCACTTTTTCAAACTTTGTATAGACATCATATTGAAGCTTATCTTAGTGTGATGCTAGCACTGAAGGCCTAAAGCTTATATGCACCCATGGTTTTGGTACTTTAGCATAGATGTTTACCTCTTTACTTGGTACATTTATAATTTATGTACAAATGCATTAGATATGAAGAATTGTACATCGATATACATAAAATTAATTATGGATTTAGCTATTTTAACTTCTAATTTTACTAAATTCACATACATTAAAAGGTGTGTGAACAACTTTCCCCCGTTTTCCCTTTCCATGTTCCATTTGGTAATATGCAATATCACTGACCGTTCTACTTATCTTCAAATGTAGCATATATTTGATTGCCATATGTTTCATTTTGTTTGATATAAAGTATCGATTCTGAACCACACGCACAGATAAACCAAGGAATGATTTGGTATACTAAACATTTCATAGATTTTTTATTGATATAATTTCAAGATTTTCCTTCCAAATATAAGTATACTATTTTGCACCGTCTAGCTCTATGAGCCTTTGGTTAATTGTTGTGACATATGTTCTATTTAGGTGTGTGTACCCTAATTAAACTTCAACACATGACTTTAGATAGTAGATTTTTCATGTGAACGTATATATTAAATGTATGGTGTGACTATGAAATATATAATACAAATGTATTATCGTACTATTTCTTTGGTAATTATGACACTTTATTTAGTCACTTTTTGAACGTCGTTTACCAAGTTTGAGGATAGATAAAATGGATATAAAACTCATTAAAAAATTCATGCATGTTATGTATTTTGTCGAAGACAAAAATCCTTTTACTTCTAAAACCGGAGTTAACATGAAAGCCAAGGAAACAAATATGCATTTTTTAACCTTTTACTTTTGTCATGCAAATATAAACTGAGAAAGTATGTAAAATACTATATCAATTATGACACCTAAAGTGAAATAGTGTGTGACAACGTAAAATGGAATACAATACATAGAAGGAAAACAAAGTAAGTATATGTTATGTTGTGTTATTAGTGCTAAATTTAAAAATGTGCTAAATTATCATCATCCCATTTGCTAGAGGAATTTTTTTTGGATTTCTACACATGAAACTAACTTTTCCTTGGTTCAATTCAGAACTAAGTTTAGTAGATTTAAGAATTTTTCCTTGCTAGAGGAAGTAGTCATCAAGATATTGATCATAAGTATCCTACATAATATAAAAGTTTTAAATGTACTTACAGATGTTGCCCATGCAAGTGCGCGGACCACCTAACTAGTTACCTTAACATGAAAACTATACTGAGCAAAAGGATTGATATGTATAACATTTTCCAGTTCACCATGTCGTAAGGGAAAGAGAAATTAACAATTTCTATAAGACACCCTTTAAAGGTCAGTAAACATCGCCTTTAAAAAAGAAAGAAGGCGCCGGTAACCGAACCTGTCCTGCCTAAGCTAGTACACTTTTCAATCACAAGGACCTACAACAAAAATAAAAATCATTTGGTAATTTCATCAAGCGCAATACTGAAAAAAAATCTATGCTTTATATTTCTGGGCTCCTCAAATATAAACCACATAGCAAAATTAATAAATTAGATTCCATCCACCTGCATAAATATTGAATTTTAGGAGTGATAAGAAGGGAGATGACCCATCACCTGAGGGTGAAGATACAAAACAGATATGGCTAGTGGCTGCCTTGCTCTCCTCTTCCCGGCATACTACTCGTCACCATGTTAGCGATGCTCAGCTCTGTGGCCACATCGAAAATATTCCCCAACCGCCACACTTCGCCACATGGCTTAGTATTATCCTAGGTCCGCGCCTTCTCGTCAACTCCGCAAGAAAAGCTAAGTGCAAAGGTTTGAAGTAATCATAAATTGTAGCCCAAAGTCAGACTGTTAATTTCAAGTACACCAAACGCAACTGACCCCATATGCAAACAAATGACGGGAAATATGAAGTAGAAAGAGAGGAGAACAAATAACTAAAGGGGAAATAGAATAAATAGAAAGAAGCTCACCTGCGCGTTGTACGCTTGATGCCGCTGGGAGCCATCCTTGTCAGCGGATAGAGAATAGGATGAGGTGGCCAGGGTACCCGGCCGACAGGCTGTTACCTGCTGGACGTCTTCCCCAGCCCCCAAACTGAGTCGTCACGCCTTGCGGATGGTGAAACTCGCGCTTGGAAAGATTGAAGGGAAGGCGACTAGAGCAATAGAAGCATCAATGCGAGCGATGGGAAATAGGGAAGGGCAAGCCGCCGTACGTGCAACGAAGAGGGGTAGGGGAGGAGGTCCTGCGACATGGCCGCTTAAGATGGTGCCATCGGTGGCGCTCCACAGGCTCCTCCTGACGGTGGAACACCTGGGGCACGCCACCAAACAGCGTGTGGTCGCCGGTGCCATCATAGAGAGCCACCATGACATTCTCCATCTCCAAGGCGAGCATGACCAAACCGCCTGTGGCAGCTGAGCGCGGGGAACATCATCCGCATCAGGTCCGGTGGGGGTTGCCGACTAATGAGGAGGAGAATCGACGAGAGCTAGATATTGAGGACGCCGGTGGAGGCGGCGGGCTGCAGGAGGACCTCCTCCTCGTCGGTGGCGCGGTGGCCAGCTTGGGAGCAGCGGACCAGCGCACGTTCAAAACCCTTCTTGACAACCTTGATGGACTGGTTGATCAGGTCGTCGAGGCGCGACACCACTTGTTGACTTGCTTCCGAGAGGATGGGTAGAGGCGTGGAGGAGTTGATGGTAGGCGAAGAAGAAGGAGAATAAATGGCAAGCGGTGGAGGGAGGATCTCCCCCATTTACCTCCAGGGCCACGTGGAGGAAGAGGCGTTGGGGATTTGGGACCTAGGGGAGGCCGCGGGCGGCGAGAGAAGGAAGGAGAAGAACCGAGAGGGGAAATAGTGGAGGTGGGTCATCGCCGAACAAACGTGTAGCACTGTAGAAGTTTCAAACTTGTGTTTCTACAGTTTCATGGATGACGTGGACGTGCAGATCAATCAATAAAGTGCACCACTTTCATATATGTAGTAATTTGGTGAATAGAGCCTGGAAGAAATCTCGCCAACCTGTTCACATGCTCAGGTACATGTTATCGATAGCCTTTTTCTCGTGGACATTTCTTTGTCTATCGGACAGTCCATTTAATGATTTGTGTTACCCGTGGTTTATGTGAACATGGATCAATCACACAAATACAACTTTTTTTCATTGGACAAAATGCTTGTTTTTGCTGGGATTCTAATCTTACTTTTGTTCTAAAAAATAAGATGCTTTGGTAGCTTAAATCAAGTTATTAAAATATTTTATATTTTGAAACAGAGATAGTAGTATTTCTCTTAAAGGTCACTTATGTTTTCTCTTTGTCACTCAATTGTTCTCTTGATCGCACTCATTTTATAAAGCAAAAACATCACATCTTATATTTTAAAACGAAGAAAGTAAATGCTAATCCGATACTGCGGAGCGGAGCAGCGCGTAGTGCAATTTTGCGAAGCAGCCTGGGACTCGTTCCTCGTTTCAGCAAAAGCGAGATCTGGTCGAAATTAGCACAAGAAACACCGCCAAGTGCCACCACCGAACAGAGTATTTTTTTTCTCTCTCCTCCTCTCTATCGCCAACAGCCCGAAATGTAGAGACGAACAAACGTGCCGTCTGCGCTCAAATCCTGTCGGCTGGTCGAATCGGTTGCGCCGCCGACGAATCGAGGCTGCCGTCGGCTCATATTCCACCGATTCAAGTGTTCCCGCCGATGAACAGAGAACATTTGCCGCCTCCTCCGGTTCAACTTGCTCCGCCGCCAGGACCTTGATTCTCCGCCTGGAGCTCACAGCCACGACCTTGTGCTGCTGCCGGGAGTTCCCCAGGCATGTGTTCGACCTCCATCGTGGGCAGTTGCTCGACTCCATCCCGTCAGCTTGCATCTCCCACCAGGCCGGATTCCTTTGTTTCCACCCGAACGGGCTGTATTTTCTTGGAACGGGCTGGCAGCCCACGTTCACAAGGAGCGGAGCCAGCCGAACGGTGGTTCGACCAGGCGTTTGATCGGGAGAGCACTTCGCGGGTGGATCGGAGCGGAGGGAAGGTTTTGTTCGAGTGGAGTGTCGCCGAACAGGACCGAGTGGTTAGGCTAAATACAGTTTAGTTCCGGTAGTTAACCAACAGTAATATGGTGCTGTGGTGTAGTCGGTTATCACGTTTGCTTTACACGCAAAAGGTCCTCAGTTCGAACCTGGGCAGCATCACATTTTTTTTAGTTCTGTTCATACCTTATAATTTGTTATACTTCCTCCCATCGAAGTACTAAACTAGTGACACACTTCACATTGATTTCCTCTTTTTTTTTTTAGTTCTGTTCACACCTTCAGAGAGCCTGTTTGTTTAGGCTTAAATCCAGCTTTAGAGTTAGGCTTATAAGTCATAAAAGCACCGAAATAAGTGTTTTGGGCTTTGGCGTACGATAGTATAAGCAAAAAGCCAAAATTAAAAAGCACATATTTAAACGTTTTGTAGCTTATAAGCCAAAAGCGAAAAGCCGTAAATAAGCACAACCAAACAGCCCGACACTATATAATTTTTTGTACTTACTCCCATCGAAGTACTAAACTGGTGACACATTTCACATTGATTTCCTTTTTTTTTAGTTCTGTTCACACCTTGAGAGTCTGTTTGTTTGGGCTTAAACCCAGTTTTTAGAGTTTGACTTATAAGTCACTAGTAAAGTTGCACGTGCAATGCACATCTTGATACATAAAATTTAGCTAGGGTGTTTCATGCAAGAAAAAACTAATTTGTCAGAGGACATTGCTACAAAGTGTGGATCACTATTGGAACGACGGCTTGTACATGTACTGCTTCATTTCCCTCACATTTTGCAAAGAGAAGCTCCAAAAACTCGAACGCAGAATTGTACGTCTGCAACTAACAAAATAGCTGAGCACTCATTGTTCGTTGCTCCTGACTATCTAGCCAAAGATAAACAACTGATTGACGGTAGTTTTCAATCACCACTATGTGATAGCCTCTATCCTGGGCGAACATGGAATATCTGCCCTGGGCGAACAACATGGCATATATCATGTCAGGAGCTAAATGGTGAATAGACCTGTTATGTTACCATACCTTTTGCGGGCCCTGTTTGAAATCTTCCATCATGGTCATGCACAACCAGACTGCACCAGAAACTCCCAAGGCGAAATCGAGAGCACCATCACGGTTTATTTTCATGTGCTTTCAAATGGTGGACTCTACTTAGCCTTCACTTGCTCTTCACTAGGGGCACTCTTGGTAGGGAATTACAATGCGCGCACAAGCTTATTAAAGCTCCGTGGATTATGGTGGGCTGCACTGAATTTCCCCATGTGTACTAATTCCGACCGCTCCATATTGCCCCACATAACTTAATTGGAAATAGGGGCATCTTTCTTACTAATTAGCATGCTCCAACACATCAGCCGACCATGTCACTGGATGTAAACTGGGCAGTTTAAGATCTAAAATGTCCATGGTTGCATTCCAGAGTAAATTTGCATGATGGCAAGTAACTAAAGCATGGTAGTACAGATTTTTCTCTTGGTGAGCACACACAGGGCATATATTGACGTTATTTATGTGTCTCATTCTCAGCTAACTGAAACTTGGTAAAAAATTCTTTTAACACGCGGCACCAAAACCTTCTGATGTTAGGCATCATCTTTAACTCGACAGTGCATTTTCCATATTTTCTGCACCTGAAGATACCCTTTCCTGCATCTCATCTTATTACCTTTTTCTGTAAAACCACTCGATATCCAGAGCAAACTGTCAAATATCCAGCATGCTCCCATGCCCAAGATCAGAAGCCATTTTCATTATTATGGGGTATTCACATTGCGAAGAATGCGTGCACATCGGGAGGTATAAACGACTCCCTGATTAAAAGCCCGTTTAATTGCCCCAAATCAGCATCGTCAATTAAACTTAAAACTTACTATACTGGTGTATCGACTATTCTCCCCCTCCGCTGCATGGAATTTTGCTTTAGAAATCCATTTGGCTTGTTATATTTCAGTAGTTTGACCATTGCCAACCCTACGAATCAAACCCAACCATAGAGCGTCCCTCCCTTTCACAATAGCACACCAAGTTAGCGATGCACTTCGAGGACAGGTTACTGATTTCAGAATAACTTTTTTGCTACATAGAAAAACTTATTTACACACCACCCCTGTAGTTTAGATTGAGCTCTCTACAGTACACGCTCAGAGTGTTATAAAATTAGCGCCCTGAAGTTCTTGGCAGACCTAGTATCTCTATGAACACCCTCCCACTCTATTTGCACTTCAGTCCTCACCTCAGAAGAATTTGATTTGTGTTGTTCGAACTGATGAAAAACAAAGAACTATAAGCATCAAGGATGGAATTCAATCTAGGTGCACTCCTTCCATCAGCTTTCACAAAGATTAGGCAATCATTAGCAAATAAAAGAGAGAAATCATGTCACTCTTAGACTCACATGAATGCCACGATCAACCTAACCACCATTGTAACTCTTTAACATTGGTATTGGAATGGAAAAGATCTCATCAAAAGAGGATAGGTAAGCTACAATCTCCATGTCCAATGCTACAGTTGTTACACTTGCTCAGAAAATGTGCCTTTGCCACCACTGTATATGGTACGACAACAAATTTCAGATGTGAATGTGAACTCAGCGACAGTACATTAGCACCCAATAGTACATATGAATGTGTTAGGATTAATTACCTGATGCTCGCCAGTAAACTTATGCCGGGTTCTACACAAACCTGCATAATTAGCCATTTCAATTACTATGTTGAAAAAAAAATTCAAAGAATATCATTTCCAGTCAATCCAGAGATTAATCAAACAAGAGATATTAAAAGTTTTTCACATACGCATATTGTCATAAGTTTTAATCATAAGTTTTAGTTGCCTAATCCGGGAGCACTTAACTGTCGGATGCAATGCAAGCTAACTCAAAAGATACTATCAGAACAGCCAATCAGAATATGCTTTTTCTTTTAATCAGCAAAGCAAACGATTCCATGATGATAAACGGAAGAACCTCCATTAGACACTCCGCAAATCCTTTTTTGACTGACCGGATCAAAATTAGAGATTGTGAATATAACTCAACTGGCCTCATGTATGTTGTTAGCTGCTAAATATTAATTCAAAAAGAAACTTCTCTGCTTTGTAGTCACGGCTTGTTCAAAGTATTTGAAATACCCGTGATTAATTGGATGACCTGTTTGACATATACAATTGGATTGACGGCCACGTACTTGCAGGATGCCTGTACGACTGCGAGGCCCCGTGCTTGTGCCCAGCGGAGAGTCTCTCCAGCGGCCAGGACTGGATAAGCTGCGGAGGAACGACGGGCGGTGTCGCGCGATGATGGCGGCGTGGCTGAGGTTCTCGTCATCTTCCATGATGGGAATACGCGTGTGCGGGCTGCCGGCGGCGAGGACGCGGTGGAGGACGGGCGGGGGCTCACGACGATGGGGTGAGGATGGATGCGTGACCGAGGTGGTGCTGGATCACGCCCCGGCGAGGGTCGTCGAACGGCGGTCCTCAGTGCCTGCGGCGTGTGCTGTCTTCTGCGTCCGCGTCGGCCGCGTTGACAAGGAGCTTTCCTGAGACTTCGCGAGAGCGGCGAGGACGACAGGCGGCGCGATGATGGGCTTAATGGCAGGAGATGAGAAAATTACCGAGGAGATGAGGGGGACGGTGGAGCATCGTGTGCGAGGGAGTTATTTTCTCGGCGGAAAGTTCCGTCCGCTTGGATGAGCACAGTCCGTCAAAGGTAATTGCTACATGCACACGGCTATCAACTTGGACCGTTAGATGCAACTTAATGTGATAATCTGGTGGTATTAATCAGGCTGGGGACACTTACCAGGTGGCTTTAAAAAGATCATGTGTGTTCCTTTATAAGTAGTAGAGATAATAGCACCGAAATAAGTGTTTTTGGCTTTTGCTTTTGGCGTTTAACCGAATATGGTAGTACGATGGTATAAGCCAAAAGCCAAAATTAAAAGCACATATTTAGACTTTTTATAGCTTATAAGCTAAAAGCGAAAAACCATAAATAAGCACAACCAAACAGCCCCAACACTATATAATTTGTTGTACTTACTCCCATTGAAGTACTAAACTAGTGACACACTTTTAAGTTCCAGACACATCCTGTGTCACAAAAGAAATATTCCAATATTCCTGATTTAACGGTTTGCATGAACACATGCACTAGAAAATTGGGATTATAGACAAATTTTTTTGGAGAAGTTTCGGATCTCCAAACATAATAAAATTATATCGAGCTCCTTGGACCACCTAACGACCACTACTGCCGCCAGAGCGAGCCGCTGTCGCCGCTCCCTTACCGGAGCCGGCCTAACGTTGTTGATGACAATCGGGAAGTCTTCGTGCACGTGCCCCTAAGGATCAGCGCCCCGGAGTTGTAGCTATCGCCATTGAACCCTTCAATTGATATTAAACTTGTAACACCAAACCTAAAACACACGTAGACTATACGAGATCCACCATTCCATGAAAGCGGTAGCTAGACGAATCCCCCCTCCCCCGTCCTCAACGCCAGCGGCCAGATCGTCGTAGACGAGGTGGAAGAGGAGGCGGGTATACCTTATTTTTGTCCCGCTCAACGGCGTCATAGCCACCATAACGCCGATGTTGGTTGACCGAACTCTAACTTTAGGGACCTTCTACAATGCCGAGCGCAGGTCCGAGGTCCCCACCCCCTCCCGCTACCGGGGTGGCAAACAGAGGAGGCAGGGACCTATCAACACCCGGATTTTCAATTCCAGATGTCTGTTATGCCATACATCGCAATCCCAGAATTACCATTTTTGCGAGACATGACAGATTGGATATCACAGTACATCATCCATTACAAAACATACATAAGGTCTTACACAAATAAGGATCTCATGATCCAGTCTTAATACAATTCAAGCAGCGAAATAACGTAATAATAACGATAGCGTAGGCGAAGCTCCATCTTCGTGGTCACAGGCAATGCTGACGATGGGAGATGATCCTAGTTGTCGTAACCTTCCTGTTGTCCGTCTTCCTGATACTCCTCTTCATAGTCTGGCCACGGGAATAGCCAGAGACAAAGCCATGAGTAGTCTTTAAGTACTCGCAAACTAATACTAACAAGTGTGGTGGTTTTGAGATATGAAGTACTAACCTCTAGGTTATTTTGCAAAAAGCCAGATTTACCTTAACTAAGTTCAGAAGCAAAGAAAACTAATTGACAGTTTTATAACAACTAAGTGGGAACTTGAATTTCATATCACAACCCTGTTGTGGTCAAGTCAAGTCACGAATCATTTCATAAGTCATTTTCAAAACATCTGACGACGGAACAATATGGCCACTCCAACTGTCCATAACCGCGGACGCGGCTATTCGAATAGTTTGACACTCTGCAGAGATTGTACACTTTCACCACAACATTCGATACATCCGTCAGGAACAAATTCTGAATTCACCATACTCAGTATGCGGATAATTGATCCTAACCTTTCAGTTACACGCCCTAGTATAGGCACCTCTCCTATGAGTTTGGCCTCCCAACCATGACCAATTGTCATCTTGGGTACTGCACAGGTGGACAATCTTCACAAGGTAGCCTCAGCTCAAACCTTGGCCGCAAGGGAACCCATACTAAGGTATATAAATTTTCAGTCAAGCCCTACCCAAATTTCGGGTATTGTGGTTGTATGGTAAAATTGGAATGGTATCGCATCCAGACAACCATCAGTTTTATAAAGGTCTAAGGCTCATGCCTTAAAATTTTCATCATCAAAATCATCTGGTGTTCAAGAACACATGGCAAAACATTTCAGTAGAATGACTCATCATTCTAAGGTTTTCATAACCATTTTCACCAAGTATTCCCATCTAAAGTTGATCAAGTTTTATGCTTAGCACTAGCATCTACAAGTGAGGGATAAACACTAATGAAGGGTGATAAGCAAGTGTATCTTATCTAAGTTCAATCTCATGCCTTAGGATGACATCAAGATTATCTAACTTGGGCCAAGTTTTATGCTCTTTATGCTACCTTTAAATATCTTTCTGAAATCTACAAGCCACTAAGTAAACTTTTGATAGAAGCTTTGATAAAGAAATAAAATACTAAGCTTGCAAGTAAAACTAGGATGGTGTGTCATCAAGGGTGTATAATCACATATACTTAAAGCATCTAGTATCATGCAAGTATTCGCTTGCCAAGTCATCTGGTAGGATTAGGCTTGCTAAGATATTAGTATAAGCTTGATGAGTTGCGAGTGTTAGCTTGCCTTTTGCAGAGCAGTGGTTGAAGTTCTCCTCGGCTTCTTCCTCGTAGTATCCTACTTCCTCCTCGTATCCTTGGTCGGTACTAGCGTCTATAAATAAATACGAGGTACACAATCACCACACAATTCTTACCTACTCTATTTATCACACCAATGTTTACACTAGATGATCTAGCATCATCACTATCATCACAAAGATTAAAACACTTGTCTTATTTATTTTATTTTAGAAAAGTAATTTCTACTCATTGAAAAACTACTTAAGATTTAATATTCTCCAACTAAAACATGGGATCATGTTGACACATGTCATCACCACATATTTCAGTACATGGGAATGTGATTTAAAGTGGTTTCACAATTTAATAAGGTTTAACCTTTTTATTTTAATTAAATAAAGTGACTAGAATGGCCTATGAGGCATTCTTTTATTACTTGATCATTATTTCTGCAAGTAATCCTATATATTTTTATATATTCTGAAAGGTATGGTTAAATATGATTTTTTAGAGTTGGAATCAACTCAAAAGATTTCATGGTTGAATTTTGAAAAATGTTTGAATGCAGAAAAGCTTCTGCCTTGTTATTTTTACTATGGGTGATCTACAATTCTAATTGGTTTAAATCCAATGGGCTTGGATTAAGAATTCCAGTACCTTTCTAACAAAATTGGTTTCATGCATTTTGGTTCAGTGAATCGAGCTAGGTTGATTTTTGAATCTAGGTACATAACTGATTTTGAAACTAAATGAATAAACCTAATTTTGAATTGCTAGGTCGCGCGGGAGGTTTAACTGGGCTGGTCCACTACGCACAACGCGCGTGCGGGCTGGTTAAGTGAACGACCCCACTCGTCAGTGAGACAGCGAGTGGTGAAGGGGTACGAGGCGATCTAGGCCGTGCGATCTAGTTCTAATCCTACGGCTGTGGTTCATCGTTCACGCCTGAACAGGACGCGGCGAGGCTGAACCCTAGCGCGGCCAGTGAGGGTCGATGGTGGCTCACCGGAGCTCCAGCGATGGTCGGCGATGGGGGCGGACGACGAAGTCGACGACGGCGATCCTCATGGTACCGACAGCTCCTCCTGGGGCGGCTCCAATCGACGGCACTTCTCCTCCTTTGGAGCAGCGAACTCTGGTGAAATTACGGCCACTTGGTGCTCATCTTGCTCCGGGAGTGAGTGGGTGTTATCAGTGAGAGGTGGGGAGTGAGATGGTGTGCTCAAATCGAACGGGGGAGGCCTCCTTTTATAGTGCCTGAAGGGGACCGACGGGCGTAGGTGGAGCTCGTCGTGGTCATCGGCACAACATGCTAATGGCATGGGCGACAATAGCGAGCGGTGCGTTGCCTCCTGGCGAAGCTTAATGGCTTGATGGAGTGGCGTGGGGCGGTGAGGAACGGTCGGAACGTCACGGCGCTCTGAGCGGGTCCGACGGTGATTTTAATGGTGCACAACGTCCATGGTCCGCGCGGTGGCGAACGGGGTTGTCTGGCGGGTTGTTGGGGCGCTGGCGATCACGCACGCAAGCGGCAAGGGCGGCACGCGGTCTGTGGGCTCGTGTTGCTGATGGCGCACTGACGCGCTCTCGGCACACACATAGAGAAACTGGGCGCGAGCTGGTCGTGTGGTCCAGTGGCTAGCAAGGCTCGAGCGTTGGACAGGGGGTGGCGGTGGACGGTGGTTAGTGCTCCAGACAAGGTTGGCGAGGCTAGAGCTTCTCCTAGCTCGCTAGCGACATGGGGGTGGCAAGGGTGCTCTCGGCATGGTCAACATTGATGGCTATGGATGCTCACAATGGTGCTAAGGATAGTTAGATTAGTTTGATCATCTACTAAGAGGGTAGAGTGAGCTAGAGAGGGGACAAGGTTGGCCAAAATTACTGCTACTAATAGTGTTTGATGTTTGTTTGTTTGCTGATTACAAGGTGTTTGATGAAATGGCCGAAAGAAATTCAAATTTAAATTTTGGATTCAAACTTGGTGGGTTTGCTAGTTACATACTTTGGAGTCTTGGGTTAGTTGGATTGTTCAAGGGGCACTGGTTTGGTTGGGTTTTGAAAATGTGTGATCTTCACATATGTTATAGATTCAATTTTAAATTGTCATTTGAATGGGGTTGCTAAATGTTTCTGTATGTTTGAAAGGTGGGATTTGATTCGCTTTTACTTGGTCTTGCAAGGGGTGAAAATAAATGGAAAAGTTTCTGTTTGAAATCTTGGACTAGAAACACTCAAAGTGACCTAGTGAGCAAGATTGGCAAAAATGACCATTTGCTTTATTTGATTTGTTTTTGATTTTCTCTTGATTTGTTTCTGCTTGGAAATGTTTTAGATGATGTTATTTTCATGTTTAAACCATTCCTTGCTATTTAGATCAATCACACAAGTCCATTCATGCATTCACACAATCATCACATACACACATGCATTCATAATGACTTGAATTAACAAAAGTTTTTGTTAACCCTAACTTTAGTGATTAGAATTTGATAATCATGATCAATATTTTTGGGATGTTACAAACCTTTCCTCCTTAAACAAAATCTCGTCCCGAGATTTGAAAAAGAAGAAAAAAGATTACCTAGGATTTAAAGAGATCAGGAAACTACGTCGTGATGTGATCTTCTCGCTCCCAGGTAGCTTCTTATTCAGTGTGGTTGCTCCACTGAATCTTAAGAAACTTGATGCTTCGGGTTCTGGTGGTTCTGAAGGTTTCCTCCAAAATATGGATGGGTACTTCAGGATACGTCAGGTAATTGTTGATCTCTATGGTCCGGTGATCAATGTTCTTGAAAACTTCGGTCTTATCCGGAACTTCAAGGCATTTGCGAAGTAACGATATATGGAACACATTATGTACTGCTGACATCTCCTCTAGCAGTTCCAATTGATACGATACTTCTCCTCGACAATTCAGAATCTTAAAAGGTCCGATATATCTAGGGGCTAAAATTCCTTTGAGCTGGAAACGCTGCATTCCCTTCAAAGGCGACACTTTGAGATACACAAAATATCCTATATTGAAAGCGAGGTCTCGACGTCTCTTGTCGGTGTAACTCTTCTGTCTTGACTGGGCAGTCTTGAGGTGCTCACGAATCTTGTGAACTTTCTCTTCTACTTCTCGTAGGATGTCGGGTCCGAAAATATGACTCTCTCCTACTTCCGACTAGTTCAAAGGGGTATGACACTTCCTTCCATACATGAATTCAAATGGGGCGATTTGCAAACTAGCTTGATAACTGTTGTTGTAAGAAAATTCTGCGAATGGCAGACAGTCTTCCCATTTAGATCCATACTCTAGCACACATGCTCTCAACATATCTTCGAGTATTTGATTTACTCGCTCCGTTTGTCCATCGGTCTGAGGGTGATACGATGTGCTGAAATCTAGTCTTGTTCCTAGTCCTTCTTGGATTTTCTTCCAGAATCTCGAGGTAAACTGAGTTCCTCGATCCGATACGATGTTCTTGGGGACTCCGTGCAGACTGACGATTCTAGCGATGTACAACTCTGCTAGTTTCGAGCTTTGGTAGGTGGTCTTGACTGGTAAGAAATGGGCTACCTTGGACAATCTGTCAACTATGACCCAAATAGAGTCATTTCCTCTACTAGAAGTAGGCAATCTGGTGATAAAGTCCATTCCAACTGAATCCCATTTCCATTCTGGAATCTGCAATGGTTGCAACAGTCCTGCGGGTCTTTGATGTCCCGCCTTGACTCTTTGACAAATGTCACACTTGGCGATGTAGCTTCCGATTTCTCTCTTCATCTTATGCCACCAAAATTGCTCCTTCAAATCCTGATACATCTTCATTCCTCTGGGGTGGATAGAATAAAGAGTATCATGGGACTCTTTCAGAATAACTTCTTTCAACTCTGAATCTACTGGTACACAGAGATGTCCTTTGTACCACATAACTCCTTATTCATCCTCATTGAATCCGGGTACTTTGCCTGTACTGATACGACGTTTGATTCCGTCGATACTAGCATTTCCTTTCTGCGCCTCCTTGATCTGACTGATCAAAGTGGGTTGAAGTTCGATACTAGCCAAAAATCCTTCACTTACTAATTCCATTCGGAAATCTTCCATTTCTTTGTGGAAACTTTGTTACTCCTTTAGAATCATGGAGTTCAAGCGGCACGACAATCTGTTAAGGGCATCTGCTACCACATTGGCTTTACTGGGGTGATAGTGAATGTCTAGATCATAGTCCTTGATTAGCTCAATCCATCTTCTCTGCCTCATATTTAGCTCCTTCTGAGTGAATATATCCTTCAGGCTCTTGTGATCCGAATAAATATCACAACGGTTTCCCATCAGATAATGCCTCCATGTCTTCAGGGCTAGAACTACAACTGCTAGTTCAAGGTCATTGGTAGGATAATTCTGTTCATGTTGTTTCAGTTGTCGGGATAGATAAGATATTACTTTTCCTTCTTGCATCAACACACATCCGAGACCGATCTTGGATGCGTCACAATACACATCAAAAGGCTTCGTGATATCCGGCATGATCAAGATTGGGGCTGAAATCAATCTCCTCTTGAGTTCTTGAAAACTCGCTTCACATTTGTCTGTCCATTCAAATTTCTTGTCCTTCTTCAACAATTGGGTCATGGGTCTTGCGATACTCGAGAATCCTTCTACGAACTTGCGGTGTATCCCGCTAATCCGAGAAATGCACGAACTTGGGTTTGGGTGGTTGGGGCTTGCCAATCTTCAACATCCTTCACCTTTGCAGGGTCAACGGCAATTCCTCCGGCTGATACAATATGTCCGAGGAATCCTACCTCCTATAACCAGAATTCACATTTGCTAAACTTGGCATACATCTAATGCTCTCTAAGGGTTCCAAGGATGGTCCTTAGGTGTAGCTCATGTTCTTCTTCTGATTTGGAATAAATCAGAATGTCATCAATGAAAACAACGACAAAATTATCCAGGAAGTCCATAAAAATCTTATTCACGAGGTTCATGAAATAAGCGGGGGCATTGGTTAATCGAAAAGAAATGACAGTATACTCATATAATCCATATCTGGTGGTAAAGGTTGTCTTTGGAATATCCTCTGCGCGAATCTTGAGTTGGTGATAGCCAGTTCTAAGATCAATCTTAGAAAACACTTTGGCACCAGTCAAATGATCAAACATGTCTTCTATCTTTGGCAATGGGTACTTGTTCTTGATGGTGACAGCATTCAACTTCCGATAATCCGTACACAAACGGTTACCTCCATCCTTCTTGTCCACAAACAAGACAGGTAATCTCCATGGCGACGCACTTGGTTGGATCAATCCTATTTCCAGCATAGCATCAAGTTGTTTCTTCAGTTCTACTAGTTCAGACGGGTTCATACTATATGGTCTCTGGGCTATGGGTCCGGTTCCAGGGATTAGTTCAATGATAAACTCGATATCCCGATCAGGGGGCATACCGGGCAAAACATCTGGAAATACATCGGGGTATTCACAGACTATCCGGACTTGGTCAATGGTTGGCTGGGCTACACTCTTGTTGCGCTTGAATTGACGGGGCAAGGTTTCAGATATATGCTGGACTAATATTCCGGTTGTACTGGTCATTGTTATGGCTTTCTTGGCACAGTCAATTAATCCTTTATGTTTGGACATCCAATCCATTCCTAGTACTACTTCCAAACATTTAGTTCCGAGTACTATTAGATTAGCATAAAAATCTATGCCATGGATTCGGATAGGTACGGCTTTGCAAATTTGTCTAGCTTTGGTGGTTGAACCAGGTATTTGAACTATCATAACATGCTTCAATTTGGTTGGTTTAATCTTACTAGTGCATGCAAATTCTTCAATAACAAACGAGTGCGATGCTCTAGAATCAAACAACACTCTTGCAAGTACTGAGTTAACAGAAAACATACCCATCACGACATCTGGCGCTTCTTGGGCTTCTTCAGCATCTCTAGGAAAGTCTCACAAGTTTCATTTGATCAAGATCAAAAGACTCCAAAATTCCATCAACATGGAGTTTCTACATGTTTTATTTCCAATATAATTTAAACGGCGATGTCACTTCTTATGTGATCTTTCAATCATTTGACTTACGACATTTTTAGGATTTTAGTTTTGTGGATGTGATTTCTCCAACTAGATTTGTAAATCATCCATCTTTTATGGATTACGACAATTATTTGAACAACCCTTGTGTTCTCATAATACCTGATCAAAATAACAACTATTGAAACTAATCTTGAAGGTAAGCTTTGATGTCAACGAGAAACACAACGACACTTTTTTTATGAACATCATCACATATTCTCTTGCTAGTTACTTATGTCGTTGCGGTTCATGAATTGTGTTGTCCTGTATCACAATTCACACCAGCCAATTCGGTATCCAATACCCAAAAACCACATTGTTTAACAAGCAAAGAATACATCCATAACATGTATATTATCTATATACTTAAGCTATTTTTTAGATTCTCTTTCAACATTTCCTATCCTTTCAAAAAAATCTATCAACATCAACAGAGGCGCCATACACATGACACATAGTCTAAAGCCTGTATAGTCAAATACTAATACATTTGTACTTGCACTTTGAAGTTGATCACCATCATCAAATGTTTGGCATTCTTTCAAAATCCATTCTTTAGTACTTTTAGTATAGTAAACATTTTACCTACATCTTCTATTTGTCCTTATAATGACAACTTTCATGATCAAGCTACATAGCTTATAAAGGAGAATCGTGAGTATAATGTTGCTTTCGAAAATCTTTTGGAGGATTAGGACGTCTAGCGTCTCCAACCTTTGCAAATTCTCATCAAATATGAGAACATATATTTTGCCAAATTATACTCTATCATGTTGCAACCAAAACATTGTTTTAGATATCGCAATATATTCCACATATGATGGTTTCTGAAACAACTCTTTCAGCTCCTAGATAACCTTGATATTAAAACAATCTTTTGAATATCAAGGATCATGGAGGCAAACATGGTACTTTAGATACTAACACTGGAATGTTACTCTTGATTTAATACTAATTATTAAACTTCATGGAGTAAATGGAGTTTCCTGAAAGTTTGCAATATGGCTTTTAAACTTTAGATTGACACTCAAAACAAAATGATAGCAGTTCATAAAGTAACTATCCAGAATTTTATAGTTCAATTATTTCAATTATAATTAAGTATAAGGTGGTGAACGGATGCCAATGACTACAAAAAGTTATGCAAATTCACATTGATTTAATTTATGATAAATTGTGTTCAACTTTAATCATATTAATATTTGAACTCCCACTCAAAAAAAACATCCCTCGAGTCATTTTTGTGATTACACGAACCAAATCGACTACACCAAGTCTGATCATCATGAGATATGATGTAGCTTCAAAGGAGAACAATCAACATGTTCATCATATCTATGACTCATGCTTTACCTTTTGGTATTCCGTGTTCCGAGGCCATGTTGTACATTCTAGGCTCGTCAAGGTCAACCTTAGTATACGCATGTGAAAATCTAGCTTGCACATGGTGTATGCGCACGTAGAATCTACCACACCCGATCATCACGTGATGCTTTGAAATGATGAGTCTTAGCAATGGTGCCTACTAAGTACGAACACTTTATTACTTGATATTTAGTGAGAGGGATCATCTTATAGTGCCACCATTGCTATCTAAGCAATACAAGATGCATAAAAAGAATTAACATTACATGCAATTCATAATATGTGATATGATATGGCTTTTCTCCTTGTGACTTTGATCTCCATCTCCAAAGCACAGACATGGTCTCCATCATCACCAGTATTGCATCAAGGTCCGTGGTGCCGCTTCATGGTTGTCCATCACCAACAACAATCATTACAACTAGTTGGAATAAAGCTATTATATGACGACTAGACACGCATGTCTTAACGAATTTAAATACAACCATTAGGCTCATGCCGGTTGCCAACTTATAATAAGGATCATTACATATATCAAATATAATTACAATCACATCATGGCCATATCACATCACATGCCCCTGCAAAAACAAGTTATACGCCTCTAATTTTCTTTGCATGTTTTATGTGGCTTGGGGCTTTCGAACAAGAACCGTTCTTACCTACGAACAAGAACCACGATGCTGATACAAGTGTTGTCAAGTGCCCATTGTAAATTGAATCTTAACTATGGTGTGAGAGACAGACAACCGCAAAGCCACTTGTGCAATACAAGTTGCACGTTGAGCGTGGATCAAGTATCATGTGCGACGACATGTAAGGTTAGCCCGAGCCGCTTCATCCCACGATCCTGCTAGATGCAAAGTACACGAAACACAAGCGACAACAAAAGCATCAACTCCCACAAAACCATCGTGTTCTACTCGTGCAACAGATCTACGCATAGAGTCGGCTCTGATACCATTGTAGGGTTCGTTGCATGGAAAACAAAAAAAATCTATCGCGTGAACACACAAAACCAAGATCTAATCTATGGAAAAGGCAAGATCTAATCTATGAGATCGGTGTAACGAGATTGTAGAGAACTAACCCTGGTATATCCAAAGCGTTTAACGAGATTTGGATCTCGTGGTTGATGTAGTCGATCACTTGTCGAACTCAAGATCGTGTAGATGATCCTTTCGGCGTCACGTTCTCGCAGTGCTTCCGCAGTCAATCACATGTATGGAATCGATGAATACCTTCCTCTCCCGGTTCCAGCAGGGCATTAGAGGTAGTAGATCTCCTCGGAATCCCAACAACACGACGGTGTGGTGGTGGTGGAGGAGCGATTTCTGCAGGGCTTCGCCTAAGCCGGAGCAGGACGATGGATAAGAGAGAGGGGAAGAGGCGGATAGGGTTAGGCGCCAAGGACCAAGGGTGTGTGGGGGGTGCGCCCCCACCCTTCCTTATATAGGTGGGGGACACTCGACCAAGGGTTCCCAGCCCTAGTTGTGTCCCCCCCAACTCGGCTAGCAAGGGGAGACTCACTCCCCAACTCGGCTAGCAAGGGGAGACTCCCTCCCCAACTTGGCTAGCAAGGGGAGACTCCCTCCCCAACTTGGCTAGAAAGGGGAGACTCCCTCCCCAACTCGGCTAGCAAGGGAAGGTGGAAACTTGCCTTGCAAGTTTTCCCTTTCCTTCCCAAACTAGGATTTGACTTTTCAAACTAGGATTTGAATTTTCAAACTAGGGTTTGATGCCAATTTACTAGTCCTTGGCCGAGTTGCCCTTAGGCTTGGTGCGGCTAGCCCCTAGGGCATGCCACATCCCAAGTGACCCCTCCCAGGGTGGTGGTTCCTCTAGAACATTCTAGAAGTATCCGGTCAAAACACCAAAACTTTTTCGAACCCCGGAAAACCACTTTTCTTATATGAATCTTATTCTCCGGACCATTCTGGATCTCCTCGTGATGTCCTGTATCCAATCTGAGACTCCAAACAACATTTGGTCTCCAACTCATATTCTATATCTACATAAACAATATTGATTCCTTAAGCATGTCTCCCTACGGTTCACGAACTATGCAGACATGATCGAGAAACCTCTCCAGTCAATAACCAATAGAGGGATCTGGAAACCATATGGATCCCACATATTTCAACGATGACTTCATGATTGAATGAACCATTTACATACGATACCGATTCCCTTTGTCGCGTGATACTTTACTTATCCAAGGTTCGATCGTCAGTATCTCTATACCTAGTTCAACCTCATTACCGATAAGTACTCTTTACTCATTCCGTCATATGACATCCCTTGTGACCTAGTCACATGCTAGCAAGCCAATTGGATGACATTCCACTTATAGGGTCTAGATTATATCTATCTGTCATATGGATGGACAAATCCCACTCTTGATCCATGTGCTTCAACACATACTTTCAGAATACCTAACGCCACCTTTATAACCACCTAGTTATGGAAGTAGTGTTTGATGTCATCAAAGTACTCATCCGGTGACGATGATTAACATCATCTCATGGTCAAAGGATTAGGTTACTATGTATTTGAAAGATTATAGAAAAATGAACTTAATGACTTGATCTAAGGCTATGCTTACTATGGGTGTGTGTCCATCATATCATTCTCCTAACGTATGACCTTGTTATTAATAACATCCAATGTCCATGATCAGGAAACTATCATCTATTAATCACACAAGCTTGCTTAACAAGAGGCTTACTAGGGACTCTTTTATGTTTACAAAATACACAAGTATTAATGTTTCATGTTAATACAATTATAGCATGGAATGTAAACATTTATCATAAACACAAAGATATAATAATAACCACTTTATTATTGCCTCTTGGGCATATCTCCAACAGCAGGGTCGTACGGGCGGACGGTACGGGCGGTCTCTGCCCGTACCACTGGTCGTTACATGGCTTGTAACCTCTTGGACACAAGCAATTCCCCAGGTGCAAAGATAAATCAATAAAATGACTTTTATCACTTAAAAATATCATATTACAGTATGATATGATAGTCTCAATTAATATGTTCACAATATACTTAATAACTTGGATCTAGTTGAAAGAAGGACAAAAGGTGCACGCAAACGCGATAAAGTACTAAGAACCCTACTCTAGTTATGCAAAAACAATAAGTAAAAATGCTCCAATTTTATACTCATCAACTCCCCCAAGCTAGACTCTTGCTCTCCCCGAGAAATATGGTGGCTTATGAACAAGATCATCATGTGCTTATGAGGTACGAGTCGTTATAATAAATGAGGCAAAAATTGAAACATGAGTACAATATCAAATGTAGAGTTACATCGGGAGATTTATCACACTTTTACACATCGCATGACTTAGAGGCTTCCACACCTTTTTTGCATTAATGCAATTATAAGAATCTATTAGTGATTGAACATAATATATAATCATAAAGTTAAAATGGTTGAGCACTTGATTTAGTAATGAAGATTCATGATCATCTCTTTTTTCTCTTTCTCTTTTTTTTCAAGCTTGTACCTTTCTCTTTTTGTCTTGAAATTTTTCTTGATAGTGGAATCTTTTGTTTCTTCTTATTTCTTCTCTTCCTTCTTCTCTTTTTTTAGCACAGCTATGTGATAATGCTGTCTACTATGGCTTTTATAACCCAAACATGTGACTATAATGTGCTACCAAGATTTTACTTCTCATAATTCAATCAGTACTTTTATTGGTGTGGAAGACCCTAAAATCATAATAGTTGTACAAGTATCATAACACTTAACCTAGTTCAATCATCTAATATAATAATCATGATTCAAAAGATAACTTCAAATATCATAAAGTCTCAAAACTCAAAGGATATAATTCTTCTCTTAAACAAAGGGAATTTGAAGATGATGCAACTAATGCAAAGCTCTTGAATAAAAACCTAACATACGTGCAGTAAATTAAACATGCTAAAACTGGAAGATAGATTACAAGGTGTTATAGATCTCCCCCAAGCTTGGGATCAAGCCCGTGGGATCAAATAATCCCTTACGATTATTCAATATCATGGCATTCTTCACGTCGAAGGAGTGTTGTTGGAGACAGCCGCACAAAGTTTCTTGTTTATTTCCTCCAAGGCAGATATGCGATGAAGGTTCTTCTGTAGATCTGAACGCAAGCGGAACATACCTTTAGCAACCATGTTTATCATTTCATTGAGTTCCTTCTTGCTTTCAAGATCTAAGATAAGCTTGTGGATGATCTCCCTATGCATGAGTTCTTCCTTTTGATCCTTCTCGATCTTGCGAAGATGATGTTAAGTTTCTGGGACGTGCGGCAGGATAGGCACATCTAGAAGTTTGAAATCCCAATCTTCTTGGGGCTTCATGCTCATGCGTACATTCATAGTGATCTTATTTGTTGTGGAAGTGTGCGTCGTGGTCTCCTCATAAGTTCATGTATCAGCTTGGTTAGCATTCTTACGCTTGGGTGAAGACTAGTTGGTGGAGATGAACTTGAGCGACTCCGTGCACTTCTTCCCATGGGGTTTCTTTGCTTATTCTTAATCTTCAGGCCTCGCCATAGATAGATATTCCGGCTTCTTCCATCCTATCTTTGTTTGCTCCATGAAGATATCAAATTCCTCATCATCGGAGTCATAATCATACCTCTTGTTCTTCGGGCTTAGGCCTTGAGCTTCGGGATCATCGGCTTCAATGGAGGAAGTCTGGAAGCTATCCCATGAAGGAGCCATGAGGTCAATAGGTTTGCCTTTGCCTAGAACTGGGTAGCGCATAAAGGAGATTGGATCTATTGATATAAGACGAAGGAACTAGGGAGGCTTAAGAAGGGTTAGAAATAGGTAAAAACTCTTACTGAAATAAAAAAGGGCCGACCAAGAAAAGAATCCCAACAAATAAGGAAGGAAATAGGAGAAAAATGAGGAAAAGAAACCGTAACGATTATTGGTACGGGAGGACGCCCGTATGGCACGCCCGTACCAGGGTTCTTTCCCAAAATCCTTATCCCTGGAGTCAGTAAGAAATCAACCGACCAAGAAGTACAGGCGGGTCCTGCCCGTACGACCCGGTTATACCGACGGTTACCGCCTTTATTTTGTCTCATACAAGTAAACCGAACGAAAGAAAGAAGACATGAAACATAACGACCTGTCGTATAGGTAGATGTGCCCATATGGCACGGTCGTACCAATACCCTTGAAAATGCAACGGGAGTACTGGCAGCATAACGAGCACTAGTACAGGCGGGTCCGGTCATACCGTCCACTGGTACCAGTCTCGCAAAACTGACAGTAACCTCGAAAGAACACAAGGAAACCAAAAAATGCAAGTAGAAAAGCAAAATAATGACTAGAATGAAAATAAACCAATGTTTCAACCATATTATTCGTCCAAAGACAATGAGTTTACTCGAGTAGATTTCTCTTCCTTTAATTTCTAAATTAACCTTTTCTTTTTCCCTTTAAACAAGGCTGGTAACAAGAAATTTCTAATACCATTGCAAAGTGAAATTGAAAATTTTCCTTTAGAAATTAAAGTCCCAGAGGGTATGCATATGAACGACACTTATTTGGGTGGTTTGATTTTATCAATGTCAATGGGCTCGTCCTCTAGGTCTTCTTTCCTTTGGAGGATCTACAAATCAAATTATTGCAAAAGTAGAGTCCAACGGATCATCCTTGGCTTAACATCAGTTCTTTCAAGAATTTATTTTAAGCCAATATGATCTGTATGAGCCCTTACTTTAGAGTCAATAATATAACATCTAAACTTATCACAAGATAAAACCACAATGAAAAATTCTTTCTCTGCCATGGGGTAATTCGTTTGAGCGCCATTTAAGGTGCGACTAGCATGATAAATGATATTAAGTTCATCACCATCATACTGGCAAGAATTTCTCCAACAACTTCATGGATAGCCTCATACAAAAGTTCAGAGGGTTTCTTCCAATTAGGGGGATTTATAACAGCAGATTTAAGAAGATCTTGCTTTAATATGTTAAAAGCAGTAAGACAACTTTCATCAAAATTAAAAGCAACTTCCTTCTGTAGAAGGTTAGTTAGAGGTATAGCCGTTTTAGAGAAATTCTTAATGAATCTTATATGCATAGACCGCTCTGGTACGCTATTGGGGAATGCGCTACGCAAAACAAAAAAAATCTCTAGCGCATAACCAGGATCATATGCAAGGGGAGAGGCAACATATCATACCCTCGAAGATCGATCTTGCGAAAGTTTGTCGATGAAGAGGTTGGTCGTGCGTCGATCCCCACACCAAGCCTTAGTGAGTCGCGAGGATATGTATTATCCAACATATGGCTCCCATGAACATGCACCGATGAAGACATCGTTGTCAAAGTAGTCGGTACATCGATTCCTGCGGCTAGTCGATTAGCCGCGAGAAGATTTCTCCTTGTGAAGATCCCCATGATCAAGTGCTCCAAGTGTCTCACCTCCACCAGTATCCACATGGACATGATCAGCGGCACCACATCGAGGTGTGATCAAGAACAAATAGGAAAAGTGGGAGCATGTCGATGAAGATCCGGCAGCGCTTCCGCAGTCCCGTCTAGATCAGACCTAAATGGAGGTAGAACTCGGTAGTGTTCTGGCGTTGTAGTAGAAGATGAAATACCTAGGTCACACCTGTGCTAGGGTTTAGTACCACATCATTTAGGTGGAGAAGAGAGTAGGGAGACGATGGCGGTGCGCCGGGAAACGACGCGCCTAGGGTGCGCGGCGGTGGCGGGCGCAGGGCGGCGGCTAGGGTTTTGGCTAGGAGGAGGCGATGGCAGATTGGGAGGCTAAGGCCATGTCTTGGGTGCCACTTGGGGTGCCCCTTGGTTCCCTTTTATGGGTGTAAAGGCCCCTTGGGTCTTCCTTGACCAAGCCCCAAAGTTTGTACGAGTTCTGGTAGGTGTAGGTCAGTCCAATCCTAGTCAAAAACGGCTTCCTTTTGCAAGTCCGAAATTGACTAGTCTATCTTTCCTTGCCCGTTACGACAATGTGTCTGCACCTATTATGGAACCTTAAGGACATCATAAGATGACCCGGGTTACCACGGTACTTCCCAGAACCTTCCATAACATTCTAGAACCTTCCAAAACCTTCCATATATATCCGAAACCATTCCGGACACTTCCGGGATCATCCGGGGCCTCTCAGAACCATTCCAAGACAATCTGAGACACTCTCGGGACCCTTATCGCATCTCATTATGCTCAAAAATTATTTTTAACACTCTCTCCAATATTTCGGACACCTCTGATATATTCTGAGACACTCCAAACACTTTCGGAATTACTTCTCTACTAAATGTTCATACACACTCATATTCTAACTGCCATTGATCTATTAAGTGTGTGACCCTACGGGTTCGGATATTTTTGGACATGTCTGGAACTCATTCCATGACAATGATTAATATTGGCGTCTTGATACAAGTAGTAACCCCTGCAAATAACACGAAGATTTTTATCATGTGAACCTATTGTATTATGTACGATACATATCATATTGGTCCATCGATACTTTACATTTCCCAAAATGAAACACTAGGTTATTATCGTTACCCGGTATGTACTCTTTACTCATACCGCACTATCGATGTCCATGTGTTCAATAACTTGATCACGTGTCTGGCCAGACGATGATGAACATCATAGTGCATGAGTGGGCCAGAGTGTATCTCTCCATCGTCAGGAGTAGCAATTCCCGCAAGAACTCCATGTGAATATTGGCATACCATCCGGTAAGATCAAGTATCAAATTTATGATTACTCCATTAAGAGCAATGTTTGAAGAATCTTGCAACGTCCATATTGTACCCAAGTTCACATGTGTATCGCGGTCAAATAATCTTTAGTAAAGGGAATACATTATTAATGAGAAACTACCAATAACAATATTGACGATGTGTTTCACGGTATATCATGTTGGGTATATCCATCGCCGTTGTTCTCCCAACAAATCTGATCTCATATATCACCGACAACTCCACAACACATTGTCAGTTTTGACATAGTGACGAAACTGGGACTATTAATGCTACATGAACTAGTCTTAGATGCGAGACTAAGGATATCTAAATGGTGTTTATGATTCCACACATGTATTAGGGTTTTCCTCCAAATACTCATTATCCAGAACTAATACAATTATAGCATGGAATAATTAACTTAATCATGAAGAGGAAATATAGAATAATATAATGTATTATTGCCTCTAGGGCATATTTACATCACACTCAAGTATCAATTCATTAGGATACACAAAGAGCTCACTTAATTGAATTCAAACACATGGTTTAATTCAAGCATTTCTACTATAACCAATTTAGAAGAAAAGTCATGGATTGCATGAGCATAATGTGAACTTAAATTAAACTAACATCATAGCATCTGACCAATGTAATTCCGGAAGGCATTGGACATAAATCTTGCTGAGCAAAACATGCTCAACAACATCGTTGAACAAATCTCAGCAAGCCATTGCTATAACAACAGAGGGGGGAACCTAGTTAGGGTTCATACAGAGTAGAGAGGAAGGGAGAAGCAAAGATAGATAGACAGAGGGGGAAAGAGAAACATACACAGTGGTACTTGCTTAAGTTGAGAAGAGGAAGCAAAGAAGGCCATCAATGGCGACCATGGTGCGGTGGCACAAGGAGCACCGCCGGCGCTGCAACTTGCATCGAGCCGCACCTACAGCACCGTAGCGCCAACGAATCAAGCGGAAGTAGGTCACCGTAGTCTCACCCAAGACACACCACCACCAGGACTCCACCGGAGCACGGCGAAACCGCGGCGTCCGAAACCCTAGCACCGTTGTAAATAAGGGGGCGCCTACATAAAAACTCAATCTCTTGATCAAACTGGGAAGGGTGCAAGGGTGGAGAGTGGCGGTTCTTTAACCATGAATCGCAACAGCCGGTGCATCCAGAGATAACTAGGGAAAAGGGGCAACAGCGGCGGCGACGCCATAATCACTAGATAGGAAGAGGCATGAGGTCAAGTATGAGAGCGAGAGAGTGAGAGGCTGGGGTGGCCGAGCGTAGGGCCATGGTTGGGTTGAGCCCAACCACATGACTTTGATGTGGGCCTAGTGGGCCAGGCTCAGTTAGAAAAGGAAAGGATAAAATAAATATAAATTAACAAAATACCCCTATGATAATTTTATGTTCTAGAGAAAATATCGAAAAATCCTAAAAATATGCATGATATGTCAAAATGTTCACAAAAATAATATCTACCTAAGAAAAATATAAAACTACTTATTTAAGTTAAATAATCAACTAAATATTAACACCATTAAATCCTTAATGAAATATAACAAAGTGATTTCTATTTCCGTGCCCTTGGTTCGTTAGTTGTACTCAGTTTTCCCCGGCCGCTTAACTTTTCCTCACTTTTCCTCTTGCTATGTTACGAAATCCTCACAGGAGCAGCTCTGGCGCTCGGATGGAGGGATGCTATCAGGTCAAAGACTTGACCATTACATGCTGACTGGTGGACCGCGTTGGGCCGGATCGTGCGTTGATCATTACGTTACATGGCCTCGACCGTTACATGCCGGCCAGTGGGACCGTGTTGGGGCGGGTCCTGCCGTGGCCGATACGTGCTGACGGGTAGGGGCAGGATACACATCGGACTTGCCATCCATCTCTCGCTGACTTGTGGGCCACTTTTTTCCTGATTGGGTGGCTGGTGTAGGCAATGACAAATGGGGCCATTCTGTGGGGCCATCGAAGCCAATGAACAATGGGGTCATCATGTGGGGCCGTCGAAGCCAATGACCGATGTGGCCGTGATGTGGGGCTGGAGGAGGATTTGCATATTTGCCATGTTTTACGTTGCAACTTGCATATTTGCCATTTTATGTGTCACTGACATGTGGTGGTCATGAGGCAAATATGCACATTTCAAAGAAAAGGTTCGTTTTGTGGGGCCATCGAAGCCAATGAACGATGGGGCCATCATGTGGGGTCGTCGAAGGCAATTACCAATGGGACCATGATGTGGGGATGGAGGGGGGATTTGCATATTTGCCACGTTTCACATTGCAACTTGCATATTTGCCATTTTGTGTTTCACTAACATGTGGTGGTCATGTGGCAAATATGCAAATTTCAAAGAAAAAGTTCGTTCTGTGGGGCCATCGAAGCTAATGAACAATGGGGCCGTCATGTGGGGCCGTCAAAGCTAATGACCAATGGGGCCATGATGTGGGGCTGGAGGGGGATTTGCATATTTGCCATGTTTTATGTTGAAACTTGCATATTTGTCATTTTGTGTTTCACTGACATGTGGTGGTCATGTGGCAAATATGCAAATTTCAAAGAAAAATTTCGTTATGTGGAGCCATCGAAGCAAATGAACGATGGGGCCGTCATGTGGGGCTATCAAAGTCAATGACCGATGGGGTCGTGATGTGGGGCTAGAGGGGGGATTTGCATATTTGCCACGTTTTAGATTGCAACTTGCATATTTGCCATTTTGTGTGTCACTGGCATGTGGTGGCCATGTGGAAAATATGCAAATTTCAAAGAAAAAAGTTTGGCAGATATGCAAAATTGGCAAATATGCAAAAATCCCAGAGCAACTACTCCCCCAAACATTGACAGGTGGGGTCGTGTATGACACACGTGAGGTTGTCTCTGTCTCATCCGCTGCCAGCCCCCAGCCCCGAGCAGCTCCTACCCCACCGATGGACACACCATCCATCGTCGGCGCGTCGGAGGCTCCATCCTATGGTGGCGTCGGACGGACTGCCGCACTATACCTCAACCACGGCTCCAACACCTGTTTCGTCCGCATGCATTGTATGTTGAGGCAGTACTGACTGCAGGAAGGTCCGCCGCCCATGACGACCGAGATTTTGTTTCGCCACCATAGCTCAATGCACGGTCGCAGCAATTGCTAGTAGTGCTTGGTAAGACCTTCGCTCCTGCTCCGCCCATCCTAATCGATTCGTTTCCCATAATTTTCTCGATATTGCAGGAGTAAATTAGTCTTCAATGTTTGGTCATAGCGGGTACATCGGCGATGGTGGGGATTCGATCATGTCGTGGCCACATTCTCCTTCTCCTACCATGTAGGAAGTGCAGGTAGCTCCTTCTCTTTGTACTACCATTTAATTTGAAGTGCTGCCATGGCCTATCGGATTGATTTTAATTGGGTTTGTTTTGGCATTTTTATAGTGTGCTATGCAGGCCGATGATCCTTGGTACATTGCATACCAAGATGAATCAACCCAATGGTATAGCCAGAGGATGGATTTGGAGGAGATGGTTGCCAATTTAGGTAATGAATTGGCTCGTAAAAACATGTTGATATTAGAGCCGAAGCGTACTGTTGAGGAATAGCCAGAGGATGGATTTGGAGGAGATGGTTGCCAATTTAGGTGATGAATTGGCCTGTAAAAACCTGTTGATATTAGAGCTGAAGCATACTGTCGAGGAATAAAAGAAGAACTCGGAGCTTATTCGCAAAGAGAAGTTGACACTTGAGGCTGATCTTGTCGTATCTGATCGAGTGGTAGAAAATCTAAAACATGAACTTCAAGTGAAGGGGAGGAGAATAGTAGATTCATGTGGGCAGTTTTAGTAGTTGTCATCCCCGTCCTAACAGTTACACTATGGGGCTGTGGTGAAGGTGGCACGTGTAATGATTACTTGAATTGATAGCTAATTTAGAGAGTAAAATTGTTATTCAATGGATGGTTGTGAGTTCCTGCTAATTTAGTCACTTTGTGGTCCCAAAGTTTTCAAGAGAATGTATTGTGGGGCCCGAGTGGCTTGCCATTGGATCTAGATGCCCAATCCATATTACTACTTATGAACAGTTTTAGAGCATATCCCTCTAATCCATATTACTACTTGTCACTTAAATGGATGTATCTAGACATGTTTTAGTGCTAGATATATCCATTTCAACGACAAGTAGTATGAATTGGAGGGAGTATCAATTTTATTCAAATGATACATATTTCGATCAAATTTATACAAGCCCACCGGAGATTTTCAAAGCATACTCCCTCCGACCCATGTTATCACTAAAACATGAATAGATACGTTCATATCTAGATGAAGCTAAGTCAACTAATATGGGCTCAAATTTTCCCCAATACTAAGTGGATGGTGAGTCGCCCTTCCTGTCGCATCCATCCGTCCAAGAGGTACATCCGTCCTTCACCATCCAACTGCACCTCGACGTGCCAGCTGTGGCCGCGGCCTGCCTCCCACGGCATCGGTTCACAAGGGCTTGGTATGTGCCGTCGCGGTGATGTTGCGGATGATGGCTTCAATCGTCGTCGCATCAATGACCACTGTTAGCACCGCCGCGGCCTCGGTGTCTTTCACCAGCAACGGATCTGAGGAGGTGAATAGGAGTGATACGGACAGAAACCAAAATTTTAGACACTTAGATCCTCACCACCGCACGCCATTCCAGCCGCCACGCTTGGATCCGCACCGCCACAAGCCGTTCCAACCCCCACACTTAGGTCCCTGCCGTCGCACGCCGTTCTGACCGCCAGGCTTAGATCCGCGCTGCCGCACGCTATTCCGACCCCCACGCTTAGGTTCATGCCGGCGCACGCTGTTCGGACCGCCAGGCTTAGTTCCACGCTGCTGCACGCCGTTCGTACCGCCATGCTTATAACCGCACCGCCGCATGCCGTTCAGATTGCCACACTGTCGTATGTCGATATGAGGGGAGGAAGATGTGGCTGGTATACGTGCGACAAGGAAAGGAAGGGAGAGACATCCATCCTGTCAGGCTCTCCTGTGTGTACATGATAGGTGCGCCCATCGGGAGAGAGAGACCTCCAGCTCGTCGGATCATGATGTATCCAACGGTGGTTGACCAAGATCTGTGTGACATACATCTCGACCAATCAGAGCGCAGCCAAACTGATGCGGCTGGTATACATGCGGCAGGGAAAGGAAGGGAGAGACATCCAGCCTGTCGGGCTCTCCTCTCCGTACAAGGTAGGTGCGCCCATCGGGAGAGAGACCTCTAGCCCGTCGGATCATGATGTAACCAACGGTGGTTGGACAAGATCCGTGTGACATACATCTTGACCAATCAGAGTGCAGCAGCCAAACTGAGTGCAAGTTGAGCTGTTGTGAGGGTTTCAGTCAGGAGGGAGGGGAAAAGTGAGGAAAACTTTAGCGGGAGGGAAAAAGTGAGGAAAACTTTAGAGGGAGGGGAAAACTGAGTAGAGCTAAGGAAAACAAGGGCACTCAGATAAAAAAACGAGTAAGGGAAATTCAAGCTTTTGGCATAAAAAATGGAAAATGTGTTATTTGAACAAAATAATTCATCCTGGCCAACATTATATTGTTTGCAACTCAAAGATACACAAGTGTTCCAAACTTGGCTTCATTTAGACAAAGTATGTTTTGGGATGGGTTATTTTGGAGGTCGATGGGGTAGAAAGCCATGCATCTTCATAGCTAGTAGATCATTCCAAGAAGGGTTTAAGAAGTGGTTTAGGGGATAAGTCCATTTCTCTTTATTTCCTTTTACTTTATTATTCATGCTAGGTTGTAGGCAACATAACAAGACTCCATTTGAAGGTTGCACTATGTTTTGACTTTTTTTTTGAATTAAACTAACCCTAAAACCATTTTTTGAATTTAATCACTTAGAAAAAGAAAAATGTGGCTGATTACAAGTTAATCCAAAATTTCCAATTTTAAATGGTAAATCAATCCAAGATACACAAGTGTGCCAAATTTTGGATCAATTGGACAATGTTTAAGCCATGAACTAGCTAAACCCCATGTGTTGACCACATGTCGAGGGCAAAACTGAGCAGTGCTAAGCAACTAGGTGCATGACCATAGAAACTTGCAATAACACATACATTATGGGATTATCCAACATACAAACTTGGGAGCGTCACACTGGTTCAAATTCAATGCAAACATTGAAAGTAGTTCAAATTTATCATACAAATTCAAATCCATTTTTCTTGCTCCTAGTGTTTTTCGCTGGGTTCAGCGCCTTGCTCCTTGTGATCCTAGCTAGAATATTCTCGGAGTCCACCATCAGCTTCTTCCGTTTTTTCCCTTTGTTATTTTTCTTTGCATCCAATAAATCAACTGCTTCAGTCTGTCGTACAATTGGTTCAATCACGTTTTGATCATCTAGTTCATACGGTTCAAAAAGCTTTGTCTCCATTTTTTCAATATCAGCTCGTGTAATTCCTTTATGCTTGAACTCAGCTTCAATCTCCGACGTAGTTGATATAATCTCCTCTCGATCGACTGGTTCAATCTCCCCTGCATTTGGTTCAATCTCCTCTGCATTTGGTTCAATATCCTCTAGATCCATTGGTTCAATCTCCTCTCGATCGACTAGTTCAATCTCCCCTCCATTTGGTTCAATCTCCTCTGCATTTGGTTGAATATCCCCTGCATTTGGTTCAATTTGATCTCCATTTGGTTCAATCCCCTTGCATTTGGTTCAATTTGCTCTGCATTTGGTCGAATCTGCTCTTGATCTATTGGTTCAATCTGCAATGTATCCATTGCTTCATTCTCCTCTCGTTCAAACACCTCATTCTCATATGCATTTTCTGCTGCCGCCTGATCATCCATTCCATAAGTTGGGTCCACTGCATTTTTACAAAGCCTAGCAATGTGCCATAGGATCCCACAATGTTTGCACTTACGTCGTCGAGGTGGTGCACCACCCTCTGCACTAGCTCTTATCCTATTCTTCCTTGGCCTACCTGCTGGTCTAGTAAAAATTGGAGGGTATAGCTTGAAGCCTGGATCCACTTCCATCCATTGGTATTTTCCCAACAAGGTTGGAACATTCTGAGCATATGTTGCCCTAAATTTGGCAATGGAGAAATACTCCAACATGTACTGATCAACTTCACCCTCTTCACCTCCTAGAACACCCATGAAAAACAATGCATGTATGCAGGGTTGCCCACGGAGCTTCCATTGCCTGCAATGGCATGTCCTATCAACCAAACTCACTGGATACCTCCATTGCCTATCTTTACTATCAATGTAAGTTACCCCAGCCTCCATTCCTCTTATAATGCATTTCATCTTCAATTGTTTTGCCCTGGCATGCAAAGCCTTAATCAAAGATGGGAGGATGAGATGGCTAGCATATACTGTTGATGCAATTCTTTGACGCAAATCGATCTTTATCATGATCATCTGCCTAATCTTATCAAATATTTGCCACAGCATAAGTCCTTTCAATGACTTGACATTTGCATTAAAACTCTCTGCAAGGTTACTTGTTACATAGTCTACCTTGCAAATTTCATTGAATCGGCTTCTTGACCACACCATTACATGATGTGCATCCAAGTACTCCTTCACCGCAGGTTCTTGTTTATACAACACTTACAAATGATACAAATGCTTCCTCAAATTGTATGTGTATGAAGCTGTCCATAGGTTGTCAGTATAAACTTTACCCTTGAATTTCTTTGTAAAATTCTGCACTAAGTGTCGCATACATTCCCTATGCTCCACTATGGGGAATACTACTTCTACAACTTTCTCCAAACCTTTGCAAGCGTCCATGTGGATATTAAGTCCTGGTGGATGACCTATAAGGTCGCGCAAATTCTCTAGAAACCAAGTCCAACTTTCCTCTGACTCAATCTCCAAAAATCCATAAGCAACAGGGAACATCCAATTGTGGCCATCAACTGCAGTAGCAGCTACTAGATGTCCTTTAAATCTACAATGAAGAGTTGTTTCATCCATGGCCAAATAAGGCCTGCAACCATCCAGAAACCCTTGCTAGCAAGCTTTGAAACAAATAAAAGCCCTTCTAAAGCACTCCTCCATTGTCTTCCCTCTTATTTTGTACTGAACTTTATGCATGTCTATCTGTACAACACTACCTGGACTAGCCATCTCCACTTCAGCTTTGAAGCTGTAAAGCAACTAAAAACTTTCATTCCATGGACCATTGATCCTATCAAGAGTCATTTCCTTTGCATAGAACATCCTCATGTAGGTACTATAATAGTAAACTTTTTAGAAACTTCTATTATGAGCGTTGTTGAACCAAGTGATGGGTTCGCTCTCATCCAATCCATGATTGCATCTTCCAACCACCTAGTCCTTGCTAGTTTTGTTTTGTTCTTTGGATGTCCCCTTGAGATGGGCAAGAATGTTCGAACCGGTTAACTTTTATCTGAAACATAATGAAAATGTCAGGTACTGCTAACAAAACTACACAATGATCTAAAATACACAACTAGTTGTAATACCTGAACCAAACTGCTCCTGAGCATAGTGGATGCATGCATCCTCCACCTACACCTCTTGTATGGGCAGTTCACTGTGAACCTTGTTGGCTCACTCTTAATAACATCATAATTATTATTGGTGCGAATGCAATATGTAGTAAGGGCATTATGATAGTCTGATACGTCCAAAACGTATCTACTTTATCGAACACTTTTGCTATTGTTTCTCCTCTAAACTTGTGTGATTTGGATACAACTAACACGGACTGACGCTGTTTTCAGCAGAATTACCTTGGTTTCTTGTTTTTGTGCAGAAAACCAACTATCAGGAAAAATCTCGGAAAATATGCCAAAAATCCTATTTCACCAGAAGATCCACGGAGCTAGAGTACAAGACGGAGTAGAGTCCTGAGGGGCCCACACCCCCTTCCGCGCGTGTGGGCCCAGCCCGCGCCTGGGGGTGCGGCCGCCTCAGGCACCCCCTTGGCCTCCCTCTTTGCCTATAAGAAGCCTCCTGACCTAAAAACCACGGGGGGTCGTCTTTTTTCCAGAAAGAGTTCCACTGCGCCGCCACCACCAGAAGCCGCGATTCGGAACCAGAAACTCCGTTCTGGCACCCTGTCGGGACGGGGAATTTGGGGAGAATCATCGCCATCGTCATCACCAACACCTGTCCATCAACCATCAATGTTTACCTCATCCATGAGTAAGTAATCTCCCGCTGTAGGCTGTGGGGATGGTAGGGATTGGATGAGTTCTATCATGTAATCGGATAAGATTGTTAGGGCATGGTGCCTAGTATCTCTATTAGTGCTATTTGACTTTGTTGCAACTTGTTGTGCTTAATGCTTGTTACTAGGGCCCGAGTGCCATGATATCAGATCTGAACTTGTTATTGAATCATTATGATAGTATTGTTTGTGATCTTATCTGCAAGTTGTGTACACATATCATTGTCCGGATCCAAAGGCCCCGAAGTGACAGAAATTGGGACAACCGGAGGGGATGGCTGTGATGTGAGGATCACATGTGTTCATAGAGTGTTAATGTTTTGCTCCGGTGCTCTATTAAAAGGAGCATCTTAATTGCCAGTAGTTCCCTTGAGGCCCCGCTGCAACGGGCTGGCAGGACAAAAGATGTTGTGCAAGTTCTCATTGCGAGCACGCATGACTATATATGGAGTACATGCCTATGATTGTTTAGTACTTGGATGCTTTATCTTATTTATCTGCAATTGCCCTAGATCTTGAAGTTACATGTTTATACTCGTCCATGGAACGCCCGTCCATCCACCCCTATGCCTACTGCACTCATATCCTACTGTTTGCTACTGTTGTTACTATTGATCTTGTTTTACTGCTGTTGTTGCTTTGCTGTTGCTACTACAAACTGTTGCTACTAATAAACTTCTGTGAGCAAGAACTATTTCCGGGTGCAGTTGAATTGACAACTCAGTTTTTAAGGCTTGCAAGTATTCTTTGGCTCCCCTTGTGTCAAATCAATAAATTGGGTAATACTACCCGCAAAGACTGTTGCGATACCCTATACTTGTGGTTCATCAAGACTATTTTCTGGCGCCGTTGCCGAGGAGCATAGCTTTATTTGTAAGTTCACTTGGATCTACTATTGTTCACTACTATTCCTTTCATCATGGAGAAGTCTCGTGATGGAAAGTTTCCTATTTTACCATCCACTACAAGAAGAGGTACAGTCCTAAACACCTCTGTTGTTCTTGATTCACCGTCTATTATAAGTAAGCTTGTTACACCACCACCACATACTCATGCTACACAAACTGGTACTACTGCTGAATCCGAAACTGCTTTTGATACTCATGATGTTACTTCTACTGTGCTTGATGCGAGTGGTTCATTAGGTCCTTTCCTAGATGCTACTATGGCTAGTATAGGAAATACTGAAACTCCTAGTGAAGACACTGTTACACCTGTTAGCTCACCTGAGTCTAGAGAGAGAGACGATATTAATGATGGTTACATTGAGTTTACTGATGATTTTATTGAAGAGTGTCAAAACACACATGGTGCTAACGCTATTAAGAGTCTCCTTGTAAGACTTACCATTATTCCTAAATTGTCCTATGATCCTAAGTTTGCCACCTCTCCCATAGATATTAAAGATAAAGATTATGATTTCTCTCTTGATTTATCCTATTTAGACATTGTTGAGAAAGAAACTTTTTGTGGGACTGAAAACGAGAGTGATGTAGCTCATATGAATGAGCTTTCCACTATGAGTGCTTTATTCTCTGATGATTTTAGGATGCACAAGTACTTTGTTACAAAGATTTTCCCTTTTTCACTAAAAGGAGAAGCTAGGGTTTGGTTTAATAGATTACCTCCTGGTTCCATTGATAGCCCTGATTGTTTGATTCCTTCTTTCTTCCAGAAATATTTTCCTCCCAATGCTAGACATGCTGCTTTGCAGATATTTTTGATTTTAAACAGGGAGAAGAAGAGAAATTGTCTGAGTCATGGACAAGGTTCTGTGCCTTGATTCATGCACATCATGGATGTCCATTACCTAAAAATGAGCTTCTTGATATTTATTATAATGCACTAACTGATGATTTTAGCACATACCTAGATAGCTTTGCTGATTGTGTTTTTAGGAAAATAACTCCTACATATGCTTAAGAATTAATGGCTAAAATAAGCAAGAATTATGATGATTGGACTTCAACTGAGCTAAATACACCTGAGCCTATTACTCCTGAACCAGTTGTGCCTGAACCTGTTCCAACACCAACACCAAAGAAGAGGGGAGTTATTGCATTAAATGATGAAGTGATGAAGGAAGCTAAGAAAAGTCTAAAGGAGAAAGGTATTAGAGCTGAAGATGTGAAGAATCTACCTCCTATTGAAGAATTATGCAAGCCAATTCCCCACTCATCTACTATTGAGGTACATTCTCTCCACTTTGATGAAGGTGATATTCCCTATGGTAAGCCTCCTCATCAAGGCTTAGAGGAATTTGACACATTTATTGTTAAACAAGGTAATTTTAATAAACAAGTTTAGAATCATTTATGGGAAAACTCTAGAGCTATTAAAGAGTTGAAAGATATTGTGTAAAGAACTTCTAATGATATTAAAATTCTTTGTAAACACTTTCAAATGGTTCAAACCCAAATTTATCAACTTGCTAAGGTACAAAAAGATATGCTAGTTAATGCCTCAGGAGATAAACATGCTTATGGAATCAGAACTAGGATATAGCTACTCAAGATCCTTTATATCCTGAAGGACACCCTAAAATAATTGTGCAGGACTCTCAGCAAGGTGAAAGTAGTGGCAGTCCTCGTAAAAGAAAGAAAAAGAAACATAAAATAGTTGAGGAACCACTTGAACCCGCTGTAGATCCTAATAGTATATCTGTCTCTGATGCTGAAACTGAGAGTGGTAATGATAAAAAATGATGCTCCTGATAAGGAGGAAGTTGAGGAAGAACCTGAGAAGCACACTAAGATTCCTAATGAGGAGATTTCTACTTTGCTTGCTAATTATTCCTTCAATTGTAAGGTACCAAAGAAACTTGGTGATCCAGGTATACCAACTATTCCTTGCTCTATTAAGAACAATTATGTTAGAACTGCTTTATGTGATTTGGGAGCTGGAGTTAGTGTTATGCCTTTTTCTCTCTACAAGAGACTCCAGCTAGAAAAGTTGATACCAACTGATATATCTTTGCAAATGGCTGATAAGTCAAATACTATTCATGTTGGTATATGTGAGGATGTTCTTGTTCAAGTGGCTCATAATTTCTTGGTTTTAACTGATTTTTTTGTGCTTGAAATGCCTGAAGATGATAATATGTCTATTATTCTTGGGAGACCTTTTCTTAATATTGTAGGTGTTGTCATCAATTGTAATCAAGGAAAAGTAACATTCAATATTAATGACAAACAGCATACTGTTTATTTCCCCAAGAAGGTTGCTAAGAGCTATTGCCTGAACTCCATTGAAAATATTGAGAGCACCAAGGTTGGATAAATATATTGTCCCATTCCACAAGAAAGTTTTGAAACTATTATGATTGGGACCATTGCTATCAGGTTTGAGGTAACATAATCATTTTATGGAATGCAAAGTTTTGTTTCATATAATATTGTTTTGGTAACAAGACTTTATCTACCTTGTTAACAAAAGGATTTTAATGAACAAAACAATGTTTTCACTATGGTTATACTTGTTTACTTTTACTTTTCTCCTTCCTAGTCTTTGATTTTTCTCTTGTTAGCTCTAGTTTTGCTAGTTGTTTGCTTGTCTTAGAACTTATGTAGTTTGGTTTTTGGTTTGCTTTTGCTTCTTCTAAAAAATCTTTTCTGCGAGAAAATCAATTTTCATACCCTGAAAATTAGCCAAAATAAAGTTTTCCGAAAAATCCCAGAAAATTCAAAATAATCTTTTCCTCGAAGAAAGGGGCAGAGGGACACCTGGAGTGGCCCAGGAGGCCCCCCAGGCCAGCACACCCCTGGGTAGCGCGGCCAGCCCCTAGGTGGCGCCTGGCTAGGGTGTGGCCCACCTGTTGCCCTCCAAAGTGCCTCCTCCCAGCCATCTTCTTTCTCTCTCCCGAAAAACACCAGAAAACTTACTCAAGATCGAGTTCTTGCTATTCTTGCTCCCGATTTCGATCTCCTTGCTCGGCCCATCTTTGCTGCTGATTTTTGGAGGAATTTCTCCTTGGTATGTGCCTCCTCCGCTTGTCCAATTAGATTTGTGATTGGTAGATTGTATCTTGAGTATTTTGCTACTATAGGTGTCAGGTTGTGTGATCTTGCATGATTGTTCTATGCTTAGAGATTTCATTTTGATGCATGTGTAGCCCTGTAGCAAGTTCCTATAGTAGTATCTCATCAATTATCAACTTGGAAATCACTTGGTTTGATGTTTGTCTAAAAATTTCAGAAAAAAAGTCATCATGGACAACCACACCTATGGTGAAATATTTAAGAGTGATGCACCTAGAAGGACAAGGCCTTCAAAATCATCCTCCCGGGCTAGGCCTTCATACAATGAGGATATCATTACACCATGATTTGGCGACGAGGCAGATGAGGGGGATGTGCACCCTTCCACCTTTCCTTGTCCAACTTTTTTTCGGGCTGCTGGGATTCTCAATGATTTCCTAACTTTGGTTCAGAGGGTTGGACTAATAAGTTATATGCAGGATGAGAGTGTGCAGTATGCTATGCTCACTAAAACCTTTGTAGAGAGTTTCTCTTTTTCTAACAGCATGTTCAAACCAGATGCGTCTTTCAAAATTTATGGCAGGCCTTACACTATGACATTGAAGAAATTTGTGAGATCCTGGGTCTTGCTTGAAGGAAATATGCCCTAGAGGCAATCATAGAGATGATTATATTTCTTATGTATCCATGAGTTATTGTGATGTTCCTTGAATATCCATATCAGGCAACTTGTATTGATTGGAAATTACGTGAATTGTTTGTGAAACTCTTTACTTGTATGGTTATTTAATAGTTGTCCCTAGTCGGAGTTCATGTGAGGACACACGTGAATATTATACTAGCACATTGATTGGTTGATGACTATGTTTCGCAAGTCATAGACATGGAGATGTCAAACCAATGATGTGTACACATGTTATGAACATGGGGTTGGACTGACCCAACATGAGACTGGCAATTAGTTACAACTCTCTCTCTACACATCATGTACGTTTTGTCCTTAGACCTGAGATTGTCGCATGTACTTGAGATGTGGATCGACCTACTTTGGGGCTATCAAACGCTACTCCGTAACTGGGTAGTTATAAAGGTAGATTTCGGGTTTTCTTGAAGCATGCTGCAAGGCATGGTCGATCAAGATGGGATTTGCCCCTCTCTACTTGAGAGAGATATCTCTGGGCCCCTCGAGTGATCGGATCCATGAATGCATGGCCATGCTACATAAGGTTAAGAGTTAACCTAGTAAAGGGATTCCTAATCACAGTATCGAGAAAGGGAGGTCAACTTGGAGCTATACCAAATATCGTGAGGCAAAGGGAAAGACATGTACTAAACCTTGTGATGGTTCATCCGATATGATGTTTGTATGCGTTTAGGAGTTGGCACGTCTTGCTAGAGGCCTCTACCAACTATTGATAGAATAAGTGTATTTGTATCATGTCTATACGTATATGAACCTATAGGGTCACACACTTAAGGGGCTGGAAGCCTAATAAGGATTAGATCTGAATTAGACCAGGCTTAGGCTACTAATGGGCTGCTAATGTAGAAGCCCACTAGGGACGCCTATATAAGAGAGGGTGGGGCGAGCTGACCAGGGTTAGACCATTCCACCCAGCCGCCACTCCTCACGCCTGTATTGTAGGCGCGGACCTAGCAGTCCGGCATCTTACGCTTCCACCCTGCACGTGTGGATACCTCAGAGATGTTGCAGTTGTAGCACTTGGACGAGTCGCGCAAAGGGAGCTGCTCGTGGGACAAGGACAAGAAGGAGACATAGAACATCTACACTGCCTCGACGCGCTTCATTAAGTTCCGCAACCGCGCGTCTAGTGGTAATCCCGTGATCTATGACAACAGTAATCCTGGTTTACGCGGTAGAAATTTTTGATTTGCACTAGTGTAGCCTACCCGTATCACTTCAGTGGTATCATAGCCGATGTTGTTCAGTTATAGGTTCGGGATGTTTGCATATGATGATATGCAGATTGATATGAATGATGTGATTGTTTGTATTGTGGTGGTTTAGGATTGATCTATGATCTTGCTTTCCATGATCGTGATTCTGAGGTCGTCGAACGACTTACCCCTACCGGTCGGTTTCCTCTATCGGGGTAGACAGTGACACATCAATCCTGTTGAATCACGTGAAGATCAATATGATTGATCGAATCGGAACCTAGATCTAAAATCTATGTACCGTGATCAAAGGAGTTTGATTGAAACGGAACAATAGTCAGTTTATGGTAAATTTGATTTGCCGATCAAAATCCTTAAAGAAAATTGTGTAGATTCGATCTCTAATTTTTCACAGTTTTCCGAACGCCCGGAGATACCACGAGGGGCACTGCCCCTTCGAACCCCGCAAAGGGAGACCCCCTAGACCCCCCTTAGTCGTATCCCATTTCGTATCTCGTTAAGGTAACTAGGTGCTGCGATGTCACATGATCCAGTAGAATGTGATTCCATGCATAACTTTTTTTGCAGGATGTATGTGATCTGTATGGCCCATATATGTATGTGATGCATGTATAAAATTTATCATGACTCGCGTGTCGTGAGTAGGGCAACACGGCTGGAGCCATATGTGTTGTCATTTATTGTAATGGCCTGCGTGCCAACTTGTGATGATCCCAATACTATGTAATTTTGATTACTAGCTGTTAGGAGTAATAGCTTGTATTAGTTCTTGGAGGACTCATCACTTGGAGGATGGCTCGCATGGAACATGAAGATGGAGATCATCATGGTGGACAGTTTCTATGGCGATGGAGATCACCATGAGAAAAAGGGCCATACTGTGTCACATCTATGTGTATGATATTCTTATACGTTTTACTACTATGCATGCTTGGATGATATAAGTAGAATGATCCCTCACAAAGTTTAAGTTAAACCGTGCCCTCCCAACCAAACCTTGCACCATCCTATGCCCTGTAAAATCGTTGGTGGGCCTATGAAATTAGGGTGCCACGGTTTTCCTTGGCTGGATGGTTTGTATCAGATACCTACACGCATAAGGTTTGGTGAGCTTGACAAGGTCATATTAACAGTTAAGGACCTTGGGGCATAAAGGTTGGGCACCTAGTTTTGACATAGAGATGTCACCCAACAACAAGAGTCATATGTGATATGATTAGCAAGTGTTGCTTACCGATTTACCTTGTCTTTTAGCAGTGATGCTAAAGCTCACTAGTCGACTTGTTAATTGTGGATCTTGAATCACTTAGTATCAATAGAGGGATATTGATTTAAGTGGGAGTATATGCTATTAAATTGTTTAATATGTTTTACTCTTTCATGGTTACATGGCTTAGTATTTTCCATGTTTTCTTTTGTAGATCAATGGCACCAAACGCTGCATCACCTTTTTCTTTGCGTTCGATTCTTGACAAAGATAAACTAAATGGAAGAAACTATTCGTACTGGGTCCGTAACCTAAGAATTGTTCTCGGGTCTGATAAAAAGGAAATGGTTCTGGATACCCCAATCCCCGATGAACATGCTGATAATGCATATGCTGCCCTCAAGAATGCCTACAAGAGAGCATGTGATGATTCTCTTGAGGTTAGCTGTCTTATGCTTGCATGCATGGAACCTGAACTCCAAAAGAAGTTTGAGGATCACGAAGCGTACGATATGATCGTCGCGCTTAGGGACATGTTCCATACTCAGGCCAAGGCTGAGAGGTACAATGTCGCCAAGTCCTTTGTGGAATGTAAGCTAGCAGAGGGAGCAGGTGTAGGCCCCCATATGATCAAAATGGTTGGTTACAGTCAGACTTTGGAAAAACTTGGTTTTCCACTACGCCAAGAGTTGGCTACTGATTTCATTTTGGTGTCTCTTCCATCTAGCTATGGGAAGTTCATTTCAAACTGCCATATGCATGGGGTGGAGAAGGGCCTTAATGAGTTATGTGGGATGCTAAAAACAGCAGAAAGTGACATGAAGAAGTGTGCAGGGCATAGCCATGTGATGGCTGTGCCGAACAAGTCTATCTTTAAGAAAAAGGGTACTTCTTGGTCGAAGAAGAAGGGCAAGGCTAAGGATACGATCCCTAAGCCTGCACCCAAGCAAAAGGCTAGACCTGTAGAAGACACCGAGTGCTTCTTTTGTCATGAACATGGCCACTGGAAGAGAAACTGCAGCAAGTACCAGGCTTCTTTGAAGAAGAGTGGAAGTAAGCGTACTTCCCACTCAGGTACGCTTGTTGTAAATGTTGTGAACATTCTTATTGCTAATTCCTATGTTAACTCTTGGTTATTTGATACCGGATCGGTTGCTCATATTTGCAATTCTATGCAGGGGCTAATAAGGACTAGAGAAGTGCAGAAAGGCGAAGTGGATTTTTGCATCGGAAATAAATCAAGGGTTGCTGCATTGTTCATTGGCGTCATGCAACTTCACCTTCCGTCAGGATTTATTATGGAGTTGAATAATTGTTATTGCATTCCTAGTGTGGGTCGAAACATTTTATCACATTCATGTTTGATGAGGGAAGGATATTCATTTGCGAGTATGGACAATGTTTGTGTAATCTCAAAGAATGATATGTTTATGGCTAATGCTCCCATTGTGAATGGGTTATTTATTTTAAATCTTGATGATGCATCTGTTTACAATTTGAGTGCTAAAAGGCTTCGGCCTAATGATTTGAGTCCTACCTATTTATGGCATTGTCGTTTGGGGCATATAAGTGAAAAGCGCATGAAGAAGCTCCATGGTGATGGTCTTCTAAATTCGTTTGATTTTGAATCATATGAGACATATCAGGCTTGTTTACTTGGAAAGATGACCAAGTGGCCTTTTTCGGGTTTACCCGAGAGAGCGACATACTTGTTGGAACTCATACATACTGATGTATGTGGACCAATGAGCATGATGGCCAGAGGAGGATATCACTACTTCATTACTTTCACTGATGATTTTAGTGGATATGGATATGTCTACTTGATGAAGCATAAGTCTGAAACTTTTGAAAAGTTCAAGGAGTTTCAGAGTGAGCTAGAGAATCAACGTGGCAAGAAAATAAAGGCCTTGCAATCTAATTGTGGAGGTGAATGTTTGAGCACGAATTTAGCGATCATCTTAAGAGTTGCATAATTGTTCCACAGCTCACGCCGCCCGGAACACCTCAAAGCAATGGGGTCTTCGAACGGTGCAATCAAACTTTGTTGGACATGGTTCGATCGATGATGAGCCAGTCGGATTTACCATCATCATTTTGGGGATACGCTCTTGAAACGGCAGCTTTCACACTTCATAGGGTACCATCTAAATCCGTAGTTAAGACACCATATGAGATGTGGACTGGAAAGAATCCCAGTTTGTCTTTTCTAAAGATTTGGGGTTGTGATGCATTTGTCAAGCGACTTCAGTCGGACAAGCTAACACACAAATCGGATAAGTGTATTTTCACGGGATATCCAAGGGAAACCTTAGGGTATTACTTCTACAACCTAGAAGAGGGCAAAGTGTTTGTTTCTCGTAGCGGTGTTTTCCTAGAGAAAGAGTTTCTCACAAAGGGAACAAGCGGAAGGTCAGTGTGACTTGAAGAAGTTCAAGATGAGCCAGTCGGGGATGTTTCTGCGAGTGATGCTATTGTAGCAGAACAAGTTGAGGAACCCGTGGCAATAGAAGCACCACAACCACGAAGGTCGGAGAGGCTCCGTGAAACACGGGAATTATTATTGTTAGACAATGATGAGCCTATGACCTATGCAGAAGAAATGGTGGACCCAGACTCTGGGAAATGGCTGATTGCCATGAGATCCGAGATAGATGTTGGAATTATGCCCTAGAGGCAATAATAAAGATGTTATTATTATAATTCTTGTTCATGATAAAGTTTATATTCCATGCTAGAATTGTATTAAGCGGAAACTTTGATACTTGTGTGATTTATGAACAACGCCGTGTCCCTAGGACACCTCTATGGACTAGCTCATTGATTAATGATGGTTAAGGTTTCCTAACCATAGACATGAGTTGTCGATTAATAATGAGATCATATCATTGGGAGAATGATATGATGGACAGACCCAAATCAAGAAGAGCAATTAGATCGTGTCATCGTGTTCATCTTTGCGAAGCTTTTTCTTATGTCAAATATTGTATTTCTTAGACCATGAGATAATGCAACTCCCTGGTATCGGAAGAAAGCTTTGAGGTCATCAAACGTTATGCTATGAGAGGGTGATCATAAAGGTGTCTCTCAGGTGATCGGAAAGTACTTGTTGGGTTGTATGTATCGAGATGGGATTTGTCCCTCCCAAGTCGGAGAGATATACTTCGGGCCCACTCGGTAATCGATATCAACACCGCTTGCAAGCACGTGGTTAAGGAGTTAATCACAAAGTGATATCGGATTACGGAACTAGTAAAGTACTTGCTGTGAACGATATTGAACTAGGTATGCCGATACCGATAATCGAATCTCAGGCAAGTAAAATATCGCGTGACGAAGGGAATATATATATATATATATGGGATTAATTGAATCCTGGCATCGTGGTTCATCCGATATGATCATCGATGAGTATGTGGGAGTCAATATGGGTTTCCAGACCCCGTTGTTGATTATTGATAGAAGATCATGTCTGCATATTCTCGAACCCGTAGGGTCACACACTTAACGTGTCTCGACGCTAGGATAGAATGGATAATTGGTTTATGAGTTTTTGTTCGGAGTCTCGTATGAGATTCAATACATCACGAGAGGTTCCGGAATGGTCCGGAGAATAAGATTCATATAAGGGAAAGCAGTTTTTGGATTTCGGAATTGTTTCGGATTGTTCGGTATTGTACCGGAAGCTTCTAGAACCTTCCGGAGTGGGACCAATGTGGCCCCACTTGTCGGTAGGGGGAGTAGGCCTACGAGGGAGTGCCCTAGCCGCATTGGGCCAGGGGCACAAGGCCCCATAGGCCCAGACGGCCAAACCCTAGGGGAAACCTTCTAGAAGGAGGGGAAAACTTGCCCCCCACTCCAACCCTTGGGGCCGCCTCCCTAGGGCTGGGAGGAGGGGCCAAGGGGGCCGGAAAGCCCCCTATATATAGAGGTCAGGGGCGCAGCCCTCCACCACCCCTCCTTGAACCCTAGCCGCCTACCTGCTGCACTCCAGATCTCTCTCTCCCGACTGCGCGTAGGCGAAGCCCTGCCGCAGAAACTCTCCACCTTTGCACCACGCCGTCGTGTTGTAGATCCAATCTATCTCTCCACCCCACTTGCTGGACCAAGGAAGGAGGAGACGTCGAGGTGCCGTACGTGTGCATCTCTTGGAGGCATCGCCACTTGCGGTGTTGGATCGGATCGGATCTCGAGGAGGAGAAGCTAGTACGACTACCTCAACCACGTTCCGTTGAACGTTCCGCTGTGCGAATCTTCAAGGGTGTGAAGATCTCATCTATCCCCCCTCGTTGTTTGCATCTCCTAGATTAGATCTTGGCTTTCCCGTTCTCATCCGTAGAATTTTTTTGATTTACTATGTTGCAAAACCCTTCAGTGGTATCAGAGCTAGATCTATGCGTAGATGTGTTTCACGAGTAGAACGCAACATGCTTGTTGCGGGCGTTAATGTTTTCTGTTGCAAGCCTCTTGTTTGTGTACTTCTTATGACGCGGGATAGTGATATCGAAGCGGTCCAGGCCAACTTTACGCGACCTCGTTCGCGAGACCGGCTCCGCACTTGACGTGTGGCTTGTTCCACACATGCGGCTGGTGGATGCCAGTTTCTCTCACTATATTTGTCATGGGATTTACACCGGATGTTGGCAACCATAATATCACCGTTGTGGCTTTTCGTAGGTAAGAATCGTTCTTAGCTTGTTACTCCCATAAGCCACGTAAAACATGCAACAACAAAGTAGAAGCGTCTAACTTGTTTTTGCAGGGAGTGTTTCTATGATATGGTATGGCCCAAGATATGATGTGTATGTTGTATGCAATGATCATGTTTTGTAATATTTCACGACTTGCATGTCGATGAGTACACAACCGGCATGAGCCATATGGTTGTCTTTATAATTGTATATGACCTGGGTGTCAACTTCTTATACGCCATGTAATAGCTTTACTTTATCGCTAAGTAGTTAGCAATAGTTGTAGTTGCTATTCGTGGTGGAGGAAATCATGGTGGAGTGATGGAGATCATGCTGGCACGCACAAGATGGAGATCATTGCGCGGAGATTGGCTATACCATGTCACATAAAATTATATGCATGTGATGTTTATCCTTTTATGTATCTTATTATGCTTAGATCACGACGGTAGCATTATAAGATGATTCCTCACTTAAAGATTAAGATAAAACTGTGTTCTCCCCATGTATGCACTGTTGCGAAAGTTCGTCGTGTTCAAGCATCACGTGATGATCGGGTGCTATAAACTCTACGTTCACATACAACGGGTGCAAGCCAGTTTTGCACACGCAGAAATACTTGGGTTTGACTTGACGAGCCTAGCATGTACAGACATGGCCTCGGAACACACGAACCGAAAGGTTAAGCATGAGTCATATGAATGATATGATCAACACTTTGTTGTCCACCATTAAAACCACATCTCTTCTCGTGAAGATCGGATTAGGTGTGGTGAATTTGGATCATGTTCACTAAACAACTTGAGGGATGTTGAATTTAGTGGGAGTTCATCTAGTAATTTGATTAAGTTGAACTAGTTATCATGAACATAGTCTAAATTGTACTTGCAAATTTTGTAGATCAAATGGCTATGTCCAACTTCAACTTCAACGTTTTTGCTGAGAAAGAAAAGCTTAAGAACAATGGGTCTAACTTCACCAACTGGTTCTGCAATCTGAGAATCATTCTCTCTGGCGGACAAAAGGACTATGTCCTTGAGAAAGCGCTAGGTGACGCCCCTGCTGTAGATGCGCCGGCTGATGAGAAAGCTGTTTATCAGTCGCGCAAGGATGATTATGGTGTGATTAAGAGCACCATGTTGTTTGCTATGGAATCGGACCTTCAAAATCGTTTTGAGGAGTTCCCCAGGCCCTTTGAGATTCTTGAGGAACTGAAAACTATGTTTTAGACTCAGTCCCGTTCTGAGAGATATGAGATCTCTGAGAAATTATTTAACTGCAAGATGGAGGAAGGGAGTTCCGTTAGTGAGCACGCCATTAAGATGTCGGGCTACACTCAACGCCTTGAGCAACTGGACTGCAAGATTCCAGAAGATCTCAAGATTGACAGAGTTCTGCAATCACTCCCTCCTAGCTACAAAGGTTTTGTAGTTACTCATAATCAGATTGGTTCCACTGATATGATCACTGAGCTCTTCGCTAAGCTGAAAGCTGCGGAGGTGGACATCAATAAAGATAATCATGTGTTGATGGTCAACAAGCCCCCCAGCTTTAAGAAAGGTAAGGGTGCAAAGAAGCCCTTCAAGAAGGTCAGCGGCAAGCGCGTTGCCCCTGCAGAGAAGAAGCTCAAGTCTGGACCAAAGCCGGACACTGAGTGCTTCTATTGCAAGGACATGGTCACTGGAAGCGCAACTGTCCGAAGTACTTAGCGGACAAGAAGGCTGGCACCATCAAAGGTATATTTGATATACATGTTATTGATGTTTTCCTTACTAGCCCTCGTTGTAGTGCCTGGGTATTTGATACTGGTTCAGTTGCTAATATTTGTAACTCGAAACAGGAGCTACAGAATAGACGACGGCTAGCAAGGGATGAGGTGACGATGCGTGTTGACAACGGATCAAGAGTTGATGTGATGGCCGTCGGCACGCTCTCCTTAGTTTTACCTTCGGGATTAGTTTTAAACCTCAATAAATGTTATTATGTGCCTGCGTTGAGCATGAACATCATATCTGGATCGTGTTTATTGCAAGACGGTTATTCATTTAAATCGGAAAATAATGGTTGTTCTATTTATATGAGTAACATATTTTATGGTCATGCACCTGCTATGAATGGTTTATTTCTTCTGAATCTCGAAAGCAATGAAACACACATCCATAACATTGAGGCTAAGAGATGCAAAGTAGATAGTGATAATTCTACTTATTTGTGGCACTGTCATCTAGGTCATATTGGTGTAAAACGCATAAAGAAACTCCATTCTGATGGACTTTTGGAGTCTCTTGATTTTGAATCATTTGACACGTGCGAGCCATGCCTCATGGGCAAGATGATCAAGACCCCGTTCTCCGGAATAATGGAGCGAGCAACGGACTTGTTGGAAATCATACATACCGATGTATGCGGACCAATGAGTGTTTCGATGCGCGGTGGTTATCGCTATTTTCTCACTTTTACTGATGACTTAAGTAGATATGGGTATATCTATTTAATGAAACATAAATCTGAAACATTTGAAAAGTTCAAAGAATTTCAGAACGAAGTGGAAAACCATCATAACAGGAAAATTAAATTTCTACGATCCGATCGTGGAGGTGAATATTTGAGTTATGATTTTCTCACGCATCTTAAAACAAGCGGAACCGTTTCGCAACTCACGTCACCTGGAACACCACAGCGCAATGGTGTGTCTGAACACCGGAATCGAATTCTATTAGATATGGTGCGATCAATGATGTCTCTTACAGATTTGTCGTTATCATTTTGGGGTTATGCATTAGAAACCGCTGCATTCACTTTAAATAGGGCACCATCTAAATCCGTTGAGACGACACCGTATGAACTATGGTTTGGTGCTAAACCTAAGTTGTCATTTCTTAAAGTTTGGGGATGTGAAGCTTACGTCAAGAAGTTGATGCCAGACAAGCTCGAACCCAAAGCGGAGAAATGCGTCTTCATAGGATACCCTAAGGAAACTATTGGGTATACCTTCTATCACAGATCCGAAGGCAAAGTGTTTGTCGCAAAGAACGGATCCTTTCTTGAGAAGGAGTTTCTCTCGAAAGGAGTGGGAGGAAAGTAGAGCTAGACGAGGTTATTGAACCTTCTCTTGAGTTGGAGAGTAGCGCAGCACCTGAAATTGTTCCAGTGTCATCTGCACCAACAATAGAGGAAGCTAATGACAAGGATCATGAAGCTTCGGATGATGCTACTACTGAACGTCGCAGGTCGACAAGGTCACGTGCCCCTCCTGAGTGGTACGGCAACCCTGTCTTAACTATCTTGTTAGTAAACAACAGTGAACCTGCGAACTATGAGGAAGCAATGATGAGCCCAGACTCTGAGAAATGGCTAGAGGCCATGAAATCCGAATTAGGATCCATGAGCGAAAACCAAGTATGGACTTTGGTGGACCCTCCTAGCGACCGAAAGGCCGTTGAGTGCAAATGAATTTTCAAGAAGAAAACGGACACGGATGGTAATGTTATTGTCTATAAATCATGGCTTGTTGCGAAAGGTTTTCGACAAGTTCAAGGTATTGACTACGATGAGACTTTCTCTCCCATAGCGATGTTTAAGTCCATTCGGATTTTATTAGCAATTGTTGCGTTTCATGATTATGAAATATGGCAGATGGATGTCAAGACTGCGTTCCTCAATGGAAACATTGATGAAGAGTTGTATATGATGCAACCCGAAGGTTTTGTCGATCCTAAGGATGCTGATAATGTGTGCAAACTTCAGCGTTCCATTTATGGACTGAAGCAAGCATCTCGGAGTTGGAACCTTCGTTTTGATCAAGTGATCAAGAGCTTTGGATTTGTTCCAAATTGCTACGAAGCTTGTATCTAAAAGAAAGTGAGCGGGAGCTCAGTGACATTTTTGGTACTATATGTGGATGACATATTGATTATCGGAAATGACATTGACATGCTTAATGATGTGAAGAGTTATTTGAACAAATGTTTTTCAATGAAAGACCTAGGGGAAGCTGCTTATATATTGGGCATCAAAATCTATAGAGATAGACAAAGACGCCTGATAGCTTTAAGCCAAAGTACATACCTAGACAAAGTTCTGAAAAGGTTCAGAATGGATAAGGCAAAGAAAGGTTCAGTGCCTATGTTTTCGGGTAATATATTGAGCAGGGCTCAGTGTCCAGCTACGGTAAACGATAGAGAAGCTATGAGCAAAGTGCCTTATGCCTCGGCCATAGGATCTATCATGTATGCCATGCTATGTACTAGACCGGATGTGTCCAATGCTCTTAGTTTGATGAGCAGATACCAAAGTGATCCAGGAGTGGAACACTGGACAGCTGTGAAGAACATCCTAAAGTATTTAAATAGAACTAATGAAATGTTCTTAGTCTATGGAGGTGATGAACAGCTCATCGTAAAAGGTTACGTCGATGCTAGTTTCGACACCGACAAGGATGATTCTAAATCTCAGACAGGATACGTTTATATTTTGAATGGAGGAGCTGTGAGCTGGAGAAGCTGCAAGCAAAGCGTGATCGCGGGATATACAATAGAAGCGGGATACATGGCTGCTGCAGAAGTGTCAAGTGAAGGAGTTTGGATCAGGAACTTCATCACTGAGCTTGGTGTGGTTCCAAGTGCCTTGGACCCACTGGAGATATTGTGTGACAACACTGGCGCCATAGCACTGGCTAAGGAACCAAGATATCATCCAAAGACCAAGCATATCAACCGCAAGTTTCATATAATTTGAGATTATATAACAGATGGAGATCTAAAGATTAGCAAAGTACATACGGATCTGAATGTCGCAGATCCGTTGACTAAACCTCTTCCACGAGCAAAACATGATCAGCACCTTAGTGCCATGGGTGTTAGATTGTTGCCAGATGTAAACTAGATTATTGACTCTAGTGCAAGTGGGAGACTATTGGAATTATGCCCTAGAGGCAATAATAAAGATGTTATTATTATAATTCTTGTTCATGATAAAGTTTATATTCCATGCTAGAATTGTATTAAGCGGAAACTTTGATACTTGTGTGGTTTATGAACAACGCTGTGTCCCTAGTACGCCTCTATGGACTAGCTCATTGATTAATGATGGTTAAGGTTTCCTAACCATAGACATGAGTTGTCGATTAATAATGAGATCATATCATTGGGAGAATGATATGATGGACAGACCCAAATCAAGCAGAGCAATTAGATCGTGTCATCGTGTTCATCTTTGCGAAGCTTTTTCTTATGTCAAATATTGTATTCCTTAGACCATGAGATAATGCAACTCCCTGGTATCGGAAGAAAGCTTTGAGGTCATCAAATGTCATCCTATGCGAGGGTGATCATAAAGGTGTCTCTCAGGTGATCGGAAAGTACTTGTTGGGTTGTATGTATCGAGATGGGATTTGTCCCTCCCAAGTCGGAGATATATACTTCGGGCCCACTCGGTAATCAATCTCAACACCGCTTGCAAGCACATGGTTAAGGAGTTAATCACAAAGTGATATCGGATTACGGAACGAGTAAAGTACTTGCTGTGAACGAGATTGAACTAGGTATGCCGATACCGACGATCGAATCTCGGGCAAGTAAAATATCGCGTGACGAAGGGAATATATATATGGGATTAATTGAATCCTGGCATCTTGGTTCATCCGATATGATCATCGATGAGTATGTGGGAGTCAATATGGGTTTCCAAACCCCGATGTTGATTATTGATAGAAGATCATGTCTGCATATTGTCGAACCCGTAGGGTCACACACTTAACGTGTCTCGACACTAGGATAGAATGGATAATTGGTTTATGAGTTTTTGTTCGGAGTCTCGGATGAGATCCAGGACATCACGAGAGGTTCCGGAATGGTCCGGAGAATAAGATTCATATAAGGGAAAGCAGTTTTTGGATTTCGGAATTGTTTCGGATTGTTCGGTATTGTACCGGAAGCTTCTAGAAACTTCCGGAGTGGGACCAACGTGGCCCCACTTGTCGGGAGGGGGCATGGGCCTACGAGGGAGTGCCCTGGCCGCATTGGGCCAGGGGCACAAGGCCCCATAGGCCCAGCCGGCCAAACCCTAGGGGAAACCCTAGGGAAACCTTCTAGAAGGAGGGGGAAAACTTGCCCCCCACTCCAACCCTTGGGGCCGCCACCCTAGGGCTTGGAGGAGGGGCCAATGGGGGCGGCCAGCCCCCTATATATAGAGGGCGGGGGCGCATCCCTCCACCACCCCTCCTTGAACCCTAGCCGCCTACCTGCTGCCCTCCAGATCTCTCTCTCTCCCGAATGCGCGTAGGCGAAGCCCTGCCGCAGAAACTCTCCACCTTTGCACCACGTCGTCATGTTGTAGATCCAATCTATCTCTCCACCCCACTTGCTGGACCGAGGAAGGAGGAGACATCGAGGTGCCGTACGTGTGCATCTCTCGGAGGCATCGCCACTTGTGGTGTTGGATCGGATCGGATCTCGAGGAGGAGAAGCTAGTACGACTACATCAACCACGTTCCGTTGAACGTTCTGATGTGTGAATCTTCAAGGGTATGAAGATCTCATCTATCCCCCCTCGTTGTTTGCATCTCCTAGATTAGATCTTGGCTTTCCTGTTCGCATACCTAGAATTTTTTAATTTACTATGTTGCGAAACCCTTCAATAGAGTCCATGGGAGACAATCAAGTTTGCAACTTGGTTGACCTGCCTGATGGTTTTAAATCCATCGAGTGCAAATGGATCTATAAGAAGAAGATTGATATGGATGGAAATGTTCACATCCAAAAAGCTCGACTTATTGCAAAAGGTTTTCAACAAGTTCAAGGAGTTGACTACGACGAGACTTGCTCGCCCGTAGCGATGCTTAAATCTATACGGATTATTCTAGCCATTGATGCACATTTCGACTATGAAATATGGCAGATGGATGTCAAGACGGCTTTCCTAAATGGAATCCTAACTGAGGGCGTGTATATGATGCAACCCGAAGGTTTTGTCGATCCAAATAATGCTGGAAAGGTATGCAAACTTCTAAAGTCTATTTATGGGTTGAAGCAAGCATCTCGGAGTTGGAACATTCGATTTGATGGAGTTGTGAAGGAGTTTGGCTTCATCAAAAATGAACAAGAACCTTGGGTTTACAAGAAGGAAAGTGCGAGAGCGCTGGTATTTCTAATCTTATATGTAGATGACATATTGCTGATTGGAAATGACATTCCTATGCTCGAGTATGTTAAGACCTCGTTGAAAAATAGTTTTTTCGATGAAGGACTTGGGAGAAGCGGCATATATTCTAGGCATCAATATCTATAGAGATAGATCAAGGAGGCTAATTGGATTAAGCCAGAGTACATACATTGACAAAGTGTTGAAACGGTTCAGCATGGAAGAGGCTAAGAAGGGGTTCTTGCCCATGTCTCACGGCATAAAACTCAGCAAGACTCAGTGTCCTTCGACTCCTGATGAGTGTGAGCGCATGAGCAGGGTTCCATATGATTCGGCTATTGGATCCATCATGTATGCAATGATATGTACTCGCCCAGATGTTTCCTATGCTCTAAGTGTTACGAGCAGATACCAGGCTAATCCAGGTGATGGTCACTAGACAGCGGTAAAGAACATCCTTATGTACTTGAGAAGGACTAAGGATGTGTTCCTAGTTTATGGAGGTGAGGATGAACTCAATGTAAGGGGTTACACAGATGCGAGTTACCTTAACGACTCAGATGACTCCAGATCGCAATCTAGTTATGTGTTTGTCATGAATGGTGGTGTTGTGAGTTGGAAAAGTTCGAAGAAGGATACGGTGGCCTCCTCTTCAACAGAAGCTGAATATATTGCCGCCTCGGAGGCTGCAAAGTAAGTTGTTTGGATTAGGAATTTCCTGATCACTCTTGGTGTGGTTCAGGGCGCGTCTAATCCCATGGACGTTTATTGTGACAACAATGGTGCTATTGCACAAGCCAAGGAGCCTAGACAGCACCAGAAGAACAAACATATTCGCATGCGTTACCATCAGATTCGAGAGTTCGTTGAGGATGGTAGTGTCATGATATGAAAAATACATACAGACTCAAATGTTGTTGATACTTTTACAAAGCCACTCCCGCAGCCTGCGCATGAGGCGCACGCAAGAGCAATAGGTATTAGATACAATCTAGATTGAATCTAGTGCAAGTGGGAGACTGAAGGAAATATGCCCTTAAGGCAATTATAGAGATGATTATATTTCTTATGTATCCATGAGTTATTGTAATGTTCCTTGAATATCCATATCAGGCAACTTGTATTGATTGGAAATTATGTGAATTGTTTGTGAAACTATTTACTTGTATGGTTATTTAATAGTTGTCCCTAGTTCGAGTTCACGTGAGGACACACATGAATATTAGACTAGCACACCGATTGGTTGATGACTATGTTTCACAAGTCATAGACATGGAGATGTCAAAACAATGATGTGGACACATGTTATGAACATGGGGTTGGACTGACACAACATGAGACTGGCAATTAGTTGCAGCTCTCTCTACACATCGTGTATGTTTTGTCCTTAGACCTGAGATTGTCGCATGTACTTGATATGTGGATCGACCTACTTTGGGGCTATCAGACACTACTCTGCAACTGGGTAGCTATAAAGGTAGCTTTTGGTTTTGTCCTGAAGCATGCTGCAAGGCATGGTCGATCAAGATGGGATTTTCCCCTCTCTACTTGAGAGAGATATCTCTTGGCCCCTCGAGTGATCAGATCCAGGAATGCATGGCCATGCTACATAAGGTTAAGAGTTAACCTAGTAAAGGGATTCCTAATCACAGTATCGAGAAAGGGAGGTCGGCTTGGAGCTAGACCAAATATCGTGAGGCAAAGGGAAAAACATGTACTAAACTTTGTGATGGTTCGTCTGATATGATCGTTATATGCGTTTAGGAGTTGGCACGTCTTGCTAGAGGCCGCTACCAACTATTGACAGAATAAGTGTATCCGTGTCATGTCTATACGTATATGAACCTATAGGGTCACACACTTAAGGGGCTGGAAGCCTAATAAGTATTAAATCCGAATTAGACCAAGCTTAGGCTACTAATGGGCTGCTAATGTAGAAGCCCACTAGGGACGCCTATATAAGAGAGGGTGGGGCGAGCTGACCAGGGTTAGACCATTCCACCCATCCACCACTCCTCATGCCTGTGTTGCATGCGCGGACCTAGCAGTCCGGCGTCTGACGCTTCCACCCCGCGCGTGTGGATACCTCAGAGGTGTTGCAACTATAGCACTTGGACGAGCCGCACAAGGGGAGATGCTCATGGGATGAGGACAAGGAGGAGACGTAGAACATCTACACTGCCTCGACGCACTTCATCAAGTTCCGCAACCGCGCATCTAGTGGTAATCTCGTGATCTATGACAACAGTAATCCTAGTTTACGCGGTAGAAATTTTTGATTTGCGCTAGTGTAGCCTACCCATATCATTTCATTGGTACAGATGGGACGGTGAAGAAGATTCCAGCTCAACCCACTGATTTGTTGGAGCTCTACCACGGGATAACTAATGATGATAACCGTAGAGCCCAATGGGGAAAGATAAGAAATATTTAAATCCCAGCTATCAGATACTTTGCTTATTATCTTGCCACTAGTGTTCTTGGTAGGGAGAACACTAGCAATATTTCCAACTATCATTTGACCTTCCTAGATGTCGCACTCAACAACGAAACTAGGTACAATCTTGGTTCTCTTATTGCGCGTCGCCTAGCCGCTAAGGGACCCATTTATGGGGGAATTATTGTTGCACGTGTTTGCTGCCTTAGACCTTGTTGTTGATCCAAATGATACAGTTTTGGCTCCTCAGAGGCGTGACCTTGCTGCCATGAAAGCACATCACTTTGTCACTGCTTGTTCTACCCTTGAGAGCCTAGTTTATAGAATGTTGTTTACTGACGGGGAAGAGAGAGAGAGAGATCATTCTCCCCCCAAACCACTTTGTTCAGTATTTCCCAGGGACCTTTGTCTCGCTCCAAGGAGGATATGGACGAGAAGCTACGCATTCTTGGCTTCCATGGACACTATCAGGGGGATGCGCCCTCATACGACCCCTCTATGCACTACACAGGAGAGTCCTCGAGCTCTTACCAGGACGAGGGGGCCTCCTCGTCGTACTACGAAGGTGCACCTTCTTGGTCACCATGGGGTTGAGTGTGACACCCCCGGGATCAGGGTTAAACAAATCCCAAACCTCCGTCTGAAATAAGCTTAACCTTGAGCTCGACAATATCCAGTAAAGAATCGGTAACACAGCAGTGACCCTATGACACAAAAATTTATTACAGCAAGCTCATTACTGAGCATAGAACCAAATTATTACAAGCAGAGGTCACTGACCACAAACATCAAACAACGGAAGGCAAATTATGCTATTAAGTATAGAAAACTTAACAAATGGCCTAAGAGGCCTGAAGCATAACGATGACGTCCCAGCCCATAGATTCCAGGCTGCCGGCCGAGAACCCCAAGCTACTGGTCGATGTCAATTTAGTACCAAACTGATCTTTAAGGAACACTTACTCTGCCAAAAGTATCAACAAAGCAAGGGTGAGTACAGGGTGTACTCCGCAAGACTTATGGTTGGTGGAGTTGTTTTGCATAAATCCATCTTTTGTTTATAAAACAAGAGGAAGAAGAAGCTCATCTATTTAGAATATTTTAAAAGGGGATAAGAGAGCGACATATCCAAAGTATTGATCATCATCTTTTATATCCACCAAGTCATCATCATCTACCAACTATGATCACCCCCTCGTACCCATGAGGAAGCATCCTTAACAAACATTAGTTGCCAAGTTTTACTACTAGGTTCATGTTCTCTATGATCTCCCGTCCGTTCCCAAGTCGTCCATAACCGCGGACACGGCTTTCCAAAAGATTATTACCCTGCAGGGGTGTACAACTTTACCCACACGTACCAACCGACTCTTAATGCCACTTGACACACTTCCTTGGTGTGCTGACGGAGGGTGTGGTTGGACACAACCTTTACCTTGCTTTCGCCGAGACCATGAGTTGTGCAATAAGTATGGTTCCGTCGTAATGGGTCAAATCCCGAAGCCGATACTTAAAGATGTGAGGCGAGGTTGGTTTTTCAGGGGCGCCATCAACCCCAAGCAACCGCGGCCACGCTTCCCTACCTGTTATGAATGCACCTCCTTCACCTCCTTCTTTCAAAAACAGTTTTAATGCGTATGTCGAATGGAACGCCCAAACTATGTGACTCATGGAATCTACTAGGCAAGTTAGTCAATCATGGGGTCCCCATTTACCCCGTGTGGTTGTACGCTCGTCTTGGTTCAAGAGGTAAGAACCTAGGGTCCTAAGGGTGGCGAGCATGGGACTAGAAAAACCACATCCCACCGTGGCCTCCCATACAAGCCTTAGCATGTTTAATCTCATATCACTGATCTCATCTTATCACGTTCTCCTGTCATACTAGATTCTCTGCATCTGATACATCATCTGGATGAACCAGACTCAACAGCTAAGCATGGCTAAGCAGGACACAGATATAAGCTCTAGCAGTGCACACACGCCAAACCTAGTTATGCTAGGAGCAGTGGATCAGATAATATAAGCTCAAGAGAGTAATTCAATAGATAGGATACTCTATCTATCGATAAAAGACCACAGAAGAATCGTATGCATCATGGCAAGAATTGAAATGCTTTCGAAATCATAGGAGTATATCATGGTGGGGCTATGCTTTCCTTTGCTAGTTGATAACAGATAAGCAGAGCTTTGGCATCTGGTACTTGACTTGATTATAGTTAGTCAAGTACTGATCTTCGATCTTCGACGGTCTTGATCTCGGTCTTCGATCTTGATCTTGATCTCGATCTCGATCTCGTATTATACCGAGGAAGAACCAAACACCGGAAATAAAGGGGAAACAATCAACACATGGCATCGATGCAATGCTCAAGCAAGTATGATGATATAACAAGTTAAAATGTATTGAAATATAACCCTAAGTCATGCTCGACAATTTAATCGGGGTTCTGAGGGGTGAAAACCCTAACTCGGGGAACTCCGGATTCACCTGTGAGGGGTTACTATGTTCTCCTAATTAAACTTGTCTTGAAAGTTGTTCAACAATGTATGTTGATAGCTTAAAGAGGTAGTTCTCATTTTTCTGAACATTTTGATATATTATTTATATTTTTTTGACTTATAAATAATTAGATATTGAATTTACAAGTTTAAAATCATTTTCCAGAATTATTAAAACATTTATTGCATCATTATGACATCAACTGGGGGGGGGGGTTATTCTTTTTACACCGATACTGGATCTAGCCTCTGTGGCTGACAGGTGGGCCACTGGCCACCTCAGCCTCCATGTGGGCAGGGTGGAACCCACCTCGGGTTTGACTGGGTCAGACCCTGACCTAGACTTTTTTGCACCGCAGAGGCATCTAGCCTCTGAGGCTGGCAGGTGGGACCCGGGCCACGCGGGTGCCACCTTGGCGCCATGCAGGACTCGCCGGAGAGCCTGCAGACGGCAGCGACTGGCGGCGATACGAGGCAAGCTAGGAAGCGGGGCTGGTCTCATTCGAATCAGCCGAGCAAGGTGAACGAGACAGAGGTTGCGCTGCCTAGAAATGGTTGCCGAAGCAACCTCATCGATAAGAGACCACGACGACCGATGGCGGATCTCGACGACAGACCAAACTAGAGAGAGAGGGGAGACATGAGATGGTGCTGGAGCACCGCATGCTCACCAGCAGCACGAAGAGACGGTCGGCGAGGCGAGGCGAGGTCGGACGCGGCCGGAATCGACGACGGCAAGCACGGTCGGAGTCAGGGAATAAGCCTCGATTGGAGCTTCTGGGAGAGCACCTGCTCAAGCGGTTGGGGGCAGAAGACAGAGTCGACGATGGCGGTCATGATGGTGGTCTCGGATAGCTGAGAGGAGGCCGGAGTCGACGGGGATGACGGTGAACGGCGGGCTAGGGTTTCGGGCTCCGCTAGAAATGGAAGAAAGAGGGAGGGAGAGGAGAACTAGGGAATGACTAGGGATCCTCGGTGGCGTCATCTAGGCCTTATAGGCGCTGAGGGCGGTGGCGGGAATCTCGACGCGACTGGGGCGAAGGACGGTGGCGCCGGCGACACGCAGGAGCTTGTGCTCCATCATCGGGGACGAAGAAGACACACGACGAAGAGGTATGGGCCAAATGGGCCGAGGTGGGCTGCGGTTGGCTCTGACTGCTGCGTGCTGGCGACAGGGAAGAGAGGAACAGGGTGGGCTCGGCCCAGATAGGGTTAGCTGGCTGTATTTTTTTATCAGAAGCTTTTTCTTTTCTGTTTTCACTTTCCCTTTTGTATTTTCAATTCAAATTTGTTTTAAGTATTTCAAAAATACCAAAGGGGTTCATAAAAAATTTAAGATACTATGGGGCCCTTTAAAACAATTTGGGCTCCATTATTTTGGTAGTTTTTCAAAATTCAAAACCATTTGAATGTATTTTCAAATAGAGGGGGAAGATTAGGGTTTTAGAATTTTCTTTATTTCCTTTTGCATGCATTTTTAGGATATGTGCTCATGCAATGCACAAACAAACCCTAAATAATGATTATCTAAAACTGGGGTGTTACAGCTCTAACCCCCTTACGAGAATCTCGACCCGAGATTCCAAAGGTAGGGAGAGAGACAGAGAGAGAATGAAACAGGGCCACTCTAAAGATAAGATGGAAACACACCAAACAACACAGAGTATCTTATGGTAAACTCTTGGATGATGTGTTTAGAAACAACTCTAAGATGACAAACATGAAACACGTCAAGGTAACAGAGGAAACAAGAGGATATGGTTTCAATTTGTTAGATACATGGTCTTCATAAGTACTGAGACCATGGAGCTTCAGAAGAGTTTAAGCTTCTGAAAAGGAAAGCGTCCAACAGAAAGAACATGACCATAGACTTCAATAAGGAACCTCTACTAGATAACTTAAGTAGAGATTTCAGGTTGCAGAGATGTGGATCAACAAAACCAAGTTGTGGAACTACTTTTGACATAGAAGGGTTACTTTTTCATTCAACAGAAGGCCAGGACAAAAAGTTTTTGGTGGAGAGGACTCATAAGAGTCGCAAGGAACATGTAGCAAGAGGAACTTATGATTACCAAAATCATAGTCACTCTTAAAACATGGTTGATAAGAGGAAGGAAACTCTTTATTCATCTAGATTTAACAAAATCTTTGCCAAGATCATGATATTACTTTACACCACTAGGATGAATAGTTAAGAAGATTCCTGATGACACGAGAAGAAAGAAATTTCATTCTCAGACTTATTACTTGGCATAACAAAACATTTACCAACATAAAAAGGTCTGGAGGATCGGCCGAGAGACATTTAGCAACACTACTTTAAATGTTCTCCTTGATGTTCGAGAAATCAAACATCAAGTAAAGGCCGAACTTCGGATACAAAGGAAACCATGAGCACAACTCCTATAATAAATCATAGAATATGCCTCATGAAGAGTGGTTGATATTGCTGAGTCAAGAGAATATGGCAAAAGGTCTTTCCGGATAAGTGTGTCAAGCATTACATCATTCTTTCCAGATTTACAAAGATACCTATGTCAAAACCTTGAGGAACACCAACCATCATTGTTGCTTGAGATTCAACTTTGGTTAGGTGGAATGATACTTCAGACTCAGCATGTCCAAATAGAGAATTTGCAACATTTACCACAAAGGTAAAGTTACTAGATTCTCAAGATATGGACTACAGTGTAAAGCTCCAAAAGAGTGAGCTAAATTGTTAGACCCATGTATTAGCAACTTGTCGAGAGACAACTGCACACACATAAGGTGCTAACAACAAAACACACATGTGTCCTTAGAGAAAAGGGATAACTCTTCTCGAATTCACGGCGACATCTTTCAACAATTGCACATGAACCAGAGAAGTTTACTTCTAGCATCCAGAACTCATACTTCGAGATGAACCGAAGATGGTTCTAGAAAATTTCCAACATTAATGCCAATTGTTCCATATAAATCCAGTCTAACATGGAAAGGATAAGGATATTGTTAATGGGCTCAACAACAAACTTATCGAGACACTCCAAGAAGATGGACTCACATGTTCTTGAACAAAGCAAAAATATTGGTCAGACCAAAGACATGAAGATGTACTCAAATGAAACATCACAAGAAGAAACATTATAAAGATAGTCCTTGGAACTAAGTTTGATTTAACGATAACCCAAATCAAATCAAAGATGGGGGAAGATAATATATCCATGAAGGAAATACTACCTTGCTTCAACACGAACAAAACTAGACATTCTTTTAAGAAGGAACAAAGTTGTGTAGAACTTTTGTCTTACAACTCTCCAAGTTGTTGTTTAAGCTCAACCAACTAGTTCAGGGGTATCCAGTACGGATCCTTGGAGAAAGGTGCAGTTCAGAGAACTTGCTTGCTCAAGAACTTGACATCACGGTCATGTGGCAACATGGCGATACTTCTAGAAAGACATCCAGAATATCACGAACCACCGATATGTCACTTAGTTCGAGAGGAAACTTGCTTGGTAAGGCAAGAAGGCATAGTCTTAGAGTTTCGACACAAGCCTTACTCTTTGACCGAAGAGAGTGCACCAGAATAACGGACTTGGTAGCACGATCAAACTTCGCTTAGTGATAGGGTTAACCAATCATGCTAAGAATGACACAAATGTCCTTAGAGTTCAAAACAATAATAATTGCTAAGAATCTCGAGTGGCCACATTATTACACACATGCATCACTCACAAGCGCGAAATCTCGAGTAAGGGTGGGTAACAATGTGTAAAAGCATCACTTCTTTAAGGGGTCATAAAACTCAGCACGACCTCTTAGTATAAAAAGAGTGTGAGACTTTAAGGTAGAACAGACAGAAGCTAATCAATGCCTCTTAATTTGTGGATTACAACACTTTGACCTGGTCCTAGATATGACAAGGTACTGGTGTTTGTTTCTCCTAGACATCCTGAGATGGTTTGTCTTGACAGACCACAAGAGTATCTTGCATCAGAAGACACCAATGCACATGTACTACTTGGCTTCCAACTGGCAGACAAAGGTCGGAAAACAACTAGAGGAAAAGAACATGCTCAGGATGGAACCCCGAGATGTGGATGCATAAGTCAACAACCTTCCGAAAACCAATGCAAAGAAAGGGTAAGGTGTGGCAGAGTCACGAGTATAAATGCAAGACTCACGAGGAGTACTTTTGTCGTGATCTATTTGGTTCCATTAAAGAACATCTGCCATAGCCAGTGGTAGGGGAAGTCCTTCATTGTCACAATTCAATCGCGACAAAGACCACAAGCTTGAAGACTAGAATTGTAGTACCAGCCATCCTGAGGTAATGTATGAACATTAACGACAGGGGTCAAAGGAATGGATCTTGGTTTAAAGGTCAGCTTCATGTACAAGATTCACTACACCAGAATCCAGCACAATCAGGGATCTTAGGTTCAAGTCCAAGGGTTAAAACTCAAAGAAAGGAGTAACTACTACTTGAGTGACATGGCGTACACTGCAAGTTAGTAATCACAAGGTAGCTTCTAAGAGAAGAACGACTTCTGAAGTACCCAACAAACAAAAAGTAGGCACACAAGGCAAAAGGAAACCTCGAAGCCTAGAACAGAGCACTGCAGATCCAACAATATAATATTCTAGGTCCAAAAGATAGAGAGATCATGATGGAAAGGAATCTCTCAGATGAACAAGAGAAAGGGGAACAAGGAATTCCCAACACACACAACTCTAGAGAACTCAACACTAGGTCAACTGGCTTAGAAACGACATGCCAAGAAGGCACCAAAGCTTTGAAAGACTAAAAGAGACGAGATAGCAAAACTTTTCCAAATCAACACAAGATAAGATAACCCAGAGTTAGAGCGAAACTGGATAAGGATAAAAAGAAGCATACCAGAGTTTTCGCAAATACTTTTCATCTTTGAAATAGTTTTCACAAGCACTAGACTCAACATCGACCAATAGCAAGGTTTTCCTACGGTCGGTACTGCTCTGATACCAAGAACTATGACACCCCTGGGATCAGGGTTAAACAAATCCCAGACCTTCGTCTCAAATAAGCTTAACCTTGAGCTCAAGAATATCCAGTGAAGAATCGGTAACACGGCAGTGACCCTACGACACAAAAATTTATTACAGCAAGCTCATAACTGAACAGTGAACCAAATTATTACAAGCAAAGGTCATTGACCACAAACATCAAACAATGGAAGGCAAATTATTCTATTAAGTATAGCAAACTTAACAAATGGTCTAAGAGGCCTGAAGCATAACGATGACGTCCCAGCCCATAGATTCCAGGCTACCGGCCGGCAACCCCAAGCTACTTGTCGATGTCGATGTAGTACCAAACTGATCTTCAAGTAACACTTACTCTGCCAAAAGTATCAACAAAGCAAGGGTGAGTACAGGGTGTACTCCGCAAGACTTATGGCTGGTGGAGTTGTTTTGCATAAATCCATCTTTTGTTTATAAAAAAAGAGGGAGAAGAAGCTCGTCTATTCAGAATATTTTAAAAGGGGATAAGAGACTGACATCTCCAAAGTATTGATCATCATCTTTTATATCCACCAACTCATCATCATCTACCAACTAGGATCACCCCCTCATACCCATGAGGAAGCATCCTTAACAAACATTAGTTGCCAAGTTTTACGACTAGGTTCATGTTCTCTATGATCTCCCGTCCGTTCCCAAGTCGTCCATAACCGTGGACACAGCTTTCCGAAAGATTATTACCCTGCAGGGGTGTACAACTTTACCCACACGTACCAACCGACTCTTAATGCCACTTGACACACTTCCTTGGTGTGTTGGCAGAGGGTGTGGTTGGACACGACCTTTACCTTGCTTTCGCCGAGACCATGAGTCGCCCAATAAGTATGGTTCCACCATAACGGGTCAAATCCCGAAGCCGGTACTTAAAGATGTGAGGCGAGGTTGGTTTACCAGGGGCGCCATCAACCCCAAGCAACCGCGGCCACGCTTCCCTACCTGTTATGAATGCACCTCCTTTCAAAAACGGTTTTAATGCGTATGTCGAATGGAACGCCCGAACTATGTGACTCATGGAATCTACTAGGAAAGTTAGTCAATCATGGGGTCCCCATTTACCCCGTGTGGTTGTACGCACGTCTTGGTTCAAGAGGTAAGAACCTAGGGTCCTAAGGGTGGCGAGCATGGGACTAGAAAAACCACATCCCACCGTGGCCTCCCATACAATCCTTAGCATGTTTAATCTCATATCACTGATCTCATCTTATCACGTTCTCCTGTCATACTAGATTCTCTGCATCTGATACATCATCTGGATGAACCAGACTCAACAGCTAAGTATGGCTAAGAAGGACACAGATATAGCTCTAGCAGTGCACACACGCCAAACCTAGTTATGCTAGGAGTAGTGGATCATATAATATAAGCTCAAGAGAGTAATTCAATATATAGGATACTCTATCTATCGATAAAAGGCCACATACGAATCGTATGCATCATGGCAAGAATTGAAATGCTTTCGAAATCATAGGAGTATATCATGGTGGGGCTATGCTTGCCTTTGCTACTTGATAACAGATAAGCAGAGCTTCAGCATCTGGTACTTGACTTGATTATAGTTGGTCAAGTATTGATCTTCGATCTTCGATTGTCTTGATCTCGGTCTTTGATCTCGATCTCGATCTCGTATTCTACCAAAGAAGAACCAAACACCGGAAATAAAGGGGAAACAATCAACACATGGCATCGATGCAATGCTCAAGCAAGTATGATGATATGACAAGTTAAATTGTATTGAAATATAAACCTAACGCATCCTCGACAATTTAATCGGGGTTCTGAGGGGTTAAAACCCTAACTCGGGGGAACTCCGAATTCACCTGTGAGGGGTTACTATGTTCTCCTAATTAAACTTGTCTGGAAAGTTGTTCAACAATGCATGATGATAGCTTAAAGAGGTAGTTCTCATTTTTCTGAACATTTTTTGATATATTATTTATATTTTTCTGACTTATAAATAATTAGATATTGAATTTACAAGTTTAAAATCATTTTCTAGAATTATTAAAACATTTATTGCATCATTATGACATCAGCTGGGGGGTTATTCTTTTTACACCGATACTGGATCTAGCCTCTATGGCTGACCTCAGCCTCCACGTGGGCAGGGTGGAACCCACCTCGGGTTTGACTGGGTCAGACCCTAACCTAGACTTTTTGCACCGTAGAGGCATCTAGCCTCTGAGGCTGGTAGGTGGGACCTGGACCACGCGGGTGCCACCTTGGCGCCACGCAGGACTTACCGGGGAGCCTGCAGACGGCGGCGACTGGCGGCGATACGAGGCAAGCTGGGAAGCGAGGCTGGTCTCGTTCAAACCAGCCGAGCAAGGTGAACGAGACAGAGGTGGCGCCGCCCAGAAATGGTTGCCGGAGCAACCTCCTCGACAAGAGACCACGACGGCCGACGACGGATCTCGACGACAGAGGAAACTAGAGAGAGTGGGGAGACGTGAGATGGTGCTGGAGCACCGCATGCTCACCAGCAACGTGAAGATACGGTTGGCGAGGCGAGGCGAGGTCGGACGCGGCCGGAATCAGCGACGGTGAGCACGGTTGGAGTCGGGGAAGAGGCCTCGATTGGAGCTTCTGGGAGCGCGCCTGCTCAAGTGGTTGGGGGCAGAAGACAGAGTCAACGACGGTGGTCATGATGGTGGTCTCGGATAGCTGAGGGGAGGCCGGAGTCGATGGGGACGATGGCGAACGGCGGGCTAGGGTTTCGGGCTCCACTGGAAATGGAAGAAAGAGGGAGGTAGAGGAGAACTGGGGCACGGCTAGGGATCCTCGGCGGTGTCGTCTAGGCCTTATAGGTGCTGAGGGCGGCGGCGGGCATCTCGACGCGGCCGGGGCGAAGGACGGTGGCGCCAGCGACATGCAAGAGCTTGTGCTCCGTCATCGGGGACGAAGAAGACAGGCGGCAAAGAGTTATGGGCTGGATGGGCCGAGGTGGGCCGCGGCTGGCTCTGACTGCTGCGTGCTGGCGATGGGGAAGAGAGGAACAGGGTGGGCTCGGTCCAGATAGGGTTAGCTGGCTATACTTTTTTATCAGAAGCTTTTTATTTTCTGTTTTCACTTTCCCTTTTGTATTTTCAATTCAAATCTGTTTTAAGTATTTCAAAAATACCAAAGGGGTTTATAAAACATTTAAGATACTGTGGGGCCCTTTTAAACAATTTGGGCTCCATTATTTTGGTAGTTTTTCAAAATTCAAAACCATTTGAATGTATTTTCAAATAGAGGAGGAAGATTAGGGTTTTAGGGTTTTCTTTATTTCCTTTTGCATGCATTTTTAGGATATGATGCTCATGCAATGCACAAACAAACCCTAAATAATGATTATCTAACACTGGGGTGTTACATTGAGCCCCACTTAGTCCAAAAGCCTAAGCTTGGGGGGAGGTATACCGACATCACACTCATCTATATATCATGTTCGTCGGTTCTTTGAATATCCATGTTTCACTTTCATTTTGGTTTTTGTTTCTGCTTTCTCAAAACACAAAAATATTTTTGTTGTTTCTCTTGGTTTGTTTCTTTGCTTTTTAGTTTTGGTTTGCTTTAAAGAAAAATCCAAAAACATTTTGCTTTGTTTGCTTTTTCTTTGTTTGCTTTAAAAAAATAGAAAACACCAAAAATATTTGTTGTTCTTCTTTGGTTTTGTGAGTTCTTTGCAGGGTTCAGCCATCCTCAGTGGATTTGGTTTCATGTTATTATTCAAGTCACACAAGTGAAGGGCAATAATGAATATTAAGACAACTTGAGGTGTGGTAAGAGGCTGGTAAAGAACTCTATTTGTTTTCATTTTTGTACATATACTCATCATTGTGAGCATGCTTAGTCTGTTCATGTAAGGTGTATGTTATTTATGGATGCTTAGTAGTTCTTTCTTGTGATTAGATCCAGCTTGCTAATAGTTTGTAGCATGTCATATGAATGTTTGCTTGCATTGTTCTATTCATAACTTGGTATGATATTGTGGTATCCTCCTCTGAATGTTGCATGTGAATCAACTTGGCACATGCTCACGCATGCATATGACTAAACAATAGTCATTAAGCCTCGATGATTTATTCTGCCTCAGAGTTCTTGTATCACTTTCATGCCATAATTAGTCTTGTTTTGTTGCAAGCATGATTATGACAGTTATTGCTCTCTCGTTTGTCGCTCCCTCTCTATTTCTAGCCTTCATTTGCACTGAGTATGAGATCTACTTGTGCATCCAACTCCCCAAAACCAATATTGCCAACAGTGTCCACCATACCTACCCATTAGCATCATTTTCTATTCCAGTGCATCTTCATTATGCCTTGTTTTCTTCCAAATATTTTTTTTGACTATTTTGAGAAAGTTAGTTAGTAAAGCTCTCACAAACTTGATGGCACACTTTATTCCTTGCACTTAATAAACCTGAACCATTGTGAATGTTCATGAAAGTTATATGCTTGCAAATTATAGGTTGGGGGTTAGCAGAACCGTGTTGTCATGGGGAACGCTTTCAACACTTATGGATACATATCCAGTTGATACCATGCTCTTTTGTTTGCGGATGTCGTCGGTGTGAAATAAAAAGGGAGCTTGTGAGTTCATGGAGTTATATATATGTGTGTGTTAGAGAAACGCCTGGGCCGCTAGCCTAAGCCATGCCTAATCATGGTGGAAACTTGTAGCACTACCATAAGGAGCATCCGTGAAGCATCCTCAATAAAAAACCTATGCAAATAGCAAATAAAAATATCGCTGAGATGCTCATTGTCTGCTTGCCTTGTCATTTTGATTATGGGATAGCTCATGTATCATGTGCAAGGGGTACCCCATTGGCGGTTCTCTATGATATGCATGTATTTACGATGACAAGAACTTACAGGTAACTAAAGTTGAGTAGCATGAGGAGCGGCCCTCGTACTCAAGGGACATGGGATTTCTAGTTTATGGCCTATCAAGCATATAACTCATATTGGACCTCACTTTTACCTTAACCATATAAAGATGCCTATGATAGGGGTAATGAGAGATCAAAGCTAATGAGTACCTTACTTTCAGCATTTGGAAGCCTTTCAAACTTTTCAAAACCTTTTCATTTCCTTGTTGAGTCACCACTTATTCTATGAGCACCTTCTTGAGAGCATAGTTGTCATTCTTGTGTTTGTCTCAAAACTTTGTTAGTTATGTCATGACTTTGATGCTTGTATCTCTGATATCTTTACTTCTAGTCTTCACTTGAACTTCAGAGGCGCCTTGGCATTTATATTGTGCTCTACAAACAAAGGCAAGCGAGATACCACTCTATCATACCTTATTATGAGCATTGCAATGTTGCTTATGTTTATGTTTCATGCTACTTATTATTATTTAGTTGGTTTCTCTTCATAGTTTGCAATGACTATTGTGTAGACTTAGTTGCATACTTCTTATTATGAATGGTTTAAGTATCTACTCCTGTGCTGTATATACATCTTATGAAGCAAATGTGTTCGTGAAAGTTCTTTTATCACACTCAGTTTTCAACTGAATTGCTTGAGGACAAGCAATAAGCTAAGCTTGGGGGGAGTTGATACGTCCAAAACATATCTACTTTCCCGAACACTTTTGCTATTCTTTCTCCTCTAAACTTGTGTGATTTGGATACAACTAACATGGACTGACGCTGTTTTTAGCAGAATTACCTTGGTGTCTAGGTTTTGTGCAAAAAATCAACTATCAGGAAAAATCCCGGAAAATATGCCAAAAATCCTATTTCACCAGAAGATCCACGGAGCCAGAGTATGAGACGGAGTGGAGGCCTGAGGGGCCCACACCCCCTGCCGCGCAGGTGGGCCTAACCCGCGCCTAGGGGGTGCGGCCGCCTCAGGCACCCCCTCAGCCTCCCTCTTCGCCTATAAGAAGCCTCCTGACCTAAAAACCACGGGGGTTTCATCGATTTTCCAGAAAGAGTTCTGCTACGCCGCCACCACCAGAAGCCGTGATTCGGAACGAGAAACTCTGTTCTGGCACCTTGCCGGGACGGGGAATTTAGGGAGGATCATCGCCATCGTCATCACCAACTCCTCTCCATCAACCATCAATGTTTCCCTCATCCATGAGTGAGTAATCCCCCGCTGTAGGCTATGCGGATGGTAGGGATTGGATGAGTTCTATCATGTAATTGAATAAGATTGTTAGGGCATGGTGCCTAGTATCTCTATTAGTGCTATTTGACTTTATTGCAACTTGTTGTGCTTAATGCTTGTCACTAGGGCCCGAGTGCCATGATCTCAGATCTGAACTTACTACTGAATCATTATGATAGTAATGTTTGTGATCTTATCTGCAACTTGTGTACACATATCATTGTCCGGATCCAAAGGCCCCGAAGTGATAGAAATTGGGACAACCGGAGGGGATGGCTGTGATGTGAGGATCGCATGTGTTCATGGAGTGTTAATGCTTTGCTCCGGTGCTCTATTAAAAGGAGCACCTTAATTGCCAGTAGTTCCCTTGAGGCCCCGCTGCAACGGGCTGGCAGGACAAAAGATGTTATGAAAGTTCTCATTGCGAGCATGCATGACTATATATGGAGTACATGCCTATGATTGTTTAGTACTTGGATGCTTTATCTTATTTATCTGCAATTGCCCTAGATCTTGAAGTTACATGTTTAGACTCGTCCATGCAACACCCATCCATCCATCCCTATGCCTACCGCACTCATATCCTATTGTTTGCTAGTACTGTTACTATCGCTCTTGTTTTACTGATGTTGTTGCTTTGCTGTTGCTACTACAAACTATTGCTATTGATAAACTTCTGTGAGCAAGAACTATTTCCAGGTGCAGCTGAATTGACAACTCAGTTGTTAAGGCTTGCAAGTATTCTTTGGATCCCCTTGTGTCGAATCAATAAATTGGGTAATACTACCTGCAAAGACTGTTGCGATCCCCTATACTTGTGGGTTATCATAGTCCCGCATCGTTTCAAATATGTTGCCTTCTGAAATCTTAGGATCGTCCCTATTCCACTCAATTACTGGCAAGTCCTCATCATCGTACTCGTCTAAAACGAGGCTGTCATTGTTCTCCTTGTTCTCTTCGTCATCAGTGTCATCAAATCTAGCACCCTAGGAAATTTCATCAGTATATTGATCCTCTAGTGCCTGTTTACTGAATCTATCTACAAATTCAAGAAACATCAACTTATCCTCATCATCTAGTGGAGGCTCTCCCTCATCAGGCTCTGCCTTGTCCTCCACATCGGCCACACGAGCGGTTTGTATTACACTCACAATGCGAACAGATGGTACTGCTGTGGACCTACAAGGATCGTCGGGGCGCACACTATTAACAAAGACAACAGAGACACATGATGCCCGACCACCTGATGATGCGTGACCACAAGATGATAATTTAACACTCTTTCCCGTGTGCTCAACTTTAGGATGCACATGGAAACGAATTCGACAAAAACGTTCGACAACATTCAAAGAGAAAACCAGTGCCAGATCATCTTCACTAGTTAGTGGGAGCAATCTTTGCTCGCTAATGTTGAAATGTGGCAAATCAACTGAATCGCCACTTCTCTAGGGGAATTTACAATAGATTTTATCTATCAAATTTTTGAGAGTTATGGAGGTTGCAACCACCGTTGGAATGTAAAATCCAGAGAGATATTGTTCACAACCATGAATTACGCTAGTATCCAGTCTAACCGCCAGCCGAAATACAAGCACTGGATCAATCCTATTCGAAAAGCAAGGCAGTTAGTTGAGCACCAGCGATTCGCGCTCAAATACTACCAATAATCAATCCACAAAGGGAAACGATGCTTATCAAGATAGAATCCATGCGTTAGATCCCTGTGATTCCACCCTATCTTCTCCCTGCTTGACGCGGATGGTCGGTACACCAGCCGATGTTGCATACTGTTCCGTGAAAGGGGTAGATCTAGCGGGGGCGAGAGCGGAGCCGGAGGTGGAGTGGGCTCCACGACTAGGGGAGGGGCGGCTCCAGGGACGGGGGCGACATAAGGTAGGAGGTCACGACAGCGGGGCAGCGGAGGGTGGTGCGGGAGCTGTTCCAGGCTCGGGGGAAGCGAATGCTTTCGGTGAACGAGAATGGACGGTCCGACGTGTCTCCATGCGGCCCCACCCTTCACCACGTATGCAAGACCCGTCCCAACATGGCCCCACCCTTAACCACGTATGCAGGACCCGCCCTAACATGGTCCCACCCGTCAGCATGTAACAGTCGAGGTCACGTAACATAACGCTCAACGCACGACCCGGCCCAACACGGTCCCACTAGTTAGCATGTAATGGTCAAGCCTTTGACCTGACAGCATCCCTCCGTCCGAGCACCTGCGAGCTCCTGCGAGCTTTTCGTAACATAGCGAGGGAAAAAGTGAGGAAAAGTTAAGCGGTTGGGGAAAACTGAGTACAAGTAATTAACCAAGGACACGAAAATATAAATCCCTATAACAAAATAAGGAGAGGTCCTAAAAATGAATTAAAAAATTTAGGTATAAAAATAAATCTATTATTTTATAAAAAATGCTAACTATGAAATTCCAAATCATTTTAGTATTTATAATAAAATAAATGTTATAATTGGCTTTATAGTTTTTTCTTTTATTAAAATAAAGGAGATGTATTTTCTCTTATCATTTATAAATCAAAATAAATCTAGATTAGCTTTACTTGACTACTTAGATTTATTAAAAATATTGAAATGTATTTCCTTTTATCACCTATAAATTCAAATAAATTCCTTTTAACTTTACTTAGGTCTTTAGAATTTATTGCCTAGAATAATTGATACTCTTTCATTAATAATTATAAAGGTGAAGTTTAAGTACTTTAAAAAATTACTTTTACCTTTACAACTTGGATAAATCATGCAAGGAAAACTAAAGTATACATTCTACTTATATAAAGCCATAGTAATAATTATTATGTTCAACAAAATCACCTTTATACATTTATTTGTTTATCATACAAATTAAAATTTGTTATACCAAAATAAAAATATTGAGTGATTTACAAATATAAACTCAAGCAACATATCTTTGAATCCTTAGCTATATAAAATTAATATCTAAGTTATTAAACTTGCTTATAAGCTAGTTCCCACATTTACACATAAAAGGTATTCACTTAGAAGATAAAATCTAGCACATCTTCATACTAGGGACAAATGATCTTGTAACATTGATTAAGAAAATCCTAGACCTTAGTGATGCCATAAAACATAAAATACCATAAAAATTATAACTTAAGTTTATTCTTGTTTTTATAGTTAACTTTGGTCTATTATACAGTCACCCAAAAATATAACGACTCAACATCATTTGTACCTTATTAAAAACCATAACTTAAATCCTATAAATATTCCAAATTAATAAACTTAACCTAAACAACATTTTATTTGACGGTTATTCTTTTTTCCACTTCAAACAACAACTCTATAATAGCTCCTTCAATTCTTAACAACCCAACACATGGACTTTCATCATAGTTACCAAATGGCAATTAACCTAAATCATAGATTGTTAGTGTACTCTATTTTTATATCTTGTATGTTAAGACTTAAGTTCCTTATAAATATATTTACTTGTAAACTAAACTTGAAGATAAACCAAATCTTAAAGAAAGCACCTAATCTTAACTCACTTCTAACATTGGGGATTCACTTCAGGAGTTTTATAAAATGCACAGCATTACTTATGTATAATAGCATTTTGCTTCTTTAAACATTAGTCCTCACCAGACCAATGATGATGTTTTCAGATATTGGATCTTCTATTGTCTCGAAGACCGTGATTACATAATATTGTGATCACAAAGGAAAGTTCACACTTGCTCATGTCCTTTGGTTATTTTTTATCAAATATTTGCAAATCTAATGTTATCATCACCTGCATTTCAAAAAGGTTAGAAAACTCTATTTTCATAATTATATGATTATAGGTTATTTACCAAATGGTATTAACCTACTATGAAAGTTCCAACGCTAAAGGAACATAATACCTAAGACTTAACAACTAATATCACCAGTGATTCTTGCGCCATATAATATGTGTTAACCATGAGATTTGGAGTGGGATGGAGATGTCAGCTGGATCTTCTTCCTTTCGCATGTCAACAGATGACTGGGCCGTGGATGTAGTTCTCGGACAGGATTGACAGCATAAGGTTGGGATCCCTCAATGTCCCACGACATCTGGTATCTATGAAGGTTATGTGTTTCAGGCTGTAATTGGAAACAAGATTTATCATGAGTCTGGAGTGCAATCCGACGGGTATGCAGGGTCGTGGAGAAGGTTAGTGATCGTCTTGGATCTTAGGTTGGGTCTTAAACCACGAAAGTTTGAATAGGGATATACTACTGGCTGTGCAACAAGGCTTAAGATCTCTTATGGGAAAGTGATACACCTCTGCAGAGTGTAAGAAATGTGACATGTTACTCCCTATTTCGGGAAGGAGCTACGAACGCGGAAGGAAAGGAACTCCACAAAGTTCTAGTAAACCTATGAAGGCTGACGGACATAGCTTTTCAGAATAAAAGCAACATTTGAAGATTTTTTATGAAAACCTGCATAGCCTAGGACCTTTGGTTTATGGCTGTAGATAGTGCATCAGACACTCCTTTTTAGTGAACTAGCTGAGTACACTCGTACTCAACCATGCCTTCTTAACCCTTGCTAGATTCTAAAGCCATGGAAGACGTCATCAACATCAAGTGCTGCTAAAGAGGATACGCCAGAATTCTAAGTTCTTCAATGAAGACAATAAAGTCTATATACATCAACTGAAGTGAAGACGAAGTTCCTGATTAGATAGAAGCATAATCTCTAGCCCTATAACCTACTTCTGTAAATATTGCAATAGCAGCAATTGCAAGCCAAATAGTTTAGATACTAGTCTTATAAGTATGATAGTTCTGAGATGTTAATTTTGGTTCTTATTTGTAAGAAGTTTCTTTCTCTCTCTATAACCTAGAATGTTCTCTAAATCTTTTATAAAGACTCAAGTCGTAACCTATAGTCATGTTTTGGACCTGCTATGTTTCTGTTGTACCACTTTGAGGGATGTAATACTAGTGGAATGGTGTTTCATTGGTGTTATATTAATGACTATAGTGTACTACATCATGCAGTGATATGTTGGGTCGCCGCAAGGATTCTATAGGATTGGTGGCTGTTGTAACTACCTCGGTGAATTACGCTCCTAGTTACAAGCCTGGATGAGCGGAAATGGTTAAAATAGTACGGTGGGGCCCAAATGCCACTCACAGGTAGACCTTTCGGCCGTCCTAACCATTTCCAAACATCGGGACAAGAACGGGCGGCGTAATCGGCAGGCGAAGGGATCAACTACATACACAAATGAGTATGTATGCAAGCCACCATACAACAGTCCTCAGAGCCATTCCATCTAAAAGAAATAGAAATATTGCAACGCCATACGGCAAGATCCAAATGTCCTAGATAGATATAATAGTTTAGGATATCTCCTCATACATCAAACATCAGAGTATCAGGCGGAAGCGGCAAACAAGATCCGAGTACGGATAAGAAGCAAATCGGCATAAGATGCCCCATAAATAAACACATCCCGCCCACAGATCGCACGGATCCCTATTCCCGGAATCTCTACACCGAATGATCGTTGCCCACATCGTCCGTCTGCTCCACCCAGTATCCATCTTGCGAGCTTACCTGTTCATCTGAATCAAACAATTTATCGTGTGAGACCCTAGGGGTACTCAGCAAGTCTTTATGCCTCTAAAGGGGACACAACCTGGGGTGACGCAATTGCAGCAAAAGATAAACCCTAGCAATTCTATAGATACTCGCTAACCATCCGCCTAACCAAAGATAGACGGATGTCCGTGAATTAATAACAACAGTTATAACAGTAATATTAACAGATCCATCCTCCTCCTCGCTTACCGACGAGGAAGCGGACGAACAACCCCCCCATCCGTTGGCAGTTTTATTATCCATTCCATGAGTGTTGCACTGTTTACTAGTCAGGTACTTAGTCAAATTAAAAGCGGTACTTTAGTTATGCTTGTCTATGATCGAGAAACTGTGCTCCAAGTCGTCCATAACCGCGGACACGGCTTTCAGAAAGTTTTACCCTGCAGGGGTGCACAAATAGCAACACACACTCGATCAACCTCGGAAAAACCAAATCAAAACCCAACGAGGCATTCACGACAAAGCGATCACAGGATTCAGAAATATTTCAGGGGGCCACCCCATTAAGCTACCCGCGACGAAGTTGGCCGACTCCGAGACAGACTCAAGGTTTGCGTCAATGGCTGTAAACGACTGGGAACCCGAAAATGTGACTGGGCTTTTCGATACCGCGAAAACACTCCGCTTCCCTAAACAGTACAGGTGCAATACTTCGCACAATTTTAAATAAAGCAGTAAAGCATGGCATAAGTACAGGATAGTAAATAAAACCTCAAACTAGTTTGTGGCCCCAAGAAATAAGAATGAATCAAGCTCTGGCTCAGGAGGGTCCATAAGCCTCCCGGATGTGGATAGCACGAATATTCAAGGAACAGGAATCAAGTACTCGGGTCCTACGGGACACAAGTGAGCCTGAAAAACCAAATAGCAAATATGGCTCACCGATGCCACTTTCATTAGTTATCCCATCACTACTCAGGTTAAGTTGTTTAGGTACCTCGTTATCCATCAGACACTCACATACCCTACACATGCTGTTCTACGACTCGCATGGCTCAAGCAACTCCTGTAGTAATGGCTCATGGGATGGAGGAACAAGCTTCGGTGGAGTTTAAAAGTAAAGGCTATGCAATACTTGGGATTCAATTTAATGCAATCGTGACTCAATGATGCAAGAATAAGATAGAGACAATAGGTACTATATGTATGCAAGCATGTGGTAGTGCTTGCCTGGCAGCTCAGTTGAAGCGAGAGAAGGATCTGGGTAGTGCTCCTGGTTTTCTTGATATATCCCCTGCTCAGCGTCTATTCGAAGAAGAACCAAACAAACAAGGGCCAACATAAATAAAGTGCACAAGCATATGATTAAAATGCGACAAGCAAACAATCATGCCATGATGAATGATGCACCAATTGCATGGCAATAAAGTAGCATGGCATGGGTGAGGTGTGGAATACAAGAATAAGCCTTTTATTGAAGTTTTAATCATATTTTATAATCAAATAAGTTACTGTATACTTTATATTTATATGATGCATGCTGCAAAACAGATAATGGAAAGCATAAACAGAAAGGTCTCGTCGAGCTAATCATTTTAGACATATTATTTGTTAAATTTGAAGTTATAAAACAAAAGTTATTGATTAATTAAGGCAAAAGGGCATTTTATTGTAATTTTAAACAACTTGGAATTTAAAGTGTTTAAAATATATTTTGAAGGCCATATTTGAATTGCTCATAATTTTCTGATTTGAAAACATATATTAATTGCATTATTTGGAATTATATTTGAAAAGTTATATTAAAACAGATTTGAATTTTGAATTTAAAATAAATTTGAAAAGTTTGAATTAAACAGAGAAACAGAAAGTCTTTTGTCACCCAGACAATCCTAGCCAGAGTCATAGACAAGTGGGGCCAGGTGCTGACTGGGCAACACACGCGCAGAAAAGCTTTTATCACCGCGAGCGGTGCTAGCCTAAGCGGCGGACAGGTCGGACCAGTGGCTACGGGTCCACGTGCCAGCGACCGAACGCGCGGAGGCTGACAGCTGGGGTCGAGCTGGAGCGTGGGTTGAGCTTAAAAGAGGCCAGGGGGTTTTCCGGGAGAAAGCCACGGCGGCTGACTAGTGGGACCTCTAGGAGCGCGGGTTGAGATGAGAAAACAAAAGGGGGCGATCTGTAAAACTACCACGGCCACTGTGGATCTTCCCTGCGGACGGATCGGTGCTCGCACGCGCAGAGCGTGGTGCGCGGGGCTCGAACTCGTGACGCGGCGCGCGCGTAGATGGCGGCTACCACTGCGGCTCGGAGGGTTTGCTGGTAGGAGAGGGTAGCGCGGCTAGATAAGGGCTATGCGGTGCGAGAGCGAGCAGACAGAAGCGAGCGGCGGCGCGCAGAGAGCGTTCGACGAAAGGGCCGGCGGATCTAGGCGACGATGGCGTGGCGGAGCATGTCAGAGAGGTCGAGGCGCTCACCGGGAGTGGGTCGGTGGGGTCGGATCGTGTCGGAGCGCAGGGAAACGGCGAGGACGCAGACGGACCGGAGTTAGGGTTTTGGCTCGGTGTCGACGATGCGCAGCAGAGTGCAGGCCTCCTCCTCCTCGCTGGCGCGGTCCAGGTGAAGCAGGGGTACCGTGCGGTCTTCCTCGACACCAGAGATCGCCACGCCACCGGCTGGTAAAAGAAGGGGCGGTGGAGGCCGACGGTTTTGCCGGCGATGGGGTAGACAGAGGCGGTGGAGAAGAGGGGGAGAGGGCAAGGCCCTGGGCGGATCTGGGAGGCAGAGGAGAGCCGTGAGGTGGTGGGTGAAGCAGAGAGGAAGAGGGAGATGCCGTGGAGAAGTGGTGGAGGGAAAAGGTGGCCTCGTCCTTTTCTGCCTCTCGTCGAGCACGTGCTCGTGCTGGGGTAACTAGGGCAGGGCAGGCGCAGGCGCATGGGGCTGCAGGTGGGGTCAGAGCGAGGCCAGGCAGGCAGGCTCGGGCCGGTGGGGTCGCACGGCAGAGAGACGGAGAGGGAAGGCTCGGGTAGATGCTAGGGTTGGGAGTGAGGGGGTATGGCTCGGGTTAGGGCTTGGGTGGAGGTTAGCTAGGGTGTGGCCAGGGAGAGAGAGTGGCCGGTGGGTCCAGCATGGGGAGGCTCGGCATAGGTGAAGAGGAGAGGGTGAGGTAGGTTTAGGGTTTAGCTTAGGGGGGGCTCGGGTTAGGATTAGATGGGGGTGTGGTTTAGAGAGGAGTGGTATGGTAGCTAGGGTTTTAGGCAAGATCAAAACAAGAGATGGAGTTGGTGTAGGAGTTTGCAAACTCAAACAAGATCAACATAAAGGGTGGAAGAGAGGGATAGGGGTGTGGTGGTGGAGTTTAGCAAGACCAACTAGATCATGCCAAAAGAGAGGTGGAGAGAGGGAGAGATGATGATCCACTCAAAAATTCAAATAAAAGCCAAAATACTAGATTGTGGTGGTACTTGCATGGGCCATGCAAAACAATTAATGCCATGCTTATTCTTGTGAAGACAATAATATTTACATGGCATTATTCCTATGCATTCCCAAAGGTGGAATTAAGCCAAGAAAAAGAAGTTAAAGGCCAGATGGAATAGATGAAGATGATCACATTTGATTATAATTGGGACTTGCTAGTGTGTTTATTCCACTAGATGTTTAATAGTCCCAAAAATACCCCAACATGAGCATAAATCCATGATAATCCATATGGAAGCTAGAAAAGGGTCCCACTCACAAGGCATGCAAAGGTGGCCATGTGGCTCTCATAAACCAATAATGTGGAAACAATATGGTGCATATATGAGAGCATGTGGGGAAAGAATTGGATCCATCCCAACCCACATGAGCTAGAGGTGAAACCAAATAAATTGCAATGCTCATATATGGTGGAATGGTGGAATGATGGGGTGATGACAAGAAAGGTGATGGAGATTAATAAAAGATATGCCCCCAACTCAACTTGGGCATTAAACAATATATCAATAGCCAAATACAATATCAAGAGGCAAATACAATTTACAATGCATATGAGAGAAGAACCAAAACAAAAAGGGTTTTATATGATGCTCAAATGCAAGGTGGCATGATGACATGAGCATGATATAATTATGATGCAACAATTATATGTAGGAAGTAGCATTTATATAGACTAGGCTAGTAGCATTGCAATTGTTAGACAATTGGGATGCTACAACTCTCCCCCACTAAACAAGAATCTCGCCCCGAGATTCCTAGGAAAAAGAAAACAACACAAGGAGAGGCGGTTGTTCGAACGAAGGTGACCCTCACGTTCCCAAGTTGATGAACAACGGAAAAGTGCGACCACTGCACCTTGCAAAACTTGCTAGACTTGTTGCGAGTCTTGCGTTTTGCTTGCGACACAAAGGGTTGGAAGAATTGAAGGATTCTCCGTGATACAAGAAGGATAGGATGAACATAGCTCCGGTTTTCTCGAGAAACATGATAAAGGATAGAACCACTTGTGAAAGAAAGGACAAGAAGATGTATCATGGATAAAGAAAGACACACCATTAAGATTAAAGATTTACCGATACTAGAGAGGATGAATCTTTGTCTCGCCGGAAGAAAAGAGCTAGGTTGGAGAGGTTTCAACCACTATGACAATAGCATCGTATCTTCTCTCGGATTTGAGGAATGAAGTACGGAAACAATATTGCCTTCAAACAATAGAGTCCCTTGATATCAACCGAAAGATTTAGTTAGACATCGTCGGATTAGATTCTTCTTGCGCCGATAAGAACCAAGGATCACGCAATTGAGGTGCGCGGATATAACTTCCAGAGACGGATGTGAAGCCAGATCATGGTGGAATCCTGAGAAGCAAAGAATATGGAGGATCTGGAGTTTATTGTAGAGATACTTATTGCTTTATTTAGCCTTGAGGCTCACGCAATAGATTTGCGGCTGATGGTCTCAACCATAATTGGCTTTACCACAGAAAAAGAATTGATGAAACAAAGAGAAAGGTAGTTTCCTTTCATCTTGTTTGGGGATGTCGAGCATCGGTAGAATGATAAGGACAGAAAAGATTTTGCGTATGTTTCCACCAGATAATTGAAGATTTTGCTTCATCTAGAATAGACAGACCACCAACAAGAGATTATAGATTACTTTCTTCGAGAGAGCACTCCGGAAAAACAAAGACGGAAGTAAAAGTATCAAGGGATAAAGGCCACTTCTAACTTCCGTGGAATGAGCGAAATCACATTAATTCACCAATTCAATGTACAAGAGCGAATGATAAGAGTAGTGGTATGGTAGCTACTCCATCCCGCACTCAAAGCATTACTCCGCACATGAATAAGAAAACCATGCAACCCACTACCGAAACAGACTGAAGGTATTGACAATAACTCATGGAACTCCATAAGAAAACAAAGATTGATGCAAACGATTCACCGGATCCAAGATAGATAATGATGATGATGTTGTCGTCGTATCATAAGTAACCAGCCACCGGAAAGATATGAAGGAAGATCACGGAGACAACTGCAAGATTCCACAGATAAAGAAAAAGATAGCACCACTTGAACAGAAGGAATACAAGATCTGGGAGGTCTTCATGGCCTCCGGTGGATTGAGCATAGACGATAGAGCGAGAGGGTTTCAAAAGATCACTTGACGAGACTGAGGTGAAAAGAACTCCATGTTCTTCTTGAAATGATTGAGAGAGATTTAGAAGTCTTGCGAAAAATCTTGAGCGGAACGCTGGTGATAACTTGTCAACAAGGAAAAACTCCGGATTGGATGAAGATGGAGGGTGGAATTAACAATGTGCTTGCTGATTCCAGAATTGAAGTAATGTATTTAGCAGAAGGACGTGGTCGAGATGGGTGACTTCAAAAAGTCAGAATTCTCACTTTGAGATTTTGCACACAGGCAGTGCTCACGAAGCTTGAGAGAAAGTGACACAGATGATCTTCCATGTCCTTCCATTGATATGGAATAGGCAAGCATATTATCAACATATACCACCATGGATTAACAAGATATTCCCAGAATACCAAGTTCAAAAGGCGAGAGAAACGAACAAATGCTTGAACACTTCCTGAGCTCAACGCTCTTAGAAATATCAATATTAAGAGCACGGGTTCGTGTTGAAGAAGATGCACTGGAAGAATAGATTATCTGGTCCTTCGGAAGAAAAAGAGATGTCACCTGGTTCACATTGTCGATCGGATCACCGGTTACAGAGATAAAGAGAACTTGGATAAGAACCGATGATAGCTCATACCTCAAGCAAAGCTACCAGAGACGAAAAGATGCAATTCCCTCGTGTCAAAGAGAATTTTGCAGATATGGAGTTCAAAAAGATGTGCAGCATGATGGACAGATGATAGACCACCGTAGCTCCTTGAGAAACTCCGGAACGGCAAAGATACTTGAATATGCATGGATATGATCACGGTGTACTCAAAATCACAGGAGATAACCGTCACCATCTGGAGGATAAAGTGGATAGCAATTTCCATATTCCACTCATGATAAGTGTCATATAGCTATGCCGAGAACCAAATTACAATCACCAGCATCGGATCGACACATGTTATGTAATTAGCCCAAGAGAATTGGAGATGAAAAGAAACTCCAGGATTAAGCGCCGATGACAAAAGAATGAGTTAGCATGGACATGCTGATAAAAGGGAGATAGATAATGTTTCACACACGACTGAAAAGGAGTGTGGAAACACAGATGTGTCAAAGAAAATTTTCCGCATTTTTCGGCATTAAAATACCAATAGATGCGCAAAATCACTTATCAGGTAGAGATTAGCAACTGATGATTTCACAGAATGTGGAGTTGCTAGAAGGAAGGACACCCTTAAGAAGATGGCACCGGTTAACAAGGAGTCAGATAGATCGCGCCGGTTTTCAAAAGCCTGTCAATATGGAATGTACCAACAGTTGATAACCAAAGGCAGATTGTGATAACAAATTGGATGCAACAGATAGACAAGGAATTACACACACACACTTTCTATGGTACTACGGAAACCCAGAACACGTGAATCCTAGTTTGAATTTTAAGAAGAGGATTGAAAACGTTACACTTCCTTACCAGAAAAGGGTGGTGAGTGGGTAAGAAGAAAAGTGGAAGCAGTCCTACTCTCACGTTTTGTTTTTCCCTAGTATACATAGCTACCAAAATATTTGCTAGACTAACAACGACCATTTGGCTGAGACCCTGAAGGGCGGGATGGCTCTGATACCAATTGTAACTACCTCGGTGAATTACGCTCCTAGTTACAAGCCTGGATGAGCGGAAATGGTTAAAATAGTACGGTGGGGCCCAAATGCCACTCATAGGTAGACCTTTCGGCCGTCCTAACCATTTCCAAACATCGGGACAAGAACGGGTGGCGTAATCGGCAGGTGAAGGGATCAACTACATACACAAATGAGTATGTATGCAAGCCACCATACAACAGTCCTCAGAGCCATTCCATCTAAAAGAAATAGAAATATTGCAACGCCATACGGCAAGATCCAAATATCCTAGATAGATATAATAGTTTAGGATATCTCCTCATACATCAAACATCAGAGTATCAGGCGGAAGCGGCAAACAAGATCCGAGTACGGATAAGAAGCAAATCGGCATAAGATGCCCCATAAATAAACACATCCCGCCCACAGATCGCACGGATCCCCGTTCCCGGAATCTCTACACCGAATGATCGTTGCCCACATCGTCCGTCTGCTCCACCCAGTATCCATCTTGCGAGCTTACCTGTTCATCTGAATCAAACAATTTATCGTGTGAGACCCTAGGGGTACTCAGCAAGTCTTTATGCCTCTAAAGGGGACACAACCTGGGGTGACGCAATTGCAGCAAAAGATAAATCCTAGCAATTCTATAGATACTCGCTAACCATCCGCCTAACCAAAGATAGACGGATGTCCGTGAATTAATAACAACAGTTATAACAGTAATATTAACAGATCCATCCTCCTCCTCGCTTACCGACGAGGAAGCGGACGAACAACCCCCACATCCGTTGGCAGTTTTATTATCCATTCCATGAGTGTTGCACTGTTTACTAGTCACGTACTTAGTCAAATTAAAAGCGGTACTTTAGTTATGCTTGTCTATGATCGAGAAACTGTGCTCCAAGTCGTCCATAACCGCGGACACGGCTTTCAGAAAGTTTTACCCTGCAGGGATGCACAAATAGCAACACACACTCGATCAACCTCGGAAAAACCAAATCAAAACCCAACGAGGCATTCACGACAAAGCGATCACAGGATTCAGAAATATTTCAGGGGGCCACCCCATTAAGCTACCCGCGACGAAGTTGGCCGACTCCGAGACGGACTCAAGGTTTGCGTCAATGGCTGTAAACGACTGGGAACCCGAAAATGTGACTGGGCTTGTCGATACCGCGAAAACACTCCGCTTCCCTAAACAGTACAGGTGCAATACTTCGCACAATTTTAAATAAAGCAGTAAAGCATGGCATAAGTACAGGATAGTAAATAAAACCTCAAACTAGTTTGTGGCCCCAAGAAATAAGAATGAATCAAGCTCTGGCTCAGGGGGGTCCATAAGCCTCCCGGATGTGGATAGCACGAATATTCAAGGAACAGGAATCAAGTACTCGGGTCCTACGGGACACAAGTGAGCCTGAAAAACCAAATAGCAAATATGGCTCACCGATGCCACTTTCATTAGTTATCCCATCACTACTCAGGTTAAGTTGTTTAGGTACCTCGTTATCCATCAGACACTCACATACCCTACACATGCTGTTCTACGACTCGCATGGCTCAAGCAACTCCTGTAGTAATGGCTCATGGGATGGAGGAACAAGCTTCGGTGGAGTTTAAAAGTAAAGGCTATGCAATACTTGGGATTCAATTTAATGCAATCGCGACTCAATGATGCAAGAATAAGATAGAGACAATAGGTACTATATGTATGCAAGCATGTGGTAGTGCTTGCCTAGCAGCTCAGTTGAAGCGAGAGAAGGATCTGGGTAGTGCTCCTGGTTTTCTTGATATATCCCCTGCTCAGCGTCTATTCGAAGAAGAACCAAACAAACAAGGGCCAACATAAATAAAGTGCACAAGCATATGATTAAAATGCGACAAGCAAAAAATCATGCCATGATGAATGATGCACCAATTGCATGGCAATAAAGTAGCATGGCATGGGTGAGGTGTGGAATACAAGAATAAGCCTTTTATTGAAGTTTTAATCATATTTTATAATCAAATAAGTTGCTGTATACTTTATATTTATATGATGCATGCTGCAAAACAGATAATGGAAAGCATAAACAGAAAGGTCTCGTCGAGCTAATCATTTTAGACATATTATTTGTTAAATTTGAAGTTATAAAACAAAAGTTATTGATTAATTAAGGCAAAAGGGCATTTTATTGTAATTTTAAACAACTTGGAATTTAAAGTGTTTAAAATATATTTTGAAGGCCATATTTGAATTGCTCATAATTTTCTGATTTGAAAACATATATTAATTGCATTATTTGGAATTATATTTGAAAAGTTATATTAAAACAGATTTGAATTTTGAATTTAAAATAAATTTGAAAAGTTTGAATTAAACAGAGAAACAGAAAGTCTTTTGTCACCCAGACAATCCTAGCCAGAGTCACAGACAAGTGGGGCCAGGTGCTGACTGGGCAACACACGCGCAGAAAAGCTTTTATCACCGCGAGCGGTGCTAGCCTAAGCGGCGGACAGGTGGGACCAGTGGCTACGGGTCCACGTGCCAGCGACCGAACGCGCGGAGGCTGACAGCTGGGGTCGAGCTGGAGCGCGGGTTGAGCTTAAAAGAGGCCAGGGGGTTTTCCGGGAGAAAGCCACGGCGGCTGACTAGTGGGACCTCTAGGAGCGCGGGTTGAGATGAGAAAACAAAAGGGGGCGATCTGTAAAACTACCACGGCCACTGTGGATCTTCCCTGCGGACGGATCGGTGCTCGCACGCGCAGAGCGTGGTGCGCGGGGCTCGAACTCGTGACGCGGCGCGCGCGTAGACGGCGGCTACCACTGCGGCTCGGAGGGTTTGCTGGTAGGAGAGGGTAGCGCGGCTAGATAAGGGCTATGCGGTGCGAGAGCGAGCAGACAGAAGCGAGCGGCGGCGCGCAGAGAGCGTTCGACGAAAGGGCCGGCGGATCTAGGCGACGATGGCGTGGCGGAGCATGTCAGAGAGGTCGAGGCGCTCACCGGGAGTGGGTCGGTGGGGTCGGATCGTGTCGGAGCGCAGGGAAACGGCGAGGACGCAGACGGACCGGAGTTAGGGTTTTGGCTCGGTGTCGACGACGCGCAGCAGAGTGCAGGCCTCCTCCTCCTCGCTGGCGCGGTCCAGGTGAAGCAGGGGTACCGTGCGGTCTTCCTCGACACCAGAGATCGCCACGCCACCGGCTGGTAAAAGAAGGGGCGGTGGAGGCCGACGGTTTTGCCGGCGATGGGGTAGACAGAGGCGGTGGAGAAGAGGGGGAGAGGGCAAGGCCCTGGGCGGATCTGGGAGGCAGAGGAGAGCCGTGAGGTGGTGGGTGAAGTAGAGAGGAAGAGGGAGATGCCGTGGAGAAGTGGTGGAGGGAAAAGGTGGCCTCGGCCTTTTCTGCCTCTCCTCGAGCACGTGCTCGTGCTGGGGTAGCTAGGGCAGGGCAGGCGCAGGCGCATGGGGCTGCAGGTGGGGTCAGAGCGAGGCCAGGCAGGCAGGCTCGGGCCGGTGGGGTCGCACGGCAGAGAGAGAGGGAGAGGGAAGGCTCGGGTAGATGCTAGGGTTGGGAGTGAGGGGGTATGGCTCGGGTTAGGGCTTGGGTGGAGGTTAGCTAGGGTGTGGCCAGGGAGAGAGAGTGGCCGGTGGGTCCAGCATGGGGAGGCTCGGCATAGGTGAAGAGGAGAGGGTGAGGTAGGTTTAGGGTTTAGCTTAGGGGGGGCTCGGGTTAGGATTAGATGGGGGTGTGGTTTAGAGAGGAGTGGTATGGTAGCTAGGGTTTTAGGCAAGATCAAAACAAGAGATGGAGTTGGTGTAGGAGTTTGCAAACTCAAACAAGATCAACATAAAGGGTGGAAGAGAGGGATAGGGGTGTGGTGGTGGAGTTTAGCAAGACCAACTAGATCATGCCAAAAGAGAGGTGGAGAGAGGGAGAGATGATGATCCACTCAAAAATTCAAATAAAAGCCAAAAGACTAGATTGTGGTGGTACTTGCATGGGCCATGCAAAACAATTAATGCCATGCTTATTCTTGTGAAGACAATAATATTTACATGGCATTATTCCTATGCATTCCCAAAGGTGGAATTAAGCCAAGCAAAAGAAGTTAAAGGCCAGATGGAATAGATGAAGATGATCACATTTGATTATAATTGGGACTTGCTAGTGTGTTTATTCCACTAGATGTTTAATAGTCCCAAAAATACCCCAACATGAGCATAAATCCATGATAATCCATATGGAAGCTAGAAAAGGGTCCCACTCACAAGGCATGCAAAGGTGGCCATGTGGCTCTCATAAACCAATAATGTGGAAACAATATGGTGCATATATGAGAGCATGTGGGGAAAGAATTGGATCCATCCCAACCCACATGAGCTAGAGGTGAAACCAAATAAATTGCAATGCTCATATATGGTGGAATGGTGGAATGATGGGGTGATGACAAGAAAGGTGATGGAGATTAATAAAAGATATGCCCCCAACTCAACTTGGGCATTAAACAATATATCAATAGCCAAATACAATATCAAGAGGCAAATACAATTTACAATGCATATGAGAGAAGAACCAAAACAAAAAGGGTTTTATATGATGCTCAAATGCAAGGTGGCATGATGACATGAGCATGATATAATTATGATGCAACAATTATATGTAGGAAGTAGCATTTATATAGACTAGGCTAGTAGCATTGCAATTGTTAGACAATTGGGATGCTACAACTCTCCCCCACTAAACAAGAATCTCGCCCCGAGATTCCTAGGAAAAAGAAAACAACACAAGGAGAGGCGGTTGTTCGAACGAAGGTGACCCTCACGTTCCCAAGTTGATGAACAACGGAAAAGTGCGACCACTGCACCTTGCAAAACTTGCTAGACTTGTTGCGAGTCTTGCGTTTTGCTTGCGACACAAAGGGTTGGAAGAATTGAAGGATTCTCCGTGATACAAGAAGGATAGGATGAACATAGCTCCGGTTTTCTCGAGAAACATGATAAAGGATAGAACCACTTGTGAAAGAAAGGACAAGAAGATGTATCATGGATAAAGAAAGACACACCATTAAGATTAAAGATTTACCGATACTAGAGAGGATGAATCTTTGTCTCGCCGGAAGAAAAGAGCTAGGTTGGAGAGGTTTCAACCACTATGACAATAGCATCGTATCTTCTCTCGGATTTGAGGAATGAAGTACGGAAACAATATTGCCTTCAAACAATAGAGTCCCTTGATATCAACCGAAAGATTTAGTTAGACATCGTCGGATTAGATTCTTCTTGCGCCGATAAGAACCAAGGATCACGCAATTGAGGTGCGCGGATATAACTTCCAGAGACGGATGTGAAGCCAGATCATGGTGGAATCCTGAGAAGCAAAGAATATGGAGGATCTGGAGTTTATTGTAGAGATACTTATTGCTTTATTTAGCCTTGAGGCTCACGCAATAGATTTGCGGCTGATGGTCTCAACCATAATTGGCTTTACCACAGAAAAAGAATTGATGAAACAAAGAGAAAGGTAGTTTCCTTTCATCTTGTTTGGGGATGTCGAGCATCGGTAGAATGATAAGGACAGAAAATATTTTGCGTATGTTTCCACCAGATAATTGAAGATTTTGCTTCATCTAGAATAGACAGACCACCAACAAGAGATTATAGATTACTTTCTTCGAGAGAGCACTCCGGAAAAACAAAGACGGAAGTAAAAGTATCAAGGGATAAAGGCCACTTCTAACTTCCGTGGAATGAGCGAAATCACATTAATTCACCAATTCAATGTACAAGAGCGAATGATAAGAGTAGTGGTATGGTAGCTACTCCATCCCGCACTCAAAGCATTACTCCGCACATGAATAAGAAAACCATGCAACCCACTACCGAAACAGACTGAAGGTATTGACAATAACTCATGGAACTCCATAAGAAAACAAAGATTGATGCAAACGATTCACCGGATCCAAGATAGATAATGATGATGATGTTGTCGTCGTATCATAAGTAACCAGCCACCGGAAAGATATGAAGGAAGATCACGGAGACAACTGCAAGATTCCACAGATAAAGAAAAAGATAGCACCACTTGAACAGAAGGAATACAAGATCTGGGAGGTCTTCATGGCCTCCGGTGGATTGAGCATAGACGATAGAGCGAGAGGGTTTCAAAAGATCACTTGACGAGACTGAGGTGAAAAGAACTCCATGTTCTTCTTGAAATGATTGAGAGAGATTTAGAAGTCTTGCGAAAAATCTTGAGCGGAACGCTGGTGATAACTTGTCAACAAGGAAAAACTCCGGATTGGATGAAGATGGAGGGTGGAATTAACAATGTGCTTGCTGATTCCAGAATTGAAGTAATGTATTTAGCAGAAGGACGTGGTCGAGATGGGTGACTTCAAAAAGTCAGAATTCTCACTTTGAGATTTTGCACACAGGCAGTGCTCACGAAGCTTGAGAGAAAGTGACACAGATGATCTTCCATGTCCTTCCATTGATATGGAATAGGCAAGCATATTATCAACATATACCACCATGGATTAACAAGATATTCCCAGAATACCAAGTTCAAAAGGCGAGAGAAACGAACAAATGCTTGAACACTTCCTGAGCTCAACGCTCTTAGAAATATCAATATTAAGAGCACGGGTTCGTGTTGAAGAAGATGCACTGGAAGAATAGATTATCTGGTCCTTCGGAAGAAAAAGAGATGTCACCTGGTTCACATTGTCGATCGGATCACCGGTTACAGAGATAAAGAGAACTTGGATAAGAACCGATGATAGCTCATACCTCAAGCAAAGCTACCAGAGACGAAAAGATGCAATTCCCTCGTGTCAAAGAGAATTTTGCAGATATGGAGTTCAAAAAGATGTGTAGCATGATGGACAGATGATAGACCACCGTAGCTCCTTGAGAAACTCCGGAACGGCAAAGATACTTGAATATGCATGGATATGATCACGGTGTACTCAAAATCACAGGAGATAACCGTCACCATCTGGAGGATAAAGTGGATAGCAATTTCCATATTCCACTCATGATAAGTGTCATATAGCTATGCCGAGAACCAAATTACAATCACCAGCATCGGATCGACACATGTTATGTAATTAGCCCAAGAGAATTGGAGATGAAAAGAAACTCCAGGATTAAGCGCCGATGACAAAAGAATGAGTTAGCATGGACATGCTGATAAAAGGGAGATAGATAATGTTTCACACACGACTGAAAAGGAGTGTGGAAACACAGATGTGTCAAAGAAAATTTTCCGCATTTTTCGGCATTAAAATACCAATAGATGCGCAAAATCACTTATCAGGTAGAGATTAGCATCTGATGATTTCACAGAATGTGGAGTTGCTAGAAGGAAGGACACCCTTAAGAAGATGGCACCGGTTAACAAGGAGTCAGATAGATCGCGCCGGTTTTCAAAAGCCTGTCAATATGGAATGTACCAACAGTTGATAACCAAAGGCAGATTGTGATAACAAATTGGATGCAACAGATAGACAAGGAATTACACACACACACTTTCTATGGTACTACGGAAACCCAGAACACGTGAATCCTAGTTTGAATTTTAAGAAGAGGATTGAAAACGTTACACTTCCTTACCAGAAAAGGGTGGTGGGTGGGTAAGAAGAAAAGTGGAAGCAGTCCTACTCTCACGTTTTGTTTTTCCCTAGTATACATAGCTACCAAAATATTTGCTAGACTGACAACGACCATTTGGCTGAGACCCTGAAGGGCGGGATGGCTCTGATACCAATTGTAACTACCTCGGTGAATTACGCTCCTAGTTACAAGCCTGGATGAGCGGAAATGGTTAAAATAGTACGGTGGGGCCCAAATGCCACTCACAGGTAGACCTTTCGGCCGTCCTAACCATTTCCAAACATCGGGACAAGAACGGGTGGCGTAATCGGCAGGCGAAGGGATCAACTACATACACAAATGAGTATGTATGCAAGCCACCATACAACAGTCCTCAGAGCCATTCCATCTAAAAGAAATAGAAATATTGCAACGCCATACGGCAAGATCCAAATATCCTAGATAGATATAATAGTTTAGGATATCTCCTCATACATCAAACATCAGAGTATCAGGCGGAAGCGGCAAACAAGATCCGAGTACGGATAAGAAGCAAATCGGCATAAGATGCCCCATAAATAAACACATCCCGCCCACAGATCGCACGGATCCCCGTTCCCGGAATCTCTACACCGAATGATCGTTGCCCACATCGTCCGTCTGCTCCACCCAGTATCCATCTTGCGAGCTTACCTGTTCATCTGAATCAAACAATTTATCGTGTGAGACCCTAGGGGTACTCAGCAAGTCTTTATGCCTCTAAAGGGGACACAACCTGGGGTGACGCAATTGCAGCAAAAGATAAATCCTAGCAATTCTATAGATACTCGCTAACCATCCGCCTAACCAAAGATAGACGGATGTCCGTGAATTAATAACAACAGTTATAACAGTAATATTAACAGATCCATCCTCCTCCTCGCTTACCGACGAGGAAGCGGACGAACAACCCCCACATCCGTTGGCAGTTTTATTATCCATTCCATGAGTGTTGCACTGTTTACTAGTCACGTACTTAGTCAAATTAAAAGCGGTACTTTAGTTATGCTTGTCTATGATCGAGAAACTGTGCTCCAAGTCGTCCATAACCGCGGACACGGCTTTCAGAAAGTTTTACCCTGCAGGGATGCACAAATAGCAACACACACTCGATCAACCTCGGAAAAACCAAATCAAAACCCAACGAGGCATTCACGACAAAGCGATCACAGGATTCAGAAATATTTCAGGGGGCCACCCCATTAAGCTACCCGCGACGAAGTTGGCCGACTCCGAGACGGACTCAAGGTTTGCGTCAATGGCTGTAAACGACTGGGAACCCGAAAATGTGACTGGGCTTGTCGATACCGCGAAAACACTCCGCTTCCCTAAACAGTACAGGTGCAATACTTCGCACAATTTTAAATAAAGCAGTAAAGCATGGCATAAGTACAGGATAGTAAATAAAACCTCAAACTAGTTTGTGGCCCCAAGAAATAAGAATGAATCAAGCTCTGGCTCAGGGGGGTCCATAAGCCTCCCGGATGTGGATAGCACGAATATTCAAGGAACAGGAATCAAGTACTCGGGTCCTACGGGACACAAGTGAGCCTGAAAAACCAAATAGCAAATATGGCTCACCGATGCCACTTTCATTAGTTATCCCATCACTACTCAGGTTAAGTTGTTTAGGTACCTCGTTATCCATCAGACACTCACATACCCTACACATGCTGTTCTACGACTCGCATGGCTCAAGCAACTCCTGTAGTAATGGCTCATGGGATGGAGGAACAAGCTTCGGTGGAGTTTAAAAGTAAAGGCTATGCAATACTTGGGATTCAATTTAATGCAATCGCGACTCAATGATGCAAGAATAAGATAGAGACAATAGGTACTATATGTATGCAAGCATGTGGTAGTGCTTGCCTAGCAGCTCAGTTGAAGCGAGAGAAGGATCTGGGTAGTGCTCCTGGTTTTCTTGATATATCCCCTGCTCAGCGTCTATTCGAAGAAGAACCAAACAAACAAGGGCCAACATAAATAAAGTGCACAAGCATATGATTAAAATGCGACAAGCAAAAAATCATGCCATGATGAATGATGCACCAATTGCATGGCAATAAAGTAGCATGGCATGGGTGAGGTGTGGAATACAAGAATAAGCCTTTTATTGAAGTTTTAATCATATTTTATAATCAAATAAGTTGCTGTATACTTTATATTTATATGATGCATGCTGCAAAACAGATAATGGAAAGCATAAACAGAAAGGTCTCGTCGAGCTAATCATTTTAGACATATTATTTGTTAAATTTGAAGTTATAAAACAAAAGTTATTGATTAATTAAGGCAAAAGGGCATTTTATTGTAATTTTAAACAACTTGGAATTTAAAGTGTTTAAAATATATTTTGAAGGCCATATTTGAATTGCTCATAATTTTCTGATTTGAAAACATATATTAATTGCATTATTTGGAATTATATTTGAAAAGTTATATTAAAACAGATTTGAATTTTGAATTTAAAATAAATTTGAAAAGTTTGAATTAAACAGAGAAACAGAAAGTCTTTTGTCACCCAGACAATCCTAGCCAGAGTCACAGACAAGTGGGGCCAGGTGCTGACTGGGCAACACACGCGCAGAAAAGCTTTTATCACCGCGAGCGGTGCTAGCCTAAGCGGCGGACAGGTGGGACCAGTGGCTACGGGTCCACGTGCCAGCGACCGAACGCGCGGAGGCTGACAGCTGGGGTCGAGCTGGAGCGCGGGTTGAGCTTAAAAGAGGCCAGGGGGTTTTCCGGGAGAAAGCCACGGCGGCTGACTAGTGGGACCTCTAGGAGCGCGGGTTGAGATGAGAAAACAAAAGGGGGCGATCTGTAAAACTACCACGGCCACTGTGGATCTTCCCTGCGGACGGATCGGTGCTCGCACGCGCAGAGCGTGGTGCGCGGGGCTCGAACTCGTGACGCGGCGCGCGCGTAGACGGCGGCTACCACTACGGCTCGGAGGGTTTGCTGGTAGGAGAGGGTAGCGCGGCTAGATAAGGGCTATGCGGTGCGAGAGCGAGCAGACAGAAGCGAGCGGCGGCGCGCAGAGAGCGTTCGACGAAAGGGCCGGCGGATCTAGGCGACGATGGCGTGGCGGAGCATGTCAGAGAGGTCGAGGCGCTCACCGGGAGTGGGTCGGTGGGGTCGGATCGTGTCGGAGCGCAGGGAAACGGCGAGGACGCAGACGGACCGGAGTTAGGGTTTTGGCTCGGTGTCGACGACGCGCAGCAGAGTGCAGGCCTCCTTCTCCTCGCTGGCGCGGTCCAGGTGAAGCAGGGGTACCGTGCGGTCTTCCTCGACACCAGAGATCGCCACGCCACCGGCTGGTAAAAGAAGGGGCGGTGGAGGCCGACGGTTTTGCCGGCGATGGGGTAGACAGAGGCGGTGGAGAAGAGGGGGAGAGGGCAAGGCCCTGGGCGGATCTGGGAGGCAGAGGAGAGCCGTGAGGTGGTGGGTGAAGCAGAGAGGAAGAGGGAGATGCCGTGGAGAAGTGGTGGAGGGAAAAGGTGGCCTCGGCCTTTTCTGCCTCTCCTCGAGCACGTGCTCGTGCTGGGGTAGCTAGGGCAGGGCAGGCGCAGGCGCATGGGGCTGCAGGTGGGGTCAGAGCGAGGCCAGGCAGGCAGGCTCGGGCCGGTGGGGTCGCACGGCAGAGAGAGAGGGAGAGGGAAGGCTCGGGTAGATGCTAGGGTTGGGAGTGAGGGGGTATGGCTCGGGTTAGGGCTTGGGTGGAGGTTAGCTAGGGTGTGGCCAGGGAGAGAGAGTGGCCGGTGGGTCCAGCATGGGGAGGCTCGGCATAGGTGAAGAGGAGAGGGTGAGGTAGGTTTAGGGTTTAGCTTAGGGGGGGCTCGGGTTAGGATTAGATGGGGGTGTGGTTTAGAGAGGAGTGGTATGGTAGCTAGGGTTTTAGGCAAGATCAAAACAAGAGATGGAGTTGGTGTAGGAGTTTGCAAACTCAAACAAGATCAACATAAAGGGTGGAAGAGAGGGATAGGGGTGTGGTGGTGGAGTTTAGCAAGACCAACTAGATCATGCCAAAAGAGAGGTGGAGAGAGGGAGAGATGATGATCCACTCAAAAATTCAAATAAAAGCCAAAAGACTAGATTGTGGTGGTACTTGCATGGGCCATGCAAAACAATTAATGCCATGCTTATTCTTGTGAAGACAATAATATTTACATGGCATTATTCCTATGCATTCCCAAAGGTGGAATTAAGCCAAGCAAAAGAAGTTAAAGGCCAGATGGAATAGATGAAGATGATCACATTTGATTATAATTGGGACTTGCTAGTGTGTTTATTCCACTAGATGTTTAATAGTCCCAAAAATACCCCAACATGAGCATAAATCCATGATAATCCATATGGAAGCTAGAAAAGGGTCCCACTCACAAGGCATGCAAAGGTGGCCATGTGGCTCTCATAAACCAATAATGTGGAAACAATATGGTGCATATATGAGAGCATGTGGGGAAAGAATTGGATCCATCCCAACCCACATGAGCTAGAGGTGAAACCAAATAAATTGCAATGCTCATATATGGTGGAATGGTGGAATGATGGGGTGATGACAAGAAAGGTGATGGAGATTAATAAAAGATATGCCCCCAACTCAACTTGGGCATTAAACAATATATCAATAGCCAAATACAATATCAAGAGGCAAATACAATTTACAATGCATATGAGAGAAGAACCAAAACAAAAAGGGTTTTATATGATGCTCAAATGCAAGGTGGCATGATGACATGAGCATGATATAATTATGATGCAACAATTATATGTAGGAAGTAGCATTTATATAGACTAGTCTAGTAGCATTGCAATTGTTAGACAATTGGGATGCTACAGCTGCCGATGAGAACAATAGTCTATGTATCATGTTGTGTTTTTGTAGAGTTTATCGTGTTCTCTACACGATGTGTGTTTGTTTCTGCTATCTCCCTCTATTCCCACGTTATTCGCATGATTTCTACCATGAATCTGTGAAGATCAGACCACCCCTCGAGGTTAACCGCTATCACCTCACTTACTGCTTGTTGACCTCCGACCAGTTGTCATTCTCGTGTGGTGCGATCGGGCATGCACCTGCATTTGCATCAATCCCCTAGCCGCCCCCGGTTGCGAGCGCAACGCGATGCTCCCATTTCTTGTGTCGCTCCTGCTCCACCAATTCCCCTTGATCCCCCATTTTTATGTCTATAAAGCACTAGACCTAGCGATAACAAGGTGTCCCACATCCCCATGGTCCTAGTTTATGTGTTTTGTCGAGAGAAACAGACTAGGAGAGTCAACCGAAGGATACGAGAAAAGTAATTGGCAGGGCATTATGTGCTGATGGGGTGGTCCTCGATTGCATATGAGTAAACATTTCTTTAGAAAAAAAACATAGGTGGGCCATGTCCCAGTTCAACTCCAACAAAGCTCCGCTAGTGGACATGCCCCACAAGTCCTAGCCTCTCGCAGGCCCTAAATTGGCCCAACTTACTAAACATGCTTGAAATGTCTCTTCTCCCTCGGGCGGACTGAACCAACGTTAAATCTAACCTAGACACGCCTCAATGGCCAAGTAGGCTGACGAATTGCCCCTTGTCATGATCTGGCAGTTTGTGTGTACCAGCACGTCAACCGAGGACGGATGTCCCACTTGTGACATCTTCGCTTAAGAAACATTTGGATAGAATTTTTTAGCATTTCGATTCGGGGAACACGTCTATCCATTGGAGGTAGGCTAGGACCCAATAAACTGAGATCTGTCCTGTTTGGTACTGCTACACACCCGGGTCAAGTTTTGCGAAGGAAACCCTAACCCCTCCCGAGTCGCTTGCGTGGCGACGACTCCGGAGGGTCCCCACCGCCCCGTCCCAGATCTATCCCCCCCGTGGCTTCCCTGGCCGCTGCCATCGCCGGTGATGGTGGCGGTGCCTGGCCGCCAAAGGCTAGGGGCAAGGAGGCGCCTCGGGTGGACTCTCCCCCACACGGAGGCGAAGCCTGTTGGAGGAACGGTGGCTGCACCCTCAATGGACGACGCTGAAGATGGGCGGTCGGATGCGGCGGTCTAGTCCGCGGCAGCACAGCGGCGCGGCATTTGCCGACGACCGATCTGCGAGGGCCACTACTGTTGCAACCTTATGCACCTATTTCCTTCTGTGGTGGAGTTTCTTCGTCCTTCGTCGTTGTTGGGTGGCGTATGGTGGCGTGGGGGCCTGCTCGTCCGCTTCGTTGAATAAAGGCGGCAATCCTAGGATCCCTCTCGCGCCAAGACAAAGACTACTTGTTGCTTGCCCTCTTTGATCTGGTTAGAGTGGGGAGTTTCGGAAGGCTTCGCCAACAAACTCACATGGACAAATAATGCCTGGAGATTGCCGGATTGGAGGGATTCGGTCGCGTGCAACCATGTTTTAATGATCATTTGGTTTCAGAGGGAGTGAGGCGAAGCTCTGTAGTCTGTTGCCATCATGGAATATGTATTTAGTTCCATGGTGACGTCAGTATGCGGTGAATGCCATGGAGGCCGAGATCAGAGGAATACCAATGGTGGTTTGAGTACCAGTGGCGATGTGGAATTGGCTTGGTGATTCATGACTTGTAGAGGCGGCATCAAAAAGTGGGGGCAACATCACAGGAGAAGTTCACAGTCTTATCTTGCAGGGTGAAAACCTAAGGTCTGACCTTAATTGGTTGTGCCTGGCAATGGCCTTGTTGAAGGCATTGTTTTATGAGTGATGACTTTCTCTAGGGTAAAAACCTATGATCTTTGATCGGGAGACGATGACACGTGTGCACTGTTTCATTCTTAAAGGCATCGCTGCTGGAGAGGGTGGACTTCTGATGTTGTTCTAGTGGTGTTAGTGTTGCTGCTGCAATAAATTGATCGCTATAGCGAGACTTTTATTTTTTGCAATTCTTCTTGTTTTTTCTGGGCTGTGTGCATCCGTAGGCCGCTAGAACTTTGTTGCAGAGGCCGGATGTAATTGTTATCTCCAAAATATTAATATATTCTACTTTAAAAAAACTATCCATTGGAGAGGCCAAATAATTTAACTCGACTGCTATAACAAACTTACTCTGCCGTGGGAGTTGAAAAAAAATATTCGGTCGTGTTTTACTTCCTAATCTTGGTTTATCGCACGCCTTCCAAGTTCCACCACCCACCCCATTTCCACCTTCTTTATCCCTATAAGTACTCCCTCCCCTGCACGCCTCACCAACCAAGCCCCGCCCCGCCGAATCCTCAATTCCAGTCTCCCGCTTCAACCAGAACCTCGCCTCCTCCTCCTCCGCCCAAACCCTAGGTCGCCGCCCGTCTCGCACCCACCGCCGCCCTCTCCTGCTTTGCGGCATTTCCACGAGCACCTTGCGCGCCTCTCCCCTTCTCCGGGCGCCCTTGCGATGGCCGATCGCCTCATCCGCCTCGAGGCCTTGGAGGCTATACGACTCCAGAGCGAGAGGAAGTACGCGGAGGCGCTCATCCGCGCCACGGAGCTCGCCCGCGCCAACCCGGGCTCCGCGCTCGCTCACAACCTCGCCGGCAACTTCCACGTCCGCACCTCCACCGCGGCCGAAGGGCCCCTCGGTGACGAAGGGGATGCGTCCGCAGTCGTGTCGCGTCACCGCCGCGCCGCCGTCGACTCCTTCTCCGCCGCTGCCCGGATCGCGCCCAACTGCGTCATGAGCGGCTTCTTGCACGCCGAGGCGCTCGCCGCCGACCGACGGTTCTCCGACGCCATGCTGGAACTATTCCGCGTCACCTCGATACCCGAGACCAAACAAGACGACCCGATGGTGCACCACGTGGCGTACGACCTGCTCGTCGCCACCAACGCGAAGGCGAGGAAGGACGACGCTGTGTACAAGGCCAGCGTCCTCATGGAGGACTTAGCGTCCAGGATCAACAACGAGATTGTGCCCCCAGAGGTCGTGAAGTTGCTCGACGGGGATGCCGCTGTTGATCAAGTGCAAGCGCGTGCAAAGCTTCTCTCCGAGATGTATCCTTACTCGGTGCGCGCCCAGTTGCTCCGCGTACACATCGACCTGGAACAAGTCCGTGCCGTCGATCAGGCAGTTCGCAGGAAGGGGCTTCTGCGCCGCATTCTCGCCCTGACTTCTCACACGGCAGGTAACTTCGAAACCTCGCTCCTGGTTGCGTTGTTCCACGCCAAGGTCTTGTTCGCCCTGAATCAGTTTGATAAATCGGAGAGTGAGTGCCGCCGAGCACTTCGCATCGAGGAGCCGACTGACCCCAATTTCGACGACATACCTCCTGCTATATCTGTTCCTGGAGCAGATTATGAATCCAGAGTATCTTCTGTCAAGAAGCAGCTCCGTGTCTTGCTCAAGCGGATCATAGTTGTGGCTGCCGTATGCTGGAGCTCTATCAAAAGCACGCAAGACGGCGAGAGGGTTGACATGGTCATATCTGTGAGGGTTGACACGCTGCAGGAGCACTATGCTGGAATCGACCAGGCGGCAGCAAAGACCATATCTGATGCACTGCGCTTTCTCAAGAATCAGGGTTCATGGAGTTTCTTGATGTGCCCCAATTCCCGCTGTCATGGCAAGAAGTTTGTGGACGCTAAATCGCTCTGGCAACACACGTGCAGCAAGCACTGGGATGACCTCTGGGAGAAGCTGCAGTCAGTTATAGGTCAATATATTAATGGATATGCATTAAAGGATGATCACTCGTTGAATGGGATAACTCTCTGTCAAGATTCTGGCCAGCATGACATCTTCCAATTACCAGGGGTGCAACCTATGTTTGAATCCTTGCTCCTTTCACCATCTATTGGAATAAGAGCAGAACCCCTTGCTGAAATGCGACAGAGGAAATGCAGAGAAGGAGCTGAGATCCTTGAGGACATTAAGGAGAAGCTGAAGATGTTGCCTGATGATGCACTTAGTACTGAGGTCTAGCACTTCTACATGACATGGTTTCAGTTTATGATTCTTCCTTATTTCACTGTTCTGCTGATAATAATGTATATCAGACTAATGCTTGAATTGGTTGTAAATTGTGGTTTCAGGAGTCTTGTTTTGCAATACAGGACTTGTGTCTTAAGTTCCTTCAAACTTCTGCTCTGGATCATCGTGAAGCCATCCTTCCCCTTGCGAGATCATTCCAATGGGTTTGTTAACATTGGAATGCTTGGTTTCTCTAGTGTTATCGATTTGTTTGCTCAATTGCGCATATCGTGTGCTAACTGATACCATCTTTGCAGATACAAATGAAAGAATCGATTTCTCTTAGTGCAAAGAATCTTGGTAGGATCATTGGCCATGCCAATATCGACACTATATTCGGTAAAGTTCCTGCTGCCCCTATGGTGTCGATATCTGTTCAGAAATTGCATGATTTTCTAGTATTAGCACTTTGCTATATTTATTCCCATTTACTGATAGAATGATGAATTCTTGAACTCATGTCACATTGAATCTTTCAAGAGCTTCATTCATTTGGTGTCATAACTAAAAGATTATATTTCACCTACCTAGATCTTGGAAAAGATCTAGTATTAGCCTTAGTATGAGTATCTAATCCCTCTTTGATTCAGAGGAACTTCTAAGGAATTAGGTAGGATTTCAATCCTTAGGAAATTTATATTCGAGGTTGTTTTATATATCGGATTTCAGTCTAAACCTCTTGGAAAATACTTGTTAGAATAATTCTAATATGTTTCTGTTTTCCAAATGCATGTTGTCCTTTTACCAATATAAAATATGTTCCGTAATGTCACAAATACCTATGATGTCATGCTGCAGGAACTTCTGACCAATCTGTTAAGGAAATTGCAAGCACCTCCAGCTCCCAACAAAGTCTTAATGATTTCGACAAGAACAATGCTGATAAAGAACTGTCTATCTTGAGTCTAATCATTCGGGTAAGCAAAACATGCATGTGGCTATGTGATTTTTCATCTACCGGCTTATAATTTCCTGTGTTTGCGTGCAGTCATTGTGCAACCTGAGGCATTTCAGCGATAAGGTTCTAACAGCGCCACTTGTATGGATTCCGTCTTTTGACAATCCCTGCATTGCCCAGAAATTTTATGAAATCTTCTCTTCATGGGAGACAAACGACCACCAATTAACGGATGGTGTACTGACTTACATGAAGACCCTTCTCTGTGGGATTGCAAATTGCACCACTTTTTATGAAAAGGTTTATACCTTATCAGAAACACTCATAGTTCATACCAGAATTAATTAGGTATATCTGTTTTTGTTCTGTATGCATGCTGAACATTGACACCAAATATATTATGTATGTTGTTATATTCTTGGTGTGTAAGCTCTGACAATCAATGTTGCTGTTTGTTAGGGTATGTATGAAATATTGAACTAAAAGCATCTGCATTTTGCTTCAGTTCTGTTTAATTATGCATGGACATTTTGTGTCTTCACAAAGCAACCTTGTTAATCAATTTCCAGTTGCAGGCTGGGATAAATTTTGCTTCTGAGATTGTGGCCACAATTCTCATTGGATTGCATATGTCAGAAAGTTGTTCACGTTGTAGTCTAAACAAGGAGACTGAGAAACATGTGGTGAACCCAATCATGTGCGGAGATTGCATATGCCCAACAGATACCCTTTTTGGGATCAAATTCAATGCGCAAATGAGCTGTCAGTGTGGGAATTCTTCTGGTGAATACGTATATACCGCACTTTTCCATAAACTTGATGTTGGTTCACCTCAAACAACAAAGGTATGCCGTATGCAGTACTCCCTCCGTCCGGAAAAGGATGTCACAGATTTGTCTAGATACGCAATGTATCTAGACGCGTTTTTGTGTATAGATACATGTGAATCTGGACAAATCTGGGACATCATTTTTCAGACGGAGGGAGTACATTTTCTGTCAAGCAAAGCTTGTATACGTGGATATCGAGTAAATTACAAAAAACCACCACAATTGGGGCCAGGGTAACAAACACCCACCAAAATGCATGTTTTTCGGTGGTTTTTTTGTGAAGGGTTGTTACCCTCGTCCCAATTGTGGTGGTTTTTTGTAATTTACTCGTGGATATCTGATCCTCGAAAGTAAGAATTTTTTACCAGAGGTTATCATTGTTCTTGTGCAGATCCAGTCCTTTGCAGAGCTTCCTGTTATATTGGATGAACAGTTCTATAAGGACAACAACTGCAAGGATTGTGGAACTCTGCAGAATATTGATCTGTTTCTTTCGAACACACCACATTTCTTTACAATAGGTAAACTTGTCCCAAATAATAAGTTGTATTTTCTGTGGCCCTTCTGCAAGACATAAAATGACATTATAACTCGTACCAATTTCTGCAATACAACATATATTGGAACCCAAGTACAACATTACTTACATGCGTACAATAATTAGTGTGGTATGACTTCTTATCCTAGAAATTAATTAGTGTGGTTCCCTTCAGAATGAAACATGAGAAAGATGTGTGTCTTTGTGTTATGGTCACTGGAAATTTCCTTCTGCTCTGGTTCAAGAGTTTGCTGGATGTAAAAATCGTCATAGCTTGCAGAAGTTTATACCAAAAATATTCATCATGTTGCCTTCTTTTGCTCATTTTGCAGTTTTGAACTGGCTGGGTGACAGTGAAAGCCAGGACACAGTCTCTGAAGTCCTGGCTGGCATCACGTCTCCCTTTGACACTGGATTCTTTTGCAAAAGTGCCAATTGTTCAGCTATGTATACTGTCACCTCCTTGGTACGCCCACACCAGAGTATTCTATTTTCCTAAATTAAATTATTAATGGAACTGAATCCAAAAAGGAGGAGAAAACAATGACCTGAGAGTTTATAAGCTTTGTTGCTATTCCATAACTGGTGCTGGATTCTTTGTTAACTTTGAGATGTGCCTGATGCATCGTAATTATAAAGGTCGATGTTGTATCATACTCTCAATCTGAGAGAGGCATAGTTAGTACTCCCTCCTACCCATATTAGTTGACTTAGATTCATCTAGATATGAATGTATCTAGTCAAGTTTTAGTGCTAGATACATCCGTACCTAGACAAATTTGAGTGAACTAATATGGGTCGGAGGGAGTATTACACTAAGAATTAAGCAAGTTTCTGTTTTCTGTAATAGTGGACCAGGGTAGTAAATTGCACTGTCACTGGTTCAGCCTGACTAGGTTACCTTGTAAGGCATTTTTCTGCTTTATATGAACAGGTGGATAACGGGTTAAACCATGATACATCGTATCTGAGTTGGTCATATTGTATATTCAGGCATTTTTCAGTAAATTGCACTGTCACTGGGTTCAGCCTGACTGACTAGGTTACCTTGATAAGGCATTTTCTGCTCTATCTAAATAGGTGGATAACGGGTTAAACTATGATACTACATCGTATCTGAGTTGGTCATATTGTATATTCAGGAGATATTTTCAAATTGTAACATGGTCTTATCTGTGGCATATGTTCTACGTTATCTGTGGAACATGTTCTACCGTTCTAAGCCCACTATCAAAATATTTGGAAGATTGAACAGAGGAATTTCAGAAAGAATCAATTCCTTGTGGTCATTATGTTGCTAAGCGTTTTCATTAAACATTGTACTGATTGTGCATCGGAGAAATATCATATCTAGGTAACCTGGTTGGACCTCGTAACCTCTTCTGCTGTCGCAAGCCTATCTTGCATTATTTCCCACCCATTCATATCTAATGGGAAATGGTCTCATGAAATCACAGTGAGTGGTTGCAGAACATAAGCTGGAGTAACCTTTTATCTGTACACTTTTTTTTCTCTCTTTATGTTTTACTAGTCACTCTCCAGCGGCTTAGAGTTTTACTATAGTCCTATTGCAAAGTTGGTTTGATGCTCTAGTCACTTAATTTGCCTGCTTACGTTTACCAATATAGCCATTCCTTGCAAAAACGGTGCAATTTAGCATTCATCTTATGCTAGCTTGCAATCTAAACCCTTACAGATCTGCTATGCTGATGAGCGCTACGTCTGCTTTGCTCGCGACGTTGAGGACAAGTGGCTCAAATATGGCTTTGAAACTGTCGAGGTAAGTGACTCATGGATCGTAGGTCTTGATTTAGGCCACAATTCTTTCTTTTAGCCATTTAATAATTCTAACTTGTCGATTTGTTGATGTGAACATCCTCCATGCAGAAAGAAGATACTTGGGAGCATTTGCTAGAACGTTTCAAGGACTGCAAGCTCAAGCCTGAAGTTCTATTTTTTGAGGTCATCAAGTAGAATAGTTCTATTCTTTTGATGCAGAATGCAAACCTCTGTGAGACGATTAGAACCATTTTCTTGTCGTCGTTTTGGTGTTTCTTGTTGATGTGGTTTCTCCATGGATATTAGTTCACTCGGACATGGGATTGCAGAGAAATTCTTCAGGGATGGAATTAATTGTTTCTTTTATTCAGGGATGGAATTAATTGTTTCTTTTATCTCTAAACTTGAAATGTCTATCACAAAAGGCAGCTGAGAAAAGTGAGCACTATATGGGATTTGGGAAACTGGAGTTAGGAGTGAAGCTAGAGGAGGATCGATTCAGTTTTGTTTTTGGAAATTGATATTTTTACCTATCTGAGCATTGTAGCATACAATAGATATACCATTATAATCCTGTTAGGGCGCTAGCATATATCTATCTATCTATCTATCCTATAATTTACGTTAAGGTGGTTTTCATCGCACGTCCAGTGGTTTCGTCCGTCGTCCATAGCTCACCCGTTCCGTAGCTATCCGTTCCTATAGAGAAACGGATCCGGCCGTAGCTGATCAGTTCAAGAAAACGCCAAAGAAAGAAGTCTCTCGTGCCTCCGTATTTCCTGAAACCTCCTACCTGACGAGAAGCAGTAGTCCACTGCAAGTCAATTCCAACTTGAATGGAGGAGAATGGCCTCGTGCATGAGGCGGCGAGGCATGCTGGTCGGCGTGGTCTTTGCAGACGGAAGGGGCTAGCGACGAGTTTGGCGGCCGGATCAATACGGAGCGACGAGCTTGCCGGCCGGAGTGGCACGGGGCGACATGGATGCGGACGATGAAGTGCTGCAGCGAGCGGCGAGCCTAGCTTCTGCTGGTCGCTGGTGGCCAGAGCAGGATGGCCAAGAGGCGGTCGACGACCTTGGCCTGCGCGGCGAGGAGGATTGTTGAGGATTGCGCGGCGACAAGGAGTTGCGCTATTTTTTTCCGTCAAGAAATAACTGAAATTGAACACCACTCTACACTTTGTCTGAACCATATTTCAGACAGGGCATCAAAACTTTCGTAGATTCGGTACGATGTGTTGGAACACCCCCTGCCGACTGGCCGGTCCCGAGGCTGTTCCATACCCGAGGAGAAGACTAGTAGAAGGCACATAGTACACAAGTAGATGACACAGGGAACAAAAAGCTTTATTAAAACTCTCTCGGTAAACTCCCGTACACAGATTGTTTCTCTATTTATAGACTAAAGGGGGATACGATACCCACATGGGCCAACCCTAGCCTGGTAGAGGCCACACCGAGTAGGCCTCTACCGGCCCAGTTTCCCAACACTTCCCCTGGGTATCTTATCTGTATAACCATGGCTTAAAACTCCGAAAAACCCAGTGGGAAAAATATGGAGAAATGCACGGTATACTTCTTGCTATGTTGCACGAATTGCCTCATTAAAAACCTCACGTGAGAAACTTCATAAAACTCACTAAGGGAAAAGAGTACAATTCACCTAACTGCAAAGTTAAGTACTCAATCATCGGGATCAAGATTTTAGCGATGAGTTTGTGAAGATTCTCCCCCTGAACCTTGCATCTTCCTAAGTCTCATCATGTCGATCCCTCGGACACATCTCTCGAAAGAAGACGCTGGCAATGATTTAGTGAACAAATCAGCGAGATTTTCACACGACTTAGTATGCAAGACTTTCACTTCGTTCATCTTTTGCAACTCATGTGCATAGAAGAACTTGGGGTTTATATGCTTTGTGAGGTTGCTCTTCACGTAACCCGTCTGGACTTGTGCAACACAAGCGACATTATCTTCATAGATAATTGTTGGGGTTTGTACGGTGTTCAGTCCACATGACATCTGGATGTGACTGACTACTCGTCGAAGCCATACACATTCCCGTGATGCTTCATATAATGCTATGATTTCCGAGTGGTTCGTCGAAGTTGACACAAGAGTTTGCTTAGACGATTTCCAGGAAATTGCCGTTCCACCACAAAGGAAAACATATCCAGTCTGCGACTTGGATGTATGCGGGTCCGAAAGGTACCCAGCATCTGCATAGCCTACAACAGATAGGTCTTGGTTCTTTTGGTAAAACAAGCCAAGGTACTTTGTCCCTTGTATGTATCTAAAGATGTCCTTAACGTCTTTCCAATGCCTCTTGGTAGGCTCAGAACTGTACCTTGCAAGCAAATTGACGGCAAATGCAATATCCAGCCGTGTACAATTTGCGAGGTACATAAGTGCGCCAACTGCACTTAAGTAGGGGAATTCCGGTCCCAGAATTTCCTCCCCCTCTTCTTTAGGCCTGAACGGGTCTTTGTCTTGCTGCAAAGATCTTCTGACCATCGGGGTCTTAGAAGGATATGCCTTTTCAAACCCAAATCGTTCCAACACCTTCTGGGTGTAGGCCGACTGGTGAACTAGAATCCCAGCAGGGGAATGCTCAAGTTGCAGACCGAGGCAGAATTTGGTTTTGCCTAAGTCTTTCATCTCGAATTCCGACATCAGGTAGGAACTTGCTTCCTCAATATCGTCAGGTGTACCGATTATATTCAAATCGTCTACGTACACCGAGATAATACAGAAACCATCATGGGATCTCCGTATAAAAAATACATGGGCAATCTTCATTGCTCGCGTAGCCCTTCTGATGAAGGAAATCGCTTAAACGATTATACCACATCCTACCAGACTGTTTTAGTCCATACAATGACTTCTTAAGCTGAACACTGTATAAGCTCCTGTTTGCTCTATCCTGGTTCAGGACAGGGATACCTTCTGGTACTTTCATGTATATGTCCGAATCCAAGTTACCATATAGGTAAGCGGTGACAACATCCATTAGTTTCATTTTTTAAGTCCATGTTTACTGCCATTGAGATCAAGTATCTAAAGCTAATTCCATCCATGACTGGGGAGTAAGTTTCCTCAAAGTCGACACCTGGTCGCTGAGTGAAACCTTGAGCAACGAGCCTTGCTTTGTACCTTACTACTTCATTATTCTCGTTTCTCTTTCGAACAAAAACCCACTTATGGCCAACGGGGCGAATGTGGGGAGGAGTTAGACAAACATGTCCAAATACCTCTCTTTTATTTAACGATAATAATTCAGCAGTAATTGCCTTCTGCCAATCTTTCCAATCCGACCTTTTCTTGCAATCAGCGAGCGTGTTAGGCTCAGGGTCAAGATCTATGATTGAGGAAATTTTCTTGGCAAAATTAACGTCGACATTTGACATGGCTCGGTTGTATGACTCGCCCGAATTAACATAGTTAATGGCCATTTCGTCATGGAGTGCATCAGGCACATCCTCTTGCTCCACCAGATTTCCCAATCCAGGAGCTAGGTCCTTTAGCTTTCCCGCTCCGATGTGTGCACACACAACTTCGCTGGATATTTCCGATATAGGAAAGTTCAAGTCTGGAATTTTGTGCACTGAAATATCCGTACTTGTGCCAGGTCTCAACTGGCTCCCCTCAACAGGGGCAGACTGTAATAAATCTCTCTTATCCTTTTTCTTCGGGCGTCCCCGGGTACTTGGGATCTGAGAAACCGGAATCCGCGTCCTCTTAGGCCTTGGAGCAGGAGCGGGTATACCATCATTTTTATTTGGTATTTCAACCCTTTCCGGTGCATTGCGTGCATGCACATGTGACTTTGTCACAATCTTTAAATCACTAAAATGATCGGGCAGTTGATTCGCTAGGGAGTGCAAATCTAGTATCTTTTGGACTTCTCTATTAGTCTCAACAGTGCGTGGGTCATGAGCGTGGATCCCCGTGGCTTTCCACGTGATTTCTCGACTTTTGTTATCCAGGGGTTGATTACCTCCCCCCAAAGTCGGGAAAAGATCCTCATCAAAAATGCAGTCAGTAAAACGGGTCGTGTGACAGTCGCCTGTCAAGGGGTCCAAGAACCTGATTATGGACACAGTCTCATAACCAACGTATATCCCCGACTTACGGAGCGGTCTCATTGCTGATCGCTGGGGTGGTGGTATAGGTACATATACCTGGCAGCCGAACCTACGTAGGTGGGAAATTTTCGGTGCCGACCCTTGCGCAAGTTGGATGGGAGAGTGGATGTTGTAGGCCGATGGTCGAAAGTTGATAAGATTAGCGGCGTGCAACACCGCGTGTCCCCAACATGTAGTTGGTAAATTACAACCCTGAAGGAGTGGTATGGCAATGAATTTAATCCTTTTAATCAATGCCTCCGCAAGTCCATTTTGAGTGTGGACATGCGGTACGGAGTGCTCAAGTTTGATTCCAGTTGCCATGCAATAATCATCGAATGCCTTTGAAGTAAATTCTCCGGCATTGTCCATTCGAATAGACTTTAAACGATAATCAGGGAATTTATTTCTTATTTGTATGATCTGGGAGATCAACTTTGCAAAAGCATGGTTCCTTGTTGACAGCAGGCAAACATTGGACCACTTAGAGGAAACATCGATGAGCACCATGAAGTACCGAAACGGCCCTGAGAGGGGCTGAATTGGACCACATATATCCCCTTGAATGCGTTCCAAGAACGCGGGGAGTTCATCCTTCACCTTTAGGGGGAACGGTCTAATGATCAATTTCCCCGTAGCGCATGCGGAGCACACAAAATCATCGGGATTCGGGAAATTTTTCACATTAACATTATGACCGTTCGAGTTGTTAATTATATTTCTCATCATCCTAAGACCGGGGTGGCCTAACCTATCATGCCAAAGGCAGAATAGTTCGGAGCTTCTAAAGACAGTCTTAAGGGTAGTGTACATAGGTGGTGTTACTATCTTAGTGTAGTATAGCCCAGTAGCTAATGAAGGGAGTATTTCGACAACATGTTTACCATTTTCGTCGCGCTTGGTAATGAGTAGGAACTCCTTTCCATTCTCATCATCATCGGTTTCGACATGGAAACCATTTGCGCGGATGTCTCTAAAACTTAAGAGAGTACGAGTCGACTCCGGATACAACAATGCCTCTTCAATGATCAGAGTTGTTCCATTTGGGAGTATGATAGTTGCTCTTCCGGAGCCAACTACATTCGGACCACAGCCGGCGATCGTCATTATGTTACCAGGGTTTTTGGTAATGGACTCAAAATACTTTGTTTCTCTCAAGATGGTATTGGTGGTGCCGCTATCAGCAAGGCACGTTTTCTCCATTTGGGCGCCACACGCGTTCTAAAATATAGTGCCTAATTAATATAATGGAGCGAGGAAGTTGCTACATCAAGTAAGTAAAACACATAGACATTTCAGAACATCACATAATCAAATAATGGAATAAATGAATGAAATAAATGTCACCCAATCGCCGAAAACAAATAAGTGTTATGCTCTCATAGAGCTTACAACCATATCGAAAAATTGTATCTGATTATTGCGGAAAAAGGAATCATCACAACAAAAAGGAGCTCAGGTGGATTCTGCAAAGAAACCATCAAGCTCAGCCTGTATCTCAAGGTCAGTGAGCTTCTCTTCGTTGGCCATCATCATGGACAAGGGGCCTAGCTGAGGGGGCGGGGGCACAACGTGCTCGACCTCCATGGGCACAACGGCGTCCGTGGGACCGCCGAGGGTGCTGCCACTTGTGCTACGTCCTGCGCCACTACGTGCGCGACGTTCTGCACAGGCGCCGCTCCGGGCGCCAGTGGTGCCTCAATCTGGACAAGATGCGCCTCCGCGCCTTCTTGTTAGCCTTGAACGCGTCCACGACGTGTTTAGGGGCCAAACACTGCCTGGAGAAGTGAGTCTTGGAGCCACAGCGGAAGCAGTCCTAGGGCCTCGCCTCCCCTTTGCCCGCCTTGCGTTGCTTGGCCGGGTTGGAGGAGTTGGGGCCCTTCTTGCCCTTCTTGCCTCTCTTCTTGTGGATGAGCTTGCGCACCTTGTAGGCACCGGCATTGGCCTCATGACTTGGGCCCCCCGCGAAGGGTTGCGCGGAGAAGTTCTTTTTCAGAACATTATCCTGCGCCTCGGCCACCTGGAGAGCATCAATAAGCGCTGCATATTCCGTGAATCCTTCCTGGCGAAAGTTTCGCGAGGACTGGATGTTGTCCGGATGGAATGTGGAGAGGGTTTTGTCTATCTTCTGCTGATCGGTGGTACTGGTCCCACACAGCTGAAGAATAGTACAAATCCGGTGCAACCTGGAGTTATACTCTCCCACCGTCTTGAAGTCCGCAAACCTTAGAAGTATCCAATCTGCCTCCGCCTGTGGCGGAATGGTGTACTTCAGCCTAGAGAACTGCTTGTTGAGGGCGGTCCAAAGGGCAGAAGCACTCCGTTCTGCCATGTACTCATTCTTGAGAGTCTCACACATGTGATGGCGGAGGAAGTGCAGGGCTTTGGCGTTATCCGCCGGGATGGTTTTGCTGGGGGCCGTCGGGGTCCCCTCAATCAATGCATCCTTGATGCATCGGCCCTCGAGGACGATCTCAACGTCCGAGGCCCAAGTCAGGTAGTTAAGCCCATCCTGGGTCTCCTCCGGGAACTCGCGGCTGACGATTCCGGTCATCTGCAATTTATGCAAAGTGTGTAAGATTACAGCAGGTAATCGGTTGCATAAATACGATAATCGATACAATAATTCAAATATGACGGCGTTTCAAAATTTAATGTAAAAACGGTACAAGCTATCTATGAGATACAAAGTATTAAAAACATGCGGTAATTAATAACTACAGTAAAACATAGTGCAAAAGCTTGTTTAAAATCGGGCCAAAAACAGAGCCGAAACGGTCCAACAACCCTGCAAACGCGTGTTCCCACGCCCAGAATCGACACAAAAATGGTCGGAAAAAAAACGTGCGGTCGCCCGTGGACCGGCCCACCCCACACCGTCCCTGCTCGAAAACGGGGGAACAGAGCACTGGTGTGCTCTCGAGTGGGGCGGCGGTGGCAGCAGGCCACACCGGCGGCGGGACGAGGGCGAGTGGGGTGGGCGGCATGCGCGGTGGCGGCCAGCAGGGCCGGCGCGCGCGGCGGCGCAAGGCAGCGGGGGTCGGCGGCCCGTGGCACGCGCGCAGGCGCGCGCAGACGCAGGGCGGCGCGCGGTGCGGCGACGGGTGCAGCAGGCCGACGAGCGCAGCGCGGCCACGCGGGCTAGGCCAGGCGGCGGCGCGGCCACGCGGGCGAGGCCAGGCGGCGGCGCGGCCACGCGGGGCCAGGCGGCGGAGCGACACGCGGAGGCGCCGCCAGGCGAGCGAGGCCAGGGCACGGCCAAGCGGCGGCGCGGCGCGCGAGGCCAGCGGGGCCAGGCGGCGGCGCGGCGCGGCAGGGCCTGCGCGTGTGGCGTAGCTAGCAGCCAGCGGGGCTGCTTCTGCTGTGCCCGTCCATGGCGGTTTGTATGCACAGTAAAAAAATACGGCCAAAACAGTAGATCGATCCGATCTATTAATTTAAAACGCAAGATCAGTCCAATCTACTGAACGAAAATTAGATCGGCACAACAGGTGCACTGGTACAATCAACAAGTTTCTGATCCGAGAGTGATTAGATCGACATTGGTCGGCGACAGCAGGTCAGCTCGACTCCTAGAAAGAAAAATCCGTACCCCAGATGGGATCTGATCTAAGATCTGAACGCAAATCTTGAAAGGAAATTGCGAGGCGAATCCATTTTTGCGGTCAGATTTGTGTTACCTTCAACGAAAGCCTGCGTGATGCAGGCTCGACGGTGGCTTGACGGAGGCTCGACGGAGAGACACGTGCTAAAAACGTGTTGGAACACCCCCTGCCGACTGGCCGGTCCCGAGGCTGTTCCACACCCGAGGAGAAGACTAGTAGAAGGAACACACAGTACACAAGTAGATGACACAGGGAACAAAAGGAAACTTTATTAAAATCTCTCAGTAAACTCCCGTACACAGATTGTTTCTCTATTTATAGACTAAAGGGGATACGATACCCACATGGGCCAACCCTAGCCTGGTAGAGGCCACACCGAGTGGGCCTCTATCGGCCCAGTTTCCTACCACGATGATCGCAAGCCCGAGCATCAGCACGATGGTGATGAGGCAGGCCAGGAGAGCCACGTCTCAGTCCAACGGGCAGTTTTGCAAAGCCGTTAATTCAACAAGCACCGGTGGTTGGACCCGCTGAAAAGTGAGACGAGGAATGAGGAAATGTGATGTACTTACTGAACTACAACGAATACAAAACATGGCGCAAACTCATACACACATCCGACATGCATGGTTGGTGTGCGTCTTTTTTTTGTCTCCAGTGTATAAAAAATTAGGGGTATTAAATTTTATAAAAAGATTATATATGCTACCTTTGCCCAGATGAGATAAATATTATATGTTAGGAGGCACTAGATTAATAAAAAAGTTGTATTCCTTCAGAAAAAGGGTTGTATATACTGACTAAGCCAAGCAACAAAAAAAGGAAGAAGAAATATGGTCCCGTATAGAGTTAAAGATTAAAAAAATTCCGGTATCAATCTATCCCATACAAATTGGTATGCTCGGTGGATTTATGAGAAACACCACCGACACATAGATCGTGCTAAGGCAACACGCCGTGCGGAGAATGTTTCTTCCTCGATGCATCTTTGCACCTCCGACGATGACATGTTCCCTTTCAAATTCCTTCCAGGCACAACATTTCCATGTCAATAAACAAGGCGCAAGGGCAGACCATTCTTGTTGTTGGTTAGCTCTATGTTTCACTGTCCGGAAAAACCACAAAGAGCAACATTATGTTTATCACCATCAAAGAAGCAGAGCAGCGTTTCTAGCATGCACGGGATATAGCGTGCATGGGCCCATTTCTCTCTCATCTATCTCATCTAGTCTTGTTATATTTGTACTATTACATGCAGAATCTGTACTATACATTCCTTTATATATGCATGCATATTAATCCATTTTAAACTTTAAACCTTCATAGCTTTTGAATTAAAACTCTAACTTATATTATGTTTGAACATTTGAGTTTCTAATGACGAGAGCTTCAAAGCAAGTCCAATATTGCACATATTTTTAAAAATCTTAAATTTGAAAATATGACAATTGATGATACTTTATGAAAAAAGATATTATTAAACTTGTTGTATTCCGTGGTCACCTGTTTTATTTTACATGTATAAAAGAGTAGCATTGTGTACCATGGTGTATCATAATGTTACATTGTGTGATATTGTGAGTTATTGTTTGACAATATACTACAACGTTTCAAAATAGTTTATCTTGATTCATCATTTAATAAAAAATCTTGTTATATTGAATATTGAATATATTTTGTTACATTTATGGGAAAATTATATCGACGAGTTTTGTTTGTTTATGAGAAAATTATATCAACGAGTTTTGTTTGTTTATGAGAAAATTATATCAATCTTTTTTTACTCGTAAATTATAAAAATCTTGTTATATTGAATATATTTTTGATTAATATTTTAGGTTTGGAACTAACTCGAACTTGATATAACTTTAAAACCATGAAAACTACTAAAACAATGTGTCACATAATATAGAACTAGTTATGATGAATATATTTAAAATTTACTGAAGTTTATTGCGTAACTTTATTTTGCATGTGTACATGTAGTTTCACCAAGTTTCATAGAGATCCATTATGTTTTAAAAATTATTATTTAAAACTTGGCAAAACATATTCAAAATTGGTCTTGTTTTGAAGTCCTTGTTATTTGGATCATAAATATGCAATAAAAACATAAAATAAAAATTTGATTCAAAATATACGGTATAAACAAGTTTTGGATGTTTTAAGAAAGCCATAACGGGTGAGAGGAGAGAGGAAGTTTGCATGCACACAGTAGATATATAGTAGACATGATTGACGTGATATAAAGTAACCAAGCCAAAAAAATATATAAGAGAATATACCAGGATGGGGTTTTTTATGTCCGAATCACAACGCCATCATGTGGTCTAGCCATGCACGGGATCTACCGTGCACGCTAGACTTTCATTTCTGATCAAAGAAGTCCTTAGGCTAAAGACTTCCTTGTAGACCTTAGCACTAGCTTGACCAAATTTTAGCAGATTCCTTCATTAGTTGCATCTTTAAACATTGAATGATCACGAACCGATTAGAGCTTTTTAAATATTGTGCCTACCTTTTCTAAACAGACTATCATTTAAGTGTGTTTTATATTAAAAGGCGATCCATGTACAACGAAAAAATTTAAACGACCGTGGCAACGCACGGGCATTCAACTAGTAACTAACTAGCTGAATACCCGTGCGTTGCTACGGTTTTTTTATGTTGGTGCAAACACTGGCAGACCTTAGTATAGACGAAAATGGTCATCGCCCATGAAGAAGTTGCATACTATTTGCATGTATTTGGCCTAAATTTATCGTTACTCAATTGCGAACAGATGGACCTGATAAGATGTTAAATGCTATAGTGTCAATTAAAGTTCCAGTTAAGACTGTCTAGAAAGTACAAAGACATTCATTGACCAATCTCAAACAGGCTAAGTGAGCCTAAGTTTTTGTCTAAAAAAGTATAAGTCATCAATATTTTTTTGTATTGATACACATGACAACAAAGTAGACGCAGTATTAAAAAAAACGAAGTAGTCGCAAGAGCTTTAGTTCAAAAGTAATTTATAAACAATCAGGGTACAAAATAAATGCAGTTCAACGCTTCAGGATTTTATTAAAAATACAAATAGAACAAGACATATTATTTTTTGCTGCAGATGTCGCTTCTATGTTTTCTTGGTATTTTCATGCAATGACTGAAACTGAGCTATAACACAAATATTTTCACTTCCAACATACCGGTCTACCACATCCTTGTAATTGCCAACTTGCCATATGTGTGCATCAGCAACGGTGGTGCTGCTGGCTAATCTCTGAAAAACAAATTCACTCTGATCACAAGTTCAGTTCTATTGTGTCTCTAAAGTCCTTTTACATGTTCACTGAACAACCACAAGCATATATTGAGTAGGACATTGTGTACAGAAGAATAGATTAAAGATGGGTTTCTTTTCGCAACTGCATCATGAACCTTATGACTGCGTTGTTTAACTTTTCATGTACACTACATCAGTTATATTTTAGAGCAAAACATCTGGGTCATGTTTATTCCATAAAATGAAAAACACACCCATTGACACATGTGTGTGCTATACTAACAGAATACACCTATTCACACTACAGAACCATACATACTACGCACCCAACACCTAGCCTGACAGTTTGCTCCACACGCATAACAGTAGAAACACACCTGTAGCAGGTAGAAGCTCCATTCCATCAGCTCGATTCGCCACCGATTAACGACCTGATGTGATTCCCTAATTCGCCTTGTTCATCCACTTCATCCAAGGAGTAATAAGCCTCCTCTTGAGTTTTGTGATTCCCATCTTCCAATTGGAATCTATCGATCACAATAACCGAATCCATCACAAAAGAGAAGAAGAATAGGAAAATACATCAAGTACAAATGGCATGTATACAACGTCTGCACAAGGATAAGCTGGAGCAAACAAGTAAACAACGCGGACGGAGTAGCAGCCCTTCACCGAGGTAGTGCAAGAGAGCATCTAGTGCAGAGCTGCGTTGGCCAAGTCGCGTGTGCTCGGGGCGGCCGAAGAAGTAGGATTTGGGATCTGGGCGACGACAGTGGACGGCTCCGTTCAGAGAGCAGGTACTCGGGGCGACATCATCTCGGACGTAGCAGAGAGGCAAATCTGGTCGGGGCAGGACGGGGTCTGGGTGGAGATGGTGGCGGCGTAGAGCACGTGGTCGAGGCGGCGTCTGCTCAGTTGTCGAAGAGAGGCATAGTAGGTCAGGGCATGAGGGGATCTGGGGCGTAGTTTGTGGCGGCGTCTACGACATGATCTCATGGGTCGTGGCGGATTTGATTGGGTGCCAGCAGTTTGGCGCGGTGAAGATCTTACATCGGTGTAAAATCTAGAGGCGGGAGGACAGGGAGGTCGAGGCGGCACCACTCGCCGAAGATCGAGGCCGAGGCGGGTGGTAGTTTCCGTGGGAGAGTAAGGAGAGGAGAACGAACAGGGGCGGAGGGATCGGGCAAGAACGGAGTGTTCGGTTTATGTCGATAAACTCGACGGTGGCAGGTGGTGTAATAGCTACTAACAGCCAAGGGTAAAACCGGAAAGAAAAAATGACGGACAACAGACGAAAACCACCTCTAGACAAATTATATATACTAGCAGAATACCCGTGCGTTGCCACGGGTTAAAAAAATTGAAAGATAAACAAATATATCGAAGAGCTCTATTTATGTGGAAGGCCTCATATCTATCCACTTTATGTTTGTCTTAGGCCATTCCTATGATTCCTCCACCTATTCCCTGTGCCTCGTTTGATCCTATCATCACACAAATGAAAGCATCATCATTTTCTTAGAAATACAGTACATACGCATATGCTCACTAAAACTGTTGGGGTTCGTAGCATGGAAAACAAAAATTTTCTATCGCATACAAACAAACAAGCCAAGATCTATCTATTAGATTGTAGCAACGAGTCGATGGAATAACTCACCCTCGAAGATTCCAAAGTGTTTAACGAGAGCAGATTCTCGTGGGTGATGTAGTCGTACTCTTTCCGATCTCAAGATCGCGTAGACGATCCTTCCAGCGCCGCGTTCCCGCAGCGCTCCCGCAGTCGGTCACACGTTCGGTACTCGACGAAGACCTTCCTCTCCCTTGTTCCAGCAGGCAGCGGAGGTTGTAGCACTCTCCTCGCGATTCCGGCAGCACGACGGCGTGGTACCGGAGGTAGAGGGGAAATCCCGCAGGGCTTCGCCTTAAGCCGGTACGAGTATGGTGGAGCTTATGAGAGAGGCTATTAGTGGTCTAGTAATTAGACACACCAATTAGAGGGCTCTAAACCAATTAGAAGGCTCTAAACCGAATAGCTCTAAACCGGGGTCTAGATCTAGGGTTTAGTTTAGAGGATAGGAAACTTGTGTGTCCTAGGAGGGGAGCCCTGCCCCTCCTTATATAGATGGGAGGGGGCTGGCGCGCCAGGGGAGGGAGGGAGTCCCTCCCCAACTCGGCCTTGGAGTTGGCCGCCGGTTGGAGGAGGTCTCCCTCTCCAACTCGGTTTCCCTCTTTTCCTCCTCTTTCCACTTTCCAAAAACTTGCCGTTTGACTTTCAAACTAGCCGTTTGACTTTTCAATTTAGGATTTAAATAAACCCTTTATTTTGGACAGCGAGAACACTTAGTACATGATGCAATCATTCCAACATGCAATGACACATTCATGTACCCTTCCCCCTCCGGAGTGCCGGACATTCCGGGACCTTCTAGAATGTTCCCGATGAAAACACCGGAACCATTCCCCAACTCCGAAACGGGACTTTCCTTATATGAATCTTATTCTCCGGACCATTCCGGATCACCTCGTGATATCCCGGATCCCATCCGAGACTCCGAACAACATTCGGTCTCTTTCTCATAATACCATAACTACTCAAACAACGTCGAATCCTTAAGTGTGTCTCCCTACGGTTCGTGAATTATGCGGACATGATCGAGACACTTCTCCGAACAATAACCAATAGAGGAATCTGGAAATTCATATGGCTCCCACATATTTCTACGATTACTTTGCGATCGAATGAACCACTTACATACGATACCAATTTCCCTTTGTCTCACGATATGTTACTTATCCGAGGTTATGATCGTCGGTATCTCTGCATACCTAGTTCAACCTCGTTACTGATAAGTACTCTTTTCTCGTTCCCGTGATATGTGATCCCTTGTGACCAAGTCACATGCTTGCAAGCTAATTGGATGACATTTCACCGAGAGGGCCCAGAGAATATCTATCCGTCATGTGGATGGACAAATCCCACTCTTGATCCATGTGTTTCAACCAATACTTTCCGAACACTCAATGCCACTTTTATAGCCACCCTGTTACGGTGTGGTGTTTGATGACATCAAAGCATCCATCCAGTAAAGGTGATATGCACGATCTCATGGTCGAAGGAATTAGGTTACTATGTATCAGAAAGCATATAGCAATTGAACTATTGAAATGACTTGATCTTTATGCTACGCTTATCTATAGGAGTATGTCCATCACATCATTCTCCTAATGATATGATCCTGTTGTTAATAACATCTCTATGTTCATGATCAGGAAACCATGATCATATATTAACCAACAAGCTAGTTTAACAAGAGGCTTTACTAGGGACTCTTATTTTAGTTTACAAATCACACAAGTATTAATGTTTCCGGTTAATACAATTATAGCATGGTATGCAAACATTTATCATAAGTGTGAAGACATGATAATAACCACTTTATTATTGCCTCTTGGGCATATCTCCAACAGTCTCCCACTTGCACTAGAGTCAATAATCTAGTTTCGAACCTTTGTGTATATAACACCTATGGCTTTCCGGTGTTGTATGTACACGATTGCTAGTGGTCAACTGATCTCCGGATCTGACACTTCCAGGTCCGTGTGTAATTGCATGTCTTTGCGTCTCTACGCATCACTCATTCTCTAATGAGATGGCTTTGTATAAATTTGGTATTTCGGTGTGACCTTTAGCTCTTTGGGGTTAAAACATGTTGATAATATTGTCGCACAATATATCTTCATAGTATTATCCCACTGTGAACTACACCTAGTTTGATAACAAACTTCTTGACACAAATGCCCTCTTTTGCTGCTATAATAGCAGTCATATACTTAGCCTTTTGTTGTAGTATCTGTCACAATGTCTTAACTTTGGAAATCATCCAAATCCATTATGGAACTCACTTTCCATTATATTGTGCCACCCTTAGTTTAGTTTGAGATAAACTTAATTTGTACTTTGTGACAAAGCTAGTATCAATGTAGTACTTTTACAATGAACTAACCATCTATTTGTCACTTCTACAAATATTATACTCTTAGTTCTTTCAGAAGATCATAAGAATATCCTTACTATTGTCCAATGATCATCTTACGAATCATTCTGGTATATGCTCTCAACATTTAGAGCATAGGACATATCTGGATTTGTACATATCACAGTATGATTGATATAAATACTCTTTGTGATTTCATACATCAAGTATCAATCTATACTTGATTATTTGTTTCACTTACCAAATGTCAATACACTTGAATATATCATCAATATTGAACTCATTCAATCCTTTCTGTGCGACAAGAACCTTCTCTTGTAGTTTCTATATTGAACTCATTCAATATCTTGTCTATGTACTTCTGGCACAACCATATTAGCGTCTATTGATGCCAAATATCTGGGTTTTGCCTAAGTCTTTCATCGGGATGAAATTCTTAATATGTGTTAATAAAAGATACATTATTTCCAATCAACAATATGTCTTCCACATAATGTATTAGAAACATGTCTTAGCGCTCCCACTTAATTTCTTGCAAATGCAAGCATCTCCATCGTCTCTGATAAACTTTTAAACTCCTTTAACAGTTTCATCACAGTGAAGATTCCAACTCCGCTATGCTCACTCTAACCATTGAAGTTTGCATATGCTTTTAGCATCCTTTGAATTAACAAAACCCTATGGACCGTGTTATGCACATGGCCTAGGTAACGATTCTATTAGAAGAACTTGTTTTGTTTATTCAACTACCATATAACAAAATTATATGCAGTGGTTGCTACATTAATCCGTCTAGACTAAATATCACTATGAAAGATCAAATCTTGTCATAGTCAACCTTTGAACATTGTTGTGAACTCTTTCCCAACATGTCGACTATTTCATAGATGTAAAACATCCATGTCTATTTCTATATAGATCCAGACACAACTGTAAGGTCTTACACCTATCTCGAGGGTCCTTCAAGTTCAAGACTTGATTTCTCGTGTATGGAACTATCACGGATTTTATGGCTTCAAGCCATTTGACGGAGTCAGGGCCCATCATCGCTTCTTTGCATGTAGTAGGTTCATTATTCTCAAATAATGATTCAACCCTCAAATCTTGGTATTTGATTGTTTACCCGATCTACTTGTTTCAATAGGAACTTAGATCTCCGTGACCACAATCTTTGAGGCACGTGAGCCATGAGCATTGTTGCCGCCTCCGGAACACTTTTCGGCGCTGCGCAACTCTGCACATACAGCTAAGGTTCTTTTAACCTTATCAAAGTTTCTATTGTCCTCCCACTTAACTTTTCACGAAAAATTCCTTCTCAAAGAAACTTGACGTTTTAAGTGACAAACACTTTTGTCTCCGATGTTATGGAGGAGTACTTAACAGTTATTCGAAATAACATACAAAGACAGGTTCATCCGACTTTGGTTGCAAACATCTTTCTTATGCATAGCATACCAATGTTTAAGAAAGGACAACTTGAGTTTTATCCCAAACCATAACCTTATATGGTGTCATTTCAACGGATTATGATGGAGCTCTTTTCAGTGGAAAAAAACGGTAATCTCTAAAGCTTTTAATCTTTAAAATACAATGGCAGTTTTATGAATTACACCTTTCGATCTTACCATGTCAAACAAGGTTTAATTACATATCTCGAACGCTCCATACTCTTATGGTGTTTCGGGAAATGCAAATCCACGGAACGATTCCTTAAATCTTAGGTATTATGCTAAACTTGTAACTCAAATATCTTCCTTTATGATCTTTATCATAAACTGTTTATATTCTTGTTACAATGATTTTGTACTTCATCTTGAAAGTCTTTGAACTTTTCAAATGTTTCATACTTCATCCTTATTAAGTAAATATTCATATATTCACTCAAATTTTCGGAGAAAGCATATGAAGTTGAAATCCATCGCTCTTGACTACACATAACGAACTTCGTACAACAATATGTACAAGTTCCAATAAGCTAGTCATTCGTTCCCTTTTGGCCTATGAACGAAGTTTTAATTATCTCTAGGAAAGTTTCACAAGCGTCATATGATCAAAAATCAGAAGACTCCAAAATTCCATCAACATGGAGTTTCTTCATGTTTTCTTTCAAATATAATTTAAACGGCGATGTCACTTCCTAAGTGATCTTTCAATCAATTTGTCTTTCGACATTTTTAGCACTAGTTTTATGGATGTGATGTCTCCAACGAGATTTGCGAATCATCCATCTTTTATGGATTACGGCAATTATTTGAACAATCCTTTTGTTCTCATAATACCTGATAAAACAAATCTTTGAAGGCAAGCTTTGATGTTTAACAAGCAACACAATAACCCTTTATTTTGTTCTTGATGAACATCATCACATATTCTTTTGCTAGTTACTTAGGCCATTGTAGTTCATGAATTGTGTTGTTTCGTATGACGATTCACACCAACAAATTCAGTATCAAATACTTAAGAACCACATTGTTTAACAAGCAAAGAATATAGCCATAACATGTATATCATCTATATACTTAAACTGAACGATTCTAGTCTTTTCTTTTCTGCCATATATTTATGAGATTCTCTTTCAGTATTTCCTTTTCTATTTGAAAGAATCTATCAATATCAATAGTGGAGTCATACATATGACATATAGTCCAAAGCGTGTATAATTAAATACCAATGTCTTTGGACTTGCACTTTGAAGTAGATCACCATCATCAAATATTTGGTGTTCTTTCAAATTCCTTTCTTTAGTAATCTCTTGGTGTAGTAAACATTTTACCTACATCAAATATTCACCCTTATCATGGAATGGTCCATGATCAAGCTACTGTTAGCTTGTAACGATGAATTTATGAGTATAATGTTGCTATCCAAAAACCTTTTGGAGGATTAGGACAACAAGTGTCTCCAACCTTTTTGCAAATTCTCATCAAATATGAGAACATGACTTTTGCCATATTATACTCTATCATGTTGCAACCAAAACTTCGTTTCAGATATCACAATATCTTCCACACATCATGGTTTCTGAAACAACTCTTTCAGATCCTAGATAACCTTGATATTAAGGGAATCCTTTGAATATCAAGAATCATGGATACAAACATGATACTTATATACTAACACTTGGAATTGTTACTCTTGATTTAATACTAATTATTAAACTTCATGGAGTAACCGGAACTTACTGAAAGTTTGCAATAGGACTTTTAAACTTTAGATTAACACTTAAAACAATACGATACCAGTTCGTAAAGTATCTAACCAGAATTCTATAGTTCTATCATCTCAATTATAACTAAGCGCAAGGTGGTAAACGGATGCCAATGACTACAACAACTATGCAAATTCACTTTGATTTAGTTTATGATAAATTGAGTTCTAATTAATAATTAAATTAATCTAGGTGAACTCCCACTCAAAACAATATCCCTCACATTGTTTTAGTGATCACACGAACCAAATCCACCACATCAAAACCGATCATCACGAGAGTTGATATAGTTTCAATGGCGAACAATCGACATGTTCATCATATCTACTATATGATTCATGCTTTACCTTTCGGTGATCCGTGTTCCTGAGGCCATGTCTGTACATGCTAGGCTCGTCAAGATCAAACCTTAGCTACCGCATAAGCAAATCTGGCTTGCTTACGTTGTATTCACCCGCGGAATCAAAGACACCCGATCATCACGTGGTGCTTTGAAGCAGCAAGCTTTGGCAACGGTGCATACTAAGGGTGAACACTTTAGAACTTGAAATTTATGTGCATGAGGGATCATCTTATAATGCTACCGTCGTCTACTAAGCAATACAAGATGCATAAAGGATTAACATCACATGCAATTCATAATATGTGATATGATATGGCCTTTCTTCTTTGTGCTTCTGATCTCCATCTTCAAGCACGAACATGATCTCCATCATCACCGACATTCATCAAGGTCAATGACGCTTCTCCATGGTTGTCGTCCACCGGCTTCAACTATTACAACTACTTTGAATAGACACGCGGGTCTTAACAGAAATTAAAGACAACCATATGGCTCCTGCCGGTTGCCGACTTACAATAAGGAACATTGCATACATCATATATAATCACAATCATGGCCATATCACATCACTGCACACCCCTGCAAAACAAAGTTAGACGCCTCTACTTTCTTTGCATGTTTTACGTGGTTTGGGGCTGTTAATAAGTGTCGCTCTAACTTACGAACATGAACCACAACATTGATACTAGTATTGTTAATCACCCGTTGTAAATTGGATCTTAACTATGCTAGGAGAAACAGGCACCCGCAAAGCCACTTATGCAATACAAGTTGCATGTCAAGCGTGGAGCAAGTCTCATGAACGATGTCATGTAAGGTTAGCCCGGGCCGCTTCATCCCAACATACCGCAAGATACAAAGTACACAAAAAGCAATCGACAATAAAAGCATCAACGCCCACAATGACCATTGTGTTCTACTCGTGCAACAGATCTACATATAGACACGGCTCTGATACCACTGTTGGGGTTCGTAGCATGGAAAACAAAAATTTTCTATCGCATACAAACAAACAAGCCAAGATCTATCTATTAGATTGTAGCAACGAGTCGATGGAATAACTCACCCTCGAAGATTCCAAAGTGTTTAACGAGAGCAGATTCTCGTGGGTGATGTAGTCGTACTCTTTCCGATCTCAAGATCGCGTAGACGATCCTTCCAGCGCCGCGTTCCCGCAGCGCTCCCGCAGTCGGTCACACGTTCGGTACTCGACGAAGACCTTCCTCTCCCTTGTTCCAGCAGGCAGCGGAGGTTGTAGCACTCTCCTCGCGATTCCGGCAGCACGACGGCGTGGTACCGGAGGTAGAGGGGAAATCCCGCAGGGCTTCGCCTTAAGCCGGTACGAGTATGGTGGAGCTTATGAGAGAGGCTATTAGTGGTCTAGTAATTAGACACACCAATTAGAGGGCTCTAAACCAATTAGAAGGCTCTAAACCGAATAGCTCTAAACCGGGGTCTAGATCTAGGGTTTAGTTTAGAGGATAGGAAACTTGTGTGTCCTAGGAGGGGAGCCCTGCCCCTCCTTATATAGATGGGAGGGGGCTGGCGCGCCAGGGGAGGGAGGGAGTCCCTCCCCAACTCGGCCTTGGAGTTGGCCGCCGGTTGGAGGAGGTCTCCCTCTCCAACTCGGTTTCCCTCTTTTCCTCCTCTTTCCACTTTCCAAAAACTTGCCGTTTGACTTTCAAACTAGCCGTTTGACTTTTCAATTTAGGATTTAAATAAACCCTTTATTTTGGACAGCGAGAACACTTAGTACATGATGCAATCATTCCAACATGCAATGACACATTCATGTACCCTTCCCCCTCTGGAGTGCCGGACATTCCGGGACCTTCTAGAATGTTCCCGATGAAAACACCGGAACCATTCCCCAACTCCGAAACGGGACTTTCCTTATATGAATCTTATTCTCCGGACCATTCCGGATCACCTCGTGATATCCCGGATCCCATCCGAGACTCCGAACAACATTCGGTCTCTTTCTCATAATACCATAACTACTCAAACAACGTCGAATCCTTAAGTGTGTCTCCCTACGGTTCGTGAATTATGCGGACATGATCGAGACACTTCTCCGAACAATAACCAATAGAGGAATCTGGAAATTCATATGGCTCCCACATATTTCTACGATTACTTTGCGATCGAATGAACCACTTACATACGATACCAATTTCCCTTTGTCTCACGATATGTTACTTATCCGAGGTTATGATCGTCGGTATCTCTGCATACCTAGTTCAACCTCGTTACTGATAAGTACTCTTTTCTCGTTCCCGTGATATGTGATCCCTTGTGACCAAGTCACATGCTTGCAAGCTAATTGGATGACATTTCACCGAGAGGGCCCAGAGAATATCTATCCGTCATGTGGATGGACAAATCCCACTCTTGATCCATGTGTTTCAACCAATACTTTCCGAACACTCAATGCCACTTTTATAGCCACCCTGTTACGGTGTGGTGTTTGATGACATCAAAGCATCCATCCAGTAAAGGTGATATGCACGATCTCATGGTCGAAGGAATTAGGTTACTATGTATCAGAAAGCATATAGCAATTGAACTATTGAAATGACTTGATCTTTATGCTACGCTTATCTATAGGAGTATGTCCATCACATCATTCTCCTAATGATATGATCCTGTTGTTAATAACATCTCTATGTTCATGATCAGGAAACCATGATCATATATTAACCAACAAGCTAGTTTAACAAGAGGCTTTACTAGGGACTCTTATTTTAGTTTACAAATCACACAAGTATTAATGTTTCCGGTTAATACAATTATAGCATGGTATGCAAACATTTATCATAAGTGTGAAGACATGATAATAACCACTTTATTATTGCCTCTTGGGCATATCTCCAACAAAAACATATATACAATTACCCATATGAATGCACACTCGCCACCCTACCCTTGTAAGCACCTCCAAAAGGCTGAGCATTCATCTCATCCCCTATTTGGTAAATCACTGCATATCACCTCCTTTCTCTCAGTCCCGCTAGTACACGTGGATGTAGTTTGACGATAGCCCAATGTCGACACCACCGCTATTCCTGGATCTCAACTTTTCCAAGCAGCATATATAATCTCGGTTAGCCGGTACATTGGTTAGCTATTTATATGCCCCCCAATTGCATATTTGATTAGTCGACCTTGTGTTGTGCAAACATTGAAAAAACACAACCATGATTTGATAAAATCATGGTTGTGTTTTGATCTTTCAGAATGTATTTCTTCTTTAAAATCACGGTTGTGTTTTGATCTTTCTGAATGTATTTCTTCTTTATGGTCACTCAAACTGTGTCTGTAATGCATTGTTTTCTTCAGTTTTCGTATTGCATTGTTTTCTGCTTGTGAAATTTGAATTGTTACGTCTGAAAGCATTCATCTATTCTCAAGGTGGAGCTAACCATACCTTCACCAGTGACTCCAGCGGAACATCCTTTTTCCTTTTTATAAAGAATAAAATCAGCAAGTGTGACATGCATCTCAGGAAAACAATTAACGTAAATACTCCCCAAAATGATGAACCGGAAGTGGACTTTCTCCAATACGAATCTAAGGATTAGCGGCCGTAAAAAATCCTTGAGCCCAGGCCAAGAGCACCACCATGAAGGTCCTGGAGCTGGGTGGCTGGACGACTTATGCTGCCCTATCTTGCTCTTGGTCAAGACAAACCCCTCTACATCTAGCCAAATGTCTGTGCATTGCAACGAGTCGATAAATTTAAAGAGATAAAGATCGCTTAGAAATTTATCTGGTCAAAACCTATGGTTTGATGGGGAAAAATACATGATTGAGCCTTGGCTATTTTTGAAACAAAAATAACCGATAAGAAATTTCTTTCCTAAATTCTAATGTACGTGTAATTCATAGAAAAATGTGTTAGACCAATGTTTTCGAACAATATTCCATAAAATAAGTATGTTTCAGATCAGAGGAATTTTTTCGAATCTCACATATTCTATCCACCTTTTTTTTTGGCAGAAGCTATAATTTTACATTGTCATATAATGAAAATATTACAATTTCGAGATTTTTCCATTATCTATTTGGTTGAAAATTTATTTATTTTATCTCTAGCACTTTATAAGATCAAGAATGCAGATAGCGACTATGTTGTTTCTCACCAGAAGACAAAATATAGTTTATTGAAGCATTGAGGATATTGTACCGTCAACTGAAATAAGGCAATCGGTGATACCAAAGCAACGAGAAGCTAGCTAGCACCACTTCTTGTTATATATGTCACTCCCAAATAAATAGCAGCAACCTAATTAGCTGGTGCAAAGCAGCAGTAAGCTAGCTAGTATCCACGATACAGCTCATAAAAAAGCTAGTATCCACGATACTGCATCCTCTCGTATTCACAGTTTGGTTGTCAGTTTATTTATTTGCCAGATTTAAATGTTTATAAATATTACTAAAAAATGAATCAGTGCATCTGGAATTTTCAGTTACAAACAAAACATTCATACTGCCCCTAGTAGATAAAAATTCTCTGGTACTGTTCCAGTGCTCTTGTCCTGGTCGTCAGTCCTACTGCTTCAAGCACATGCAACGTACAGCCAAAAAAATCAGGGCAAAGAGCAGATGGGAGAGGCAGGCGACCTCGAGAAACCACGGGCCTCCGACTCGGTCACTCCTCATTCATGCTCAGTCATCCCCATAACCTGGCACTAAGTGCCCAGGGGCTCCTCTCTGAGGAATCCACCAAGGGCGAGATAAGAAGAGCACAGAGCGGGGTAGCCTAAAAATATTCTGCATCCTGCTAGCTGGAGCTCTTGCTCAGTGCTCACCATGGCGGGGAGCAGATGCTCGTTTGCTACCTGCTAGTACTGCAGTAGAGAAGGTGGCAAAGGCGCCAGAGCACAACAACAGCGTCTTGAGACCTTTCGGCGGGCGTAGCGTCTCCCTCCTTGGCATCCTCCCCTTCCCTCCCTCCCCGTGCTCGATGCTCCTTCTCCAACCTTCTATTGGCCAGGCCTACGAGGGAGACCACTGCCACGACGGCAACCATGCGCGGGAGCTCCGTAGGGCAATGATTGCGCCCACAAAATCCCCATCTTCAAAGTTGGCATGAATACGAGCGGATATTTAAATTTAATGCACAAATCCAACAATCCATCCACAAGAGCAGCGATACATGGCATGACCAGTCAAAATTTCCAATCAATTTCACCTCTCGAAGACGCACACATGTTCGGTCTGATGCCTCTAGCGGGCGGAGTGGAACGACATGGAGCGCCTCCATGTCCCGGGGATGCGAGCTCAGGCCGACCTAGCAAGGGAAAGCCCCCGAGCACGGCGATTTAGTCCAGCGTCCTTGTGTTGGTAGGCTGCCGAGATCTGGATCTCGAATTCTTAATCCCCTTTCTCATCCAGCAACCTCCCAAGGCCATAGTCGCTTACTTTTCTTTCCATGTATGCGGCTGCCTACAATTCTTGACATGGCCGCACGGATGCGGCTGCCGGGGAGATTGCGAGGCGACGAAGGCGACGCATCGAGGTCGGCCATGAGGTGGGGATTTCGGGCGGACCTGGGAGAAACAGAAAAACGCACGAAGCAGTACTTAGTGGCAGTGGTGGGCAATATCCTCAAATAGCCAGGGGTAAAACCGTCCAAAAAAAGCGGACGTAAATTTTCAAAAGACGAACCTACCTGGAAAGAAATTAGTAGATAGACTAGCTGAATGCCCGTGCGTTGCTACGAGGTAACAAAAAATTATATCGACAAATAAAATAATTTTCCTAAATTTAAACAAGATATCAGATGACAAAGACCAATTCTCTCTCCAACTTCTTTCATCTTTGGTATTGTTTTAATACTTTAGCATACATTTAAAGAAGTCCTCATGTACAACCGCTGCAAGCTAGCTAGTAAGAAAAGTTTACAAGTTGATGTGATTGTAATCATCGAAGGATTGTTTTTGAATGTGCATTGCCAAAGTTTGTTTTTATTGAATATTTTTAGGTCATGAAAAAATTCACTATTACCGTGCATTGCTACCGAATAGGAGTATAAAAGATAATGTTTTACTACCGCAATATCAAAATTAAAGTGCAACAAACATACAAAAAATCCGACCAAATTAAAAGATGTAAATCCTAGATAATCAAGTGTTCAACATACAAATTTGCTAGCCAAGTCAAGGATGACAGCACACATGAATCATTCATTGACCCAGACATATGTAGCATCGACATTGGTGATGAAAGCGATGATATAATAGTACATGTCAGCAAGAAGTACAGATATCCTATGATTGATTTCACCAGTATAACTCCGGTTATATATGTCCATGCATAGAGAAGCTATGAAATGTAGAAGTTTCATACACATTGTTCTTTTATGACTCCTCTCTATTTGGCTCTTGTTTCATTCGTCTCTACAGCAAGCCACTTTGGAACATGAATTCGGAAAAGCAAAAGGGGATCCAAATTCATTTCTACTTGGTATGCCTGTAAAAGGCTAATGGCAAGTGAATTTCTGAATCTGACTCTAAAAATTCAGTAAAGCTAGAATCAGCCAATGTTGGTATGCTTGGACGTGATCTAACCCAGTTAATAAAAAACAAATTGGAAAATGATACGTTTAATGGGCTTATTCACCTGCATAACATATATTTAGTTGTGTTACACAACTCGTAAGTCCTTCGGAAAGCTTTGTTTTGTAGGCGAAAAGTTCTGTTGCATGAAGTAATCACAAGAAATTTTGTCAGTTGGCCAAATCTATTTCTTGCTTTTTTTTCTTGGTCTGCTGAAGTTACAATAAAAAAATGATTTCCATGATCCTCCACAGTAAAAAGACACAACGCTGTGTAAAAGTAAGCCCGTGCCACATTTGACCGCCATCATATACCGTACTTTGTTTCTCAAAGGGCAGTACTACGCGTCCCGGGGGATTTATGTTTCTTATCCCTGGGGTCCCAGCCAACCACGTGTCCTCTTTTTTGTGTTAAAATCCCGCTTTTACTACAGACATATTCGTTTTTGCTACAAATAGTCCCTCTTTTGCTATAACGTAGCAAAAAACGGTTTGACCCAGAAAACAGAAAAATAGACTGGACCTCGCCGGAGAGTTCGCCGGAGACATCGCCGCGACCGTGTAGCAAAAAAGTTATGCTAATATAGCAAAATCAGAAAACAGATATAGCAAAATAATTATGCTAATATAGCAAAAACCGACTTTACCGGGGACATCGCCGGAGCAAAAACTTATAAGAAAAAAATGTCATGTAGCAGCGCCGCTGGCCGTAGGTAGCAACACCAGAAGTCGTATCTAGCAGAGTCGGTCGCCATAGCAGGACCTTTCGCCGAAGGTAGTAGCGCCGCTCACCGAAGGGTAGCAACGACCGTCGCCATAGGTAGCAACACCAGAAGCCGTATGTAGTATGTTCGGTCACCATATGTAGCATCGCCTCCGTCCGCACATAGCAGTGCTTCTAACGTTGGGGAGGAGCGCAGATTCATGGGCGACACCATGGAAGGCTTGTGTAGCCGCCATGGTCTCTCTGCAAGAGCCCGTGGCCAGTGTCACGGCAGCATCGGAGGGAGGGCATGTGGCGTGCCTTGCAGCAGCGGCGGTAGAGGGAGGACATGGAGGCACACCTTGCAACGGCGACGGAGGGAGGTCCATGGTGGTGCGCCTTGCAGCGGCGAGGGATGGATGCCCATAGCTGCATGCCTTGTAGCAGCGGCGGTGGGAGCGGTGCGGTGAGAAGCTCGGCGCCGGGGAGGATCCGCAGGAGAAGCAGGGGCTGCCAGCGTTTTGGTTACCGGTCGGTAACCGGATATCCCGACCACCCTCGGGAAATTGGTTTACCAGGCAAAAAATCCCGAATTTATTTGATTTTTTTGTAAATAGTCATACCAATGACTTTGAATTTGAATTCTGGAATTTAAATTCGTCCGGTAACCAGTCGGGATTTCCCGGTAACCGCGGTAACCGGAAATCCCGACCACCCTCGGGATTTTTTTTCCTACCGGGAACCAAAATCGGGCTGCGTGTCGCGGAGATCCAACGGCGGCAACGGCTGCTAGTCTCGAGCTGGAGAGAGGCGCTGGTGATTGGGATAGGAAGAAGACGTGGTGGTTGGGATAGAAAGAAGACGTGGTGCGAGGCCACCTGATGTTAGCGAGACCGACCCGGGGGATTAAATCGGTCGATTCCCTGAGGGATACGTATCATTACCCTTTCTCAAATCGGAGAATGGAAGCAGTACAAGAGAAGCAGTTGAGTGCGCAGCTTAATTGCAGCCTAGGCGTGATACCGATACTCTTTTAGTCTAGGCACGATACTGGTACTCTGTTTGGTTTGGTAATTATTTTCTATCTGGTCTACAGAAGTCTACGGAATGAAGCATTGGGCAAGATCATCTTGCCAAGATGCCTGTACTACAACTGCAAGGAAAACGGGAAAAGGAGGCCGCTTTGATTGACACATGCTTTCCTTGCGGTAGAGCAAGAGGAGCCAATGCGCGCTCAACTCCTTCGCTTCCTTAGCGGTTTGTGAAGCCGGTCGAGGTATTCTTTCCCTTCGTTTTTGCTTCTTCTTTTCTCGCGAATACATCAGAGCGGATGGGTGCCCGTCCTTCCGGAGTTGGTCCGTCGGTGTCGAGATGCAGGAGCAGGGGGCGACCATGTTCGGCATGCACCGGCACCAGCGTCAAGCAGCGACAACTGCTGCAGCATCAACATCTAGGTGAACGGTGCTGGGCGGCAGGGGAGGAGTCGCTTGGTAGGCGGATGGACTGGGGGCGCGGGCCGGGAGGCTGCATCAGTGGGGGAATCGGTTGTGGAGAGGATGCTGGGCTGCGCTGGCGAGCGGCAGGGCCGGGGGAGGTCCGCAAGGTCGGGGAGGTGCGGGGTGGGATGGCCGCCGGCGTGGCTGCACATGAGAGGGGTCCTGCACTCGGGATGGAGAGGGAGACTGTGGAAGTTTCCGCTCAATGTGGCGTTGGTTTGTTGGCCCACAAACCTGTACGTTTCTCGGTCGGCTAGTTTTCTTTGACGGTACGCGTTTAGGAAATCGGAAGGCATACGTCTTTTGGCAAGAGATTGGAAGGCATACAACTAAACGCGACGGACGACGGACGACGGACGAGGCGAAAACCACCGCAAGAAAAATTATATAGTAGATATATATAGTCAAATAAAAGACGAAGTGTTTCTTCCGGTCCAACTCTTTTTTAGACAAGTTTGCCCTTTTACGAAATTACATAATAACCACCGTGCCACCGACGAGTAATAAAACGTACGGCCACTCGGCCTAAGAAAATAATAGTTCGCGACGTCCTACTAATCGCCTCCATGGATCCCGACGGGAGGCCTTCTTCACGCTTGGCCAAAGTCTAAAAAGTTCATGTCTCCTGCTCGATTAAAAGTTCTGCTAGATTACAGAGCTATCCAGTCTAATCTTGCAGCCATGCCTGCGACAGAGATTGATTCGCAGACCAGCGCATACGATCATACGATCTGGCGGGGATTATTGACTGGTCCGGCAGCCATGTATATCCATCGGGCAGATTGATTTTTGTGTATAATTGTGCGCCTCCGGCCGGAGCAGCCAACTCTTATTCTTATTAGAGTTCTTCTTATTACGCTGAGACAATCGAGTCTAATCCTGCAACCATATATGCCTGGCATAGAGATTGTGTTCCCGGCTGGGCGCTCAACACAACAACCTTGTGTTTTTGTTTTCCAAAGGATATTAGGGATCTATTGGGTCTGATCATACGGTTGTTGTGAATCCATCTCCTGTTTGTGCTCAAGTAGGGGGAAGACGATCTGATTTGATGGTATTTACATGATTTTCCAACACTCGGGCTTGTGTCTTGCCACGCTAATAGCTTGTACATGTCTTCAGTTTTCTACATATTGGGGTTCTGCCTCATACTTGATCTCTAACATCTGATGTATGGTTTTCTTGGCAGATTTGAGTGTGCAGTTGTACCAGATGATCGTCCTGGCTTCATATAAGCCTAATAACACGGATATTTTGATGACCTGCTGGTGAATCAATAGTGGACCGAGATAGACCGTCTATAAGCCTAATAACACGGATATTTTGATGACCTGCTGGTGAATCAATAGTGGACCGAGATAGACCGTCTATAAGCCTAATAACACGGATATTTTGATGACCTGCTGGTGAATCAATAGTGGACCGAGATAGACCGTCTATAAGCCTAATAACACGGATATTTTGATGACCTGCTGGTGAATCAATAGTGGACCGAGATAGACCGTCATGTGACAGCAAGGCTAATACCGGGGCGTGGAGCTCCCAAGACCTATAGATCCTGAGGTGAGATGGAAAACTGTAAACAAAAAACAACAAGCTACAAGGAGATCAAGGACCACCTTCTCTGTGGAAGACAAAATGAAGAATGAAATTAAATCTTTCTATCCATCTCTCAATGCCACGAGCCAAGAAGTTATACAAAAATATGCTCCAGTCTCTGAATCTCTGAGTCAATTGTCAATACATTCAATATATTCGCAATTTCCTTAACAACTGAATTTTACATTTGCAGCTTGGGGTATCTATTCTTGGTTGGCGCTTTAGTGACCCATTGTAAAATGTTCCAATAAAAAACAATTCAATAGAGCATGTGCATTTTTGAGCAATCGGGTAATTTTAAAAAAAGCAATTCTCCAAATTAGCTTTTTAGTAGTAAAATTTGTTATTCTATTGCGAAGCACGGGAAATATGTTATAGTAGACTAAATAAAAACTATAGTGAAATTAAGTATATGAATTTATCCAAGCGCTAAATAGTGCTCGGTGGCCGGTTTGCTGATCCGAGCACTCGTTTTCTGGCCGTCTGATCCAGGCGATGATGCTCCACGTGCCCACATCCCGACAAAAACGAGTGCACCCGATCCCCACCTACCGCAGTAGCCTTGTGCGCTGCAGGCGACCATGCGTCGGTGCCCCGCGTGCAGCTGCCAGCCACGGCAGCTCACCGGAGAAGGGACCCCGCGCTGCCGCTAGCCACGACCCCGCGCCGGAGAAGAATCCTGCGAGCTTCCGCCGGCCACGGGCCACCGCGTCGGAGCAGGACACCGCGCGCTACCGCCGGCCAGCGCTGCCGCCGTCAGGGGCCATCTCACCGGAGCAGGATCCGCTGGCCACGGGCCGCCGTGCTGGAGCATGACCCCGTGTGCTGCCGCTCGACACGAGCCTCCGCCCCGGAGCAGGACCCGCTGTGCGACGCCGCTCGCTCTTTCTTCCTAGCCTACCGCTGTTGCTACTGCATATGCTTCTCGCAGCGCTGTGGCTGCCGGCTCTCTCTTTCGGCCACTAATGCTATATTCTCTCGATCACTGTGTTGTTGCCCGGTAGTCAGCTGTACGTGTGATCGATATGGTACCTGCAGTTAGAAAAAGAAAATGTGGATACGATGGACCCATACTTGGCCTGGCGATGCGATCTAATCGGTCAACGTCAGGCGTGAGACTGGGTCCTGGTTCTGTTTTTAGTGTGAGGGCTCTCTTGGACTAACTAGCCCTCGGAGGCTGTCTAGCTGTGTCCATGAATTTATATGAAGAATTACTTTTTCCGGTGCAACGCATGGGTATTTTTGCTAGTACCTAATAATAAAGCACGAAGTGTTTCTTTCGGTCCAACACTTTTTGGACGGATTTGCCCTTCCACTAAACCTTATATTACCACTAAAGCCACCAATAAGTAAAAAAGAAAAACAATTGTATTTTTCTACGTGCGCGGAAATTCGAATCATGATCGGACCTCGCTAGACTCAATAGGACTCCTTCCTCCCCCCCCCCCCCACATACCGTGTCCTCTCGAACCAGATCCACATACCGCGTCCTCTCGAACCAGATGAACGAACTAGGGCAGGCCGCCTAGCGTAGATCCGATGCCGTCACGCCCATCGTGTCCTGCAGCATCGTGGCCCTTGTGGTCTTCAGAGTCGCCGCGCGTGCGCTTACCGGCCTCTGTGACGTCCAGCCGCACCCGGTCGAGGTTCTTGGCGAAGTTTTGCGCTCTACAAGATTGCCATCAGCATCTCGATCGCGATCGTGGAGCTCAGCTCCTACCCAAAGAAACCACATGACCTTCCTCATCTACGCCATGCGCACTTGCGTAGGACAGGAAGGCTCCAGTCTACCTGATCGGAACGACCCACAAAAAAAATGCAGCGCTTGAGTGTATGTCGAACTGTTTGTGATGTGGACATTCCTACTGTTGATACAACCGTTGTACCTACAGAACACACATACAAGGACCCATCACAAGATCTCGTGCCAAACAACTTAACTATCAGGTACTTTCGTTTCTTGGAACTATTCCTCACATACATGAGAATATGATGCTGCCTAGATCAGATATATTTCTTACTCTTAGGAATGATGGACCAAGCATGGATGAGAGGGACAAACATTGGAGCATGGCCATGCATGGAGATGGCAGCAAGCATGTGATGATCCAAGAGAAGGCCACAGATGAAGATTTCAGAACTTTGAGGCCACCATAATGAAGAAAGAAGGCTTGGACGAAATATTCAAGATCAATACTATACGAATTCGTCGATAGCTTAATATGGTGCTGCGACACCTTTATTTTGGGCCAGGCCCATGTAATTTTCGCAGGATTTTAATTAGCCACTTTTTAGAGTCCGTATTTGAGGGGAAAAGGACTTCTAGGGTTGGATTCGGCCACCACTTCCATGGCTGGCCGAAACCCCACCTTTTCGCCCTTAAATACTCCCCATAGCCGACCCACTAGACTCGGATTTTGTTTAGACATTAAGTTAGCCATCATAGTGTAGCATCCCAATTGTCTAACAATTGTAATGCTACTTGGTCTAGTAATATAATGGCTACTTCAAATATATAATTGTTGTATCATCATTATATCATGCTCATGTCATCATGCCACCTTGCATTTGAGCATCATATAAAACCCTTTTCCATTTGGTTCTTATCTCATCTGCATTATTAATTGTATTTGCCTCTTGATATTGTATTTGCTTCTTGATATATTGTTTAATGCCCAAGTTGAGTTGGGGCATATCTCTTGTTTAACTCCACCACCTCTCTTTTTCACCACCTTATAATTCCACCATCCAACTAAATATGAGCTTGGCTTTATTTGAGTTTATCTCTAGCTCATGTGGGTTGGGATGGATCCAATTCTTCTACCACATGCTCTCATCTTAGTGTCATGTTGTTTTCACATTATTGATACATGAGAGCCACATGGCCACCTTTGCATGCCTTGTGAGTGGAACCTTTTTCCTAGCTTCCATAGTTGTGGTTTTGGGGTTATCATCATGTTGGGGTATTTTTGAGGGCTTATTAAATACCTAGTGGCATACACACACTAGCAAGCCCCAAATATAATCCAATGTGAACATCTCCATATACTCCACTTGGAATACTTTCTAAATTCCTTTGCTTGGGCCTTACTCCAATTTTGGAAGTGTAAATGAATAATGCCATGTAATGATGTTGTTCTCACAATAATCAACATGGCAATAAATGTTTTGCATGGGCCATGCAAGCCCCACCTTTTGCTTGTTCTTTGGATTTTATTTGAATTTTGAGTGCATTTAAACCACATCTCTCTCTCCTCTTAGCTTGATCTTGTTTGAGCTTGCTTAAGACCATCATCACCACACCCCTCCCTTGTGTTGCTTGATCTAGTTGGAGCATGCAATCTCCTATAAACCCCAAGTCACCACCCCATCACCCTAATCACCTAGCTATCACCACCCTACCTCTCCTCTCTTTACCATCCCCTCTAACCTAGCTCTAACCTAAACCCTAAGTACCCCCCACACCTAATCTAAACCCATCACCCCCATCTAGCTAAACCCTAACCCTAAGTAACCACCACCTCTCTCTCTCTCGGCCTCCCCCTCTCTCTCACCAGCTGGCCACACCTGGCCCCTCTCTCCCTGGCCCCACCTAGCTGCCACCCCACCCCCAAACCCTAGCTCCACCGAGCCAAACCTAGCCCTACCCGAGGCTACTCCACCCTCTCCCTCTCTTGCTCTCTCTCTGCCCTAGGGGCCCCAGCCCGAACCACCCCGACCCTGGCCTGCCCTACCCCACCTGGCAGCTCCCCTACCTGCCCCTGCCCTGCCCTGGCCTCCCAGCCGAGCACGTGAGGAGGAGGACAAAAGGTGGCCGAGCCACCTTTATCGTCTACCACCTCCCCACGGCACCCCGCTCCCTCTCTGCCTTATCCACCCTCTCTCGCCTCCCCTACATCCCCAGATCCAGCCCCAGCGACGCCCTGGCCTCTCCCCCCTCTGCTCCATCGCCACCGCCTACACCATCGTCTCCACTGTCGGCCTCCACCGATCTCCCTCTTCCAGCAGTGCAGAACGACGTGGAGGTGGCCGAGGAAGGCCACGCAGTGCTCCTGCAACCCCCTGTACCCGCCGTCGAGGAGAAGAAGCACCGGAGCCGCCAGAACCAGCGCGAGGCCGACGAGAAACCCTAGAACGCCGGCCTCTGCATCCTCGACGATCGCCAGCGCCTCGGCCCGCACGAACACCACCGACGCCCTCCCGGTGAGCCACCTGACCTCCTGGACATGCTCCGCCGCGCTGTCGTCGCCTAGGGTCGTCGTTCGTTTCATCGAGCACACGGCGTACGCCAGCGAGCGCGTGCGTCTGCTCGCTCCTCGCGTCGCAGAAACCCTAGCTAGGCCGCGCGCGCCTCCCTGACACCAAGCCCAGGCCAGCGCAGTGGCTCCGCCCCCGTGCGCTCGCCCAGGTCCCCGGTTCGAGCCCCGCGTGTGCCGCGCCGCGTCAGGTCGAGCATCGACCTGTCGTCAGACGGTTCAGAGAGAAGATCCACAGTAGCGTCCGCACTTTCGCTGATACCCCCCTACTCTTTTGTCGCATCAAGCCGCGCTCCTTAGAACCCCACCGTCAGCCGCAGTGACCGTGTTGCACAAAACCCCCTGGCCTCTAGTTAACTCAACCCGCGCTCCAGCCTAGCCCCACCTGTCAGCGCCTGTCCTTTCCGCTGCTGTCGCGTGGGCCTGCGAGGTCGATGGCCCCACCTGTCATCCTCTGCGGCTAGACTAACCCTGAGTGACAGAAACGTTTCTGTGCGCGTGTTGCCCAGTCAGCACTGTGGCCCACTTGTCTGTGACAGTGGCTAGCTCCCTCCGAGTATAAAAAGTATTTCCGAAATCTGGTTAAATTCAAATCTTTTTCTAATTATTTCAAATTCAAATATAATTCAGTTTTTAAATAACTTTTCAAATATTAATCCAAATAATACAAATAATATATGTTTTCAAATCAGAAAAATGTGGGGAATTCAAATATGCCATCTAAAATATATTTTGAACACTTTATTTTCCAAGTTAAATAAAATTACAATATTTTGCCCCTTATCTTAATTAATTAATATCTTTTGTTTTATAACTCCAAATTTAACAAATGATATGTCTAAATTGATTAGCTCGACGAGACCTTTCTGTTTATGCATTCTTTGGTTTGAATTGCAGCATGCATCATATAAATATATTGTATACATCAACTAATATGAGAATAAAATGGGGCCAAAACACAATAAATTGATTTATTCTTATATTCCACACCTCACCCATGCCATGCTACTTTATTACCATGCAAATTTTGCATCATTCATCATGACATGATTGTTTGCTTGTCGCATTTGACTCATATGCTTGTGCACTTTATTTATGTTGGCCTTGTTTGTTTGGTTCTTCTTCGAATAGACGCTGAGCAGGGGATATATCAAGAGAACCAGGAGCACTACCCAGATCCATTCCTTGCTTCAACTGAGCTGCCAGGCAAGCACTACCACATGCTTGCATACATATAGTACCTATTGCCTCTATCTTATTCTTGCATCATTGAGTCGCGATTGCATTAAATTGAATCCCAAGTATTGCATAGCCTTTACTTTTAAACCCCACCGAAGCTTGTCCCTCCATCCCATGAGCCATTACTACAGGAGTTGTTTGAGCCATGCGAGTCGTAGAACAGCATGTGTAGGGTATGTGAGTGTCTGTTGGATAACGAGGTACCTAAACAACTTAACCTGAGTGGTAGTGGGATAACTAATGAAAGTGGCATCGGTGAGCCATATTCGCTATTTGGTTTTTCAGGCTCACTTGTGTCCCGTAAGACCCCGAGTACTTAATTCCTGTTCCAAGAATATTCGCGCTATCCACATCCGGGAGGTATATGGGACCCCCTGAGCCAGAGCTTGATTCATTCTTATTTCTTGGGGCCACAAACTAGTTTGAGGTTTTATTTACTATCCTGTACTTATGCCATGCTTTACTGCTTTAATTAAATTGTGCGATGGATAGCACACTGTACTGTTTAGGATTGCGGAGTGTTTTCGCGGTGTCGACAAGCCCAGTCACATTTTCGGGTTCCCAGTCGTTCACAGCCATTGGCGCAAACCTTGAGTCCGTCTCGGAGTCAGCTAACTCCATTGCGGGTAGCTTAATGGGGTGGCCCCCTGAAATATTTCTGAATCCTGTGATCGCTTTGTCGTGACTGCCTCGTTGGGTTTTGATTTGGTTTTTCCGAGGCATATCGAGTGTGTGTTGCTATTTGTGCACCCCTGCAGGGTAAAACTTTCTGAAAGCCGTGTCCGCGGTTATGGACGATTTGGAGCACAGTTTCTCGATCATAGACAAGCATAACTAAAGTACCGCTTTTAATTTGACTAGACTAGGTACCTGACTAGTAAATAGTGCAACACTCATGGAATGGATAATAAAACTGCCAACGGATGGGGGTTGTTCGTCCGCTTCCTCGTCGGTAAGCGAGGAGGAGGATGGATCTGTTAAGATTACCATTATAACTGTTACAACTGTTGTTATTAATTCACGGACATCCGTCTATCTCTGGTTAGGCGGATGGTTAGCGAGTATCTGTAGAATTGTTAGGGTTTATCTTTTGCGGCAATTGCGTCACCCCAGGTTGTGTCCCCTTTAGAGGCATAAAGACTTGCTGAGTACCCCTAGGGTCTCACACGATAAATTATTGGTTCAGATGAACAGGTACACTCGCAAGATGGATACTGGGTGGAAGAGACGGACGATGTGGGCAACGATCATTCGGTGTAGAGATTCCGGGAACGGGGATCCGTGAGATCTGTGGGCGGGATCTGCTTATTTATGGGGCATCTTATGCCGATTTGCTTCTTATCCGTACTCGGACTTTGTCTTCCGCTTCCGCTTGATACTCTGTTGATTGATGTATGAGGAGATATCCTAAACTATTATATCTATCTAGGATATTTGGATCTTGCCATATGGCGTTGCTATATTTCCTTTCTTTTTAGATGGGATGACTCTGATGTACTGTTGTATGGTGGCTTGCATACATACTCACTTGTGTATGTAGTTGATCCCTTCGCCTGCCGATTACGCCGCTCGTTCTTGTCCCGATGTTTGGAAATGGTTGGGACGGCCGAAAGGTCTACCTGTGAGTGGCATTTGGGCCCCACCGTATTATTTCAACCATTTCCGCTCATCCTGGCTTGTAACTAGGAGCGTAATTCACCGAGGTAGTTACCAATTGGTATCAGAGCCATCCCGCCCTTCAGGGTCTCAGCCAAATGGTCGTTGTCTGTCTAGCAAATATTTTGGTAGCTATGTATACTAGGGAAAAACAAAATGCGAGAGTAGGACTGCTTCCACTTTTCTTCTTACCCAATCACCACCCTTTTCTGGTAAGGAAGTGTAACGTTTTCAATCCTCTTCTTAAAATTCAAACTAGGATTCACGTGTTCTGGGTTTCCGTAGTACCATAGGTTGTGTATCTGTGTGTGTGTGCGTAATTCTTTGTCTATCTGTTGCATCCAAGTTGTTATCTCTATCGTCCTTTTGGTTATCAACTGTTGGTACATTCCATACCGACAGGCTTTTGCAAACCGACGCAATCTATCTGTTTCGTTGTTTACCGACGCGATCTGTCTTACTCTTTGTTATCCGACGTTATCTTCTGTTGTGTGTTCGTTTCCGTAGTTGCTAACCTTTAGGTTCGTCGTGAGAAGAAGGTGTTGAGATATGTGTTCTACTTGTTCATGTGCGGAGTAATGATTTGAGTGCGGGATGGAGTCGCGACCATACCACTACTCTTATCATTCGCTCTTGTATATTGAATTGGTAGAGTCACTAATCTTGATTCATTAAGTAATTTTGCGCATCTATTGGTATTTTAATGCCGAAATTTGTGGAAAATTTTTCTTTGATATATTTGTGTACCACACTCCTTTTCAGTCGTGTGCGATATGCTTAATATCTTCTAGGTGCTTTGAACTTTGTTGATATTTTAATATCATCTTAGTAAATGGTATCCTTTAATCTTGATTAATTCCATCTTGGTACTATTTTGGATTATTATTATTCTCCATCATAGTACTGACTTGTGTGTTATATCAATCACAGGATGGCACCACCACGCCGTTCTGAGGAGGACATACAACCTGAACTGGGGGCAGCTTTGTCAAGCATCGCCAATGCCTTGGCAGCAATGCAGCAGAACCAGCAGCGGTTCGAGGAAAGTGTCAGGAGGAACGAGTTTGTGCCGCTACCTCCACCTCCCAAGCGAGGAGACATCAAAAGCTTCCTGAAGTTCAACCCTCGCCAGTTTGATGTTTCAAATCAACCACTTGATGCTGATGATTGGTTGCGTGAGATGTCAAGGTTACTGGCAACTGCCGATGTTCCTGAGCAAGAATGGGTAAAGTGTGCTACTCACCTTCTGAAGGGAGATGCAGCTCTCTGGTGGGAGAATTACCTGAAGGCAAACTGCACTGGTTTTCAGCCTACTTGGGGACAGTTCACTGGAGCTTTCAAGGAGCAGTATCTGTCAGAGATTGTCATGGAGAGGATGAAGGAAGTGTTTCTCAACCTCAAGCAGGGCAATGACAATGTCAACACCTACATCAGGAACTTCATGAACCTTTCTCGTTATGGTGGCGATGAGATCTCGGATGACAAGAAGAAGCAAAAGAGGTTCAGGCAAGGGCTCAATGCATCGATCAAGTATGCAATCACACATGCAAGGCCAGCGTCCTTTCTGGAACTTCAGCATACAGCTCTGCAGGAATAGGCAAGTAGACAAGTGTTTGAGGAGTTGTGGCATCCTGCAAAAACCACTACTAGAAAATCGCGTTGTTTTTGTGCATTGCATCATCATGACCGCATGCTCATGTCATCATGCCACATTACATTTGAGCATCGTCATCATCTTGCATTTGCTTGCATAAAACTATTTTCGGAAAACCTCATTTGTTTCTAAACGCCCCGTCTTTATTCAAACGCAAAACCCGAGTCTCCGGATTATTTTATTTTGTCGGCTATCGGTTTGCAAAAGGCCTGTTTGAAATAAATAAAATAGTTAATTATTTTTAGTGGGGCAGTCGAACGGGCCGATCCGACCCAGTCGACCACCCCCAGTTCAAAACGGTCCAACCTAGACCTTTTTCTACCAGTCCTATTCTACCCAAGCCCTCTCCACCTCACCCCGACCACTCCCCTCGTGACACCTCACCTCTCTCCCTCTCCCCCTCCAATCCGCTGCTGCCACCTCATCCTCACCTCCTCTCAACCACCCCACCCAACACACCCAGCCACACACGCACACCGCACCCGCCACTCTCCCCACCCCTGCCACCGGGACCCACGCACCCTGGGCCCCACCCGCACGCCAGCGCGCAACGCCAGCCCCGCACGCGCTCTCCTTCTCCCTTCTCCCCGTTCGCCGCTAGGCCCCCTCCCCGCTCCGGCGAGCGCCGCCCGACCTCCGTCGCCTCCCCGCCTCTCTGCTCGCAGCCGAGCGCCGCCCGGAGCTCCCTCCGCCTCGCTGCCGTCATCTCCTGCACCTCCCCTCCCCGGCGCTCCGCCGCTCGCCGGCCCGCGCCCGCCGTGCTCTTCCTCCTCTCCGGCCGCCCGAGCCCTGGCGCCCTCCGCCTCGCGTCGCCCTTCTCCGACCGTCCCCGTCTGAGCTCCGCCGTCGTCGGCCGCTGCCCCAGGTCTCGCCGTCGTCGGCCCGCGCCTCGCCGTGTTCCCGTCGGCAGCGCCCCGAGCGCCTCCAAGCCGAGCGGAGGCTCCTGCCGCACGCCTAGAAGTGTCACTCTCTGGCCGCGCGTGCAATGTTCGTGTTCCCGATGGTTGCGTTGTGATGTCCTGCTCCCTGGTGGTATGTTGCTGTTTTCAAGCCGCGGAGTCAAGTGTTGGGGTGTGGTGCTGTTGGACAAGAGGTAACCGGAGCGACAAGCGAGGGCGAATGGAAGAAACCTCACCAAGAGCGAGGGTACCCGAGGGCGCAAAGCCGGAACCCCAAGATCTACTTCACGGACCCGAAGACCACCAAGTGCTCCGTCATGGATAAGATACCCGGACCCCGAAGACCGATCCCGGCGACCGCACATGCGACAAGTACTTCCTCCCATAACGCCAAGACCTACTCCGCTAACCGAGAACGAACCCGTCGGACCCTGAACCCTGAGGCCGGACCCCGAACCCCCGGAACCCCAAGTTCGTCGAGACCCTAATGTGTGAACCCCCTTCCCGAAACCCTATTTTATAATATAATAAACTTGTTGCATATTAATTGTTCATGCATGCATATTGTCATGTGGTTTGGGGACCTTATGTCGATTCACCTTATAATTAAATATGGGGCCCATATGCGGACAATCCAGTCTTATACCGGCCTCATTTAAATTGGTGTAGCGAACCAAAGCCATGTTTGGTCTTGCTAATTCAACATTTAATTTGCGGGGTAGATAAATAACTTGAACCACCTAAATAAATGTCGGGACCCCGGTTCCGCTTAATATGACCTAATTGCATCGCATCCTTTGCCATGTCATGCATCATGCCGATCTATTGCCGTAGTATTGAATAGTGCATCTGGTGTTTCTTCTAGTGTTTTGCTTCTTCGCGGATAAGGCCGTTGAGTTGATGTGAGCTTCGCCCCGATCTTCGGATGAACCTTCGGCAATGTTTTCAGGCGAGCATCTCCCCCTTTCTACCTATCTTGCTTTTATAGTATTTATTCCCTCCTGTTGATCTATTGCTATCTGTGTTGCGATGCTTTAGTTTCCGTACCTGTGATATACCGTGCATCCCTATATTGCCATGGCCACCTCCTATTACCTGTTGTTTGGTAGATAGTTGGACTTGCGCGTCGTAGTCGCTTGCTCAAGTGCTGTGGCGTGTCGTCATGTACCACAGTTGTTGGAGTAGTGCCACATGTTTGATGTTGGAGATGATCTCGGCTTTATTTATCGTTCAATTTAATTACTGTTTAACAACTAAAATTGAATTAAGCAGAGGCATCGGTGGGTGATAGGTAAGATTTGGTTTCCGACCGCCCACTTGTGTCCCGTAGGACCCGAGTTCTTGACACCTGTTCCGAGATCGAGCGCGCTAACCACAGGTGGGGAGATATGGGCCCCCCATGGATTATTACCTGATTTCAAAGTATTGTACCGGGGGCCACAAAGTAGTTTGGGGCTTTATTTATTATCCTATACTTATGCCATGTTTACTGCTTTATTACGTTTGTGCGAGGTACTGCACACTGTACTGTTTAGGATCGGGCCACGTTTCGCGGTGTCGACAGTCCCCGTTTGGGGATTTGCTGTCGTTCACAGCCGTTTGCCCAAACCCCAGTCCGTCTCGGAGACCGTCCGACTTCGTTGCGGGTGTCGACTTGGTGGGGTGGCCCCCACGTACTTGCTTTGGGTCTGGGAACGTCGTGACTTAGGCCCCGCCGACATACCGATGGGTGTATGTTAACTGATCTGGCAAAAAGGGTCGAAGTGCTTGTGGATACTTTGGTGCACCCCTGCAGGGTTAAATCTTTTCGAGAAGCCGTGTCCGCGGTTATGGACGACTTGGAGCACAATGCTTGATCATAGACAACTATAACTAAAGTTTACTGTTATAAATTGACTTGTATCCGATATGACTAGTAATCAGCTTCACTACAACGGAATGGCTCAATAAAAGTACCAACAACTGCTGGGTTTTGGGGTTATCTCATGCTAATTGTATCTGACTAGTAAGTGTTGCCACTATAACGGAATGGTTAACTAAAAGTACCCACTGCTTACTTTATCAGGATGATTATCTAAACCTGACTAGTAAAGTGCCGCAACTATAACTGAATAAGTAAAACTGCCAACTGTGTGAGTTCCTCGGTTGACTTCCTCGTTTGGTCTCGAGGGGGAAACGCCAGGATGGGTTTGTTTGGTGTTAGTATCAGGCTGGTTCCGGATAGGTCTTTCTTACCCCTCTCTGATTGCCGCCAGTTGTATCGAGTCTCTATAGGGTGTTCAGTGCATGCTGCCGCTGCCGCTTCAGTCCGCCATACCTATGTAGGCGAGGACCGCCGAATTCTAGTCTCGCCGTGTACTGGCCTCAGTACTGACGCTCCTCTTTTTCCTCTGCCCTTTGTCGGCACCCCTTTTGTTTAAGCAGGTTTTGAGATCGACGTCGTTAGCAGGGTTACCCTTCCGGCTTGGCCTGGGCAGGGTTATGGACGCCATTGGTTATTCTTCAGGGCTCTTAGCCCTATTTGCATCTTGTCCGTAGCTGGACGCTATATCGTTTTTAAGGTGATTTGGATCTTCGTATATTATATCTGTATTCTTGACTCCTTGAGTCGCTGTTGTATATATCTGTTCTGTGGGTCCCATCGAGGACTGTTGTGTAATGTTATTACTTCGTTTTCCACCCGCACGAAAGTGCCTGGTGGGCACCTTTGAATCGTTTCTATGCGGGTTTGGCGGGTTTCGCTAAAACTTGCATAGGGTCGATTCTGAGGGTGTTACAGGAGTCAAAGAAACACAGCCGTGATGCAGCAAGCTCTTCAGCTATGTCAGCTCCTTCTAAGCGTCGTGTCTGGGTTCCTAACACCCCACCGTCGCTCCCGGCTCCACCAAGACCTTCAAGCTACGCGGCAAGGCCACCAAACTCCCTCACTGCGGCTCCTAGGGGCTACAACCACCACTACCCTGGAGCGCCTGGCGGAGTCCCTGGCTACGTTGCTCCACGTCCACCTGCTGCTTGTTACACGTGTGGAGACCCTGGGCATCAACAATGGAACTGTCCGATGAAGAACAAGGCTCTTCCTCCACCACCTCCAAGATCTGCGGCAAGCTCTCCTTTGGTTCGTGCACCACCACCTCGGGCTCTCAACATCAACACCAAGCCCGGGTCTACTGTTGCTCGTGCCAACTGCATCAGCGCCGCTCAAGCTGAGCATGCACCTGGAGTTGTGATGGGTATGCTATCCGTTAACTCAGTCCCTGCACGAGTTTTGTTTGATTCTGGTGCATCGCATTCTTTTGTGTCAACCAAGTTTGCGGATGAGAATGGGTTAGCTATGGATCCTCTCCTTAAGCGGTTAATGGTCCTTTCTCCTGGAGCAACAATGGCAGCTTCAAGAATCAGCCATGGCAATCAAATTGAGATTGGTGGCTCTTCGTTCTCGGCTTCCTTAATTGTTCTGGGCAATTCTGACATTGATGTCATCTTGGGCATGGATTGGTTGACGGCAAATGCAGCTGTGATCGATTGTGCTGAACGCTCGGTTTCTCTGAAGATTCCTGAAGGCCATATAGTCTATTCTCCAAGTCTGACTCCTGCTATCCAGCTTTTCTCTTTGGCGGCTCTGAATGTTGATGCTATGGAAGCTATTCAGAGTGTTCCGGTGGTCTGTGAGTTCCCAGATGTCTTTCCTGAAGAGTTGCCAGGTATGCCTCCGAATCGTGAGGTTGAGTTTGTAATTGAGCTTGAACCTGGTACCGCTCCTATCTCCAAGCGGCCTTATAAGATGGGTCCTGCTGAGTTGGCTGAACTCAAACGTCAGCTTGATGAACAAGAGAAGTTGGGTTTCATTCAGCATAGTACTTCTTCTTGGGCTAGCCCTACTCTCTTTGTGAAGAAGCGAGACCAGACTGATAGACTTTGTGTCGACTATCGTGCTCTCAATGCTAAAACCATCAAGAATAAATATCCCCTTCCGCGGATTAATGATCTCTTTGATCAGCTAGCTGGAGCTGTGGTTTTCTCTAAGCTTGACTTGAGGAGTGGTTATCACCAGATCAGGATTCGCAAGGAAGATGTCCCGAAGACAGCTTTCACCACCCGCTATGGCCTGTATGAGTACACGGTCATGTCTTTCGGTCTCACCAACGCACCTGCCACCTTCTCAAGGCTCATGAACTCGGTTTTCATGGAGTATCTTGACAAGTTCGTTGTGGTCTACCTGGATGACATCCTAGTCTACTCTAAGTCGAAGGAAGAGCATGAAGAACACCTTCGGTGTGTCCTAAGCAAGCTTCGTGAGAACCGCTTGTATGCAAAGTTCTCCAAGTGTGAGTTTTGGCTGCCTCAAGTAACCTATCTTGGTCACATCATCTCTGCCAAGGGCATTGCAGTCAACCCGGAAACTGTGAAGACAATTGTTGAATGGCTTCCTCCTGTTAATGTCAAAGAAGTGCGGAGCTTCCTTGGTTTGTCTAGTTATTGCCGTCGCTTCGTTCAGAACTTTTCGAAGATAGCGAAGCCTCTTACCGATCTCCTCAAGAAAGGCAAGAAATACCTTTGGACTCCTGCATGTCAAGCAAGCTTCGAGACACTCAAAGAGAAGCTCACTTCCACACCAGTCTTGGTTCCTCCGGATACATCCAAGCCGTTTCAGATCTTCTGTGACGCCTCTTTGCATGGATTGGGTGCGGTCCTCATGCAAGAAAAACAAGTTGTTGCGTATGCCTCTCGTCAGTTGAAGACGCATGAGATCAACTATCCCACACATGACCTCGAGCTCGCAGCAGTTGTCTTTGCTTTGAAAGTATGGAGGCACTACTTGCTTGGCAACCGTTGTGAGATCTTTTCTGATCACAAGAGTCTGAAGTATATCTTTACTCAGCCTGATCTCAACCTTCGGCAAAGGAGATGGATTGAAGCAATCAATGACTTCGATTTGACCATCAACTACACTCCGGGCAAAGCTAATGTCATGGCAGATGCTCTCAGCCGCAAAGCTTATGTCAACAACCTCATGATGGAAGAACAACAGCCTCTCTTGTGCGAGGAATTCCGTCAGCTAAACCTGGAATTTGTGGAACAAGGGCATCTCCTGAACCTTCTAGCAACACCTCTCTTGGAAGAAAAGGTTCGCTCTTCTCAGCTTGGTGAGCCGCACACAAGAAAGATCATCTCTAGGCTTCAGCTTCCGAAGTATGAGTCCTTCCACGTCGATGATCAAGGCGCGCTTTTCTTTGAACACCGAATGTTTGTTCCGAACTCCCCGGGTTTGAGAGAGCAAGTTCTCAAGGAGGCGCATGATTCTGTTCTTTCTATCCACCCTGGCAGCACAAAGATGTACATGGACTTGAAAACACAATATTGGTGGCCTGGTTTGAAAAGATATTGTGCCAAGTATGTCTCGGAGTGTGATGTCTGCCGCCGAGTGAAAGCTGTTCATCAGAAACCTTCCGGTCTTCTACAGCCATTGAAACCCCCGGAATGGAAATGGGAGAAAGTAGAGATGGACTTCATCACTGGTTTTCCTAGGTCACAGAAGGGCAACAATGCAATCTTTGTTGTCATTGACAGGCTTTCTAAAGTGGCTCACTTCTTCCCCGTCAAGGAAACCATTTCTGCAATTTAGTTGGCGGAGCTCTATATCAACAGAATTGTCTCTCTGTATGGGGTTCCTCTCGAGATCAGTTCAGACCGTGGAAGCATCTTCACTTCCAAGTTCTGGGAGAGTTTCCAAAATGCTTTGGGGACAAAGTTGAACTTCAGCACAGCTTACCACCCTCAGTCGCAAGGACAAGTTGAAAGGATCAATCAGATTCTGGAGGATATGCTTCGTGCGTGCATCATCTCTTTTGGCATGAAGTGGGAAGAATGTCTTCCTTATGCTGAGTTCTCGTACAACAACAGCTTCCAGAAAAGTCTAAAGATGGCACCATTTGAGGCTCTCTATGGTCGCAAGTGCAGAACTCCGATTGGTTGGTCGGGTGCAGGTGAAAGGATCTTGTTTGGCCCCGACATTGTGACTCAAGCGGAGGAGAAGGTTCACATCATTCTTGAAAACCTGAGAATTGCTCAAAGTCGCCAGAAGAGCAATTACGACACGAAGCACACGGACATGGAGTATGTCCCTGGTGATCTCGTCTACCTTCGTGTCACTCCCATGAGAGGCACGCACCGTTTTGGTATCAAAGGGAAGCTGGCTCCTAGATACATCGGTCCCTTCAAAGTTCGTGGAAGAAGAGGAGAAGTTGCTTATGCTCTTGAGCTCCCGGAGAAACTCAAGGTCCATGATGTTTTCCACGTCTCTCAGCTCAAGAAGTGCTTCAAGGATCCCGGCAGGACCGTGGATCATGAGCTTATCAATCTCCAAGAAGACCTGTCTTATCAAGAACACCCCACAAAAATCCTTGAAGTCGCAGAAAGAAGGACTCGCAACAAGTCCATCAAGTTCTGCAAGGTGCAGTGGTCGCACCATTCCGTTGATGAAGCCACTTGGGAACGTGAAGATGAGCTCCGTGTCAAGTATCCTACCCTCTTTGTGTCTTCTTCTGCATCCTAGAATCTCGGGGCGAGATTCCTGTTTAGTGGGGGAGAGTTGTAGCATCCCAATTGTCTAACAATTGTAATGCTACTTGGTCTAGTAATATAATGGCTACTTCAAATATATAATTGTTGCATCATCATTATATCATGCTCATGTCATCATGCCACCTTGCATTTGAGCATCATATAAAACCCTTTTCCATTTGGTTCTTATCTCATCTGCATTATTAATTGTATTTGCCTCTTGATATTGTATTTGGTTCTTGATATATTGTTTAATGCCCAAGTTGAGTTGGGGCATATCTCTTGTTTAACTCCACCACCTCTCTTTTTCACCACCTTATAATTCCACCATCCAACTAAATATGAGCTTGGCTTTATTTGAGTTTATCTCTAGCTCATGTGGGTTGGGATGGATCCAATTCTTCTACCACATGCTCTCATCTTAGTGTCATGTTGTTTTCACATTATTGATACATGAGAGCCACATGGCCACCTTTGCATGCCTTGTGAGTGGAACCTTTTTCCTAGCTTCCATAGTTGTGGTTTTGGGGTTATCATCATGTTGGGGTATTTTTGAGGGCTTATTAAATACCTAGTGGCATACACACACTAGCAAGCCCCAAATATAATCCAATGTGAACATCTCCATATACTCCACTTGGAATACTTTCTAAATTCCTTTGCTTGGGCCTTACTCCAATTTTGGAAGTGCAAATGAATAATGCCATGTAATGATGTTGTTCTCACAATAATCAACATGGCAATAAATGTTTTGCATGGGCCATGCAAGCCCCACCTTTTGCTTGTTCTTTGGATTTTATTTGAATTTTGAGTGCATTTAAACCACATCTCTCTCTCCTCTTAGCTTGATCTTGTTTGAGCTTGCTTAAGACCATCATCACCACACCCCTCCCTTGTGTTGCTTGATCTAGTTGGAGCATGCAATCTCCTATAAACCCCAAGTCACCACCCCATCACCCTAATCACCTAGCTATCACCACCCTACCTCTCCTCTCTTTACCATCCCCTCTAACCTAGCTCTAACCTAAACCCTAAGTACCCCCCACACCTAATATAAACCCATCACCCCCATCTAGCTAAACCCTAACCCTAAGTAACCACCACCTCTCTCTCTCTCGGCCTCCCCCTCTCTCTCACTAGCTGGCCACACCTGGCCCCTCTCTCCCTGGCCCCACCTAGCTGCCACCCCACCCCCAAACCCTAGCTCCACCGAGCCAAACCTAGCCCTACCCGAGGCTACTCCACCCTCTCCCTCTCTTGCTCTCTCTCTGCCCTAGGGGCCCCAGCCCGAACCACCCCGACCCTGGCCTGCCCTACCCCACCTGGCAGCTCCCCTACCTGCCCCTGCCCTGCCCTGGCCTCCCAGCCGAGCACGTGAGGAGGAGGACAAAAGGTGGCCGAGCCACCTTTATCGTCTACCACCTCCCCACGGCACCCCGCTCCCTCTCTGCCTTATCCACCCCTCTCTCGCCTCCCCTACATCCCCAGATCCAGCCCCAGCGACGCCCTGGCCTCTCCCCCCTCTGCTCCATCGCCACCGCCTACACCATCATCTCCACCGTCGGCCTCCACCGATCTCCCTCTTCCAGCAGTGCAGAACGACGTGGAGGTGGCCGAGGAAGGCCACGCAGTGCTCCTGCAACCCCCTGTACCCGCCGTCGAGGAGAAGAAGCACCGGAGCCGCCAGAACCAGCGCGACGCCGACGAGAAACCCTAGAACGCCGGCCTCTACATCCTCGACGATCGCCAGCGCCTCGGCCCGCACGAACACCACCGACGCCCTCCCGGTGAGCCACCTGACCTCCTGGACATGCTCCGCCGCGCTGTCGTCGCCTAGGGCCGTCGTTCGTTTCATCGAGCACACGGCGTACGCCGGCGAGCGCGTGCGTCTGCTCGCTCCTCGCGTCGCAGAAACCCTAGCTAGGCCGCGCGCGCCTCCCTGACACCAAGCCCAGGCCAGCGCAGTGGCTCCGCCCCCGTGCGCTCGCCCAGGTCCCCGGTTCGAGCCCCCCGTGCGCCGCGCCGCGTCAGGTCGAGCATCGACCTGTCGTCAGACGGTTCAGAGAGAAGATCCACAGTAGCGTCCGCACTTTCGCTGATACCCCCCTACTCTTTTGTCGCATCAAGCCGCGCTCCTTAGGACCCCACCGTCAGCCGCAGTGACCATTTTGCGCAAAACCCCCTGGCCTCTAGTTAACTCAACCCACGCTCCAGCCTAGCCCCACCTGTCAGCGCCTGTCCTTTCCGCTGCTGTCGCGTGGGCCTGCGAGGTCGATGGCCCCACCTGTCATCCTCTGCGGCTAGACTAACCCTGAGTGACAGAAACGTTTCTGTGCGCGTGTTGCCCAGTCAGCACTGTGGCCCACTTGTCTGTGACAGTGGCTAGCTCCCTCCGAGTATAAAAAGTATTTCCGAAATCTGGTTAAATTCAAATCTTTTTCTAATTATTTCAAATTCAAATATAATTCAGTTTTTAAATAACTTTTCAAATATTAATCCAAATAATACAAATAATATATGTTTTCAAATCAGAAAAATGTGGGGAATTCAAATATGCCATCTAAAATATATTTTGAACACTTTATTTTCCAAGTTAAATAAAATTACAATATTTTGCCCCTTATCTTAATTAATTAATATCTTTTGTTTTATAACTCCAAATTTAACAAATGATATGTCTAAATTGATTAGCTCGACGAGACCTTTCTGTTTATGCATTCCTTGGTTTGAATTGCAGCATGCATCATATAAATATATTGTATACATCAACTAATATGAGAATAAAATGGGGCCAAAACACAATAAATTGATTTATTCTTATGTTCCACACCTCACCCATGCCATGCTACTTTATTACCATGCAAATTTTGCATCATTCATCATGGCATGATTGTTTGCTTGTCGCATTTGACTCATATGCTTGTGCACTTTATTTATGTTGGCCTTGTTTGTTTGGTTCTTCTTCGAATAGACGCTGAGCAGGGGATATATCAAGAGAACCAGGAGCACTACCCAGATCCATTCCTTGCTTCAACTGAGCTGCCAGGCAAGCACTACCACATGCTTGCATACATATAGTACCTATTGCCTCTATCTTATTCTTGCATCATTGAGTCGCGATTGCATTAAATTGAATCCCAAGTATTGCATAGCCTTTACTTTTAAACCCCACCGAAGCTTGTCCCTCCATCCCATGAGCCATTACTACAGGAGTTGTTTGAGCCATGCGAGTCGTAGAACAGCATGTGTAGGGTATGTGAGTGTCTGTTGGATAACGAGGTACCTAAACAACTTAACCTGAGTGGTAGTGGGATAACTAATGAAAGTGGCATCGGTGAGCCATATTCGCTATTTGGTTTTTCAGGCTCACTTGTGTCCCGTAAGACCCCGAGTACTTGATTCCTGTTCCAAGAATATTCGCGCTATCCACATCCGGGAGGTATATGGGACCCCCCCCTGAGCCAGAGCTTGATTCATTCTTATTTCTTGGGGCCACAAACTAGTTTGAGGTTTTATTTACTATCCTGTACTTATGCCATGCTTTACTGCTTTAATTAAATTGTGCGATGGATAGCACACTGTACTGTTTAGGATTGCGGAGTGTTTTCGCGGTGTCGACAAGCCCAGTCACATTTTCGGGTTCCCAGTCGTTCACAGCCATTGGTGCAAACCTTGAGTCCGTCTCGGAGTCAGCTAACTCCGTTGCGGGTAGCTTAATGGGGTGGCCCCTGAAATATTTCTGAATCCTGTGATCGCTTTGTCGTGACTGCCTCGTTGGGTTTTGATTTGGTTTTTCCGAGGCATATCGAGTGTGTGTTGCTATTTGTGCACCCCTGCAGGCTAAAACTTTCTGAAAGCCGTGTCCGCGGTTATGGACGACTTGGAGCACAGTTTCTCGATCATAGACAAGCATAACTAAAGTACCGCTTTTAATTTGACTAGACTAGGTACCTGACTAGTAAATAGTGCAACACTCATGGAATGGATAATAAAACTGCCAACGGATGGGGGTTGTTCGTCCGCTTCCTCGTCGGTAAGCGAGGAGGAGGATGGATCTGTTAAGATTACCATTATAACTGTTACAACTGTTGTTATTAATTCACGGACATCCGTCTATCTCTAGTTAGGCGGATAGTTAGCGAGTATCTGTAGAATTGTTAGGGTTTATCTTTTGCTGCAATTGCGTCACCCCAGGTTGTGTCCCCTTTAGAGGCATAAAGACTTGCTGAGTACCCCTAGGGTCTCACACGATAAATTATTGGTTCAGATGAACAGGTACACTCGCAAGATGGATACTGGGTGGAAGAGACGGACGATGTGGGCAACGATCATTCGGTGTAGAGATTCCGGGAACGGGGATCCGTGAGATCTGTGGGCGGGATCTGCTTATTTATGGGGCATCTTATGCCGATTTGCTTCTTATCCGTACTCGGACTTTGTCTTCCGTTTCCGCTTGATACTCTGTTGATTGATGTATGAGGAGATATCCTAAACTATTATATCTATCTAGGATATTTGGATCTTGCCGTATGGCGTTGCTATATTTCCTTTCTTTTTAGATGGGATGACTCTGATGTACTGTTGTATGGTGGCTTGCATACATACTCACTTGTGTATGTAGTTGATCCCTTCGCCTGCCGATTACGCCGCCCGTTCTTGTCCCGATGTTTGGAAATGGTTGGGACGGCCGAAAGGTCTACCTGTGAGTGGCATTTAGGCCCCACCGTACTATTTCAACCATTTCCGCTCATCCTGGCTTGTAACTAGGAGCGTAATTCACCGAGGTAGTTACACATAGCAACTTCGCCAAGGCTCGAGCGTCGCAGAGGCCTCTTGTACTTCGCGCCTATTCAGGATCCCACCTCTTCAATAAAGCTTTCCTCTTAATCCGCAATATCTTGATTGCAATATTGGTTCTTACTTGTTCTCGATTTCAGGTAGGAATTAAGACCCTCGCTGGTCAGGCTGATCGTGTTCACGCAGGATCGGTAACCTCTAGGAGATTGGCCTAGCGATTGCATTGGCGCTCGTGCTCGCACGTGTAGTCGGATCGTCAAGCCCGAACTCCACCAAATCGATTACCGCCATCTCATCGAAAGATCGGACACCTTTGCCCTATCAAGTGGTATCAGATTTCAGGTTGCTCGGTGAGATTTTACTGTTTTCGTAGATTAGATCTGTTTTTACCTATAACCCACGAAAAAGCCAAAAACACAGTTAGAGTTTAGATCCATCTCATAGCCAATCTACGCCTTGCATTATCTTTTCAGTTTTTGCATTGTTGAATTTGTGTCTACATCGTCGCGTCGAGTTGCTGGTCTTAGTGTCTCGTCCCTTAGAGTTTTGAATTCTGATCATACTAGTCACCGCCACACTCGCCGATCACCGCCACCATATTCCGCCGCCATACACCCAGCCACCATAAACCCTAAAACTCCGCCACCGCCTTCCTACCGCGACACAGATCCGATCAGTTTCCTGCCGTGGTACGACTCCGAGTAGAGTTATTGTTTTCTAGTTATTTCTTTTACTTTCTTTCTTTGTTGTTTCCATGTTAAGCTCAAGTCCGTGTCGAGCTAAGAGTCCGGTCGTAAGTCCAGAAGGAGAGCAAAAAAAAAGTCTGGAACCGCCTCCGAAATTTTTTTCTGGCTATACTAGTTTTCGACACCGGGGATCACTTTTCTCCATCGGCCGTTATAGCGATATTTTTTTGGCGCCGGCGCGCTTTCCAGAGCAAAATAAAAAATTTCGAATTTTTTTTTGGGGCTAACCTATTTTTAGACCCCGTAGTTCTAGACACTCGCCATCATGGTGATTTTCTGCATCTCGGTTCGCTTTTCAGGGTGCCATATCATCATACAGTGCTTGTTGTGTCGCGTCGTGACATCGTTGGTGATCTAGGATCGTGTCTCTAGTACGGTCTAGCCTAGGACCAGCACAGTACTGTCGTTGAGCATTCTTTCAACTTTCGCATTGCTGTTTTGATAATTGCTAACCCCCTTGCTAAGCCTTTCTAGAGCTTCACAGATATTCTCCACGTGCGGTGTCTCGACTCCTGGTAATCGCTTGGTTCAATCTCTGGACCCACTGATCCTCGCGGTTGCACATCGCCTTTTCCTGCTGTTTGGTAAGAACTTGTAAGAGCTTCGTATATTGCTTGACGGATTACGCGTGACTTCCACCATATTTCCGTACTATATACCTGTGCTTTTTAAGGACTAACCATGACAGATACTTCGCGGAACCCTGCCACAATGACGAACGAAGAACTACATGCCCACTTCTCCGCGCTTTTGGTCAGTCGCGCTGAAGACGTGGATACGCGCCTCGGGGAGTTTGACACCAAGCTCACCAACGCCGTGGACAAGATCGATGGACTCGAGAAATCCTTCAACGCCAAGCTTGACGTTCGGTTCAAGGATCTTTTGAACCGATTACCCGCACCCGCCCCCGCACCCACACATGGCGGACGGCGCATTCCGATCACGGGTCGGACTGCTGGTTCGGCTGCCGCCGCACCCCCGGCGGCTACGGCTGCGGCTGACGCACCTCAGACTTCCGCCGCGGCTGCTGCTGCGACATTGGGGACAGACGACGGGTACTACTACGACCCCGACGACGACGATCTGTTTGACGAGGAGGTTGAACAACCTCCACAGGTTCCTGCTGGCCGTCCCCGACATTACTACCGCAACGCTCGACCACCGGTACGTGATGATGATCATGTTGCAAAGCTTAAATTAAATATTCCATCTTTTGAGGGTAAATATAATCCTGATGCATATCTTACATGGGAGATGAAAGTAGAACAACGTTTTGCATGCTTAAAATATCCTGAGAATATGCGTGTTAGTGCTGCTACATGTGAATTTACTAAATTTGCTTCTCTTTGGTGGTCTGAGTATTGTCGTTTAAATCCTACTACTATTCCTAGTACTTGGACTGCTTTAAAAACTGCTATGCGTGTTCGTTTTATACCCCCCACTTATCAACGTGATTTACTAAAGAATCTGATACGCTTAGAGCAAGGGAAAAATTCTATAGAAGAGTATTATCAGGAATTGCAAACGGGGATGGTTCGGTGTGGTCTTGTTGAATCTAATGAACAAATTTTTGCACGTTTCTTTGCTGGATTAAACAAGGACATTCAGCACATATTAGATTATAAGGAATATAATTCTATCACTCGTTTGTTTCATCTTGCTTGCAAAGCTGAACGTGAAGTGCAGGATCGCCAAACATCATGGAGGAGGACTAATAATTCTGCAGGTCGCACATCCACTTGGACATCCCGACAATCAGCGCCTCCTCGTAATTCGTCTCCAGCTACTACCACATCCAAGGCCACCACAAGATTTCTAGCTGCTCCTCCACCATCATCCAATGCTCCTGCTCATAGTGCATCTTCTATGGCTTCCACGGGTAAGACAAAGGATATACAATGCCGCAAGTGATGGGGTTTTGGTCATATTGAGAGACAGTGCACAACACAACGTGTGATGATGGTGCGAGAAGATGGTCAATACGATTCAGCGAGTGACTTTGATGAAGATACACTAGCCCTTATTTCTGCTCGAGATGGAGACAATTCTGATGCTGATGAAGAGACAGAGGTAATGGGAGCTGAAGCCGCTGATCAATACAAGAGCTTAATTACACAACGTGTGTTGAGTGTGCAATTGAGCAAATCTGAGCAAGATCAACGCCACAACCTGTTCCAAACACGTGGTGTTGTCAAAGACAGAGCTATACGGATCATCATTGATGGAGGGAGTTGTAATAATCTGGCCAGTGTTGACATGGTAGAGAAGCTTGCGCTTCCAACAAGACAACGCCCACATTCATATTACATCCAATGGTTTGAGAGTTCTCGCAAGATCAAGGTAACAAGAACGGTACGCGTGCATTTTACTATTGGTACATATTCTGATTTTGTTGATTGTGATGTTGTACCTATACAATCTTATTCTTTGTTACTTGGTAGACCATGGCAATCTGATAGAGAATCTGTTCATAATGGCAAAACTAATCACTATTCTCTTATGCATGATGGAAAGAAAATTGGTTTAAAACCTATGACTCCCGAACAGATTTTAAAAGATGATCTTGCTAGAGCTAGTAGAGCTAAAACTGAGGAGAAAAATAAAAGTGAGAATCAGATTGTTGCTGCAGATTTTATACCACCAAAGAACACTAAATCTGATTCTACACATGCTACTGAAATTCGTTTGAAGAGTCCATTTATGCTTGCAAATAAAATTGATATTGCTGAACTAGATGTAAACAATACTCAATGTTATGCAATTGTCTGCAAAGAGGTTTTGTTTTCATTTGAGGATATGCCTCCTTCTTTGCCACCCGCTATTGCTAACCTTTTGCAGGAATATGAGGACGTCTTTCCCGCTGAGCTGCCACCAGGACTACCTCCTATTAGAGGAATTGAGCACCAAATTGATCTAATTCCTGGTGCCACGTTGCCCAACCGCGCGCCATATAGAACCAATCCAGAGGAGACAAAGGAGATACAACGCCAAATTCAGGAACTACTCGACAGAGATCATATTCGTGAGTCCCTTAGCCCCTGTGCTGTTCCTATTATTTTGGTACCTAAGAAAGATGGTTCTTCGCGCATGTGTACTGATTGTAGAGCTATCAATAATATTACTATTCGCTATCGTCATCCTATTCCACGTTTAGATGACATGCTTGATGAATTGAGTGGCTCTACCATGTTTTCTAAAGTTGATTTGCGTAGTGGTTACCACCAGATTCGTATGAAATTAGGAGATGAATGGAAAACAGCATTTAAAACTAAGTTCGGTTTATATGAGTGGTTAGTAATGCCATTTGGTTTAACTAATGCAGCTAGCACTTTCATGAGATTAATGAACGAAGTTTTACGTTCTTTCATTGGACGTTTTGTGGTAGTCTACTTTGATGATATTCTGATTTATAGCAAATCTTTAGAGGATCATTTGGACCATTTACGTGATGTTTTCAATGCTTTACGTGATGCACGTTTGTTTGGTAACCTTGAGAAGGGCACCTTTTGCACCAATCGAGTTGCGTTTCTTGGCTATGTTGTTACATCACAGGGTATTAAAGTGGATCCAGTCAAGATTGAAGCTATTGAGAATTGGCCGTAGCCCAAGACCGTCACACAAGTGAGGAGTTTTCTTGGCCTCGCTGGTTTTTATAGGCGCTTTGTCAAAGACTTTGGATCAATTGCCGCGCCGCTGAATGAGCTTACCAAGAAGGATGTGCCCTTTGTTTGGGGCGATGCACAACAACATGCCTTCGTCATATTGAAAGATAAGCTAACACATGCTCCCTTACTCCAACTTCCTAATTTTACTAAGACTTTTGAGCTTGAATGTGATGTTAGTGGAATTGGTTTGGGAGGGGTGTTATTACAAGAGGGAAAACCTGTTGCATATTTTAGTGAGAAATTGAGTGGGGCTAGTCTGAACTATTCTACTTATGATAAAGAATTATATGCGTTGGTTCGGACATTAGAAACTTGGCAACATTATCTATGGCCTAAAGAATTTGTTATACATTCTGATCATGAATCTTTGAAGCATATTCGTAGTCAAGCTAAGTTGAATCGTCGTCATGCAAAGTGGGTTGAATTTATTGAGTCTTTTCCTTATGTTATCAAACACAAAAAGGATAAAGATAATATTATTGCTGATGCTTTGTCGCGCCGTTATGCTTTGTTATCTCAACTTGACTTCAAAATATTTGGATTGGAAACTATTAAGGAACAATATGTGCATGATGCTGAATTTAAAGATGTGTTGCAGAATTGAAGAGATGGTAGAACTTGGAACAAGTTCGTCTTCAATGATGGATTTGTGTTCCGTGCTAACAAACTATGCATTCCAGATAGTTCTGTTCGTCTTTTGTTGTTACAGGAGGCGCATGGAGGAGGATTGATGGGACACTTTGGTGTCAAGAAGACGGAGGATGTTCTTGCTGCACACTTCTTTTGGCCACGTATGCGTCGAGATGTTGAGAGGTTTGTGGCACGCTGCACTACTTGTCAAAAAGCTAAGTCTCGTCTTAATCCACATGGTTTATATATGCCTCTTCCTGTTCCTAGTGTTCCTTGGGAGGATATTTCTATGGACTTTGTTTTGGGATTGCCACGAACACAGAAGGGGAGGGATAGTATTTTTGTTGTTGTGGATCGGTTTTCTAAGATGGCACACTTTATTCCTTGTCATAAAACGGATGATACTGCGCATATTGCTGATTTGCTCTTTCGTGAAATTGTTCGTTTGCATGGTGTGCCAAATACTATTGTCTCTGATCGTGATACTAAATTTCTTAGCCACTTTTGGAGATGTTTATGGGCTAAGTTGGGGACTAAATTGCTCTTTAGTACTACATGTCATCCCCAAACTGATGGTCAAACTGAAATAGTAAATAGAACTTTATCTACTATGCTGCGGGCTGTTTTAAAGAAGAACTTAAAATTGTGGAAAGAATGTTTACCTCATATAGAATTTGCTTATAATCGTTCGTTGCATTCTACCACAAAGATGTGCCCATTTGAGATTGTGTATGGTTTTGTTCCTCGTGCACCTATTGATTTATTGCCTTTACCTTCTTCGGTGCAACATAATTTGGATGCTACACAACGCGCTGACATGATATTAAACTTGCATAAGACTACTAAAGATAACATCGAACACATAAATACTAAGTATAAACTTGCTGGGGATAAAGGGAGAAAGCATGTTGTGTTTGATGTTGGTGATCTTGTTTGGTTACATTTGCGTAAAGATCGTTTTCCTGATTTACGCAAGTCTAAGTTAATGCCACGTGCTGCTGGTCCCTTTAAGGTGTTAGAGAAAATAAATGATAATGCATATAAATTTGAGTTGCCTGCAGACTTTGGTACGGTTAGTCCTACGTTTAACATTGCAGATTTGAAGCCTTACTTTGGTGAGGAAGATGAGATTGCGTCGAGGACGACTTCAATTCAAGAAGGGGAACATGATGTGGACATCCCTACTGTTGATACAACCGTTGTATCTACAGCAACACACATACAAGGACCCATCACAAGATCTCGTGCCAAACAACTTAACTATCAGGTACTTTCGTTTCTTGGAACTATTCCTCACATACATGAGAATATGATGCTGCCTAAATCTTATATATTTCTTACTCTTAGGAATGATGGACCAAGCATGGATGAGAGGGACAAGCATTGGAGCATGGCCATGCATGGAGATGGCAGCAAGCATGTGATGATCCAAGAGAAGGCCACGGATGAAGATTTCAGAACTTTGAGGCCACCATAATAAAGAAACAAAGCTTGAGCGAAATATTCAAGATCAGTACTATACGAATTCGTCCATAGTTTAATATGGTGTTGCGACACGTTTATTTTGGGCCAGGCCCATGTAATTTTCGCAGGATTTTAATTAGCCACTTTTTAGAGTCCGTATTTGAGAGGAAAAGGACTTCTAGGGTTGGATTCGGCCACCACTTTCATGGCTGGCCAAAACCCCACCTTTTCGCCCTTAAATACTCCCCATAGCCGACCCCCTAGACTCGGATTTTGTTTAGACATTAAGTTAGCCATCATAGCAACTTCGCCAAGGCTCGAGCGTCGCAGAGGCCTCTTGTACTTCGCGCCTATTCAGGATCCCACCTCTTCAATAAAGATTTCCTCTTAATCCGCAATATCTTGATTGCAATATTGGTTCTTACTTGTTCTCGATTTCAGGTAGAAATTAAGACCCTCGCTGGTCAGGCTGATCGTGTTCACGCAGGATCGGTAACCTCCAGGAGATTGGCCTAGCGATTGCATTGGCGCTCGTGCTCGCACGTGTAGTCGGATCGTCAAGCCCGAACTCCACCAAATCGATTATCGCCATCTCATCGAAAGATCGGACACCTTTGCCCTATCAGTTTGGGTCACACGCAAATCGTGATGGGCCGCATTTCAAAGCCATGGTCGACGACAGACACATCATCGCCGGGATCGGAACCAATGCATGGGTGCTTCAGGAGAAGTCGTATGGCTCCACCGGCTGGCCGGGACGCGTTCCCTACCTCAGAAAATCAGGTTTCTGTAATCAGATAGATACATATCGTCTGATTTTTTTTATATAGAAAGCGATGGTAAGCATCTGTATGTGACTTATTGTTGATTGGTTTCTCTTTCAATAGAGGCGTTTTGCGTCTGGTCTTCCATAGCGAGTTTTGCGTCTGATCTTCCATGGCAGAAGTTCAGAAGAAAGTGTGTCCAGACTCCAGAGCTTCGAATGAACGTGATCGGCATTAGCTTTCACGGCATGGAGTGTCTGAACTGGGTGTTGTGGCGACTGCACCGACATCAACGGTAAGTACCAAAAATTCAGATAAAATCATGTAATTACCTCTTTCCATATAAGAACTTGGCTTTTTGACACATCCGGAGAGATTTTCAATAAATAAACCACTGACACTACGTATGATACTTTTTAGAGAAGATGCATGCCCCATTCTTTTGCGTTCTAGACATGTCTTCTGCGAAGATTGTCTATGAATGTTAGTTGTAGTCATTTTTTTTCTAAATCCCCGTACCAAAAACAACAAGAATTTACTTTGTACACCTTTGTAGCGAAGATTTTTCATGTTTACTTCAGAGCTTAGTTTCGCTTCAATCATCCATAATAGGTTAGTCTAAGTTTCTATTGGTAGCACCAGCTAGCAAATGTGACCCCGCCGAATTTTAGTTGCAGGTTATATTATGTTGTGGGTATTAAAAGGTTGCTTATCCACGTAATATTGTTGTATTCTCTGAAAATAAAACCTAGAAAAAAACAACATCAAATAAATCTTAATGCCAAAACATTTTTACCTTTATTATTGCTTGTCGACCCGCCTCCTAACTGTGCCTCGTCATCTTACGTGCTCCACCCCGGAGAAACGCCTGTGGTAGATGGGGTCCTCCTATAGTTTATAAGGCTTTCTAATCTTGCTCTACTTCGGGGACAGCAGGTAATAAGCAAAGACGTTCACAAGTGAGGTGGCGGTGGCGATGCATGGCTCTAGCACCCGTGTGAGTGGCCTCACTTAAACAACGGGCAAAGGGAGCAATGGGTGGCCTACCTGATCGTAGAGCTGTGGACGCCCTCAATATTGTGATTTTTTCTACACGCCATAACTTTACCTACAACAATCTACTTTGTGTGTCATACAATTTTTTCTCTCCCGGTACAACGTACGAACACGTTTCCTAGTACTATATAATATTAAGAAAGAGGATTTTGAGAGAGGGGGATTGGACCAAAACAGGGGTACGAAACATGTATGTCGACTGCCCCCCTTCCATGCTGCACAAAAGCTCAGTCCCAGGTTGAAGAAGGCGGTGTCAGAAACAGCACTAGCGCAATCATAGCAGGATTGTTCAGGTTCAGATACCACTGAAATGCAAATACCGACAATTCTTATCTTGTGTCTTTTCCCTCCAAAACTGTCCTGTAGAGGGTGGAAGGTAAACATTGAGCTGCGCCTTAAGGCTAATCGCGCGATTCTGGAATTTGGTAAATGGAGCCCGGATCGGAAGAAATCTCAGATAACCTTTTCGCCTGCTCACGGTCTGGGTACATGTCACTGCTGGCCTTTCTCCCTTTGACATTTTCTCGAGCTTTAGAGCGTCTCCACTCGTTGATCGAACCCATGCCGAAATCCGGACCATTTTTGGTCGGACGGCGCAAGTTTTCGGCCTAGGTACGCCCAGTTTCCCACTCGCATATCCAGGCCGAGTACCCAGGCGAACACAAAACGGTGATATATTTGAATCTTTATCGTTCCCGCCGGCGAGTGCTCGGCCACAAGATGTTCGATAGGTATGCCCATGAATTCGGCGGCTGATTTTTATTACAAAACAGGGGAAATGACTCTCAGTCGTCGATGGAGATGGGCTCCTGCGGTGTGGCCGACGCGGCGTTGTCGTCCGTCTCGTCGTTGATGTCCGCCGCATTGGAGGAGTAGAGGCAGAGCTCGGCGTGGGAGCGTTCGGCGCAGGCACGTTCGGCGCAGAGGAAGGGGAAGCCATGATCACGCCCTGCAGGATGGCCTGACGCTGCGCCATGTACCAGGCCTTGACCAGCGAGCTCATCTTCGACGTGTCCTCGCCGCCCATCAGGAACTTGAGGCCCGTGTTGCGCTTCTTGGCGGCGTAGTTGGCCTTCTTCTCGGCGAGGTTGGCCTTGATGAGGGTCATTTTTCCCCTTGTGTCTCGATCAGTTGCTTTCAGCGCTCCTCGCTCTTCTCAGCCCTCTTCTCGGCCTGCGCCCTCGTGTCGGCGATGCATTTCTCGATCGAAGCCTGCAGACGCTCGGCGGGAGGTCCGGCGGCCTTGAGCATCTTCGCCTTCTTCTGGCCGAGCTCATGTCTTCTGGCCGAGCATCTTCACCATCGCCTGCTCTTCTGCCGCCTGCTGTTGCCGGAGCTTCGCCCTCTCCTTCCTGTCCTTCCACTCGGCCGACGAGATCTTCCTGGCGTGCTCCCTCTTCTCCCACTCGGCCGAGGACATGCCCTCCGGCTTCGTTGGCGGCGCTCTCGGCTTCCTCGCCTTCTTCTCCGCCGGACCCTCGCCGAGGATCGATCTGGGTTGGACGAAGCTCTTGGGCGGCATGTCGGGCGTCGGGCTCGGCGGAGCGGCGGGAGTGGGGGAATAGGGAAGAAAGGCGGGAGGGGGAAGAAAAGGGCGGGAGCTCGGCGAAGTGGCGGGAGTGGCACCTTCTCTCACCGACAGAGCTAGCTCACGCCTGTTTTTCGCTGAGTCCGGTGTCTCCAGTGCGCATCCGGGATCCTGGATACGGCCTGGGTAGGCCGGACCAAAACACGTCAAAATCTGGACGAAAACAAGTCCCTGGATACACGACTGGGCCGATTTTTGCGTCTGGACCTAATTTCAGCGTCCGGATTGGCATCCCAGGGTAGACAAGTGAAGATGGTCTTATGGGCATGATTTATGTGTGCATGCAATGCAGTGCCTCCGATATCGAAGGTATCGCACGCACGTGTTCAGGGTGTCGTCGTGTTTCCCGATCGACACCCCAACCTCCCCTCCCGGCTATGAAACAGATATTCGTTGGAGGATTCTTCGTTCTAGCCTCTAGCTCTAGCTCTAGGTGGATGAGGATTTCATGCTTACACGGATGGACAAAGATGATTAGCATGCAGACCGCAACAGTAAACGACCAAATTGGGAACAACACAGATGGTCGGCAGGCTTCCACGGTTTCTGCTCCGCATAGGGCTCATCTCAATTCCCCGGGACCCTGACACCCTTGTCATCCTGTGCCATGCTTTCCTCTCTTCTTTCTTCTTTTTTGAAAGATCCTCTCTTCTTTCTTCCGTGCTTCACATAAACATTTCTCTTTTTTAGTGACGTTCTTTCCAGGTTCCTCTAAGCTTTCGGATGTAAATATTCAAAAAAGATGATGGTGGATCGATGTTTTGGCGACTATTCCAGCGCCATCTCGGTATAAACACTTCGGAATGGATCATGGCACAACTGCGAGTTTTTCTTTTGTACTCGAACGAAATGCTTACTCTTGCTGGGCTTCTAATCTTAATTACTAGTACTAGTATGAAGGGTCTGTGATGTTTCCGTTGTCTTTGTTCTCGGTTGTTTGCATAGGCTAGAGAGATTACGATAAATATCTTTCACTCGAGGATATTAACAAACAGGGTTAAGGTGCTGTGGTGTAGTCGGTTATCACGTTTGCTTTACACGCAAAAGGTCCCCAGTTCGAGCCTGGGCAGCACCATAATACATATCCCTAACTTCTTTTTAATTTTGTTCACATCTTCAAAGGTCCCCGGTTCGAGCCTGGGCAGCACCATAATACATATCCCTAACTTCTTTTTAATTTTGTTCACATCTTCAGATACTGTACTACGCAGTTAGCTGTATTTTCTTCACTTCTCTAGCTTTCTGACACAACGTCCTGCATCACAAAGAAATGCCCCTGATTTTTTAAAAACAGTTTGCATGAACACATGCACTAGAAACTTGGAATTGTGGACATTTTGTCTCTCTCAGTTCTAGTAGTAGTAGTATAGTAAGAGCATGTCTAACAGGTCCCGTATATTTTCGCCCCTTAAAACGCGAGTAGAGGGTCCTGTATTTACTTTTCGCCGGCCGAAAACTCGGACGAGCTAGCAGAACCCGTATCTCCATATTCTGTTTTAACAGAATATTCTGTTTTACGGGGTGGGGATACGGGTTCTGCTAGCTCGTCCGAGTTTTCGACCCCTCAAAACAGGGTTTTAGACAACAATTTGCACGACAATTTCAGATCAAACATAGCACATCCAAAATATGTGATGCATAATTCATAGTTTTTAACATCACAAGATCATAGGCAATGTTTAAGCCACGGAAGTTTCCAAATGTGATCAACCATCAACGAGTCCATCGCCAGCGGCGCCACCACTCGCCGGAGACTCACCTTGAGCACTTGCAGCACGAGCTTCACGCGCAGCCTTCTTCCTCGCCATGATGTCCGCCTTGGTCTCCTTCCACCACGCCAGCTGATCCTCGTCCATGCCGTCGGTGCGCATCATCATGATATCCCTCTCCTCGGCCAAGAGCTCCTTCATGGCCTTGGCTTCTTTGAGTGCGATAATCCTCAAGTCAAGCTCGGCTTTCAACTTGGCATCTTCTCGCCTTGCTTCCACCTTGGCAAGCTTGACCTCCTTCTTCTTCTCGGTGATGAGGAGCTTGGTCTCCAATGTCTTCATCGTCAATGCCTCCTTGGACTTCATGAGTTGATCCAACTTCTCCCGGAAGCTAGCTGCTTCGCCTTCCACCTTCACCCTCTCCTTGGCTTTCTTGTTGCCCTCGGGCTTGCCGGCGTTTCTCGCACTCATGTCCTCCGCTTCATCATCCATGGTGAGCAGTGCCTCCTTCTTGCACTTTGGTTCGTTGTCCCTCAACTTCCACTTAGCAAGATGTTGAAGAATGGAAAAGCAATGTTGAAATTGAAATTCCTTGTTCTTGGAGCCGGCCATGTCCTTGTACCGGGCTTGAGCATACTTGGGATGCACAACAATATTATGTGATGTTTGCACATGATCAACACATATGGATAGCAACAAACAAGGAAAACTTACATAGTCCTCCGGCACGCATCCACTAGGGGGGTTGTCGGCCACTTGATCCATGGCAGCACTCCAACGAGAACAAGCTGGTTTGATAATGTTCCATCGGCCTTCAAGGGAGCGGTAGGATCTGTCGGCCATGCTCTTGGTGCGAGGCTTTAGCTGGTGGTAGAGATCCTCAATGCGCTGCCAATAGCGCTTGCCGCCTTGGTCCACTCCGGTGCACGCATCCATCCCCACCTTGCTCCAAGCACGGAACAAGATGGCGTCTTCGATCTCGCTGTAGTTCGCCGTGCGTGGCTTCGGCGTCGACGAAGAACCAACGGCAGCCGGATCAACCTCAACCATCTCCTCCTTGTCACCCTCATCCTCCTCCTCGTCATCAATCTCTTCGACGTTGCACTCCCTATCGAATGCATCGATGCCGGCGTCCAAATCCACCGCGGATTCATTAAGCATGTCCATGTACGATGTTGTGGACTCAACATCGAACACCTTGTCTACGTCCATGGTGGGTGGCGGCGACGCGGGCATCGGACGTAACGGAGGGAGGAGGGGCCGTGGCCTTGGAAGACGGTGGAGGCACGAGGTCGAGGCGGCTGACCTGCTTTGTCTTCACCTTGGGCTGCGGAGCACCCCTCGGCCCGGCCGCCTTCGTCTTCATCCTGCCCCCTTTCTTGGCAGACGGCGGAGCTGCGGCCGCCGAAGGGGCTTCGAAGAATTGCTTTGGAATCCTCTTCCTCTTCGACGGGATGGTGGCAGAGATCATGGCCGACACGTCGCCGGCGTTGGGCGGACCTTCGACGGGGACATCAACCACCACGGCCGTTGGAGATGCACCGCCGGCGGTAGGCGGCCCTTGCGGAGGATCCATGGCAGCGGGATCCGGCCGCGACGTTGCCGGGAAGGGCGTGGTGGAGGAGATCGAGCGGCGGCGGCGGTTGGATTTCGCTGAAACCGTTCGCGTGTAGTGGAGGGGAGGATACTGGTTTGGCCCTCTATTCCCGCTCCCACCCCGCACAAGTAGGGGGCGAAGGCCCGCCCCGTAATCGAAAACAGCAAAAATCGGAGCGGGGACCGTTTTTACGGGGCCTGCTAGACGGCCGGGTGGAGCTCAAACCCGTATTCCGGCGGTTATTATACGGGTTTGGCCCTTTTAAGGGGTCTGTTAGACATGCTCTAAGCTTTTAACTTTTTTGTAACTTGATATCTCAACTGTTTGATTATAATTTAGTTCTCTCAGCAGCAACATGATTTCTAGGCTTAGTGTCAGCCGTGCTTTCTTGGCAAGCGTCTAGTTTCATATTGTCTATACTGTAACTGCACACCCAAAGGGTGGATTTCACTTTGAATCTGATCCGAAGACCGGGATGCCTTGCAGACAGTATCATGTTCTAATCAAAGGTTCAAAAGCCTTGCCAAAGTCAAGGGTTGCTGGTTCTTGCATCAGTATCTATCCAGTTTGCCACTGCAACAATGCTAGTTATCTTATTCTTATCACAACAAAAAGTATAGTGAAAAATATTGTGATGGTTTTTTTACTTTCATCCGTGGATAAGATAACACATACTTAAACTGTTTAGGGCATGGCCAACGCATTGCTCTAGGGGTGCTACCTCGCAGGTCTACCTTTGGTTTGGATGGTCCAAACCAGGCTCGAATGAAGAGACGGTATCTTCTACAGAAGGTGGTCTCTATTAGAGTTGTGTTTGATTTAGATTAGGACTTTAGGTTTGGACTCTACCCGCTCCCTTTTTTTTCCTATATAAGTTTTATATTATTGTTCAAATCAATACAAGTTATTATCTGTCTTCTGTCTACTATATAATTTTCGTTGAGGTGGTTTTCGTTCGCGATAGACCTTCTTCCGTCGTCCGCCCTTCAATACATCGCTAAAAAAACTGCAATCCGATCGCTATAAAAACCTGTTACCGATAGGTACATATCTTTATTTCCGTCGTGTGCAGGCCGGACACGGCAGCAGAGTTGAAGCGAGCGGAAGCCAGAGAGCCGCCCCCTTCTTGATTTGTTTTGTGGTTGGTGGCCACCATGAAGACTCTCGGGAAAAGCTCATCTTATACTGAAAATTTGCACATAGTAATGCAGGCAGCGGTGCATACTAAGTTGGAGGAAGTGCAGGCCTGCGGATGCCCGTACATATAGGTCGTGTTCGTCACCACTGAGTTCGAGGCAACACGGGATCGCAAGAAACCTCCATCACAGCTGCCGGCGTGGTCCGATCCCTCGCCATCATCTTCAAAGGCACTGGTACAGTAGAGAATAAGAGCATTAACCGCCGTCAATTGCTGAAAAGAACATTACGAGGCTTACTTGTTACTAATTGCACATCATGCCTTTATCCCCCTACGTTTCTTCAACCCAGAGAAAGAAAAATGCCTTCTTCATGTGTGTAAATAGTCTTTTTCTAAAGAGCATGTATCTAGCCACGTTTTATTTTGTATGTTCGGAGGAAACTGGGTGAATTTACACATAAAAGGGTCTAGATATATCTATTTCATAAAAAGCTTAAACATGTTTGATTACTTCAAGTAGTTTCTGAAATTTTTGCCAGCCATCAAGAAGAGGGGGCAAAAGGGGTTTCAGTTCAGTTCACTTGTTTTGGTGTCATTTTCTCGTCAGATTTTGCGCTATGTCAACATGTTGTCCACGTATGTGTAATGAGAAGTTAAGCGGTTTAGTGAATCATACACGATATGAGCAATTTAGATTTGTTTGTTTTATGATTATTCCCCATACACCTGGTTTATCATTCAAGGTTCCGTTCATGGGTGCAGACAGGCACGCCCGTTCTGCTTTGCTTTTCTCATGCGCAATTGCTGGGTTCTGAAGATGACCAAAAATCATCTTATACAACGATCTACTCTTACGGGTCAAAATTGTAGTCAATCCTAATTAGTGTGTGCATGTTTAACTTTACGATTGTCGCTATTAAACAAACAATATAGTATTTCTTACCACATGAAGTTTGCTGAAGTTATTTGGGTATGTTGCGAGCTTGGAAGGGAGCATCTGCTCCCTGTCTCCTATTTAAATGAAGATGCCATTCAAGGTTCCAAAAACTTCAGTTTTTTTAATTGACTTGTTTGCTTTTTCATTTCTTTCAAATATAACTACGAATTTCTTTTCCATACAAATATTGGAGAACGAAACACACGACCCTGCAAAGCTCATGAAAAACTAAAAAAATACTGGTTTGATGCAATGTGGCACCGTAGCAACGCACGGGTTTTATGCTAGTATATATATACCTGATAATCTCTACTATATAACTAGTTGAATGTTCGTGCGTTGCCACGGTCCAACAAAATATAGATTCAGATATATTAAACGAAATCTGTATATTTACGACGCGTCTCACACAGCTGAATGTTCGTGTGTTGCCACGGTTTATAGGTCTAGCAATAAACTGGCCATATGGATTACGAACAATTTGTCCGTAGCAGCTCTCCCGTTCTCGAAATAGATGGCATCCTCGGTGTTAAACTATTAATCTTTATTACTACTCTCATCGGTGGTTTCTTTCATCCCAACCCGTGTATGTGAGACTACCAACGGCGAATAAATTTTTGCTAGTTATTCTCTAATACATCTTTGCCGCATATCTTACATGTTAAGCCTTTTTAGCATAGTGATCGTTTCATTTGCAGGCTACATTTCTTTACTTGTGCTCCTAGACTAATATATCATACAGCTTTACCTACACGGATGTTATATACAGTAGGTGAAGGTAGATCAAGGAAAACCAGCTACCTATTCAGTACAATACTCAGGAACAACACACCAAGTTATTTATTCAGAATTTAGAAAACATCCACAAGTTCTTTAATGGTATTTATTGGGGTATTGTTTTTTCGATTGTATACAATATCAGAGTTATGAAATCATCCACAATTGTATTAAGATGAAGAAAAGCAAAATTATTCTTTACCATGAAGCAAGGGAAAATATACAACAAATTTCCAGATCACATCACATCCCCTACATGCATACTCCCACTGCTTCATACAATTTGACTTAAATTTGTCTAGGTTCGTATATATAGTACTAAAACAAGTTTAGATACATACGAATCTAGATAAATATGAGTCAAGTTTTATAAAACAGAGAGAGTACAAACTAACTGAATGCATGTAGACTCTAGCCATCGAGTATTTATTTTGTCAAACTAATCACACAAGGTATTCTCTCTGAGGAAAATCATATAGGGGGAAGCCATAGTGTGAACACATGGCCAACAGTTGACAAGAACAATGTCCCACTGTTATCTGCTAGTCAAGCTGAAATATTCAGAAAGCAGGATCCAACGACCTCGACACAACATCACCATCACGGAACTGAAAATCAGCTAGCTCGGGTTAAGTGGAGGAGGGAACCTTGTGGGTACTTTTGGAGGTCGTCGTAGCTAGGTTGACGAGGGAGAATTTTGGGGCCAATTTCCATCACTGTTGGTCAGGACACCGTTATCGCCCGCCCACGGATACCCGCACTTCCTCGCTGGTGGTTTGCCTCCATGGATATAGGATAGCCCCATCGCTTCTAGGCCACGCGATTACTACTCCAGCCACCCCCTTCTCCTAACCGGGGGTTGCCTCCGCCCTTCCGTTGATTCGCGCCCAGTTCCCCATACTCGATATGGGGACCGGAGGTAGGCCGCGCCGCACGACCTCAGGGGGCCCTATGGCGGAGGCTTTCCTGTCTACGAATAGGAAACAGTGTTCGGTTCTTATTCAGCTGCAACTTTCCTATTGGATCCAGACGATAGAGAAAGAAACTCTCGCGGACGACAGACGAAAAAAGAGGTGAGACGAAAATCACTGCTAGACAAATTATATAGTAGAGATTTGTGCTAAGGTGGTTTTTGCATGCAGCTTTTCGTCCATCATCCTACTTTTCTCTGTCCCATATGTTGTCGTTCGAGTTTATTACGGAAACTAATCCAATCCAATCCAATCTTCTCGCTCCGTACGCAAGCTCTCCCGTTCTATTTTTTCGCTCACTTGTTCGGCGCCGCCGCTCTGTCTGCTCCCATCTTAGGCGCGGCCGCGGGGCCGAGGCTTCCTGCCCCTACATCGCGCACCTCCAACTCTTTGCTTTGCCGCCACCACGCCGCCTCCCCTCCTCTGCTGCTCTGCCGCGCCGCCTCTGCCTCTACCGCTGCGCCGCCGCGCTGCTCTCCCACCTCCATGCTCCTCCGCAGCTCGCGACCCGATCTCCTCCTCGCGCGCGGGACCGCGGATGCGACAGCAGGAGCGGGAGGGGCCGATGGTTGAGGTGTAGAAGGCGAGGTGCGCGCTGGCTGGACGCGGCCTCATGGCTGCACGCAGACTTTCTCCAAGCACAAAAAGTGCATATCAAGCCCCGGTTCTTTAATCCCTAGGCAACCCTCTCGATCAGCGGCAGCGGTGGCTAGGTCCGTCCGGAAAAACTACGAGCGGGAGGGGTTGCACTGCGGGGAGGGACATAGCGGAGGCGGTGGCCTATCTGTCCCAGAGGTCGACGAGGCGTCCGCCAACAGAGGAGGAGGGCTACGACCTCGTGTCTTGCCCCTGCTGTACATGGCGCCGCTCGACCAGTCGCACTTTGTCTGTCCCCAACTCCCCATGGCGTTTGTGGCCTGCGGGGCCATCTTGGCCGAGAAGCACGCATGCACACATGCACTAGAGCCTCTCCTGGACAATAGTGTGATCAACGATGGTGAAGGGATACGGGTAGGCTACACTAGCGCAAAGGAAAAAAATTCTACCATGTATACCAGGATTACTGTTGTCATAGATCATGGGATTACCACTAAACGCGCAGTTGCAGAATTGATGAAGCGCGTCGAGACAGTGCAGACGTTCCACGTCTCCTCCTTGTCCTCGTCCCACGAGCAGCTCCCCTTGTGCGGCTCGTCCAAGTGCTAAAGATGCAGCGCCTCCGAGGTATCCACACGTACAGGGTGGAAGCGTCAGACGCCGGACTGCTAGGTCCGCGCGCGCGACACAGGCGTGAGGAGTGGCGGCTGGGTGGAATGATCTCACGTCTCCCCCTAGTCAGCTCGCCCCGCCCTCTCTTATATAGGCGTCCCTAGTGGGCTTCTACATTAGCAACCCATTAGCAGCCTAAGCCTGGTCTAATTCGGATCCAATCCTCATTAGGCTTCCAGTCCCTTAAATGTGTGACCCTATAGGTTCATATACATATAGACATGACACGAATACACTTATTCTGCCAATAGTTGGTAGCGGCCTCTAGCAAGACGTGCCAACTCCTAAACGCATACAAAGATCATATCGGACGAACCATCACAAGGTTTAGTACATGTCTTTCCCTTTGCCTCACGATATTTGGTCTAGCTCCAAGCTGACCTCCCTTTCTCGATACCGTGATTCGGAATCCCTTTACTAGGTTAACTCTTAACCATATGTAGCATGGCCATGCATTTCTGGATCCGATCACTCGAGGGGCCCAAAGATATCTCTCTCAAGTAGAGAGGGGCAAATCCCATCTTGATTAACCATGCCTTTCAGCATGCTTCAGGACAAACCCGGAAGCTACATTTATGACTACCCTATTACAGTGCAGCGTTTGATAGCCCCAAAGTAGGTTGATCCACATCTCAAGTACATGCGACAATTTCAGGTCTAAGGACAAAACGTACACGATGTGTAGAGAGAGAGCTGCAACTAATTGTCAGTCTCAAGTTGGGTCAGTCTAACCCCATGTTCATAACATGTGTCCACATCATTGGTTTGACATCTCCATGTCTATGACTTGCGAAACATAGTCATCAACTAATCGATGTGCTAGTTTAATATTCACATGTGTCCTCACATAAACTCCGACTAGGGACAACTATTAAATAACCATACAAGTAAAGAGTTTCACAAACAATTCACATAATTGCCAATCAATACAAGTTGCCTGATATGAATATTCAAGGAACATTACAATAACTCATGTATACATATGAAATATAATCATCTCTATGATTGCCTCTAGGGCATATTTCCTTCAGTCTCCCACTTGCACTAGAGTCAATCTAAAATGTATCTAATACCAATTGCTCTTATGTGCGCTTCATACGCGGGCTGCATGAGAGGCTTAGGGTTTGTTTGGTAGACTGGGGCAACCCAGATATTCCCACCTCATCCCACGTTTTATTGTTTGTTAGGTCGGCTCGGTTGCAATAGGCAGTTCCCACCTCATACGAAAAAGGCCCCTCAGCCCTGCCCAGTTGGGAAGCTCGAATCGAGCTTCGCAACCGGGCAGTGTTGAGTCCGTCCCACGCCCGCGCTCCAGCCCGATAGGAGTCGACGGTCCATACCCCCATTTCGCCCCTCCCTCAGCGACGTGCAACCCCATCCCTGTTCTCTGGCGACTCGAATCCTCAACTTGCTCTCCATACCTCGTCCGAGCTCGAGATCCACCGTCTCCATCGAGCTCCACCGCCCTCGTCACTGTCCCCAACGAGCTCCACCACACTTGCTCTCGCCCCCGTCGAGCTCCTGGCGGTGTGCATGGCCACCTGCCGCCTTTCCCTGCCTCGTCCGCTGTAGCCCCATCGCTCTCCTGGCGGCGTGCGTCCCCGTCGGAGCTTGGTCTCCTGGCGGCGGGGAAGCAGCGCGCAGCGGCGGAACCACACCGGCAGCGACAGCTCCACGCCGGCAGCGGCGCATGCAACATCCCAGGGACCCGATTGCTTTTCATATATATAGACAGGGACCTGATTGTTGTTCAATAATGTGTGGCCTAGCTCATGTCATACGGGACAACCAAACACAATCTGAATTGAGCATATCTCAGCTTATACAACCTACCAAATATAGCAAATAAAATCAACTTGTATGAAGTGGGCATAGCTGGACTCATCTTGTATGAGGTGAGATAGTCCACCCAGGCTACCAAACACACCCTTAGTCAAGGGATCAGCAACATTTGAGTCCGTATGTATTTTGCATATCATGACACTACCATCCTCAACGAACTCTCGAATCTGATGGTAACGCATGCGAATATGTTTGTTCTTCTGGTGCTGTCTAGGTTCCTTGGCCTGTGCAATAGCACCATTGTTGTTACAATAAACGTCCAAGGGATTGGACGCGCCCTGAACCACATCAAGAGCGATCAGGAAATTCCTAATCCAAACAGCTTCCTTTACTGCCTCCGAGGCAGCAATATATTCAGCTTCTGTTGAAGAGGAGGTCGCCGTATCTTGCTTGGAACTTTTCCAGCTCACAGCACCACCATTCAAGACAAACACATAACCTGATTGCGATTTTGAATCATCTGAGTCGTTAAGGTAACTCGCATCTGTGTAACCCTTTACACTGAGTTCATCCTCACCTCCATAATCTAGGAACACATCCTTAGTCCTTTCCAAGTACTTAAGGATGTTCTTTACCGCTGTCTAGTGACCTTCACCTGGATCAGCCTGGTATCTGCTCGTAACACTTAGAGCATAGGAAACATCTGGGCGAGTACATATCATTGCATACATGATGGATCCAATAGCCGAAGCATATGGAACTTTGATCATGCGCTCACGCTCATCAGTAGTCGAAGGACACTGAGTCTTGCTGAGTTTAATGCCGTGAGACATGGGCAAGAACCCCTTCTTAGCCTCTTCCATGCTGAACCGTTTCAACACTTTGTCAATGTATGTACTCTGGCTTAATCCAATTAGCCTCCTTGATCTATCTCCATAGATCTTGATGCCCAGAATATATGCCGCTTCTCCCAAGTCCTTCATCGAAGAACTATTTTTCAATGAGGTCTTAACAGACTCGAGCATAGGAATGTCAATTCCAATCAGCAATATGTCATCTACATATAAGATTAGAAATACCAGCGCTCTCCTACTTTCCTTCTTGTAAACACAAGGTTCTTGTTCGTTTTTGATGAAGCCAAACTCCTTTACAACTTCATCAAATCGAATATTCCAACTCCGAGATGCTTGCTTCATCCCATAAATGGACTTCAGAAGTTTGCATACCTTTCCTGCATTGTTTGGATCGACAAAACCTTTGGGCTGCATCATATACACGTCCTCAGTTAGGATTCCATTTAGGAAAGCCGTCTTGACATCCATCTTCCATATTTCATAGTCGAAATGTGCAGCAATGGCTAGAATTATCCGTATAGATTTAAGCATCGCTACGGGCGAGAAAGTCTCGTCGTAGTCAACTCCTTGAACTTGTCGAAAACCTTTTGCAACAAGTCGAGCTTTATGGATGTGAACATTTCCATCCATATCAATATTCTTCTTATAGATCCATTTGCACTCGATGGCTTTAAAACCATCAGGCAGGTCAACCAAGTTCCAAACTTGATTGTCTCCCATGGACTCTATCTCGGATCTCATGGCGATCAGCCATTTCTCAGAGTCTGGGTCCACCATCGCTTCTGCATAGGTCGCAAGCTCATTATTGTCTAACAATAATAATTCTCGCGCTTCGCGGAGCCTCGCCGACCTTCGTGGTTGTGGTGCTTCTGTTTCCACGGGTTCCTCAACTTGTTCTGCTACAATAGGATCACTCGTAGAAGCATCCCCAACTAGCTCATCTTGAACTTCTTTAAGTCGCACCGACCTTCCACTTGTTCCCTTTGTGAGAAACTCTTTCTCTAGGAAAACACCGCTACGAGCGACAAACACTTTGCCCTCCTCTCGGTTGTAGAAGTAATACCCTAAGGTTTCCCTCGGATATCCCACGAAAATGCATTTATCCGATTTGGGTGTTAGCTTGTCCGACTGAAGTCGCTTGGCAAATACATCACAATCCCAAATCTTTAGAAAAGACAAACTGGGATTCTTTCCAGTCCACATCTCATATGGTGTCTTAACTACGGATTTAGATGGTACCCTATTAAGTGTGAAAGCTGCCGTTTCTAGAGTGTAACCCCAAAATGATAATGGTAAATCCGACTGGCTCATCATAGATCGAACCATGTCCAACAAAGTTCGATTACACCGTTCGGAGACCCCGTTTCTTTGAGGCGTTCCGGGCGGCGTAAGTTGTGGAACAATTCCGCAACTCTTGAGATGATCGCTAAATTCGTGACTCAAATATTCACCTCCACGATCAGATCGCAAGGCCTTTATTTTCTTGCCACGTTGATTCTCTACTTCACTCTGAAACTCCTTGAACTTTTCAAAAGTTTCAGACTTATGCCTCATCAAGTAGACATAACCATATCTACTGAAATCATCAGTGAAGGTAATAAAGTAGTGATATCCTCCTCTGGCTGTCGTGCTCATTGGTCCACATACATCAGTATGTATGAGTTCCAACAAGTCTGTCGCTCTCTCGGGTAAAGCCGAAAAAGGTGATTTGGTCATCTTTCCAAGTAAACAAGCCTGACATGTCTCATATGATTCAAAATCAAACGAAGTTAGAAGACCATCACCATGGAGCTTTTTCATGCGCTTTTCACTTATATGCCCCAAACGACAATGCCATAAATAGGTAGGACTCAAATCATTAGGCCGAAGCCTTTTAGCACTAAAATTGTAAACAAATGCATCATCAAGATTTAAAATAAATAACCCATTCACAATGGGAGCATTAGCCATAAACATAGCATTATTAGATATTACACAACCATTGTTTGCACTCGCGAATGAATAACCATCCCTCATCAAACATGAAGGTGATAAAATGTTTCGACCCATACTTGGAATGTAATAACAATTATTCAACTCCATAATAAATCCTGACGGAAGGTGAAGTTGCATGACGCCAACGAACAATGCAGCAACCCTTGCTTTATTTTCGACGCAAAAATCCACTTCGCCTTTCTGCACTTCTCTAGTCCTTATTAGCCCCTGCATCGAATTACAAATATGAGCAACCGATCCGGTATCAAATACCCAAGAGTTAACATAGGAATTAGCGAGAAGAATGTCCACAACATTTACAACAAGCGTACCTGAGTGGGAAGTACTCTTACTTCCACTCTTCTTCAAAGAAGCCTAGTACTTGCTGCAGTTTCTCTTCCAGTGGCCATGTTCATGACAAAATAAGCACTCAGTGTCTTCTACAGGTCTAGCCTTTTGCGTGGGTGCAGGCTTAGGGATCGTATCCTTAGCCTTGCCCTTCTTCTTCCAAGAAGTACCCTTTTTATTGAAGCTAGGCTTGTTCTGCACATCCATCACATGGCTATGCCCTGCACATTTCTTCATGTCACTTTCTGCTATTTTTAGCATCCCACATAACTCATTAAGGCCCTTCTCCACCCCATGCATATGGTAGTTCGAAATGAACTGCCCATAGCTGGATGGAAGAGACGCCAAAATGAAGTCAGTGGCCAACTCTTGGCCTAGTGGAAAACCAAGCTTTTCCAAAGTCTGACTATAACCAACCATTTTGATCACATGGGGGCCTACAACTGCTCCCTCTGCCAGCTTGCATTCGATAAAGGACTTGACAACATTGTACCTCTCAGTCCTTGCCTGATCTTGGTGAAGGGTTTCACATCATAGTAAATCAAAAAAATTCTACGGATGCGCACGGGAAAGCCAAGATCTAATCTAGGAGATGCAATCAACGAGAGGGATAGATGAGATCTTCATACCCTTGAAGAAATCGCACAGCGGAAATGTTCAACAGAACGTGGGTGATGTAGTCGAACTAGCCTTCTCCTCCTCGCGATCCGATCCGATCCAACGCCGCAAGTGGCGACGTCTCCGAGAGATGCACACGTACGACACCGCGACGTCTCCTCCTTCCTCGGTCCAGCAAGTGGGGTGGAGAGATAGATTGGATCTACAGCACGACGGCGTGGTGCAATGGTGGAGAGTTTCTGCGGCAGGGCTTCGCCTACGCGCAGTCGGGAGAGAGAGAGAGAGATCTGGAGGGCAGCAGGTAGGCGGCTAGGGTTGGAGGAGTGGGGGGAGGAGGGTGCGCCCCTGCCCTCTTTATATAGAGGGCTGGCCGGCCCCCTTGGCCCCTCCTCCAAGCCCTAGGGCGGCGGCCCCAAGGGTTGGAGTGGGGGGCAAGTCTTCCCCCCTTCTAGAAGGTCCCCTAGGGTTTTGGCCGGCTGGGCCTATGGGGCCTTGTGCCCCTGGCCCAATGCGGCCAGGGCACTCCCTCATGGGCCCACGTACCCCTCCAACAAGTGGGGCCACGTTGGTCCCACTCCAGAAGCTTCTAGAACCTTCCGGTACAATACCGAACATTCCGAAACAATTTCGAAATCCAAAAACTGTTTTCCTTTATATGAATCTTATTCTCTGGACCATTCCGGAACCTCTCGTGATGTCCTAGATCTCATCCGAGACTTCGAATAAAAAATCATAAACTAATTATCCATTCTATCCTAGCGTTGAGACACGTTAAGTGTGTGACCCTACGGGTTCGAGAATATGCAGAGATGATCTTCTATCAATAATGAACAGCGGGATCTGGAAACCCATATTGACTCCCACATATTCATCGACGATCATATCAGATGAACCACGATGCCAGGATTCAATTAATCCCATATATATATATTCCCTTCGTCACACGATATTTTACTTGCCCGAGATTCGATCGTTGGTATCGGCATACCTAGTTCAATCTCGTTCATAGCAAGTACTTTACTCGTTCCGTAATCCGATATCGCTTTGTGATTAAATCCTTAACCACGTGCTTGCAAGCGGTGTTGATATCGATTACCGAGTGGGCCCGAAGTATATCTCTCCGACTCGGGAGGGACAAATCCCATCTCGATACATACAACCCAACAAGTACTTTCCGATCACCTGAGAGACGCCTTTATGATCACCCTCTCATAGGATGACGTTTGATGAACTCAAAGCTTTCTTCCGATACCAGGGAGTTGCATTATCTCATGGTCTAAGGAATACAATATTTGACATTAGAAAAAGCTTCGCAAAGATGAACACGATGACACGATCTAATTGCTCTGCTTGATTTGGGTCTGTCCATCATATCATTCTCCTAATGACATGATCTCATTATTAATCGACAACTCATGTCTATGGTTAGGAAACCTTAACCATCATCAATCAATGAGCTAGTCCATAGAGGCGTACTAGGGACACGGTGTTGTTCATAAACCACGCAAGTATCAAAGTTTCCGCTTAATACAATTCTAGCATGGAATATAAACTTTATCATGAACAAGAATTATAATAATAACATCTTTATTATTGCCTCTAGGGCATAATTCCAACAGTCTCCTACTTGCACTAGAGTCAATAATCTAGTTTACATCTGGCAACAATGTAATACCCATGGCACTAAGGTGCTAATCATGTTTTGCTCGTGGAAGAGGTTTAGTCAACGGATCTGGGACATTCAGATCCGTATGTACTTTGCTAATCTTCAGATCTCCATCTGATATATAATCTCGAATTATATGAAACTTGCGGTTGATGTGCTTGGTCTTTGGATGATATCTTGGTTCCTTAGCCAGTGCTATGGCGCCAGTGTTGTCACACAATATCTCCAGTGGGTCCAAGGCACTTGGAACCACACCAAGCTTAGTGATGAAGTTCCTGATCCAAACTCCTTCACTTGACGCTTCTACAACAGCCATGCATTCCGCTTCTACTGTAGATCCCGCGATCACGCTTTGCTTGCAGCTTCTCCAGCTCACAGCTCCTCCATTCAAAATATAAACTATCCTATCTGAGATTTAGAATCATTCTTGTCGGTGCCGAAACTAGCATCGACGTAACCTTTTACGACGAGCTGCTCATCACCTCCATAGACCAAGAACATTTCTTTAGTCCTATTTAAATACTTTAGGATGTTCTTTACGGCTGTACAGTGTTCCACTCCTGGATCACTTTGGTATCTGCTCGTCAAACTAAGAGCATTGTACACATCCGGTCTAGTACACAACATGGCATACATGATAGAACCTATGGCCGAGGCATATGGCACTTTGCTCATAGTTTCTCTATCGTTTACCGTAGCTGGACACTGAGCCTTGCTCAATATCTTACCTGACAACATGAGCACTGAACCTTTCTTTGCCTTATCCATTCTAAACCTCTTCAGAACTTTTTCTAGGTATGTACTTTGGCTTAAAGCTATTAGGCGTCTTTGTCTATCTCTATAGATTTTGATGCCTAATATATAAGCAGCTTCTCCTAGGTCTTTCATTGAAAAACATTTGTTCAAATAACTCTTCACATCGTTAAGCATATCAATGTCATTTCCAATAATCAATATGTCAATCCACATATAGTACTAAAAATGTCACTGAGCTCCCACTCACTTTCTTATAGGCTTCGTAGCAATTTGGAACAAATCCAAAGCTCTTGATCACTTGATCAAAACGGAGGTTCCAACTCCGAGATGCTTGCTTCAGTCCATAAATGGAACGCTGAAGTTTGCACACCTTATCAACATCCTTAGGATCGAGAAAACCTTCGGGCTGCATCATATACAACTCTTCATCAATGTTGCCATTGAGGAACGTAGTCTTGACATCCATCTGCCATATTTCATAATCATGAAACGCAACAATTGCTAATAAAATCCAAATGGACTTAAACATCACTACGGGAGAGAAAGTCTGATCGTAGTCAACACCTTGAACTTGTCGAAAACCTTTTGCGATAAGTCGAGCTTTATAGACAGTAACATTACCATCCGCGTCCGTTTTCTTCTTGAAAATCCATTTGCACTCAACGGCCTTTCGGTCGCTAGGAGGGTCCACCAAAGTGCATACTTGGTTTTCGCTCATGGATCCCAATTCGGATTTCATGGCCTCTAGCCATTTCTCAGAGTCTGGGCTCATCATCGTTTCCCCATAGTTCGCAGGTTCACTATTGTCTACCAACAAGACAGTTAAGACAGGGTTGCCATACCACTCAGGAGGGGCACGTGACCTTGTTGACCTGCGACGTTCAGCAGTAGCATCGTCCAAAGTTTCATGATCCTCATCATTAGCTTCCTCTCTTGTTGGTGCAGGCGGCACTGGAACAATTTCAGGTGCTGCGCTACTCTCCAACTCGAGAGAAGGTTCAATAACCTCGTCTAGCTCTACCTTCCTCCCACTCACTTCTTTCGAGAGAAACTCCTTCTCAAGAAAGGATCCTTTCTTTGCAACAAACAATTTGCCTTCGGATCTGTGGTAGAAGGTATACCCAATCGTTTCCTTAGGGTATCCTATGAAGACGCATTTCTCCGCTTTGGGTTCGAGCTTGTCCGGCATCAACTTCTTGACGTAAGCTTCGCATCCCCAAACTTTAAGAAACGACAACTTAGGTTTGGCACCAAACCATAGTTCATACGGTGTCGTCTCAACGGATTTAGATGGTGCCCTATTTAAAGTGAATGCAGCGGTTTCTAATGAATAACCCCAAAATGATAACGGCAAATCTGTAAGAGACATCATTGTTCGCACCATATCTAATAGAGTTCGATTCCAGCGTTCAAACACACCATTGCGCTGTGGTGTTCCGGGTGGCGTGAGTTGCGAAATGATTCCGCTTGCTTTAAGATGCATGAGAAAATCATAACTCAAATATTCACCTCCACGATCGGATCGTAGAAATTTAATTTTCCTGTTACGATGGTTTTCCACTTCGTTCTGAAATTCTTTGAACTTTTCAAACGTTTCAGATTTATGTTTCATTAAATAGATATACCCATATCTACTTAAGTCATCAATAAAATGAGAAAATAGCGATATCCACCGCGCTTCAAAACACTCATTGGTCCGCATACATCGGTATGTATGATTTCTAACAAGTCCGTTGCTCGCTCCATCATTCCGGAGAACGGGGTTTTGATCATCTTGCCCATGAGGCACGACTCGCACGTGTCAAATGATTCAAAAACAAGAGACTCCAAAAGTCCATCAGAATGGAGTTTCTTCATGCGTTTTACACCAATATGACCTAGACGGCAGTGCCACAAATAAGTTGAATTATCACTATCTACTTTGCATCTCTTAGCCTCAATGTTATGGATGTGTGTTTCATTAATTTTGAGATTCAGAAGAAATAAACCATTCAAGGCACGTGCATGACCATAAAAGATGTTATTCATATAAGTAGAACAACCATTATTCTCCAATTTAAATGAATAACCGTCTTGCAATAAACACGATCTAGATATAATGTTCATGCTCAACGCAGGCACATAATAACATTTATTAAGGTTTAAAACTAATCCCGAAGGTAAAACTAAGGAGAGCGTGCCGATGGCCATCACATCAACTCTTGATCCGTTGCCAACGCGCATCGTCACCTCATCCCTTGCTAGCCGCCGTCTATTCCATAGCTCCTGTTTCGAGTTACAAATATTAGCAACTGAACCAGTATCAAATACCCAAGCACTACAACGAGCGCTAGTAAGGTAAATATCAATAACATGTATATCAAATATACCTTTAATGGTGCCAGCCTTCTTGTCCGCTAAGTACTTCGGACAGTTGCGCTTCCAGTGACCCTTGTCCTTGCAATAGAAGCACTCAGTGTCTGGCTTAGGTCCAGACTTGAGCTTCTTCTCAGCAGGGGCAACGCGCTTGCCGCTGCTTTTCTTGAAGGACTTCTTTGCACCCTTACCTTTCTTAAAGCTAGGGGGCTTGTTGACCATCAACACATGATTATCTTTATTGATATCCACCTCCGCAGCTTTCAGCTTAGCGAAGAGCTCAGTGATCGTATCAGTGGAACCAATCTGATTGTGAGTATTTACAAAACCTTTGTAGCTAGGAGGGAGTGATTGCAGAACTCTGTCAATCTTGAGATCTTCTGGAATCTTGCAGTCCAGTTGCTCAAGACGTTGAGTGTAGCCCGACATCTTAATGGCATGCTCACTAACGGAACTCCCTTTCTCCATCTTGAAGTTAAAGAATTTCTTAGAGATCTCATATCTCTCAGAACGGGCCTGAGTCTGAAACATGATTTTCAGTTCCTCAAGAATCTCAAAGGGCCCGGCGAACTCCTCAAAACGATTTTGAAGGTCTGATTCCATAGCAAACAACATGGTGCTCTTAATCACACCATAATCATCTTTGCACGACTGATAAACCGCTTTTTCATCAGCCGTCGTATCTATAGCAGGGGCGTCACCTAGCGCTTTCTCAAGGACATAGTCCTTTTGTCCGCCAGCAAGAATGATTCTCAGATTGCGAAACCAGTTGGTGAAGTTAGACCCATTGTTCTTAAGCTTTTCTCTCTCAGCAAAAATGTTGAAGTTGAAGTTGGACTTAGCCATTTGATCTACAAAATTTGCAAGTACAATTTAGACTATGTTCATGATAACTAGTTCAACTTAATCAAATTACTAGATGAACTCCCACTAAATTCAACATCCCTCAAGTTGTTTAGTGAACATGATCCAAATTCACCACACCTAATCCGATCTTCACGAGAAGAGATGTGGTTTCAATGGTGGACAACAAAGTTTCGATCATATCATTCATATGACTCATGCTTAACCTTTCGGTTCGTGTGTTCCGAGGCCATGTCTGTACATGCTAGGCTCGTCAAGTCAAACCCAAGTATTTCCGCATGTGCAAAACTGGCTTGCACCCGTTGTATGTGAACGTAGAGTTTATAGCACCCGATCATCACGTGGTGCTTGAACACGATGTACTTTCGCAACGGTGCATACATGGGGTGAACACAATTTTATCTTGATCTTTAAGTGAGGAATCATCTTATAATGCTACCGTCGCGATCTAAGCATAATAAGATACATAAAAGGATAAACATCACATGCATATAATTTTATGTGACATGGTATAGCCAATCTCCGTGCAATGATCTCCATCTTGTGCGTGCCAGCATGATCTCTATCACTCCACCATGATTGCCTCCACCACGAATAGCAACTACAACTATTGCTAACTACTTAGCGATAAAGTAAAGCTATTACATGGCGTATAAGAAGTTGACACACAGGTCATACACAATTATAAAGACAACCATATGGCTCATGCCGGTTGTGTACTCATCGACATGCAAGTCGTGAAATATTACAAAACATGATCATTGCATACAACATACACATCATATCTTGGGCCATACCATATCATAGAAACACTCCCTGCAAAAACAAGTTAGACGCCTCTACTTTGTTGTTGCATGTTTTACGTGGCTTATGGGAGTAACAAGCTAAGAACGATTCTTACCTACGAAAAGCCACAACGGTGATATTATGGTTGCCAACATACGGTGTAAATCCCATGACAAATATAGTGAGAGAAACTGGCATCCACCAGCCGCATGTGTGGAACAATCCACACGTCAAGTGCGGAGCCGGTCTCGCGAACGAGGTCGCGTAAAGTTGGCCTGGACCGCTTCGATCTCACTATACCGCGTCATAAGAAGTACACAACAAGAGTCTTGCAACAGAAAGCATCAACGCCCGCAACAAGCATGTTGCGTTCTACTCATGAAACACATCTACGCATAGATCTAGCTCTGATACCACTGAAGGGTTTCGCAGCATAGTAAATCAAAAAAATTCTACAGGTGCGAACAGGAAAGCCAAGATCTAATCTAGGAGATGCAATCAACGAGAGGGATAGATGAGATCTTCATACCCTTGAAGAAATCGCATAGCAGAAACGTTCAACAGAACGTGGGTGATGTAGTCGAACTAGCCTTCTCCTCCTCGCGATCCGATCCGATCCAACGCCGCAAGTGGCGACGTCTCTGAGAGATGCACACGTACGGCACCACGATGTCTCCTCCTTCCTCGGTCCAGCAAGTGGGGTGGAGAGATAGATTGTATCTACAACACGATGGCGTGGTGCAATGGTGGAGAGTTTCTGCGGCAGGGCTTCGCCTACGCGTAGTCGCGCGAGAGAGAGATCTGGAGGGCAACAGGTAGGTGGCTAGGGTTGGAGGAGTGGGGGGAGGAGGGTTCGCCCCTGCCCTCTTTATATAGAGGGCTGTCCGTCCCCCTTGGCCCCTCCTCCAAGCCCTAGGACGGCGGCCCCAAGGGTTGGAGTGGGGGGCAAGTCTTCCCCCCCTTCTAGAAGGTCCCCTAGGGTTTCCCCTAGGGTTTTGGCCGGCTGGGCCTATGGGGCCTTGTGCCCCTGGACCAGTGCGGCCAGGGCACTCCCTCATGGGCCCACGTACCCCTCCGACAAGTGGGGCCACGTTGGTCACACTCCGGAAGCTTCTAGAACCTTCCGGTACAATACCGAACATTCCGAAACAATTTCGAAATCCAAAAACTGCTTTCCTTTATATGAATCTTATTCTCTGGACCATTCCGGAACCTCTCGTGATGTCCTAGATCTCATCCGAGACTTCGAATAAAAAATCATAAACTAATTATCCATTCTATCCTAGCGTCGAGACACGTTAAGTGTGTGACCCTACGGGTTCGAGAATATGCAGAGATGATCTTCTATCAATAATGAACAGCGGGATCTGGAAACCCATATTGACTCCCACATATTCATCGATGATCATATCGGATGAACCCCGATTCCAGGATTCAATTAATCCCATGTATATATTCCCTTCGTCACGCGATATTTTACTTGCCCGAGATTCGATCGTTGATATCGGCATACCTAGTTCAACCTCGTTCACAGTAAGTACTTTACTCGTTCCGTAATCCGATATCACTTTGTGATTAACTCCTTAACCACGTGCTTGAAAGCGGTGTTGATATCGATTACCGAGTGGGCCCGAAGTATATCTCTCCGACTCGGGAGGGACAAATCCCATCTCGATACATATAACCCAACAAGTACTTTCCAATCACCTGAGAGACACCTTTATGATCACCCTCTCATAGAATGACGTTTGATGACTTCAAAGCTTTCTTCCGATATCAGGGAGTTTTATTATCTCATGGTCTAAGGAATACAATATTTGACATAAGAAAAAGCTTCGCAAAGATGAACACGATGACACGATCTAATTGCTCTGCTTGATTTGGGTCTGTCCATCATATCATTCTCCTAATGACATGATCTCATTATTAATCGACAACTCATGTCTATGGTTAGGAAACCTTAACCATCATCAATCAATGAGCTAGTCCATAGAGGCGTACTAGGGACATGGTGTTGTTCATAAACCACACAAGTATCAAAGTTTCCGCTTAATACAATTCTAGCATGGAATATAAACTTTATCATGAACAAGAATTATAATAATAACATCTTTATTATTGCCTTTAGGGCATAATTCCAACACTTGGAACATGTCCTTAAGCGCTATGATCATATCATACGCTTCCTGATCCTCAAACTTCTTTTGGAGTTCAGGTTCCATGCATGCAAGCATAAGACAGCTAACCTCAAGAGAATCATCACATGCTCTCTTGTAGGCGTTCTTTAGGGCAGCAGATGCATTATCAGCAGGTTCATCGGGGATTGGAGTATCCAGAACCGTTTCCTTTTTATCAGACCTGAGAACAATTCTCAGGTTATGGACCCAGTCCGAATAGTTTGTTCCATTTAGTTTATCTTTGTCAAGAATCGAACGCAAAGAAAAAGGTGATGTAGTGTTTGGTGCCATTGATCTACAACAGAAAACATGGAAAATACTAAGCCATGTAACCATGAAAGAGTAAAACATATTAAACAATTTAATAGCATATACTCCCACTTAAATCAATATCCCTCTATTGATACTAAGTGATTCAAGATCCACAATTAACAAGTCGACTAGTGAGCTTTAGCATCACTGTTAGAAGACAAGGTAAATCGGTAAGCAACACTTGCTAATCATATCACATATGACTCTTGTTGTTGGGTGACATCTCTATGTCAAAACTAGGCGCCCAACCTTTATGCCCCAAGGTCCTTAACTGTTAAGATGACCTTGTCAAGCTCACCAACCCTTATGCGTGTAGGTATCCGATACAAACCCATCCAGCCAAGGAAAACCGCAGCACCCTAATTTCATAGGCCCACCAACGATTGTACAGGGCATAGGATGGTGCAAGGTTTGGTTGGGAGGGCATGGTTTAACTTAAACTTTCTGAGGGATCGTTCTACTTCTATCATCTAAGCATGCATAGTAGTAAAACACATAAGAATAGCATTCACATAGATGTGACACAGTATGGCCCATTTTCTCATGGTGATCTCCATCGCCATAGAACCTATCCACCATGATGATCTCCATCTTCATGTTCCATGTGAGCCATCTTCCAAGTGATGAGTCCTCCATGAACTAATACAATCTATTACTCCTAACAGCTAGTAATCAAAATTACATAGTATTGGGATCATCACCAGTTGGCACGCAGGCTGAAAGAACATGTTGGGCCCCCATGTGTGGTTTTGGTAATTAATAACAATCTTTATGGACTAATGTGTGTACTAAGTTATACTTGTAGGATTTTTCCATTGGCATCGCTTGGAGCATGTGTTGGCTTCAAGGTCGATGAAATGCAAAGAAGATATGTTGGGCAAGCTCAATATGCGAGGTCGATGATGAGGAATTAAGAAAGGCGTTCCATCTTGAGAAGGGCAAGACCGTCTACATCGAGCTCAAGTGGATTGCTCAAGCAAAGGTATAATCTTTATAGGTTTTCCCTTTTGCCGGTTTCACATTGTGTGTGTGAGACCGGGTTTAGGATAGATAACCGTACTATCAAGAGGGGCTCTCGTATGAGTAATTCGGTCACATCGTTCGGAGAGAGCTCAAACCTTTGCATACTTGCATCATCGTATTTGGTTGCTATTTGGTTTTATTCATGTGAGGATTTAGAGCTTGTGGTAATCTCCATAACAAGCTCTTGTTCATCAAAATCGGATCTCTCTTTTATATCTTGTTGCGATTTTGATTTATACGGCTTTTTGGTTTCTCACCAAGTGAGATATCTCACATTATTCTACTTTATACTTTCTCACTTGGTGATAATCAATATTTCCACTTTTTATTGAGAAGCCCTTGTCGTCCTTTATCCAACGCAATTGGAATCGGGTCAATCGGAGCTACCGTTTAAAAGTTATGACCATTTGAATATTTGCCGTTTTAATTCTAAAAGGAAAAAAGAAAAACTGTATTTCTGGGCCGTCCGCTACTACCGGGCCCAGTACCAGTCATGCCTGGCTGCGCGCTGCCCATTCCTGCGTGTCCCGGCACCCACAACCGGTTCTACCGGACCGGCCCTGTAGTACCGCCCGGGTGGGCCGGTACTACCGGCCGGCCCAGGTAGATCTGCATCTCCAGCCCAGCTTGCTCCCGCACAACGCTGCGCCCGCACGTTTGCTGGATCTGGCGTGCTGGCGCCGCCTTGCTGGCCCCACCCAGCGTGCGACCTGGCGCTCTTGCTCGCCCGCCCTGCCTCGCCGTGTACCGCGCGCAGTGCCTGGCCCCGCCGCTCGCCCTGCCCGCCTCACGCGCTGGCCACTGCATCCCGCGCGCATGCCGTCCGCTTCCCACCTGCGCGCGCGTGCCTGCTGCAGAGTTGACCTGCGCCACTGCTGCTGCCCGCTGTGGCCCCGCGTGGCCCCGCTCGTGCTTGCTGCTGGCACTGCTGCTGCTGCGGCTTGGCGTCTCCTGCGCCCGCGCATGCATCGCTGCTGGATGCTGCTTCTCTCTCTCTTGACTTTCGCCTTGCGCTGGTTTTCGGGCGGTAGTACCGGTCAAAACCGGTACTACCGGTCCTGACTGAAAAACGCCCTAAACGGCTAGTTTTTCTGGGCCCCTATTTAAGACTTTGCCCTTTTTCAGTTTGGACAACTCCTCTCTTATCTATTAGGCTAAACTTTGTCCACACTTGCTCTAGATCTTGAAGCTTGCCTAATCTCTTCCCTCCGATGATTCTTGCCCATATTTGAGTGGAAGAGAGAGGAGATCTAGCCCCACGTTTTGACCTAACCGATTCATCTCTTTGTGAGTGCATCTTTGGGGATTTAGATTTTGGGAGATTTTGTGTCTCTCTTTGATTCCTCCTCTCTTGTTCCCCCAATAGCTTTAGTAGCTTTGTTGGAACTTGAGAGTGAGGGATTTGAGCACCTTTGTGGTGTTCTTGCCATTTGCATTTGGTGCATCGATTTGAGTTCTCCTCGGAGGATTTGGTTTGAGTTACTCATTGGAGCTTGTCCCTCTTGGGTTCTTGGAACCCTAGACGGTTTTGTGGCCTTGGTGGCATTGTGGCCTTGGTGGCATTTGTTGAGGCCTTTTGTGGCGTTTGTTGGGAGCCTCCAATTAAGTTGTGGAGTTGTGTCCCAACCTTGTGAGAGGTTCCGGTTGCCACCGACAAGTGCACCGATAGTGGAAGCGTGAATCGATCCCATTGGGGTGAGATTCACCGGAGAATAAGGGAGGCATTTTGTGGCGTTGGTGGTTTGATACCACCCCCTCTCCAAACGAGACGTACTCCATGTTGGGAGGAACTCAGTAAAATATCGTCGTCCCCGCATGCCTCGGTTATCTCTATACCCGAGCTTTTACTTATGCACTTTATATTGTGATAGCCTTCGTGCTTAAAGTAATCTATATCTTGCTATCACTTTGTTGCTTGTATTGCTTAGCATAAATTGTTGGTGCACATAGGTTAACCCTAGTTGTTCTAGGTTGTGCTTGACAAAGTAAAACGCTAGTTTTATTCCGCCTTTATTGAGCCACTCTAGGAAAAGTTTTTATCGCCTATTCACCCCCCCTCTAGGCGACATCCGTATCCTTTCACATGCCATTACAATAAATTACAACACATATGGCTCCAGCCGTGTTGCCCTACTCACGACACGCAGGTCATGGAAAATTTCATACATGCATCACATACATATATGGGCCATACCGATCGCATACATCCTGCAAAAACAACTTATGCATAGAATCGCATTCTACCGGATCATGTGACATCACAACACCTAGTTACCTTAACGAGATACAAAAGGGGCTACAATTAAGGGGGGGGGGGTCTAGGGGGTCTCCCCCTGTGGGGTTCGAAGGGGCAGCGCCCCTCGCGGTATCTACATAATTTTCTTTAAGGATTTTGATCGGCAAATCAAATTTACCATAAACCGACTCCTGTCCCGATTCAATCAAACTCCTTTGATCACGGTACATCGATTTTAGATCTAGGTTCTGATTCGATCAATCATATTGATCTTCGCGTGATTCAACAGGATTTATGTGTCACTGTCTACCCCGATGGCGGAAACCGACCGGTAGGGGTAAGTCATTCGACAACCTCAGAACTACGATCACGAAAAGCAAGATCATAGATCAATCCTAAACCACCGCCATATAAACGATCACATCATTCATATCAATCTGCATATCACCATATGCAAACATCCCGAACCTATAACTGAACAGCATCGGCTCTGATACCACTGAAGGGATACGGGTAGACTACACTAGCGCAAATCAAAAAATTTCTACCGCGTATACCAGGATTACTGTTGTCATAGATCACGGGATTACCACTAGACGTGCAGTTGCGGAATTGATGAAGCGCGTCGAGGCAGTGCAGACGTTCCACGTCTCCTCCTTGTCCTCGTCCCACGAGCAGCTCCCCTTGTGCGGCTCGTCCAAGCGCTACAGATGCAACGCCTCCGAGGTATCCACACGTACAGGGTGGAAGCGTCAGACGCCGGACTGCTAGGTCCGCGCGCGCGACACAGGCGTGAGGAGTGGCGGCTGGGTGGAATGATCTCTTATATAAGCGTCCCTAGTGGGCTTCTACATTAGCAGCCCATTAGCAGCCTAAGCCTGGTCTAATTCGGATCCAATCATCATTAGGCTTCCAGGCCCTTAAGTGTGTGACCCTATATGTTCATATACGTATAGACATGACACGAATACACTTATTCTGCCAATAGTTGGTAGCGGCCTCTAGCAAGACGTGCCAACTCCTAAACGCATACAAAGATCATATCGGACGAACCATCACAAGGTTTAGTATATGTCTTTTCCTTTGCCTCACGATATTTGGTCTAGCTCCAAGTTGACCTCCATTTCTCGATACCGTGATTCGGAATCCCTTTACTAGGTTAACTCTTAACCATATGTAGCATGGCCATGCATTCTGGATCCGATCACTCGAGGAGCCCAGAGATATCTCTCTCAAGTAGAGAGGGAAATCCCATTTTGATTGACCATGCCTTGCAGCATGCTTCAGGACAAACCCGAAACCTACCTTTATGACTACCCTGTTACGGTGCAGTGTTTGATAGCCCCAAAGTAGGTCGATCCACATCTCAAGTACATGCGACAATCTCAGGTCTAAGGACAAAACGTACACGATGTGTAAAGAGAGAGCTGCAAATAATTGCCAGTATCAAGTTGGGTCAGTCCAACCCTATATTCATAACATGTGTCCACATCATTGGTTTGACATCTCCATGTCTATGACTTGCGAAACATAGTCATCAACCAATCGATGTGCTAGTTTAATATTCACATGTGTCCTCACATGAACTCCGACTAGGGACAAATATTAAATAACCATACAAGTAAAGAGTTTCACAAACAATTCACATAATTGTCAATCAATACAAGTTGCCTGATATGAATATTTAAGGAACATTACAATAACTCATGGATACATATAAAATATAATCATCTCTATGATTACTTCTAGGGCATATTTTCTTCAGCTGGTGACGCAGATGAGTGTTGCAGGCAGTCAGTGAGTCGTGGGTCCTTCCATCCAACCTGTACGAGCACCGATGCGTGTCTACTTCAGTACACAATTTGTTTAAATCGGGACTTGTATTAACCTAAGGTGTATGTTATCACTAGGTACTGATCAAGACTTGGATACAGCTTCTTGAAAGCTAGAAGGCTCTTATGACTCCTGTAACCCCAACCATTTGTCCAACCAACTACGACATGTATCACTTCCATGCATGTCCCGCATGGTTGCTTGGATTGAATCCTCCGAAGAAACTCAACAGTTTTTCTTATGGTTTCTTTTCCTTCTTCACGGTAGAAATAACAGAGTAATAGTTTGCAAGTTTTTGTGCCTTATTTCAATTGCTCGTATTAAATACTTATCGGCAATGCAAAGTACTCCCTATGTTCCAAAATATAAGATGTTTTAGCTATGTGAAGCAAATGTATCTAGGTTTATTTTAGTATGTAGGTTCACTCAGATTTAGAGTGAATCTAAACACTAAAACAAGTCTAGATACATTTTACTCACAAACCTAAAATATCTTATATTTTGAAACGGAGGGAGTATACACGAAGAATTGGCAAGGGTCGCCATATGGTGGAAGCTTGATAATGCTTGTACGGTCAGTCACTAATCCGCTTCCATTATTAGTTCTTGAGCGTAGTTAAGCAGGTAGTGAGACCCTGTTAGGAATAGTAGCAGAGTTCTTCACCATGTTTTACATATAGCCTAAGAAGAAATACCAAATAGAAAGTTCAGTGCCCATAATGAAATAGGAGAAGTCCTAATCAGTCGTCATTAGCAGAACCATCTAAATTGAAGTCGTCCACGTTGCTCGCTCTGTGAACTTCACTCGAGTCATAGGATGACCGGCCATCATTAGTAATTTCTTTTCGATATGGAGATGGTCATGCAGACTTGAGCAAGACAAGTGTTTTAGCAGTACAGTGACAGAAAAATAGCAATGGCCTGAATGTCAAGGAGTCCAGCTTGTTAGTTTCCATGCAGAATAGCAGGATTTGGAGTTAAGTTGTACAAGGCTTCTTGATGCAACGTGCGTAGTTATATACATCTTGAATATAGATATCGCAGGCCAGCATGGTTTTAATCAGCTGGTTGGACTTTCTCTAGCTGAAAATTTTGAAATCTGTGGCGACCTTCTTCTGGACAGTTTTCATGTACTTGATTGCTTGATGTGCAGCATCATCTATTGCTTCTTCCAAGGTTAATGCTGGGTAATTGAACAACGAGTTTGGATGGGGTTAAGTTTGCAATTTCTAGATCGGTAGAACATCACTTTAGTCACTATGTGATCTTCCATGATAGCTTGTGTACTCAAGGATTGGAAGGAGTGGCCTATTTAACAGAAGCTTTGCAGCAGCAGATACACCTTGTTAACAAAATATCGTAGGAATGTTGGATCCACATGGGCCATGTACCAGTCTTAATAGAATGAAAGATTAAAAAGGATAGCAAGTTCCATAAGAGGTTTTGCAAATAAAATATTTACTCACCGGTACATTATCAACTCTGTAGCAATCAATATATTTCACACTTCTTGTGGACATACACTATCCAGCAAATTTCAGATTTTAGACCCGAGGGACGGTAGAAGAGAAAAAAGAAAAAAATTGACACCAAAATATAGAACTGGTCGATTGTGATATGCTACTATGATATATAAGATTACCTACATATACGGAATCAAGTGAAGGATAATTGTTAGCAGCTATGTACCTTTTTTACATTAAGCTATATAGAAGGTTCTTCAAACATATGATTTTTACACTAAGGACTTGATGCGACTGCCAAAATGTTATAATGTATCTTAATAAACACACTGACAATTGTAAGTGCTAACTTTTATTCCTTTGTTATATTGATTGAGCCATTTAAACCGACCTTTAATCTGATCTTTGCATTGTTGAGTTAAAAAAATCTAGGGTTACACTTGATGCAATACTATGGGAGCTTCGACATTTATGCTTTAAATATGGGAGCTCACTTAAAGTGGTCCTCTTCAAACTATTCAGGTTGTATGGTCTATTCAAGTAGCGAGGAGTGAAACCCGACTATAGACCCGACAATCTAACAAGAACAAAATAGGAACTAAACCGAACCCGACAATTCCGTTGGATACGGTCAATCCACATTTTGACTCCTTCCCCATAATTTATCCACCTACGTATTCCTCTACTCCTCGAACTCGAGGGAGGGGAATACATTGGTGGAGCGGGGTGAGGCGGCGATGGCATTGCATGGTTTTACTAGCACTGGCATTGCATGTATCGAGTTGGTATGGCTGAAGCCACATGCACGGGAAGCCACAGACGACGATGGCATTGCATAGTTATCCTATTTAATCTAGAAAAGTTGTGGCAACGTACGGGCATTCAACTAGTCTATAATTTATAATCTATAATCTATAATAATAATAATCTCTACTATATAATTTGTCTAGAGGTGGTTTTCGCACGAGACGGACGATTTTCTTTGGACAACTTTGCCCTTAATAGTTTGGAGAAATAACACCACTGCCACCGCCCGCCAAGTACCACAGCGGCATAACCCTATCCACTCGAGCATACGTGACCATGGTCGATCCCCTCCCCCCTCTCGATCTCTCCCCGACTACTTCGTGGCTCCGCGTCGATCTCGAGCCCCGATGTGTCCATGGTGCAATGGCCGCTAGCCCCTCTCCCGCTCCTCTGATTCGATCTCAAGCACCAACACGTCCGCCGGCTGCGTGTTCAGGTGGAAGGGCCGCAATGTGTGGGCGTTCTTGGCCGGAATCGAGCCGGTCTCGGCCGGGAATCGACACAGAAAACGGATGGAAGGACCTGGCCGCAAAGAATTGGTCCGGGGAAGCGGATGGAAGGACCTACCACGAAGAATTAGTCCAGAGCGGCATTGGATCACCGAAATTGCTTTGACGGGCTATGGGACCGTGCCTTCACGCACAACTGGGTGTTGCGGCCACATGCGGTCGACAGTGCCGGGGTTTCTGTGGTCTTCGTCCTGATGCTGCCGCTGCTCAAGATCCGGTCGGAAGCGCCTTCCTCTAGCCGGTCATCCAGGGCAGCGGCAACCTCATCCCTCAGCTCTTGTAGCGGTCCCACCTCCAGCCGCCGCGGTGAGCGGCTCCAGCCAACCAACTTGAAACCCACCTCCAGCCATCCACGTCCGCGACCGCGAGTCTGCGGCTGCTGCTGCCGGTTGTTAATGTTTACATGCTAGCGATTAGTGATCAATGATGGTTAGAGTTCCAGGTACCTTGTAAGTGAGGCTAGTCATAGTGGGAGTAACTTGAGTAGTAACATAGTCCTACATGTATTGTCAACTAAGCATTTAGATGACATGGCATGCAATTAAATGATGAGAGAGAGGCTTGTGGTAACTAGCTATGTTACCATAACATCACACATTGAAGACAAAATGAGTCTATATTATAATAAATAAGCATTTGCATGACACCATAACTATGTTATTTGCCACTATGGAGATAGTAACTTAGACTAGTAACATACGCATGTTACTACTCTAAGTTACTCCCTACTATGACCAGCCTGAGTAACTGATTGAGCAGTCGAGGTCAGGGTGGGGGATTTTTTTTATGGGGACTAGGGTGGGGAGTCTGATGCTACTTTAGGACATCTTCACCGCGGAGACCCAACCTGTCCCAGCGTGTCATAATCAGTCCGCACGAACGCGCCGGACCGGCGCGGCGTCCTAGCGGGAGGATCCATCTGCACTAAGTTAGTCCGGACCGATCTATTCATGACCCAAATCTAATGCCCGGATGGGTCTGTCCGGACAGACGCAGAAGCCGACTGATCCAGTTGCAGTGACACAATGGATCTTCTTCTCTCGGACTCGCATGTTCGATTTCCTTTTTGGTCGCGCTGCTGTGCGCGGATGACTGGACATGCTAGACCATGACCCAAAAGCACCGGTGGCTCAACCAAACGGACTAAAACAGACCGTTTAGGTAGTTCGTTTGGGTCTCCCCGGTGGATATGCCCTTAGTAGTGAAAGCAGACTAACAGACATTTGTTGTTACACGTGTTACTCTGTTCTTATACTCCATCCGTTCATAAATGACATATATTTATTTAGATTGACATATATTTATATATTAAAATTGTCTAGATTCATCTAAATCTAGGCAACTTAAGACACTTATTTCTGAACAGAGAGAGTGTAGGTTTGTTTAATAACCATGGGTGACTTTACCTACTCATGGGTGTGAGGCCGACAACATCCCGAAATTGCGTGCTAAGTTGAGTTTTTTCTTGTCTGGTTTGCCTCTTCCATGTCCCATTTTGCACTTGGATGGTAAAACGGAACCTGGTGTGTTGGTTCTGGCTACCGATGCCCCAATTTCTTTCTTCTTCTTTTTTTGTTACGAAGTTTGTTATACTGCTGGATACCTAAGCAGTATATGAACTCATGCAAGTTGTTGTGTCATGTTCACGTGTGAATTCAAGACTGGTTCTGCATGTCGTAGGGGTTAGCTAGATTGCATTTTTAGTGTTATTTCGTTTTCTTACTCGGAGATGCATTCTACTGTCATGTAGTCTTAATCCTTTAGATGCGTTGAATTATGTCAGCATAGATGACTCACTACTTGGTTGAAAAATCTTTCACTGACCATCATATACGGTGTGATGTCGTTATCAGTATTCAAGATTTAAATTCCACATGCTGATTCATTGAATTTATATGATGCTGGTTTGAGTAATCGCTGCTCCCGATGCTTGGCAGTTTGAGTATATCGGATGGGAAGCCCCCAAGTTCATTCAATAGATAATTCTGGCCGAGGAATTTATTTTCATTCAGACCGGGGTGATCGGATCTATACCGGGTTTTGGGATAAGAGGTGGATTAATTTCTCTCCGGATTTCATTATAAGAGGAGGGAGATTGATGAATTGACCGAATCCACAGATCTTTCTTTTCTTCTAATGATGGGAGTGATCGCTACTTCAATTTAGACATGGTCTGATGAGGCCTCGAAAAAAAGGGTTTGGAGAATAAAAATACAATTGTTTTCTCACGAAATTCATACACCGACTGCTACATATCTCCCACTTACCATGGCCTCGTTAGATTCCTTGATTCCACCTTGCTAACAGAGACATGGGGGATGAGGGGCCTTACTATATAAGAGCCTGAACTCAACTTAGCCAACTGATCAGAAACTATCGTCAGACAACATGTGTGCGAGATCTAGCTCTCTTGCCTAAAAATAGTTACCGTAATGAACTCATTCCGTTCCAATCACATGAGAGATAAGGAGACAATCCTTTTTATACATATTTTTGATTATAAACAAGTTGTTCCCACTCAAATATCTAGGTACTCATCTAATCGTGATAAACATTGACAAGACATCAAACTTGATGGACAAGATCAACAATCTAATCATGTGGAACACAAAAGTTATAGGGCCGTGGCAACCATGCAGCTAGTAATAATAATAATAATAATAAAGCATGAAGTGTTTCTCCCGGTCCAATATTTTTTTAGACCCTTTTATCCTCCCACACAACCATATATTACCCACAACTGCCACCGCTTATGTATATAGCCACTATGCCACCCGGTCAAAAAAAAAAAAGGTACACCTATTCCCGAAAAAACCGTTCAAAAAAACACCAGAGCCAAACAGACGCCTCTTCCCGGCCCTTGCTTCCCACGAATAAACCCACAGAGCGATCTTCTCTATCGCAAGTCAAACCCTAGAACCTTTTTTATTTCCGCCCACTCGGCCGTCGCTTTTTTTTCCTGTCCGCCATAGAAAAGGGCAAGATCTGATGCGCCGGTGGCTACAAGCAAGGCCTGCCCGCATCGTTGTAATCTCCACACATTATCATTCGCTCAAGCTAGGAGTCTAGACTGATGTATTGCTACACAATGAGGTTCTATATATGCATGCATGCATCGGTTATTATTTTGTCTAGGAGAATAGCTGATCGCACTAAACCAGTTAGCTATCAAATTGGCAATCGGGCAATTGCGGCAAACCAGATCGGTGATAGATCTGGGAGGTGCTCCACGACTCCATCTTCGCCGTGTAGTCCGGCGGAACAACTGCGCCAAACTAGATGAGACTACATTGCGGAAACACTGCTAATGGACATTAGATCGATTGGCGACACTGACCTGCTGTTGCCGCATCACAACATATATACACATAGTGACATAGATGGGACAAATCGATCGACGCTGAGAGTGGCGCAGTCAAGCCAAGCAAGCCAGCTGCTTCTTCATAAACATGGGCTTGCATTGCATGATGGATCTGTCCAGTGCCTTCGGCCTTACAGGTGCTCCTGTCATCATCTCCAAGTATGGCTAGGTATCTATCTACTAATTTACACAGAGGTAGGTTCGTCCAACAGTTTTTTCGTTCCGATTTTTTATGGACGCTTTTGCCCCTGCGCGTTCGGCCTATTTACAATGCCTGCCACCGCAAAGTCAATAGACCGTGGCGAGCCAGGGGGAGAGTCGTGGCGGTGGGGGAATCAATGGAGAGGAGGACTGCGGGCCTTGCCGATCTTGCCCGATCCAGTCCTGCGCCGGGCTGTGTCGTCCCGATCCAGTTGACGTCGTCGCTTTCGAGGAGCCAGCCAGGGTGGTCGAGTATGGCCGTTGCTGGGCTATGCGGAGATGGAGAGTAGTCGGAGCGACGGATGGGGAGCGGATAGAGGAGAGGAGGGACAGACGGCCCTGGTCAGCGACCGAGCTGCGCCTCGGTGGGGAACCGATTTGCGAAATCCAACATCCCTCTCCTCCATGGCTAGGAGGTCGTCCCCTGGCCTGCCCTGCTGCGCCGCCGCGGCCGTAGAAGAAGGGGGTGAACGCGCGGAACCGGTCCAGAGCGGAGCCGTATCAGGAGCGCAGGGACCGCGTGCGTCGAGGACGAGGCACCGCCTCTCTTGTGAACTCCCGCAAGTCTGGTCGATTTGGTAACGGGAGGAGCAAGACGAACGGGAGTAGAGGGAGAGGCGGAAGCTGCTGCCCGTCGTCTTCTTCGATGCATCCGCAAGAGACCGAAGAAGGCGTACCCCTGTCTTGAGCCAATACAAGAGAAAGCTCGGGTGACTTGATCTCTGCCCGGAATCCCGGATTTCTTTAGGGAAAGGAACCACGGGGCTGGAGCGGGACTGGAGAAGGACGGAGGCGGCAGGAAGAACAGGAGAGACCAGGGTGGCGCGCTCCGACGGAGGGGAGGCCGCGGTGGCGCAGGGAAAAAACTAAGACATCGACCTTTCTTGCCTCCTGTGCATCGCGAGGAAGAAGGCCAATGCCTTATCTAGATAGGTGGGGCCCATGAGCCCGTACGTTAGGAGCACCCCTGTATCTTTTCCATTTTTTCTCACACGGTTCAACGACATGTGGCACATCATTTGCTTTTCACGTTCAAGCAAATAGATATACCAAATAAATTTACAAGTTTGTGATTCCGCATTTTCGCTAAAACATTATTTTCAAAATAAGAAAACCAAAAGATTGACAATTTTTGCTAATTTTTTAGCGAAATTTTTGAATAGATTAATTGTGTAGACAACTATGGTACGTGCGCTAATTTTTTTCGTCCGTCCATCCTCCGCGAGTCGCTGAAAAAACCGGATTGGGGCGGCCTTCATGTGTGAGGTAAGTTGCGTGCCTCCCGCGGAACAATCCTCTACGATAAACCGGAATTTTGGTAGTACTTTGATCATCGTCATGTTATCGCAACTTAATTGAGTTGATAACATTATACTGGACAGAAAACAAAATTAGCGACTACTCCCTCTGTTCGGAAATATAAGACGTTTTAGTTTTATGAATCGAATGTATTTAGACGTCTTTTAGTATATTGGTTCTTAGATGTGAACCTATACACTAAAACACGTCTAGATACATTTATTTCACAAAGTTAAAACATCTTATATTTCTAAACGGAGGGAGTACAAAGAATACAAAATTTGATGCGCATTCGAATCTTGCAAGCCAGCCTAGATTGATATTCACAAGAACTACTACATACGGTATTCACAAGAACAATAAGTTGAAAGGAGGAGCAATAAAACTGGACGAAAGCAGTGGAAAGAAGGCCCTCGCTGCCCCGTTCCACCGGACAGAGGATGTGGAGGTCGCTGGTGGACGGAGATCGAGAGGATGGCGGCGGGATGTGGGCGGCTGTTATGTTCGGGAGGATTGGAAGAACGATTGTTCAGGGTGTGGAGAAAAAAACAAAAGAAATAGACTCAGAATCAGGATCGAGGATAGATGGGAGACGTCGACCGCATCGAGAGGAAATAGAATGAGTGTTCTCCTATCCAGATCGGGAGTTCAAGAGGCAAACAACGAACTCCTGTCCAGGCCTCAGTTGAGCAGGTCGGGAGGCCGGGAGATCAGGTGGCCGAGAGGTCGGAGGCTAGGGGAGCATGTTCCTCATCGGCGCTACCGGTCATCGTCTGCATCGGCGGGCGAAACAACTTTGGTGTCAAGGGATGTAAGCGAGAGAACGCGGGAGATGATCGGATCGGGCACCGAACGAACCATCCACTTTGACTCGGAGGCAAGGGTAATTTGCTTCAAATGGCAGGGTCAAAAACGTCAAAAATACAGGCAGACAGAAAAATTTGCAGCGTGACACGGTTTTGCCCCTACATGTTTGGACATTTAACAAGACCCGCCACCGCAAAGTCAAAAGCTGGACGGTTCCATCGCTCAATCCAATCCAACCTACACACAGATGCGTTAGTTCAAAAAAAAAAACACAGAGATTCGTTGGCGGCGTGTTCTCCATGGAGAACCTCCCAAGTCCCCGACACAACACTTGCCAGTCTGCTGAATTAATCGCACTCCAACACGTCCCCAGGCACCTGATTCCCTGACTATCAACTGTCCATGCGTCAGCAGCACCGGCGTCGGGCTCCTTCATCGGCGACGACGCTCGCAGCAACATCTAGAGCACAAGCAGCCACTGCTTCTCCAGTCCCTGCTCCTAGACCAGCGCCATCTCCGCTCCCTGCTCGCCGCCTGCCCGGCCACCCTTCTTTAGGCGACCTCCTAGCGCTTCTTGGTGCCCCGCTACCGACCAGCCCGACCTGGTCCTGTCTTGAGGAATCGATCGGTAATTTGAGAATAAATTTGCAGACGAAATTGATGAATCGAATTGACCGATACATTAGAGGAAGGGAAAAAGGCACGCCTTTGGAATAAATTTGTAGATGAAAATTGATGCATACGGTTGGAAAATCATGTGAACTCGGCAGATCTCATACTCCAATTATGAGTAGAGTTCGACGTAGAGCAAAGACAACTAATTATAAACATTTTGCAAAATAAAAATCAAGGAAAACATGTATATGGTAGAATTTAACCAAGAAAAAAGAGAAGACTAATACACATAAAAGAATAGCCGGATAAAACAAAGTGCTCAAAGAATTTAACTTGCGACAAAGAGCTAGCGGAGAGATGAATTTTTGGAAGAGGTCGGAGGAGAACGCAACGATGCATATTTAGTAGGCAAAGCTCATGCGGATGAGACAAATAATACAAAATATATCATCTAAAAAGAAGCACAAAATACCTATAAATTATGCTAAATTTATGAAGTATATGTGATAAGAAAACATAAGTCGTGGCAACGCACGGCATCTGGACAAAAAATTGGAAAGAGAACAAGTACAAACGAGGGAATGCACGCTCCTAGATCGCATGTCTTTAATGTCCAACCTAGACCAAAGTGCAGGAACGCGTCCTGGCACAAGGCGAAGGGGTGTTTGAGCACAAGCCATCGGGCTAGGATCAACAGTGTGACAGCCATCGGTTTACCTTGTCCAGCCTACGGCACTACCAAATTTGTCTTCCTCTAGCGGTGTCTGGCTGATATGACATGAACTGCTTGTAATCCCTGTTTATCACGTGGAATTGCGGCCCATGTGATCAAAACGTGTTTACACACATCTATCTATATCTAATCTATACCTATAATAATATAATAAAAGATGAATTGTTTCTTCCGGTCCAATATTTTTTTTGGACCGTTCTATCCTCCTATCGGAGGGCATATAACCCACCCCTGCCAAACCACGTATTACTAACACGTCACCGGTAATCGGTAATTAAAAAAAAGGGGATAGTTGGGTGTGGACCGATTTGTTTTCTATCGTGACGGGACATGCTGAAGCTTTTCCTGTCCTAGCTGGGCCGGTTCGGGGTCATGGGCTGCTGCGTACAATATGCACTTGGAAGTTGGAAGTACAAACGAGATAAGACGCATGGATTTTTGTTTCAAAAATAGTCCCACCTTGCTGCTTTACCATGAGTATAACCAGTTTATATACGCTAAAAATTCTCCGGTAGTATCAGCAAGCGGCAACAAGGATGATTCGTATGAAATCAAATGATCAAGTGGGATAAAAATTCCTCATATGCTGATGATGGGTAGAGGATTAAACGGCACTGTGTTGGGCTCGATTGCATGCATGAATAAAAGGAAAAGTGGGCCCCGTTGCATTCTTGAATGAAAGGAAGGAGTATCAGTTGGACGCTGGCTGTGTATGTGTAGTAAAGCTAAATGAAGAGAAATTAAGAAGATTAGGAATCCGAGGTCGCACCGTGGTTGTGTTGGGCTTCATACACATGCATGAAAAAGGAGGATGTTGCCGGTATGTGTAGTACTGTTGTGAGCTAAATTAAATCGACAATAAGCAAATTGAGTTTGATTTTGGGGCAAACATTTATGCAGCAGATGTTTTTGTCCACAAATTTATTCTCTTCTATTGTCCTCCCACCAAACCACATATTACCACTAAGTGCCACCGGCAAATAAAAAATGATTCCATCGGTCAAACAGTTTAGTTCCGAACTGGGCCGTGAACTACCCGGATGGCAGCCTGGCCTCATCACTCTTCCTTCGTTCGTTGCGGGCACTGTTGCGCGCAGGTGACTTTCTGTTAAAAAAAAGAAGGTTGTCGGTACGCATACGCATCGATGATAGATGCATTGAATTGTCCCACCTCACTCCCTTACGACGAATCTGGCCGATTCATATACGTTCCACCGTGACTTGAATATACACAGCTGGCTTGGGATCAAAAATAGGAAGGAATTAAGTTCTCAATATGCCGATGGGAGAGAGTGCTCTTATATGGCAATAACCGGTGGATCCTTGACATGCAAGAAGGGGATAGATTACCACATTGGATGTAATTGAAGGGAGAATCCGTTCATCCCCGTCCGCGTTCAGTCTTGGGATCTCGAATTTGGAGGAAGGGCAGAGGGTGGCAGGAGGAAGGAGCCCGCCGGCTGCTGCTGTCGGAGGCGGGGAGCAGAGAGGTAGCAGGTGTAGGCCCTGCGCGTGGAGCCGAACAGGGATGGGTAGGCGGCCGCAGCTTCGAGCATGTGGGGAAGCAAGACGAGGGTCGTCGGGGAGGCGGCAGACGACGTTGCAGAGGAGTGATGGAATCGCGCACCTAGGCGGGGTGGGGTCTTGGTCTCCTGGCGTTGGGAACGAAAGGGGAAGACAGGGGGCTAGATTGCGTTCCAGGGACTGTGGCGATGGGGGCCTTCTTCTAAAGAGCTAAGGAGGCAGGCAAGCAAGCAGCGAAGGGAGAGATGCGAGCGAGAGAAGGTCGCCCAGCTGGGCAAGATGGCCTGCACGCCTGTTTCCGGGTGTGTCCCATTTTTTTAAATTCAAATCGATCGCTAAAAGTTAGCCTTTTCTAAATTAGTCGATGGCTTAAAAGCGGACATTCCGTTTTAGTTGGTTGCTCTGGCTCATTCTTTTTTTTTTGGTAGATGCCGTTGGCCCAAAGACAATCCAAAGCCACCAGTTTGTGACTGCATACAGTTAATAAAAATAAGATTTGACCGGCTCATTCCTTTTCTTTGGTAGATGCCGTTCCTGTTAGCCCAAAGACAACCCAAAGCCACCAGTTCGTGACTGCATGCAGTTAATAAAAACAAGACTTGAACGGTACTTTAAGTGAAGAGTGAGAGCACGGCCAGATTTTCAAACCATTTGCTACACTTAGAAATTATAGCAGATCATTGCGACCTATCGCAGATCCTGAACCCGAGAAAACACGATCCCCGCGGAAGAAGTCTGGTACGCGGTTTATAAGCTGATTTTAAAAAAAAATAGGTTAATTTAAATAAAAACTGACTTGGAGTAGTGAAATTCTTTACGATGCAATACACATGCATAACAATTTTTCTATACCGATGTTTGCTTCTCATGACATAGCTCGTTTCTCTTTCGATGCAACACACAAGCATTCTCCTACGATCTACAAGGTTTAGGTTGTTGTTCGCAGCAACGCGCGGGCATTGTGCTAGTCTCTTTAACTTTCAGTATTTAATGAACAAGTGGTATTCGGTTCACTTTGAAATTAGATCCTTTTAAAATAGCATACCTTCACTAGTGGAAAAAGGGCTATCCGTTCGCGACCCCTCAGAGCATTTGTCCCGGTTGCGCCACCAACCGGGACTAATGCTGGCACGCGTCCCGGTTGGAGCGGGCACGGGGCCAGGGGCATGCGTCCCGGTTGGTAAGGGGAATACGTCCCGGTTGGAGCCAGCAACCGGGACTAAAGATTGCGTCCACAGCCACGTGGCGTGGCACGCACCTTTAGTCCCGGTTGCTGGCTCCAACCGGGACTAAAGACCTCCTGTCCTCTATAAATGCAACGCCCCAGCCCCCTCTGTCTCCACTCTGTTTTTTCGAATGGTGGAAGGTGTGAGGGGGTGTGCTAGTTTTTTCTCATGCATGCATTGAAGGTGTTTGTTGAAATGTTTGAGTGAATAATCCCGTTGAATTTCTCATAGAACAAAAATATAGAAGGTATCCGAGACGCACTTGAGCTTTCTCCTCTTTATTTCCCTCGATCGAGGTTAGCAATCTTATCTTTTCTAGGTCATTGATACAATTCATGTGTCGGTGTAAATTGGTTATTTCACTATTTATGATGTCCTGTTTTTTGATAAACTTACTTATATGATGCAGATGAACGGTCGGGAATGGATGTACGGTGACCGGCGCGTAGCCGGGTATATCAAAGGCGTGGATAAATTTATCGATGTGGCTACGGCAAACAAAGAGAATGGATTTTTACGTTGTCCATGTGTTCAATATCAGAACAACAAGGAGTACTCTTCCTCGAAAATCATTCGCGGCCACCTGATTATGAAAGGTTTCATGCCCAACTATAATTGCTGGACCAAGCACGGGGAAAGAGGGGTTATGATGGAAGATGGTGAAGAAGAAGATGATGATAACAACTATCATCATATGTTTCCTGAATACAGTGATACTGCAATGGAAGACAATGGAGAGGAAAGAGGTGAAGAACGGGCATCAGATGAGCCGGCTGATGAACTTGGTAGGGTCATTTCTGATGCAAAGCGAGACTGTGAAACAGAAAATGAGAAGTTGAAGTTAGAGGGCATGTTAGAAGATCACAAGAAATTGTTGTACCCAAATTGTGAAGATGGCAGCACAAAGCTCGGTACCACACTGGAATTGTTGCGATGGAATGCAGAGTGTGGTCTAACTGACTCATTTGAAAAGATGCTGAAAATAATGAAGCCGAAGTTTCCAAAACATAACGAACTTCCCGAGAGTACCTACGAAGCAAAGAAGACTCTCTGTCCTCTGGGATTAGATGTGCAAAAGATACATGCAAGCATTAATGACTGCATCCTCTACCGCGGTAAGGAGTATGAGAATTTAGATAAATGCCCGGTATGCAACGCGTTGCGGTATAAGATCAGACGAGATGACCCTGGTGATGTTGAGGGAGAGCCCCTCCGGAAGAGGGTTCCTGCTAAGGTTATGTGGTATGCTCCTATAATACCAAGGTTGAAACGCATGTTCAGAAACAAAGAGCATGCCAGGTTGTTGCGATGGCATAAAGAAGACCGTAAGAAAGACGGGAAGTTGAGACACCCTGCTGATGGGTCACAGTGGAGAAAAATCGAGAGAGACTTCCCAGACTTTGCAGGTGACGCAAGAAACTTATGGTTTGGTCTAAGTACAGATGGCATGAATCTTTTTGGGGAGTAGAGCTGCAGTCACAACACCTGGCCCGTGACTCTATGTATCTACAACCTGCCTCCTTGGTTGTGCATGAAGCGTAAGTTCATTATGATGCCAGTGCTCATCCAAGGCCCGAAGCAACCGGGCAACGGCATTGATGTGTACCTTAGGCCATTAGTTGAAGAACTCTTACAGTTGTGGGGCAAACCAGGTGTACGTGCGTGGGATGAGAACAAACAGGAGCCATTTAATCTACGAGTGTTGTTATTCGTAACCATCAATGATTGGCCTGCTCTTAGTAACCTTTCAGGACAGACAAACAAGGGATATAAGGCATGCACCCACTGTTTAGATAAGACCGAAGGTACATATTTGCATAAATGCAAGAAGGTTGTGTACCTGGCGAATCGACGATTTCTTCCGACCAATCATCCCGTAAGAAAGAAAGGCAAGCATTTCAAAGGTGAGGCAGATCACCGGAAGAAGCCTGAACTCCCTGCTGGTGATGATGTATTTGGTATGGTCAAGGACATAGAAGTAATCTTTGGAAAGGGTCCCGACGGTCAATCAGTTCCGAACGACGTTGCTACAGGACACACACCCATGTGGAAGAAGAAATCTATATTTTGGGAGCTGCCATATTGGAAAGTCCTGCGTGTCCGCTCTTCAATCGACGTGATGCACGTGACGAAGAATCTCTGCGTGAACCTGCTAGGATTCCTAGGCGTGTATGGGAAGACAAAAGATACACATGAAGCACGGGAGGACCAACAAATTATGAAAGACCCAAAGAACATGCATACACATAACAAGACGGATAAAGGGCGTCACTTAAGTCGTGCCAGCTATGCTCTTACCAAAGCAGAGAAGGAAAACTTTTTTAAAGTCCTTTACAGTATCAAGGTGCCGTCGGGCTTCTCATCTAATATAAAGGGGATAATAAATATGGCAGAGAAAAAGTTCCAAAACCTGAAGTCTCATGACTGTCACGTGATTATGACGCAGTTGCTTCCGATTTCATTGAGGGGGCTTCTACCGGAAAATGTTCGAGTACCCATTGTGAAGCTGTGTGCATTCCTCAATGCAATATCTCAGAAGGTAATCAATCCAGATATTCTGCCAAGGTTACAGAAGGATGTGGTACAATGTCTTGTTAGTTTTGAATTGGTGTTCCCACCATCCTTCTTCAATATTATGACGCATCTCCTGGCTCATCTAGTGGAAGAGATTGCCATTCTCGGTCCGGTATTTCTGCACAATATGTTCCCCTTTGAGAGGTTCATGGGAGTCTTAAAGAAATATGTTCATAACCGTGCTAGACTAGAAGGAAGCATCTCCAAGGGATATGGAACAGAGGAGGTCATTGAGTTTTGTGTTGACTTTATTCCTGACCTTAAGCCAATTGGTGTTTCTGACTCACGGCATGAGGGAAGACTAAGTGGAAAAGGCACGCTGGGAAAGAAAGCAATGATATGTAGGGACGGGGATTCTTTGACTAAAGCACACTACACAGTTCTACATAATTCCACCTTGACAGCTCCGTATATCGAGGAACACAAGAATATTGTACGCTCCAAAAACCCGGGGAAGCCTGAATCATGGATTACAGATGAACACACGAAGTTTTTCGGTGGTTGGATGCGGACACATCTCTTGAATGACACCACTGTTGGAGATCAGCTATACTTGTTGGCCGCGTCACCATCTTCTACTGTATTGAATTTCCAAGGGTACGAAATAAATGGGAATACATTCTACACGATCGTCCAAGATAAAAAGAGCACCAACCAAAATAGTGGTGTCCGCTTTGATGCAATAGACGAGAATGGACAAAAGGACACATATTATGGTTACATAGAGGAGATATGGGAACTAGACTATGGAGTCTCTTTTAAGGTCCCTTTGTTTCGCTGCAAATGGGTCAACATGAATGGGGAAGGGGTAAAGATAGACCAGTTGTACGGAATGGCAATAGTGGATCTCAACAATCTTGGTTATAGAGATGAACCATTCGTCCTAGCCAATGATGTGTCTCAGGTTTTCTATGTGAAGGACATGTCCTCCAGACCGAAAAAAGAAAAAAATATGCAAACGAATACATCATATGATGAGCCAAAGCGTCACATAGTTCTTTCAGGGAAAAGAAACATCGTGGGAATCGAGGACAAGACAGGCATGTCAGAAGATTATAATAAGTTTGATGAAATTCCGCCCTTCACAGTGAAAACTGACCCAAGCATTCCGTTAAGTAAAGAAGATGCTCCATGGTTACGTCTGAAGCGGTCATAAGGAATGACATATGCCAAGAAGTTCATGCTCATATTATGTAACTCTAGTTCATGTCTTTCGCGGTTTGTGGCCTTTAGTCCCGGTTTTGTAGTCTCAGTTTTTAATATTAATAAATGTCTTGAGTGTTAGTCCCGTTTTGTGGCTGGACCGGGAGTGCCTCTATGACTAGTTTCTTGGAGATGCCAGAGGACTGAGCTCCGTCGGCATCTCCCTGAAACTGGTTGTAGTGGTGTCCCTGCTCTCGAAAACCATCTTGCAGCTTATAACTTCACTAACTAGATCAATACGCCTCGGAGCTAACTAATTTCACATATTAGGGAGTGCCTCTATGACCAGTTTCTTGGAGATGCCGGAGGACTGGGCTCCGTCGGCATATCCCTGAAACTGGCCGCAGTGGTGTCCCTGCTCTCGAAAACCATCTTGCAGCTTGTAACTTCACTAACTAGATCAATACGCCTCGGAGCTAACTAATTTCACATATTAGGGAGTGCCTCTATGACCAGTTTCTCGGAGATGCCGGAGGACTGGGCTCCATCGGCATCTCCCTGAAACTGGCCGCAGTGGTGTCCCTACTCTCGAAAACCATCTTGCAGCTTGTAACTTCACTAACTATATCAATACGCCTCGGAGCTAACTAATTTCACATATTAGGGAGTGCCTCTATGACCAGTTTCTCGGAGATGCCGGAGGACTGGGCTCCGTCGGCATCTCCCTAAAACTGGCCGCAGTGGTGTCCCTGCTCTCGAAAACCATCTTGCAGCTTGTAACTTCACTAACTAGATCAATACGCCTCGGAGCTAACTAATTTCACATATTAGGGAGTGCCTCTATAACCAGTTTCTCGGAGATGCCGGAGGACTGGGCTCCGTCGGCATCTCCCTGAAACTGGCCATAGTGGTGTCCCTGCTCTCTAAAACCATCTTAGAGATGCCTCAAACTGGCTGGAGGACTGGACTCACAAGGATGTATATTTATAGTACAAGAAGCTCGGCATAATGTCGACACTCACGACATAATGTCGACACTCACCCCTATTATTAGTGCTGACTCATCTTTAGTCCCGGTTGGTGTCTCCAACCGGGACTAAAGGTTCATCTTTAGTCCCGGTTGGTGACACCATCCGGGACAAGGTACAAGCCGCACGACATAATGTCAACACTCACCCCTATTATTAGTGTTGCCTGGCCCACTCTGCCGCAATCCCTTCAGTCGCGGTTGGTTTCTCCAACCGGGACTAAATATGAACCCTCTCTTTATATAGGCATTTCCCTCTATTTATTAGGTAACACTCAAGACATTTATTAATATTAAAAACCGGGACAAACCGGGACAAACCGGGACTAGCTAACACTCAGGACTAAAGCCGCCCCCTTTAGTCATAATCATGCCTAGTCCTATAGTACGCAGCTTCAGGGTCTTCATCGTCGTCGTCATCATCATCGTCATCGTCACCTGCCACTCCGGGGATCCTCAACCCATCCATGGCATATACTAGGGGCCATTCCAGCCTCGGATTCACGGTGGGTGGGAGAGGGGTCTCCTGGAAGACGATGCCGCTACCGCCAGGACAGTGTGGGGCCTGTGGCGGGTGGACTCGTGGGCACCGTAGGCGAGGATGGTCTCCCCCGGCGATGTAGCGCATCACTCTGATGATAGTACGGTTCGCCCACCACAGACGACAGCCGGCTTGGTTGTGGTTCACCGGTGGCGGTCCATCACCCTCGTACCTGGCGAGCTCCCTTTCCCGCCTATTAGCGAAGAAGGCATTCCAGGTGTCGTAGTTGTCGGGATCCCACTGGGGATCCATCTGCTGCTCCGGCGTGAGCTCGTGGTAGAAGTGGTTTGTGATGGCCGCCTGGCGTGCGGAACCTTGAGGGACAGGAGGGACAGGAACCCCTCCAGCGCTCAGCATCCAGCCGGCGGGCGGCCGGTAGCCCGGCGGACAAGGGTAGTTGGAGGCGCACAGCGCCTCGGTCTCCTCGAGGGCCAGAATGGCCCAGTAGGCGTTGTCCATTGTTCTAAGAGAGGAAGGTGTGGATGTGTGGATAGCCATGACACGATCACCCTAAATATAGAGGGAAAGGGCGGGAAAACTTGGTGTGAAGCTTTGGGAAATGGCGGGAAATATCTTTAGTCCCGGTTAGTGACTACATCCGGGACTAAAAGCTCTAGTAGAAAGGAAAGGGCGGGAAAACTTGGTGGGAAGAGGTGGGAAATGGCGGAAAATATTTTTAGTCCCGGTTTGTGACTACATCCGGGACTAAATGTCTGCCGAACAATGAAAATCCTTCGTGTGGTAGTCCATAGTTAGAAATTCAGATAATTCAAAACGGGCATAATAAATTCAAAAAAATCCGAACAATGAAAATCCTTCGCTTGGTGTCATATTTTGTTACATAGTTGAAAGGAAAAATACCAGACTTGGTATATTGATCATGTTTCAAAAAAACCTTCACAAAATGACCTATCATGTTCGAGGTTTCATGGCTTTCGGTTCAAATGACCGATGTTATGTGCTGAATCACGGCATAGTTTGTGATGTTGTGCCCATATTATGCATGTGTGTGGACATTGGTATGGAGAACAATGTTGCAGGAGGAAGTTTTCCTTTTTGTCGCACGGAAAAGCCCTTTTCCATTTTCCGAGCGCAAAAAACGGGTCGTTTTGTGAAGTAAGCACCAAAATACCGTTTCAGAATGCTACCGTCCCATTTTCCTAAAATACTAGACCACCTTACATGGACTATATTCCAACCGGTACATCTCAAACCTTTTCGTCCATCCAGGGTAAAAAGGACAAATGTCTGCCGAATCGGCAGGAAGTGGGTCCGGTTTGTACTACAGGTACATGATCTATCGCCCGTGATTTTTTGAAAAAATCATTTTTAGACTCGCAATATGTGGTTTCTTCAGAGATCCAATGCAAGTTCTAACGATGCTCGTCCCCTATCTTCATGCACACCGGTTCGACCATAGTTAGAAATTCAGATAATTCAAAACGGGCATAATAAATTCAAAAAAATCCGAACAATGAAAATCCTTCGCTTGGTGTCATATTTTGTTACATAGTTGAAAGGAAAAATACCAGACTTGGTATATTGATCATGTTTCGAAAAAACCTTCACAAAATGACCTATCATGTTCGAGGTTTCATGGCTTTCGGTCCAAATGACCGATGTTATGTGCTGAATCACGGCATAGTTTGTGATGTTGTGCCCATATTATGCATGTGTGTGGACATTGGTATGGAGAACAATGTTGCAGGAGGAAGTTTTCCTTTTTGTCGCACGGAAAAGCCCTTTTCCATTTTCCGAGCGCAAAAAACGGGTCGTTTTGTGAAGTAACCACCAAAATACCGTTTCAGAATGCTACCGTCCCATTTTCCTAAAATACTAAACCACCTTACATGGACTATCTTCCAACCGGTACATCTCAAACCTTTTCGTCCATCCAGGGTAAAAAGGACAAATGTCTGCCGAATCGGTAGGAAGTGGGTCCGGTTTGTACTACAGGTACATGATCTATCGCCCGTGATTTTTTGAAAAAATCATTTTTAGACTCGCAATATGTGGTTTCTTCAGAGATCCAATGCAAGTTCTAACGATGCTCGTCCCCTATCTTCATGCACACCGGTTCGACCATAGTTAGAAATTCAGATAATTCAAAACGGGCATAATAAATTCAAAAAAATCCGAACAATGAAAATCCTTCGCGTGGTGTCATATTTTGTTACATAGTTGAAAGGAAAAATACCAGACTTGGTATATTGATCATGTTTCGAAAAAACCTTCACAAAATGACCTATCATGTTCGAGGTTTCATGGCTTTCGGTCCAAATGACCGATGTTATGTGCTGAATCACGGCATAGTTTGTGATGTTGTGCCCATATTATGCATGTGTGTGGACATTGGTATGGAGAACAATGTTGCAGGAGGAAGTTTTCCTTTTTGTCGCACGGAAAAGCCCTTTTCCATTTTCCGAGCGCAAAAAACGGGTCGTTTTGTGAAGTAACCACCAAAATGCCGTTTCAGAATGCTACCGTCCCATTTTCCTAAAATACTAGACCACCTTACATGGACTATCTCCCAACCGGTACATCTCAAACCTTTTCGTACATCCCATATAAAAAGGATAAATGTCTGCTGAATCGGCAGGAAGTGGGTCCGGTTTGTACTACAGGTACATGATCTATCGCCCGTGATTTTTTCAAAAGATCATTTTTAGACTCGCAATATGTGGTTTCTTCAGAGATCCAATGCAAGTTCTAATGATGCTCGTCCCCTATCTTCATGCACACCGGTTCGACCATAGTTAGAAATTCAGATAATTCAAAACGGGCATAATAAATTCAAAAAAATCCGAACAATGAAAATCCTTCACGTGGTGTCATATTTTGTTACATAGTTGAAAGGAAAAATACCAGACTTGGTATATTGATCATGTTTCGAAAAAACCTTCACAAAATGACCTATCATGTTCGAGGTTTCATGGCTTTCGGTCCAAATGACCGATGTTATGTGCTGAATCACGGCATAGTTTGTGATGTTGTGCCCATATTATGCATGTGTGTGGACATTGGTATGGAGAACAATGTTGCAGGAGGAAGTTTTCCTTTTTGTCGCACGGAAAAGCCCTTTTCCATTTTCCGAGCGCAAAAAACGGGTCGTTTTATGAAGTAACCATCAAAATGCCGTTTCAGAATGCTACCGTATATTTTCCTAAAATACTAGACCACCTTACATGGACTATTTCCCAACCGGTACATCTCAAACCTTTTCGTCCATCCCGGGTAAAAAGGACAAATGTCTGCCGAATCGGCAGGAAGTGCGTCCGGTTTGTACTACAGTGGCGAGTATTACAGGTGTAGGCAGGAGCATGACTGAATTATTCCAGTATTGCAAAACAAGTTCGGCCGATTGTGGCTTAATCTGACCATGTATCTTAATTTTCAGTTCTTCTATGTAACTTTGTGTTAGTTGCGTTATTTACTTTAATTCCAGTTCTATCCTAATCAAATTTTCTTTCCGCCCATTATTTTCCGTCCTTTTTTTCCGCCCATTAAAAACAGAAAATGGTTTTGAATTACTTATTCAAATCCAAACATTTTTTATGTTTAAAGTTTTTCTAAATTCCAAATTGATATTAAAAAGATATAAGTTAATTAATTTTAAATTGTAAATGGTTCATATTTTAAATGGTTACATTAATTATTTTTTAAAACAGAAAATGGTTTTGAATTATTTATTCAAATCCAAACACTTTTTATGTTTAAATTTTTTCTAAATTCCAAATTAATATTCAAAAATATAAGTTAATTCATTTTAAATGGTTACATTAATTATTTTTTAAAAATAGAAAATGGTTTTGTATTATTTATTCAAATCCATACACTTCTTATGTTTAAAGTTTTTCTAAATTCCATATTGATATTAAAAAAATATAAGTTAATTCATTTTTAATTGCAAATGGTTCATATTTTAAATGGTTACATTAATTATTTTTTAAAACAGAAAATGGTTTTGAATTATTTATTCAAATTCAAACACTTTTATGTTTAAAGTTTTTCTAAATTCCAAATTAATTATCATTAAAAAACAATACAAATTTAAACCCCAAAATAAAAAATAAGGCTGGAACACAGAGAAAATACCTGAATTTTTTTGAAAACAGGGGATTATGTCCCGGTTGGAACCACCAACCGGGACTAAAGACCCCCTGCGCGCCAACCCTTGGTCTGCTGAAAATATTGGAGTATACGTCCCGGTTGGTGGCTCCAACCGGGACGTATGACCCTTTAGTCCCGGTTGGAGCCACCAACCGGGACGTATTCTCCTTCCCCTTCATAACGACGCGCCTCTTCCTCTTCTTCCTTTCTCCAATCTCTGCAACTCCGACATGCGTACACAGAGCACAGGGAGACGCCTCCGCCCCGCCGCCAGGCTGCCCGCGCCGCCGCCTCACCTTCAGCTGCCCGTGGTCGTCAGTGCCGCCGCTTCGTCAAGCTTCCCGCGCCGCCGCCCCGCCGTCAGGCTGCCCAACGACCGTCGCCACCACCTCCAACGACCGTCGCCGCGCGTCGTCACCAGACGCCAGAAGGTACGGCCTGCCTCCGTCCTCCCCCTCTCCATCACGCCTCTGTCCTCCCCCTCCTCCTCCTCCCCCTGCCGCCACGGGCAGGCACCGACGGGCAAAGCCCGGGTGGGTGCGACAGCGGCGCGAGATGTGCGGCGGCGGCTGCTCCCGCCGGCGAGCCCAACGTGGCGTCTAGGTGGCATCCGCGTGGCCCTGGTCCCACCAGTCAGCCTCTAGGGCTAGCTCCTTCTCTGGTGACAGATGACCCTGTTTCCCCTTTGCTTGCGTGGCTGCTGAGGTGGCTCCGGGCCCCACCTGTTAGCCACTATGGCTAGTTGTTACTATGGTGCAAAAGGTTTAAACATTTGATTTAATAATTTCAGAATTTGAATAAAACTTGTAAATTCAATAACTTTTAATCTGTAATTTATAAAAATACAAATAATATACCAAAATATTCAGAAAAATGAGAACTATCTATCTATGCTATAATCATGCATTGTTCAACAACTTAAATGACAAGTTTAATTAGAACACCCTAGTAACCCTAACAGGTGATTCCGGAGTTCCTTGAGTTAGGGTTTGCGCCCCTCGGAACCCCGATTAACTTGTCGAGCATGCTTTAGGGTTACATTCCAATGCACATTAACTTGTCGTATCATCATCATTGCTTGAGCATTGCATTGATGCCATGTGTTGATTGTTTCCCTTTCTTTCCGGTGATTTGGTTCTTCTCGGTAGAATACGATATCGAGATTGTGATCGAAGACCGAGATCAAGACCATAGAAGATCGACGAACAATACTTGACCAACTATAATCAAGTCAAGTACAAGGCTTCCGAAGATCTATTTATCTTCTATCAACAGGCAAAGGTAAGCATAGCCCCACCATGATATAATCCTATGATTTCGAAAGCATTTCAATTCTTGCCATGATGCATACGATTCTACTGTGGTCTTTATCGATAGATAGAGTATCCTATCTATTGCATACTCCCTTGAGCTTATATTACCTGATCCATTGCTCCTAGCATAACTAGGTTTGGCTTGTGTACACTGCTAGAGCTTGTATCCGTGTCTGCTTAGCCATGCATAGCTGTCAGTTCTGGTCCATCCAGATGATGTATCAGATGCAGAGAATCTAGTATGACAGGAGAATGTGATGAGATGAGATCAGATGTCACATTGTCAAGCAACTTCAAAGCCCTATCTTAGATAAGGAACCATTAATACCCCTTAGGTGCATGTGGGTTCGACGATGTGCCTTCGCCAGGGCATTCCGAACCCTCTTAAATCGATTCCAATATGGTATTTTGTTAGTATCTAGTGTTACCTATCTGCTGGATAGTTTCCCTTTTGTAGCCTTATACTCATGTTCCCCTCTCATATGCATCCGAGGTTTCTCCAAACTAGGTTTTACACCCCTCGGAACTCCGGAATATTGATTTTAGTTGATTTTAGCTAGAGTTACCTATCTACTACACGGTTTCCTTTTTGTAGCTAGGTTTAGGGTTTAGGGTTTCTCTTCATTTTTATTATTGTGTATGTATATATTAGGGTTTCTCCTTAACTTTCTCCTTTAGCCGCTTTGACTTATTTGTTTTTCCACCTATGCAGAAAATATGGACCCACACGTCAGAGACGAAGAAAAGGAAGAGTTGATCCAAGGTGTGATCCGTGGGGAAGATAATTTAGACGTATCAACGTTTCTGAACAACTCCGGTGAGGGTGATCCTCTTTTTACCGGAATAGACAACTTGTTTGAGGTTGAAGGTGTTGCCTTCCGCGAGGGAGAAGGCGATGCCTTGTGTAATCGAGAAGATGACCGCTCCGGCGAGGTGCATGTAATATAAATCAATTCATTAATTAATCATCTGCTATCTATATAGAAATAGTAACGACGATCTTTCTTCTTTTAGCCCTCCGGATCGAAGGAATCTACTGAAAAGAGCGGACGAGGCCCAACCAAAAAGTTGCAAGACCATGAGAGGTTTAGGATCGAAGATGTCGCTGAAGACGGCAAACCGACGGCTCCCGAAGTTGTCGCAACCAAATTTGTGCCACAATGCGGAGTAATCGTTAGGGACTTAATCCCGATCACCATTAGAAATTGGAATAGGACTGCTAATGCGGATGAAGAGGGAACATGTTTATTTGTCCCTAACCACGCCAAAGATTTACTGTGGAAGAGGCTCATGGTTAATTTCAAACTACCGAAGATAGAGCTTGATCCAAATGCGGAGGATCCAGTTGAGGACGCCTTACAACATGGGAGAGCCATGGAGGCTAAGGTCAGGGAGTGGGATTTGAAGAAGATGGACCAGTGTTTCACCAACTGGAAGAAAAGATTGCACCTTGACTATGTCGTGAAAAAGAAGACTCCCGATTTCAAGAATATTCAGTTTGAGAAGATAAAACCATTCTGGGCTGAGTTTGTGGAATACAAGAAATCAGAAAAAGCTAAGAAAATGTCTGAAACGAATAAGATGAATGCTGCTAACAAGAAGTATCACCATACTATGGGGCAAGGTTGCTACAGGGCTGGCATTCCTAAGTGGGAGAAACTTGAGAATGAACTGCGTGATAAAAAGATCACCCCAGAGACAGACGATTGGGTAGAACATGCAAGGAATTGGTTTTACGGGCATGGGGGCACGTTGGACTCGGAAGGGAGGTGTATATATAACATACGACATAAAGAAGACCCCTTGCCAATCGAGAGGATCAGAAAAGCAGTAAAGGCTGTTAAAGATGGGGACTTCATTCCCGATAGAGAGAATGATGAGCTCACACTCGCCCTTGGAAATAAGGAACATGATGGATGAACACGAGGCACAAGAGGCTCCCAACCATGGAGGACTGGGTTTCCCGAAGAGAGGAAGAAATATCCTAATAGAAGCCGTCAGAGGAGAAAGGACAGGGCGGAAGTTGAAGCAGATAGTCAGAAAGAGCGAATGCGTTTAATTGAAGAATGATTAAAGCAACAACAAGATGAAATTAACGCACTTAAAGAGCAAAGTACTACCAGCCCATCTCAGTAGCACACTGCATTCGATGCTACCGGCCTATCGAATAATTGAAAAATAAGTGTGGCTTCCACCGAGGTCCCGGGTGATGACAATGACGATGACGATGATGCACCGACGATGGCTCCTGTTGGCTACCCACTGGATGATATCACAGAGATGACACACTGCGAGCTACATGTCAAAGTTGTGAACATATCAATGAAGGTGGCGGTCGGCTATGCCTTACCAATTGGACCCACACCAACTTACCACTATCGTCCGGTTCCAGAGGGCTGCGCTGTTGTCGGCGTGGATGAAATCATGCCCACCTTTGAGGTTTTGGATCTTCACTACCCTGCAGGTGAAGGGGATGTGACTGTGCTGGGAGATGCAAAAAACGTCACCATTCTATGGCCGAAGGAATGTATCGTGCTTCGAAATAACACGCCAAGGCCATCTTCGCCGCCGCCTCACCCGTCTCCAGCGAGGTCGTCGTAGACGCGGCAGCCGTCTTCGTCGCCTCACCCGGCTCTGTCGCCTCACCAATCTCCGGTGCAGCCATCGCCGGCGCCTCAGGATAAAAGCGTAAGCGTACCGCTACTGTGCGTCGTAAGCGATCGCCGAAACGTAAACAAGAGCCTCTTCCAAAAGTACCAAAGGTTCCTCCCAAGAGAGCTTATGACTGTACTGAAGAGGAGACTGCGGCGATCGTTGATGCGGAAACGATAGTGTTTTTCGCTAAGCTGAGGCGGCCGAAAGAGCCAGAGTTCCCCAGCACCAAAGAAGAAAAAGCCAAAGTGTTGAAAATTCTAAAGAATCTTCATCAACCCGAGCCAAAGCTGTCATCAGACTATGAGCGTTCTATTCTCAAGTCACATGCGGCACAAAAAGCCTCGAAGAGCAGTACTGATGCAAGCGGGAAATCTGTTGCCCAGCTCGGAGAACAAGCAAAACAGACTTGCGCCCCTCTCAAGGTGATTTCTCAAACCAATGTGGGGTCGAGGAAATATGGGGCCGAAGAGCAGTATGATCCAGAGGTAGTTGCACAATACGGAGAAGCTGCCGCTGCTCAAGGTATGAGTATTGCCCAGTACTTATCCCAGTTAGAGTTCTTCCCCGTGAGTGAAGTAGCATACAAATACCAGTACGGCAAACCTCTCGTCAAACCTGAGGAGGTAAACAATCTTTCAACAAAAATGCGAAGATTGCATAACTGGTACATGCATGCCACAAGGGCCAGGGCTAACTGGATAGTGCTGAGGGTTACAAAAAAGCATCATGGGAAAGAAAAGGATGACATGATATCCATTGAACTTGATGAACTATTTCAATTATTCAATCAAGACGCCTTGGACAAATCGATCATCAGTGCCTATTGTCTGTAAGTACTAATTCTGTAATTAATTTAGTCTCCAGCTATATTATTTTGTTTATTGCATGTATATAATCATACTGTAATATGCAGAATGAAGATTCTCGAATGCAGCAGAGGACAAATCTATGACATTGGCTTCATTGACCCATATTGGGTTCATGAAGCTAATCAAAAAATAAGCCCCCAGGATACGGAGGATAATATAGTACACGCGTTAAGGTTTCAAGTAACCAAAAGGGAAATACTATTTCCTTACAACTTCGAGTGAGTGTTATTGTCTTGTATACACTTTCTATTTCGCTTACTCGATGTTAAGTATATAATTGATTAGTTATGCATTCACAGGTACCACTATATTCTGTTAATCATTCAACTTGACAAAGGGCGTGTACTAGTCATGGACTCGAAACATAAACCCCTTAAGACGTGGAAGGACATGCAGATACTTCTCCAGCGGTAATTCTAATCATTACGACACTATATCGGCAACGTTCGTGAATTTTATGATATCAAATACTTAATAACTTATTTTATTCGTTTTCTACGCCGGGAAACGCTTGGAAACGGTTCACCAACAAGGCTAGGGGTGTTTGGAAAGAGGAGCTTACATTTCAACCACTAAATGTAAGCACCACTAGCTATATCCGCGCCTCTCTTTGATTCTAGTTTTGATACAGTTATTATCATGCTTGATTATTATTTTGATTGAACTCTGTTCTCGTAAAGTGCCTGACGCAGGGACCAGGTAACAATCTATGTGGATACTATGTTTGCGAGTTCATCCGGCAGACGTGCGATGAGAAGGGCATAAATTTAGAGCAACTCCACGTACGTAAACAATTTCTATAGTTTTTAATTTCAAACAAATTGTGTTTAGTTTCATTCATATAGGCTGACTCCTTTTTAAAATCAGGTCGAACGTCTACGGGACGGTCTTCTGCCAAAGGATCGCGTACGAGCAATTCAGGAGGAATTGGCGGGATTCTTGGATGCAGAAGTCCTAGACCCGAAAGGGGAATACTATTCTGCTGTGTATAGAAAATAGGGATTGTAAAAATAGCAACTTTGAAGGAATTGGTCGGTAGCATCGAATAGCAACTTTTGTATGTAGTGCATGAACTCGATCCGTGTATTGAATGTAATATTGTCATGATGATCTTGTGTAATATAAGGTTCCTTCATTGATAAGTGCAAAACACTAAATAAACAATAAAACAACCTAAATGAATTCTCTGCCGCGGCACAAAAAGTGACGAAAATGCTGCCGCGGCAACAAAATGTGCCAAAATGAATTCTCTGCCGCGGCAGAGAAATGGGCCAAATCTCTGCCGCGGCAGCAGGTTATTAGTCCCGGTTCGTGTTACGAACCGGGACTAATGCTCCACCCCCCCTCGCGCTCTGATGCCGCCACGTGTGCCCCCATTTGTCCCGGTTGGTGGGGCAACCTGGACTAAAGGTTAGAGCTTTAGTCGCGATTGCCCTGTCCCGGTTGGGCAACCGGGACTAAAGCCCCGTACCAACCGGGACCTATAGCCCCGTTTCCACCAGTGCTTCATAAATTTTATTATTCATTTGACATGATCAACTTAGATGTTTCTTGGTAGATAGGTTTTGTTTAGTAATGTTTCTCTCATAGAACTATGTATTTTCTTTGTTTTTGAAGAAGACAATATGCAATTTAACAACATTTAATTTATTGTTTCTTGATATAATTTAACAAGTGATTTTCTATATGATGATTTCATAATTTTTGATACACATAACATT